>CM060560.1:92572473-93822473 GCA_030625065.1 Alectoris magna
TTTGATGTGTTCTCTCTTCTGAATTTCTCAAGGTAAACTGTCATGAAGCAAAAGGAAAGGCTTTTCATGGGTCAGTAACCTGTTAAGTGATAGGAATTAAAATGAAATAAGGATGAATTGTAAAAGGGTGGTAATTATTTCTAATGAGTTGTTCAGATTAATCAAGGCTAAAATGCAGGGATTTGTGGCAGCATGTTGTGATACTGAATGATTAACTGACAAAAATGAAACTAAAATTTGTGACTAATAAATATAAAAAGTATGTCCAGGGAGAACTTAATTGTGACTTTCTCTCTTCAATGAACTGTTAAAATTCAGGAAGTAGGAACTGCTGTGAGGAAAAACTGAGGACCAATGAATATCATTGTTAGCACTAGGATTTCAATATTATGGTCTATAGTTTTGGCCGCTTAAATTTTCTTGTTCACTTAAATGTGTTTTTTGTGTTTTTTTTTAATTTTGATTTTGAAAAGTTGCAATAAAATCTGAAAATATCTGAAGAATTTGTTAGACAAAAGTGATGGTTTCTGTTTAGAATCAAATGAATGAGAACTCTTCAGCTTACAAAGGAAGTTTACAAAGGGTGTTGTTTTTGAAAAAGAGCCGTGAACTCCATAATTCATATGAAAAATGCAAATAGGAAGGATCTTCTCATTATTTTTTAAAATATAAAATAAAGTGATGTTTCTATGTTTAAAGCCTGAGGAAAGATGTATGTATGCTGCTTCGTGCAGTTGATAATTATTGGAACTCAGTGCAACAGTATGCTGTCGAGTTTGAGTATAAATGGAAGTAGCCTACATAAATTTAGCCAGGAAGGGACTGATATTCATAGAAGGTAGATCTGGCTGGGCTGATTATATCCAGTGTCCAAGTGAAATCTCTGGCTCAAAATGGGTTGCCAGAAATTAGGAAGACAGAGAAGGGTTAAGGGTATCACCCTGCATTTGCTCTGTTCATATATCTTTTATCTAAGCTGGTTTAGATAGAGAAAGGATATTTGACTATATGGATACTTGGCTACATGATTCAGTATGGTTGTTGAATAAGGATGAGAGTTTAGCTATACATAAGACTGAAACTACTTTGTGCTTGATTTTTTGCATGCCATGTTAGTAAATACAAAGCATGTAGGTACATATTGATATTATGTCTTTAAGATACTGTTTGTCAGCTTATCAAAGCTCATTGTTCTTTTCCTGTTCCTAATAGAATCTTTGATTGGTGAAACTTATGTTGAAAGGATTATTGATAAACTTCAAGGAGCTCTGTCTAAAGCTAAGGATCTTTCAGAAGCTGGAAATACCGAACCATCAGTATCTTTTATCTGTGATGTTGCCTCAAGCTTTTTCAGTTCAGTTAAAGGGTGTTTACTGATGCCATCCTCAGAAGACTTGCTGCTTACCATCTTCCAGCTGTGCGCTCAGAGGCAGGATGCTACACATTTAACAGGTGATCTGAAAAAAGAATTGTTTCTGACCATGTCTGGTTTTGTACTGTTATTTTTTTTTAGTCATTTTACTTACCTCTTAGGTCTTGTTGTGAGATGGATTATCAGCTAGATATGATTGGATAGGATTATCACTCTTAATCTCAGATAAAATATTACTGTGTATAAGAGTTTATTTAAGAATTTTAAATTGTTCCACAGCTAGAAGTTTACATATTTACCCATGACAGTGATCATGTGTAATAATGTAGAAAAAAGAATTCTATTCTTGCTCTAGCACCATTAATTATGCAATCATTGCTCTAAGATGCAACTCTTATTTTTTATTTTTTTTACAATAGATTTGCTTGTATGTAAGTTAAAGCACACGTGGATATCTGGTGTAAATTCACTCGTCCGTCATCTTCGGAGTATGCAGCATCAGAGCACCTTTTTGCATAAATCTGCACTGTGGATCAAGAATCAGATTCAGTCTTCCTCTTTGGATGTCAAAAGGTAATTGTGACGTGCATGTCCATGCCATAGTATGTTGTTCCCCAAAACAAATGAAGATCAAACCTATACAATTCCATATTTACTTGGCATCTGCATTATGTAGAGTTTTTTAAGCCTGTCAGAGGTGGGAACTTTGGCTTAAAAGCATAATTAAAATATAGCACGTAAATAGTATTGTCTGTTATATAAAACAAAATTTTGCTGTATAGTGTCAAACTTGTTGGCAGCATTTCTTTGTTTTTCTCAGCCTTCAGGTTTTGATCTCTGCAGTTAGTGATTTATTGTCTACGCTTCTGGAAGCTGACAGACAGTCTGGATGTCTTGTGGGAGCTTATGTTGAGCACGTTATGCCCAACAGAACTGAATGGGAGACATTGCGTGAGTCTCTTTCTGCTGAGGTATGAAAACGATAATTGACTTTCACACTGTCGTTATCCTTACCTGTCTCCAATTGCATGACACTTGTAGTGTGATTATATATATCAGCACGTGTCCCATAGTTCTTTTTGGCCTCTATTCCTGCTGTAGAACAAAATCTGTATGCTTATGGCCCCATCAGTACTGCTGGAGACAAGCAAAATCTGTGGAATTATACTTTTCGTCATGATACATTGGCAAATTACAACTCTGAACTTTTTTCTGACCGAATATATCTTCTGAAGATATTCTATAAGTAAACTAACCTATAAGATTATTTTTTGTGAAACCCTAATGTCTGCAGGGTAACTTGATGTGCTGATTGTAAACAAAATACTGGCATGACTAGATTGAGAGAGAGAAATAATTTTCTGTCCAACTACTAATCTTCAGTAACCCTCCTATTTTTTTGTAAGCTGTGTAGTATTCTAAAAGTATACGTTTATTTCTGAGGCAATAATGCAGTCAAGTAACTGCTGTGGATTTATTTCTTATATACTTAGGGGGGGGTGATGCTCAGTTTTATGCTCTTGGTGTAAACTTGTATCTTTCGTGGTTATTTTTTAATCGTTGTGAATTTTTAACATTAAACATTCACCTTCTGTGTATCGTTAAGATCTCAATCATTTGCTCATAAACTTTTTTTATGCATGTATTACAGTGGATACACAAACCTCTTTTGGAAGGAAGGCTGAGTATGAATTGTGAATGTTTGGGATCATGCATTAAGCTATGCGGCACAACTAAACTTCCAGGACATCTGTGTACTTCAGCCTTATTAAGTAAAATGGTGCTGCTTATACTGGAAAATGATATGGTGAAGGGAAATGAGGATGCTGAAAGAAAGAAAATTGACAATATAAGTAAGTTACAGTGGTAGAACTTTAAAGGAATTTGATTTTGTAGTAGTTCTAATCGTCAATTCAGATTGATTTAGAATTGAATAATTGAAGTTTGGCATATGAGTATCAGAAACATATATACATATATATACGGTTGTATATATACATGTATACATACATGTTCATATGTTTGCTTTAGGTCTCCTTTAAAAGTATGAGTGTGTACTTACACTTTTAGGGCCTTTTGCTCCATATACATGCTATCTCAACAGAACTTGGACTTTAGGGAAGTTTGAATTTACAGTGAATATCAAAGTTATTTCTTGCCAAAGCATGTTTTGTGCATTGGAATGAGTGGTCAACAGTAGCTGTATCCATGTCGTCAAATAAAAGCCTTTGGTGTTTAGTTGTAACTTTTCTGAATTCTGCTGGATGAAATTTCATTTCCTTTGATTTATAAAAATGTAAAATCAGAAGAAAAGTGTAATTGTTTAGTGTGGATCTTTGTGAGCCAATTTAAGAAAACAACAACAATAGATGCTAGCTATCTATTTAGTTGTGTGTTTTCGTTTGTGTTCTAGATTTAGATCTTGATTGCCTTGTCTGCAAAAAACATATTTAAAAAAAAAAGTTATGGAGAGGATGTAAAGTTCTTGTTTTAAAGGAAATCAAGCACAACTTCCTGTACATCTATGGTAGTTTATTCTTGCTTTTTCTTCTGTGTTTTATGATGTAATGGCAAATAATTCAGTTTGTGCTCTGAAGGATCTGAGATTGTGTATAAACATTGTCATCTTAATGCATTACAAATATATTAAAACAATCCAACAACAATAAAACAGATTTCTTACCTATCCATTGAGTATATTCAGCAGTTGCTTTTGTTGTTTAATTAGTTGCAGAACTGTTGTATTCATTACAATGGATTGAAGAATTGGAGAATCCTCCTTATCTGCTTCTGGAGTATCTTCGTATGTTAGAAGAAATGCACATCACATATGAGAAGTTCAGTGCACTCAGTAATACAGCTAACCTTCAGCAAACAATATTTGATAGGTATGTAAGAACAAGTAAAACCTGAATCACAGTACAGCCCTTAGCATTTTGCAGTATGTAGAGAATTAACTGTTAAGCACTTCTGTTAAATGCTGTAACATTTCTTTCTGTATATTGATTCATATTTCATTCAAATGCTTGTGTTGTGAACTGTTTATGTATAGTATATATTAACCAGGGTCTGTTTTCTTCTTCTGAAGATCAGAGGAACACGGAAGACTCTGGTCCTTAACCATGGCCAAAGTGATTCATGGAGAAAACGCTGTATCCTGTGAGATGAAAAAGCTTTTTAAGACGAGCGAAGGGTATCTAAATACTGTTGCCTATGATCTCTTAAGCAAAATTTACATTGAAAATATTGATGATGTTAAATGATACTGATTCTGTTGATCAACATTTGAAGACTGAAAATTTGGTGGTATATGTATGAGATGTGTAAAAATGAAACATTGTATATAGTGTGTGGGATTAGTTACATTGCAGGATATTAAGTGGCCTCTAGATCAATGTGAACCAGTTATCATTTTGTTTACTAGTTAAAGTTTTCTGTTTATTTTTGATGTTCTGCTTGTTTGAATAGGTTTCTGCCATTAACAGAGGGCAGATTGCATACACTTCAGTGCCTATCACCCTTTTTAATTGAGGAAGAAAAGAGAGAACTTGTTTTTCACTGCGTGGCCAAACTTATGACATGTACACAGACAGAGCTCTCCAGTACTGATGGTCAGTATGGTTTTCTACCTCAGCGCACTCCATTATAATTTAAGAACATTATTTTGTAATAATGTTTGCTTTTATGTGAATTAACTATAATCATATCGCTTTTACTAGAAATGAGTGTGTCTGCAGTTTGCTTGTTTCTTCTAGACTGTTTGGCATTGTGGTTCTCTGTCTTTTTAAGGAAGTATAGCTATACATGCCTGGTCCAAAATTAGAACTTAAAGATTAACAATATTAGTCAAAAGAATTTTGATACAGCCTTCTTGTTTGCTCCGTCTGATTTGGACGCATCTACAAACATTGGGGTTTTCATCATTTAGGCTTTACATAGCATGCAAAATACTTCTCTTGTTTACTGGTAGTGTTGTGACTGGTTTTAGTGAGAACTCCTGTGAAGTTCATATATAGTTTTTGAGCAATTCATGTAGTGAATGCCATGTCACGTGCTGAGTAAGACCTGCTGTACATGCATCTCTAACAGCTTTTGAAAAAATTACTTAATGTGGTGATTAAGGTGTGTTATAATTGCTTTGAATGTCATGTAGAAAAAATGATTGTTCTCACAAACTTATTATTTTTTATGGAAGTCTTCAGAAATACACAAAATCTACATATTTGAATTACATGTGATCTTAAAGAAAAAAAAGTAAAAAAAAAAAAACCTTCTATCCTCTCTTGGTACTTTTTTAATGATTTTTTTGCACATTGTCTTATTGGCCGTTCTGCATTAAAAAAATGAAGGTTTATTTGTATGGGGTTTTTTGTTTGTTTGTTTTTTTTTTTAACAGGATCACACTTAAATTGAAAAAAAAAAATATCTCTATGGCCATTTTAAACTGTTGACGTCTGTCCCTTGGTAGTGTTCTCTTGTTTTTAGATGAACTCTTTCAAATGAATGTCCTTGAAGTATGGAAGTCTTCAGTGTTAGTTTCATGCAGCAATTGAAGAGAATGCTTCTACTGTTACAGTTTCTGTAATGCTTGTTCTTCAGGCTTCGTTTGTTGTGAATCTTACAGGAGTTTTTTAGTTCTTGGTTTGAGCGTTTGGGTTGGTTGTAGTACTTCTAATTTAATAATAGCATCTACAGATTAAGTGTTAAAAGAAAATAGCTTAACTGCTGTCTGAACTCTGTTATGATATTAAGTGTCCAATCAATGCACATTCTAATGTTTATCTTACTTTGATAATTAATGCCTCCTGAGGGATAATATTTTCATTCTGTCGTAGGAGCTTTTGGGTGTCTCTCCATTTTGAATTCCTGCTTGAATGACAAAAGTTTTGGTTGTGATCACCTTTTACCCGGAGTACTAAAAATCATAATATCTTGGAAGAATGATAATGAGGACAGCTTCCTCTTTAGCTGGTGGGTGCAACTTCGAGATAATTTCACTGTTTCTTTTTTTTTTTTTAGTACTATATTTTTAAGTTTTTGTTAAACTGCAAGATGCAGTTCAAGATAGCTTTGCTTAAATATTTAATAATTCATACAGAAGGGGATTATCTGAAGGTAAGCATATGTAAGAAAGTCAACCTGACGGTAATTCCGTAAGCAAAGCTGGAAAACTAGGAGCATTTTTAGGTTGTTTTCAAAGCATACAGAACTGACCAGTTTTGTGGGTGTAGCTGAATAGTCAGTTCAAAACTGTGATTGCTTAAGATAGGAGAAAGACACTTTAGTTTGGTATCGAAGTTTTCTAAAATTCTGGACCTGACATTGTAATTTGGAATGCTAAACTTCCAGCAGAGAGTTAAAATGTACCAGTATTTGTTTGAGTAGTGAGAAAAAATCCAGGCAACGCCTTTTGTAAATAATTTACAATATTGGGACTATTTGAGGGCTTGTATTTTAAGTATGTTATTAATTAAAAAAGAAAACTATTTTTCTTGCACTGATTTTTGTTAAAATTGCTGCGTTTTGCAGTTTACAGTTTTAGGAATCTGTTAAAATAACATACAAATGAGCAAGTACCTCTGATCATCTGTTTTGTACCTGTTGACTGACTTTTTTTGTAGTTAATGTAGGATTCTCATTTTGAAAGACAGAGTACCTAAAGCACATAGTGCAGAGTGCCTGGTACAAAGCTAATGTATCCTAAGTGGAGAAGCAAAGGCAGTGAAACTAATACTTTCAGTTCCAGCATGACAGTACGTAAGCTTTAGTTGTGTTTCTATTTCAGCAATCTGAAAGAAACAAGTGCTCAGTTGCTTGGTTTCAACATAGAGATGATCCGCTACCTTCCCTTATTGCTGAAGTATTCTACAGCTCCTTTGGCTGATAACGAATGGGATTTTATCATGTGCTCCATGCTGGCTTGGTTGGAGGTAATGTGGAAGAGACTATTATTAACCATAGCATTGCAGTTTATAATGCAATCCTTTTAATGCTCTTCGAACATCATTGGCTAATTTAGTCTAGAGAAGGGGAGCAAGGAAGGAGGAATTTCAAAATTAGACTGGGAAACAGCTGCATTTTTATAGATTTTCTTTTTCCCCTGCAGTTCGGAAATGTAGGCATGGTCTAGGTACAGTTTTATGTTTGGAAAAGTAAGATGATTTCACATTGCATTTCTGGCTCACTTGGCTGCCCAAGTGCAGTGGAAAAGCTACAGATATATGCATTTCTTTTTGAACCCACTTGGTGGCAGCTTTAGACTACTGTTATGAAGAAGGTCGTGTAAGAAAAGCAGTCTGGAATTATAAACATTGGTGAGACTTAGAATTTCATTTCAGCATGTCTTATTAAAATACAGATTACATTTTCAAGCTTTTAAAATAGTTATAATATAGTCTTTGCAATTGAGTCTTCTGTGAAATAGTACTTCGGGCTATAGTGAAGGAATGTAAGACGTCTACTTTAAACCAAGTATTATTACGAAATCTTCCTCTTATTTATTTATTTTTTTTCTTCCTAGACAACATCAGAAAACCATTCACTCTATCATGTCCCACTTGTGCAGATTTTTGCCTGTGTCAGTTGTGACCTGGCATCTGCCCTCAGTGCTTACTTTGAACCTGCAGCTCCTAAGACTACTGAAAACCTTCCAGTGAACTTGGTCAGTGAATGGAAAGAATTCTTTTCTGAAGGAATTTACAATTTGCTGTTACCTCTGCTTGTGAAAGTCACAGGTGAGTATATGGTAACTGGCAAGTAGGCCGCTGGCAGTACATAATCAGGGTATTCTGAAGTAGAACTTCATGGGCCACATTTTGAGTTTATAGGAATATGATGTTAACAATAATATGTTTATAGAAATAAAACTATTTTTCAACATATGCTAGTTAGTAAAGTAATCGCATTGCATTGGTTTTAGGGTAGATTCTTATAAATGCAGTCTGAGTTGTTTCTAGTTATGCTTGTTTATCATCGTGTGCATATGCTGTGCATTGCAGCTTACCTGTCTCCTTTTTATACAGGAGAAACAAAAACTGCAGCTGAAGGCTCTTTTCAGAATTCTGTATTAACGTCTTTGGGTGAAGCTCTAACTTACATCTCGAAGGACCAGTTATTAAACCATAAGCTACCAGCAAAGTTTGTTGCAGGCCAGAAAACCAATCTTCCAGATAACCTACAGACTCTGTTAAATACATTATCTCCGTTGCTGCTTTTCCGGGCTAGATCTGTACAGGTTTCAGTCTACCACATGTTGTATAAGTAAGATCAATGAAAGTCTCACTTTCTTCACTTCCTTCTCCCTTATTTATTTTAGAAATATGCTCTAGAACAGGCACTTAAATGTTTGGAAAATTGATATGCCATTATGGGGAAAAAAATGCTTATCTGGACAGCTTGTGGACACGTGATGTAAAGCTATGGATGCTATACTTAATTGTCAAAGTAAACTAAATAGATACAGAGGAGTTATACTATTGCAGTACATGAAAATAAATTTTATTTTCTTTGCTACAGTTAAATATGTATCGTTGTAACTGTAAAGTTCTTTATTTTTAGCACTTGTTTTAATACTCTTAAAATCCTGAAATGTAAACTGAAGCATTCCAGCTTTGATTTGGTTGCCACAGTATCATTGAATAGTCTGACCTTCTTATTTTCACTAATTTAGATAAGAAAATGAAGAAAGTTTAAAAAAAAAAAAAAAAAAAAAAAAGTGTTCTTGTGAACTTTCTTTGATATCTCTAATCCAAAAAGAGTGAATATAGAATTTAAAGATTGCTGTGTGCCTTTGACTGTTCAAAATGCAGACAGCAAAACAGCTGACTGAAGCATAAGAAGCTGCCATTACACTGAGGCATTAAATCGTAAGAGCTTTGTTCTGAGACGGAGATGTTTCTTTTAGTAAGGCTTACGTGCTCTTTGGCTGTTGTCATTCAGGAACCAATTTTGGATGACATGACTTAAAGATTTCATGATGTTATTAAAAAGTAATTGTTTGGGTTTTTTTTATTTATTTATTTTTTACTCATTGACAATAGTATTGGCATTGATAATTAAAAATCTATGCATTCGATTCATTAAAAATAATAAAAATTAAATCTGATTTCTTTTCCATTTTTCTATAGGTTAATGCCTGAATTGCCCAAATTTGATGACGAAGATCTCAAGTCCTATGGTGATGAAGAGGAGGAATTAGCATTGTACGTATTTTTTCCTCATGTTTTTTTCTTTGTAATACTGTTATCCCTGTTATTATTTATTCAAGAGTTGAGAATTGCAGCACAGTAGTCGTCTTTCAGAAGCTGTTAAAATGAAAAAGTGACATGCTTATGATAATAAGAGGTATGAATATTGAAAAAGTACTATATAGTTGATTACATCTATATTTTTACGAAAACTGGAAACATTTTTTGGATCTTTAGGATTGTTTTCTGGATCTAGTTACTAAAGTAAATGGACCATATATATTCTGTTGTAAAATCTCAAGAGATGTTTAAACTGGATTGCTGTATTGAGAATATTTCTAGCCGCACCAGTAGCTTCAACTTCCTCGATTATTCCTTTTAGAAAGATTAACAACAAATTAAGATGTCCAGAATTGGAGATGTTTTATATAGATTGAATCTGAAGAAGTCAACAATTCCAATAGGGAATAGGATAATTGATTTTATTTATTTACCACGGTCCAATGATTAATAATATGTTTTAAAACAGAGCTGCAAAAGGTGTTTTAATCCGTTGCCAAAACCACACCCATCACAATAGTTGCTCCATTGTTGGTGCAACTTGACTAAAGAAAAAATTTAAGCATTCCATGATGGAGTTTAAGTCAGCTCAACCATAGACCAAATTCATCCTTTCAGAATGTGAAAAGCATTCAGTTTATATCCTTCTTCTGAGAAGGAGAGAGACCAACTACTATTTACAGGAGAAAGAATTGTTAAGATGTAGCAGTGGTGTGTGAATCTGAAAGTAAGTTTTCCTGTAATGAAAGACCCCTTCTGTGTTCTACGTATGTTGCTTTATTTAAAGAATGCTGGGAAGATTGTGAATATGATTTCAGATAACGCTCTGCTGAAGTTTTCAGTTCACTATGCCAGATAACATTTTTCCACAGATCACCTCCAGCAGCTCTTATGTCTGTCCTTGCAACTCAAGAGCTCTTGCTAGAAAACATCCTAGAATGCATTCCAGTTGGGGAGTTTGCAGTTATTCAGCCCCTGAGCGATGAGTTCTGCCTTGTTCTAGGATATCTTCTCACTTGGAAGTTGACGTTAACTTTCTTCAAAGCAGCTTCTTCTCAGGTATATGCACAGTTTCTTTCTTTTCAATTATTTATTTATTTATTTATTTATTTTTGTATGTTTATGTGATTTGAGTATTGAGATTTTATTTGGCCTCTTTCTTTTAACTGTATGTTGTCCTACTTCCTTTGGACTTAGTGGGATTCCGTTCCAAAAGCATCAGTAGATCTAGATGTCTGTCAGGGATGGCAATATTAGAGTAAATAATTTTAAAAATTCATTAAAACGGGGGTTTTTTTGCTGGTTTTAAATAAGCTTGTGACATTTTATGATCTTCAAGTAATTCAGAAGGTTACTAAGAACTAAATCACTCTTCTAAACACTCATCCTGAATCTCAGAACGGCTTTTCCTCCATGTAGAAACATATTTGTATTATTTGCAGAGTAAGCTTTTTATTCTCACCTTTGATTTGTTGTTTCTCTTATTTTTGTTGTTGTTTGTTTCTTCATGCAAACATCATCAGCTGCGAGTTCTCTATTCACAATACCTTAGAAGAACTAAAAGCTTGAACAAACTGCTTTATCACTTGTTCAGGCTTATGCCTGAAAACCCTGTCTTTTCTGGGCTGACTTCAGAAGTTCCAAATAAAGATACAAAAACCTTCTTTACCGAAGAGCTTCATTTAGATGTCAAAGGTTAGTAAAAATTATATTTGTGTATTTGAAAGAGTTTTGATACCTTTCAGGCTTTAAAAAACAAACAAAAAAAGATTTTGCCTATAATACAGATACACACGTGTACATAAACACAAATATATATGTAATTTATTTTCACCCAATAATTTCCCATTTGAAGCTCAGAGGAAGTTGAAATATATAACAGAAAAAGAATTGAAAGAAAACCGGAAAATTCTACTTAGTAGTGATGTATTTTTTTTCTCTATGTATGCAAAGATTCTGAAATATGAAAATATGTGATCTGGGGTTTCTCCATTGTTTTTATTTTTTTCATGCTAAATTGATTTTTTTTTTTTTTTTCCCCTCTATGTGACTATGTAAAAACAAAATAAAAAATGTATTTCAATATCTATTTTAAAATATTTTAAGTTTTTGAAACATAAAATTGTGTTGCTTTTACCAATGTGTTCAGAAGACTCTTGGTTGATCAGTTATGGTAAGTTACCATAGCTTCTAGCTAAGAAACATGGAATAGAGAAATGGTTTTGAAAGTTGCTTCATTAAAAATGTTTTTTTCAGTGTACCTGTATAGGTGTTGATACATCTGTTGATGTTCCTATAAAGGTACTGAGGTATTATTTCTTAGTCTTGTGCTTGAACATCACTGTATATTGCAAAGCCGTTTATCTGGATAACAGAAAGGCAGAAATAGGGTAGTTTGGGGAATTAACCACACCATGTTCTGAGAGAAAGATTTCCCTCATCACAGATTCATAGCATGACTTGGGTTGGAAGGGACCTCAAGTATCATCAAGTCCCAATCCCCTGCCACAAGCAGGGTTGCCAGCCCCTAAATCAAGTACTGGATCATCTTTTCTGTACATTGCTGTACAGCATTGCAAACTTCCAATGTACTCCAAACGTTACTCCAAAGTAAGCAGTTTGTGATTTCCAGAATGTAAAATTATTCTTGATTTATGGGTCTTCTACCTAGTGTTCATCCTCTAAAATCAGAAGATGCTTTTCTAGCCATTAAGCATTACTCCAAGAAACAAAGAAACAAGTCAGATGGACAAAGATGTATTCAAACAAACGATTATAGTAAGAAATAGAGAACTAAAAAGAATTTCAGTTTCCACACTTATACTACTTCCTTTTTTTTTTTTTTTTTTTTTTTGTTTTGGTTTGTTTTTTTTGTACATGGTGTTGAAGAACCAACATTTGTGAATAGTATGTTAGAGTATTTTAATGTCCTTTCTTTTCTTTCACAGGGACAGGAGCCCTGTCATCCCAGATCCCGCATTTGGCTTGTTCTGTGTATCATATAACACTGAAAGACTTGCCAGCCATGGTTAGGCTTTGGTGGAATAGCTGTGAGAAACGTGTCTTCAATGTTGTGGATAAATTTACAAGCAAGTATGTCAGCAGCGTGCTTTCTTCACAGGAAATATCTTCTGTTCAGACTAGCACGCAGCTATTTAATGGCATGACGGTTAGTAAGATTTCTTGTTCCTTTTCTTAATTTTACTTTTTGTAGAACATGAAAGAAACGCTATTTCTTAACTATTACAGTATTTTACATGATTGCATTTTAATATTCTACATGGCTGATGAGAACATAATTTAGCTTGCTGTTGATATAATAAGTGTCTGTTTACGAGTATTCTGTTTTGAAAGAGTTCGAAAAGAATGGGTTTTATGAATGTTGGGAAAGTAGAAGAGGAAGCGGAAGGTTTTTGCTATCAGTATATTAATTTTAGGTTCATTAAAAAAAAACTAGAATCAGCCATTAGATTACAAAATGGGGGTAAATTTCTTAGATTGCCATGATACGAGTGAATTATTTCTCTTTTGAGAAAAATGTTTTCCTAGTCTAAGAAAGTTATTTGATGTTTGTAGTACCTACAGGTCTTATATTTTAAAAAGGCTACAGAAGGACGTGAGTCTCTGATTGTAGAGATTTTTAATATTTGCATTTTTTTCATAGGTAAAAGCTCGGTCTGCTGCACGGGAAGTCATTGCTACCTATTCAGTCGATGATATATTCATTGAACTAATAATACAGCTTCCATCAAATTACCCACTGGGGTCTATAACAGTTGAGAGCGGAAAGAGAGTTGGTGTGGCTGTTCAGCAATGGCGCAACTGGATGCTGCAGTTAAGCACGTATCTTACACATCAGGTGAGTTTAGAGAAAGCCTCTAGCTTTGAAAGCATACAACAATATTCCTAGTTATATACTATTTAGATTTATCTAATGCATCTCTTCAGATCTCAAACTTCCTTATAGAATTGGTTACTCTTACCATCTGCTTTTGTCCAGGTGTTAAAATGAAGAGGGAGGTAAAATTATCTGTGTAAGTTAGTTCTGAAAAATCCGCAGCCAAAATTGAGAATTCTAAGGTCTCATAAGGCACGGGCCAGTAGTCACAGCGTGTGGCAATGCCATCTCAACTATAGTTTGAAAAGAATTTATATACCTGAGATTGGTGATTGCTGAAGTTGCATAATCTGAGTTTAGAACAAAGGAGAGGAAACGGTGAATTACAGTTCTGAAATCAAAAGTGCAGTGGGTTTTTTTTGTTGTTGTTGTTTGATTTTTTTTTTTTTTTTTTTTTTTTTTGTGAGGATTGTTTGCAATTCTAAAGCTTAAACTACTACCTGTAGTTCACACATTGGCTTTGTAAATGAGTTAAATGTGCATTGCCAATAACTTGATTTTGGAGTCTTCAGGTTTAATTTCCTTTATGTACTTAAGTATAACAGTAAGAATATTCTGAAGGAATTCGGTAATAGTAATAACTGTTTTTCTTCTGTTAGAATGGAAGTATTATGGAAGGTTTATCTCTGTGGAAAAATAATGTGGATAAACGTTTTGAGGGCATCGAAGATTGCATGATCTGTTTTTCAGTCATTCATGGTTCCAACTATTCTCTGCCCAAAAAAGCTTGCAGAACATGCAAGAAGAAGTTTCATTCAGCTTGCTTGGTATGTACCTACACTAAATCCTTCTAAATAGGTAAAGTATCCTTTAATAGTTTGAGGAAGGTAGTTCTACTGCAGTGCCATCAATTCTCCACTGTGTTGCTGGAGTATTTGGGATTAAGTGAATTCAAAATAATTTGCATGAATTCTATGCTAAGATGCAATGAGAGAGGAATTCTACTCTGAAAAGTTTTTGTGTTCACTAAAATGTAAACCATTACATCTGGCTTGGGTGTAGCAAGAGTATCTTGATGGTCGCAGCTTGGATAAGGGAAAAGAAAATGTTAAAATTAATTTATACAGCATGCTCTTCATCTGATCTGCTGATCTGGATAATTAACTATATCCATAATGCCATAGGCATTTTTGTATGGCTACTGAGTTTGCTAGAGCATGCTGACACATGTATTGCCATACAAGAAAGGAATTCTGCTGCTTTGAAAATACAACTTTTGGCTAAAATTAGACTGGGCAGGAATTACTTTGTACGTGTTTGGTTTTTGTTTGTCATTAGAATAAAACTTCTGCATGTGCAGTGTATGTGTATACACATGTTCAAATGTGTTTCTATACACACGCACATATGTAAGGGGAAAGGGCTTTTTAACTGCTTTTTGTGTTAAGTAAAATGAATGTTATTATAGTTAACTTCATTCACTAGTAAAGCTTATTACCGGTGACAAAACAATGCTATTGGTACTTAGCTTGCATTCATATATTAAGCTGTCATACTTCTTTTTCAGTACAAATGGTTCACCTCCAGCAACAAATCCACCTGTCCACTCTGTCGAGAGACATTCTTCTGAAATAAAATGGTCTGTCTTCTTTCTTTGAGCTGCGTAATACATGAAGAAGAGGCAATAAACTGCGTGTTGAAAGAAGGAAACTACTTGGAAATAATGTCTCTTACTTAAAATTCTTGACTGTTGGGATATGACACATATTTACCTCTGGACTGTTTTTTGTAAAAGTTTGAAGAGTCTTCTTTGATATAAAGAAATATATAAGAATAATTTATTTTAATTTGTATATTTTTAAGGTATTAAGATATGTTAAAAATTCCTAAGTGATGTAGCGTTACGTCTGAAGAGTGGTGTTTAAGCCACAGCATAGTTGATTAAAAACTCTTGTTTTCGGTGTCATGGTGGCATGCGCTTAGGGCCAAATCATGTCTATTAATTTAACGGGTGAATTTAACATCGGTGGCATAAAGACTTGATTTTTTTTTTTTTATTTTAGTATATGTGGGTTCACAACAGTTCCTCTTATGGGGGAGATTAAAAAAAAAGAAATTAAAAAATGTTGCAGTTAAACATTGAGGCATGGACTTAGAGCGATAACTTTCTGTTAAAGTGTAAAATTTAAACATAGCATGCTTTAAATTAACATTTATAAATTGAGCTTTCACCTTTAATTGTCTTATTTTCTGAAAAAACCTCAGCCACCCAGCACCTGAAAGCCATGAAAACCCTGAAGTTTAAGGTAGTAGAGAGAGCACTATCATTCCTGCATGACAATGAGAAACACTGCTGCAGATTGGCTTTTAAGAAGACATGCACACCAATCAGTTCTTGTACTGTCATTATTTCAGTTAATGTCTTCATTAGCTGAGGCATAAACTATGACTGAATTTACCATGTAATTCCAGTATCCCATAATAATAAGGGCTGTAAATGAACCTGATAGACGTGTCAGAATTTAAGTCTTCATTCCGCTAGTCTTTTTTCATGTTGTTTTTTTTTTTTTTTAATAGCAGTAGCATACGAAATATACTCCAACTTGGATGGTGTTGTTCCATGGCAGATTCATTGAAAACTCAATAAAAGGAGAGGAATGAATGAATGAGTGTTGTTAGTCTGTGCAGTTTCTGGGTCACTTTCTCTTCCTCTGTGTGTTAAAACTTCCAGAAATTAGTAGTATAATTTTTCAGATAGTTTCTGGTGTACTCGATTGGCTGTACCTCAACAGGTGATTGCTTCAGGTGCTCTGTTCACTCAGTGTTGGTCCCTTTTGAGATGACAACTTTAGAAGTAATTTTTGACTGTTAAGTCTTTAACAGATGGGCTTCCAGAAGAGAAACTCTTTTTACTGGGTGGTTTTTTTGGTTTTTTTTTGTTTTTTTTTTGTTTGTTTGTTTGTTTGTTTTTTGTTTTTGAGAGAGAGAGAGAAGGGGAATCATTCACAACTGGGAATGAAAAGGCCTAACTGGAAACACAGGTTAAAGGAGTAAGCTGTGTTTTATTTTCCCAATTACTGAAACTCTGGTTATTGTGTCTGTTGTATCGCTGTTTCAGGTAAGACTATTTTATCTGACTTAGTTGCAAATTTGATAACTGTTTTGAAGGCCAACTGATGTTAACCAGGCATTGTTTGAAAAGAGCCACATTAATTTGCTCAATCAAACCCAAACTTGCAAATTCTCTATGAGTCTAATTGGTTGAATTGTGTAGTTTGTCTAACAGAACCAAGTGCAAGTGCTGGTGTCTTTTGGTATGACTACAGCTGCCACTGTCTGTATCTGAAAAACAGCTTTCTGTTTCCTACAGAACAGTGCCTAGAAGGAAGTATTTGAGGAACAGAGTTCTTATATTCCTCTTGCTAAGTTTGGCACTACATACATAGGCTGTATCTGCCATGCAGCTTAATTCTCGTGCAGTGAATGCACAAACACCTTCACCCACATTCTTCCTTGGACTGCATTTTGAAAGATTCTTCCACAAAAGTTGCAGCTGGTATCAATACACCTTGGCCAGAAGAACTGACTCATTATTTATTTAAGTGGACACATCTATTTCCTTGTTTAGAAATCCAGTTGCTGGATAGTCCAGTGTGATCTGTTTTTTTTGAAAGCATGTTACGTTTTATTACATGTTGTGTTCTGATCCATGATTGTCATTTGTAACTTGTATTAAAACCACATGCTCAAGGGCTGACTGCATTCTTTTTCCTTTGATTACCTGTTATAAACTAATTCTTTAATTACCGCTCAGAGTCAGACAGATGAACTAAAAAATTCCCGCTGTTAAAATTGCAGTTTGATTCTATTACATGTTTTAATTCCACCTTAAAATTGTTTTTCGATGTCATGCACAGCAACCTTACTTTGGTCAAAATGATTAACAACAGAATGCCTACAAAGCGGTCTTGAGGGTGAACAGCACTACAGCTGTAACACCAAAAACATAATTCTGCATAAAAGCAATATCAATGAGTAGAGAACCTCTTTTCCTTACAGTTAAGGAGGTAAGTTGCAAGAACACAAATTGCTTACATTCATCACTAGAAAGAGACTGTGGAATTATGTTATTTCACACGTGGTCACAAAGTTTCATCTCAGTTTCTCACCTCTGGTGTTCCTTAGACAAGGTATTCTGAAGTTAAGAATCAAAGATGACTGCAGTGTCACCTTGGTCAATGAGACTAACTTTGTTGTTTAGGGATTCTTGTACTTAACATCAGGTAATATCCTTTACATATCTGAATCTTCTGTCTAAATTATTCTGGGTGTTCGTGCTCACATTCATATTAATTTATATAAAAACCACACTGACAAAAAAAACCCCACGTTATCTGAAAGGAATGCATTAGCTGTGCTTGAATTGAATTGCAGTGTTTGTTTTTCAGTAGTCTTCTGAGTCGGGGAATAGTGATCTTAAGATGCAGAACAATCACCACTGTGTACTGCCTGCTCTCTAGTTTTGTATGCTCTTCAGAATAGTACAAGGAAAATGTCTCTTCCTCAGCTGGCCTAGCTAGGTTTGTAGTAGCATGTTTCTGCTAACGTGCCGTATGCTTTTATTTCTTACATGGTGTTCTGCCTGTCCAAAGTCTTTCTTCAATCTCCCAGATGAGTTTTTTTGGGTAGTCAGCTCCAAACACGAAAATCCTTCTAAAGTCATTAGTTATTCTAAAGCCTCAGTATCTGACAAAAAATGAAAACAAACAACTCAAACTTGTGGCTTTAGTCCCCATGAAAAGAGCTAACTCATCATTTAAAGTTAACACAGAACCTTAAAGATCAGTTTCTATGAGAGCTGTGCCTTATATTACATCAAAATGGAGTAACGCTGATACCAAATTTTCATTTAAGCCCAACAGAGGAATAGACTAGCTATTAAAACAGGAAATGTTACATCACATACGTTCTTTTAATAAGCCACAAAAATAAATACACAAACTCCCACTTGTAAAAAGTAGTGAAGTGCAAAAACGTGATGCATTACGGTATCTTCCAGTTCACTCGCACCTCTCCTGCAGATAGCCAGAAAACAGCTGTACCTGACAGCCAGATAAAAGCTGGTTGACATCCAGAATAAAAATAAGGGGGGTCTTGATCAGTTTCATTGCAATAATTAGGAAGTGAGGATGCACTTTGTCCAATTCTATGATTTGACAACTTCAGTACTCTGTATCCGACCTTTGGCACGCAGTATATGTATTACAGTATATGTAATAAAAACAGTTATCCGGGCTTCCTAAATTTGAGGATAGTAAGCATCTCTTGTCCCGCTTGTCTGGAAAGCAGCGGTGTGCCTTCTAAGCCATGTTTCTTCATTGTTTCCAGAATTTCATCTATAATGAGAAGTACAGTGTTACAGTAAGTTTGTAGAGAAGTCAGCTATAATAAGCAATACTAAACTGTAAACATAAGCTACAATTGCCATTTTAGACAGTAATTTTTAGGCCAAGTGGCCTTCCCCCCTGAACAAATGAAAGTTTACATTTTGTTAAATAAAGTTCAGTAGTTTGGTATTAGTAATAACAATTAATAATTCAAAATTGAATTACTGTTCTTCTCAAAACCCCTTCATAGCATACAACCCATTAAGCATTAGGTCAGAAGGAGCAACTCTGACCTGTGTAGAGAAAGGTTCAGAAATAAAAACATCTCATTTTCAACCGTCAGATTTTGCCTTTGAGTCCACAACATCTGTCTCATTTCTAAGAAGGGGTTGGCCTGGATTCATTACCTAGTTCAGAAGATTTCAGACTTTGAATTGCAGTCTTACAGAGCTGCTAGGCTTGGGACATGCCTGCTACAGTTTCTCCGTACTACTGTTTTCCAAAGTAGCTTAGAGAGTTCTTAGTGTTGGTAAAACAAGTTCTGGTCTAGTTCACCATATGCTGAATGTGCAAGCCACAAATTCAGAAAATGGACTGCAAGAGGCATCAGGTTATATAAAAGTCACTCTGTTGTTTAGTCACCCACACAAATGTGGAAGCACAAGTTCACACAGACAGATGACATGCTTTGTATGCAGCAGGCAAATACACCACTGTATTTCTAACAAATGGCCTAGAATGCCTATTTGAATTTCAATCCACACTGTCAAAATGATGTGCTATTTCTACAATAGACTGTACTACTTTGTTCTTGTTTGCCAAGTTCTGATAGCCTCCAGAACATTGTCGTGAGCAACAACATGATTAATGGTGTTAAATATGGTTTGGAACAAAGGGATCCAAAGAAACTGATCACCTGGATTATTTTCTTTAATTGTGACCAAATAGAATAATCCTCCTGTTGAAAGCAAGTCTGCTACTAATGGAAAAACTCTGTCCATTACTTCTCTGCCCTTCTTGCCACCAGCCCAGGACGCCTCTATTCCATGGCTTTGCACCTAGGAAGAATGAAAGCAAAAACCATCTTTCTCAAAACAGAATGACAGAGATGTCAGAGGCAGTAGAACAACTACAGGCTGAGTTCTCATACCTCAGCTGATTTGATCTGCCAACTCCCCTGACAGCAAAAACAGCACATCTAATGTGGATTTTACATCTATATTTTTTCCTACCTCTTCAGAAGGTGTTACCACATACGGTGGATTAAAGAGCAGTAGATCAACCATCCCATTTAACCTTGGTGACAGTCCTGTGACCTAGAGAGGAAATTATCAATTCCTTTGTTATTATTATTTTTACTATTACTTATTTCCATTTTGTAAACATACAGTTACACAGCACTGGCTATTTCCCTATCAATTTAAACGGCCACAGAGACAAAACTGAAATAAATTAATAAACAGCAGAGGGTGTGGCATTAAGTTGCAAATGCATCAATTGAGTAATAATGAGAATTCAGACCCACGGATGATCTAAGAATAACCAGGAAGTATTTAATAAGTTTGTTGCAATTCTGAATAGTTACAGGTTGTTTTATAAGAGACAATAAACTAAATTTGATATATTAGCCAAACCTGTGTAATATCACTCTATCACTGTCCTAGAAAACAAGCTATTTGTCCTTCTGTCCGTTCTGTGTGAAACCAGTAAAACTGAGTTAGTACATGTAGATCCTTATCTACTTTGTGTTCTTCTGAGTGTAGCATGCTGTCAACTTTTGCTTAGTTCCAAGCAATTCATCCTGACTCAGGAACACCAAACTTTCTACGTGCAAGAGAAGCAGAACAGCATTCCTAAGACAGTGTTATGTGAAATGTAGAACAGCAAGAGGTACACATACAGACACAAGGGTAGTATTTTATTCTTGCACTCTAGTATTTCATCATTTTTTAATCTGTGCTTATTGAGAGAATGTTCTTCTGGAATTTGCGGTTAATTTTCGGTATCTGGAAAAAGATACAACAACTATAAAGAAAACTACAAAAACTATCAAGAAGTTATTAATGAAGCTATCTTACCAAGTCAGTAATGACTGGCTGAAGGTGAACATTGTTCAGCTGAGCTGTCTCCAGCGTACAGTAAGCTGCCATAGGATTGACATCTGTACATCTTAAAGCAAAACACTGTAAGTTACTGGCTCCTGTATCTGCAAGATTAACGCTGCAGGCTCTGTGCTGACTAAGGCAATCTCAAGAATAGCCTTTACAAGAAATAGTGACAAATAGCTAGGAAAACATACACAGTGTATCAGCAGCTACACCACTCAATGCTATACCGGAAGCCAGACTTGGGGAGTTAACTAGATGACCTTTAAAGGTCCCTTGCAACTCAAAACAATTCTTAATGATTGTTTGAATGCTGAAGTATGCGAAAATAAGCATTTTAAATAATTATATTGTCAATATCAGCTCTGTATGTAAGTGTATATACATACACTCCCTAGTAAATCTCAGTTACCGCCAACAGTCAGGCAACCTAACGTTGTGTCACCAGTGTCTAAGGAGTGGGATAACTGAATTCAAGCCATATCTCTGCCTAATAGGTACACAACCTAAGGTAAACAGACAAGGCTTCCTTCAGACTGACTGTCATCTCTGTTGAACTGACGTGATATTTCTCTATGGAAAGGGGAATCTTCAAAGCGAGACGTACACATGGTGAGGTCTAGACACTCTTCATGTAGCAGTCTCACTGTTATACTCACAGGTAGAGCGCACTGGCTCCAATGATGGAAGCTAGGAATGCTGAAACCACGCCAGACCCAGACCCTATTTCAAGGCAGACGTCGATCCTAAAGACAGAAAGCTCTGCGTGAGTTTTTTGGTGACGTTTGGAGCCCCTCCCGCAGCCACAGAATCAGGGCAGTGTTACGACACGTGCCCCGCCCCGCCTTCCCCACAGCTGCTTGCCGCAGTTGTACCCCGCCTGCCGGAGCTGGGCCGCATCCCGCTCCAGGGCGTCCAGCAGCAGGAAGGTGTCCTCGGCCGGCTCGTACACGTCCCGGAAAGGGCCGCGCGGCCCCACATGCTCGTACCGCGGCGTGGGGAACGCCGGAGCGGCCATCGGCGTTCGGGCGGCCGCGCATGCGCCCATTCGCTCCCTAAGTCCCGGACATCAGCGGAAGAGAAAGGGGACGGGGCCAAGGCCTGCGCCACCAATGGGAGAGCGTTGGTTTCGCCCCGCCCCCAGATCAGCTCTATTGAACTTCTCTTGGCGGTCGCGGAGCGCTGCTGCTGCTGCGGCGGGGGGGACGTGCTGAGGTGCCTGCAGTCTCCTCAGGGCATTCAGTGAGACTGACTGGTGTCACCATACTGATCCATTTTAATAATCTTCACTAGACAGGGACTTGCACCAACTTACTTAGAATCACGAAATCCTTAGAAGGTACCTCTGAAGACCATCTAGTCCAGCTCCCCTGCAATGAGCAAGGACACCTCAGCTAGAACAGCTTGCCCAGGGTCTGATCCAGCTTTGTCTTGAAAGTTTCTAGCTTCTCAAAGCTCTTCCGGAGAAATAGCTCTGCACCACAATTAGCGGGAAGCCAAGCTAAAGAGGTGCTGGTGAAGCCCCCGAGTGGTAGTTCTACAGCAAAAAACACAGCAGAAAGATCCTACGCTGCCACTCAGTGTTTACATGAGCATGTCTCTAAGGATCTGCCCGTGATTCTTGACAGCAGCCTCAGGTCCAGCTGGTATGGATGTCCAGCCGTATGAATTCCCAATTACAAACAGAAATAAGGCCCTACAAAACTGGGAATAGAGGGCGGTTTCAGGGCACAGATCAGGAGAAGAGCAATTTGCTTTCGATAGCAAACAGAGGAAGGAGGGTCAGAGTTCTGGTCATCATGAAATGCGTCCCTTTGTTTGTGTGCCAAACCCTGTTGTTCTGAAAGTGGAACAGATACCTAGATCAGTGAAGGAGATGTGTGGAGCTAACAAAGGGGCTGGAATCTTAAAGCGTTTTTATAATCATTTCAAAAAGCATCGATTCTTGGCAAATTAACAAAAGAATGCAATCTGGTGATTGCATCTGTGATGCATTAAAGACCTTTAAGGATTGAGGTGTGTCTCTTCCACTGGTTTGATACCTGCCACTGAGGCACCTGGGAGGTTTTTCTGCGGCCCACCTTCAACGTTTCCAGCAAAATCAGCTCCCTACTCTACTTGCAAAACCGATGCTCAACAGAACAGAACAACAGAAATTAGGGGGAGACATAATTAATATACCAGAAATACATGCAGGCCAGCATGATCAGCTGGTAAACTCTTCTGCCCCACACTTTTGAGCTAAGTCAATGCAATCAGATATCCAGAAATCAATAACCAGTGATCCAAAGATGCGTTTATGACCCAAAGATCATTTTTGTCCCATCACAGAAATGAAACTATCAAGCTCTGTCTTACAGGAGTTTAGGTTCCTTGCACCACCGTGTAGCGTGTAAAACAGTTCTAGAAACTTTGTTTGGATAATTTCAGTTTCCAGAGCAAGTTTATTCCTGGACTCAATCTTATACAGATATTACCTTTTAATTTAAAACATTGTTTTCCCTTAATTTATTCCATCAAGTATATTTAGAAGTATTGTCGTAATCCATCTTAACCTTTATTTTGCCAACAAAATTAACAGTTGTTTCCTTCTAATTTACCTCCTAACCCTGCTCTGTCCCGAATGTACTGTGGTAAATTACTCAGTCTTTCAGCACGGTGACCGCACAGAGTATAAATGAGATCTCAGTCTGTGAGAAGGTACTAAAAGTTTCCTTTTCTGGAAGTCCCTTGACTGAGGCCCAGAAAAAATTATTACAGTTGATAACTGTGCTAATTCTGTTAGAAACTCTTCCTATGTTTTCTTCATCAATTGGGAAAGATAGGCTGCATCAGGGAGCAGTAGTGAGTGGAGCCTGACTGGAGATGGCCCCGGGGTTTTTAATGCAAAAGGGTATTCGCCGGATACTCCTTCATTTCATTCATCTTCCTAGCAATTTGCTTCTGTGACAGAGAAACAGGTACTTATAAAACATATTAAGTCTGCAAAAAAATTCCATTACTTTGTTAAAACTGAAATCATGTTAAGAGAGAGAGTTTTCCTCTCTGTCCGTATTAGGAAAATTAATTCTCGGGATATATTTTTAAAATCTCCACAGGTGGTCAGGCTTTGGGCTGCTACAGAAGAAATGACTTCACCATATTCAGCTGTACAAGTTGTTGGTTTTGGCTGTTCAATAGTTCATGAAATCTGGTTAATTATTATTGTTTGTTTTAATACTTATAAGTCCTTCTGGGTGAATTTTATAAAACATTTATTTTTATTGCTTATATAACTACCTAAAATGTTTTTCTTGGTAGACAGCTGTACTGTTTTTGCCAAAACAGATTCTATTTCAATTTGGGGAAATTGTTGGAAAGTTAATATTCCCATTTTCAATGGTGCCTGTGCCATGCTATTAAACTGAGCTTTACGGAGATGAAAAATTGTTCTTGACAAGGATCATAGCCATTTGTTTACCCTATCTGAGCTGTGTGGCCCTGTCCCATTTGGATTTGGGTGCCGGTTCTCTCTCACACAAAGCAGTGCTTAACCCATACCTTCCTAGCTGTGTGTCAGCTCTCAGTGATC
Source organism: Alectoris magna (assembly GCA_030625065.1). NCBI lineage: Eukaryota > Metazoa > Chordata > Aves > Galliformes > Phasianidae > Alectoris > Alectoris magna. The sequence goes on from CM060560.1 coordinate 92,596,993, forward strand.
TCAGTCATAAACTCCTCAAACATTCCACGGCAGCTTCTGGCCCTCCTTATTCCAGATGAGATGTAGGCCTGTACTGGACCTGTGAGTGTCCCTGTTCCTATGCATGTGAAGAAGCAGAGCCAGCAAGAATACTGCAAGGTCAGTGCTGCTAAGAGTAGGCTGAAAGAAATCTATCGTCTGTGGAATCCAGCAGGCAACTACATCTTACAGTATCTTTCTTAAAGTGAACAAATGTGTTCACAAAAGGAGCTAGGTTTCTTAACTGTCAGTATATCTAATGAAAGGCACTTCATTCCAAGCACTTCAGTGCTCTAATGGTAACCTTGTAATTCCCAGTGTTCAGGTGGTGGTGATAGGCTTTATACTCACTTATTTTTCTGGTATCAGCTTAAACATTTCACAGTTTTTTTGTTTGATAGATTTGTAGACAAAGAAAGACTCTCATCAGCCTTTGTTCTGGTTGACTAAATCAGAAGTTTCCTGTTCTCTTCATTTCCCTTACCATATGTTCATACTTTGCCTAAGGATTCAAGTCTGACTTAACCCCAAATGTAACCTGTACAAAATATTCCACTAATGATTATCCTTAGTGGTGCTTGACAAAGTTCAGTGGCTACTTCATCTCTTCTGGGATACCCCAGTATCATATTTGCATTTTCCTTGCAAAAGTGTTTTGTTGTTGTTGTTGTTTTGTTTGTTTGTTTTTTTACCATTTTGTGCTCATCTGTTTTTTCCTAAGCTTTTCCTTAATAGTTTTCAGATAACTGAGTATGAAGTGAGAATTCTATAGGGTTTTATTGTTTTACTAGTCCACTTTGAGAGTCTGTTCATGTTCTGGTCATCTTGCTCCTTCTGCATGATATCTCTTGACTACATATTGTCATGAGAGTGATGGCAATGATAACAATAAAAACATTAAGTAATTTCAGCCCCAAAAGCAATCTTACAGGAAGTCAGCATTAGTGACTTACTTTTAACTTGATACTATTCCTTTTCAATATGATGTATGGCTGTATCATCTGTATTCAGTTCCCCAGCTTAGCATGTACTTTTCCACATAACACCACATCAAAAGCTTCATGGGAGTCTAAATAAATTCACTATGTTTCATTTTTCAATTTTAGAAATGGAGGCAGACACTGCAGTGATGTAGTAAGATGTACTGCTGTTGCCATCATGGCCAAAATCATCATCTGTCTGTTTTTAATCACTGAGCCAGCTTAGTGGTATGGAGGTTCTGCTTCTTTCCTTCTTGTGTTCTCTCAACACATGTACAAAACTTTTTGCTTTATATTTTACTATCTTCACTGAGAATGGTTCAAATGATTTTAACAGTTCTCACTTTACATTATATTTTCTTGCTTCTGAGGCATAGGTTTCTTACTGATCAATCTTTTTTCTCTTACTTTTTGACACACTGTGTAATATCTAGAAATATCTTGCGTGATCTGAAGCATTCTCCTGCATGCATTCATTCCTGTGCTTCCCCCTTTAACCACCATCAAATATTTTCAGCCCTTGAAGCAATTCAGACCCTTCCACATTCACATGCTAAAATATGGTCCGTAGTTTATTTCAATTACTTTTGTAATTACCAAAGCTTGTCATTTCAGAGTTGTGAGGTTTAGCTACAGACCTCCTTTAGTTTCTCCTTTGTTTAGTTATACTAATTTATTCCCTGGTCAGTCATGAATGATTATTTTCCTTGACATACCTGAAGCAACATAGTCAAAAGTCACAAAGTAGTAACATCTTTGATGATACAGGTACTATAATATTTTTACTGCTTCCTTGAACACTGGGTGAGGAACCAAGCAATGAACAGGAGCCTGCATGCTGCGCCTGTAAAAATCTGCACCAACAAATCTTTCCCGCTCCACATTCTCCACAGATACTGTCACATGAGTCAGTGCTATTTTTTACACATTTTCTTTTACAGGTCTACAGTGAATAGTTTGAATCTCTGTTCACTTCCCTACTTCTCTACTGACTGATGAAAATTCTTGCCCTTACATCATGACATTGCTTCAATACACTGTGGCATAGTAATGTTTAATCACAGCTATGGAATTTCTAAACCTGCTAAGAAGAAGTCCAGAGATGACATGCTGTAGAGTAAGAGTGATGGATACTTGTTTGTATCCCTTCTTGGAAAGATCCCAGAGTGCATAATAAACTTTACAAACCAATTACAAACTATTATATTGAAGGAATTGCATCACTCAACATTGAAATGCAGCTACCTCAGGGAAAAGGCAAGAAACATTTTAATAGCGTACAGAAGTATTTCAACACTTCGGGAAAGAAAATAAGTAAGACCATATTCAGCTAAGCAGAAAGAGAAGATTTAGTTAAGTAGTCATATATAATTGTTTTACCTGGATTTGGGCCAGAAACCAAGGAAAAACCTACTGCTAAAGCAAAAAAAAAAAAAAAAAAAAAAAAAAAAGGAGACTTGGGATTTTTAAGTCACAAATGATCAGTTTCTTTGACATTACATCTTAAAATACAACACCTCACTACAACACTACAACAGAGTTGTAGTGAAGCTTTTATAACTGAGTTACCAAGATTGCCTCCTTTAGAGGTTAGGAATGATGTCTGTTCTCCACAAGAAACTACAACAATGTACCTGGAGGCAGATTGGCTCCTTCAACTATTTTAAGGGCACTTCCTCATTTTCTTGCCACTTTAGAGTGTTAGTTTTGAAAGTAAAATAAGATTAAAGATGTTTTAAATCACTGGTTTCTAACAAACAAACCATCATACTTCCTGCCTGCCAAATAGTGAGGTGTTTGATCATGACTGCTAGAGTTGACATTGCGTTCTTACTTTGTCTCCAAGATCTCTGGAGAACTGAGAGAAAGCATGAAAATAATATGCAGTCACGTGGCAATATACTCATATTCCTTCTTGACTATTAGAAGAATGGAATTCCGTTTAAAAAAGGTTAAAACTAACATGAGTTTTCCTCCAGGTTACTCTGTCTGTAGTAGTCATGCTAGTCTAAAAAGCACATTCTGAAGAATGGATTAGGATGCTAGAGAAGGAAAGAGTAAGAATAATATGTGATTGAGGCTTATAAAAGTGAACGTTGAAAATGCATTTCATGAACTGAAGAAATTGAAACGTTAAACGAGTTCTCGGGAATCCATAAAACACACAAGTAAGAAATACTTTTTTTTCATGGTATATAATGAAATAATAGAGCTAATTTGGAAAATATGTGCATGAAACCAATGGTTTGAAGAAGCGGCTTATTTAAGAAACAATCAGTTTAAGACACTAATCCTTAAGGGACGCAGTCATCCACAAATGGTCGTTTAGAATAGGATTTAATAAACAGTCAGGCTATTAAAACATTATGCACTTAGTTTTAATTCCCATGCTGTTATTCTACATGAACAGTGACTGCTGAGAGATGTTTGTAGCAAAAAAATGTAATTTTCTGTTGACTCACAGAAGCATGTTACACCAGAAATATAGGGAGAAATTCACTAATTAAAGTGATTCACTTTTACCTGAGTTACCTCCTTTATTCTTAGTTATCCTAGGAACGTCCAAGGATTGTGAGAAGGTTTGAGTTGGTATTTTTTAATCTTGATATTTCTTTTGATCTAATTACAGGATGAAAGAGTGACCCGGATGGAAAGGGCCACAGGAGGTCTCTCACTCCTTCTCTTGCCCCAAGCAAGCCCAGCTCTGGCATCACACCAGGCTGCTCAGTGTGTTTGCCAGGCAGTTTTTAAGCTCTATGGAGCCCAGACAGCCTCACTGGCAACCTACTCCACTGCTTGACTCTCCTCAGGGTGAGAGTGTTTTTCTTTATAACCAGCTCGAAGCACACATTTCAACCTGTGTCCATTGCATCTCAACCCTCCAGAACAGAACTGGTCCTCCCAGCTTGCTGTCATCTGAAAACTTGCTTGGGAATTGTTTATTATACAACATACTTGCAAAAATGGCAGTGAAAACACCCGCCGTGTAGAAGACTCTATGTACCTTCTCCTGTCTGATACTGACACTGCTGATAATGATTACACTGATACTGATCTTAGATTAACAGACAGTGATTCTTGCACTTCTAAATATTATGGCACTTTTTATCTTTTTGTTTGGATACATTACAAACTTTTTGCCAGTGCAGTCTTATCTGTATTATTTCCTGGACAATGCTAATGTGTTCAGATAACCAGTGTGATTATGTGTTATGAAACTAAACATAATCTGCATGTAATTACACTTTGGGTGGCAGTTTTCCCTGTGTGTATTTTAATATGAAAATCTAATAAAGAAACATTAAAAAGGATTTTTGTTTGAAAAACAATCTTGACATGTCTTTCATAATGACTCCATTAGTAATACTCATGGTTCAAAAGGGGGGATGTTAGGCAGCTCTCTACCAACGTAGTGGGTGTTGATACAGCAAGCTTGCTACATCTCCTAAGGCACATCGGAGGAAAGATTTTCTTGAGTGTTATGGAAATAAAGCATTTTAACAGACTATAGGAAAAAACCCCTAATGTGTGCAATTTGAGGGCTGCACTGAAAATAATGCCTCCTATTTTATTATGTTAGCCCACAAGCATCCAAGGTAAATGCTGAAGGTACGGCAGTAGAAGTTGAACCTTCCTACCAATATTCTGTAGCTGTGCAACAGATGGCAACAGAGGAGCTATGTACAGAGCTGAATATCAGCTTCAGTGCATTGGAAATGATGGTGGCAACACTGGAATGTCGCAAAGTTTGTGCCAGGTAGGTCCCACAAATACTTACACAGGAACACAAAGAACACTGTATACAGGTGTACCAGGACCTATTGAACCTATATGAGGCTAAAGGTAACAGTTTCCTGGATTGCATCATTACCAGTGATGAGATGTGGTGTGTGACCACCATGAGCCCAATTCAAAACAAGTGTAAGTGGAGCGGCACCATGTTAATTCCTTATTGAAGAAAAAATTCAGGACACAGCCCTCAGAGGATGAACTGATGTGTACTCTCTTGAGACAGGAAAGATTGAACCTTTTGGATTTGGACAAACCGTCAACTCTGACTGCTATGTCATCATGCTGGCTAAGCTGAAGGCTCAAAATTCCAGAGTCAGGCCAGAGAAGAAGACAGCCATTCTCATGCAACATGATAACACCAGGCCCCATACCAGTCTAAATTCCATGGAGCACATCACCAATCTTAGCTGAACTGTTCTGCTACACACACTATGTAATCCAGATTTGGCACCTTCTGATTTCCATCTGTTCGGGACAATGAAAGATGGACTGCATGGGCAACATCTTCCTAGCAATGACACCATCATAGCAGCTATGAAACAATTGGTCACCTCCACTGGTGAAGATTTTTGTGAGTGCAGCATGCAGGCTTTTGTTCATCAGGGGCAAAAATAGATAGCTAGTGGTAGTGACTGTGTTGAAAAAGAGTATTTTGCATCTGAGAATTTTCTCTATCAAATAGTGTTATTGTGATCTCTGTTGTTGTTTCCATGGAAACAAAGGGATGTTTCTTTTGGAGTGATCTATTTATATATTGACTCTATAGCTATACAGATTGTAGATGATCGATGAGTATACATTGTAAAAATTCTAGTCATGGTTACTCATTTAAGGCTATTTTAGTAGAATCATTTTTGAAGTCACACATTATTTAGTAATAAAAATAGTAGCAGATTTTGGCCCACACTGAAGGAATTCATCATAGTGCAAGACAGTCAATACAATATTGCCACCAAAATATTCTAACTCAGCTCTAAGGACCGTGGATGGGTCTCCACATTTGCAGCAACTTTCTCTAGCAACAAACATCTGCTAGCACTTCATAAATTATGACATGATCCTCTATTTCATGAGTTTTTCAAGCTTTTATTTAACTTTACATTTATTTCAATACATTTCCTGGATTTTTAAAGGAAATATAAAAGGAGAATATACAAAAAAGCATGTCAGAGAGAAAAAAAAATAAATGTTTTGTGGAAAGAAGCCTGCAGATTAGCTTCTTTCTGTTTGAGTGGCCTGATCTGCAATCAGAATGAGGGATTAACATTTTCATTGGACTACATTCAAATTGAGGCTTCATCCAGCAACAACAATCTCCTTAAGCTGTCCTTTTTTTTTTTTTTCACATGCACACCTGTTAATATATTTTAAAGGAAATGCTAAAAATACATTACAAGTAGAGACATAACATATGTCAGTATGAATAAATGAGGTGATTTAGAACTGCATTAAAATCTTCAAGGTGCCTGGTTGGTGAGCCATGCTCTAAGGCACTGCTCATTGACCTCATCTGGAAACAGGATCTAGCCAAGCAAGAAAAAATGGTTGCAACTGATCCTTGATACTCCTGCTGTCTTTGTGTAGCACATTACATGCAGACTTTTGTTTTTCATTGTGGAGCGAACATTTGTAAGAAATGTTGGAAAGCATTTTGTGGTCTATTCTGAATTGAGTCAAAGCTCTGCAGATCTGCGTCTATTGCACTTTTTCTTGTAAACTTGGGGAACAGAACTCAGAACAGAACTCAAAACAGAACTCAAAAGTTTTGTTTCTTTGGGCAGAAAAGAGGGAAATAAGAGTGAGGACTTAAAACTACAAAGGTTGAGAAGTTGAAAAGGCTCTCATAGGACAAAAGTTCTAGCATTAGGAAACATTTTAAAACACAAGGAAAGCTTGATTTTGAAACAGGGGAAAAGTGATTTGCTTTAGAAAGATCAAAATACTTTTGTATCTGAGTCTTTACATGCTTTCTTAACTCTCACCTACCTCAGTAGTAAATTGGAATGCACCAGGAGAGCAGATTTTGTGGACTTTCAGTCTGCAAGAGTATCTATGGAGCCTGGACACAAGAATTGGCAGTATTTGCTTTTTGGAGAGTTATTTCCAGAAAGCCTGGGGAAGTCTGCCCTCTTGAAGCATGCCACTGAGTATATCACCAGAGCTGATGGCTGCATCCTTCCCAACCAGGGGGAATTTAAAGTCTTTGAAGCCCACCAGATGTGTACAGACATAAAAAATTGGATGAGTGTCTACAAAAATGATTCATAGCTGTGTTAATTTAAATGTTAGACTACCATAAATACAAACGTGAATGATAGAAATGAAATTGCCATTACATTTTTCACCTAAAGAGAGTACTACACATCTTGAAGTAAATGTTCCCTAAATTACTGATACCCTCCATAATAACCTCACTTTAAAACAGTTTTTGGAAACATCACTTTCAAAACTCTAATAAGCAGATGTTCAATCAAACAAATATTTTATGAGAGATGTTAATAAGATCTAGGAGATAAAATTTGGGAGGGAAATCAAAATTTAGAAATACACAAACAAGCACACTATCTAATAGATCTACAACCACTGTACATAGAAAAAATGTTATAAATCCTTTCTGCCTGTCATAGTCCAGTATATCTGTTAAATAAAGCAAGACTAATCAAATACTGAAGGATTGGATGGTGGTCTGATTAGCTAATATAATTCTCTTGGATATAATTAATTTTTCTAAAATATGCTAGACGTTACAGTTAAAACTATCAAATAAAAGTCCATATGGCCATGTTTTTTGCATTTGCAGCTTAAAATAACAATACTGACCTTGGCATGAGGTATATTTTAGAGATTAATGACCAGCTTGGGTTAATGATCCTTGGCTGCGCTGCTGACCTTCATCTCCTCCCAGCCAGTCATTAATCCTCAGGAAATTCACTGCACCTTGATTGTTATTACTAATATGGCCCGTGTTTAAACCTCAGGAACTGTGGCGTATATGTAAGTGGTACTTCACTTACAGAACTCCTTCAACAGAAAACAAAGCAAAAACAGCTTCCAAACTTTTAAAAAGCAGAATGGCAAATCATATGACTTACTTTGGTCAAAAGTATTAATAACAACCTTACTTTGATTGTGTGCTATTTTCTCTGTATGAATCTTACAGTAATTAAGGAGGAATATTGCAGAATTTGAGAAATGTAGTATTTGGCATTGACTGCCTAATTCAGGCATTTCTAAAACAGCGATCAACTTTGTATTTAAAAGCCAAATGCAATGTTTTGCTTTGATTTAATTCTTCAAAGTACCACTCATCCTTCTTTCACTGGCAGTAGTAGGAATCAGAACAATGCATTTATAAGCGTATAAAATGAGTGAGGAGAAACTTGGGTTTTTGCTTCTCAATTATTTTTCCCTGTCCACCTTTCAGATAGTTAACTCCTTTAATGAGCTGCAGGTGGAGGTTTTGAGGCAGAGAGATTTGCCTAAGTCCTTACAAATAGCCACATGATTAAAAGATTACATTTTTTCTAGTTACTGCTCATTGTAATGTATATTTCTGAAGACCATTTTTTTTCTCCCTGTGCTAAGGATCTCTTCCTGATGATGGTGTGAAAAACTGAATTTCCCTTCCTATAGCTAGAAGCATCATCAAAGTTACAGGCTTAGTAACAAATAGTAAGAAAGATAAGTGATACAATACTCCTTTCTAGAGCATCTTGACTGGGCAGTTCAGAAAAAAACAAAGAAGCAAACAAAACCAAAAATCTCTATTTTTGCTGAAATTTAAGAAATTAATACTTAAAACTCTTCCCATTAGATTTTGATCTAGCCATGGTTCCTTTTCTTTCAAAGAATGAACCAGCTATTCTCATGGTGGGGGTGAGAGGCCTGATGTGAGCGTAGGCCTCTACTGTTTTCTCTAGGCTCCATTGTTTTCTAGACTCACTGGTGAGCTGCTGCTGGCATGAAGAAGTAAGCTGGGTAAATAGCCTGGTAGCTTTGAGCTGCATGGTTGGACTACATGATCTTAGGGATCTTTTCCAACTGTAGTGTTTCTATGATTACCAACCTAGTAGCCTTCTGTGATGTCATCACCAGCTGAGTAGATGGAGGGATAGCAGTGGATATAGAGGGCCTTGTCTTCAGCAAGGTGTTTGACAGTGTTTCCCACAGCATCCTTGTAATGAAGCTAAGAAAGTGTGGGATGGGTGAGTGGACAGTTATGTGGATTGAGAACTGGTTGACTGGCAGAACTCAGAGGGTTGTGATCAGCAGCAGAATCTCGTTGGGGGCCTGCAAATTGCAGTGCTGGGTCCGGTCTTGTTCAACATCATCATCAGTGACCTGGATGAAAGGACAGAGAGCATCCTCAGCAAGTTTGCTGATTATACAAAGCTGGGAGGAGTGGCTGACACACCAGAAGGCTGTGCTGCCCTTCAGTTAGACCCGGACAGGCTGGAGAGTTGGGTGGAGAGGAACCTGATGCGGTTCAACAAGAGAAAGTGCAGATTGCTACACCTGGGAAGGAATAACTCCACCAGTACAGGTTAGAGGCTTACCTGCCGGGGAGGAGGTTTATGGAGAAGGACCTGGGGCTCCTGCTGGACAACAGGTTGGCCGTGACCCAGCAGTGTGTCTTTGTGGCCCAGAAGGCCAATGGTATCCTGAGATGGCCAGCAGGTCTAGTGCTGTGACCCTCTTCCTCTACTCTGCCCTGGTGAGGCCACTTCTGGAACACTGTGTCCAGTTCTGGGCTCCCCATTTAAAAAAAACAAACAGGGATCTCAGAGGATCTCAGGGATCTCAGAGTCCAGTGAAGGGCTACAAAGATGATTAAGGGCCTGGAGCATTTACTTTATAAGGAAAGGCTGAGAGACCTGGGTCTGTTCAGTCTGGAGAAGAGAAGTCAGAGAGGGGATCTCGTAAAAGTTTATAAACATCTGAAGAGTGGGAGTCAAGTCAATGGGAGGTGGACTCTTTTTGGTGGCAAGCAACTGTAGAACCAGGGGCAATGGGCAGCAACTGAATAAAGGAAGTTCCGTACTAATATAAGGAAGAACTGTACAGTCAGAGTGGTGGAGCACTGGAACAGCCTGCCCAGAGAGTCTGTGGAGTCTCCTTCTCTGCAGATATTTAAGAAGATTTACCTGGATGCTTACCTGTGCAACGTGCTGTAGGGAAATGCTTTAGCAGTTGGTCAAACTCAAGGATCTCCAGAGGTCTCTTCCCGCCCCTACAATTCTGTGATTCCATGATTCTGTGATGTAAGTTTTGTGAAGGTTTTGTGAAGGAGACGGGATCTTTTTTGCTTTGGAACTGCAAATCATATTATTTTATCTTCCATTCTTTTTTATGTTGTCGTTTTGATTTTCTATCTAACTAGGCTCTGTAGTACCTTCCAGCAGTGTTTCGGCTAAAGAAATCTAGATGAGAGGCTGTGGAATACAGCCACATTTTAACTGAGTAGGAAGACTTTTATTTTTCCTCCATAAACAACTGATTTCAATGTCTTCCCAGCATTTGCGGGTTTACCAGTCTGAGACGTAAAAAAAAAAGCCACCCAAAAGACAAAAACCCTCACAAAACAAACAAGAGGAATAGAAATAAACCAGCTAGTAAATGTTTCATTTCTACTGTAATTTCTGGCTCTGTGCAGATGCAGACTGACCAAGCGAAGGAATGATTTTCCCGAGAGAAGCACACACATCAAAATACAGTTACTTTATAAGGAGTGTTGTTATGGCAAAAGTATATCTTAATGTGAAGGAGAAGAGGCATATTTATTCACACACTATTTGAACTTTGAACTATTTGCATGCAACTTAAGCTGTATAGAAAAAAACAAAACAAAAACAAAACAAACCAAAACAAAAGAACCCAAAACCAACACAATGAAAGCTCTGAAAACTCTCAAAAAGTCAACATTTTATTGAGTTTCCCTTCTATGGTTTTGTAAGACACAATTAAAAAACATTTAACATTTTTCCGGACCTAGGAAGGTTTTACTGAGATAAAGGACTTCAGAAGTGAGTCAAAAGCCCAGTTTTAGTACAAATGTAGCTCCTTGCAGTGGAAGGGAAGAAGAAAGAGAACTGACAGAGTTTATTGCTCCAAACTCTGTGACCGGATGATGTAAGGATAAAAAGTTTCAGTCAGAAGTAAGATGCTCAGAAAAAGAGTTTGATTCTGCTAAGGACTTGTTTTCTGAGGCTAGTGGTGCATGCTGGCGAGTGAACAACGTGGCAGGTGGTTGCCATAAACAAGTAACAGAAAGGTGAATGTTTCCAGGAGTCAGCCACCCTGGCTGCGCAAATGGAGGAGTGAATGGATGAATAAAAGAAGGCGGGAATAGGCACACTCCTGCTCAAATGGATTGCAACACCATTGCAATATATCAAGAACCTTGATGCACATATCGGATTATGAATTAAGATGCAGAGGTTTTATTATTATTATTATTATTATTACTATTTTTCAGGGAGACTGAATTTACTAAGAAAATGCCCATGTAGCAGTACTAAATGCATAAAACATGCGTACATTCAGTACTAACAGAAGTATCTTGGTGTTGAATGAGATTTTCCAAGGCTCTTGCAAAATCCTGATTATCATAGAACCATAAAATGGTTTGTTGGAAGGGACTTTTAAGATCACCTAGTTCCAACCCCCTGCTATGGGCAGGGACACCTCCCTCTAGACTAGGATGCTCAATGAATGTCTTGAATGTCTTGCTTTACAACCTTTTGTTTTACTGTAGTTAAATTGAACAACGAAAATTATATGGAGAGAAGAAATCTAAATAAAGGAGAAAATGTGTGAATACAAATAAATGTGTATATATCTACATATATATATATATAAGTTGCCCCAAACCTGCCATAACAGTAATGAATATTCTTGCACTAACAGTAGTTTGTCTAAAGATCTTTATGTTGATGTTTTTCTTCATTTTGAGTGGTGACATTTTACTGCTTCTGAGAGCCTGCACCAAACAGTGTAGATAAGTTCATATTATCCTCGTTATCATCTTGTTGAATGTGTTTTGCTGTGAGGAATTCACATAAAGAAAAAGCAATAAATAAATAAATAAATAAATAAATAAATAAATAAAGTCAGGAAACAAGATTCAAAGGAATTAAAGAGAATCTCACCTGACATCTGTACGTCAAGGCTGCTTCTACACTAGCAATTTCTTTTGGAACTGTAATGTGTTTTCAATTATCTGATTGCCTCCAGTTTACCACACATTGATCCAGCTTATGGAGTAGCTTTAGTTTGTGTAAATGGACACCACTTTAGGGGAAACTGAACTGGAAGCTCCTTACCAGCAGCGTGATGGTCTTTGATGGGGGTACCACGAGTACAAAAACGAACTGGTTTTTGTACATTTTGTACTCATCTGCTGTTAAAGTGATGGAGTGAGTGGGAAAGGATTGCTTGAGGATTATGGAGAAGTTGTGACCTTTGGCTTGTTGCTCTGGGGAAGTGCTGCATATCTCAAGTCTGGCTGCAAGAATGGGTCTTGTCTTCTCTTGCTTTTTTGGGCTGATGGGCTATCGCTGGCTGTAGGGCACTGGGTCTTGCTGTGTTGTCTTGTCTCCTCTACTGCTGTGGTGGGGTGAGTGAGGTTACCTAAACCAGCCTTTCTCTTCTGCTGTCTGGAGAAGAGGATCATTGCAGCTCTGGCACAGGGAAGGATAGCTTTGATCTTTCTCTGGACAGCTGGACAGCATATGCTCTTTCAGCCTGGAAGGCCAACAGTATCCTGGGCTGTATCAAAAGATGTAAGCAGGGTGAGGCAGGTGATAGTCCTCCTCTGCTCTGTCTTCATGAGGCCTCATCTGGAGTACCGTGTCTGGAGCTGGGGGCCCTCAGCACAGGAAAGTCTTGGAGGTGTTGGAGTGGGTCCAGAGGAGAGCATGAAGTTTATCAGAGAGCTGGAGCACCTCTCTTATAAAGAAAGGCTGAGGGAGCTGTGCTTATCTAGCTTGGAGAAAAGAAGGCTCTGAGGAGACCTTGTCATGGCCTTCTGGTTCTTGAAGGGAGCTTACAAGTCAGAGGGGAAACACCATTTTATATGGTCTGATAGTGGTAGAACCAGGGGGAATAGCTTTAAACTAAAAGAGGGAAGATTTAGGTCAGATGTTAGAAGAAAATTCTTTCCCCAGAGGGCGGTGAGGTGCTGGCACAGCTGCCCAGAGAAGCTGTGGTGCCCCATCCCTGGAGGCGCTCAAGGCCAGGTTGGATGGGGCCCTGGGCAGCCTGAGCTGGTTGGGGGGCAGCCCTGCCCACGGCAGGGGTTGGGGCAGAGTGGGCTTTGAGCTCCCTTTCAGCCCAAGCCATTTTATGATTCTACGTTTCTGTGATTCTACAGTCCTACAATTCTGATTCTTTGATTTGGGCCTGCAAATGGTAGTGCACAGGAGCCATGAAGGGTGGAAGGAGAAATAGGGAGAGGGCTACATATAATGCTGAGGACATCCAGAGCTGGAGCACTTGATACAGTCTTGGGCAGGTCTGTAGCATTAAGGCCTGTACAGGGATCTTCTCAGGCTCATCTTCTTGTGAAGAAATAGAAAATATACTTAAATCTACCATTGCTTCCACTTCCATCTGAGATAATTAAGTAGCTGATTCCACATACCACAGGATCAACAGCACCAAGGTCATTCTTGGCAGATACCTTTGTGGTGCATCCCTAAATATATTGATGATGCGGACTCCATAATTTTCTAAGCAATCTATTACACTTACTTCCACATTTTCCTTAAACTTAGCACTTTTCAATATGCTTACCCTAAATAGCTTCCATTTCAGATTAAGCCTGTGTCTCCTTGTTGTCTCCACCGAAGTCACTGAGAGATTACTCCTTGCAGTGAAAGGCTGTCATTGTGTCTGTCACTTGTGTTTCCTACCTTTGTGTTGTCTGTTAAGGATTTCAAATATATGTGTTTAATCACAGAATCCTTTAAATTGAAAGGGACCTTTAAAGGTCATCTAGTCCAACTCCTCTGCAATGAACAGGGACATCCATGGCTAGGTCAGGTTGCTCAGAGCTTGGTCCAGCCTAGCCTTGAATGTCTCCAGGAACCAGTCGTCCACCATATCTCTGAGCAACCTGTTCTAGCATCTCACTACTCTTGCCATAAAAGACTGTTTCCTTATATCCAAATGAAATTGCCCCTCTTTAAGTATAAAACAATTTCCCCTAAAACAATTTTCCCACTATCAGGTCACCTTGGTGCTGTCTCTTTTCCAGGCTGAACAGGCCCAGCTCTCTCAGCCCGTCCTCATAGGAGAAGTGTTCCATCCCTTGGATCATTTTTGTGGCCCTCCTCTGGATGTGCTCCAACAGGTCCACATCTTTCTTGTACTGAGGATGCCACATCTGGATGCAGAACACCAGGTGAGTTCTCACCAGAACAAAGCAGAGGGACAGGATCACCTCTCTTGACTTGCTGACATCGACCACACCACACGGCTTAGTGTCATCCGCAAACTTGCTGAGGGTACACTCACTGTTTATATAATTGATGAGGATTTTAAAGAGTACTGGTCTCAGCACTGACCCATGGGGGACACCACTCATCACTGATCTCCATCTAGACATTGACCCATCGTCCACCATTCTCTGGTCTCGTCCCTGCAGTCCGTTCCTTGTCCATCACACCGTCTATTCATCAAACCTGTATCTTTCCAATTTGGAGAGAAGAATGTGATGGAGAACCTTTTAATAAATAATCACTGAACACCATTTTACTCAAGGAGCATGTGTTAAAAGCTACAGCAAGGGCTATACAAAAATTCCTTCCCAAATAAACTATTAGTGCTTAATTGCTTGCTACCAATTTGAATAGACGCTGCAGTTAAATATGGTCACACCCAATTCACAACATATGTGCCAGAACAAGAGAAAAACAATTAGTCCTTCTGTTCTATTCAAATCACATTCATTGTGGAGGAAAAAAGCTTCTTTCTTTATGCAGGAAGGTTTTTAAAAGGGATTCTTTTTCTCTCTAGCTATGCCAACATTCTTTTCACATTAGGAAACTTGAACAGATTTAAGCCCTCATTCAAAGTACAGTTTGTAGTACAAACATGCTACAGTTGTCAACACACAATGCACAAACACACAGGGGCAAAAATAGACGGAGTGAAGCAGACAAGAGATCTTATTACTAAACTGCTGGTGGGAGGAAGAGTGAAACTATTTTTATAAACAGCCAGCCAAACTCATCGAAGTCTCAAAAAGTCTATATTTGGAGTAATTATATGACTATGTTACATCTTGGCTAATTGCAGCAGACATTAAATAATGAAATTATTCAGCCATTTCCCTTTGTGTGAGAAATGCCCTCAGATGGTCACTCTTATCCATTTCATACCAATGCAGCATAGCGGCGCTGCTTATTAAGAGCATATGGAGGAAATATTTTAAGTGTAGTGTAAGTAGCTTTATACTGTAGTTCATTTTAAAGAAATAAGCAAACTGCAATAATTCCTTGAATTTTTTATTCCAAAAGGAACACTGCAAAATTCTTGTTATATCCAGACCCTCAAAAAATAATTTGTCTATGTGGCATAAAATTAGGTGTTACAAAAACTAATCACTGTTCTGCATGATTCAAAACCCAAAAAGTGGGAAAACTAATGTTGCCTATAAGATTTAAGGTACATACTCAATAAAAAAAGTTCAATCTCTATGAAATACAATTTACCTCAGCACACTTTTGCTTAATCTTCTTGGATTCCACAGGTTGGATTTATAACACAACCAAGGAGACAAGAGTTATTGAAATTCCACCTGTTCCCACTGGTATGTACCCAAAAATGATGCCAAGTCTATCATGTCAAAATGAATTCCCTCACACAAGAGCAGAATTAGCCTAACTGCAGTCATTTGACATTATCCAGACACCCTTAGGAAAGGGAGAAAAGCTAAACTGGGATGAATTTTGATCAAGGAAAATATTATGCAAAAATGAGGTGCTAAGATTTCTGCTGAATATTCATCTCTGAAAAGTACCTCATCAGTCTTCTCATTTAGTGCTTAGGTATTCTGAATCAGTGTTGTGTGGCAACAGCAGTAACATATACACAAGGCTATCTTATTGCATCCTAATTGAATGGTTCAATATCCTCTAAATGGTTATATACATCATTAAAGATAATATTAGCGGAACAGCTCCTGAGAGCCTTAACCTCAAAGATGAGGTAATAAAACCAGAGTCATGCAGTATTACTGCACTGCCAGTTCCAAATTGGTATCAAGGAGATCAAAAATCTCTTTTCTTTGTATTTGCTGGTGGCCATGTATGGTAGTGTTAAGGTTTTCATGTGTGCTGTTGTTTGAAAAGCAATTTTGAAATAGGAACTGATTGGAACAGTTCTGGATGAGGTTTTTCAGTATTCCTTAATGCTATCCTTAAAAGAAGCATAGGTTGTCTAAAGTGAGGACTTCTGAAATTTAGTGTTGAAATTGAGAAATATTTTGAATTCAGTATCTCAAACAGGATTATTTCCTATATCTGGAAGTATAACTCTGAGAAGAGCCATAAAGACACAGACTTAGAAAGTCATCCTGGGGGATGAAACCAGTCTTACCTGAGAAGAGGTCTCTTGCATGGGTGAGGGAGGGAACACAGAAGAAACTGTGAGAACACAGAGTACACTGTGGCTGTAACAAGGGAAAACTCTTTTGTGTGGGAAATTGCAGAGGGAATATTAAGTGGGGGAATGTAAATACATCAGGATGAGATAGGATTTAGGAGGTAAAGTAGAAAATGTGAAGAGATTTTGAAGAGGATACAGCCTCTCTTTTACCTAATGACCATCACCTGGCAACTGGAAGGACAGCTGGGGTGCCATTTGTCAGCACAAGTGCCTACAGTACACTTTTTAGTGGCAATTGTTCTTGATGTTACTGGAAAAACAGGCAACAAATTCATGGAAGGGCTGGAAGTAGCACGGTGTGCACAGATCTTTTGCAGAACACAAAAGACTGTCACCAGGTGACTTAATGGATGATTTCTGTAGACTATTATTTTGCATGAAATTGCTGAACCATCACTTTTAGTGTCCATGAGGTTTATAAGGGTCTGAGTTTCTTTCTGGTGTCATATTGCAATTCAGTTTTTTAGTGTAGAGGTATTGAATGGTTATTTTTCCCCTGAAAAAGACATTTAGGTGAGGCTTCTCACTGTTAACTTGGGAAGATTTATCAAGAGGACACAGGACTGAAAAAGAAAAAAAAAGAAAGAAAGAAAAAAAAGGGAAGAAAATGAGAAAAAGCTCCAGTATTCCCTGGCTGATGAATCTGTAATGGCAAAGTTTATCTGGTAGTTATAAACAACATTTAGTACACTGTTATTCCTTGGGAACATAAAATTCATATGTATAAATATTGGAAACATATTGTAATTAAAAATGCTGCTTTATTAATAGGTGGTTTGTGAGCTATGTGATTCTCCACCCCAGCAAGTTGGAAATAGGACAAATAGCCAGACTTCATGAGCTGAAACAGTACCAAGAAATTCAGCATAAGTATTCGAACTGGGAAAAAGCATCCGCATGGATCAGACTATAGCGTGAAAACCTATCAGATTTTCAATTGAAACTAAGAATCTTTATTTCTAAAAATGCTAACTTTAGTCTGAAATCTATGTAATTTCCTTTGTCACACAGTACATGAGATCATTCGTCAAAATGTCTTAGGAAGGCTCTACTGAAACTTAGTGTTCTAATAGACCAGTCTTAAGACTGAGCATACCTAACACAATGCCACTACCCAGGCAGTAGAAGGTGCTCTTGTAACAGCAAAAGATGTCCCTTGATTTGACAAGTTAGTGCTTAGAATAATTCTGCCCATCGTGTTGCTCAGCATCTTGTATTTCAAAAGCAACCAAGCCAAATGATTGCACAATCTAATTGTTTTTAGTCAAGCAAGGCCAGTTTTGGTTATTGAAACTGTATGTATATATAGCTATACTTTTCAAACAGTTTCAATTGGTCTCTTGGGTGTCTTCATGCAAAGATTTCTAAATTGTATAAATAGATCCTATTGTTGTCAATGTGAGGGATTTGGCTAGGAGCAAGTAAATAAATGTCACTATCACACGTACTACATGCAAAGCTAGAGTTGACACAGACTCTATGGTCTCAGTACATAAGAGAGGGAAATTTTGCAGCATTTCCTCACTGCAGCCTGGGAGAACAAGTAATTGGATAATAGTCTTCCACACATTTATTCCAGGTCCTAACCTTACATGGATCTTTCTGTAGGGTTAACCACTGACCCAGTTCTTTTCCTTAAACATTACCCAATATCCTGGTATGATCTAGCTCTAAAACACAACCACTGCCAGCATTTCCACCACCCCAAGGCTCTCCTGAATTTACAACTGTCCAATAAAATTTTCAACAGAGTAGCTTCATGGACTTACCCCATTGCTTTGTCTCCCTTAATCAAGTCTTTTATCTCCAGTAGCTGGCATGTCCCACATGCCAGTAAGTTCTGACAACTCTAATAGTGAGGAATATTTCCCTTTTAAATAGATAAGAAAAAGTCACTTCTACTATGTTCAGTTCGGCTATGTATCCTTTAGGACAGATAAGTGTGAAATATTTTTTACTGTTTCACAATATCAGTCTTTACTGTAGAAGACTTCACTCCATCATTTTTCAGTTGTTTTAATAACTTATCTGGTAGCTGAGAGCATGTATAGAATCACAGAATCCTTAGAGTTGAAGGACCTCTGAAAGCCATCTAGTCCAACTCCCCTGCAATGAATGGGGACACCATAGCTACATTGTGTTGCCCAGGGCCTTATCCAGCCTCGCCTTGAAGGTCTCCAGGGATGGGGCATCAACCACATCACAGCCTTCTCTTCTCCAGGCTGAACAGCCCCAGCTCTCTCAGCCTGTCCTCACTGGGGAGGTGTTCCATTCTGTGAATCAATTTATATCCAAGCCTTGCTTCAGTTCTATAGAGCAGCCAGAGCTGACCAAGCACTTTATGTCATTAGGTGAAAAAAGTGGGCAGTTGTGGAAAGAGCTTGTGGCTGGGTTGTTGTTGGAGTTGGTTCTGATGGCTGGGATGTGTTTCTTGAGACTCAGAAAATGAGGTCTGTGGAAGAGAAACAGCTAGGTAACACATGTTAATTTAGCCAGAACATTTTGAAAATGTTAACATTTTCTGTAGAAATGAATAGAACAATTTTGGTTAATTCCTACAAGAACTAAGCCAACTGACAACTGGTACTTTCTGGAGGAAGATGGCTCTGGTATTCAGACCACATGCAGGAAACATTCATGAATTTTCATGTGCTCCTTAGTATCAGTATACCAAAGCTACCACTATTCTCTAAGTTCCATCTTAGGATTTTTATAGATCATGATCTTTCCCTGTTTGAAGATTTTGTACCAGTAAGAAAATGCTGTGAACTGCAATATTATGAGTTTAGAAGGTAATGAAAGAGCCATGAGTATTTAAACTGAGGTGTGCCAGCACCTGAGTAGATTCGTATCCACCTATGTAGATAAATACAGCCTCATTTTCAGGGGTGTCTGGGCACCTGTGAAGAGATGGAGCAGCAGGAGGTCAGTAAGTGTGAAAGCCCAAGTGTTTTGTGGTGAGTGCAGATCTATGAATACTTTGGCAGCTGTATTTCATTTTTGGCCTTAGGGGTTTATTTGACTGCAATTAGTTAGAAACATAATTTATTTAAAATATTTTTACACAAGTTATTAAGTAATACCAATATCTATCTGTAAAATAGAGTTAGCTTTTCAGATTACTTATGGCCTTTTCTATGAAATGTATTTTAAAAGGAAGAGTAATCGGCCTACCATGTTTTTACAATCTAGAATAAAGTCTCTTAAATTTCTCGTAATATGACCAAGTGCTAGTGAGACTACATTAACTACAGGATCCTATATTGGCTTGTTATCTTGTTCCACTGTAAATTAAGGCATTTTAATGCAGTAGATTTGGAAATGAGCCACCAAAGGGAGTCACACAATTAGCAGCACAGATGTGACAAGGCAGTTCAGAAAAACACTGACCAGCAGTAGGTAAACTTTATCATATACACTCAGAAACCACACTCTGATCTGGAAGCTGCTGCCAGTTGGAGGAGTGTTGTACTAGGGACTTGCATCATATATGCTGCAGTGATCAATCAGGCCTGGAAACCTGTGGTAGAACTTCAGTCTTATATGTCTAAGCTGTCCATGTCTATTACTGTCTATATTTCCACCTACCTTGCTTTCTTTTGTTTTTGTTTCTCAGTGAATCAGCAATTTTGGTGTTGCAGTTTCTGCATTTAATTGCATATAGACAGTCTGAACACAGAATATTTTCAGGGAGTGCCTGATAAACGCTCTCAAAATTATCTGAGTTTGTCCTCTCAAAATTGACAACCCCTCAGAATTCAGGTTCACTGCATGCACTGATGTCTGCATAAAATGAAAAAGCATCAACATACTTCTACAACTCTATAATTTTTCTGAGGGATTCAATTTTAAATACTGAATGTAACTATCAACATTGAAGTGGAAAATATTAACTTAATGCTATTTCATTTGGGAAGAGGCTTTTCGGTATAGAAATAGTTTGGCAATGAAAAATTATACTGAGGTGTATTAACCATTTGAACTGCAGTGTAAAGCATTCAAGATGTACTTTCTTTTTATGTAGGGGGAATTGGGGCAGTAATTCTAAACTTACAAAGTAATTTTCTTAAGCACTTGCAGTCTTCATTGATATAGCACTTGACCTCTCCAGCCTGCAGCTTGTAAATATTATCAATGTACTTGTAGGGCAGGGAAACTGTTACAATTGCCCAATTGTAATGATAGGGAAATTCAGGTTCAAAGAGATGAATGGCCTTTGTTCAGGTTGCTAAAGATATATATGACAGAAAATACTTCAGATCAAAGATTTTTGACATCAATGTGCTTACTCTCTAAATTAAGTGATTTTTTTTTTTTTTTTCCTGTTTTAGGCTTCCTGTGCACTCCTACTGTGCATCTCTTACATATAGAAAGCAAAAATCAGAAGAAAACACACACAAAAAAAATAAAAAATAAAAATTCTGGCTTTCAATTTACTCTAATGAAAGAACTTTTTTATAGTGGAAAAAGCTTTAGCTACCATTTTAATGTTGTAAAATAATTGAATTTAATCACACTTAGGAATAAAGAAAATGAAATACCTGGAAAAGATACTGAAAATCTTCTCTCATAAAAGAGAAAACTATAGAAAGTTCTGATGCAGAACATGTGGGTCATTGCCAATGACAAAAGCCACATCAGTTACAATTAAAAAGTAATCGACAATGATTTTGCTGGGTAGTCATAATGTAAAACTTAGTATTTCCTAAGCAAGTTGGAGCTAGAGCATCCATTGCTACGGTTGGGCATAGCAATTTACTGGGCATGGTGATAATGGATTGATGATCGGATGAGATGATCTTAATATCCTTTTCCAACCATAATGATTCTATAATTCTTTCAATTAGGAAGCAACATTTTTTCCAATTTTACATTTTTAAGGATATATTGACAACTATGCTGTCAAAGGACTGAATAGTGCCTTGCTAAAAACCCCAAAATGTATTAAGTACACAAGAGGATCAATTGTAGCTCATTGAAACCATTGCTCCTTTAGAGCTGGGACCATTCCTCTTTGCATTAATAGGAAGAATAGAAGGGCCTGGTATCAGACCAGATCCACTTAATTTTCTATCCAAGGAGCCACAGTATGAAGTCTATTCTCTATCCTTTTACTTGTACTGCTGTCTCCTACAGGAAATTTGTGGAAGGATCTATGTAGTCTATAACCCCTCTTTGGTAGTGGTATATTACAATGCTGATTCTCCTTTCAAATTTCTTATTGAACACTGCCTGTAAACAAAGCACCAGCTCTATTCTCAGTTTGGGATGGCAACAAAACTGCGTCTCTGGGATCACAAGAGAATGCTGCAGTGCTAGTAAAGGTGTGGCACCATTGCCACAGCGAAAAGGAGGTCACTGACATGACAGGTAGACATGAAAAAGATCTGAAGGATTCTAATGCACCTTGGGAGTAAAGTCTGCAGCCCAAAGTGAACCCACCCTGCCCTGTGAGGAGCTGTGGGAGCAGCCACTTTGTTTAATACGGATGTTTTCTTCCCCATCCACTGCTGTCCTGTTTATTGCCATCCATGCAAAGCCACTTGGAGATGAACCAACGGAAGCGGCTGTGCTTTTGGGTTTTGAGGGAGGATGAGTGAGTCTGTTTGCATTTATGTTCTAAATGTGAAGCTTTATTTACAGCCTACCACAGTTGTCCTCATTAGCATTGGTATGTGCTACAGACTGGAAAGATGTGCCAACAAGTTTCCATACAGGATTTTTCACTGCAAAGAAGAAGAAAGGAGATTTAAAATGACATGATCATGTCTAGGCAGTCATTTCCTAACTATAGTAAGGATTCCTACATGACAAGGCACAGAGTTATGAACAGATACTGCCCCAGATGAACTGCCACATTCCTCTGCATGATATAGAGACATTATTATTGCAATAACTTTGATCTTCAAGAAGGGAGGACAACTCCTACACCCTCAAACATCAGCACCAGACCCCCTCTTATCTTCTGCTAGGCAGAATGTTCAAATAGAGAAAATACAACAGATAAAGTAATAAACGTACCTGAAGAATCATTCCTGTCTCCCTAAAGGCAGCTCTGATCATTATAGGTAGATCCATTGCCCTGACATCTTACCATGCTTGAACTTGTATTTGTGCTCAATTTAACATGAGTTTATGCAAATAGTGCACTTCTATATGAACAGTGTCCTGGTCTCTGCTGCTTTTGACTGAGGGTTGGCAGGGACCAGCGTGTCCCCAGGCTCACAGTACAGTTTCCATTTGTCCATTCCCATGTGTATTCTCTGTGAGATTCGCTCCTTAAATGGATCTCACATTCCACCAACCATCCCTATCCCCACAACGGATACCCGTCAGAGGACAGATCATCGTGAATGGAAAGGAGCCAGTGTGGTCTTATTTCTTAGATGGATTTTTGGCAAATGAGCAGACAGTTTGGAGCATGCATGAAGTTACAAAGTGCAACTGCCAAGTCACAAGGCATTTTGCTTCTCCTGATCAGCTCCTCTCACCCTGCTCTGATACAGAGGTTTCAGCACAGCTGCCTCATGATGACTGTGATTTTTTCACCACCCAAGTGTCGGATTGACGAGTGTAGTTCTGGTGCTTCCCCTCCTGCAGCCTGCCCTAGCAGCAGTGAGAGGGAGAGAGGGACTACCAGGCAGAGAGGCTAAAGGAGGATTCATTAGCCTTTGTGAACCAAGCATGGTGCTTTGTATGAAGAGACCTAATGAATATCACTGTTCAGAGGCAGACAGAGCCAGGAGTGATGCAGCCATTCTATAAGCTCCACACACATTTATACCACAGTTGCATCCCCTCTGACCTCATATTCATCCTCCTTTTGAAAACAACCCGCCAGTTGTGCACCACTGAGCACTGCTTTTGCAGTGTGCAGGATGACCTCTGAGAACATCATTAAGATATCTCAAAAACTGGGCTTCAGATCTTTCCATGTGGAAGTGCTGGATATCTGCTTGAAAGCTCTCTGACATCTTGCAGAAATCCAGTCTCCCTGTGCCCCCGCTCTCCTTTCCAAACCTTGCTTTATATTGAACAGAGCAGGAGGAAGTTTATTTTGTGCTGAACATGAGTTTAGTTCAGGACTTTGTAATTAGTTAGCTTGTTTCACAGAATGTTGCATGTGGCATGCAGCAAATGATTGCAAAATGAATAATAAATTAACTGTAAAAAATGCGAAGCTTTTGCTCGTGACAGACTTCCAAACAAAAGTGTTGGAAGTAAGATGTTATTTTGATTCCTAACACCTGCAAGTGCACGAAGATTTATTTCCCCACCACACGCAGATGCTACAGAGACATTTTGCTCACGCTGCAAACCTGTTCACCTGGAGTGTAACTTCCGGTTAAGACTTCAGGCACCAATTCAATAGCAATGATTAAGATGCACAGTTGTGCCTACTACAGTCACTCTGTGCTTCTTCAGCAGGTTTTACATTTTCATCTATGCATCTATTCTTCACTTTATCATGGCAGTACAAGAAATATTCTTCATAGAATCATAGAAACATAGAATGGCCTGTGTTGAAAAGGACCTCAAAGATCATCTAGTATCAGCACCCCTGCTGTGGGCAGTGTCGCCAACCACCAGACCAGGCTGCCCAGAGCCACGATTCTCTTGAAATCCTATCAAAATCTATGTATCTTTTGCATACGTTCATATAGGAATAAGTTTCTGACAGTCTGTTAAGAAGTATGGAATCTATTTCTAATCCGAATGCTAGCATTTGTGGGCTATGAGACACTCTTCCTTATTTTCCTATCCCTTTTCATCCAAACAATTGGCTCCACAAGCTTGTGGAAAACGTTGTGTAGTTACCACATATAACATTTGAATCTGAGACTTCCACGATGGGGACAGACACCAAATTAGTAGACTGGTCTCCCTGCAAGGATGCAGTAGATTTTTTTGGTTTGTAATATATTAAAATAGGCTTTACATTTTAATATCTAAAATATGCTTTACATTTTAATATCCTTTTGTTCTCCTCTTGCATTCAAACTATTCTCTGAAATCAGAGAAAAACCCTGTAAATTCACTTTGACTGATGGAACCCTAAATAATTTTCTCCAGTGGGACTTACCCTGCTGGTCAACACATGTTAAATAATTGCTCTATAAAAGCATTATTAAGCTCACTAAATTCAGATGGAAAAAAACCCCAAGAATTTAAAAGAAGTTAAAGAAATAATCTAAGTTTAAAATAAAGTGAGTCCTTCTCTTTGTCTTAAATGTGCACTGTTAAAACAAAATGAATAGCTTGTAAATGTACTTTTTGGTGTATTCTATTTTAGATTTTTGTATGAAAACCTATAATACTCAACATGTGTTTAACTAAAGATGATAACGCCTTTGGAATCATTCTGTGATGAATGTGCAGGCATCAGGAGAGTCAGAAAAGATGCTCTCTTACAGAGATGGCTTCCCTGTTGAAATTTACACCTGGAAAGCAGGTCTGAGGATGATTCCCTTCTTCCTCTACTAATAGCTGTCAGAAGGGTACTTCTGGGCTGGGGTGGGCTCTGGCCAACTTTTAGGAGTTTGTCTTTGGCACAGTGGGAGCCAATATGCCTTGACATATTGACATAGACAAATGCCTAGACAACTGTCCTGTGAGCTGACAGCTCTCTGGACCACATCCTGCCAGGAAGCAGCTAACTGTTCATCTCCACAAATTTCTGTCTTTCTTTTGCCATAGAGTATGAAGTACAGGCCTGCCCCTTGAGGTTTAATTTGGATAAAAGATCAAAGTTTTTTACAATAAGGGGGATGGAATACTGGAACAGTCTGACACCGTAATTGAGTCATTAACGTACATTTTTCTTGTAAATTGCTTGTGGGAGTAACAAAATTTTCATCCACCATCGTTGCTATCACATTTAATACATTTTTGCTGTGAAAACTGTTAGGTTTGATATTTCCTTAAGTTAAACACTTCTTTCTAGGTCTCCGAATAGTGCATATTGAATAGCATCTGTAGCTCCTGAGAGCTGTCAGCCATTTCTGTGAAAGAATTTGATACCATTACTTTAGTTCTTTGGGGCACGTGTTTACATCAATATCTTCTGCCTTCTAGTTCTCCCCTGCAAAATAGAGGTAGCATTGGGTTACTTTGCCTGCTTCAGAGGAGACTGGGAAATGTTTTCCTTCTTTTTTGTACTAACAGCCATGTTGCCAGGATTTGTGCTCGCTATTTTAAATACTCTATTTAGTTAAAGTAGAGACTTTCCTCTCTAGGTTCAGGCTGTTTTATTTTCTTTTTTTTTTTTTTGAAACCCTCAGTTTATTTTCTCATCTACAATTCTGTTTTAAAAATGCCATTCAGATTTGTTAACAGTTGATTGCTTATGCTGGAAAACAAGCTTCAAGAAGATATCCAAAACAAATGTTTTTTTGTGCAATTCTTTAGACTGTGGATACAAAGTGTGTGACTTGTGTCCTTTAATTGATATACAAAAATCACTATTTATTGAACTACAAATTTAATTGGCAGCATTTTAAGAATTCCAGAAATAACTGAAGATTTAAATTCCTACACAAATATGTTACTGGGTTGTTCTGCCTCAAATCATCAGGAAGAATGCTTTTGTTTATACAGCCTGTACAGTGATTAATCCGCATATTTCCAAATAAATATCTGATCTGGGTCTCTGCTAAGAGAAAAGGTTCTCTTCATACTTTGTCAAAGGCTGAACCTCATCCATCCATCCCAGCACAAATGCATAGAAGGTAAATTATGGTCTCTCAAAGCAAGTCAGGAAGAGCAGACCCTGCTGTTCACTTCACTGGACTGTGAACTCAACTCCATGAATAGATACCAGGGTGACCATACACCAAAGCACTAGCCTTGCACTAAGGAGGTTTCACACCATATTAGAGAGAGTGTACCTCAGCATACAGTTCAGCCAGACAGACTGAAAAGCCAGAAACGAGCCTCGTCTGAGCTGCACTGAACATGAAGTTCTTTGATTTGTTTTCCAGCCTAAAAGAACTCTGAAAGAGTTTTTATTGTGATAGTCAACAAAATTGGACTGGTGCGTTCCTGTCTGGAGTGTCTCTAGTGGGAAGTGAGGAAACAAAGGAGCTGACTTGCAGACCATGTGCAGATTGTCTTCATGGCAGTGCTATCCATGCATCTGATTAACCAGGGGAGGTTTGATCCCTACTCTGCTCGTAGGGTTTTGAATTTACACCCTCTGCATTGGTAAACTGATGGATATCACAGGCAAACTCTACTCTGGCCATGCTGTTTAAGAAATACTTTCCTTGGTTAACAAAGCTCAGCGCATCCTTTTAAGTCCTTAGTACTAATGAAAGCCTCATCACCAACTGCTCTGATCTGCTGATCCGCTCTTCCTGTGCTGCTTTGCTTGCTGAAACCTGTGGTCTCGCGTGTCTTGTTCTTTAGGCTGGCCTATCCTTTCTTCTGGTTATATTTTCTCCTGAGTACTTCTGCTCTGCTTCTGCGTGGTTTAAAAACCAAAACCATTAAAAACCAAAACCATTTAAAAACCATTTTTAAACCATACACCAAAAAGGGGATGTCATTTTGTGAACAGCAGATCAAGAAGTCACAACAGGAATTGCAAAGACTGGGATTTTCCAGCAGAAAATACTTGGCCTCCATACTCTCATTTAAAAGGTATTTGTTTTCTTTCTTCAGCTGTTTCTTCTGGTAAATACTATACTTTCATTCGGGTTTTTCAGTTATTCCTTGTATTTTTGAAATATGCTGGTTCATCTCAGCTTTTGGACACTGGATGCTCTCTTCTTTCTACTTGCACATTGTAGGGCAGTCACTCCCATGTTGTTTTATAACAGCTGTGTGTTTGGTGTGGTGGGGTGCAGCGGGATAGCGTATAACAAAAGAAGAAGTACAGGGTATGTGGTGAGAAGATTTCCAAAGGCTTATCAAGTATGCATCAGAGAATGTTTTTCTTCTGGAGCTTCCCAGATGCAGTGCAAGATTCAGTGAAAAGAGGCACTGATGGAGGGCCCTGGCCAGTGCTGGCTCAAGTGATGGCAAATAATTTATGCATTTTGATACCCTGGCTAAACGCAGTCCTGTGAACAGGGCAAAATATTCAGCTATGTTTTCAGTTTTGGTACAGGAATTTGAGAATAGGAGTCAAGATTGCAACAAAAGTGACCAATTTGTGTCTGCATCAGCAAAGGGACATGACCAATCTCTTTTCAGCGGTCTGTGGGGACAGGACAAAGGGAAATAGTGATAAAGTGAAGCATAGGAAGTTCTGCACCAATATGTGAACAAACTTCTTCACAGTAAGGGTGACGGAGCACTGGAACAGGCTGCCCAGGGAGGTTGTGGAGTCTCCTTCTCTGGAGATATTCAAGACCCACCTGGATGTCTACCTTCGCATCCTGCTGTAGGGGGCTTGCTTTGCAGGGGGGTTGGACTCAATGATCTCTAGAAGTCCCTTCCAACCCTTACAATTCTGTGATTCAATGCAAATATTTGATTGTGTCTCCTTACCAGGCTTTTATAAGACCTCCCTTACCAGAGAGAAGTATCCTTCTCTTCACACTCACATCTTATTCATGGCGTTGCTTTTTAGCAGTAGGCACATTTGTGAGTAACTGTCAAGGATGAAGCACAGGAAGAGTAAAACTTCATGAAAAATTTCTGACTAACACCTGGAGAACTCACTAAGAATTGCTGGCACTGACATCCAACAAGACCGGTGCGTTGGTTTCACAAAAACAAGGTTTAAATTTTTGTTGTTCTCTCTTTTTTAGTGTTTTAATGAAAATACTAAAAAATAAAATGCTTTATTACTTACACATTAACTATAGCATACATTTTATGAGGGTTGCTCCAAAAGTAGCGCCTTCTATATTATGATGTTGACCAGATGACATGTCATTGGCGAATGTTAGTGAACAACCCGATGACTTGTCAGGTGAATATTAGTGGTAAAACAGTAGGACTTGAACCTTCCTGTTACTGTGTGACAGACGGCAGCAGAGGGGCAGTCTGACAAAATGGCGTCTGATATGGAAGTGCAGGTGAAGCAAAAATGTAACTGAATTCCCCCACGCAAAAATAAAATAAAATAAATAAATAATTAAAAAAATCTTATTGACATCGTCAATGCTTGCTGAAAATTGATAGAGACTGAAGAGTGGATGTGAGCACATCGAGGGGTGGGTGGTTCATTTCAGTAGTGGCAACAGTGACAGTGGGTCACCTCTGCCGGTACAGGTTTCAACAAGTGCAGCATGCTGGCTCTAGTTAATCACTGGTGACAATGCATAACTAAAAGTGGTGACTGTGTTGAAAAATACCGTTTTGTAGCAGAGAATTTGCTCTATGAAACTGAGTTACTGTGTTCTTTGTATCTGCTGTAGGTTGCATGGAAATAAATAGGAAGCATTACTTTTGGAGGGAAATATGAGGCTTAAGACAATTCCTCTTCACTCAGTGTGGCCCAGGTAAGCCAAAAGGTTGGACAACCAAATCCTAAGTCATCAAGTTGCAGAACTAAGCACCTGTCAGGAAGTGCCAATAATAGAAGTTTCTAGCCAACTTCTATGCCTCAGAGTTATGATTCAGTTCTACAAATATGTCAGTCCCTGTCTCACTTACAGTGCATGGTAGAGTGAGAAGCATTTCTTTATTTGATTTATACGTATAAAAGAAGATTTATTTTTGGAAATTAGGTGTTCATCTGAAATAGTTTAAATAAAAAACATGCAGTCTTACAGATGTAATAGTGTCTTGGAGAGATTTTACCTGCAGTTTATCAGTGTCTCCTGTTGAAGAGACAGTTTATTGCCCATCCCAGTCTAGTGACTTTCCCTTGTGTTGCACAAAGGATCCAGTTCAGCAAATGCATATTAACCACAGGCATAATCCCTTTTGCTGAATTGGGGCCCTAGGAAATGATGCCCACCACAGTATGTTTTCTTTTAAAAGTAACTTCCAGTGATGATTTTGATTTGGAGAGGCCTGAGATTCTCTTTAAACAGAAGACACCTATAAATTTGATTAATCTCTTTCCATACTCCATTGCCAATATTCATTTTTAATATTTTTTCACAACCCCTTTTCCGTTGCATTTAAACTGCACATTTTAAGGCAAAGTATGCTATCCCACATATTCCCATGACAGCTGCAGCTTAGCAGCTCTCAGACATCAGAACAGAGATACCCAGCACTGTGCTTGGAAAGTGTGTTTGCACTGATGTATTGATGAGGTGTAAGGAACACATGCAGTTTATGTATACTTACAAATCTTTCACTGTGATTTTCCATCCCGTGTGTTTGCTGTGTCTACCCATTGGCTCAACAGCATTCTGCAAAAAGCATGTACACGGCATGACAAAACATGTAATTTGTTTCATCTAAAACTTGATTCCTGCAAGGTTGGAGGATCTAATGCCCTGTATTTCTTATAGGAGTAGGAAGAAAACCCTCCATATCATAATGTGATTTTGTAGATTTCCATCATATTCACTTTCAGATGTCTCTTTTCCTGACTGGATCAGAAGCTGTCCCATACCTTTGATCATGCTTACTGTGCTTTTCTGGTCAAGGATGGCCACGCATAAGTCTAGCCCTATTGTAGAATCATAGATGACATCAGTGGCTCCTCCTTTGTCCACTGATGCGGTTATGCCATCATAGAAGGCCACTAGATTGTCAGGACTTGCCCTTGGTGAAGTTACACTGGTTATCCCCTATCACTTCCCACTCTTCCATGTGCTTTAGCATAGCTTCCAGCACGATCTTCTCCAGTGTCTTCTCTGACACAAAGGTGAGGCTGATAGGGCAGTAGTTCCCTGGGTCATCCTTTCTACCCTTCTAAAAATGGGTATGTATGGCCTTTTTTTCCAGTCACCAGGGACTCGACCTGACTGCCAAGACTTTTCAAATATTATTGAGAGTGGCTCGGTGACTATATCAGGCAATTCCTTTAGGACTCTGTGATGCATCTCTTAAGGACCCAAAGACTTGTGGATATTCAGGTTCTTCAGGCAGTCATCAACATGATCTTTGCTTACAATGGGAGGGGCATTGCATCCCCAGTCCCCACCTTCCAACCCATCTGCTTGAGGACTGTTTGTAGAGCAGTATCTGGTGAAGACTGAGGCAAAAAAAGTTGTTGAGTACCTCAGCCTTCTCCTTGTCTGTTGTTACCAGCCTGCCTGTATTGCTCTCCTGGACTTTTCTTTTCCACTTGATGTACCTATAGAAGCCTTTCTTATCATTTTTGTGCACCTTGCCATGTCCAGTTCCAGCTGGGCCTTGGTTTTCCTAACCCCATCCCTGTACAGCCTAACAGCATCCGTATGCTCCTCCCAGGCTACCTGTTCCTGCTTCCACTGCCCGTACATTTTCTTCTTGCTCTCTATTTTGACCAACAGGTCCAGGTTCAACCATGCTGGTCTCTTGCCTTCCTTTCCAGACTTCCCACATCTGGGAATGGAGAGCTTTTGTGCCCCAAGGAAAGCTTATCTAGCTTTGCCAGCTCTGCTCCACTCCCTTGTCCTTCAGGACAGTTTTCCAGGAGGTTTTGTTGACTCACTCCCTGAAGATCTGAAAATTGACTCTCCTAACAATTATCAGCCTGATTTTACACCTTTTAGCCCATGCCGAGTCTGTCTATTGCTTGGCTGAAGAAGTTATCCTCGATACATTCCAGGAGTCTCCTGGATCACCTACAGCTTGCCATGCTACTTTTCCAGCACATGTCAAGGTGGTTTAAGTTCTCAAGCAGGACAAGAGATTATGAACTCCTGTAGCTGGTGGAAGAAGGCTTCATCAACAGGCTCCACTTGATTGGGTAGCCTGTAGTAGACATCAGCCACAAGTCTCCCTTTTCTTGCCTCAGTCTCTAACTCTCACCTATGGGCTTTTGACTTACACACAGCCATTCTTCAGGGACAGCTCTTCACACTCTATTCCAGCACAAAAAGCAAGGAATATAATTATATACATTTAATTTTTATAGGTCACTTAAGCACACATAAATCATTCAGAGCTGGTAACTGTCCAGGACAACAGACTTTAGCAGGTCCTGTTTCTCAACAACAAAAGATACTGTAAGAACCTTTACTGAGCTTGAAGACTTAAAATCCTATGACTTCACTGTCTCATGTATGAGCATAGTGCATCCTAGGAATAAGCCAAGGCACTGAACTTATCCTGGTGAGTCACTGACACCCAGGAGCAGTCTGAGGACTCCAAACAAAATGTTGACTGTGCTTGACCCTGTGTGATTTGTACTAGATGAAGTCTTGATTTCGTGTGGCTAGAACAGATCAGTAACATTCTTCATTAGTTTACTGGCGCCTCCTTGAATTTGGAATCGTGCCCAGATGTATCAAATCCCTAGAACTATTTGTTCAAATTGGCAAAGGTTTTGTCTTTTTTAACCATTAATCACTAAATTGTAGAAAATAAAGAGTGGGAGAAAGAGCTAGACCAGTGTATGGCCACAGACATAATAAATGTCGTACCAGGACTATTAGATGAAGTCACATGTATAATTTGCTATTTATTTATCTTTAATACACATCAGCTATAAATGAATTAGAGGACATTTGGTGACAAGATTTGTCTGCCATAAGGAAAACATTTTATAGAGCTACAACAAGAGTCCCGATAATACTCAAGAATAATAATGACAGTGCTAATGCAGTACCTGAAAGAACTCCTCTCAGTCATAGGGTGGTTTTAGGTCTGTGGATGGAAAAGACAAAAAATTTGCTTCATCAGAAAAATTTTGAAAGCCAATTAAAACATTTCACTTTAATAAGTAGTGTGATTTGGCAGTTGTTTTGTAAATGTTCCTTAACTCAAGCAAAAATGTTTTCCATTAAGGAAACCCCAACATTATTCTTTTGCTCTTTTGTTGTGTAAGACAAGCCTAAGACATCCATTTTATTGCTGAAGTCTGTTTAAATCTTGTCACTAACTGGGCTTTGATTAAGCTACAATAAAATTGTATCTGTAGGATGAGTCCTATGGTTGCTCTTTCCCAAAACATGTATTTTGAACCAATATTTCAGGGTTTTTCATTCTGAGGAACTACTGATGCTGTAAGTGCTTGCAAAAATTACTTACAATGTGTAACATTTTGTGATTATTTGCAGAAAAAATACACAATAGAATACAACAGATTGCTTTGCTATCTTTATAAAAATTACCATGGTTTGATTAGCTTGTAGAAACAGCAAATGTTAACACTCAGGATGGGAGCTAGGAACTCCTTGTCTCCAATACCATTTGTGAAGTATTCAAAATGTCTCCTGCTCTGAGCATCTGTCATAAAATCTTGTCCACCTGCCAACTCTGCAGGCTTCTGACCTTCTTGAAATCCAAGCTGTGTTCTCCTTGAATTCTTCATTATCACCATAAATTTCCACCAGTCAATCCATGCCTCGTGTTGCATTTATGCAAGCACACGTTCTTAAAATTCTGATTCTAGTTAATCTTTTCCACTCCCTGTCTTCCAGAGGATGTTTGGAGAGACAAGGGATTATAGCCTTGCATTTGGGATATATTGAGGCATGATGCAGAGCAGAAAACAGTTAACACACAATGAAGAACAGAAAAAACATGTTGATACATGATGCAAAACAGAATGTAACTCATTCTTTCTTAATGGATTTGGCTTTGCAGTACTTAGAGGGAGTACAAACCAGAATAAATATCTACTTCAGGGAAATTAATGTTATTATTAATCTAAATATCAGCAGGAATACATTTGTTTTACAGATGAGCATTCTAACTTTTGCTATGTGCTAGAGTTGACACCATGTATATTTTAGAGGGTAAGGTAGCATGGTCCAGTGTTTAACACAGGACTCAAGAGGGCTTGAGTCTCTTTCTTGCTGTAATTTCACTTAAGCAAGTCACCTAAACCTCTTGTGATTCACTTCCCTGCTTCTTAGAAATGTTATGAAAACAAATGCAAATAATATTTGCAGTAAAAACATCTAAAATGGATTGCAATAACTAGGCTTACTTATCTTTCTGTACAGTGATATAATGACAAATAATCTTCATTTTGTTTCATTTTCCAGAAGGACCTATTAAACACATAATTGTGCACAAATTGCTGAATTCGTTAACAGAATGCTTTGAAGCTGTTTGTCCTGAAAGTGTTTTCTTACAGTTAGTAGGGCAGCCAGTGTGGTTAATTTCATTTTTCTTAAGTGATTTTCTTCTCAGAAAATGAGGATAGTTCTGCTGCCATGTGTTCAGAAAGCATCTCTTGATGGTTCACTTAAAATGTATTCCTAACATCAAGGCAGATTACAAACTATTTCAAAAGATGTGCTTCCTGAAAATTTGGTATTTTTGAAAATACCTCAGAGTGAAAAATCTATGCTCTTCATTGTTGTTGGATGTTGCATGGTTATTTCAGATGAGCTGCTGCATGGAAATAAGACAGAAAGTTAAAAGGAGCCATCTACCTGGGCTCAAGAAACACAACTTGCATTAATGGTGCCAGTAAATCTGCCAACATTGACAGAAGTTTTTGTAGCACAAGTGAAGGTGGATCCTGCAGCTCCTCCTTCAGGGATGTGAGTAGTGGTGAGTGGTGGCAGTCTTACCAGGAAGATGGAGTATGGGATGCACACACCAAGTACTTTGCTAACTGTCCCCTGCACTTTGCACTCCCTGAGTTTGAACACAATGAGTTTGACATGGTTCTAGTCCTCTTCAACCAGCAATCTGAAATCTCTTGATGCAACCAATGCTTTTGTAGTCTTATTTAATTGAAGAAGTTATTCCTTGAAGGACTGTGGTGAAACACAGATTGGTGTTGCACCTGAGGCAAGTCCTGAGGTAGCACTGTGTGACGTTAACACAATCTTCCTTTTTTCCTGACTTGCAGCTTGATTCCTTTGTTGGTTCATGGGCAGATTTCAGACATTTCACAGAATCACAGAATTGTAGGGGTTGGAAGGGACCTCCAGAGATCATCGAGTCCAACCCCCCTGCCAAAGCAGGTTCCCTACACCAGGTCGCACAGGTAGGCGTCCAGGCGGGTCTTGACATTTCAGAAATTTAAAAAAAATAATAAGAGAGGATAAACGATCACAAATCAAACAAAACTCCAACAGTAGAAGAGTATCAAATAGCATCTAAATAACAACATTTCATGCAATTTGAACATCTGTGTACATTTCTCATTTAGGATACTTATTTCCCTCCCCCAACAACCCCCACCTCACACACGTTTGATACTACAGAAACTTCAGTAATTGACTCGCATTAACCCACACTCATGTATCATCTACAAGACGGTTCTGCAGGCTGTATGGTGTTTGGGATGTTTCAGAACCACCAGAGATGAAGCTCTGGGCTTTCATCACCACAAGCTCCAAAATATTTTCAGCAGCACAGTGAGAGATGCCAGGCTGCTGGCAGCTCAGCTTAAAAGCTTAGAGTGCAAAGGCTTCAGTTTGCACCCATTGCTATTTGCTGCTGACCGACGCTGTGCATCCTGGCCCTCAGCTATTCAGCTGCTGTTTCCCAGAGCTGTCTTTCAAACAATGCTGTCATGTTGACTGATTCTATGTCTCCAGCAATCTCCAGGAAGTCTGTATGTTTCATTTGCCTCCTGGCTTACACTGTTTTATAGATGGACAACTTCCTTTGGATAGCAACCACCACTTGTTTTCTGGGCAATATCTAACCTCATGGTATGTTGTTCCATGGCTGAATTTCCTGGGTACTGTGGTGAGGTGAAAAGCAGATCCATTCTACTTTCACCAGGGAGGGAACCCTACATAAATCATTGTTCTTCCAAGTGTATTTCGTCATCCACTGAACTTATCCTGTGTGTCTTATCACCTGCCTACCTTGGCTTCTAACCTCTTTCTGAGAAGACATCCAGAACTTGACAGAATCACAGAAAAACCTAGATTGGAAGGGAACCCTGGACCAACCCTCCATTGAAAGCAGGGCCTTTGGTTTGGTTATCTAGGGCCCTGTCAATCTGCATCTGTAGCAATGAAGAATGATTCTGCCACTGAAGTGAGTGACTCTACCAATTCTCTGAGCTTTCAATGTGTAGTTCTCATGGTGATTTTATTATTATTATTACTATTATTATTATTTTTTCGGGGGTGACATTTTTCCTGTGGTAACTTGTATCCGTTGAACCTTACCTTGTTGCTGTGCATCCCTGTGAGGACAGTACTTCTCTGTACATCTACCTACCTCTCTAAAACTACATTTTAGAATCATACAATCATCTAGGTTGGAAAAGACCTTCAAGACTGTCAAGGAGAACCCTCAACCTAAACTAACAAGTCCCATCACTAAACTGTGTCCCTTAGAGCTCATGTCTTTAAGTGCTCTTGGGTGCTAGTATGCTGTGATTAAGTTCTTTATGTTTTTTTTTTTTTTTTCTAGGCTGAAAATCTCAACTCCTTCAACTTTTCAAATCAAGTTCTCCAGCACTCTACTTGGTGGTGGTTTTCATCTACCAGTCTGTCTCTGATTTTTCAATGTCTCTTTTGAGCAGGGAGAAAGCAAAGCTATCAACCTGGGTGTGGCTTGACAAATGCCACGTGCCAAGGAATAATCACATCCTTTGTTTTGCTGGCTGTACTCTTGCTGATGCAGCCTAGAATACAATTTGCCGCCCTCTCCGCCAGGGCAGGCTTCTGGCCTATGTTCAGCTTGCAATCTGCCCATACCTCCAGGGCTCTTTCTACAGAGCAGCTCCCCAGCCAACCGGTCCCCAGTTTGGACTGCTGCTTGGGATTATTCTATCCCAGCTGCAGGACTTCACATTTGTCTTCATTAAATCTCAAGTATTTATTGTTTTAACCTCATGTTAAATAGCAGTCTTGTTGGCTCAGTCTTCCAGCCTATTGAGAACTCTCTGTGTGGTGGTTCATCTCCTTCCAGCATATTTACCTCTTTTCTTAATTTTGATGTCATCCACAGACTTGGTGTGGGAATTCAGTCCCATCATCCAGATCATTTTTAACTAGGGTGAATAGTATTGAATCCCACACAAACCCCCAAGGAATTCCAGTCATGAGTGGCTGTCAGTCAGATTTTGAACCATTAATTAACCATTACACTTTGAGCTTGGAATTTTAGCTGGGTTTCCACCCAACTTGATTTGATGTATTCTTTGAATTTCAAAGAGATTGATGGTGTCAGTGCAGATCTGTGGGCTACAGAGTCCTCTAGAAAAGACAGATTGAACTTCCATGTCATAAAAGGCAACAGAAAAACAGTAAGTTTAGGTGTAACATTTTGAAGTGCTAAGGAAGAGGAAAAAAAAAATCGGAATTAAAAAAAAATGGAGGGAGATAGATAGAGGAGTGATTGAAATGGGAGACAGAACAGCATGCACGTGTGGTTCTCTGAGAATGACAGCAGCTGGCAACTGAGATAAAAAGTTTTGCAGCTGTGTCTGTCTGAGTGAGTGGTAGTTAAGCAGCTAAGAAAGGGGGGTCTTTGAGGGGCATCAAACAGTGAAGGAGAAGAAAGAAGAGGTTCAGTGGGTGAAACTGAAAGTGATAGGGCAATACTAACAAGCCATCAAATGATTAGGACAGGTGAAATGGAAGACATAGTATACCCAACTGTAAACCTATGGGGTAGTTTGAATATGGTATAGCTTTACCACAGTATAGCATTACCAACTAATTCTTGAAGTTTAAAACTGTTGTGTAAACTCACAGAATGCCCCTGAGGTATTTTAACTAAAGTTAGAGATTTGTAATTTTCTTGGTATTTCTGAAGATTATTATTTTTTTGAACTCACTGTTATCACGTTCCAATGACAAACAGGGCACCTTGTTGTGTAAACATGCCTATTTATTATCAAATCTTCTGTAAGAGTCCCCTGTTTCCTATACTGTAATAAGTGCTAAAATGTTCAGCTAAAGCCCACAGTATTGTTGGTGTAAAACATAACAGGGTGTGGTCGTAGATTTTTGGCTTAATCTAGCTCCCACTGAAGTTATTGGAAGAATTGCCATTGACGTCAATGGGAAGAGAATTGGGCCCATGATAGGAACTACAGTAGTGACAACAATGCATTTGACTTATATAGCTCTCTCTGCCTGCCAGAGGCCTGTGAGTACTGCATGTAAATGAATACAAAACAATAAAAAAGATTAAAATGTCTCCTATTCCTGCAGGATTAGAACAGACAAACAGTGAAAATCAAAGTATGCCTATATATGGGCCATTTCTTATGCAATGCTTCTGACTGTGTCATCACACAGTTTATGGCAGGTCATTGTGTACTTGATCTCCACAGAGCTGTTGTGGATGAATTCATAAAGCCATTGCTCACTTAGAATTGTCTTAGCATGCAAATAAGTACAAAAAATGGATATTGATAAAAGAAAATATTTTTAGGCTTGCAGATCAGCCAGAATCAGTCAAATTCTTGGCCCCAGCCATGTGCTGCTGAGTAGTGTCAGATGCTCACACATACACAAATTGACATTTACAAGGCATGCTGTGGCTAGTGCCAAGTTCAGAAATAAATTGCCTCTTTTGATAGGTTCACCAGAGCCTCCTAAGTACACCAGAGCCTCCTAAGATTCATTTATTGTTTGCTACTGGAGGGACTGGAATGCTCCTGGACACAGAATGAAAATCCATTCAGCTCAGCATAAGAGAAACTGCATAAACCAAAGTACAATAACTGTGAAACTGCAATTTCACAGGATAATGTATTCGGAGTGCTGCATATGGTGGATTAGGTGCTTGGCTGTCATTAACAGCAATGTGGGCTGCATTAATTAACTCCATGTGTATGCTGCTGAAAACCTACTCCAATAAATACCAATGCAACTTACCTGGGGAGCACAAAGGAGGACAGATCTGACCCCTGAAGCACTGCTTGTAAAGGATACAGCCTGGAAAGGGCTGTATGGGTGTGATGCTGATTGCTGGTGGATCTCCACAAAAGCACTAAGTATTCTGCTGCTGAGGGAAGATGAAGGTCTTCATTTGTCTCTTGCTTACCTTATCTGGGACCCATCTGAGATTAACTTCTGCAAATCAGTGCGAGGGAGTCTGTACATATCTATATTACAAGAAATAGGATATCCTGACTTCATCAGAAAAACAGCACACTGTCCTTTAGCCTGGCCAACACTGTTAAAGGTAACTCAAAGGAAATGTAGAATTCCCTCACGCAATTCTGCAGTACTCTACACAATAATTAGATGTGACATGTGCTAGACACCACAGCCATGAGCTTGATTCTCAGAGCCTGCAAAGCCTATCTGAAAATCTCCATGAGGCTCTGAGAGTCAGCATTTGCCAAATTCAGATTTCTTGGGCTTTGTTCTCTTCCTTGGACAGTATTGCCTCCTGGAGAAGGTACAAGCATTGACTTTGCTGACAGGACCAGATCTCAGTAGCACTGTTTTTTTTCATAGATAATTACAATATGAGTCTGGAAATTTTAAAATGTTGACCTCTGCCACATGACGATGTGATATTTATCAAAGGAGCTGAAGAAGGAAAAGCTTTACCGCAGAGTGGCAAAGGTTGGGGCGATGGTGAGAGTTCTGTTCTCTGTTACAGTAATGGAACAGACTGTGAGAAACAGATGAGGCAGAAAACTTTTTCATAGTAATTGTTGCGAAAAAAAAGAACTTGTGTGTCTTCCAGCTTCTCTGTTGTTTCAGACCCAAAGAAGGTCTTGTGTTGCTGTGGTGCTGCCACTAGCAGTAATCATGTTGCTGTGATGGTCTCTCATAAACGAGAACATATTTCTTGGGAGGAGTATGGTGCTCTAGCTTGTATAGATAGGAAAAACTGAACAAGTTTGGAGCACATGAGCCTCTTTTGGCTCAGAAGAGCACCTCACAGCTCACTTGTTTGTTCCAGTTTTATCAGTATGTCTAATGAAATGCATTGCTTCATCCTGAAAACCTTGCCGTTCTTACATCCACAGTTCCTACTAACTTCAGTAATATTTCAGACGGATTTGTTCCATTTAAAACTGGCCTACGCATCTTCAGGCACTACTGTGAAAAAGTGTTGAGCGTGTGACTTGGCCTGGACTTCAGCAGTGACAGTGTTGGCAGCCATGGCTGGGATGGCTGCTCAGATTTTGAGAAAGTTAGAGATCTCAACATGTATTAGTTGCTTAATGTCTCAAGAATTTCTTGCAGCCACCTGCCATCATTTGACGCCTCTGGCTAGGGTGAACTGTGAAGGCCTACAGGGAGGATTTCTGTAGTCACACACTTGCATATCGACTGTCACCCTTGGAACAAAGTGGTCCTGAAATTAGTTATTAATTTCATTGTCACTGCTCAGAATTCCCTTCTGTGGTTGTTACCAGCTGTGAAATGTGTTGACCTGACAGACTGGAAGACAGCACACGTTGCATCCGCTCAGGCATTTGTGTTGCAAACACTGCCCGCTGCCTAGCAATAAAGTCCAGCGAATCTCTGTCTTTAGATAATGCTTATATTTTAAGGAACTATTGAGACCAATGAAATTTAAGACATAGAATGGTGTTGTCTTCCTCCCTTTATTATACTTGGTTTTAAAGGTGGTGAGAAAACAAGTGCCTGGC
The DNA here is from genome assembly GCA_030625065.1 of Alectoris magna. Taxonomy (NCBI): domain Eukaryota; kingdom Metazoa; phylum Chordata; class Aves; order Galliformes; family Phasianidae; genus Alectoris; species Alectoris magna. Next base: position 92,637,007 of record CM060560.1, read on the forward strand.
AGGTACTTGAGGTATTGAGGTGGCTATGGAAACTCCAGGGGCAAAACTGGGGAACCTCATGCAGGTACTATATCCCCTCACTCCCACAGTCCCACATCACTGCTTTTAAGTATGCTACTTTTAAATATTTCCACTCTTCCATGGCTGGGAGGTTGAATCACCTTGTAGGAGGGAGAAGGAAACATGTTGAGGGAGTACCTTTCCCACCCTTTGTCTTTCTTGCAAGAGTGGGCTTTGCAGACATTTTAGAGATCGGCTGTTGGAAGTATGTTTAAACAGCAAGGAAGCCTGCAGGAGAAGTGGCCTGAAAGCAGCAGGCTGGGGAGGATGGAACACCCTGAGGCTCAGAAAAGTGAACTCCCACTCTTGCCTATTGGTGCCTTAGTAACCGTAACCAAATAGTTCCTGTCCGTTTTTATTAGTGGGCTTTATGTGTTTAGGGATAAATGTTAAATGCTGCAGTTTGGTGTGAATGTCAGCTGCTGATGGAAAGCAGATCCCAGCTGGGACAGCAAGGACATTACATCCAGATTGTGTTTGAGGTACATGAGTGGAGCTGTGTGGGAGAGATCTGACTGAGTTTATTGCTCAAGTCCTGCTCAGGCAGCTTCTTCTTTGTAACTTCAGCTGAAGCCATTTGATCTACTTTGGTGTGCAGCTCCATTCTGCCCTCAGAAATACCTCTCAGCTCAGTGACATTAATTCCTCCCTTTTTGCTCTATCACACTAAAAATAAACGACAAAGAAGCACCTTCTATTATCAGAGCCTTCTGCTCGTGCAAGTGTCACTTGTCATCAAGGACGACACCCACACTCAGCTTCCCTCTGCATTGTGGGGGATGCCTGAATGCATATCGTGGGCATGCTTGCCCTGGGGTTAAACCAGAAAGAAAGGTCTTACAAGTTCTATAGGAACTTCTGCCCCTAACTTCATAGGACATTACCCAAACAGCCTAGGTTAGGAGATGATAGGTCTTTGTCACTGTCCTTCTGCACCCTCCGTGGAGAGAGAGGGAGATAAAAACTCCAGACAGATTACAGCAATTAGGTATGCTTTTGCTTTGAAATGTTCTCTTGAGGATCCTTTCCTAATCTACATGGTATTTACTGTGTTAGAAGCTGTGAAATATTCACAACAAGCAGGCCTAGTTTCCCTCAGTATCTGTAAGGTTACAAGTGTCAGTGAAGAGCTTATATTCAACATTACAGCCATGAGACTTTTTTTTTTTTTTTTTTTTTTTTTTTTTTTTTTTTTTCCCCCTCCACAAAGGCATGGAAAGAGGGAGGAGAGGATATCGTCTTTGCTTCCCATTTTCACCCTGCTTTATTTCACCCCACTTGTTAAGTCTTCCTTGCCCTTGAAGAGATCTATGGGGCTTGATGTTTGAGTCCTGGTGCCATGAACAAAACCTACATAGTGGAGCACAGTGAAAAGACTGCAGAACTCTTCTTGAGTCCCCAGGACACTGGGTGCCCACTGGAGGGGATAACTCTAAGGCTAGAGGTGAGTAGCTGGGTTCCCCAGCTCTGAAATTGACAGGGTCATGAGGCTGCATGCACTGCTGGCTTGCCTGCTGGGAGCTTGGAGATCTGCTGTGTCAGCTGCTGTGGCACACTGTGGATGTGCCCTTCAGCTCTCCTTGTGCACACTCTCTTATCTAACATTTCTCAGGCAGATTACAAGCAGTCCTTTCTTGCCTGTGCTCCATCACAGAATCATAGAATCACCACAGAATTATTTGAGTTGGAAGGGACCATTAAAGTTCATCTGGTCGAAGTCCCCGGCAATTAGCAGGAACACCTCCTGCTAGATCAGATGCTCAGAGCGCCATCCAACCTGACTTTAGGTGTCTCCAGGGGTGGGACATCCATCACATCATATTTGGTCTCATTCTTTTTGCCCTACAGGCTGAAAAAGGGAGAACTCTCAGGCTCTCGGCACTCGGAATTGGATTAAAATGTGTGTAAGGGTGGATACCATCATTAAGATTGTTGAAGTTTAGATTTTCAGATCTTCCAATTTTATTTGGGCAACACTGTATTCTTCTGTAAGAACTTACTGCTGGTCACTGGAGACTGATGGAAGGGGAGATGTTAGCTTACCTAAAAGGGCTTTTTTTTGTGCTTCATAAGCCTTAACACTGACATTAAAGGAGAAGAAAAGTAACAAGGATCCATGGTTAGAAGTAATCTTTAAAATATCATGAATGTTTAGCCAGTTTGGGAATTTTTGCTGCTAGATACTTCCTTTGAAAGATTGGCTTTATATGCAGCTTTATCATTAGACTGAGATGTGCAAATGGAGACGGGGTTAACAAACACACACAAAAGCAGAAAATGAAATGAGAGTTAGTTTATCTAAAATCTTAATGATTGCAACCTCTAGCACACTAGGGGATCCACATACCATTCTGATGAAAAAAGGGTGTATCTCACCATGCAGTAATAGCATAGAAATTAATTCTCCCCAGGTGCATATTTAAATATTCTGCACAAGCCACAAGATGTCAGTCTGACTACATGAAAATTCAGCCTCAGCACTGCATGCTGATTCATTCAGTGATTTTTAACTCTAATATCTCTGGTAACATAATCTCTTCCTTTACCTCTACAATTTGTTTTGTATTTTTTCTCATATAGCCATAAATCTCTTTTCTCCCTGAAATGACTTCTTCAGATAGGACAAATATATCAAAGATTAAAAAAACATGTCAGGGAATGTAATTTACCTCTTTTTAAAATGGTTTTTAATATTGACATGTTCTTGGTCTTTACATTTTGGTTACTGATTTGCTATGCTAACACTTGCAAGTACACATACTGGCAGCAGGGATTAGATGTACTATTGTGTACCATTTCTGTGAAGCAGCTTGTGCAACAGAAGCATTATGTATTACACAAGTCACGGGTCACTTTCTGTGCCCATTTCCCTGTTTGATCCCTAAGACAAAGTTTAAATTTGAACATACATTTCCTGAGATGTTTACTCTAACAACTAAATGTACAAGTTTTGTTGTCATTGATGCCTGGGGGCCTGCAAATGCTCAGATCAGTATGCCTGACCTCATCAGCTATAGGGCTGGATGCCAGTTTGGAATCCTCATTTCCAGCTTTCTTGATGTGATGGTTTTTCTGGCCGTGTACCTGTGTCAGATGTGCCTCTAGGTCAACTCAGTGCCTCCTGTGAGATTCCTAAGGCTACTGTTTTGACTGGACACTGGAAAAAGCATTTGGCTCTTAATACAAAGCTGACCAACAGCTGTTCCCCAGCAGCATCGAGGGGGCTGTAGCTGCAAGTGTCTGGAAGGCAGAATCTGGACCATTAGCTGCAAGTGAGACAGCATTAAATGCTTCAGAAAATGTTAATAATCCTGAATTAGTGTCTTGAGATTATGGATATTTTCAGGCTTATTCTTCATTTTAGACCAAAGCCTACAGAATCCTTATGTTACACTAGCAATATTGAAACACTTTACTTTGAATATTTGCCATAGAGGTGTTAGTGCAAGAAGTAGGAGACCCCAAGAGGGGATGTGGGTGTATTTTAAGGATCAAGCAGCAGGACAGAGGTAGGAGCTTGGTGCTGCAGCAGCTCAAGTAATGCATCTGAACAGGACAGCACCCACAGCTCCTCCTGTATGTATTTTGAACACAGTGAGAGCCAAGAGCTGCTGCCTTATAGAGAAGGAAAAACTAGTGTGATTAGAAAGCACTGTACCCCATTAGCTCAGTGTTCCCAGCTGTACTCACTCACTCTTCAAGAGCAACAATCTATCTCGCAGCAGGCATGTACAGTGCGTTTCATACCTTCAGACTGATGTGTCACTTCTGAACAACAGAGGGACAAGAAGTGCAGAAGAAGAAACACTAAGCTTCCACTCAGTCACTCACCTGCTGGCAGGTCAGATTTGCACTTGATCTACACTAGGGTTTAGAGGGACTATGGTAAATGGTGCAGCTGAGCTTGAACTGCTCCCTTTAAAGCAGAACTTGATGTTCCCAGCTGCCTCATTTGCTCTTTGTCACCCAGCGAACATTCTCAGTTTAGCTTACAGCTATAAAACAGTCTATTCTTTCTAAACCATGTTTTCATTTTTATTTTCTCTTCTTAATCCTTTTTCTTTGGCTAGGAAAGTTCATTCTGAATGTCTTGTAGCATTCCTGCTCTAGCAATGACTATAACCCTGCAAACAGTTCTAATTCTCTGCTTTACAATCATCAACCAAGATAAATTCTTTCCAAAAGAGAGAAGGGGATTGGCCATATGAACTAGTAACCACAGCTTATTACATTACCACCTCCCAGATGATGAGTGGCCAGAGGTATTACCTGTGGTACACCTAGGTGCCTCATTTGTTTCAACAACCCACAGGGGCTATTTTACCTCACAGGCTGGGGGAAGTCTCATGGAAAATCATGGTCCACTGTGGTTGCTTATTGTTGATACATGGTACTCTGCTAAGACAACATACCTCTGTCCTCTCAGCCATGGGTCTGCTCTCAGATGGAATATGGCCCAGTGCTGGTTTTGCTAATCCGTTTCCATAACTCAGAACAGAACAGAGCTAGAGACAGTCATGTCCACTGAAAAAGCATATTCCAGGAAACTTCTGCATACAAGAAAAGAAGCTGACATTTCTCCAGCTGTAGGTATTAAGGGATATATTCTGTTCGAACTCAGGTTAAATTCTGTAACAATAATGCAACAAATTAAACAAAAACAAAACAAAAAAAACCATCAGCACGTAACAAAGGTATTGTGTGTGACTTCTGAAAAGCTCTATATAATGTGTATCACTCTCAGTCTGACATACATCTTCAGTTAGCAAAAACAACAGAAAGGTGAGACAGAAAGCAAAGAAGGCTGGAAAAAAGAGCAAACATTCAATTGAAAAAAAAAAAGTAAAATTTTTATTTATTTTTTCTTCTTTTAATGGTGGAAAAAAATCATCTGTTGGCCACTGAACACTCATGCTTTGGATCACACCATTGCTAAAGTCTACATGTGCCTTCTGTTTAGAAATCCTGCTGCTGTCAGAAGGCTGTAGATGGCACTAAAGGACTGTGAATAGCTCCTCAGTGGCAAAATATGTAATAATCCATCTTGGAAATTGTTTGGTTTTGACCCAGTTTGCTGTTTTGCAGATAAGTTATTCAATTATTCTTCATTATTAATGATGAATTACAGTTCTGTAATCAAGGCTTGCTACTGCTATGCTCACTCTGTTGTTTGAATTTCAGTTAATTTGCCCTCAGATGACCATTCTCCTTCTAAGTCTATTCCAGCAAGTATAGCAAGTAATAACAGCTGAAAAGAGTGACAGTTCAGCAGCAGATGTAAATGGAAATTTACATTTTTTTAATTAGAGATTTGAAATATCTCTGATCCATACATTTGTGTTTCAGATGATATTTACCTGTCTTCTATGGAGCTAATACACCATTGCTTTGGGAGACTTGAGAACGGGTACGGGATCAGGCTCTGGCAAACCTTTAGATTTCCTCCTAGAACCTTCCAAGATGCAGCTTAGCTGTGCTAGAGCTGAATCGTACCTTGCAAGGATGACTGAAAATAAATACAGGCCCTGATCTTGCACACATGTGTTTTAGTAGTCTGACACTGCGTAGGATTAGGTACATGCAGAAAGTATTTATGGAACTGATGCTGATGACGAAATACAAAAACCAGAAGGCCATATTTCCAAATAATAAAATAAGATGCAAAACATTTTTGCTACATAGAAGAAATTAATTACAGAATTATAGTCAGTTTGGGATTTGAGAGACCTGGATATGAATTCCAGCTCTTTTATGGACATTCCCCTGTGACCTTTGAACAAGGCAATTTGCTTATTCTCTAAGAGAAAACAAAGTTCTTTGAGAAGAGCTACAAAAGCCTTGGAATCTGTATTATTTGCTTCTAATGAGACTAGCTCCAAGAGATAAATTCACTCTCTGTGCAAGAATCTGTGTGTAACTTCTGACATTCTGCCAGTGCAAGAAGGGACAGACACTATAGCTGCTGCACTTGAAATAAAAGCCCAAGAAACTACAAAGGAGAATGTGCACACTCTATAAAAGTTTTTGTGTCTGTGTGCATGAGTGTCTCTCTCTGCCAGCACTGTTACATCATTAGTATCAGGTGCTCTCCGTTTCCTGAGGTGCTTACTGCAAATGCTTTGGAAGAGCAGAAATGCCATGTGCCGAGCCAACCACTGACTGTGCCTCCACCTACAAGAAATCACAGTTTGTGACTGCAAATGGTGCTTGCAGAAGACTCACTTTTGCTGGGCTGGAAGATTTTTATGAAGTGGAAGTCAGTATTGTGTGGTTTGGATGAGGCTCTTTTGAGATTAACAGCAGATCAGTAGGTTTCTCCATGGCCTCTTGCTATTATGAGCAGAGGGATGGGGATTAGCCTGAGATGTGGAGAGCCAAATTTATGCCCATACATATTCTCCTTGGTGACCTTGTGGCAGGCAGCTGGAGACCAGAACTAAGAGCTGGGGCACCCTGGGAGGAGGACAGGGGAGGAAGAGGAAGCCCTCACCCATCCAGGTTTGCTGCAGCTGTTGCAGTGGTGATTTCATCCACACCTCAGTAGGTCTCTATGTAGGTAGCTGGAGGTAGCAGGGCCTCTTGACCCCTCCATCACCTGTGCTCTGCCAGGTTAACCTGCTCTCCACTGTTGTCCTTGATCTTCAACATTGTAAGCAGCAAGTCTGAGCTAGTCCGTACTGTTTCCCTTCAGCTGTGTGAGGGAGAAGCTACGCAGGCAGTTATTCAGGCGGAGTGAAGTGGATGTGAATGGATGTGAGCTGTTGGAAAGGGGAAAAGTAGGAAGAGCAGCTGGGGACAAGGATACCTTTACCTTGTACAGCTACAGCCAGGATATAAGATGTGGAAAAAAAACTCCAGCTAGCTTACAAAAACCAGAAGGTACCTCACAGCCATTTATTTTGGCGTCCCTGTAGTCCCAGGCCTTAATTTCTTCCCCTTGATAAAGTACAGATAATGAAGTCTCCATGCCTCACCCGCAGGAGATGACAGTGTTGATGTAAGCGTTATTGAGGCAGTCAAATGGGACGTGTATGTGTCCTTGGATTGGTAACAGGTTGAAATGCATGTCTGTGTGGTTATTTCAATCTAATTCAGAAGCCAAGTCAGAGTTTGAGTTACACTCAGCTCTGGGATGGAGCTGGGAAGCCAGTGCTGTGGGTGGGTCGTGGGTGTGCTGTTAAACTCACCCTGATCCATCTGGTAGATAACAGAAAGAAGTGAAATGTTTAGACAGGCATGGTAAAAATGCAAATATTGACACTGACTACTACATCTGAAAAAGTGCCTGCTGGTGAGAAGATCCAAACTTCAAGCCTGTGAGCGTGTACTCCTCTGTTTATCCACAAAGCTGGTCCAGCATGGGCAGCAACTGAACAAGCTTCTCAGGTTTCCTCACCAATGTGCCATCACTTTGTTCTACAGGGACCACGGGTTAGCAATGCCTAATCAGTGCCTGGCACGTGGCCGCTAATTCATGGCACACAGATTTCTATATAGTTACTGGATGGCCTTGGGCTACTGCTGGTCACACCAGGACTCAGACCAGTGACCAGGCTGGTGAAAAAGATCGTGTTTTCCTTCCCACTATTCATGCTATTCAATGTCCACTTCTCCCAGGGCTGCAATTTTGAAAGCTGGAAAAAAAAGCAAGTGAGCATTAAATCTTTGCATAGTGTCAGCTTTCCAGTATGAGGAAAGGACACCTTCTTGGTTACACCTCTAACAGTAATGTGCTGTCTTCGGGTTTTTACAGGTTGGGAAGCACACGTACAGCAGCGCTCACACACACAAGATAAAAAGGTGTTTTGTTTGGTTTTGTTTTCCTTAAGAAACAGCCCAAGAAATTGTGGTTGTTAAGGTACAGATAGCCTACATGTAAGACAGAGCTTACAGTAAAAAGTACATATGGGATTAGGAAAGTAATCTGTATACGTAGAACAGAAAAGAAACAGATAAGATACAAGCAGATTTTCCAAGTGATAAAGAACACCAAGAAAAGACAATGGCTTTAGTCACAGTGAGTTCATTTCAGTACCTTGGGATGGTACCTCATTCAGCTGAGATTTCTGAAGAGGTTAGACTGATTTATTATATTTTAGAAAAGAGAGTCTAATTCATTAGCTTGACTTGAATCAAACCTGTTGTCCCACCACCTTAAGATAATGGATGCAAGATTGTAGAATCTGGTCGCTGGTGGAAGAAACCAGGTAGAGTTTGCTGGGAATTTGTGTTGGAACAGTTCTGTTCAGTCAGCGGATGCAAACGTTTTAAGCAAAACATCAAAATTTTAAATTACAAACAGCTGGGGAACCTTGACTTCTCCAATACCAATACTATCATTGCTCTATCTATTCAATTAACAAAAGTGAAATGACTTTCCAGCAGTGGTAACTTTGTTATGCTTGTATCCTTAATTACTTTTAAATAGGAACAACTGGTTGTGTTTATCATCTGAGGTACTCTGAAACATTTATAGCTATTAAAATATCATCAGAAGCAATTCATAAAATTATAATGTTGAATCTGAAGGCCTGTAGATGTCCTAAGCATCAGACTATTTCATGACCCTAAACAACAGCTGCCAGAGTCACCTCACCATATGATTGAGATCAAGGTACTTCTGTTGGGATGCTTGTATTTTTCCACAGAGAATTTAATTTTGATATATTAAGAGTTACCAATGTTGAACTCTGTGTTGTGTGTTTCAGCTGTAGAACAGCATTACACTTCCACAGTCATGTTACATTTCATAATCTTAATTTCCTTAATTGTCTTTTCAAATACTTGAGCTGCTCAGCTAACAGTATTAAAGACATGTCCTCAGACAATTAGAAAATCACCAGAAAACAGTAACTTTTGCAAGTACCTAATTACATTAAACTGAAAAGTGATCTGCCTCTCGTATAACCTAACTAACACAAATAGCCACATAACAACTGCCATCCTCTTGGGCTCAGTACTTACGTACTTAGTTGAGCTTTCCTTTTGCCCTTCTTCATTCACTGCATTTCTTGCTCTAGTCACATGGCTGCACGGAGTTCCTAGGTGTATGGACATCCACAAAGAGGCACAGGCTCCCTTTTGGCATACATATAGGGGTATATAGTGGTATAGATATACATTTGGGAGTGAGAAGTGTGTACACAAAGGTGATTAAAAAAAATATATAAAACTACCTGCTTCAGATTTGAATTTCAAAACGTCTGTCTATCTGAATCCCTGTATGAAATGCTTTGTAACTCACATTGAGATGGGGTGAGAAAAACAATGAACTGCACTTCATAATGTCATAAAACCAATGGTTTAACATTATCCATCATTAACCAAATTCTCCAAAATTATATCCAATTCACCTTCCTATTAGATTTTATACTAAAATTTGGATAGATTATTTAGCTAACAGTATAACATTGGAACTCCAAGCACAAATTCTTTCTGAAACTGGAAATAAAAAAACCTTCTCTGAGAACCTAATAAGGAAAAACAAAGTAGAAATGATGAAGAAAATTCTTCACCGTTAGAAGCTAATATTGTGCGAAATTTCCCAGATAGTGACAACTTACTTATGACTATTTTTAACTCCACTTGTGAATGCACCATCAACTTTGAAGTCCTTTCTATTTAGTATCATTCAAAATCATCTTGCTACATGGGCTGTCGCCATGTGTTCAGCTTTGCTATGAACATTCCAAACTGGAGTGTCAAGAAGAACTGTTGGGTTCATATGGCAGTGTTTTGGTAGCAGGGGCAGAGAATGGCCATGAAGGAACAGCAGAGATGAAGCACTATGGACTGACCATAGCCGCCATCCTCCCCTGTTGGTTTGTCCTTCATACGGATTTACCACCATGTGCTGCCACCAACAGCAGTGTTTTCTTCTGAACAGGGAACGTCCACCACTTTATTTGGCACTGCTGTTGTTATTCTAATATTGTAGCATTCTTGTATATTTGTGCTATTTTTCTTTTTTTTTTATCAAGTTATAGTCAGTTGTATATACATGTATGATTTTGGCTTTGCAACATAAGCATTTTTTAATGATACTAGCCTAGGAGTATAACAAACTTTTTCTTAGGCTGCTCATTTGTTTCATTATGTGACTTTCATCATAGCTGTGTTTGTCAGACAACAAGCACTCCCTTGCAGCAGCTCACAGGTATCAGTAACATGACAATAATAAGCAGTCAGTAATGAGCAGGAAGCAGTTTGTACTGGAGAAGTTTACATCTGTAATTTCAAAGATCTATCAGGTTTGATGAAAATTTGCTTCACTTCAATACACAGCAGTGCTTTTTGTGACGCATTGTATCATCAGTGGCAAAGGCTGATTATTTTTGCCTTTTTTTTTTTTTTTTTTTTTTTAATACTGGAATATGCTCAAAAATGAAACTCATTGTCCCAATACACTAATTTTGACAAAGACTTTGCTGGAAAGTTTTTGTGGCCTGGGGTGAAATTCCTTTTTATTCAATGGAGAAATAAACAGGACAAGAACTTGCATCTTCTGTGCCTGGAAAACAGTCTCTATCTGTTTTTTTCTTTTTTTCTTTTTTTTCTTTTTCCATATATCAACTTAGAAGTCCTCATGTTTTCCTGTTGGTGGCTATGAGTAACCTGTGTTTGTTCATCCTGGGGAAAAAAAGACTGAGAGGGGATCTGATAAATATTTATAAATATCTAAAGGGAGATGGGAGGCAAAAGGATGAGGCCAGATTCCTCTTAGTGGTGTGTAGCAATAGGACAAAGAGTAATGGCCTAAAGCTTGAACGTAGGAAGTTCCATGTTATCATACAGAAGAACTTCTGTGCAGTAAGGGTGATGGTGCACTGGAACAGGTTGCCCAGAGAGGCTGTGGAGTCTCCTTCTATGGAGATATTCAAGACCTGCTTGGGTGCCTACCTGTGCAACCTATTGTCGGGTACCTGCTTTAGCAGGGGCGTTGGCTTAATGGTCTTTCGAAGTCCCTTCTAACCCCCACAGTTCTGTGATTCTGTGATTTTTTTCTTCTAAATCTCAAATGAGAGCTACTATGGTGAAGTAGAACTCTTATGCATTCCTCCTCATTTTCTCCTAAAAATTAACAGAACAAAATATAGTGCTAGAGAGACTGCTATGATTCTGTCAGACAGGCTCCAGCAGATCATGTTGCAGACTGTCATTAAAGCCTGGAATGCAGCTATGCAGAAGAAAATAAGGCATCTTGCTTGATTTGGGAGCACTTAGTGATATTAAAGAGGCAGGATAACTTCTGGAACAGTGAAAATAAGCAATTAGCAGCTCATAGCCTGATTTTTGTGGCTTCTCAGTGCAGTTACTATCCAGATCTAAATCAAAGTAACACTTCCTCTGAACTTGTCATCATGAAGTCGTTGTGCCAGCAGCTGCCTGGCAAGACCAAATGAAAGGGCAAAAAATGTATGATTGAGAATTATACATGAAATCAGACTTCTCAACAGCCTCATATCCTGTGTGGTTGTGTGTCAGCTATGGAAGGGACAGCAGGATTTTGGAGGCAGGGTGTGTGTCCAGGCTGCTTACTGTCCCTTTTGAAAGGGGCACGTGGCAGCAGAGGGAAGAAAGGACTGTAGCTAGGAATAGGCCCAGAGGATAGTAAAGAGAAATTAACACTGTTTCGGTCCACATTCTGGTAGGAGAACATGCCTCCATATTGCTGACTTTGAGGCTGCCTGCATCAACATTCCAATTTCTTAAACCTTCCACTTGTTTCCCAGAGAACAGCCATGGCTGCAGGCTGAACCCTGCAGGATCATCTAATTTCAAGTCACTAAGCTGGATGCAGGTGCAGGCACTGATTGTCACATAAAGCAGTTAGCCCCCAAATCCTGTAGCCATTAAGCTATACTTTTAGCAACATTACAAGATGTAAAAGATCTGTTTCAAGAGAAAAGTGTTACTTAGAATTGAGGTTGTCATGAAAAAAAAATTGCTCCAGATTTAATCTGATAAGGTAAAAAGGGATTCTGATAAGTCTGAGAGTTTTTTAGGCGTTAAGAAATCAGATGACATTTGATCATTAAATGTATTGCAGCCAAAACCTTAACAAAAGCGGCTTTTGTTAGCCAAGCATAGCAGATCAACAACAACTACAGAAAGAAATAATCCCAGAAATCTGTATCTGGGTTAAATACAGTTTAATAGTGTAATGGTCAGGATGAACTAGCAAGTAAAAAGGAAAATCTAGTGTTGCCTTAAAGATGATAAAATAGAGTTAGTGGTGTTCATTGCTTGCTCTCGGAACTGCATGCCCAGCATGTTAATACATTATGTCTTCCATGTATTTTCTAGGCAGAAAGTTGGTTGGCTGAATTGCCCTGCGCCTAAGAGTTTCTTTCATGTTCTCTCCCATTCTTCTCTAATGTTAACTTCAAGTAAATAAATACAAGGTAAAAGAAGAGGTATGAAGTATGAGAGCTAGCGACTGCACTTAATAGTTGTTTTTAGCTGGAAGTGCTCCCGGGCTAGCAGGACTTGCAGAGGGAATTCTTAGCTGTGCTGTCTGGCTCTGATCAATAGTAGCACAGAATATCTGTGCTGTCACACCCTGCTGGCTGGTATAGACACATGAATCTGCACTTCTTAGCATCTGCTCCAGCATGGGCATTCTCTGGAGCTGAAGGGCAGAGCAGGAGCCACTAAGGGCTGCTGAAGTAAGGCCAGGCCATCTTGGCTAACCCATGAGGTGTTCCCAGCTATTTTTTCCCTCCCTAAGCAGTTGCAAATGGTGATCTTTGATCTCAAGAGCTTGGGTTTGGAAGGAGCTGAATAAATCATGCATGCCACTATAACATATATCATTATATATGTAGTATTAGCTCCTCCGTTCACATCCTGCAGAATGGAAAGCACTTGTGAGTGTTCGTGGTGTGCCCTGAGGGGTGAAGAGGGGTATCAACTACTGCTGGAACTCTGCCAGATGGACACGGTCGGATTCTGGCTGCACAACTCATAGGGCTGTGAGCCCTTAGAAAAACATCACCCTTAAAGATTAGGGAAATTATGGAAGAGGATCTAGTTTACATTGTCCTTCCTTTTGATTTTGCATCCACACCAACATGCAAAAAGCCTACCTTAGAGGGTCGTACAAAGGCAAATTGGTGCAGGAGGAGATGGCAGTTACCCCCTTGGGGACTCATGGCACACGATTGACATGCAATCCAGTTTCCAGCAGAATGACTGGACTAGCTGTCCACAGAAGTTAGTGGAGGGTCCTTTGGTTTGCCAAAGTAATCCTCTATGGACAACAGAGCAGCTTTAAAGAATGGAGACAAATGCTTGGCACGGGGAGGAAAATGTATTATTTGTGACATATGTGCTCCACTGGTTCTTTCTGTGGGCCTTTACTGAGGCTGTTCTTGTTAAGGATAGGAATGTAGCATTTGCTGCGGATAAAACTGTATGCAATAAGGAGCCTCCTGAAGCTGTTTTTATTTTAAATGCATGAGTTGTAGGTAGCTCATTTGAAAGTCTTATCACTGGACAAAGGGATTGTTAACAAGACAGTTAATTACATGAAAGTTCCCTCAATTCTAAAACGCCCAATTCAGTATGACTCTCTGATAGCTGAACATGCAAACTTGGTAAGGTCCTGGCTTGGGAGTGCATTCTCTGCTTATTTTTCAGTTGATACAGTGATTTAGTCCAGCAAGAACAGTGGGATTTTTTTTTTTTTTTTTTTAATAATGTGGCTATTTTTCACATAAGTGGCAGAAAAAGATACTTCTGATAAGACATGAAGCATGATACATTCAATCATGCTGACTTTCAGCCTTTTTTGGTTAAAAAACTGACACATGCTGACATCTAGCACTGCCATATGACTATTTTCAATGTTTTCCATGACTTTTTTCCTGGATCTCGTATGTTTTTAAGTGATGTATTTCCTAGCCAGGAATTTTAACTGTGCTCTCTATTTGTTGAGCGGTGCATTGTGAGATTCTGTCAGAGCCGCTTCAGTTTTCAGAGAGCTTCTTGGCCAGTTGGCAATTCAGACACATATGGAGAAGATATCAGCTGGAGAGATTGCACAGGCCCTCATTTTTTTTTCACCCGAGACCTGTTTGAAAAATCCTGTCAATTTTGTTTTTAAATGTATTTATGGAAATAGTCTAAATCCTCTACATGTTGATTCAGTTTGCTGAGACCACAGCAGATCATTTACTCGTTAGTTATACTAGTCCAGATTGAGAAACCCATAAAGAGTCAGTAAGACCTGGAAATCTAATTATTAGTTGCCTGCAGCTGTCAAGGGTGAAACCTTGCTCTCAGGTCCTCACCCCTTGCTACTGATTTTAATAATAATAATTTATGTGTAAATATATACATGTATTTTGGCTAAAAATCCATGTTGCCTGATTTGAACAATTTTAGCTAGGGACTGATATTGTCAAGTGCTTCTGTGCTTCAAGAAGATTTGAGGGGTCTATGCACCCAAGACATGAAAGCAGTGGAGATGGCATGTTTGTGGATGTTTTTGGAGTGTTTTGGTTATCCACTGGTAGGGGACCCTCTGCAACATGGTAGTAGTGTCATGGACACAGTGGTGATTTGTGGTGTGAGATCTAGGGAGGCAAAGGAAATGGTTTATTTTTTATGTTGGTGAACATATCTTTTAACTCAATGTATGAAGGCTGCTCCAAAAGTACTGCCTCCTATTTTACAATGTTGGCCCGTGACATCGGAGGTGGATGTTGGTGGTATGGCAGTAGAGGGTGAAACTTACCACCAATATTCCATTACTTTTTGTTGTCCTGTGATAGATGGCAGCAGAGGGGCAGTATAATAAAGTAACCTCTGACATAGAAGTGCACGTGAAGAAAAGGTGTGTAACCAAATTCCTCCATGCAGAAAACATGGCACCCATTGCTATTCATCAGTGCTTGCTGAACATTGATGGAGACCAAGCAGTGGATGTGAGAGCAGTGAGGCAGTGGGTGGTGAGTTTCAGCAGTGGTTATAGAGACAGTGGTCACCTCCACTGGTGCAGACTTTTACAAGCACAGCGTGCAGGATCCTGTTCATCACTGATAAAAATGCATAGCTAATGGTGGTGACTGTGCTGAAAAATATTGTTTTGTAGCTGAGAATTTGCTCTATCAAGCAGTGTTATTGTGTTCTTTGTATCTGTTACAGTTTCCATGGAAATAAATAGGAGACATTACTTATGGAGCAACATACATAAAAGCTCTATCAAAATTAGGTACAAATTTCTGTCAAGTACAAGCTCTAAAATGGCATGTTTAACAATATAGCTTTTGGATGTATTCTGATGTCAGCAAGAAACATAGCAGCAAAATGTCTAAGTAACTGGCTCTCAGCAAACAATTAATGCAAGGTGGTATAGTAAAGGCAGCTTTCAGTCAGCCTCCAGCTACTTTCACACTTTACTATCTGTTGCTGCATAATTCTGAGATTGTGCAAGAAAATTCTTCCAAATAAATGATTTTCTGGATATGCATCCGTAACTGGCTAAGATGCTGTTAGTATTTTGTCCAGAGGGCCAACACCATGTTTGTAAAGAATTTTCACGGATGTATCCAGTGATATCTTGCTTTTTGAATTTAAACTGCTCAGAATCAAGGTAAATGGAAGAATTACTCATAAAAAGTAATTAGATCTTCTTCCTCCTAATTGTACTCATAGAAAGAAATATGCAAAATATTCATTTCCCGAACATGGCAAATGATGATTGTAGCATAGATATTAAGTGGGAAGCTGGAACTCTGTTTTAAGCTACCTGAAGTTGTTCAAATAGATTTTTACATTAAGACATTCAGTTTCAGTATTAAATGAACAATGGACTAAGATATATAAAGATTTATGGGTGAAACCACCCCCTTGCAAGAAGCCAGAGCTACTTCAATTTTGCTTTACATCTGCTTAGCAAATTCCAGTGAATTTAAATGTCGAATAGACCTCAGAATGGCCCTCGCCATCTGGAAAAGTTTCACAGTGGGTGAAAGAAAAGGAACTACTCTCACTGGAACTGGATTCCAGCTTAGTGCACAAAAATCTAATCACCAGAGAAAGGATTTAATCAAGAGAGAATTAAAACTAAGAAGAAAGTGCCCACTCAAACAATAAAATTCAGATCCTGTTCAGGAAATGTGAAATCAGGATTTCTCTTTTACTTTTCTTCAGTATTCATAATCATTTACTGCCCGGAAATTGAAGTATTCAACTATTACTGTTTAAAATGAAATGAATAGCTGTTGACAGTAAGAATTCTAAGAGCATGCTTACTCCTTTCTGAGATTTCAGAAATACCTTAAATGTATGTGGTGCTTCCTTATCACTGGCATAGTTTCTGTCTCTGGAGTTACTTGATTAAAGGATAGAATAAAAGCTAAAGCAAAGCAATGGCATACCTCATGAAGGAGTCAGGCAGATAATACATATGATTCTTTCATGTAGAAATGTGTTCAGATACATAATTCTCATTTTATCCTTTACAGCTGGATTGTATTTTCGGCTAAGAATAGATTTAAAATCTCTGGTTGTTGCAATCAGCAGATGTGTATAGTGAGATGCTACGCTACAGAAGTCGAAAAATTGCCTAGGAACCTGACTATATGATGATAACACATAAAAATTAATTCTAACTTGTTCATGTTCTACTGTGTACATGAACGCATGCACCTCTGAACTGCAGTAGTGCCTCATTGTCCAGAATCTCCTTGATGTTGGTCAACAGGAAGTTTGCTCCAAATGTAAAATGAAATCGTAATTTGTAAGGCAATAGGCAGTAGAATCAGCACCTTATGTGGCTCGTTTATTTTAGCATTTTACAAGCAGGAAAAATTTCAGTTTTAGAAAAGATTTGAAGAATGACAGCGAGATGGTTTGTCATGTATTTTCACATATTTTCGGATTTGAATCTATATGCTTTTCCCTAGTAGACATGAAAGTGTGAAGTGCTACCTTGAAACAATTTATTCTTATGTTTCAGCTCTCCGATCCTTTCATTTGTGACTGTCTGTGTTCACTCTTCAGATGTGCAGGTGAGTTTCTTGTTGGTTTTTTTTTTTGTTTTTTTTTATACTGCAGAAGGCTGAATACACTTGAGTTTTTGAGAAAAAAAAAAAAAATGCAGTGAAATATAAGTAGGAGTCTTTCTGTACCGCAGGATGTGCATAGCTTCTCTTGAAGTAAATGGGAGTTATTTATGCTCAAGGCCTTGGGAAGTTTGCCTAAGTAACAGATGAAATTAGACACAATTATAGAGAATTAATGAACAAAAATTACAGAGCACCCTATTCAGTAAATTCAGGGAGCTCAATTTACTGTAATTAATGCACTATGTATATTTTAATCATGTTCTGGAGGCATCTCTAGAAATATTATTTCTGAAGTGAAATGTGATTACAGGTAGAGAGTGTGAGAAATTAATATTTATATTCCTATGCATTGTTGAGAAACAGTTGAAAAGAGCTCTTTCATTAGACAAGCCAGGACTGAAAATGAAGGGGAGGATTGTACAATGCAAGACTGCACGCAGTCGCTGAGAGATGAGATCATCAGCGCAGCTAGGAGTTCAGACATGTGGTTTGAATTAGGGATACCTACTTTCCAGGCGCTTAATGTATTTGGTAGAAGATGTCTCACAAGCACATGCCAACTGCTCTATGGAGAGTAACACCTCTAGAGATCTTGGAGTTCCACTGCACTACAAATAACTGTTTTTTTTCCATAGCAGCATCTTTCCCATCATCAAAAAATATAAATCCTCTAGCCTGTAAGATAAGATCAGAATCCAGGTTGGATCTTAATGCATCACAAGAGGTGTTTAGGAGAACGTTCATTTTTTCATATGGACAGTTGAGTGAAAAAAATTAACAGGTGAGTTTTGAAACACAGCAGTTTAGATACTCAATACCATTTAAGCATACAGGATTGTTAGATAGCTGAGCTGCTGAAAGAGATTAGAAAATGCTGTGTATCTGTTCCTGTGCTAAAAAGTATAATATAATTCCATGAAAGTTTAGAATAGTATTTTTGTAACTGCATACCCTATTGGAAAAAGTACCATTCGTAACACTGATATTCTTTAGTCCTCTGTATATTTGCACTCAGAAATACACAGCAAGGAGACTCTTTGAGTGCCAAGAAGAGTAATTTAGGCAGCTGCAAGATGAATACAAAAGGACAAGTAAAACCAATAAAACTTAAATTCATGCTGATGTGAGGTCAAGATGCAGGCACTGCAGAGAGCAACATTCAGTGGTACAAGACCCCTAGCACATTCAGTAGGGCACTTTTCTGCACACTCAGCAGTCTGCCTGTAGTTGCAGTGCCTGATTATGCATCTGCACTGTGCTCAAGGACGTGGAAAACTTGTAATGCTGGGTATGATATTGCAGGAAAGTGTCAGTGTGGGGTAGTGCTGTGACATGTCTATGCTGAGAAGCCTTCCTAGACCTGCAAACAACATAATGTTCAACACAAATATCTAAACAAGGGCTGCAAGATCCACTCTGGATCTGCGAGCTAGTATTTTAATTATATGAGATGTCTCTGGCCCCTGTTTACAGTGTAATGGAGTAAATGACAGAATTGCATAAACTCAAGTATTTTCCTTAGAACTGCTGAAAATTTCATGAGAAATTTCCAAATCTATGGATTTGGTTTTAATATACACACCTCTTGAGGCTGTGTTTCTTCAGAGAAGTCTAGCCTTTCGTGAGTAAGCTCCTCTGCAGCACAGCCTAAGAAAAATTCTCCAATTCCACCCACCCGAGGGAGCTTTTTTATTTCTAGCACAACACTTGATGTCAATTGGGATTTGGATTATGCCATGGAGGCATTCACTAACTGGCCACATTTGAGATTTTTCTGCTTCTGTTGATGTTGATGACAAAAACCCAATCCATTTCAGTTAAGGAAAGGTGTGTCTGTGCAAGCCTTCTCTTACCTTTATGCTTAGACTAAAAACATTTTCTGATTTCCATCATAAGATGATAAGGAAGTGCACTATAATTGTGGCTCCGGAGATGTTTCCCAAAATGATGACACAGTCCTTTCTTCTCCTATGTTAAAAAACAACACTGTGATTTATTGTTGCTTCTTGTGGTGTAAGAGCTTATAGGAATTATTATAGCACAAAACTACTTCCTGAATCAATAAATCTTCTCTGAGAAATTTAACAGTTGAAAAACATAATGCTTGAAAAACATAATGCCATTCTTTAGATTTACACTAGATATTAGGAATAAATTCTTTACTGTGAGGGTGGTGAGACACTGGAACAAGTTTCACTGTGAGATTGTGGATGTTCCCTCCCTGAAATCATTCAAGGCCAGGCTGGATGGGGCTTTGAGCAACCTGGTCTAGAGGGAGGTGTCCCTGCCTATAGGAAGGGGTTGGAACGAGGTGATCTTAAAGGTCCCTTCCAACCCAAACCATTCCGTGATTCTATGATTATTTATTTATTTGTTTTTCAGAAGAACACAAACATCCACCAGATATTGAAAGGCTGTGAAAGATTTTCAAAAAGAAATAAAAACAACTTCCCCAGATAAGACAACTGTAACATACTGGGACATATGTGGTTGTCATAAAATACCTGGATCTTCTAGGGAATATATTAACAACTTTAATAGTGATCTGATTCTTGATTTTAACAGTATTAAACTTATTACACCTCCAAATGGAAAGAAAGTAGAGCAAGACACCAGATGCACAGGAAAGGTATACAGCATTTCTACCACGTCCTTTGCATGCAGGTCCTGTGGAACAGAGGTTATTAAACCAAAAGGGGAGATTTGCCAGCTGTCTTCATCAGGCCAGTGGTGCAATAAATCCTGGGCTGCTGACTCTTTGTGCTAAGAAAGAGTTGCTTAATAGGATATACTGTGCCATCAGGGAATGAAAGCTCTCAGGTGAGAAAATAAATGAGCATTTAGTTCTTTCCAGGCTACAGAGGAGCAGATACATGAGTAGTGAGTTCTCCTCCACTCAAAATGTGTCTCAGCTGGAGTCGATCACAAACACCTTTTTGCTAAGCTTTTGCTTTATGTGCTCTGTTTAGGAAAGGGTTTTCATTTCTCTTTTCAGTGGTGTCCAAGGCAAGAAGCAGTGGACATAAACTAGAACACAGGTGGTTCCATATGAACACCAGGAAGCACTTTTCTACTTTGGAGGTGCTGGAGCACTGGCACAGGCTGTGCAGAGGCTGAGGAGTCTCCTCCTTGGAGATGACTGAAAGCTGCCTGGCTGTGGCCCTGGTCACCCTACGCTGGGTGTCCCTGCTGGAGCAGGGCTTGGGTCACGTGGATCCAGAAGGCCCTGCCAGGCTCAATCCTTCTGTGATTTTGTGACTCTCTATTTCTTGTTGCTCTTCTGGTTTCACAGAATATTAATTTTTGATGTTTGGGTAACATTAACTGTAAGCATTTTGAATGATCTAGTAAAAAATATCCATTGGATTTGTCACCCAATTTGAGTTTTCCTACATCTTTGATTCAGAACAGAAATTCTTTGGGTTATACTTTTTACACTTTCATTGTCCAGTGTCAGACACTCTCCTGAGGAGTTTTTCTAATATAAAATACAGACTCAGAACGGTACCTCAGGAAAGCAGCAATGAATACCCACTGTAGACCAAACACATGCTCCTCTCATGCAGTGAGTGTGCATGCATGCACATGTAAGAGGAAAGGTCTCTATAGTGTATTCTCTGTGATTGTAGTTCTGTAATAGGAACCAGTAGAAAAGATGCACTCAGGAAGGAGAGAGGTGCTCGCTCAGCTCATGAAATGTACTGTTTTTACTGCTTTCTGGGGTGGCTGTTCATGGCCTCTGACACCATCCATCTTGTGTGGTTCAAAAATATGTTCTTGCAGGGATGTTCTGTGTGCACTGGAAATACAACTACCCTGTACACCTCACAGGGATTATGTTGCTTTGTTATTCAGCAATAATTCTGTGTACTGTGAAGGGGTGCTCAAATTCTAAGTAAAACGTACATAGTTTAGATTCAAAACTGTCTTTACAACAGTAATAAAACCAGGCTAATAAGCGACTTCCCTCTCCCAGAGTCCTTCCCAGTTATTTAAAGGATTGAACTGAGAAGAGAAAAAGAGTGAAAAAGAAAATGAGAGAACAGGAAGGAAGGAAAGAAAAGCAAGAAAGCAAGAAAGACAGTAAGAAGAAGAAAAAGGACAATTCTCCCCACATCCTCACAGACAAGTGAAGGGCTCACAAAAGGGTTTTTCAGTGCTGTGCTGTAATATCTTATTTTAGGTTCTGATCTGAAATCTGTTGACGTCAGCTAACTTCCAGTGACTTTAATGTGCTCTGGATCAAGCCTGTCATGTGGATCTCAGACTTTCTGTCTGTGGATTAGCGTGAATCTGTGGATTAGCTTTCCAGAACAAACAAGTAACTTTAAAAACGAATTAGGCTAGTGTTTTAACATGAGCAGGTTTCAATATAAATGTCCCCGAGTAGATGGGTGGGATAGTATTTTTGAAAGGTGTGTGATCAAGTCATTTTAACAGCATGTTTTCTGTTCGGGTTAACAGTATTTAGGTTAATGGAAAAGGTGCCTGTCTTGTGAAGCATTTCCACCAGAAATATTGGAGTCTAAACAAAAATCTTTTCCTATTCTGAAAAACGTGTGGAGCTGCAGAATTTTGCTATTTTCCCTTTTATATACGTATATATATATATGTATCTTACATATATATATATATATATATATACTTATATATATGTATGTATCTACTTTATGTACCTAGTGAGTATATCTATATCATTAAAAAATGTATAATGTTCATCAGTTTATAATATGTATCACCCCTGTTTGATCACAGAAGACAGTATACATATTAAAATACAGATGAACCTACCTTATGCTTGTATAATATTAAATATCTTTAAAGCTCTAATGCCGTATATGATTCCAGAATCATGATTTCTTGACATTTTGGAAATTTCATGTATTATTTTTTTAAAACATATCACAACTTTCTCAGGTTTGACATCAACCAGTCTTTCAGTTCTAACTCATGTCTCTGCTCCAATTTGATAGCTGTATGTGCACATGTTGGTTGGCAGCACACCAGCACTGCAAAAATATCATGGACTCAATAATACACAGCCCTTAACTGCCTTCAGCCAGAAAATAGCCCTTGGGCACTTCAGCAGTGCCTGTGGGGCAGTGAGTGTCATCTTCATGCTCTGGGATTGCCGGTTGTACCGTGAAGGAGTCCCACAAAATAAAGGTCTCATGGGAGCAGGGTCCTTGCTTGCATGCTTGAGGAGGGAGGGGTATGGTCCAGAAGATCCCAAGCCTTCTCCATGTGAAACCCCGAAGACAAACCTCAGCCCTGAGAAACACCTGATTGCCTGGCAGGAGCCAAAAAAGTGAAGACCCTTCCCCTCTGGGACACTTCCTTGGAAAGCGTGACAGTAATGAGAACTTGGTGACACTGGAAATGGTTCAGATTGCATCAGCATTCAGCAACATGAGCTTAACTGAGTTATGTAGCAGAGACATCAGATTAGCATGTCAAAATAATTGGTGTAAACATCAACTGCTAATGAATCTGAGCTACAATCCAGCACCCAGATGAAATTAAATTATCCAATACGATCTGAAAATGCCATGCAGTTCTCAAATGGAAAGGCTGCAGTGCTTCTGAATAAGCTGGCATGCATTTTACACGTTGCTTTTCCTGCTCACTTGATAAATTTCTCTCTGTATATTTTGACACATTTTTACAGTTTATTATTAAACTATTATTTTCAATTAATATATGTCCTATCCCCTCAAACAATCGATTTAATAATAAAATAAAAACTGTCTTTTGTTTGTTTGCTTTACACATTTATGTTTATATACTGTTTTTGCTTTAGGAGGAAATTTGCTGATTCAGCAAAGTCAATTCAAACTTTTTAAAATCCCACTGCCACTTATTGAGGCCTTTTATATAGTACTATTTTATGGAAACTGCAAGGGATGCCTGTATTTGTGTGCAAACTAAGAAGATAAAGATTTTTTTTTCTTAGCTTACTAATGCTAGTTTTATATGTATGATAATTTGTATTATATTTAAATATGGAACTGCCTATTTTAAACCATTTACTAAATTTGTCTGATTGTTGTTTCAAGCAGTGTCATTTCACGTGGCCACATCATATTATATTGCAATCTTTAAATTGTACACGCTTGAAGATTCTGCCAAAGTATACAATTTAGCACACAGAAACCAATGGTTGTGGAAAAAAATGTATATGTAGAAGTTAGCATATTCAACATAATTTCTATGGATTTTATAGTTGAGTATGTTGGCAGAAGCAACTAGAGGGAGACCAAAATGACACCTATTGAGTAGAAATGAATTCCAAGGTCTCTTGTGTTGTTATTACGTATGTTATTTATAAAACCCCAAAAAACACATAATATAGCCCTTTGGAAGGGAGGCTAGAAAAATCAGGGAACAATAGAACAGTGGTTCTGTTAAAGGTATGCCTGTCAAATCAGGTTTGCAGCTTCAGGAAAGGACATGATTACACATGGGGATCTGTTTGCTATTTTCTTTTTGAGAGTGACTTCCAAAAGCAGAGAAGAGTATGACAAAGCATGCATCATAAATACACAGATACAGCGTGAACATTGCACTGTAACTATTGTATTTCTCCTATCAAAGACGAGGCTGTTCTAACAACCTCCTGTTTGAATCAGTAAGCACAGCAACACACTCTTCCTCCAGAAAGATGAGTTGTTCAGTGAGTCAACTCTGTTCACCCAAGTGCCAGATAAGAGCCAAAGCCAGTGGAAGGGAAGTGGAGCAGTGTGAAGAGAGATCAGGACCGGGGCACAGTGGGCTCTGCCTTGCTGGGACCTTGCACCTCTACTGTCCTTCCCCAGCTTCTCAGCTGAAATCTTCCTGTTGCTCTTTGCAGATATATATTGCCATGCAAAGACTAAAAATTTAGCTTGTTCAGAAGTGTTTCTTTTTCTATGTTATCAGTTTGTTTCCCTTCAGGAATTTATGCTCCTCAGAGCAACTGCGTGCAGAAAATCTATATATTGATTTAGAATTAAACTAGCCCTATTAAAAGAGTGGAGCAAGATACAGCAATGCAGTTTTTAGAACTGTTTGGAGACAAAAAGGCTCTATCTGGTTCAGATTAGAAACAGGGTTTGCCTATGTATTGGACATTGTTACTTCTATTTTGCATTCTTCTTTGTTATGCTGGTCACAAAAAACATACTGAAAGCCTGGAGGCCACTAAGACTCTGCTGTGATCCACATTTTTCTTTCTACACATGCATGCAGTTTGTGGTGTATAATTAAAACACATTTTTATATTTTATTCGAATAGAAGCATGTAACAGCATAACACTGACCCATCAGAAAGAACTTGTGTTCTGAGGTTGTAAGAGGACAAGTGGTTAGTGTGCTTAAAACAAAGACACATTTTGTCATTGCATACTGCTGCACAACTGCCAGTAACCACAATTGAAAACTCCTTTCTTGGATGATGAAATAACATTGATTTTACCACACTATTCTGATATTTTCCCCTTACAGATGTCAATCATGATCCCATGTTTTCTGTGGCTTTTCTTCAAGAGATCTTGACTCCTTGCTAGGGTTTACAGACCAGTGTTGCTGGTGATAAACTCCTTAAGATTTAATGGATTGTCATCTCTGTGTCAGGGAAGTTCACCTTTGTTCCAGGGAAGATCACAGAACTGATTCTCCTGGAAACTATGCTGAGGTATATGGAAGAGAGGGAAGTGACAAGGGATATGGGATAACTATCATGGCTTCACCAAGAGCCACGAGGATGATTACAGGGCTGGAGCACCTCTCCCATGAAGACAAGTTGAGGGAGCTGTGCTTATTCAGCTTGGAGAGGAGAAAGCTTCAGGGAGACCTTATTGTGACCTTCCAGCACTTGAAGGGAGCTTATAAGCAGGAGGGGTATTGACTTTTTACATGGTCTGATAGTGACAGAACTAGGGATTAAACAAAACGAGGGGAGATTTGGATTAGACGTTAGGAAGAAATTCTTTCCTCAGAGGGTGGTGAGGCGCTGGTACAGCTGCCCAGAGAAGCTGTGGTGCCCCATCCCTGGAGGCGCTCAAGGCCAGTTGAATGGGGCCCTGGGCAGCCTGAGCTGGTGGGGGGCAGTGCTGCTCATGTCAGAGGGGTTGGAACTAGATGATCTTTAATGTCCCCTCCAACATAAGCCATTCTATGATTCTATGATTCTGTCTGACATACCTTGTGGCCCATGATGGCGTAACTGCTTCAATGGACAAGGGAGGAGCCACTGATATAATCTATCTGGACTTCAGTAAGGCCTTTGACATAGTCCCTCATAACACCCTTCTCTCCAAATTGGAAAGATATGTATTTGATGAATGGACTGTTTGATGAACGAGGAAGTAGTTGTGAGATGGCACCCAGAGAGTGGTAGACAATGGCTCTATGTCCAGATGGAGACTGGTGATGAATGGTGTCTGTCAGGGGTCAGTACTGGGACCAGTGTTTCTTAGTATCTTCATCAGTGATATCAACCATGGAATTGACTTAAACAAGTTTGTGGATGACAGCAAGCTGTGTGGTACTATTGATATGCCAGAAGGACAGGATGCCAACTACAGATACCTAGACAGGCTGAGGAGGCGGTCCAGGAGAATCTCATGAGGTTCAGCAAAACTCAGTACAATGTCTTGCACTGATTTGTAGCAACCCCCACTAACAATACAGGGTGGAGGATGTAAGGATAAAGCACAGCCCTGCCAAAAATTACCTGGGGGTACTGGTGAATGGCAAGCTGGACAAGAGCCAGCAATGTGCTCTCACAGCCCAGAAAGCCAACCGTATCCCTGGCTGCATCAAACGAAGCATGACCAGCAAGTTGAGGGAGGTGATCCTGACCCTCTGCTCTGTGCTGGTGAGGCCTCACCTGGAGTACTGCATCCAGATTTGGAGTCCTCAGTACTGGAGAGACATGGACCTGTTTGAGCATATCCAGAGGAGGGCCACAAAAATGATCCAAGGGATGGAACACCTCCCCCACAGGGACAGGCTGAGAGCTGGAGCTGTTCAGCCTGGAGAAGAGAAGGCTCTGGAGAGACCTGAGACTGACCTTTCAGTATCTAAATGGGGTTTATGAGAATGAATGGGACGGACTCATACAGTCACCTCCACTGGTGCAGATTGTTGTAAGCGCAGCATTTAGGCTCTTGTTCATCTGTGGCAAAAATACATAACTAATGGTGGTGACTATGCTGAAAATGAGTGTTCTGTAGCTGAGAATTTGTTCTGTCAAAGAGTGTTATTGTGCTCTTTGTATCTGTTGTAGTTTCCAGGAAAAGAAATAGGAGGAACTCTTGTGGAGCAGCTTACGTAGTTCTAGTGAGTTATATGTAGAGATTTGTTATGAGGAACTTTAAACAAATGCCTGCTTCTGTTGAATTTTACTTGTCCCATGGTGTCTGATTCCTTTTGGTTCCTGTGGAAAGATTTTCCTTGTTTTGCATGCCATGAGCTTTTACAGTCCTTTGCACAATTATTGTCAATGATTTCAGTTATGGCTAAATAAAGCGCACCTACTTTCAGTTCAAAATCTATGAGAGAAATGTACAGAAGGGGAAAAGGGACTGCAGAGAGTACATACTGTAGCTAGAAAAATACCGATGAAGTTAAATGTGGAAAAACAGGGAAGTTTCTCAACACACCTGTAAAATACATATTGTCTTAGAAATTACTTTAATAATCTTTTGCTTATAAGAGAAGAGGAGATCAAGGTGTATATATACCTCAGCTTTCTCTGTAGCCCTGATCACCATATTTGCTATGTTTAGACACCAGACCATACAGATGTCTCTCCAAAAGTGGATTCTCTGTCATAATAAGTGAATGTCTGCTTGGCCTAAAAGTTTTTTGGCTGATAGACTCTGCTATGATGAGATACTAGTGTTAGTCAGGGAGCTGAGAGAGGTAATAAATTAAACTATACTGCCAGAGTAACTTTGAGACAACTGAAGCTTTACAGAGGGTCAGTTATGTGGTAGGAATTCCTATATAAATATTTTACTTAAAAGAACTATGAGCATTTAAAGGAGAGTTTACCTGACATGAAAGGATTGCAAAACTGTTGATTATGGAGTAAACTAGTACTAGAGTAATTTTTCAAGTCACAGAGGATTGTTCATGAATTTCTATAGCTAAAAGGTACACTGAAATCGACCAACTTTTACCCATAAGGGAGAGTTTCTTAAAGAAAGGTTAAAATTTCCTTTTGATTTCTATTGCCTTATATCTTTAATTACACAAATTTTTAAAACAAAAACATGATTTGTCTGGGGACTTAGAAATATTAAAAAGAAATTATTTTAGATTCTCTAATTAAAACATCTACATGCCATGCTTGGAAAACCAGACTAAATATCCATTATCACTAATCACTATTCAAATGCAAAAGTCATTTTCAACATAAAGTTGTAAAAATACATGTTCTAAACTCAGAAGACCAGTAATTCCCCAGGCAAATCTGATAAGATCTGACAAATTCTGGTAAGCTCTTATCATTGTACTTGAGATTTCAGATTCAGTTTCACTCCCCAAAATCTGAATAAAAACCTTTCAGTAATTACAGCCGCTTTCAAAATTATCTGCAGTTCTGTAATGTATCATAATTTGACTAAGTCATTGTTAACATTTTCGTTCAGGCAATTTAGACAATAATTATGCCTAATCTTTAGTCCTTCTGAGACCAAGAACTTCTGGCTGAAAAACTGAAATAAAATCTCCCTTTCTTTGCTCAGTAAGTGAACAGTCAACTAGGACTATGACTATTGTGCATTTTGTTGAGCAACGTGATGATATTCTGGTAGCTGAAAATTTGGCTACAAAATTTGGTTGCAAAATCTATATACAAGCAAACAGCAGTGAAGGAGATTATTTCACAAAGAAAAATGATAATGTCATTAGACATATTTTCTGGGGACTAGAATAAAATAAAAAATACATCAAACTAAATTTTCTGCCAGTAACATCTAAAAAAATCAGATTATACAGTACAGAAAAAAAAAAAAGAAGAAAGAAAGAAAGAAAGAAAGAAAGAAAGAAAGAAAGAAAGAAAGAAAGAAAGAAAGAAAGAAAGAAAGAAAAGAAAGAAAGAAAGAAAGAAAGAAAGAAAGAAAGAAAGAAAGAAAGAAAGAAAGAAAGAAAGAAAGAAAGAAAGAAAGAAAGAAAACAAAAAACAAAGAAACCTCTCTGGTTTCCCAGAAAGAAGCCTTTTCACTAGAGAATGAGCCACATTTTTGCACATTTTTCAGGGCTAGCCTGTGAAACCTGTATTTAAATTTTGAGCATTCTGGAAACTCATTTTGGCTGAAGATCTCATCTGTACTGTCCTTGGTATCATACAGTAAATAGGACAGGACAGCTAGATCAGCTTGCTCAGAGCCCCATCCAGCCTGACCTTGAATTTCGTCTCCAGGGATGGCACATCCACCACATCTCTTTGTAATTTTTTCAAGTGCCTCACCACCTTCACTGTAAAAGACTTTTTTCTTATATCCAACCTAAATCTACACTCTTTAATCTTGATTTCCCCTTCTTGTATCACCACAGATTCTGCTAAAGAGACTGTTCCCTTCTTTCCTGTAGCTCCCCTTTATATATTGAAAAGCTGCTACCAGACTTAGTCTGGGGAAAAGGAGGCAAAGGGGAGACCTTATTGCTCTCTTCCAGTATCTGAAAGGTGCTTACAGTGAGAGCGGGGAAGGTCTTTTCTCACTGGTGACAGGTGACAGGACAAGGGGAAATGGCCTCAAGTTGCACCAAGGTAAGTTTAGGTTGGATGTTAGGAAACACTTACTTATTTACAGAAAGGGTAGTTAAACACTGGAATAGGCTCCCCTGGGAGGTGGTTGAGTCACCATCCCTGGATGTGTTTAAGAGCCGTTTGGATGTGGTGCTCGGAGATATGATTTAGCAGAGGGTTGTTAGGGTACTATGGTTAGGCTGCGGTTGGACTTCATGATCTTTAAGGTCTTCTCCAACCTGACTAATTCTATGATTCTATACTAGTCAATGGAAAATTTTGGGAATGATTAGTTTGGTTAATACCTGTTACAGGCATCAGTAAAGCTGTGGTTCTCTATTATATCAAGGATTTGTTTTCCCTTTCAGTTGCTCAAAGCCCTAGTATCACAATGGCCCATACAGCACCTTGTAATGTGGCACGGGGCATTCCTAATATTATCAGAATTATTGTCAGAAGTTACAAAAAACTTTTGAGTAAGATCTACCATCTGAGAAAAAGATGAGGAAGGGTCTGAAGACCATTTCACTCTATTTTGGATTGGGATCATTTTACCTTCCTTAGGTTAATTGATACATATTCATATAAAGTGCCTCTCCAGAAGAATTACTTGCACTTATACTGGACATGAATTTGGGCTACCTGGCACCAATCACTTTCTCGGTGCTATTAGGAGGCTCTTCTGGGAATTCAATTACAGCAGCAGAATGTCAGAGCTCCCAAAACTGAAACAGTATCTTTCAGAAGCCGGGGCAGTAATTTGAGCCCAAAATCTCAGGCTTATCTGTGTAATTAATCATGAGGTGAGAACAGCTTTTGCTTTGGGATGTGTTTATCATTTCTTGTATGTTTCAAAAAAGGCCTACAGCAAAAAGTTCAGTGTCTCACCTAGATAAACTAATCTCACACTGTGAATATCTTTGACATCATGAGAAGGTGGTGCTAGTGCTCATCCACTATGTGCCAGCCTTCTCCTGAGGAGACCAATCCCTCTTGGAAGTGGCCAGCTCTCTGTCTGCTAAGGCTGCAGCTTGGGCAGCAGTTGGAGATGATAAATCCTGCTTCATAGGAATGGGCCAAAGATTGCAACTGGACCATTACAAATCTGACTGGGACTAAAATCTGCCAGGGTGTATTCCAGGCTCTGCTGGAGTGATGGAGTGAGGGACAGTATTCTTGTGGGGTTCAGTGGATCTGGGATTTCCTCTTCAGCCGTCATCAACACATTTGTAATGTAGTAATAGCTGGAAGCTACAAACAGATGCACTCTATGAGACAGAAGAGTTTGTAATGTCTTCTAACTGGAGAACACTGATACACTGGGCCAGGAGAAGATCTGGGAAGAGCTGAATAGGAAAAATAGCAACTCTGTTAAATAGGGGCTTTCCTTTTTCTGCAGAGGGCAACTGGCTCACAACTTGACTAAATTACCCTGGAAAATGGGAAAGCACTGCTTTCTTCTTTCATCCCTCTAGAAATTCAAAACCAGCTTTCTTCACTGTTTGAACAACATAAACAATGAAGTGATAGATAATGGTTGACTCCCAGTCCTTCTCTGCTTTCCTCGACTTTTCATTTAGGCAGTCACAAAGTCCCTCTGTTTTGACATGAACAGATTGTTTCCTTTTCTGCTGCGTCTCTTCTGGTCTGCAGTGAAAATGTGTCCTCCTGAAAATAGAAGCTTTTGCCTGCATGTTGGCTGTGCTCTTTATGTTTTGTTCTGCTCATCCTTCAGCTTCTCCCTTACCCTGGCTACCGGAGATGCAATCAACAAATCACATTATTTCCAGTCATTTTTCTTGCTGAGCTAATCTGAGAATAGTTCTTTCCAAACATAATGTCTGGGACCTGGTACTGGATTATTTCCTCTTCTTTTATCATGATAAAAAAATGATAAGGGTAGGAACAGAAAAGTCCCACACCAAACATAGCGAAAAATTTAGCCTTAATGTTCTGTGCTGTCAGACTGTGCAGAGCTGCACCATATGTGCAGAGCTTCCTATGGCATATGGTATTTGAATAGAAACAAGAACCCTTAGAAAACAGCAGATGTAATTGTCAGGACCACTTATACGAAACATAGTGAATGTCATTTCTCTGCAGAAGAACTAAAACTGATAAGCAAGTGTTTTCCTGTGTTTTCTGTGTGTGTGCATGTGTTGGTTACACGCAGAATTTGAAACAGATATTGTTGTTCTTCTCTGGTACCTGTTAATTTATCACAAATAGTCTCATTCAATCCCTTTTAGTCTCCAGTTCTAAAACTGCATAGAAGTATAATTTATGAGAGCACTGACAGGAATCTGTGTTAGATGGAGTTGGGGAGGATAATAAAGACTGTATCTATGGAAAAAAAAAGAGCCATTCTGGGCAAAATTGCCAAACTTGACTCATTCTATGCACAAAAGATTGGAAAAGATATGAAAATTTGAGTGTGGAAAACAAAGAGAGGAAATGACTTTGCAGGACAGTAGCCAGTGAATTATTTAGTTCTTTTTAAGACTGAAATACAAAGCAGCTTTAGTTATGTGACTTGGAGAAGTCTGAGGCTTTATTTTCAGACATAACTACCTAAACACATCAGATGTACTTCCACTTTTAATGCTTTTTTCTTTTTTTAACTCTACTGTTTTTTTCAGACATCTTTAGATCTTTACTTGAGAGCTACAAAAGTACAAGGAAAAGTTATATTCTGACTAATTTTCTGTTGTTTGCTTTCATGTTTGGATTTATATAATCTACTGTAGTGAATAAAGGCCTTTTTTCATCCCCTATCCAAGCAGATACACTGAAAAGTGAGACATATTTTCCCTGCAGGATTTGAAAGGGAGTGACAGTATCCTGACCATTTATTAAAAAAAAAAAAAAAAAAAAAAGGAAAGAAGAGGAGTGAGAATATTCAGAGACTGTCATTAACAATGTTATCTCAAACTGAAATTGACAGGGACGAACTTTTATTTTAAGGACAAGAATTTTAAGGACTAGATCCATGAAAATAACAGTGAAGGAAACAGAGGCCATTATCACATTGTCTGACCCAGGATAATTCTCCGTGTTTGCCACTGAGCTAACTTAGCAGGGATGATGGCAGAAGGCAATGTGCAACATCTTCAATTAGATACCTTGGGGCAGAAGCTCGGGGAGGAACAGTAAGACTAAATCCCAGGTGAAGCTTTAGCTGGGAAAATATACAAGAAGACAAGAGAGAGCAGTTAGGTCCTTGGTTCATATATAGCCACGGTTTAATTAGAAGATCTTGATCTTGTTGACTTCTCTCCTTACTCTTCTCTGCATGCATCAATCTCCCAGATATGAAAAATTAGGTTAGATTGCTCGTGCTACAATACACAGTATGCATCTAAGTATAATATCTCTGCTTACTCCCTTCCATTAGACGGTTCAAAGCCTTGAAAATGTACTTTATAAAAGTTATACACACATACATATGTATGTGTAAACAGCTGTTTCCTTCAGAAGCAGTTAGCTCATTGGCAGCAGGTGGCATGGCTTCTGAGTAACCTGTAGCTTTCAGAAATCTTGGGTTGGTTTTGGTCAAGTATGAAAGAGAAAAACCAGGAAAAGCCTCATGGGTTGCAATGTCAGTGTCTGAATGCTCAGCCTCCAGAGTGGACTGAAAGGCATGGTCAGACATATAGATGCCCTATACTTCTCCTCAGTGAAATATAGGTGTTTCCAGACAAAAACAGATGATTGTGGTATGTTTAGATCCACCTAGAATGCCAATAGGAAACATTCAGCTGTTGTGTGTGCAATCCTTCCCATTTGCTTTGGCAAGTAACGCAGGGGGACAGATGGGCAGGTAGTGTGGTCAGTTAGGATCTAAAGCTGAAAACCATCCCTTTGGGCTGGAGTCTGCTCCAGCTACTGAAAACAAACCCCTCAGGTTTCTTTATGGAGGTGGTTGTGGAGTCACTTACATGTTTCACTTATGAAAGTGCCTCCTTAGTGAGGTGCTGGTCTGTGGGAGGCCTGGGAGTTTCCTCACCCTAGTTCCCAGTGTGCTAGTGAATTTGTCCGAACTGTGTCACTGTGCAGAAGGAGGCAAAAGAGCCATGGACCCCAGAAAGCAAGCTTTTCTTCGTTGGGAAGTGGGGAAAGAATGATAACAGCAATGCTGCTGCCTTTTAAACTAAGATGTTTCTGGAGGAGATGCTCTGCCCCTCCCTGATCGACTCATAAATTGTTGGGGATGATTTTTTTCTATTTTTTTTTTTTTCTACAGGATCGAAATACTCTCTTTGGAAGTCAACTGAATATTTTGCCAGAAAAATAAGATATGAGGATGCTATGCTCTTGATAAACCTCACACCAGACAAATGAGGAGGAGAGCCCTGCTGGCTTCCATACTGTAGCACAGAATGGGAAAAAAAATTCAATTGACCCTGGGGGAAGTAACTCCCATCAGACAAAGAAGAACTGGCTTTCAGGAAAAAAAAACCTACAGTCTTCACTGAAATATTACACAGGTGTCCAGTGCCTTTCTAGAACAATGAATCACTTATGGTGACTGAATTAACAGTTACTCTCTTACGCTGACCCTCTTATAAGAACTTACTTACACTTATTTATACTTGGTTAAGTGCAAGGAATTGTTCCAGTCTGCACATAATAATGCATTTCTGCACGTATTTTTTTCCCTGACCACATGAATGATGACTTGTATGGAATTACAGGATGCGTGGAGAGAAAGAGTTTTGGACGAAACCAACTAGTTCTGTTTACAGAACAGACAGAAACATTTCATTTACCTGGCTGTGCAGAAGTATTAGCTTGTTGTTTTTTTTTTTAATACTAAGCTTTGTATTTACTTCCTATTGTAGTTTCAGCTTATTCCTTCAGATTTACATCTTTATTCTGAGTGATTTTTCAATTGATTATAAAAGGACAAAAGGACAAGTCTCTGCCCATCCCTCAGAAGCTCTGCTGCATGTTCCAAAGCAAAGCAACAGACTGAGTCAGAGGATGTGACATTTTCATTTGTGTAAGTCAGGGTTTCTTGACGCCACAGGTAATTATTAATTAGGTGTTTCCAAAGCAAAACATGGAAATACTGAACAAACTTCTAGTGCTAGGACTGACACGTAGAAAATTGTGATTGGGAGTTCAAGATAGTTAACAAAAGTACAGAGAAAGTTCAGATATGTTCTGGACCAAGAACAGGTTAGAATCTAAACATATGTGGCAATAACTGAGTGGGCTAATAATTATCCATTAACACAGGAATATTTCTCTTCTAACCTGGCAGCATAGCAGTTAGAGGATATGAATTGAGTTCTACAATAGCGTGTAATCATCCAAAGATTTTTGCATGGTAACAGAAAACACAAAATGAGTTGTGTACAAGCTATACAGATTGAAACAACATATATATACAAATCTTATAAGCCATATGGCCATTGAAACCCTTGATATTAGGATGAACCTCTTTCAACAAGGTCTTTACTATCTTATCCTATTCAGCTGGAAATATTGAAGAGGGTAGATCTATAATCTTATGAGTATTAGTGCTTGCCAGGCTCTTTGCAAGTATAGGAGTGAGTAGTAATACTTAGCAAATGGGAACTGTATCTATGAATGTCACTATAACTTTCCCTTAGCTCTTAAAAGGTTTGCAGGCTGCTGATTAATGTGATAAGCATTTAAATATGAGTGACTATTTCTAATCCTTGCAATAACTAATACTAACTACAGTCCTGTTGACAAGGAGGATGATTTACAGGCGGAGCGTGATAGGTTCAATGGTTTGGCTGAGTGGCTATGGCAGCTGGAGGAAACCTGAATTTTCTTTTTCCCCATGAATCTGATGGTCTTAGGCCCTGTTGGCCATTTACTTATTTCTTAAAATAAAATTACCAGCTTTGTGGGTACAGATTTACTGGCAGTGACATTGATTACTGCAGAGGACACCACTTAAAGAGGGTGGTCTCCTCACTTGCTATCCCCACAGCAAAGGGGCTTTTCACTAGTCAAGCCAGCAGTTGCCGAGCATTTCAGACAATTCTTCCAGTAAACTTCCATGAGTGAAAGAATCATTAGATCATTTGATGAAGGGGTTACAGACTTAAAGAGCCCTTTTGTTCCTCTCAAGCACAAGTCTTTTCTGGGCTAAACGCATAGGAGAACACAGCTTTTGGAGGAATTCAGAGCAGTAACTATTCTCATGCTTACTATAATTTTCCAGTACACAAGTTACTAATCCAATTTGTTTGGGAAAAGCTGTGGCTTACTGAGAACTGAGAGAGAATGTGTGAAAGAACAACCTCCTTGGTATTTTTTGCCCATCTGTGTCCATTTGTAAGTGGCTAAATACCACTCACTTCCACAAATGTGGCTTTGTAGGTATTGGATGAGCAAGTAGGTGGATCAGTTCTCACGTTTCTGGCTCATAGCTTCAAGTTCTCAGATTTCTCTGACCAAGCTACCCCTAAGTCAGTGGTGGGTGCCACTGGCTGTCCTCTGGTTTCCTGCCAACAGCTTGATCTGCAGCATGTATAAATCAACTCAGCCAGACACTTCAGTGATGATTCACCTCGGTTAAGGATCTGCCTCATCTTTTTTTTCAGATCATTTCTTGCTTCCCGCATTTTCAATTTGTTTTAATTGAGTTTTCCCTGAGGTCATCATCTGTGTTGGCTTCCTGCTGTCCTCGTTGACACTGCATTTGCCCAGAGGAAGAAATTCAGCCCTCTCATATTTACAGCTCAAACTTTCTATAGGACTTTTTAATTTGAGTTATGAAATCTGCTTATTAAAACCTGTGTCCTAATAGGACTCTGTCTTCTTCTTTACCTTCCTCTTATTGGCATGTCATATTTTTCCAGAATAGGTCATAAACTCTTGGCCAGAATTCAATGGCAGCACAACAATCACTTAAATTGGCAAATAGTTACTTCCAATTGATTAACGTATCTATCTGAGGAAGTTTTCCTCTTGTGAAGTCTCTGACAATGTTCTGTGTCCTTAGAGGCAGAACACCATTTGAGTATGATTCGATTTCACATTGCTGTGTTTTTAACTTAATTACAGAGCTATGCTGGTTACCCTACGGGAGGACAGCTGTTCTTTATAATCCTGCTTAACATTTTATTGTCATTTAGACCTGGTTATGTCACCTCAGTAACATTGTACCACCTCCATAAGAGTGATTAGTGTCATTGCTAACAGAAAAAAGTTCTCTGTTGCTCCTGCCAGTTACACGTAACAAAATCTTCCACTTTTCTCTAAATTTGTACCTCATAAGCAGGAAGAAAAGGTGAAATTATTCAACTGGCACCTGCTGAGATGTAGCAGAAAGGTCAATGGAATGACTAAGTGATGTATATCCTAACTGTAAGATGTTAAAATAGAGTGTAAAATAATACTTTCACAGTGAGAGAATCATACTTCTGCATAGCAGTGACTCAGAGATTCAACAAAGAAAATATAGAGAATAATGGTTTCACTGTTTTATGTGGTCACAACATAATTATTGCCAGTTTGTTCCTACACTAATTAGTTTCATTCAAAATGTACCTAAGATTCTTTCCTTTGGGCATAGATATAGGTATATACTGTCTGATTTATAGCTGCATGAGATCTAAATTAATTCAGTCTAATCACCATGATAAAACAATGTTTTTATTAAAAAAACTCTGAAAACTGTATTACGTAAAACTTGCCAATGAATCTGTATTTATGTAGATAATATCTCTCTTTCTCACTGGTGTGAATAAATGAAATATATTCAGTGAAGTTGATGAAGTTGTAGAGAAAAGCTGACAATATTTACACAAACTCCACCAGAAGCATGACATTATATAGTATTCAATGTATTTATTTTACTAAAATACAACTCCAGAGAAAAACATTTATATGAAACACAGAAGAAGTATGGCAACAACATAAGAGGGTTCTGATAGCTGGTTAAATGATTCACTATCTTCTGTTTGTTAAGATAAGGATGGCGTTCGTAAAATGGTTTTTGATATGTTGATTTGGTTACTTTTTTTTTCTGTTAAAAGCGATCAGGCATTAAGCAATGTGAGAAATAAATAAGTTCAGATGAAAAGAGAATCTTCATTAAAAAAAAAATTAGTTTTCTTATTTGTCTCATGAAGTTTCTGAGCCATTAGCTCAACTGTTGATGTTGCTGTACTATTTAATGTCTTTCATTACAGACTACTGTCTCAGAGGTTGCTTCACTGGATTATTTATGATGTGATATGGCAATACATGATACATTATCCAAAAGCCAGGTAATGCATTTCAACTGGCAGGTAACTTTGCATGTAGAAAATAAAGTATACAAAACATATCCCTAACAGGTGTAATTGGAAGAACATTGACTGGCTATAATAGCGGTAACCCTAACAGAGTGCAGGTTTTAAATAGAATTGAAATGAAGCATTAATTTTACAGTGGGTTGTGCTCTGGTAAAAGATTTATTGGGTGAGATGTGGTACATTTTTGAGCTTTCAGATAAGTGATCACCCTTGTTTTCAGGTTGGCTTTCAGTCTTGGAACAGCCCTTCTTCAGCCTAAACTCAATAGTCTGATCTTGAAACTTCATCAACTGTAAGTTGTGCTTGCTTCTATCCATGAACTTAGTCCCAGTTCACAGACCATCTAGCAAGACTTTTGCATTTGTATGCATGGATGAAAATGGGAAGGTCTTGCTAAAAATCAAATGAAAAATCAAAGATCACTCTGCACCAGAGATACACTCAAATGATGTGTATTTAAACTGATTCAGTGTTTGTATCGGGTTGTATCGGGTCTTTAAAAGATAGCAAGTCAGGCATGTTTTCATTAGTTCTTCCAAGTAAGTCATATATTTAACATCAGCTGTGAACCTGACAATTTCCAGGAGGTGAAGATGATTGATTGTCTGGAAACAGTGAGATGGATAGGGGAAGAGGAGTGCCAAATGGAGGAAAACTTGTCTGAGCTCCAGTGGTTATTAGAAAGACAGACCTGTTATGAGAGTGTTGTGTGGAAGTGAAACAAGATAGCTGTAGTTAAGGGGAAGATGAGCTGCTGCCACAGCCGTGGTGTCTTGGTGTGATTTTGGACTGTTTGAAGACTGCAAGTCCACGGCCTAAGTCTTAACTGACTTCATTTCAGTTTTCTTCAGCTCTAGAAGGGACTCTAAAATGTTCTGGCTGCTTTAAGGTGCTTATAATTTCCAAAAAGCGTGGAAATTAATTCCTTATTTGATTTTTTTTTTTCTGTGTGTGTGTGTGTGTGTGTGTGCGTGTGTGTGTGTTTTACAGCCAAAAATGTACTTCATGAAAGTTTGCTGAAATTCTACTTGGTTAGCTTTGGATTAACTGTTCATGGGGGCAAAAAAAGATAAACTTCATTCTTTCCAAGCATTTTCCAATGCATCTATTTACTGTTCGAGAATTCAAATTTTGATTTACCTTATTGTGCCAGCCCTGACATGAAAAAACACCGAGGTCAGTTTTTCCTTTGATGAGGCAAAAAGAAGGTGACTTTTAGAGAAAGACTGTGTGTTGCAGCTATATAGATACACAAAAGCAAGCTCAGAAAATGTAGCTTTACCACCAGCAGCAACAGCCATGTTGGTATAGGGTCTGATAAGCCAGGCTGCGCATCTACATACTGAACTGAGCACACCCTAATAAGACAAATAAGCAAAATCTGCAACTGATGCACCTGGAAGAAAATGATATCTTTCATTTGCAGAAATGAAAATTTGTCTTAGAGCAATACTCAACTTCTCTGTAATTTCATCTGGTCAGTTAGGAATTGCAATAGTCCCTCTTGTATTCCAAATAGATTTGCATCACTGATCACTTCCCTTTACTTTAGCGATGACGAGAAGGAACATTTTGCCTTAAGAAAACCCCTGCTAGCAATTTTGGGCATTTCAACACCTTTTTTGCAACGAACATCTCACAAGATGTGGGAAAGCATATTCAGCTCTCTCACCTGCACCTCCCTAAATTGGAACTCATTGTACTGGAGAAGTCGAATCAGGACTTATTGCTAGATTCATCTTTCACCTTGGGCATGAATTTAATCATCCTGGAAAATACTTTTAAGCAGATTTAAAATTTCATCAGTTAGCTTTTACAGACTGCACACCAAAGGTGGAAAGCCTGAACTCGTGATTGGTTTGATCATCACTGCTGTCATTTCTGGCAACTGTATTTGAGCCTCTTAAACATCTCAGCCACAGCCACATGGCTTTACTTCTGGAATCCTGTCTGCATGGCTATTTAATATGCAAGGAACTTTTCAAACAGATGGTCATTTAATAGTTCAACTCAAGCAAATCTACCGTGCTTGCACATCTAAGCACACGTGCTCATGAGATTTATGACATTGTCTCTGTGAAAACTATTGAGAGGCAGAAAATCTATGTTAACAGGAAACAGATATAGGTTGCATATTCCATCAGTAAGGCAAATCAGCTTGTCTTCCTGCTGTCAGCCTGCCGGGCCTTATGACTCAAAATACACTCATTCAACCTCTTGTGAAGGAAATATTGAAATCCGATTTCTCACGCCACTAGCAGAAATACATTTTGAAATAAAAGAGCCCATCCAAACCAAGTCACCACAGAGTGATCTCATTCTGTGGTCTTTTTAAGGATTTTGGGAAGGAAATACACCACAATAGTAATTAATACCACTACCTTTCAGTTGTAGTTGTCTGACTTAGAAGCTGTCTGCCTTATTGGACTATTGTTTGGGCTTATCACAGAGTGTTATGCAGAACAGTGCAAACAGTGATTGCCATATTTATCCACCTATCACCAGTGACCATCCTGAAGACAAGTGGATTTAAAAAGGACAGCATTGGAGATGAGGTTAGGCAGTTTGCATGCTATTACTGAAGTGATGTATCTGCTGACAACCCACTAAATTATCATCTCACCAAATTGTGTCTGGCTGCTCTGCTCATGTGCAGAAGAGGCAGTGTGCACTCCTAGAATGAGTGGCAATTTACAGAGCCTCCCCTTCTATCACAGTGTCCGAAGGCATGAGGAATTGGAAGGAAGGCAGGAACAATGTAGAACTTCTCTAAACATGACACTCAAATTAATCAGCTGCTGTGCCATTTTAAAAACTTCATGTTATAGAGATTGACCCTTGCTGGGGTAATAAAAAGGGTGATTCTATAAATAAAGCTAGCATTGTAATGGTTGGAATGCAGTTACACAACCTTAATAGATGTTGTCAAAATCTGAATCTCAGTCTTGCAGTGGTTGCTGTAGCTGATAATAAAGAACTTTGCTAATACTGCACTTTTAATATATTGAAAACCTACAGTATTTTTCTCACCATTATCCCCTGAAATAGTGAAAAGCCAACTCAATGATGAGTTAATAAGAAATATTATATTCCAAATACTCTTATATAACTTATAAATTATACACTTAGCAATCATCAACACCTATAAAAAAGCCCACCTTTAAAAAAAAAATCTAATAAAATATCATTAATCCTATTTTGGTTTTCACAGTATATTTGGCATCAATTTCCCCTGCAGTTCATAAATACTAGTGGCCTCTGTGTTTGTTATTGCAGTGAGAAATATTTATTGCCTTCAATACTGGAAACTGCAATGAGGTCAACACTTAAATATATTCATAGTATCTCAATTCTCTGATGTAATAAAGTCACAGAATGTGAAAGCCAAAGTCAACAGCCTGGTCTTTTCCTAACTTTTCCTTAAGAATTTTTTGAATCCTTTGATGAACTTTTCAAAATTTAATCTAAGAATAACCAGGAGGCAACTGGGGGAAAATGGTCAAATGATGATTCTTGCCCTATATACCACATCCAAGCAGTTCAGCTGCATTTCCCATGTGTTTGTTGCAGCTTGTAACCTGTGCTGGCAGAGGAGCTCCCGTGTAGTATAAATGCTGAACGGAACAGGCTGAAGTGGCTGACAGTGACCTGGATAATCCACTGAGGTTTAAGACGGGCTCACTATTCTTGGATCTACTGTGTGCCTGGGTTTCACGTGGCTTGTTCTTGGCAGATTGTGTTTGCATTAAGATTTTGCAAGGCAAAAAAAAAGTTCAAAAAACTCTATCAGAAGAGATGTCCAGCCTGAACAAGTGAGGGAATGATTGGCCCATTTTTTTTTTTAAATTATTATTATTTTATTATTATTATTATTATTATTATTAATTATTTTATTCCTGACTATGTGGGATTCTCCTATTGCACTTTTTTTTTTTTTTGTATTTCCATCCACAGCTTTCAGGGAGGTTTGATCTGATGTGCGCTAGTCTCATGTGTCCAGGAGCCATCAGGTGCTCAGGAAATGCATTATGAAGGTGACCAGTGAAGGCACACAGGACATGAGTGGCATTTCTAGATCCTGCATTCTAGTGAGGAGCAGGCTGCAAGACATCTGGAAATCTTAAACGAATGTGCAAAATTCTTTAACTTTGCCAGGGTAAGATCTTGAGTGAAAAACAAGGATGTGTTTGGAAAAAGCCAGATGTATGATAGCATTAAATACAATAACAAAATCTCATAGGTGAATAAAATAACGTTGCTCTCTCCTCTCCTTTTCTTACTAAATAAACTACACTTTTTTTCCTCTCTTCCTTTTTATTTGGAGTCTTTAAAGATAATGAGATTATTGAAGTGATGCAAATGAGATCCTGGGGCACCTCTTCTGTGGTATGAAGTGAGATTGTCAAGAGAGCCTCAGCACAGGGCAGGGGCCCTGTAGCTTGAGGAGGGAACAACCGGATGGAGAGAGAAGCCGCCAGCTAACTTTCGGATGTAACATATAAACCTCCTTGGGAAGAGAGGGGAGAAAGTTTTTGATGAAAATCAGAAATCCACTGAATTGACTGTTACCACACATAAAAGCAAAAGAATACCTGAAAGGATACAGTGGCTGGGGAAAGCTGTGCATAAATCCTTTTAATTTATATTCCATTCTTTTCTAGTCACGTCAAATTTCCTGCATTCAAAAAAAGTTAAATATTCCAGCCTTTGGAATACTCCAGACTACTTTGACTTTCAAAGTGATTTGGTTTTCTTTGGGGGAGCTTGTTATGAATAGAAGGTCTAAGCACTTCCACCTCAAAGACTTGGTTAACTCATGGTCGATACTCTCCTTTCCCTGAAGTAGTCATCCAGATGGAGATCTTAGAAAACACAGACTTCCTTTAACATTCTGGCTCTCAACAACATGCAGTGGATTGAAAATCTGCCTCATATCGGAAGGAATAACATGCAAAATGACTGCTTCAGTCATACTGCTTTGTACTAAGCCAATGGCACTTCAATGGCACTTTGTGCAGTGTCCACTTAACAAATTATAATCATGACTTCAATGACAATGGTTGTAGAAGCTCTGTAACTGAAAACCTTGTGAGTTTCCTGGCTTTGGAAATGATAAACTCTTACATAACACACAGATGGGATGCAGTAACAATTTTTGACAGATGATGTTTATTCAATCTTACTGTTACAGAATTTCCCAACATTAAGATACTGTTGCACTGCAGCAATTTAAGCAAATTTCTGACATGTCTGTGAGATAGAGGCTGTAGTCTCATTTTACAGTGGAGGAGCAGAGGCACTGGAAGACCTATTCAAATCCCTATGAAATCTACTGCCAAACTGCAATTAAATTTAGGTTTCCCAGTCTCATGCCTCAATTAAGACAATTTTCTCTTCTATATATTTATCTGCTTGGTTAACAAAGGTGGGATTTGTTGCTAACAGTTTTGAAGGATAATAGATTTATTCCAATACCTGACAGGTTACGTTTTTATGATTTCACCACTTTATGTTATGTATTAATTGATATCTATATAAATATAGACATCAATTGTGTCAAAATATAGCAGACACAGGCACAGACAAATACGTGAGGGACAAGTTATGGAGTACTCCACCCTTTCCTGTATTTAGCATATTACATGTTCACACAATACTAGTCATGTTCTAACACCTGAAGTCTGTCTTCATGCCCTTAAGGAACTTTGCATTTCAAATGGAGAAACTGGGATGTGTCTTTATGTCTGACAAAAAAAAAAATTGCCTGGAAAGCTGACTTGGAAGGTCATAAACAAAGCCAGTGGTGGATATTTGTAAAGAATCCAGTAAAGCTATTACTATTAGTTAATCACTAAAAGCATTTGGCAATTTTTGTTTGCTTTACAAGCCAATTTCTAGTGATTTGAAGGAGAAAGCAATGCATCTCAATATCTTTTCCCAATCCAGCTAGCAGGAAGTAGAACTTACGGCTTTTGTCAAATGGGGCTTCAAGAGAACATGGCCCACTTATTGTCAGAATTTTAAAATAAGATAGTTTGAGAAACCATGTGTCATCTGACTTGGATTGCTGTAAAATACTTTGAAAACAGTAGGAAGTAAATATAAATATTAATAGTGTAATACGTGTTTTCACTTACGTCCAATAAGAACCAGATCAGATGAGCAGGCATTTTGGGAGTACAAACAAGCTCACGTGTAACAGCTACAAAGAGCAAACTTCACATCCTCCTTGAGAACAAGATTATCCCAAGGCCACATCCTCTTTGGCCAGATTTATTTCAGCTAGGGAAAGTAGCAAAAAAGAAAACTGTGTACTTCAGCTGAAGAAGCGTTGAATTGCAGGAATTATTTTAACAGCTAAAGAAGAGATAGTTGGAGTCTCGGTGAAAAAGTGACATGGAAACAAAAGGAAGAGGTGAAGAGTTTCCTCACTGAGTATATGCTGTGTTTGTAAAAGTGGTTTTACTTGCATCAAGAGTATACGTCAAGGCATCCCCTTCATTGAAGGAAGGGTACGCATCCATGTCTGAAAAACATTTTTTTAATAGTGAAAGACTAAAAATTATTATTGTCATCTTTTTTGTGATGAGCATGGGTCAGTACTACATGGACACTTGAAGGAGTTGCAGCCACAAATCTATAAAATAAACTCATGCCATGGATCCAGCCTCTGGGCTGGATGTATTCTCCCATGTAGCCTCTGCAGAATGGCTCTTTGCTGGTGAACCTTCACATGCACAGCCATAGTATCTACTTTTACACTTGTTTTGTTTCACTCTGGTGTGGTTTGTTTTTGTAAGTGAAGTCAAACATGATGGGCCTTCACACTGTCTCTTGATCTCTGTTCTGGAGAAAGCAAACTTTTTTTTCTTGAATTTTTGTTCCAAGGTTCAAACCTGTGAGATTTCATCCCAAACTTTCCTGATTTGACTCAGACACTGCAGCCAATAATGAGGAAACTGGAGGCACTCTGTGAGGCAGCCCCA
The DNA here is from genome assembly GCA_030625065.1 of Alectoris magna. Classification (NCBI taxonomy): domain Eukaryota; kingdom Metazoa; phylum Chordata; class Aves; order Galliformes; family Phasianidae; genus Alectoris; species Alectoris magna. Next base: position 92,681,147 of record CM060560.1, read on the forward strand.
GCACCAGGCACAGGGCATTTTCTTGAGGATGGGGTTGGGCCACGGCTTGGTCAAGCTGTGGGCTTGCACATGGGCCTGGCTGGGTGAGTGCCATGGCTAGGAAGGGCAGAACAGTGGGAGCTGGATCCGGGTCCTGCTGGGGCCTTGCTGTGAATGACAAGGCTAAGGCTGAGTGACCTGAAGATTACTGGGGTTCTAGCCCTGGTAGGTGAGAGTGTAGGAGCCCGAAGAGGTTGTCAGGGAGAGTCAAGGCCATAAGTACCATCTGTGCCCAAGCAGTGAGCTGTAAGAAAATGGTAAATATGTTTAAAGTGCTCATGCATCTATGCAGTGATATTGTGTTCAGAGGAAAAAGGAAGAGGGCAATACGGATGAAGGGACTGAGTCCACACAGAAAGTTTTCTCATGTTACAAAACTGGGAAGAGTGTCTGACACACAAGAAGGCTATGCTGCCATTCAGAGAGATATGGGCAGAATGAAGAGTTGGGCAGTTAGGATCCTGACGAGGTTCAACAAGATCTAGTGTAGGGTTCTACACCTGGGGAGGAATAACCATATGCATCAGTACAGGCTATAGCAGGCATGTCCAACCCATGGACTGTGGGCTGCATGTGACTTAACACAACTCGCAGTGCGGACAACTCCCTGGTGAAGGCTCTTCCCCACTGAGCATCTGGGTGCATACCCATAGCTCACAACAACCAAACATTGGTGTGTGATCAGCACTGTCCAGGCTGAAAGCAGGACTTGGGAAGGGCACAGGGCAGTGCAGACTGAAGTGATTTCAAAGAATTGTATGCAGTTTGATACACTGGCAAAACACAGTCCTGTGAATAGAGAAAAATAGACTGCTATGCTTTCTGTTTTGATGCAGGAATTCGAGATTGACCCCTCCTGCAGTATTGCACTGTATTTTGTTGCCATGTGACAGACGGCAGCAGAGGGGCAGTCTGACAGAATGGCATCTGGTATGGAAGTGCATATGAAGCAAAGCTGTGTTACTGAATCCCTCCATGAAAAATAAATAAATACACAAATAAATAAATAATTGAACCCATTGATATTTATTGACTCTGCTGAACACAGATGGAGACCAAACAGTGGATGTGAACACAATGCTGAGTTTCAGCTGCAGTGACAGCAGCAGTGGGTCACCTCCGCTGGTGCAGGTTTTGACGGGCATGGCATGTAGCCATTTTTATTCATTGTTGATGACCTAGTGGTGGAGACAGTGTTGAAAAGTAGTAGCTGAGAATTTGCTCTATGATGAAGAGTTACTGTGCTCATTGTACCTGTTGTGGGTTTAATGGAAATAAATAGGAGGCATTTCTTTCAGAGCAACCTATGTATATGTATGTGCCTGCAGTGGAACTCCTAGGTCATAGCCTGATCCAGTACATGAGCATGTGAATGCCTGGAGCGGGGGGAGCCTGGATCCATTCTTCCTTTCTCCCCATCTCAGCAGTGCTTCCAGGAGCACATATGCAATCAGAGTCTGTACGGGTCCCTCCCTGTTCTCTAGCTTTCAGTGTTAGAGTTCAAACTGTAGAGGGCTGTTTTCCTGAGCTCACCCTCATGACAAAAGGTTGGACATCCATGGATTAGGGGCTGACCTGCTGGAGAGGAACTCTGTGGAGAAAGCCCTAGGTGTCCTGGTGGACAACAGGTTGGCCATGACTCAGCAAAGTGTCTCTGTGGCCAAGAAGGCCAATGATATCCTGAGGTGCATTATAAAAAGTGTGGCCAGCAGGTCAAGAGAGGTGATCCTCCTCTACTCTGCCCTGCTGAGGCCACTTCTGGAACACTATGTCCAGTTCTGGGCTCCCCAGTTCAGAAAAGACAGGGATCCCCTACAAAGAGTCGAGTGGAGGGCTACAAAGACAGTTAAGGGACTGGAGCATGCCCCCTTTGAGGAGAGACTGAGAGACATGGGACTATTCAGTCTGGAGAAGAGAAGGCTGAGAGGGGATCTCATAACTGTTTCATAACATCTGAAGTGTGGGAGTCAAGTCGTTGGAGTTGGACTCTTTTTGGTAGCGAGGAACTGTAGAACCAGGGGCAATGGGCAGAAACTGGAACACGGGTTGTTCCATACTAACACAAGGAAGAACACTTCCAGAGTGATGGAGGACTGGAACACTGTCCAGAGAGGTTGTCTCTGCAGAGTTTCCTTCTCTGCAGATATTCAAGACCCATCTGTACACCTACCTGTGCGACTTGCTGTAGGGAACTTGCTTTAGTGGGGATTTGGACTCAGTGATTTCCAGAAGTCTCTTCCAATCCCTATAATTTTGTGATTCCATGAATAGTGGCACTCCAGACCCTGACATCTTTCTCTGTGCTTTATTTAGGCATGCAGCTGTCAGCCATCAGCTTTCTTAGCAATTAAGATCTAATCTGTATGTATCTATTAGATATACAAGATAGTCTTCTCATTATGTCCTCAGCTGCTGAACATGTCCTTACCTTGTAGGTTTACTTCCTGGAACCTGTCCAGCCTGTATTTTAGTTGGTAGTTCTAGCTGCTTGGCTCTAGTTTCTGCAGTGGACAAACAGGTGCATCTTGTCTTGCTGTGCTTACTCCTTATGTGAACTCTGGTGCTGGTTTCCTCTGTGTTTCAATTTGAAATCAGTATACACTGCGATCTTACTTATTTTCTTTAACTGGTGACTTATTCTTTTCTTGGCCCTAGCCTGGCTGTTACCTGTGGCAGCTGAGTCTGCCCTGTTTCCTTCACATGCATGTTCTTGAAGATTCATTGCACTTTGGTACCTGTAGAATTAGGCCAAAAGGTGGCTCTCTGGGTGTAGCTCATTTACTCACTCATAGCCATTCTGGGGTGAGGCAGCTCATCTACTGGTTCTGTTCATCCCTTGGTTCTGTTCATTCCGTCTGCTGGCCTTGCTTATTTGTGTGTTCTTGAATGAGTCATGCTGAGGAAGAGTTTATGCTTAGAAATGTGTTGCAGGAGGGCAGAATTACTGGGCATACTGCTAAAAATAAATAGCTGCTTAATAAAGATATGGCTGTCTTTGTGAAGCTTCCCATGAAAGCCCCTTTATGCTCCATTTTTCAGTCATTTTAGATGAATCCTCCTATAGTTTCTGGTAGATTTTTTTTCCCCCATGAGACATTACTATTATGCATGCCCAGATATTTATTATGAGTAGGTTATAGGAAGACATACTTTTGTTTTGATGAACTGCACTGAAAACTTCAAAGGCTTTCAAAAATACATGCTGCCCCATCCCAGCCTGCTTGAGAAAATATCTAGATCTCAGTTAAATGAGAGGTAAAATGTTGAGGTGGCAGCACTTGCATTATTTATACATTTGACTTTGGTCAAGGCTATCTACTGCTTTTTTTCAGTTGGAGCCTGATTTTTTCAGATTTCCTTTGTTAATAGACTTGTGCAGACTTAACTGAAGTCATCTCTGAACTGCAAGTTATCTCCTTCCTAGGGCTAGCATGCAGGCACCTGCATACGAGTTGAATGAGCAGTGTAGTAGTTTGTCCTGCTCATGTGTAAAGCCTTAGATAGGCTTTGCTAGTCTCTATGGACGATGTTCCTAGCGTGTGCTATGCTGGGAATGCGGGCAGTGACTAACTCATTTCAATATTTTTTAGCACGGATTTCAAACCTCACAATACAAAATAGCAACATGGAGCACATCATAAGAAATGCCATACTAAGTCAGACCAGTGTTCATTTAATTCACTGTTTGCTTCAGATGAGGCAAGAGGAGATCCAGATTAGGAATGTATGTGAGCATATGATGTGAGCAAACTTTTTTTGCAGCACATCTCACACCTGTGCAGTGTGAACTGTGCTTTAGGAGGGTTCCCCGCAGAAGTGATCATGGCACTGAAGTTGCCTGATTTCAAGAAGCTTCTGGACAATGCACTCAACTATATGGTCTGATTTTTGGGTGATCCTGCATGGAGTTGAATTTGATGATCCTTGTGAATCCCTTCCAACTTGTTCTGTGATTCTGTGACTCTATGAAAGGTTGATGAACTGAGATTCTCTGTAGCCTTATCATTCTTGTGTGGCTCTTTAGCTGACAAACTGGTAAGGCATTCGATCGTTGATACAAATAGAGTTGGTGAAGTTTTACAGTTCCAAAGCTAATAGGAACTGTTTGGATTAGCAAGACTAATTCTCTGGTTTCAGGATCCCACAACAACCTATAATCCCAGCCTCTGAGTTTTGCCTTAGAAGGGATTTTTCTCCTTCATGGAATCATCTACATAATCTGTATGAGAACAGTAATGGAGAATTTTTTTATAATCATGATTAAAAAAATTAACTTTCAGCCTGTGCTTATTGCTGTCAACTTAGACAGTTTTGTCCTCAGGTTGCCATTTTCCTTTGACATAAAGGACTGTTTTTTCACTGAAGTGTTTATCCACCAGTTGAATTTGTATAAAGACAATAACTGCCCTTTTAATTGTCATGTTAATACATTGGACAAGCCCAGCTCTTCTAGCATCCTTTAGTAAGGCAGGCTTTATGAGGTAACTCATAATCCTAGCCACCTTTACCGTGTATGCTATTTCTGGGATTTTCTTTAGGATTTTGTCTACAAGTTCAATTAGTGTTGGACCTTTTCTTCTCTTAAATAATCCAAAATAAACTGTTATGGGGATAAAATAATGCATGACATAACTGTTTATATTTGAAAGGATATAACAGACAATCACTCTTCCTCCTTCCCTCCTGAGCTGTGTCTCAAAATAACCACTGTATATTGCAGGGCCTAATAAACAGTGAAAAGAAACAGAAACATATTTAGAAGACGGATCTCTCTGTTTCTTTTTTGCTTGGTAAATAGCATAGTCTGAAAGCACAGGAGAAAACATAATTTTACTCTGGAAACCATTCAGACAGAATATGATGTAAACAAGTGAGAGATTGAGAAAAGGGAAGTAAATACTGCCAGCTTTTCCTCTCTCTCCTTCTTGCTTTCAGCAATTACACCCCTTTCTGGGAAGACAAAAAATGACAGGACCTCATTTCCTCTATTTTCTTTTTTTCTGTGCGTGTCTTTGTGTGTATGTGGGTGCATTTGTCTGTTGCAGTTGTTTTCCTGCACTTCTGTTTTCAGCTGCCTGCGTGCCCTTACTACAGGTCTACAATGTCCATATTGACAAAATACCTTCTCAGTAAAAGTGGCCTAGCTGTCTGCAACCCAGTAAGACTTGAAAGTTCATGTATGAAGGCTGTTCCAAAAGCAATGCCTCCTATTTTATTACGTTGGCCCACAGCATCAGAGGCAGATGGTGGTGGTATGGCAGTAGAGGATAAACTTTCCACACCAATATTCCATTAATGTTGTTGCTGTGAGACAGATGGCAGCAGCAGAGGGGCAGTCTGACAAAATGGCATCTGACATGGAAGTGGATATAAAGCAAAAGAGTGTCATTGAATTCCTCCATGAAAAAAGAAAAAAAAAAATTACTCATTGATATTCATTGCAACTTCCTGAATGTTGATGGAGACCAAACAGTGGATGTAAGCACAGCGAGGCAGCGGGTTGTGTATTTCAGCAGTGGTGACAGCACCAGTGACAGCAACAGCCTCCATTGGTGCAGTTTTTGATGAGAACAGCATCCAGGCTCTTGTTTAATGCTAGTGAAAATGCATAGGCAATGGTGGTGACTGGGTTGGAAAACAGTGTTTTCTAGCTGAGAAATTGCTTTATCAAATAATGTCGTTGTGCTCTTTGTACATGTTGCAGTTTCCATGGAAATATATAGGAGGCATTACTTTTGGAGTGAACTAGTATTTTTGTGTTAATGGAATGCAGGCACATCATTTCTTGATATTGTTTTCCCTTGGTTCCTTAACTTGTATATATTGGCTTCAGTGTACTGAGATGATAGGATTTCTGCTTCTCACCGAAATGTAAGTGAAGAAAATTGTTTAAAATGTCAATTTTAGTCTGTTTTATACCAAATTCTGTCTCAAATAAGAATAACCTTCACTTTTTCAGATTTTAGTTCACTTCATAATAAACTCTGAAAAATAATATTAGAAGCATTTGTATGGTTTTAGGTGTTGTTGGGTTTTGGTTTCTTATGGTAGCTTAACTCTGTTACTTAAAGAATATAAACTTATAATACCAGAATAAGACTGTAAAGAAAAATAGACTTACATATTTTAAATGTCTCAGAGCTATTAATGGTTTCTCTTTACTGGTATCATAATTCATCCATGACCTATATAGATACTGCCAAAAATTCTGGAAACACTCTCGTATGCTGTTTAAAGCCTTTTTATATTCCTTTAAGATCCAAATATACGTAGTCACTCTGAAAATAATACCTCCTATTTACTTCTATGGAAACTACAACAGATAAAAAGATCACAATAGCACTATTTGATAAAGCAAATTCTCAACTAGAAAATACTATTTTTCAATAGTATAGTCACCGCCATTAACCTATCTGCACAGATGACCTCATAGAGATGCTCATTATTTCATGGTGTCACAGCTATGCATGGCCATTTGTAATGTGGCTGATCTTTCATGTCACTGCTACTAATGCTGAAATGCACTGCCCACTGTCTCACTGAGCCCCTCTTCACTGTCTAGTCACCATCAATGTTCAGTCAGTGTTGATGAATGTCAGTGGGTGCCATTTTTTCCCACCTGTAGGAATTCCTGGAGGAATGGCTGTTGACGAATACTCCCAAATCCTTTTCTTCCATGCAGCTTTCAAATGGAATGTAATGGAAGATTGGCAGGAAGGTTCAATCTCTGTGTGCCTCTGATGCTATGGGCTAATGTAATAAAGACGGAGGCATTACTTTTAGAGCAGCATTCATATCTCAAAACATGAAGTAAAGAATCAAGTGATCAAGGGCTTGGTCATTCTCCTTGGCCACAACCCTAGGCAATGCTACAGGTGTGGGGCAGATTGTCTGGAAGACTGAGTAGAAGTCTAGGGGCTCACCTAGGGGTGTTGACTTGTATAAAAAATAGCGTTGCCAGGAGGAGAAAGGAAATGATCATCTCTCTGTACTCTGCCCTGGTGAGGTTGCACCTTGTGTACTGTGCTCAGTTCTTGGCCCCTCAGTACAAGAAAGACACTGAGGCCCTGGAACATGTTCAGAGAAGGGCAATGAAGCTGGTGAGGGGCCTGGAGCACAAGTCTTATGAAGAACAGCTGAGGCAACGGGGATTGTTTGGTCTGGAGAAGGGGAGGCTCAGGGGAGACCTTACAGCTCTTCAGCTACCTGAGGGAGGTTGTAGTGAGGTGGAGGTCGGCATCTTCTCCTGTGTAATTAGCAAAAAAACAAGGAAGAATGGCCTCAATTTTTGCCAGGGGAGATTCAGGATGGACATTAGGAAAATAACTTCTCTGATAGAATGATCAGGCAGTGGAATGGGCTGCCCAGGGAGGTGTTGGAGTCACCATCCCTGGAGGTGTTCAAGAAATGTGTAGATGTTGTACTGAGGGACATGGTTGGTGGAAAACATTGGTGATAGGTAGGCAGCTGGACTGGATGATCTTGGAGGTCTTTTCCAAGCTTGGTGATTCTATGATTCTATGATTCTGTTTAGCTACAATGAGAGTATCATATGTAAATATGAAACTTAAAATAATTGACTTTCACTGTTTTGTGAGCTTAACATTCAGACAGCAAGGATTTCTAGAGTGCATTTAAAGCTTCACTCAGTTTTGCAGAAAATATTATGTGTTAGCTATGAAAACAATTAAGATTATTTACAATTCATAACCAGTAACAAGCTCATTTTGTAAACTAATACTTTCTTTTTTTCTTTGTTTTTTTCTTTCTTTTTTTTTTTTTTTTTGGTAGAACTTAGTCTCATTTTTTTTTTAAAAGAGAATTATAACAATTTGTACTTTTTACCAGCAATCATTTGAATCCACAAACTCTTGTAGGAGTTTAAAAAGAAAAATTTAAAGAAGCCAAACCTTTTATTTACATAGGTTACATTTCAGAATTGATGACTTTCATTTTCAGCTGTGCAAATTACATTTTTCATTGCGTCTCTTGCTTCTTAAAATAATTTGGGCTCTTGTCTTTCAGGGCTTCAGAACTGCAACTCGGCAGCTGCGTTGTTTTTGCAAGAAAACTGCATACAGTGAATGGCCCACATAGTGTCAATCAAATTGATGCAAAGTTTAAACACTGTGGCTCTTGGATTGAAGTTGGAGGTGATCTGTTCGGATGAAATTGTAGTAACATAGCCTCAAGAATGAAGCAAGCAGCCAGGCTGTCTGAGTGTGGGTGAAATCTGATGAATTATATTCTTCTTGGACACCCTCCAGGATCTCAGTCAGTGTCAGTGTAATTTGTAAGGGCTGTGAATTCTAGAAGGAGCAACACATCATGTGCAACACGTGTACTTCGTATTTAAAGAAGTGAGGAATGCGTGAGCATTTTCTGTGGGTGAAATCAGTGGTATTTAGTTTCTAAAGAAATGAAGTCCTCTAAACACTTTGCTTTTTTATTAATCTTTCATTAAAGTAAATAAGCTTATTGCATTTAAAGTAAGCAGCTCGATACTTGTGTCAAACTACTATAGCAGTATCCCATAAAAATTGGAAACTGGTCTCTGAGACCTGTGTTTGCACTGCTTGTGAAGTTATCAAGAGTATTAGCTGGCATAAATAGTGACTGTGCTAGCATGTAAACCAGATGTAGATCTATGCTTTTGGAAACGTGAGCTGCATCCTTATACTGTCATAGATGCTGCCTGTGGGTGGCGTCCCTCTGTGCTGCTGGGGACCAATATGCTCCCTCAGGCTTTGGAAGCTGTGTAATAAGGGGAAAAGATTTGACAAATGTGTCTCGGAAAGCAGTGCAACAGATACAGCTATAGCAATTCTACTTTTCCTCTCCACTTCTGGTTGAAGAGTATTTGGAGTGTGATAGCAGCATGCAGTCAATATGAATGCTGAAGTAATAAGATGGTAACGCTACAAGAAGCTGGATCACTATGGGGGTGGTTTTTCTCTAAAATTTGTTTTCTCAGGAATGGGGCTTGCTGCTGTAAGGTCTGTAAGAACAGCAGAGCATGCAAACAAATAAGAAGTACATAGAATTATAGAATCACAGAATCATAGAATGGCTTGGGTTGGAAGGGACTTTGAAGATCATCTAGTTCCAGCCTCTCTGATGTGGGCAGTGTTGCCAGCCACTAAATTAAGCACCAGCTCAGGCTGCGCAGGGCTCCATCCAACCTGGCCTTGAACACTTCTAAGGGTGGGAAATCCACAGTTTCTCTGAGCAACCTGTGCCAGTTCCTCACCATCTTCTCACTGAAAAATTTCCCCTTAACATCTAATCTAAATCTCCCCTCTTTCAGTTTAGAACCATTCATCCATATCCTATCACTATCTACCACTGTAAAAAGTTGATTTCTGTCCTTTTTATAAGCTCCCATTAAGAGTTGGAAGGTTACAATGAGATCTACCCTGAGACTTCTCCAGTTTGAACAAGACGAGATTCCTCGGTCTCTCTTCACAGGAGAGGTGCTCCAGTCCTCTGATTGTCCTCGTGGCCTTCCTTTGGACCCATTCCAGAATTTCAACATCTTTCTTGAGTTGACTATAAACAGTCATGAGACATGCAGAATTTGATGTTTTGGTATCGAAACCATACCGTGTTAATCAGATTTTGTAGTGTCACAGTTTGGCGTGATTTGGCCTACTTCCATGACAGGGGATGAAAGGACCCACAGTCCCATGCTACGAAAAGAGGGGAGGAGTTGGGGAAGAAAAAAGGTAGGGAGATGGGCTTAGACAAGAGAAAAAACAGTGGCAACAAGCTAAGGAAAAAGCAAACAAGAAATTTACTAAATAGGATAGCAGAATGAGAGATAATACAATATATTACAATGTAATTAGAACCGAAGCTAAGAGATCAAATAAAATGAGAGTGTGTTTGAAACCAAAGGCCTTACTCTAATGCTGTAAATGCAGAGGGCAAAAAGCCCTTGTGACACCCAGCCAGTTTTATCTTTCCCTCTGAACAGAAAATGGAAACAGAATAATGAAGTCTTCTGCGAGCTGTAGTTCATTCTTCTCTTCTGATACCTGGTAACCCAAACTATTGACAATCCATGGAACTGCAGCATAAACTCTTTAACTCCCAGTGTACATGATTTTTTGATGTGGAATACTGATGACAAATCATAAAACCATGACACGTGGTCACAGCAGCAACAGACAGTGCATTTGAATGTTACTAACATGATAAATACAGATAGTTTGTGGTGTTGTCTAGAATGCTGTTTCTCCACATACCAGCAGGAGCTCATATTTGACAACTGTTATGTTTAACTCGTTTCTGTGATTTATCAACCAAAACTCATAGGAATGAAAATGGTAGCTAAGCCTCAATCAGTGATGAAAGTTGACACCTATCTGTATGATTAAGCATAGCATCGAGGGAAAGAATGCCAATTGGAAGAAACACTTTATCTAGTGTCATAATTTACTATGTAAATAGCTTCGTTTTGTGTATTTCATCGATGACAACATAGTCTTGTAACAGTGAGGACTGAGAAACACTGTGAAAACTACCACATGGGTATTTCAGAAAGAAGAGGAGGCCTCCGTTCCTGAATTGCTGATCAGACAAATGATCTATACTTATTTCATGGGAGGTAGCTACATTTTTCTCATGGTAAAACTTTGAAATTTGACTTCCAGAGTGGGAAAAGTAAGTAAAAATTACTCATCTAACATTTTTTCTGCTTTTGTATGGTTTTCAGAGAATGCTGAATTTTGGATTTCTGGAGAAATGACAGAAAAAAAATTACTTGAGATCTTCAGTCTTTCCATTGTCTTTTCCTGTTATATTCACAAAGCTTTTTGTTTTATGTAACAAGAGGCTACTCTGTGTGGCTTAAAGTCTATCCTCTTTATTGACAGCTTATAGATATTCTTAGAAAATTGCTTTTGAATAAAGAAGCAGGATATAAATGTATGCTTTTTGGTCTCAATTTCAAAAATTTATGTGTGTTGTAATGTGCTATGGCAGCATACTGCAGTGTTAATTTATGATGCCTATATAACGTCAGTCGTGCCTAATAGAGTATGGTTGCTTGACTTTGCACTTACTCCTTTCTGTACACTGTTTAAACTTGTTTAACAGTTACTGCTAATGAAAATTGGTATAGTGGAAATTGCGTTCTGGGTGATATTATCTTCACTTCTGGTTCCGCAACATGCGGGTGTGTATCAGTGGCCAAAAGTCCTCATGTATCGCACCAAACCAATATGTCTTATCTTCTTCCTTCCCACTACCTCAGCTGCAGTATGACTTTCTGAAAAATGATTTCCTGCTTCTCTTTGTTTCTCTGTTCTCCATCTCCTCTAGACTGCCTACTCTTGAGAATATTTGTTCCAGCCCCAAGGTACAGCAGTTTTTCTGAGTACTAACAAATCACCCCTCACATTCCTCTTATTAACACAGTTTGTATAATCCAATTGTCCTAGGGGTGTTTCGTTTCAATATCAGACAATGTTTAGCTGATGCACATAATTACTTTTCCTGCATGTAAAAGCAAGAACTGAATTTAAAGACAAGTTTTGTATTCATTTTCTAAAAGCTTTTTTAATCAACAGTTACTGAAACAACCTGTCATCGGACAGCTGTACTGCTGAAATGACATGAAAAGCAAATCCACGGAGTCAGTTTGTTTGTAGACTTTCACCTAAGTTTGGAGCTAGTGATGATTTGTTGTTTTTTCTGCAGTTTAACTTTGTTTGGTCTAGCTGGAAATGTGACAGTAGTGATGTCAGTATTTGCCAAAAGCTATACTTTTACAGGAAACCGTAATAGACATCATTCAAGGTTTTGACAAGATTTCACACAGCATAACAGGGCAATGAAGCTCAAATTCATCATAATAAAAGCCTTCGATGCCCATTTTGGGTGATGTGCTCATAACCTTACAGATGGGGTCCATGTGTAGTTGAATGAAAGTATTCAGTTGCTGCTTTGTGCAAAATGCTTGAACAGGGTGACAAATGTCTGTTAAAATGGTTTGCTAATGTGGACTTAAAGGCATTAAAATATCAACACTAGGTAATACAGTGTAGCTGCAGGTCACAAGACTTAAGAAAGCACAGAATCATGTATCCCAGTCTTCGCAAGATTTCCTTCCAGAAATGTATTAGGGGCAGCCACTACATGCTGCAGAAGAGAGAAGAAGGAAAGAGAAGTAAGGGTTCCCTAACTATTCAGAAATGGAGAGAACTGAGCTGGCCCTGTTTTCCTTGCAGAATTTCCAGTGAAATGTACATTCATCTTCACTAGGCTGGTGGAAAGAGGCCTGGGCCTAAGCTATCAAGAAGTCCTAGGCCTTTGTTTGGGCTCTTGTTCCTGGGGCTTCTCTCATAATTGCATGTCTCTCTGATAGGAATTGTCTTCATGTGATATAGCAGTGAGCACTAACATGTGCATTAAATACTCCTCATATCGCTTCCTTATTCATAACAGTATTGTTCTCCTCTGATCTGCAATGTTATGTACCCTCAAAGCTTTCTCACTGTCTTCATTTTCTTCCTTTCAGACACTTTCTTAGCAAGCCAGTATCGGTTTTGAAAGAGGATCCTTCATGTTTCCCTGTCTAAAAGGAGACATTTTGTCTTATAATTCCCTTCCACCCTTGATCTTCATGTTTTGTTTTTCCCCATTAAGTGGCAGCTGGACTTGAACTACTGTGATCAAAAGCCTGTGCGTGGTCTTCCTTTTTGGATTGCTGGGTAATATCCTAGGACTTCTACTCTGCAGTAGATACTATTAGATGATTGAAATCTTAAAATCCATCACCTTAATTTTTGCATAGAACATGATCATTCCATTGATTTAATTAGAAAATACACTTCATGTGGTGAACACGCATTTCTTTGAATGGAGATTATCTGACTATGTAATCTATTTTATTTTCCCCAGAAATAACAACTAGAACAAAGAAAAAGGAAATAACCTGAGTAAAGAAACAAAGTTGCCAGCTCAAAGAAGCTTCCTGTGCTTCAAATGAAGGCAATTAATTACAACAAAGCTGAAAATAAATTTATCTGCAGACTCTGGTCTTCATTCAATATGTAATATAGATTTACTGTATGAAGCTAAATGGCTTCCAAAAATGTTCTAAGAAATGTGAATACCTATGTGTATCCAGTAGATCCTTTATTAAGCACCATCTTCCCCTTTCTCTTCTTGTCCACCTACTTCAGTATTTACAAGATATGTGGATTTGAAAAGGCTCACACCGAAGTCACCCTTATTAATTCTGAGTCTGCTGATTCTGAATTATTACAGACTACACTCTTATTTCAGCAGTTTTTAACTTGGATTACTGCTGTTTTATATTAGTTATCTGCTTTACAAATTTTACGAAATAATGAACTGTGTCATATGTATTTTTTTTTACTTTTTTCACATAGAAAATAAACATATGGAAAGGAATGTTTTGTTTTTAGGAGGCTTGCCAGTTGATTCTGTGTCTATGATATTACATTCGTGTTAGTGAAGGCTGGTGCCTGTACTTTGAATGGAAAAGGGGAAGGTCTATGAGGAAGTTTTACTCCTGTGGTAATCTTGCTCTGGGGTCTTGAATAGTTCCCTCAAAGTTCAGTTTTCTCCAAAGAGCATCTTACTACCAGAGAAGAGGTTGACTGTCTTGTCAGTGTCCTTGTACAACACATTGGATCTTCAGAGATGTACTTAGCTTTCCCGGGCCTGATTCTTGATGCTATGAAGTGAGGTTTATCCTGGAAAGCTGGCATAAGTCTAATGTGTCGGCTTATTTAAATTAAAATCTGTCTGAGGAGAGGTCAAGCTGATGATGATTTCAGAAGGAACCACTTGGGTGGTGATGGATGAAATCCTTAGCTCTATAGAAAAGTTTATCAGTAGCATAGATGATTGATATAAAATCCTTGTAAGTCTGTTGTGTTACTATGTACTTCACATCCTCAAGAATCCATTTACTTTATCTTCTGTTTTTTGTATTCAGCAAATATCCTTTGGGAAATGGTCTGTTCATTTTGTTGCACAGTCTTAAGCCAGACCACTGCTACAGTCACTTAGCCTTGTGCAAGACAGTACTGGCACCAGGAGAATGTTCAGCCTGTGAAGCAGGTGGCACTTGCTATTAAGTCTTGTTGGTACTAAAGACATTTAAATTCTGACATTAAATTTTGTTGTTGACTGTTTTTATGTTAAAGTGCATGAGCTGAAGGTTCAAGTCATTTACTGATTCTCAGGATTCTGAGGTTGTCATGAAGTCACAAATTCACTATGAAAGCTCTTTTGGACAGTAAGCTCAGACACTAAGAGAAACAACGATGTACACTGCATGATTGTGCATGACAGCTTTTACATCAGTTGTGCTAGAAATTCTAGGGACTGATAAAGATCACACTTTCCTTCACATTCTTTCTTTTACTTGCTAAATAATACCACTACAGAAAAGTGATACCAAAAGCACTGCTATGAATCAGAACCATTTTTTTTTTATATGATAAAAGAGCAGCAATCCACTACAGCTGCATTATAACTGAATTGCAGCAACTTTGTAAAGATGACCATGCAATCAGAACATTTTGCTGACGGTGATTTTTCAGGCAACCAAATTTGCTAAATGTACAAAATGCAGACCAATCACTCTTCAAATGTTTTGACCTACTTTCTCCTTGAACTTATCCCAAAATAACAATAATAAAAAATAACTATGGAGAGAGCAGATTACACAGCTCTACAATTTCACTGATGGGAATGTGAATGCCATTAAAGTAAAAGTGCTTCCTGCTGGCAGACCAAGTATGTATTTGTGTGGTTGTAACTCCTCAATGCTCATTCAGATTTTGGGAGAGATACAAGGCCAGGGAAGGACACTTATGCTGACTTAAACATGCTCCTTTTAATTTAGTGTCATCCTATTGTGTTTCTTTTAATTCATCTGTGTAAAAATGTGTGCTATGGAATATAGAGTGGTTTATAAAGTTAAGCCCAGCTTTCATGTGGCTTAAGTTAAATTCCAAAAGTCTTTTAACGGTTTGTAGTTTTATTTGGTTGGTGAGTTGTTACTGATTTGTCTTTCTATTTTCTGACAGTTGTCTTCCTGGATATTCTAATTTTTGATTCTTTAAAAAAAAGTCACGTATTTCTTTTGGACTTCTGCCTTTGTTCTTTCCTTTCCCTTTTAAAATATGCCCTTATCTTTATGGGAGTAGGTGGAAGGTGCGTGATTGCTCAGAGGTATGTTTGAAAAGTAGATCTGCAGATTCTGCTTTGTAAAGGTCTGCTCTGAAAATGCTTAAAATCTCTGCTTTACTGGCAAAGGTATTAATGAACTTTAAAAAGAGAGGGAGTTGACAGGAAGAATTAATCCCTCCCAATCCAAAACAAAAAACCAGATCTGCTGCATTTCCTTCCTTTCAGCATCATACAAATTGTACAGTTTCAGTGTTCCTCCCTGCGTTTATCTCCCCAGCCCCTCAGGAGAATTACTCTGTCATTTCCAGGAGGAAGATGATTTGCATAAACCAGTTCCTTTTCATGATTAGATTCAGGAAATCAGAATTATAATCTGATGGCATTTCGCTTTTGTCCTGGAAGTTGTTAAAATGAGTCACTGTGCAACCTCTAATCCCATTTCTAACCATATACGGACATGTACGGGACTAAAAATGAAGGCAATTTTTTGTACTGGAGGAACTCAACCCAGTTAAGTGCTTTCTAGGATTTTAAATTTGCAAAGCATTTACATGCTGAAAGGTAATTTCATGCTTTGCTTAGTCAAGTTTGTGTAAGTTAGGAAATTGTCCTGTGAGCATCATATACCTTTTGAATAGCAGAACTTCAAAAGGGCTTAAAAGTAAATGATTGAAGGAAGACATACATATGCATAAGCAGTAGTGTTGTACGTCTCCCACTAAACTAGCTTTCTGCAGACTGTGTGAGTCCCTGTGCTCCCCTTCTGTCAACAACTAGTTCTGCTGACCTTAGTCCAAAAAATTCTCTGTTCAGCGCAAATACTCTTTTTTTTGCCTCTCGGTATCATAAATCCAGGGTATTGGACTACTAGACTGAAAAATAAAGTACCTCCTACCAGCATCAGAGGGCAGTATCTTCAAAGCAAGCACACACTACGACTTTTTCCTGGTCTAAGGTGACTGACCTGAGTGATCACCTTCTGGTTTAAATCAGATTTGAGAGTTGCAACTCACTTCTGGGGATGATGTAGCTAGCATTTTCCCTTCTTTCACTGGTAGGAAACAAATGACAAACTGAAAAATCATCTTTTTAAAACTAGCAATTTCCTTTCTATAAGCAGCGATGTATGAAAGGCAGCAATTTTAGCTGATGAATGAAAGTTCCGAACAGAAATGAACATGAGGAGAAAGTCATGCAACTTGGTCCACTGTGTTTTATTTTTTTAGAACACTGCTATATAGGAAAATTATATTTAGATTAGAATCTCAAGACCAGAGTCTTCTTTCAGATGCCACCAATTATTTTGCAATAAATATGTAGTTTCATGCCATGCTGATTCTATTTTTTCTTTTTATAATAGCTTTAGTTTGTAATAGATATGTTTACCATTTTTTAAGAATTAGTTTAACCAAATGCAGCAAAGCTTAAAGCACTGGGATCACAATCTTCAGTTGTTCCTGAGCTGATAAATTG
Source organism: Alectoris magna (assembly GCA_030625065.1). NCBI lineage: Eukaryota > Metazoa > Chordata > Aves > Galliformes > Phasianidae > Alectoris > Alectoris magna. The sequence continues at coordinate 92,697,833 of CM060560.1, forward strand.
AATAAATGCGGCTCATGGAGCACAGCTGGCTATAAAGTACAGCACCTTGATGGTCTTTGACTTCCCAGCCTGCCTGCCCTTAATGTGCTCCTTGGAGGTGATGGTGGACCTTGTCTACAAGGAGGAAATGTAGTCTAGGATGATGGAAACATTTCTGGGAGTACAGGGCTTCCACAGAGCTCCATCACTTGTCAGTAGCGCTCTAGTACAGCTCTCATAGCTGCAGATGAATGATTTTGAATAGCATCTTATTTTATGTCTGTGTTCATGTTCTTTCACTATTGCAAGAACCTTCACCTTACACCGATAGTATAAAATTTATATCTGATGTGTATGGACTAAGAAAACGAACCTCTCACTCATCTGCAGGTATTCTGTAGGGATAAGCTGTGTAATAGGACTTTATGGTGACTTCTGGGTAAATATTAGGATTGCATTTTAACGTACTTTTAGAGTGTTTGTAATAGGAGCTTCTGTGTAATCAAGTTAGTGGTAAGCATCTGCCATAGAAAAAGTATGATTTTTGGCCAAACAGCGCAGATTGGAACAGCTCTGTAGAAGCCATAAATGTTAAAGCTACTCCCCCTTCAGAGGCTTTGGCTTTATCTTAAAGAAACAATGACATTTCATGTGAGAGCGGAGCTACTGTGCTATTATCTCTGTTTCTTCTGCAGCATTGTGTAGCACTGTAATGATACCGGCCTGCAATGCTCCCTTTTCCCAGTTTGGTAGGTACTTTATACCTAAGGCAATGAACCCTGACAACTCAAGGAAACACAGCAGCTAGGCAAAACTAGACTATGTTTTAACACAGAAAGTCACTGAGCAGAGTTAGGAGTGGATGGGCTGTTATCTTTCATTGCTCCAAGTTCTTTAAACAAAGTCTGTAGTAGAAATCTTGTTACGGTAAGCAGCTGTTGCACCAGGTTGTTAAACCTAAGATAAATCTCCTTGTTGATCAGAATCAAAACCAAAGCCAAACTATTGATATCTGGCTGGCTTTTCCGTCCCAAGTGTCTGCAGCTTGCTATGTAGAGCTACTTTTCAGATATGCATATAGTATCTGGGGAAAGGAATGTTAGTGCTTTGTAGGTGGGCATGAGACATCTGTGTCTTAATCTCTTAAGCCCTTGTTTAACATACAGGAGTTGGACAAATTTCTCATTCCCATGCACAGCAGTGAAGTTCCCTTCATGCTTTTGGCACTCTGCTCATCTCTGAACACCATGGAGCTGGATATGAGCAGATACTGTGCAGGCAGGGGTGCTCTGGCTTTTCTTTCACCCCATTAATTTATTTTTTGTCAGATTTTGCTGCTTCTGCTCCATTTATACTAACATATAATCCTGCAGTTGTGCTCTGTGCCTCACCTCAAGAGCCCAGCTTGTACTATTTTCTTCTCACTAGGGATGCTTTTTCAGTTATAGGATGAACAGCAAGCTTTAAAGCAGCATGCCTTTCTGGAATGGTACTCTTCCATAAATAATTTAATGACTTATTGAATTAGAACCCTAAAAATTATAAAGGATATGATCATGGAAGATCTTTCCTTAATTGTATCCAGCATATGGGAATCCATTTTTAAAAGTGACAGAATGAAAGGAATAAATAGTGACTATAGTTCTGCGTGTTTCTACTGATTTCCCCACAGTGCTCAGCACTGTCATTGAAAGACATGGTGCAATTAACAAGCTTACATCTTTGTCCTTCATCCTCTGCAACTAGTTTGGTGTTTCCAAGTCATCACGTGGGCAGTAGAAAGTGGAACAATGGCACATATTTGATGAGGAGGAAGCAAGCGAGCAGTATGTTGGTGAGAACTAGTATTTATAAACACAATTACCTTTCATATAACTGGATATCAAATGTGATCTTTTCATGGCATTTCTTTTGCTTTTCAGTAACACCTGAAGTGTTTTACTGCTGTAGATAATAAGTGATTTGTGGTGCATCCGTCCTCTCTGGATGGCTTGATATATTTTCTACAGTATTTTAATGCTATAACAGGGTTAACACCGTATTAAGGTTTTCTGCTCAGGGGTACTAAAGGGTACAAGGTAGTACTTTAAAAACCACAAAAATGAACCCAGAAAACCTCCCTTCTACGTGAAATTCTTCTGCACCCTTATCTAGATTCCCAAACAATGTGGATAAACCAATGCCAAATTTGAAGGTCCTATAATTTTAAGAAACAATCCTGATAATTTGCAGCTAGTAAGACAGATATTTTAGGGTTTTAAATAAATTTAAATAAAGGAATTCTCGTGAGAAAAAAAAGAACTCTACCTGTGAGCTACAATTCCCATGTCTCTTTCGTGTTCTAAATGTCACTTTCTTTCTGTAATGAATTGGGCAGGAAACTCTGCCCTTTCCTTTGAATGACTCATGATGTAACGTACTTACAGATTAGAAGTACAATTTGAGTAATGTGCTGTATGGCATTAGGTGACGTTTTGCTTATTCCATCACATTTATCCTAATGAAAACTCTGCATTACGTCACTTGTGCTAATATTACTGTTTTTAGATCATTAGTGCAGCAAACTTTTTTGAAGTTCATATACGGGTGTACTTTTCTTCCAGGTCAGGGCTGCACTTTTCTTGTGTTAAAATTTTAAACTCGTTTACCTACAAATATAATTAATTACTAGTTACATTTTCATAATTGATTGATACATTGTAATAATTTATTCCAATTAATCGTAAAAGTACTTATTAATGTTTCATTTGTAGCTGTTAAATAATTCCAGATGGCATGCAAATACGTATTGATTTTAATACAAAGTAAATCCTGATCTTGCTGATCTGGATTTCAGCACCCTTAAAAACTGCAGAATAGAGCACGACTTTTCAATAGACTTGGTGAATAGAGGAACTCTTCCACTGGAAAAAAAATAGAATGTCCTATTCATTGCAAATTAATATGCTCTGTTGTTTGTTAAGCCATTAACGTACAGAACAAAAGAGACTGTTTCAGTAGTATTTTATTTTAGAGTGATGTTTTACATTTTAGACTTCTGGTGCCCAGACAGTGTGACAAAGAATGAAGTGACAGTTCTGATGCCTATTAAAATTGATAATCTATCTGCATGTGAAGTCTTCATTTTTACATATCAATTCTGTTTGCTCATGCCAAGGATATGGGACATGTCTAGAAGATAGGACCATTGGAGGAGTGTTGGTGGCAGCTCACTCTGGCTAAGTTATGTGGCTGGTTTTCTTTTATAATAAGTAGTAAGAGAAGATCTGCCAGACCAGAAAGAATTCAGAAGAACGGTCTTACCAAATTCCTTGAATTGTCCTATTGAATTACAAACTGAGTCCCAGGAGAGCTTTTGGTCATTGGACATTTCAAGCTCTTCTCAAGGCTCTACTCATGTTGGCTTCTCTCCTCTTTCGTATAGAGAAATATGTGTCCTTTGAAATTAATTCCCTCCAGCAGAAGTCATTATTTTGAGGAAAGGAGAAGAAAAGAAAGCAAAAACAGTAATGGAAACACACAGCAGGCTTTAGCAGGGTCAGAAATGAGTGGCAGGTTCCCTGTCCTTTGGAACCTCCTGCATTCCCTCTCAATGGAAAAACCTGGTTCATTCTTTTCCCTTCTTTGCATGAGGTTCATCTTTCAGTTCTCCAGCTGGGAGTCCTGTTCTCCCACCAAACCTTGTGCCTTCATGTCCTCTGCCAATCAGGTGAAGCTACTGTAAATTCTGCAGAATTTGCTGATATATCTCAAAAGAGCTCTTGAAGAAGAAAAGAGTTGATTTATCATAGACTCAAGTGAGCGCAACATTAGCCCCCAGGGTTAGAAATGGATCTGTGGCAATACCACACGAGTGGCCTCTAAGGAGCGGACTTCAAACAGATTTTTGAACAGTACTTTAATTGACAGACACAGTTTTTCCCCTGTTCTAGCAATACCCAATGAGAGAACATTATCTTTTCTATAATCTTTATCTAAGTGAAATGTTAGAGTTCCTGGGCATGATTCAGTTCTGTCTGATGCCATTTGAAACACTCTAGGGACCCACCTGGCTCCAGCTGCCAGTTCAAAAGTGCACAGGTCTCCTGGAGGTCTTGTCTTATACCTGCCACCAGCTTGCTAGCATCTCAGATCTTTTTGACATCTCAGATAACACCTGATGTGTATGTTTAGGCAGTTGAACTGAGCTAGCACTGTACATTCATGAATACAAATCTCAATTAACATTTTCCCTAATTCCACATAGAATGATTTAAGTTTGAATTTGAACTTTTACAATAAAGATAGCTTCAGAATTTATACACTCATTTTCTCCTTAATGCTTTCGGTAACTAAATTTGTATGCAATCTAAATCTGAATCTCTTAATCAGTACCTATTTTTTTTAATGATTTGCCACAAATTAGTGTTGTTTATATGATCTATTTTCATCTTTGAAATACATAAAAACATAAAAACAGCCAAAATTTTGTTTGGCTCACTCTAGTACATTTATTAATGTCCTTGTCAAATGTTAACCTGGAGCATCTTCTCTGGGACACTGCCAACTGCTTTAATGTGCAATGGTGGTACATGAACTTAAGCTGAAGGTCTGTGATATGTAATTAATATAGTTAAGTTGAAAAATGCCTGGAAACTAATTTCTGGAAAAAGAAGGATGGAAGCTGAGTCATGCAGTAATAATCTTCTGTTTAATTAAGCATAATAAACTGTAAAGAAAGGTGTTTATAACTTGCTACTGAGGACTGAGCAGAAGATAATCTTATGGTTAAAATTATTGGTCTTCACATCATAAATTACTTAGTTTAAATTAAAAATGTACTGCAGGCTCCTCTGTGACAATAATATTAAAATAACTGCCATACTTAATAGTTGTACATATGGAGGGGTTGTACCCTGAAAGGACAGTATGTTCACTGTTTTTTCTGAAGTGCTTATCAACTTGGTTCAGACTTTTTCCACAGACGGCTTGTCTCTTGTCTGACAGGGTCAAATGCCTTTACGGCTAGGAAAGCTGCTCAGGGAATGAGAACACAATTTTAGTGCAATTTGGTTGACCACAGCTGAAGAAAACCATACATTATTTGGAGCATGTGACAGATGACTCCGCAGGGCTAGAGCATCCTCTTCTGTCTGGGAAGCAGCCTGTGCAAGGGAAGGAAGAAAGCTCTGCCTAAGCTTATATTCACCATGATAAATGAGATGATAAATGACCTCTGCATGTATGGGGGATTGCTCTTCCACCCTTGTCCTAATGGGAAACTTTATTGAAGCAACACTTCTGTTTTAAAGAATCCTCTGACATTGATTGATATATTGCCTTGAACATAGAAATCATGATGCCATTATCAGTATATTTCTTACACTTCGAATAATAATTCTCCTAAGAGACTTTCTTTTTAAACATTCTGTAGCCTGCCATCAAGTTCTTTTCTGTCATAAGCTAATGAGGCAATGTATACTTACATGTAAGCAGCTCCTCTTTTCAAAGTAAAAGTAGTATTATTTCTTTATTTTATTTTATTTTATTTTATTTTATTTTATTTTATTTTATTTTATTAATTGTAATAAAGGTTGTTTCTGGTACTCATAATATGTTTTCCTCTTCTCATTGAATGACCTGCAGCAGGAGAAAGGTAAGCATAGGAATTCTTTTACAGCTTCATCTCTCTCATCTCTCCAGGTGTTACCTAGGATCCAACACTTGAAGTATAAATTCTGTCATTAAAATCTTTTCCAGTTAAAACAAAAAGCCTAACCTATTCCCCTCAATAGTTTCGTTAATTTAACACAAATCTGTGAGATTGTTGCCTTCTACAAAATTCTATTTTATTGTACACTTTCTACCCAATAAAAATGCCGCGTGACACCTATTGGGACTGTTCATTTCAACATGACAGCCAATAAACTTGACCTACTATCTGTGTCAGTATTGCTTCTGGATCTATTTCTCTTCAGTCCAGTGTTTTAGATTTTGTGAAACCTAATCAACTTTGGCCTGGATACGTGAAATCCCAACTGACAAAGTAAAAGGGTGGCACTTCTTAGACCAGAAATTGTGTTGATGCAGATGGAGTGTTTTAAGATAATATGTACATCTTTATTCTGAATACAGTGCTGAGTTTAATAACTGGAAGTAATTTTGATTAATGAAAAGAAATGTAAGAGTTATAGGGGAGCTGTCCTTGAAGTTTAAAAAAAGGACTTATTTAGAGTGAAAGGGGCTAAAATGATGGCAAAAAAAAAGTATTGTATTGTATTTACAGATTCATCCTGTTCAAGTACTGACTGGAGAACTATAGTCAATAGAGTTAGAAATATAATACCTATGCTGAATTAATGATTGTAACTATAAGATATTTTTAAGTTTTTTTTTAATGAAAAAAAACCAAAGCCATGTGGTTATTATAGTCCTCCTTTTGTTTTAGAAGAAAAGGAGAAGAAAATAAATTTTGAAATGATGATTAGTTTCTGTCAGTCAACTCAAGATACATTTATCATGTTATATATCATACATTTGTGAGACGGGGCACTTCCTAGTGATGTTACAGTTTGGCCTTATAGTTCTTGTTTCTTTCTTTTTAAAAAAGGACTAGACAGTTGATCGTCCTGTACAGTTTAATCCCCAGAAAGACATGGGTGGATTTGATTAATATGACTGTATATAATAAAAGTTTTCTGTGAAAACTGTTCGATATATCAATCTATTCAAACTAGTTTCCAGTCATGAATACGGGTTGAACACCTGTTTCTATGCTCATCAAACAAGGCTGAAGAAATGTAAGGGGAATCTGCAGCAACACTATCTCTTTGAAGTCTGCTTTTAAGATGCATCCACTGTCAACAAACCAGCAATAATTGCTACAGCTGTTCCCTGACAAAAAGCATCCCTTTTTTTGGACAATAGATGCCTACAGAAGATGAGTGAAATACCGATAATGTTGAGATACTGCAAAGTTAATAACAAAGGATCAAGGAGAATCCTGTCAAGCTAAGAAAATCTTTGAAAGAACACAGGAACATTTCTGTGCTTATCTTACGTATGGAAATCCAAAATACATGAAACCATATTCCAAGCAAATTAGCTTCAGTCCAGGTAAGTATATCTACTTGTATCTATCTTTAACCATATTAAATGTTCTAGTATGGGAAGGAGAGGTTTGACTTTTTTTTTGCCCTAAAGCAACAACAAAATAAGATTTACTGTTAAGAAGTGTTAAACAGCTTAAATGTGGATGAAAATTTGTCTTGAGAATTATTTGATGGATTGTATGGCCAAATATTCAATGTGTGTGTAAATGAAGCAAGAATTTGGATGGGTGTTCATGCTTAGATTCTTAATAATGAAATATTATTAAAAATAACATCATAAAATATTTTACAGTTTAAAACCAGAGCAGATGATCTGTGAGTTTAAAATCATCAGTGTATTGAAGCATTAATATTGAGGATTAGTACTATTAAGATCATCTCATACTTTCACTTCACTCCAAATTCCTGTTTTTAAAGCTAGGAGACTTAAATCTTTTGAAGAATTCCTTTTTCCTACTCCAGCAAGACTAATTTTACTTGGATCAAAAATGAAGCCTGAGATTATATGCCTCAGACTTGTTGAATGCCTTTGTTTTGGGGAATAAATCCCAAATGAATTTTTGATGAAGTGAAAATGTTTGAATTTTTATTGGCTTAAATTTGATGCAGAAACGTGAGTGATTTAATTCCTGAGAAATAAAATACTTGACCTGAAAATATTTCCCCTTATTTCTAGACTTAAAAGACCTTCTCCCTCCTTGAAATATATTTTGTGTCATACCAAGTTTAAAAATAACAATACTAACTTCAGTTAAAACTCAGTTAACCAGTTTACTTGCTTACCTCATTTTAAGAAGTATGTTACTTCTGGTGGAGGAAAAAAAAAAAGATGATCCAGAAATCTCACCCAATGGGTTTTCTTCTTTAAAGCTGGAGATTTCTTAGCAGTCAGTTATCTTAAACTAGTAAGCTTTTTGTTCATGGCTTGTTTCTTTGCTTAGCTAAGTCTTTTGGATTGAATTTCGTATTTATATATTTTGACTGTACTTTAATTAGAACTCAGGCAAAGTAAACATACACCATGTCTTTACCTTGACCAGTCTTTTGGGAGAAACAGACCTCTTAGATACACTATACTGTTTTCACAGAGATATAGAATTATCAGAAATTAAAGTTGTTCACTCCTTTGATTTTGTAGGAAGTGCATGGAAGGGGAGAAACCCATCTTCTCATTGCTGAGCTGTGAGCTTTCTGTGGAGTGCAGAGCACTAAGGCCTGAGTGAGAGAAAGGAATGTGTATTCCTGATGCTACACAGAATGCTTTGTATAAAAACACATGCAGAAATGTTTTAACCCCAAAAGCAGTTCTGTTACATTGTATATGTCTGTGAGAAAAGTGGTTCTTCGTTGCTGCGGATGCACTTTGGTTGAGTGATTTACTTTTGCTGATAGAATGTAAAGACAATGTATATGGGAATATCTGATGTGTGTCTGTCAAGGATGACAGGCAAGTGATTCCTTTTCTGCTGTCATGTTCTGCCTGCTACAGGGAGCTGAGCTTCCTGTTGCTATCTACTCTCGTTCTCCAGATGGTGCTGGCCATATTATATTTTGAATGCACATTTATTATAAAACCTGTATACCACCAGAGGACTGTCTTTGTGAAATATAATCTTCAAAATTAGGAGCATGAAGGCCACATTCATTGCCAACATAAAGCTACAGCATTCCATGGATTTTTACCTCTACTTCAAGTGTGGCCTTATGAATTATCACCAACTCTACTAAACATTAGAAAAACAAAATAGCATTGACAGTTTGGTCAAAAACTGGAGACATATATTATTATTCAGTTTGGTGGTGTTCAGACCTGCTAGAGACTGTTGGTATCTAAATTGGAGCCAGTATGTGCAAAACTACTGCCTTGCGTATAACATTAGAATTGAACATACCATATACTTTGAATTATGAGGCATTGGAATGTGATCCCAAACCTAATCCAAACATTTCCCCGTCCAGCCATCCTGACTTGGAAAAGTTAATCACAAGGAAACAACTCACAAAAAGGACTTAGCCAGTAGCTGTCTTCTCAGTAGGCTATACCGATGCTGTGAGACGTGATGTTGGCAGAACTGGCTTTCTGTGCCTTAGCACACTGGCTGAAAGTAAATAACTCCCTCTTTTTTTTTTCTTTTTTTTTCTTTTTGTCTGGGTGGAACAGGAGAAAATGAGGCAAAGAGTGCTAAAAGCCACCTTGTATTTCAGATAAACACATGCAGCAACCAAAAACCTTTTGGTTAAGAAAACCAGCATCAAGGTACAATCTTCCACCACCAACGATTTTAAAAGAAATGTAATTTCTTCTTTGTATTCTCCTTGTCCTTCAGATTTTTTTTTTTTTTAATTTTTATTTTTGTCTAGCTTCTGCCACTCTGTGGTACAGATATGTTCTTTGTTTCACATTCATCTTGACTCCCTTTTTATTCCTTCACTAGTAACCCTGATTCCGCTCTGTGGTCTCAGTCTTCTTGCCTTTTTTCCTTGTTCATGCGGTGCATCTCACCCCCATGTTTTGTCAATGCACTCAGGCAGACCTGGCTCCAAATGCACCTTTTCCTTCTGCTGAAGATACAGAAGATTCCTAGGAATAGATTTGACTATTCCCAGTTTCTGCAGATAACATCCAAGTCCTAGCTGCCCCCAAACCTTTCCAAGCCATCAGGGAGTGGTTTGTGCATATCCTTTACTCTGTGCCCATTTCAGATCATAGTCTTAAGATCCCCATGTTTTTTGTTTTTACCTAGTTTCCTTGAACATAGCAGTCCAACAACATGCATCCAGACCACTTTCCTGCAGAAGCAGCTATTGGGGTAAAATCTGAGCTGTGCCAGCTCTGATAGGCTTAGCTGTGATGAAAGGACTATCAAGAAATACATGGGAAGTATTTGGGAAATTAACTTTTTTCCTTCATCATTTCTTACAGATTCTGTTTTTACTACTAAGCAAATGGGAATTGAACCTAAAGGAGCTGTTTCAAGATCTGGCATCAAGTGTTTTCTCAGTACTCTAACAGCCCTAATAATCACAGAATCAAAGGGATTGGAAGGGACCTCTGGAGATATCAAACCCAGCTCCCTGCTAACACAGGTTCCCTACAACAGGTCACACAGGAAAATGTCCAGGTGGGTTCTGAATATCTCCAGAGAAAGAGAATCCATTGCTTCTCTGGGCAGCCTGTTCCAGAGCTCTGTCACGCTCACAGCAAGGAAGTTCTTCCTCACGTTCAAATGGATCTTCCTGTGTTCTAGTTTGCACGCATTGCCCCTTGTCCTATCGCTGGGCACCACCAGGAAGAGCTTGGCCCCATCTACTTGATTCCCACCCCGTAGATATTAATAAGTAAGTATAGATAAGATCTCTTCTCAGTCTTGTCTTCTCCAGGCTGAACACGACTTCATGATAATATAGGAAAGTTACCCAGTTTGAACCAGTGAGGTTAATTCCTCATGGAATTCATTAGGGATCTGTGAAGAACAAACACTGTCCCTTTTACATTAACTCCACAGTGTTTGAAAAGTATCTATGTATCTAAATGAAAGTGGGAGGAAGATAAGGTTTCAAGAGCATTTCTTTTTCTTTTTTTCTTTTATTTTTTCTTTCCATGTCTGTGTTATAGTTATTAAACTCTGATAAGCTGATCTCATTGTACTGAATTAGGTTCTCTTGAAACTCTCACTTAAACAGTTAACCAGATTTTATTTTGGCAGCAGCAACAACAATTCCCAGAAAGAAGGATCCCAAGCAAAGCCCAGTGTGTAATATTTTAAAGCAACTGTTTTAAGAAATCCCAATCTCTTTTCTAATCTATAAAACAGATTCCTCGTGACATTTTTATACAACGGAAGTTTCCCTTTTCACTTTGAAAAAGAAATAATGGAGCATAAAGAGAAAGGTGGGAATCTTGTTTATGGCCAAAGCCAAATTTCTGTGTACCTGTTTCATCTCTTGACTAAAAGTTCAAAAATGAAATAGTAGAAGTCTCTTTTCTACTTTGGGTTCATGTGCCCATTTCTACCTCCATCTCACATTTGTACTGTCTTATAGACAAGTTTTTGTTCGTACAATATGCAATTTCCAGCTCTGTGCAGGAGGCTAACCTAAGGGCTGTCAAACCTATTAATCCACACTGTGCAAAAAGGCTTCTTTCAATAGGCTGTTCATCTGCCCACTGAGTTTTACTTTGAATTGATAATGTATTCCCATGATTGTGGTTTGCTAAAGTGTAAGATAGATAGACTAAAATCAATGTATATAAGATACTCTATGCACTACTTGCAGCTTTTTTTTCTTATTCTTCCTGAAAAATGATGAGAGTCAAGAAAAAACAAGAATTCTTTAGATACTTCTCAGCTGCTGATCCAAGTTTGTGCAAAAATGTATCAGAAGTAATTCTGGGGAGTAATTCTGTGCAGGTACTCTTGTGGTGACTTTTTAAAATATTTGGGAGATGAGTGTATCATGTAAAAAGAAGCTTGTTTTTATTGACCACCTTATTTTTTTTTTTTTTTTTTTTTGTGTAATTTAGGCTTAATGCTATGCATTGGATGATATCATTCTGATTTTAATGCTGGCTGCAGCACAGGTAGTCTCTAAAGACAGAAATAACACTTTTATTTTGTATCTCAAATTTACGTGCCAGTCAGATGCTCTGTTACACAGTCAGTTATTTGAATATGTGCTTCAGAATACTATGATCACAGCATACATTGACAAAGGTATGTACCCATGGTTGAAGAAAACGTTATGAATACAAAATCATAAATGCCACACTGCAAATCCAGGTGAAGTCAATAAAAAGTTTCACATAAATTTCTGGGTGCTTTAAATAATAGCAATAATACTGCAGTGGATGGATTTTAAACTAAATTAGGAGCAAAGCTATGCCAAAGTATTGTTATAAACTGATTTTTAATATCCAATCAGCATCTTGCAATTTGAGGACTTCTTAATGCTTGGTTATGCTCATTGTGACACAGTGCATTCATTATTTGAATGGCAAATTTTGAGCAGAAATTAATTGTTGCAAGATTTTCTACAGTTTGCACAGTGTAATACCATTGTTTGAAATTTGCAGTCTGTTTAGCAAACTGATTGACTTCACAAGAAAATGAATGATTGTACAGCATAAAAACTTTACTGGACATGTATCCTCCCTCATATTTTATAAAATTAAAAGTTTAGTAACTTTATATCCTTAACAAATGGTTAATATAATTTATATGTGCACCAAAACAGTGAGAGAAATTAATATACCAAATGCCCTAAGATAAAAACTAAACTGAAGTACTGGGGCATACTGGTTGCCTTCATGTTGTTACTGTTGCTGCCTTCATTTTAAATCACATTATACTGTTTTTTTTTGTGTGTGTTTTTTTTTCTTTGGGTGGGGGGGGGTGGAGAACTCCTCATGTCATACTTTTTTTTATTCCAGACTCGTGAGAAAATTAAAGTTTTTGTTATTATGCTGTGTATGTGTGTATTTAGAATCAGTGTGTGCACGTGTGTGTGATTCCTTCCCTTCTGACTCCAGATTCTGTGCATTATTTTCTCTTGGATTTGATAGAGACAGATGTTTCAAAAATGCTAACTGCTTCCAGGAAAAAAGTAGACTATTTAGATAATGAAAGGACTTACAATTGCAACCCACAGCAAGGGAAGGCTAATACATGCATTTTGCATAATGCTGCCCAGGAATCTGCACAAGCTAACTTTTGCTGCTCCCACAACTGCTTTTCATTATATTAGTGATGGAAAAGCTTGTAAAATATAGTTGCCTTAAAACAAACAAACAAACAAACAAAAAACAAACAAAAAACAAAGCAAAACAAAACCTATAAATTTTATTTCCAGAATAAGAGACACCAGAAAGTATCAGGGAGCCAAGTGTGGCACTTTCATATGCTAAAATGCACTTGATTTAGTGTGATAAAGTGGTCTGTGTTTAGCAGGTGTTACCACGATAACACATACTACAGTTTCATGTGATAGAGTAGTTCTAGTCAAAGGGAATCTTAGGCAGGCTGCTTGAACCCTTTGCTTCAGGATCCAAAGCTCATGTGATATAGTATGAATCTTTCCACTGTCTTTATCAGCATTTAATTCAGGCCACGTTTATACTCTGCGTTCATAGATTAGACTCATATGATAGCAAGAACAAACAATCTGTTTATATTCCAGGGACGAGAGCGCTATTATACCATCACAAAGAATGTCAAAATAGATGTACTGTGTACAGAGAATGTTGCTAACTCACTGTTTTATTTCCACTTTAATTTATTTTTATAGGTCAGATGGGTTTATTTTAAAGGTTACCCAAACAGAGTTTAAAGCAAGCCAAATCCATGCGTATCTTTTTCAGATACACATGGTTGCAATGCCTGAGAAGTGTGGGGATCCATTCACTGTGCTGGGAGAGGATTATCTATTTAAAATTTGGGGAAAAAAAATTATGTGTCAGATGAAATAAGCGATCATGATAAGGACTAAGAGGAGGACAAACCGTGGTGCAGGTCTTTCTGCTCTGTGAGAAGTGGCACTCATATCTAAAGAGATATCTAAGAGATTTTGGAAAAGTGGAATTACCTGTGTGTAGACTGTAACTCAAAGCTCGTCAAGTATAGCATATAACAGAAAGGTTTCATATAGACCATGCATAGACATTTTATTGATTTTTCTTAATGAGGCCTTGAACAACACTGTCCCTTATCTGACAGGTACTGATGATATAAATGCACCAATCATACCAAATACTGCAAAGTGTATCACGTGTAACTATGCCGATAGTTATGAACCCAAGCCCAGAATTGTCTGAAGTCCTTAATATAGATGGAGCCAGGACTGAACTGCTTGTGGTCTGCCTTCATGCTTTGGTCTCTCCGTGTTGGCATCCTGCTATGTGTGCTGTGCCATTGGCACAACAATACAGACTCTCCCACTATTGGGATATTTCACGTTATCCATTTAAGGATTTAAGTACAACACATATGATCACGTAGTTAAGACACATTTATTTGTCCCTTTTAAGAGGGGATAAGTTATTAAGGATCTATTTCACAAGGCAATCAAATTCTCCAAGTTTTCCACTTTATATATATTAATATAAAATATTATCCCAGTTGAATAGTCCATTAGGAGGTAATATGATATGTTTGATAATGGGTAATGTCAAGAGAGAAGGACTGAGCTGATCAAGCATATATCTCATGCAACTTAGTTAAAAGGCAAGGAATCTCCCCTTTAACATTCTGAAATTGGCTTTCAGCCATTGGATGCATTGGCAGAAAGTATTTGTAAAAGCTCTGTAAAAATGAAGATTATTTTCGAGTCACTAAACTACATTTGTACAGAAAAGTCTCTGACTGTCCCTTCAAAATACACATACAGTACTCAGTATCAACACCCTGTATGTAACTGATGCAGACTTTGTTCCATATCTGCTGATCCTCTCTCAAATTTGTCAGTAAATAACATAAAAGATCTCATCAAAATTATGGAACGTATTGAAACAGCTTCGAATTCACTTTAAAAAATGAGAAATAAGGAGTCCCCCTTTTTTTTTTTTTTTTTTTTTTTTTAAATAAGGGACTCATTCTTGTCAGGGACAGAATTCAGTTTTCCTTATCATTTAAGAAGATACAGTCATAAAGTAACTGTATAGTAAAAAAAAATATGTAATGAGATTTAAACTGATACAAGTATATGCAGATATCTATTTAAATCTTTTACCAATTCTGTATTGGTGTAACTTTTAATACTCTGCTTTATTAACATTGCTTTCTCTGAGGACTCACAAAATACCATTTTCAAACCCATATATTTGATGCATGTGTTCCTATATTCCTGAAGTAAAGTTACTTGGAAATGTTTTGGTTTTTTTCTCAACAGAATATACTTTGTCCATCTTTGCTATTCTTCTTCCTCTCTGTTTTCAAGCCAGTTGGTAGAAAAATTAGTAGTTTAGTTTATGATTTCTATCTTCCAAGTAGAATACTTATATTTCAAATCTTAGTTGAATTCCCGCAAACCATAAAAACTATTTTATACATAAATGTCAACACGTTGTCATTCTTTAAATATTAGTTTGAAACTTAGTTTAGATTTCCTTGGAAACTGATCAGATAAATGATAAAAAATCATATAAGGTAATATTAGAGTCCTCAGCCATACGTTGCGATAATATATTTATAATATTTTCTATTTAGGTGCTCTGCTGATCTACTGCTGTAGAGCTATCTTTTACAGAAGACAACTAGGGTCAAATTTATTTTTCGCTTCCTTTCCTGTGCTGGAAGACTTAACATTGAAATATGTGAAGTGGGTTTGCTTTGCTATTCTGAATAAGCATACACTTTTTCCGTACTGTAACGATTAAATAGTTTCTTGTGATTGAAATGAGAATGAGTATTTGTAAAGCCCACAGATACTTTTTTTCTAATTAAAAGTGGTAATGAACACTTGATACAGTGGGCAGTCTATGTGAACACAGTAAAGGATGAATACATCGTGTTAGTTTGGTTGAAAACCTGTTCTGTTGACACACTTAGTAGGTTTCTTGGTTCATGCTATCGATTGCTTGATATTAGTATCAAAGCCTTTAAGTCTTACAAACAGTGAGGTTGCAGACAAAAATCAGATTTTGTATACTGTGCCATGGAAGTGTACATGTACCATCCTAAGTCTTAAGCAGTGATTGCTTCTTCTGTTTAAGGACTGAGAACCTTTGTATAGATTTTAAAATCCAAGAGCAACAGTGTCAAAAAGTAAAATGACAGTTTCCAGTCACTGGATTTTTGTTGTTTTCTTGGCTACTTGAAATAGACCTGGATTCACATTCCATGGGAAGGACTTGTTAACAAAAGCAGCAACGATTATACCTATTTAAAAACAAAGTGCAAAAACATTTCCAACATTTTCAAGAAATTTGGAAAAGTCAGCATGACCTTTAGATTTGTTTGGTAAAACATTTCTAAGGCTGACCAAGTAAGGAGCTGGACTGTAGGAAAAGCAGGAGGTCCTGGGGGTGATGGGGGTGTGGGCTCCAAGCTGCCTGCCTGGCAGCCCCTCCTGCAGCCTTCATGTCTAGTTGCCTGGTGAGCCTGAGATCCCAAATATTTAGGATCCTGGAGCCTGGGATCTAGGCCTCCTAGGAATAAGCATGCTGAAAGACCAAAGTGGGCCTCCTCATGTACCTGGAAGTTGTAAACTACGGGGTGCTGGAGAGAGATGAGCCCAGGAGAGCCCATGCTACTTGAAAGGTCAAATGAAAGGTCATCATGTCCAGACTCCCAGATCCTGAAGTAGACAGCAGACTGCTGAGGAAATGGGCATCTGGATGGTGGCCTGCTGAGGGAGCGATGAGAATCTAAAGAATGTTCTGCCTCTGGTGAATCCCCATTTTCTGACAGAAAAGTATTCCCTGAAAAGTTTCAGGGCTGCTGTAACTCTTCTACTGCTGTTCTCTTTTGATATAACTTTACTTTGAGGTCTATGAACAAAAAGATGATCCTGTAGTGATTTTAGTCCTGGGGCTGGAAACTAAGAAAAAGACTGGGAAATTTCCCCAAAGGATGCATTTCTGCTCTGACTTTGTGCATACCTCTCTACTAAAATCAGTTAATAGTTTGCCATATCAATTATATTTGCACTGAATTGTCAATGGGATATGAATATCCTATTAACTTTTTCTGGGACTTACTTGTAGGTATCTCATGAGCTAGAATACTTGAAGGTTAGGGGGGCCCATGAGAGCTGGGCAACATTTAAACAACACTTCTTCCAAGCTCAAGATCAGTGCATCCCTAAGAATAGGAAATTGGGGAAGTGAGGCAGGAGGGCTGCATGAATGAGCAAGGAGCTTGTGGATAAGATCAAAGGAAAGGTTTATGAAATGTGGAAAATGGGCCTGTTCTCTTGGACAGTATAGGACTATAGGAGTGTTGTCAGGGCCTCCAGGGAAGTAATGAGGAAGGTTAAAACTCACCAGGAGCTGAGGATGGTAAAGGAGACAAAGGATAATAAGAAGGGTTTTTAAAGAACATTAACAGTAACAGGAAGACTAGAGATAAAGTGGGTCGCATGCAGAAGGAGGGAAGTGTCCTGATAACAGGGGATGCTGAGAAGGCAGAGATGCTGAACACCTTCTTTGCTTTGGTGTTTGCTTCAAAGACTCCTCCTTGGGACTCCCGGACACTGGAAGGAAGAGAGAGAGTCTGGGAAATGGTGAGCTTCCCTCTGGTTGAGGAGGGGGTGGTGTGGGAGCATCTGTGTGGGGATCAATGTGCACAAATCCATGGGCCCTGATGGGATGCATCCATGTGCACTGAGGGAGCTGGCAGAGGTAACTGCCAAACAGCTCTCTATCATCTTTAACAGGTCTGGGAGAACAGGAGAGATGCCTGAAGACTGGAGTATAGCTAGTGTCACTCTTCAAAAAGGGCAAGGAGGATCTGGGAAACTACAGGCCAGTCAGCCTCACCTCTGTCCCTGGAAAGATAATGGAATAACTTGTTCTAGATGCCATCTCCAAGCAATTGGAAGAGAAGAAGGTCATCAGGAATAGTCAGCATGGATTCACCAAGGGAAAACCATGCTTGACCAACCATGTAGCCTTCCATGATGGCAATACCAGCTGAGTAGGTGGGGGGAAGAGCAGTGGATGTCATCTACTTTGACTTCAGCAAGGCTTTTGATACTGTCTCCCATGACATCCTGATACTGAAGCTGAGAAAGTGTGCGATAGATGAATGGATGGTGAGGTGGGTTGAGAACTGGTTGACTGGCTGGGCAAAAATAAACCAGGTGAGGTTTAACAAAAGCAAGTGTAGAGTCTTGTACCTGGGAAGAAATAACCACAAGTATCTGTATGGGTTGGGTCATGACCTGCTGGAGAGGAGCTCTGTGGGGAAGGATCTGGTGGTCCTGGTGGATGACAGGTTGGCAATGCACTAGCAGTGTGTCCTGGTGGCCAAGAAGGCCAGTGTTTTCCTGGAGTGCATTAAAAGAAGGGTGGCCAGCAGGTCAAGGGAGGTGATCTTCCCCCTCTACTCTGCCCTGGTCAGGCCTCAGCTGGAGTACTGTGTCCAGTTCTGGGCTCCCCAGTACAAGAAAGACAGGGATCTCCTGGAGAGAGTCCAAAGGAGGGCCACAAAGATGATAAAGGGCCTGGAGCATCTCCCCTATGAGGAAAGGGTGAGCAAAGTGTGTCACTTCATCCTTGGGAAAAGAAAACTCTAAGGGGATCTGATTAATGTTTATAAATATCTAAAGCGTGGGAGTCAAGAGACATGGCCAACTTCTTTTCAGCAGTCTGTGGGGACAGGGCAAGTGGAAATGGCTGTAAGCTGGAGCATAGGATTTTTTGCACCAATGTGCAAAGGAAGCACTGGAACAGGCTGCCCAGGGAGGTTGTGGATTCTCCTTCTCTGGAGATATTCAAGACCCTCCTGGATGTCTAGTTGTGCAGCCTGCTGTAGGGGGTCTGCTTTGCAGGGTGATTGGACTTGATGATCTCTGGAGGTCCCTTCCAGCCCCTACAGTTCTATGATTCTGCAATTTTGTGAACCTGTTTATCAGTAGGAGTGTAAATGGGGAAACAAGACCTGGATTCTCTTGCAAGAGATTTGAAAATATGATTGCTCATAGTCCATTGTTGCAATTATACTTTTCAGTAGCCACAAGTCCAACTGTAGATAAGCCATACACTAATGAGATCACTCATCTCAGATTTAAGCAACTGTACAGTGTTTTCAGGTTTAACGCTTGAAGGGGTTTCTGTATCTATGGGATGGAAATGTTAATTAACAAGTGTATTTCTTGCAAAAAGAAAGCAGGTCGTGTTCCTGAAATGTCTTAACGTTATGGGACATTGTTTTCTATTTTGCTGTTGCATCCTCTTGAACGGAAAACATAGTGAAATAATTTTAGCCGTGGTCTTGCATTTGTAATGAGAAGTGGAGGCCACTGCTTGGACCATTTACCTCCAGTGGTCATTCATTTTTATGCTAGACTGTGGAGTCACTTTGCTTTATTTATTCTTTTGGCCTCTGGTATTTTTGCTGTTCCAGCTTATTTTTTATTTTTATTATTTTTAAGTCTCCAGTGGACTGGAATACAAACTCTGCAAATTCATCAGGTTATAATGGATGGCCAGGAATGATTAATGTCATGTGTTAGTTTTGGAGTGGTTTTGGATGTAGATATGCTGCAGACTGCGGTGTTTTATGGAATTTTAGACTTAAGTGCAGCCTGTCTGTAGCCTTCACATATTGTTTGCTGGTTGCTGCTGATTAATCACATCTACTGCAGCTGTCGTACTGGGGGGATTTGAACAAACCATGGACTTTTTCATTTTTTCCTCTTTTTGTAGTGCCATAGTACAGAAATACGTTTGAACAAAATGTTCATTCTATCCTTTAAACATCTTTGAAAGGTAAGATTAATTGACTGTGTTTGCTATTAGTACATTTCAATTTGGATAAGTCTAATAACTAAGCTTATAAAGCAGGCTTTACCTATTCTATTAAGAGGAAAACCTGGAATATTTATTTCCTTTAGTATCTCTATCGATGTTTATGGAGCTATTCAAGTAACTGAAGGAGTTCTATCAAATTTTTAGACAGAACTGAGGATAGAAATGATGTCTATGCTTTGACGAAACTACTGAGTGCAAGGTGAGGATTCCCGGTTTTGTATTTCCTAAATCCTTGTTTTCTCTTCTGCATAGACATGTTATTCTTATTCTAGAATAGTTACAGCTAATGCTGTTTGCTGGGTAAATGGTAAATCTGGGGCCACAAGAGGGTCCTCCTCAGTATAGTTAGATCCTAACGCCTTTGATGCAGTCAGGCATCCATTGTTAGACTACACAACACTTATCAAGGCAGAAGAACAGCCTGTGGCAGAATTTCTTTTTGTAGAAAAACGAAAAGATAAAGGTCAACATTTCCAGATGTCTGCTCCTTCTGGAAAATTCCTATTTCCATATTTTAACACTAGTGATTTTTTTTTCTTTTTTTTTTTCAGACATACTCGTCTGCTGCTTTTGGAGCCTATGGGGAACTTAGAACTTCCCAAATTATTCTGATTTTATGTACTGGGTGTAGGAACCAAGTTTTAGACACATTTTTCAAAGAAAGTATATCAAGTTGTATTTTTTTGTTTGATTTTCCATATATATTCACTATTTCTGACAGTGTGTTGTTTTGTAACACAACCTAGTCCTTTTCTCATGGTCCATTTTTCTTATTCACTATGAGTAGTACAGAGCTTTTGAAGAATACTCTAGTGGCCCTAGATGAAGGTATTTTGAAATCCTGAAAGTGAATATACTTTAAAAGAACTTAAAGGGAATTAAAAAACACTAAGGAAGCTAGTTGTGTGGGTTTTTTTTTTCTCTTTTTTTTTCTTTTTTTTCCTGGGATTAGTGGCATTCCACAGCTCTAGGGTAAGAAGTTCACATGGCTGTCAGTGGGAAAACATACATGAGGAGGGGAAAAATAAACATTATCTATTAAGGAAGGAAGGTCTTTGCATTCAGTGAAGGTTTTAAAGATTAATATCTTTTTTTTTTTTTTTCATCTATCAAATATTCACCATGTGTAACTAACTAAAAAGACCTATTCTGGATGTTGCCATACACCTGGCAACCCATGTTCTTTTAGGTCTGCACCTGTGCTGGACTATTGGGTAAAACCTACCCAGGCCAAATAACTGCATGTAGACACCAATATGGTGAGCAGTAAAAATTCCGTTTATTGCGTCGTGTGGCTTACCTATATACCTATCCTACTTCATCTATGCCCCTTAAGCATACATTAACCTTTCAACACCGAGTAAGGGGAGAGTCCTACCACGTCACATCCCGAATCCTCGCTGTCACCTACTACAACATCTGGAGTAAGAATAAATACAGCTTTCCATATAGCCTTGCAATACTAAATTTTGTTGAATGTAAGTATTTAAGTCACATACATTACTGTTAATCTTCAGAAGAGCACAGAAAAATATATATTTTTTATTTGAGCTGTTTTTTTGAATCTTCTGGGAAGTGGAACCTCTGTCCATGTGGAAGGCACCTGATTTTATCAGGTGCTTCTTAATAAACATCTCAAGTGACTGGTAGGTTACTTCAAAATGTCCTTTAAATCTACGTATATAATTGCTTGCTTGACCAACACCCTTCAGTTCTATATTGCTCTGAGGATGGTCTGCTCTTGTCTTGAATCCTCATTGCCCCATGAGCATGGTATGAGCATAAAAACTGCACAAGGAACAGATTAATTGTGTTTCCTACCCTCAGGACATCTGCATTCCTAGTCTGTTCCTTGAATAATATATTAAAATCCTTTTGACGCAGGTTGTTGCTCCCACAATCCCATTCTATTTCTGGACCTCAGAGTTGCTAAAATGTAAACAGTCATCACAGCTAATGACATCAGCAGGATATGGCATATATCATTCTAAATACAAGTGAAATCACATTTTTAAAATATTTTCATTTGGTATTTTAAGTATTCCTATTTTACAAACAAGAAATGATGGATTATGTTATAACGGGACTTGAATATCCTCTTCATTTTGAAATCAATCTCTTTGAAAAGAAATGCTGAATGGTAGAAGTTGTATTTACTGGTATAGCAGAGATTTTTTAAAAAGTTTGGCTGCAGATACTATGATGTGTGAAATTAAATTTTATGTCTTTTTAGAAAGTAATATTAAATGAAAACAGGTTATTTGTACTAGAAGTGCTTTACTTCTTGTTTCTGGGAAACACCCTCTCACCAACCACCTCCAACTTTGGATATATTCATTATTTTTCTTGTCTGCTTTATGAAGTACCTCCCACATATACAATGCCTATGATTTTCTACAACCTGAGTGTTATATAAAGGCTTTCTATAGTTTATATACTGCCTTAAGGCTTAACTTTTTTTAAGGGAAGTGTTAAATACCCACTTCTAAATGTAGGAAGATTTTTAAGAAATTATCAGGTTGCATTGGATGCTCAGCCCTTCAGTTGTTCATTGCTAAGCATCCAGATTTGAATGTACAGACTAGAATACATGACAGATGATAGGAATACGTAGCCACAAGCAATTTTTTTTTGAAATGGACTGGTTGGAATGACTTTGATTTTGAATTCCCAGTTTGACAAAGAGTAGACGTTCTTGCTTTTCAGTAATTGCATTCTCTAGAAACCAGGCTTCATTTAAAGTGTTCCAAAAGGCTACGCAACACCACCTAACAGCTCTGAAATTATTGGCTATTGTTTATGAATGAGAACTATTTTAAACTACTGAAATTATTATAAGTGCAAAACAGTACTATGATACTTATTAAGACAATATTTCTTTCCATAAAGACAAAAGACAGATTTTGCATTTGCTCTTGCAAGTGTAATCTGTCATTCCTCCTATCTTTACCATGAAAACTATGCTTTCTCTCTCTCTATGTATGGAATGTTTTAAATCAAGATAGAACCCGAAGAGAACATCATTAGTCAGACTCTGAAGATCAAGTTAATCTCAAAGAAAGATGTTAAATGATTTGCTTTCTTCATGTTTTGCATATTCTGTCAAAAATCATTCAGAATTTCACAAAGTCAGAATTGACAAATTGAATTGACTAGTATCTGATTAGTTTTTTGTTTGTTTTTTTTAACGCATGTACACATGTTCTTTGAAAGAAAGGAAGAAGGGAATCAATTTATTGCCATGTTGCTATTAAACATTGTTTTGCTTTTTTTGTATTTGAAGGTTAGATGGTCAACACTTAAATTAAGATCCCAAGGGCTAGCAGGGAGACACACTGAATTACATTTTTTGTTTTCTGCACAGTATTGTTGATATTAATTGCTAGTGGCCTGGCCTCATCCCTTTGGGATTTTTGATTTATTTCCAAACCCACTGCATAGCCTTGCAGCCTTTGAACTATACCAGGCCTCAGACAATATTAACTCAACTCTTACTTCTGTGTTGTAAAGTTTATATTGTATGAGAACATCTTGCAGTCTCCTGATAATATCTGGTAATCCTGAAAGAGAGGGATACATTGTAATAATTGACTTTAGAAAAAGTACAATAAAGCTTTAAATAAAACAGCAATTACTGAAAACTCTGCATGTGTGTAAATTCTGAAACACATTGTACCTTACAGTAATGACAGCATGCCTTTGAATTAGCATCTATAAACTCAAGACTCTTGTTTATCCTTTAAATGCAACCAGTGTGACTGAAGGAGGATTAAATATGTCTTCCTTATGTTACTCTTTCAGATATTTTGGACTGAAACATCTTTTTGGCATTTATTAGGGCTCTATGGTCTCATTTTCTCAATTTGCTTAATACATGCCTTTATTCTTTATTTTTAGTATACTTCTTACTAAATAAATTGTCAGCAACAAAACTTTAGTATCTGTTATATGAAGGCCAGGATTGTTTTTTTTTTAACATATTATTTTTTTGGGAAAAAAAAAAAAGGCTGTACCTTTGTTTATGATTCATCTTTGTTTTCCCATGATCAGCATTAAAACCCCCTGCAATTTCAGGAAGAAAAAATGAGCAAAGTTTAGGTTTTGTGTTGTTATTCAATACCAAAATTACTGGGGTTAAAATTAATGCATGATCATCTTTAAGCTGGAATTGGTTGGGAAGTTATGGTGAAATATTTTTCAGTGGAAAATGTAATTTTTGGAAATCTCTTGTTAAAACACCAAAGCTCTTTATGGAGATATATAATTCATGTAGATACAACTTTTGTGGACAAGCTTTCTAGAACAAATGGGAAACAGAAGGATGGCACAAGCTGTCACCATAGTATATTCAATAGGCTAGTGAACTGAAAGATGTAAAATGGATGTCTCTTCTTCCCTTTCTAAACATGAATAGATGCTCTCTTGTCTCTAGATTTTTTTCTTATTTGTTTTCTTCATATGAAGTTTGGAATTTTCTTAATATATGTCTCAGTAATGGTTATCATTATGTCATTATGATTTTTCCTCTCATTATTTTTCCTCCTCGGCCTGCCTAATTACTCTGAAACATTATTCTAACAGGGATACACAGCTTCCTTTAATCAACCCAACTTCTTCACGGTCACCTGAAGTACCCCATATGGCACAGTCATGACCTCAGCGTCTGGTGCCTTTTCCAGTGCTGGGCATCTCCAGGCCCTTTCCTGTTGTGTCAGCAAGGCAGATTCTTGTCACTGTGTCAAGGTATTTCAATGGCATTTTGATGTTAATTTATTACTGTCGACTGTGTAGCTGGCATAGCTGAGATCCTTTTGGCAGAGAGGGAAAGCGCACTGCAATTTGAAGAGATAAGTTACATGGCCTCCTCTTCCCCGCCTCCCCCATCTCATACCCCTTGACACAGGACACTACTCCCTCGCTCCCAAAATACCATTGCTGATGTTAAAAGCTGAAAACTCTAGTTAGTCTCTGAGGTAAAAGGATGACAATGCATCAAATACTGCTGTGGGTGAAAATTTCCTTCTGACAGTCACTTGTTCTTTGACCTGATCTTACATTTAGCAGATCATTCTCCCTGAGA
This sequence comes from Alectoris magna, assembly GCA_030625065.1. NCBI lineage: Eukaryota > Metazoa > Chordata > Aves > Galliformes > Phasianidae > Alectoris > Alectoris magna. Next base: position 92,722,452 of record CM060560.1, read on the forward strand.
TGCAGATGACTTCATCATTTGTTTCTGGATTGCCACCCCTTGTGCTCTGCCAGTTTGTCCTGGGTTTTGGCTACCTATCACATTTTTTCTCCCATTGAAGCTTTTTTTTCTAACCTATTTCAGGATCTGATAAGATTACATTAGACAGAAAATCCTTCTTGCAGATAATTAATACTAGAAATACACATCTTAACAAATCCCTAATAAAACTCAATCCAGAGCAGTACTTCAGGATATTCATAATGTTTTGGTTCTTAAAATGTCTTGAATACTTCAGGCCTGGCCACAATTCTTTTCATATGAGATGATGCTGTACTTTACTGGCCATTTAGTAGGCCTTACACACCATACATGGTCTGCCCTACTCAGTAAGACAGCCTGTACTGTAAATATTTCTTCACGGACAAGACCAACTATGTCATGAAATGCTGTCTTCCACTGCATTTCTTGTGCACTGCTGTGTTTTGTTTTGCTGTCCATAGTAAGTTAGAGACAAAGTCCCAACCTACACCTTCTTCACTTTCAATTCCTTTGTAATTAGAAACAAAGTAAAGATTCTGTAATGCCACTATTTGAGCAAAGCTGAAACCCTGAAGAAAGGTAAGTTCCATTTAGTTTTCCATTTATTCACCCACCTGTTGCTTCTAAAATAGGAATTGAACCATAATAATAAGAAATGGGTGGTGCAACACGTGGTTGGTAATGTTTATGCCTAAACTGTGTGAGTGCTAGTGCTGTGGGCTGACTCTGGAAGGGCACCAGGAGACAAGCGCTGTTGACTTTTCTCTTGACTCCAAAATGCAACTACCCCCACATTCCTGGTAACTCATTTGAACCAGCTGTCTGTGTTCCCCTTGGTTTTAAGCTGCTTTCCAGCAGTGCTATGAGGGCTTATGCAACTAATGTTTGGGAAGCAGCAGAGATCAGAACTGCCTAGTTTGTATTTTTCATTGGAATAAATCAAGTGATTTTCTGTAGTAGTAACCATGGAATTTGATTTCACACTACCCTCTTGTGTTTAAAATGAAAAAAATAAACTCATACTAAGAGGTCACTGGAAACTTACCTATAAAGAACATGCTGCCTGTACAGTAGGATATGAAAAACACAAGTTCGAAGTGCAGTGTAACAGTGGACACATTACACCTGTACATCGGAGTTGAATCTTTCATATGTCCCACTGACCTCTGTGACTGCTGAACAGAATATGCACTTGTTCCTAGAAAAAAAAATGCAACAGAGAGCTTAGACTTATGTTACAGTATCTAAGGAATAAACTCTTGTGTGCTTCAGTTCAGTCTCTGTTACCTAAGAGAAACAGAGACTCTATCTGAAACGAGTTCAGAATAGACATTTAGGGAAACCTCTTACTTTGGGGTAGAAAAAGGGATGTATCTTAGCCAACTAGGTCTAATCTTTGAATGTGGTTAATACATCCTTCTTGATCAGGAAAATCAGGGGACGTCCAATTTTGTGTTTGAAGAATTTGGTGTTGAAGAAATTATATTACTCTCATATGAGAGATGAAGTTAAACACAGCAAGATAAAAGAATAGATGATACAGAGAGATCGTGTCATCTTACATCACAAAGTAATGACGTACATCAAAATCATGTCATATAAATGCAATATTTCCCTTTTCCTTTCTGTTTCTCTGTAAACTGAGTACTGGCAAGTGCGTATTTGTTGCTTTCTGAATATCATCAGTGTTCTGTATTTAAAGCCAAGCACAAATTTGTCTTTTTTTTCACTGCTCTCTCGTTCCCACTGTCATGTGTCATGAACTATACTTTTTATAAAGATGTAGGGCACACAGGGGACACTATAAAGAAGTATATAAGGAAGCAAGTCATTTTACATGACCTCTAATGACAGAAGTTTGGTAGGAGCTACACGTAGTGGGTCTATTTACCCCAGGGATTAGTTACTCTTATTATGCAAACAGCGCAATGTTGAGAAGCTGAGTCACTGAGGAAATGGAGCAGGTTTTGAAAAGTGATCTCTTGCCATTGACGTACATGTGAGAATATAAATGTTTTTGTTTTACGGGAATAGAACATCTTAATGAAAGGAGCTGGAAGGAAATCCAGCACAATCAGTAGTACACATCACATTCATTTTTTTTGGCGTGGCTTTTTCAGGAATTCAACACGTATCAGTTATTTTCATTATAAGTTAAATACACCATTCAGACCATAGTCTGTTACCCATTAAAAATGGTACGATCTGGGATGCACCCCTCCCACTTTCTCTCTTATTCAACCAGGCAGATTAGGTCACTGGGTAGCAAAGACCACAACCACAGCTCCTGACATGCCTTCCTGTGAGAAACGCAGTGTTCTGTGGGACTGCACTTCTACCAGCTGAGGGTTTCACATTTGCCAGCAGGCAGAGGGTATAAACAGACTTTTTCTGGGAGGAGATAGTAGTACGCACAGCACAGTTAATGGATGTTTTCTGAATGGAGCAGCCAACATCAGCTTAAAATATTTATATAAGTCACTACAAATACAAATTCCTCTTTCTGCAAAAAAAAAAAAAAAAAAAAAAAAAGAAAGGGAAACAAAATAGGAAAAGGCACTTAAAAAGGTCACTGGGAGGACGCAACTTCTTTGACTTCTAGCCTCAGATCAACAGAGAACTCAAATATATGCATGAAGTCCACTTTGTTGGAGGAGGCAACTAGAAAACATTGCATTCCTTTGCCCACTTCAGTCCCTCCCAAAAGTCTACTCTTTCGGTTGCAGGGTATGTTGCAACAATTTTCTGCTTTCCCAGCTATCCTATTCTCTTCTGGATGTGCTGCCCAAGAATTTTGCGCCAGCACTTACATCAGCAGAAGTGTTTATGTGCTGAATCGACACTGGATGAAAGATAGAGAAGAAAAAGTTTAGACTGACAAAAGCCTGCCATCAATATCTAAGTTAAGATAAAATACCGTTTATGAGAACAGCGAGGCAAAAAAATAGAAGAGTCAAATACTCTGCATTGGTTTCTTCAGTGACCTTAGACAATGGGCATCTTGTAAATCTTTTTGTTTTCCAGTGGTTTCATTTTAAAGCTTTTAAAAAGACTGAAGAACATTCAAGGATTTTTATTTTTTGTTTATTTTTCATATAATGGTGGGAAAACCATCCCCAAAGTCTCAGTGGTTCTATAGAGTGAGACACAGATGAAAATGTTTTCCAGAAGAAAAGATTATTATTTACTGCAGTGCTTTGCACTCCTTATTTCATCAAACAAAATGGAATGTTTCCATTCTTTTTCTATTTCAACATTATTTATTTATTTATTTTCATGTTCTCTGACCTCTGACTTATCCTACAGTGTGCAACATCAAATTTTCATGACTTTGCACTAAATCTCATGAAAATAGTTATGGACTTTTGATGCTCTGGACCATATTTGTGCAAAGGAAAAAGAAAAAAATCTACTTTAACTGCTCCAAAACATGATTTGGCCACTAAGTGAAGAGGGTAGGGAAACAGTCCCAGTTTGCTTTGAGTACTTTGATGTGGTATAAGCACGACCAGTGGAAAACTGAGATTGTGATTGTGGCTTCATTGGGCTGGAGGTTTTCATGTGGGTTTCAAATCCATTTCAGACAGGCTGTAGCCTTTAAGACAGTCAGAAGGGCAGTGCCAGGCCACATCTCTCCTTGCACATGAATCATCCCGGCCCTTTGCCTCCAGGAGAGGGTCTGGCAGTGCTGGCTGTGCTGCCCTCTAGATTTCTGTGTTTGGGGTAGCAAGGTGTGAAGAACTCTTGCAGGCAGTAAAGCAGGGCAGAGTTAAAGCAATCGTGGAACACAGGCAGTGGTGCTGATACTCATGTTAAAACAGTAGTGATTTCTAAACTTTTAACCATGGTCATACTGACATTTGCAGCTGTAAAATCAGGATGAAATAGTGATCTTTGATACTGATACTCAGAAAGAATTTTTTCAGAGCAGTCTGGGCTGATGTTGGCTTTAATCACCACAGTTTAGGAAAAGCTGGACTCTCTATTAAGCACTGAAAACCTCAGTGCGTAAGTCTACTGAAAGTGAAGTCTACTGAAAACCCTTCTTTCCAGAGAAGGCCATTAAAAAAGCTATTCCCTTAGTTTCACTTTATCCTCACTGTTGTAAATGAGATCAGTTTCCCATTAAGTCCATTCTAGTTTTGAGTACTACACATGAAAAGCAGATAAGGATGCACTGAGTGGCTTAAATAGCTGTATTTAGTTGTTATTCTATATAAGACAAAAGGAATAGCTGGTAGTTCTCCCGAAATATCTGGACATATGGGATTGCTCTGCACAGCTAGAGGCAGTGCCTTCAAAGAAGATACTGTATTTTTAAAATAAAGACTGATCTCCTACCAAAACTTATAGAATCATAGAATCATTAAGGTTGGAAAAGACCTCTAAGGTCATCTGTTCCAACTGTCCACTTTCCATCAAAATTCCCTACAAAACCATGTTCTTCAGTGCCATATCCACATGGTTCTTGAACACTTCCAGGGACAGTGACTCTACTACCTCCCTGGGCAGCCTGTGCCACTGCATCACCACTCTTTCAGAGAATAAATTTTTCTTAATATTCAACCTGAATCTCCCCTGACACAACTTAAGGCCATCACCTCTCATCCTATTGCTGTTACTTGCAAGATGCCAAACCCAACTTGCTGCAGCCTTCTTTCAGGTCACTGCAGAGAGCAATGAGGTCTCCACCAAGCCTCCTGCACTCCAGTCTGAACCCCACTTCTCTCAGCTGCTCCCTGTCAGACTTGCACTCTAGACTCTTCACAGCTTTGCTGCCTTTCTCTGGACATGCTCCAGGGCCTCAAAGCCTTTCAGTGGGGGTCCAAAACGGAAAACAGCTCTTGAGGTGCAGTCTCACCAGGGCTGAAAGCAGAGGCAATTCACCTCCCTGGTCCTGTTGGCTACATTTGGTATGAATCTGGTATGAAGTCATTGCATCCTGCAGTAGGCCTTTTACAAAGAGTGACAGTTGCATAATGTACATAGGAGCAGGTTAACCTGGCCGCTGTTGTGCTAATGGGACAATACCTTTCCAGCTAACAGTGAAACACAGAGAAGCTTCCTCAAACCTGCACATAGCAGTCTTTTCTTCAGTTTGGAGTGTCTGTAGAAGTATGGGTGAAATATTTATCTACAACATAAATGCCCCTTGAAAAGTGCATTTCCTCTTGAGATGGCTGTGTTAATGTTTTTTCACTTCTCCACTCCAGTGACATCTCATAAAAAAAAAGAGTTCTGCTTTACCACATTATTTAAAAACACAACACTATGTTTTGCTGGTAAAATCAAGCCCCTTTCTCCCTGACCAAGTGGAGGAGATGCTACCTGTTTTTCCAGCCAAGATTCTTGAGCTCTCAGCAGATGTTCCTGCTGCGGTCACTTTTGCAAAGCCTGTGCTGACTGGATGCCCAGGAGGGGCTGGGGCTGTGCTGAGGTTAATTCAGGCAGCCATCAGCCAGGCCGCTGTGCTGTTTGCAGCCCAGGCAGGAGCCAAGGCCACCACTGCTGTTTTGGCCCCTGTATGCAGGCAGGGTACTCACCGCTGGCATGGCTGCAGCCTCAGCTAACGCTGTCTTGTGGGTACAGAAAAGAATTGATCGTTTCATTTGTTTTGGCATCCTGGAATGCAGAATAATTAATTAATTGTGGTTTAAAAGTGCTGAGCTCTCCCGAGACTTAGAGAATGTGCCTTTTCATCTGAATACTTTCCCCTTTAAAACCTCTTTTCCTGATAGCATACACATTTTTCAGCAACTACTATTTTCCTTTACATAGCTATATATATGCTCGCTCTCCACGTGCTGAAGGAACACGTGTCCGAATGAAACCACACATACCATTAAGTCAAAATACTCTCCTGGGTACATCTGCTTCTCATTAGTTTTTCCCTCTGCTATATACATAGGCTTTGCTTTAAGTGCCATTACATTAGTTTGTATTACAGTATTATTTTCTCTCGATTGTGTACAAATACTGTGACCTGATACTGCCCTTGGAGTTGTATGTGTTTTCTGGAGGGCAGCATTTTGTCATTAAATTTGTATACAGCATGTACACCTGTGTATATTCACACATTAAAAATAGTATCATTTTAAATATCTGTCTATCTGTTTTATGCAAGTTTAGGGGATGGAATATTGTGTAAAATAAAAATAAAATTTTAAAAAAAGGATATATGACGTGTGAGGTTGTGAATGTCCCTTCCCTGGAAGCATTCAAGGTCAGGCCTTGGATGGGGCTTTGAGCAACCTGGTCTAGAGGGAAGAGTCCCTGCCTACAGCGATGGAGTTGGAACTAGATGATCTTAAAGGTCCCTTCCAATCCAAACCATTCCATGATTCTATGATTCTTTGTTTTGTGCCTGTATTCTTTTAGCATGCAAAAGATTCTCTCTGCATATGGACATGAGAGACAAATACAGTACTTTCAGGCTGATGGGACATCAGTCCCTGCCTGAGCACTACATCATCTGCTCTCGTATTTCTCCTCATTAAAATTTATTGAAGCATTTCTTCTCTCTAAACACCTGCACAACTGTAGCAAAAGAAACAAACTACAAGAGAAGCATTTCCACACTGTTACCAGTACAATAGTTTTCTGAAATACAAAATTACTCGTGTAGAATGGGAAAAAATGAGGATTTTCCCACACTGCTCTGCCCCTGTGAGGACCCACTTGGAGTACTGTGTCCAGGCCCAGGGTTCACAGCACAAGAAAGACATGGAATAGTTGAAGTGGGTGCAGATGAGGGCATGAAGATGATCAGAGACCTGCAGCCCCTCTCCTACAAAGAAAGGTTCAGGGAGTTGGGCTTGTTCAGCCTGGAGAAGAGAAGGCTCTGGGGAGACCCCATTGTGGCCTTTCAGAACTTGAAGGAAGCTTATAAACAGGACAAGCACTAAATTTTACATGGTCAGATAGTGATAGGAAAATGATAGGCTTTAAGCTAAAAGAGGAGAGATGATGGTGGGAAATTTTTTTACTGAGAGGGTGGTGAGACGCTGGCACAGCTGCCCAGAGAAGCTGTGGTACCCCATCTGTGGAGGTGCTCAAGGCCAGGTTGGATGGCAACCTGGGCAGCATGAGCTGGTGGGGGGCAGACCCGCACATGGCAGGGGTTTGGTCTGGGTGGGGTTTGAGGTCCTATCCAACCCAAATCATTCTGTGCTTCTATGACTGCCAGACCTTGCCTTCAGCAGGGCTCCAACCATCGGGTGACTCAGCCTTTTGCAGTCACAAGGAAACAGGTCAAGAGTGATGAGGAGAAGAAGGAAGCTGATCCCCATTTTCTGTGTCTTTGGCCCAGATGTGAGAGTAGTGAGGCACATGTGCAAGTTAAGGATGTACATTTAACACACAGCAAGCTAATTTTCCCACAATTGAAAAGCATTTGATGTCAAGAGACAGGAAAAGAAGTTGCAGGACATAACTGTTCTTGCCCTCCAGTCTCCTGGGACACAGTCAGGGAAGTGATGCTGCCTGAGTAATACAAAAGAATGGAAGGAGGGAAAAATATGCCCCAAGAATGACTGTTCAAAAAGCCCTGACCTTTGTGGACAGATTTGCCTTTAAGCTTAAAAGTCAGCATAACCCTGATCTAAAGCCTTGTTAACGACATAGTGTGGTAAGTAACAGTGTCAGAACGCACAACATTGTTATGTGATTAAATTAACTGATGATTGGATTATCCCAAAGTTCATGATAGCGATGCTGCTCATAAGTAAAATGGAGAGTGGTCTTTAAAGAAAGCACATTCAGAAATGTAATCTTGAAGAGAGTTGTTGTGGTTTGCCTACTTACCAAAGTTTGCAGATGTATTTTCATGAAATCAAAAAGAACACTTTCATGAGCAGTCCAGTACATATTTTGAATGTAGTTCATTTCAAGAGCTCACTGCTAACTAGGAGTTAATGTGAATAAAAGTTACTTCAGGTCAGTCAAGAAAATAAAACATTAAAAAAAAAAAATGTAGTAAACTAGGGGTGCATTTGCCAATGTTTTCAGGGTGATTCATAGTCTCTACTTTGTGCTTAAAAATATTGCCTGTGAAGGCTAGCATATAAAAATCCAATTCAGGATGATTTTCTTTCTTTGAAGACAGAATAGTTAATCCTTAAGTCAAATAATGTTTTTGTAACTACTGGACAGAACAAACTGTTTCCAAAGTTCCAAAGGACATTTTAACTTTAAGTATAAAATCTGTTGGGGTCTATGCTTTCAAATTGTACACTGGAAGCAGCAAAGTAGTTTCATACTATTTGTTAAACTCTTTTTTATCAATTTAATTTTCAGTAGGTGGTGCCATAAAACTGTGCAAATTGTGCTATGGAAAAAATTAATAAAGTAAAAGCTAATGGTTTCTAATCTCATCATCAACACCATTACATCCAAATTTATTGTGATTTGTGATATAGGAATGCTGCAATTCAAATATGACAAATTACGTTCACAGAATTTATTTTCAGACTTCTAGGTAGGCTTTTGCTACACAGAAACTGCAGAACCTTGTAGGGAATTAGTCATTAGCCTGAGGTCTAATGCAGTTTTACAGAAAAGTTTAACTATTTTGCTGACTATGCATGTAAAATCTCACTTATTTTGCTGAGTAAAGACAGGAGACTTTAGCAGATTCAGCACTTGCTTAAAACATGTTGACTCCGAAGTCTGAAAGGTTTAAAACAAAGAGCATTCTACATATGTTATGAAAACACAGAACAGGGAGAGGAAAATGGTTGATAGCACTCTCACTGGCACAATGAAGCTGCATGTAAAAGGCCCTGACAGTCAGTAGTAGAACAGGCTAAACTCAGGATACTCAGAAACCACAGAGAAAGCAAGATAAATTAATTAAATAGATTTTCCTTGACATATTGCTGGACACCTAATGCAAAACTCTGGACTAGGCTTCAGTAGCATCAAAATTTTGTTGGGTTCTGGAAGTCCTTGAAAACACTGCTTTAGATGCAAAAAAGATGGTATGTCTATGTCTTGTTTAATCTTGGGTTCTATTCTCTGGCATCCCATGTATCTCCCAATATTCACTGATAGCTGTATATGTTAGATATGTGTATGTATATACACATAGGTATTTGTTGGGCTGTAAAGCACACCTCTGATCCTTGCGGCAGCTACTTCAGCTTCATGCTGGGTGCACACCAGAAAGGCAGGCCTGCATGCTGGCAGAGAAGGATGTGAGCCAAGCTCTGGAAAGGGTTCTTAGCACATAATGATTTGAGGGTCATCTTACTTGGTTGGATTTCTGCACATGGTCCAAGTCAGCGGCTGAGTGGGAGTACCAAATGAAGATATTCAGGTTTTCTACTGTAGAATTAGGCTTTCTAAATTGACTTTCATGTTTGTGAAGCAAATCTATGTTCTTCCTTAGGACTTTTGCTGATTCATTGAATTGCAGGCTACCGTGAAATAGTTCAGTCCCCTGGGTGTGCATGTAAAGATTGTGCTATTATCTAGGCTACTTCACAGCTTCAGGAAGACAACAACTAGTCCTCCTGTAGATCAGTTCTCATCCTCTTTAGAGCCTAAATCTTCTGGGAAAAGTCTGAAGCCCATTTTCCCACATATTTTTGTAAGTCCTTGGGGTACAACATACCCTCAGCATGGCCCAGAAGCAGAAATCCTGTTTGTTCCTGTGTATATTTCTGGGGGGGATGGGAGATGGAGTGGTGTGCGTGGACAAATATATGTAGTAGTGAAAAGCTGTGTACTGACACTGCCTGTCAGGCCAAGAGACTTGGCAAATCAAAGCCTTCTTGAGCATGTAACCCTTCTTCTTCCTCTCTCAAAGGGAAGAGTTCCTTCTCAAAGATCTCCTTCCTCAGTTCCTGCATTTCCAGGATCACAAAGCAGGTGAGTTGCTAAAGGAAAATTAGTTCCACCTCATGTGGCAAATACTGCAGGGATACTAGAAAAAAGGATTATAATGAAAAGGGGCAATGAAGAATTTTAGGCATCAAGAGAGTTTTTTATTTCAAAATGCCTTTTAATTTGATTTAAAGGGAAAGTCAGTTTTCAAATCAGCAACAGGAAAATGAAACAGTTTGTTCAATCCAAATGTATTCAGAAAGTCTTTTCTTTAGTAACATTGAATTTTGTTTCTGGTCCAACTGAAAGCAATTTTTTTTTTTACTTTTTCAGAAATGCCAGCAAATCAGAAATATACAGATATGCCAGAGCTTTGGACTTAAAACACTAGATAAAAAACTGAAAGAGAAACAAAATTGGCAGCCAGTAATATTATGAGGAAATAAATACAGCTAAATTGTAAAATTTGATGGACACCTGAATGTTTCACAGAATGGTTAAATAATTGTGCATATGTGTACAAGAACAAACAACAGAATTGTGGGTCCTTCCGTGACTTCTGTGAAAAAGGAAAATGGTATGTTTTATATTGTTCAGAGCTTTTTACATTCTTTATACCGCCTTGCATCCCACTCTTCCATTGCGTTGTCCATGGAAAATAAATTAAAAATAAACCCATGAAAAAACGAAACACAGATAGGATGAGCATGAATACACAATGTTCCCTCAATTAGAAAATATTGTTTTCTCTAACCACTTGCAGACGTGAATCTAAATAGCACTTTTTCAGCTTGAGTCAGATTCAGAAGTGGTGTAAATGCAGGAGTCCGTTATACTTTGTGCACATACATCTGCACAGCTGGATGTCAATATTGAAGACTGCTTGCAGTATTTCCTATGCCATCATTATTTATTTTCCTATTTTTATCATTTTTTTTCCTTTGTTATGATGTTTTTCTTAAGCGTAACTTTCTTCAAGGAGATGAGGGATTTTCTTCAAATAAATGAGTAGAGATGAGGTCTATCTGCTAGTTCTGTACTGTGGGTTCACCACAGATATCATGAATGATTACTTTATTGAGTCTTAAGGTGAGATGTGATGGCATCTCTACTACTACAACAGACAAGTGGAGCTCTCCATCATTAATCTTTATGTAACTTTTATTTTAAAACCTTCTGTTCTTTATTCTTAGCATCATCACACAGGGCCTCCCATTTAATCCCAAAAATAATTTAATGTTCCATTTCTTTCTCAGACATGGATGTGTGTCAGAGGTTGCTTTTAATATAGCCTTAGACATTCACAGTTTCTCCCCAAAGCAATGAGAAAACAGATTAGTATGTGAAATTCATCTCAGACACAGTATTATTTCTTCCACTTCAGCAGCAGATTCTCTACATACCTATTTTTAAACAGGTGGTAGAAGGATTTTAAAGATATTGCTCATTTTGAATATTAATTGATTTTTTAAAATGAAACATTTAGCCAATTATGCTAAATATTTTATGTTTTTTTCCTAGTGGCTGGAAAATCATAGAATGGTTTGGGTTGGAGGAGACCTTTAAGATCATCGCCCCTGTTACAGGCAGGGAATCACTATTATGTTAAGAAATTACTCATCAAATTCCACACTTCCAAAACTTTCTATAGCATCTTAAACTGCGTATTGGTTTTACCAATATCCAATCCAACTATCGTGGATATCTGAGCTGCCCATTTATTCAGCACAGACATCTCCTTTTTGTCTAACTCCAGTGTTTTCTGAGGCAGTCACCTTCTGTCATAGCAATTTGGGTGGTTCTGACAGGACTATTTTTGGCTACATACGCCTGAATCAAAAATTTTTGACACCATTGTTTTTTTTTTCCCTTTTGCAATAAATAGCAAATTTCTTTCTGACGCCTGTGAGGAAAGTTAACAGGTTTTTTTTTAAGTAACACCTAATTGCCTCACTGGTTACCTGTGGTACCCAATAACAATAATTTTTTGGACAAGAAACAGTAAATTTGAGGTTAAGGACAGCTATGAGGATGGATTTGTAGTTAGGGTGCTAGAGATGTGCTCTTAGTTCCTCAGTTCATCATATATTTCAGGTATGATTTTGCCCAAATGATTTTCTGTGTAATCTATCAGCACATTATACCATGCCAGAAACACTATAAATTACTTACTTTGAATCTCCAGCTGAGTAAATTACCCCACTGAGTATATCTATTCTGGACTAAGTTTTGCAGTGTAAGCACATTCTTTGTAAGTATGTGGAGATCACTACTGCTTTGCTTCACACTAGCTCATACAGTGCCTACGGAAGTGAGAAGATGTTATGACACAAGAGATCAGGGAGTATGCAAACTGACAGCAGTCTGCTGCTGAGAGTTGGAACCATGAACACCAGAACCACAAACACCTTTTAAGTTAGGTACTAACAAGAGAATTTTCCTGTTTGGATGACCCTCCACCGTCCCTCCATTCACCCAACCAAGAATGCAAGCTTGCCAATGCATGGACACTGCTGCTGGCAACATAGCAGAGAAAACAAAATCCTGGAGCAGGCTCGGAGAAAGTTCCTTCTAATGGCTAATGGAGGATTAATGTCAAATTAAGAGAAATAAATCTCTAATAGCTTCCTTATCGTATTGTGATTCCTTTTAGCTTGGAGTAAGAGAAACACCAGATTTCTCTGACTTTCAAGCATACTAAGGGTGTTTCTTGGCATGACTGCAACCAAATTTGTCTTTACTGGCACTTACTAACTACATGTGAGCACAATGCCAGCATTTTGTTCTTTCTGCAGTGTGATCTGTATATAGACATTTTATTACATATGGTAAAAACGTGTGTTGTTCTGTTCTAGCAGGAGCACAGTCAACATCATAATAGCGCTAAGAGCAAATTGGTCATATTGCCTAAGCATGTGCTTCTGACTCAGCTCAGATTCTGACACTGAGAAAGCTGTAATAATTTTCAAGCTTGAGATCTGAGCAGAGGGAATCCCATTCTTTCGACTGTGAATGAAAACTCCATTGGACCCCAAGGCACATGGAAAAAATGTGTTATGCCCGGTTCTGACGTTGTACAATTGCAAGAACCTATATTCACATGCTGGAGCTGAAGTGGATGTATCTTCACATCCACCAGTCATATTTATGTATCCTCGTTAACCACTATATCCTGGGCAGCTGGGAGGGAAGCTTCCATAGGAGTAGCATTCAGCATAAAGAGCAAACAGCAGTCTAACCGTCAACACACTCTGGGAGACAGGGCATTGCTGTGCTGTGCCCTGCATATATCCATGTTATTGTGCAACCTGCTTTTGCAGTCACTTATAGCCAAGTGCCTGGTACCCACTTGTACAATATTTTCAGAGTTGTCTATGTATTCAGAAATGACCATGTAAGATTTTGATTTTTAACAGCGAGAACTGGATGACTCTGACAGCTGCAACAGCTAGGGATTAAAGTGTTATTGGCACTGCTGTATCTAACTTACACTAACAAGTGGTCTAACCATCTAGCCAATCCTAACATGAAGAATTACTGCACTAAATAAACAAACAGAAACATTAAAAAAGTGTATATTAGGAACCATCTTTGAGCCATTTATTATGGAGAGACATAAGCCGTCTCCAGAATACCTGACACCTTGGCCACTTTGAACATAACTCTCTCATTAGGTAATCCTCTGTGAAGTTCTGCTCAGAAGTAATTGAGGCATTATGTCTTTAAGCCACAATTTACCACTAATTCTCTGTCTTATAGACTAGGGTTTAAAAAGAAAGTTGAGAAACTGATTGTCAAGGCCTGTTCAGGAGCTGAAATCAGGCAACCAATTTGGTTGTTCTCATAGGAAAATTGCAGTGATAATACTCATGTTCAAATGCCTCTGAGTCACTATTCTCCCATCTACTGCTCAATCATAATATAAAACACCCTGTCAGTATTCTTCCTGGCTCAGTAGGCTTCCTGGAAAACTTGGTTAAATTTTCTCCCTTCTGTTTCCTTCCCATTGGATTATTCATCCAGGAACTTTCCTTTCTTTTTTCCTTCAATTTCATTTATAAATTGTAACTTTATGCAAAGGGAAGGGATGGCATGTTTGGTTTTTTTTCAAAGCTAGATTTTATGGGAACTCTGTCAAGTGGTAGTGAAACTGAGACTAAAATAACCAAACTTTCTCAGGTGTGGGCCACATGCATAATTGTGAGTGGGACTGCAAGGAGTGTGATGGCAGTTCTGTTTCCATAAATTATCTTAAAATACACAAATGCATGTTATTCATTAAAGAATTTTGTTAGAAATAGTATGAGAGATATTTAAACTCTGATAATGCACACTACAACAGAGAAACAAGGCACTGAGAGGAAGGTTTACTGTGAATACAAATTGTGAATGATGGAATTATTAAAGCCTAAACAGAAGAGCTTTAAAGATTTCAGGTTGATTTCTTCTTCCTCTTCTTCCTTACACGTTGAAGGTTATTTTATTAAAAGTCAGAATTAACAAGCAGGACTACTTCAACATCCATTATTAAAAGAAATGTGTTTATTGCAAAATGTGAATGTGGTTAGTTGGAGTCCTGCAACACCACAGCACATACCTCCATCCCACCAATGCTGGAGGTGCATTCCAGGCATCCTTGAGCACAAGTCTGACACAAAAATTAGAAATTTGCAGGCATGGCATCTTGGAGAAGAAACATGTCGGCTCAGAGTAAGGTGCCATTTCTGTGTGTCTTTAGGTGGCGCTCTACAGAGATTTGAATAAGCTCCTTCAGAGTCTTTTGTTCTGAGGACATAGCTCCGCACTTAAATACAGATTAATCGTTCTAATTTCCCAAACAGCCTTGTTCAGTACTCATTCACGGCATACAGCAGTGCATGGATTTGTACGTTTCCTTACATATCTGAGTTGATCCTACAGCTTCTCCTGCAACCTCTTAGGCTGTTCTACCTCAGAGTCACATTTTTTTTTTCCCCTCCTTCATAAGAACTAAATGGGAAAAACTTTAAATCAGTTCACAGAATTCATGGAAATGACTGAGTTTTCCTGATTCCAGGAAGGCAAGACTCATCTCATTTGGCCTTGGATGTTTACAAGCAAGGAGAGAAAAGGGCAAATTTTGGATTTCTCTGACTTACGTTAGTTAGATATTTATAAGACATTTATTGCAGGGTAAGATGACCCATGGCCTACAATCTGTCGGGTATATTAAGTCCTTGTTATTTATAAAGAGGTCTTCGTGTGTTTATTCAATTAATCAGATGAATTATCCTGGAGGTAATGTCTAATGATTTTCCAATGAGTAAGGAAGATTTGTCTCTAAATCTCAGTACAGAATTGCCTGGTGTAATGACTAATTTCGTTAAGATTCCAATTTTCAACATTTTTTTTTTTTTTCCTTGAATCTACTCACATTTGGCTTTCATCAATGATAAACAGGAGGAAAAAAATCCACCAACAAACAATAATTTGTCCATGTACAAAACTTTACACTTGATTCCATACTCTGAAAACAATAATGGTACTCACCTCTTTGGGGAAAAGAGAGAAAATTCTGTAAACATAAATAAAATTATTTGCTGAATCCACTGATGCTCTTAATTTCATATGGTACAAGAAATCTGTCAGTACTGCTGCTGAGAACTAAGAACTAGGTGTAGTTAGCCTCTTTTCATGTCAGACACTGAAGACAAATGTAGTGAAAGTCACTGGCTGCACACAGGGTTTCACCCTCAATCCTTTAACTTTTTCAATAAATGAAACACTGAGTAACTTGTGATAACTATGAAGTAGTTGTTACTGACTAAGTCACCGCCTGGTTGTCTCGTGGTAGACAGAGCCTTGCAGTGTGATAAAGATTGGTGGATAGGCACAGTTTTGAAAGCCACTATTGGCTCTATCACTTCACAAGAGAAGGAGCTGAAGGAAAACAGTATGTTTTGTAAGCATTATGATCTTTGATGTTCTGTCCTACCTGGCAGCCCAGTGTTGCCATCTAAGTGACAGTGCTGTTTTCTCATTTCCTCCTTATTTTATCCAGTATGTTTTAGAATGAATGTGCTTCAAATGTGTGTGGTATAAAAGTAGTACAGGATCATTGTTTCTTAACTGTGTTTCAGGGAAGACTTACGTTTCACTTCATCATAAACAAGAATGCTGGAAATTGATATGAACCGGCAAACCTAAGCTGCCCATGCAATGCAATTAGGTGAAAGACTGATAAAAGATCTTATCAAATGTTCTAGGCAAATATATAATATCCATGCTTCTTAGCTAACTGATAAAGGTATATATATATACTTGTATACATGTATACATTTGAATGTCCACAATCAGTTCAAAAACACTACTGGAATGAAGAGACACAGCTTGGAATAAACTTTCCTTTATGAAGAACACTGTACAGTTTCGTAGAAAAAGTAAACACATTTCAACTCATCTGATAGATTTTAGAAGAGAATGAATTATCTTCAAGACAGAAAATGCTGAAAATTTCTTAAGGAAAATTTCCTGAGGGAAATGTTTTATGTTAAGTGCTATGGGCTTCTGGAGTAATTTCCCTCTACAGGATTATATTTCTGTATATTCCTTTACATTCCTTCCTTCTTAAATTTTTCAGGGGTCTTTCCTTTTGAACTACCACATATGTGTTGAACTAAGCTGCAAATTGCAATTAGTTTAAGTTTACTGATCAGTTCATTCTTTAGTTTTTCTTTCCTTCGTGCTTACAGCTGATGCATTCATTTAATGGAACTGTGTACATAAGAAAAAAAGCCAAACAATAATGGTATCCCTACATGCTAGGAGAAGAACACAAATCAAAACAAAGCAAACTAAACCAAACCAAACTAGACAGAGGCTACTGTGTTTCAGATGAAGCAGGAAGACCCATCTTTACTCTAACGAACTTTCATCATGCTGCTCCCTGAATGGTAGGCCCTTCAGCTTGATGAGCAGGTCATTGTATCGACAGCTGCTTAGAGCACTTATGTGGCATTGCGTACACTGAGAGGTTCTTTCCAGTGGAAAGAAAGGCTTGCATTCTGGTGTAAAAGGAGGGTTATTGCCACTTTGGCCCCTCTCTCAATAATGTTGTTGCTACAGTATATAAGAAAGTAAGATAAAAATATTTCTCATAATTCTGGTTTATTGTTTCTTGCTTTTGCTTCTCATATCGCTTCTGTTCCCTTTATCTCCCAGGTTTCCCAACTGTTCTGCAAGTGATTACACATATGCATGTGTGTGTATATATATATATATATATATATATATGTATATGTATTAGCAAGGTATTAAAGATGACTGTGAGGGCAGTACATAAATGACTGACAAATTGAGATGGTTTAATACTATAAAACAAAACCATAGCAAATTAATTCATTAACAGCACTACTTTTGCTATTGGTGCATTCTTTCACATCATTAATCATCATTCTACACAGATAAAAAACATAGACTTCAACACTCGTCTTTCAAATTGGCTGTAAGTACACAATACCGTGGATTTGATGTAGCAGTTAGAGTGGGCAGCTTCTGTCTTTGCAATTTCTTATTCATGGATGTCCTGGTGATCGGCCTTTGGTAGCACTTTGATGATCCTCTCTTACTTGTCTTTCCTCTTTGAGCTTCAAGTTTTTGATACTCTTTCACCTCCCTTCCAAAAGAGGTGGTCTTCTCTGCTCCTACTACTCATTTATTCATCATGCCAGTCATTCTTTTGTATCTGGCGGGTTGTCCTGTGTATTTGCAGTCCCTTGCACTTACCATGCCCTTTGGCAACTTTTTGTCTATTCTACAAGCAGCTACCCTCATTGTCCCTTTGGCAATGAAGGTACCAACATATTTATATGCCATATACTGTGTTGCACTATTTTACTACACTTGTATTCAGATTGAAGGATAATTAATATTAATTATATCCTGAGTAGCACACTTCTTATAATTTCTAAGCGTTATAGGCCTTCTGTTTCAGGTACCAGACCATTACTTCAGGGGTGGAGATGGAGTGATCTACTTCCTTGCTGAAGCAAGTGAAATGGACACCGGCACCCGAGTCTGCTCAGGCCCCCGTCTTACCACATTGCTTTGGGCAGTCCAAAATGCACTGGTTTGAACTCAGATATTTTGTCTCTAGTCTTTTACGCTTCTCAAGTTGTAGCAAATACCTACAGCAAAGTGAGGAGCTGGACTACTTCAGTCCTGTGGAGAGAAGGATGTGATGTGGAATGGAAAACAGAAGGATTTTTATCACCACTGTTACATTCATAGCTCCTTTCTCTGTCCATGACTTCTTACAGTCTTCTCTCAAGAAGGCAGATATCCTCATCACTACTGAACAGAGACGTTGCATCTATCACCCACCCCAGGACAGAAGGAAAACGTGGCAGAGTCAGGAGTGGGTACTACTAGATCTCTTGTATCACTGGGGTATCACCACACTTCCCTCCTTTGCCTGGGCCTGATGGGCTATAAGTGCCTTCTCAGGGTGATGCGTCTTGCTGATGAGCAGGGAAACTCTCCACAGAAGGTATCCAAGTGCTGTCAAGATCTGGACAGCCTTCTCTGCAGATTGCCAAAGAGTCCAGCATTTCCTGTTTACATTCTGTACATATGCATGAGGACACCCTGTAGTCACTCCACGCTTACAGTGTCGCAACTAAAGTAGGTTTGTTCTCATGTATTCTGGGAGGGCTTGTACTAAGCCTTTTTCTGTGGTATTTTTCCGGGCATTTTCATGATCTTTCTTTCATGGCAATTGAAATAACTAACAAGATCAGGCGAAATAAGCCAATTTGAGGTATGAATGGCAGCGTGTTTGTTTAACATAATTCAAGGTAACACTGCCAGAAGTTGTGTGCTTTTGAAAACAGTGATGTGGAAGAAGTCTCCTTCCATTTTGCTGGAGGGTTACCCAGATGGGCGCCTGAGACCTCTCCTCTCTGGGGGAAGTGACACAAATAAGACCACTCCGATACAAGCAGCTGAGTTGGGCTCAAGTACTCAGCTGGTGAAGCTGAAAGCACAAACGTGCCCAGTTTGTGAAAATGAAGCTAAAGGATGTCACCCTGAAGGATGTTATGGAAGAATCGGTTACGTGCCGCAGATTCAATTTCCAGCTAATGTGCAATATCTGCAGTAATCAGACATTTCTCCAAAGGTACTGCAACCTAGCTTTGTTATCCTGACAAGGAGATACCATGTTGTATTTTTGCCTTTAGGAGGAAAAAGAAACACAAGACTTATCCAGTGCTTGCTTATCCTGAAAAAGTGATTGAAAAAACAATGCAAGAAATAAATCGGGGTGTTGCAATAGTAGCCTATAGGGAAAAGTGCTAGAATAATGAAGGTAACTCCTTCCTGATTCATCAGGCAACCTGGGCAGACCAGCACTGATCTGAAACAAGGAGGAGAGTGTGGCTAGCTGCTCGGGCAGAAGCCAACACAGTTGTGATGCATCTGTCTGTTGAAGTGAGGCTAGGTGAGAACCTCAGTTATTCTCTGGTGTGTCTGTTCCTCTCTAGTGGGAAGATCCCGTGACCATTTGCTTCTCAGGCTTTGGCTTGCTATGTGGTTGCAGACAGTAATATTTATGTGGATTTGATGGGTGGACAACTCAATGGATAAGAAATTGGTTGAAAGGTCGCAGACAGAGGGTGGTGATCAATGGCTCTATGTCCAGGTGGAGGCCAGTAACGAGCGGTGTCCCCCAGGGGTCTGTCTTGGGACCGGTGCTCTTTAACATCTTTATCAATGACATCAATGATGGAATCGAGTGCACCCTCAGCAAGTTTGCTGATGACACCAAGCTGAGTGGTGCGGTTGACACGGAGGAAGGAAGGGATGCCATTCAGAGGGACCTTTACAGACTTGAAAGGTGGGCCCGGGTGAACCTAATGAGGTTCAACATGGCAAAGTGCAAGGTTTTGCACTTGGGCTGGAAGAACCCCAGGCATCTGTACAAACTGGGAGGAGTAGTCCTTGAGAGCAGCTCAGCAGAGAAGGACATGAGGGTCCTGATGGATGAGAAACTTAACATGAGCCAGCAGTGTGCTCTTGCAGCTCAGAAAGCAAATGGTATCCTGGGCTCCATCAGGAGAGGGGTGGCCAGCAGGGATAGGGAGGTGATTGTCCCTCTCTACTCTGCTCTTGTGAGGCCCCATCTGGAGTACTGTGTCCAGGTATGAAGCCCTCAGTACAAGAAAGACAGAGAGCTGTTGGAAAGGGTCCAGAGGAGGGCCACGAAGATGATCAGACGGCTGGAGCACCTCCCCTATGAAGACAGGCTGTGGGTGCTGGGCTTGTTCAGCCTGGAGAAAAGAAGGCTGCGGAGTGACCTCATTGCAGCCTTTCAGTACCTGAAGGGAACCTATAACCGGGAGGGGAGTAAACTCTTTGAAAGGGCTGATAATAGCAAGACAAGGGGAAATGGTTTTAAGTTGAGAGAGGGAAGACTTAGGTTGGATGTTAGGGGGACGTTCTTTACTAGGAGAGTGGTGAGGTCCTGGCACAGGCTGCCCAGGGAGGTTGTGGATGCCCTGTACCTTGAGGTGTTCAAGGCCAGGTTGGATGGGGCCCTGGGCAGCCTGGTCTAGTAAATGTGGAAGTTTGGTGGCCCTGCTAGGCAGGGGGTTGGAACTTCATGATCCTTGAGGTCCCTTCCAACCCAGGTCATTCTGTGATTCTGTGATTATGTGATTCTGTGATTTATTTGTGTCCATTGATTTGTTCTTTGGAGGTGGCAGACATCACATGAAGCAGGTGAGCAACAACAGAGTCATACTTTCACAGCCCGCACAAGTGTTGAGGCCAATCATGCTGCAGCTCTGTCATTTGCCACTTTTAAACACCAGTATATTTGTTAATCTCCTGAGACAGGAGCGAAGGCAAGAGGGAAAACATTAGAGTCCTGCAAGACCCTTTTTTGCCTATGTGAAACTGCTTATCTCCAAACAGTTGCATGTATGTATAAATAATCAAAACCACTCTAGATCCTTTGCAGACCCTTCTGCATCTGAAAGGAAAAACTAATGGATAGTAATGGATATAAACTGCTTACTCATGCTCTGCTTGATTTTATTTTTTTTTCATTAATAAGACATTACAGTAAATACTGACGCAAAAAAAGAACATTATTAACATTCCTTTTTACCCACATATATCTGTCTTGCTGTTCTCCTTGAAATAGACAGCTTCTTAAATTATTCTCAAGAACCAAGTGCACTTGACATGCAAAAATGTTGTATGTGACGCAGGATATGCATTACCACAAAACTTTAAGAAGGGTTTTCCACTTAACTTATGTTCCAAAATAACTGAAGGGCTGGTGAGATAGAAACTCTTTCTTGTCCCTAAAAGCAACAGTGAGCAATGTGGATCCCCAGTACTACGCTGCATCATTTCCTTCAGGTCTGCTTTGGAGCCCTTCACTCTCAGTTTATCCTGCGTTTCCTAGATATCATGCAATAGCTTTACTAACTAATAGCTAAACTTTACTGTTTAGCTTCCCTTGAAAGAACTTGTGAAGGCAGTTGATGCAGTATAATTAAAAACGGAAGGAGAACTCACTATCACAGGCATCGTTAATTAATTCAGCATCTAGATTTGACTTGTGCCAATTTGGAAATATAAAATTAATTTGTTTAGTCTGGGAAAGACATTCAACAGTTTGATTGCACTAATAGAAGGAACAGATGCTCACGCCTTTTCTGCACTTCCTTCTCTGAAATCCGACCTCTTGAAAGTAACCTCCATATGGATTAAAATTGGACATTTTAATGCCTTGTTCAGGGATTGTGTATGTAGTGATTCCAGAGACATGCTCCTTCTGCCATGAAGAGTGCATGATCAGAGGAAATCAGAAGATTACTGCGTAGAGAGATGGTGTGAAGGAAGTGTGTTAAAGAAGAAGAGGCTAAAGAGCAAGGACTTCTTAGTGCTACACCTATACTTCTCAAGAGAACAAACTGTCATAGAATAGGTCTAAGTCCCATTGTGCCCTCCTATTACTCATGTAATTTGAAAGGAATTTCAAGACTAAATTGTTTATGTACATTCAGTTCCTTTTGATCTCAAGCAGCAGTGTTTTATTTAGCAGAGTCCTCATGAAATGTAAGCATGTGGCAGCCCAGCTCAGCACCATCAGAGCTTGCTCACTCCTTGGCCTTCTCCTACAGCTATAGCAGAGGCAGCCACCAGAACCTGCACTCTAACAAAAGGGAATCCTCCTCCATTGCATGCAGGAGGACTACAAGTCATCTTACCTTCCTAGGTCCAAATCAGCTAACAAAGTAGCTAAGCAGAGTGGTGTTGAGCCAAGCACCCTAACGTAGTTTAGAATGGAGAACAGTATACCAGACTGAGGTGGAGTTTTCCAATACTTATTTTATGGCAGCTTATGATAATTGTTCCCTCTGAGAGGCTCCCAGATGATAAGGAATATACATTATTTATTGAGCATTCTATGTGGAGACAAAGGAAACAATCCTAATCTCTGGCTTTATATTTTAGCAGATGAAATGTCTTATTCTCTCTGGATGATATCCATATTTATGTCCTCTGGCAGCCAAAGGCAGAGAAAGGAGACATCGCAGTGGGAGAGGTTGCAGGTGCATCCAGGTCACACCTGGCAGTACTGATACTGAAGCTTTTATTTCTTCTGTCAATTTGTTTGCATTCACCAGGTGACTACATACCCTCTCACGATCACTGTTTCTTTTTACAGAGGAAAGTAGGAAACCTTTGCCTGGGAAAATCTGCATGATGAACAACAGTTAATTTTGGCACCTCCAGTGAGAGCACTTACCATTTCCCTCAAGCCATCATCTCAATTAGAGGGGTTTAGCAAAGGTTTAAAGGACATTTGAGCTCTCTTCTTCAGGTGGAGCCAAGCACAGGAAGCCAAGCTTCACGGGAAGGAAAACAACTCTAAGTAACCCAGTAGAGCCCTGTATTCAGCAGCCAAGAAGCTCAGAGATCACAGACATATGTTCATACTTTGAACATCTGCAGCTAATGGGGAGTTCACATGGGTTCAGTTTGAAAGAATAGCTTGCATTTTTCTCTCCTAGTCTGATAGCTGATCAAACAGTTACTTGGAGTTGTTGCTTCCAGCAGTGGCAAATTTACACAGATTTGAAATGAAGATGAGCAGCTTTCTGAGTGTGATAGTCCTGAGTCAAAGCTCAGAAGCACAAATACATAGTGGGCTTTGGATCAGGCCCACTGTCTATGTACTCAATTAGGCAGTGTTATTAAGAGAAAAATTTCTTCCTGGCCTCCTGAGTAGGTAAAATTTAAGCCCTGCAGCATGAGATTTTAGTCTCCCATTTTACTGTAGTTTGCATAGCTTGCCAGAGCTTGTATTATGTTTAATGTTACTGCTTCCCAGGCATTCCAATCCAGTTCTTCAAAACCCTATTTAAACAGTAGAGTCCTTGCACCAGTGGCTTCCAGGTTATACAGAGTAAAAAGTAATCCTTATTTTGGGTATAGTCTAAGATGAATTCACCAAGTTCCCTGTTTGTTCTCATTCTGGGACTAGAAAAAGGAAGAATGTTTATAATATTTTCACTGCTGTACACAGTTCAAAATTGAAAAAAAGAATGCTTAACACTAATTCACTTTCCTGACCTTTCATGGCTGAAATCCAGACAGCGACTGCTTGATCAAGTAAATCACATGGCAGAGTTTACTCCCTAAATGACATCGGTGGATACATGAATGTACAGGATTTTTAAGTGACGTCATTGCAAGTCACTTGGTTGAAAATACTAAACAATAAAATATGTGGCAGGGGTATGTGATCCTCTAAGTCTTTTATTTTAAAATAATCAGTTCGTGTTTCTTTTTCTCCCATTAGCATTTGCCCATAGTCAGTTCAAATTCTTTCTTAGAATACAGTTTCATTCCAGAATTTGTACAGATGACCTACATGTTTTTCTGATCAATTCCATTAACAAGATGCTTTGCATAATAGGATTTCCATTTTTCCTCTTTTTTTTTTTTTTTTTTTTTGTTTTTTAAGTCTCTTTGCGTATGTTTCAGTAACATTATGAAAAATAGTTACATGAGAGGGAAGCTTATCCTTTAACTAGAAAAGCTGGCATGTAACTGGCTTTCTCAGTTTTGTCCATTGGACAGTGGAAAAGACAGACTGGTGGTGTGAGAATAAAGATTTTAAGAAAGAGATAAATTATAGTGATAGATTTGTACATCTCTGCCTCCTTTCCATGTACCCATTGACTACGGCAATGTCTACCCTTTTTGAGTGGAAAGGAGAAGTGTGTGGTGCTCACAAGGACAGGATGGACACAGCCTCGGGGATTTGCCTGAGGATTACAGGAGACCTAAGGCAGATCTTGGAAAGAAGGCATCCCAGAGGGCTATCTCCTGTAGCAACCACCCGCTCACCCATCCCCTCTGCCAGCTGCATGACTGTACAGCAAAGAAAACAGGAACAATGTGGAGGAGGAAGGTGGGAGCAGGCAGGAAAAGCTTTTTCCTGCTTCAGCTCATCTTTATTTTTTATTGATAGCTAACTGTTCTGGAAAAATAATTTTGGAGCATGCAAAGCAACACGAACCACAGAGGTAACATGTCCCCATTCAGGACTGATGCACTGATGACAGTTCTTTGGCAAAACAGAGGACCCCACAGAAACCTGCACTGACAGTTCACATTTTGTGTTACTACTGTATCTCAATTTTCTGCAGTTTACAAGTCCTTCTAATAACTCTCAGCAGAGTATTACTATTCTGTGATGTATAGATGTAAAGATCACATGTATAATTCCAGGAATTAAAAAGTTCAATCCACAAGCACTTTGTGCTATTTCCTGAAAATATGTGAACACCAATCATATTGCTTCTATGAATCTGTGGTGTTAATGGCTATCTCTTCAAAGAGAGCAAGGGAGTGCTGCCCATGTCCTTCTGGCCTCTCTCACTGTGGGTTTCGATGTGTTTACATTACTCCATGCTCACATGGAAAAGTATTTTCCAAGACAGCATGATTTGCTGTCAGATAAAGCATGATAGCAAAACAGAAACAAAAGAGAAATGAAAATAAATCTAACGTAGTGTGAGGGCAAATGACTGAGTAGTGTACAATGTCAGTGATAGCATTCTGGTTGATATGACTATGGCCATACATATATTCTTTTGCCTTAGAGATACGAGTGAGATTTGGTGCTCATGTGTAGCTCACAGAAATGATTCAAAAAATGGGGAAAAGAATGGTAATCCAAACAGTAACAAGAGGAGGGAATTGCAAATCATTCCAAGGACAGCACATAAATCAAATTAATTTAGGACATTTGAATTTTTTTGCAATTATATACCCTGAGTATACTTATAAAACTCAGAGTAAAAAAATGTTGGGCCTGATTTTTGTCAAAATAAGATCGTATTGAGACATTTTACTGGGGTAAAAGATTCTTAAACTGGAAATGATTTATGATTATGTTCACCTTCTATGGCTAGAAAGGACCTATACACTGAGAAATAAAGGTTGTATTTTTGAGGCAGTCTTTGCCAGCTTTGAATAACATTGCAGAGAACTCAGTGTGATTTGCCCTTAGGGATCTGAAAAGCCTGTCAGGAACAAATTTGTAGTAAGCTCACATGTATATTGGCAGGCTTGTTGTCAATAAAATTATAAATGTCAGTTGCTGTTCCAGAACAGGTGGCACTATAAAAAAAAATTGGCTATGGGAATTGCATGCAGCTTACAAGGAAAATTTCCACTTTTGCAGATTGGGAATAAGAAACTTTGCACAGCTGATTTGTGAACTAGTGGTATTTTTTAATGTGTTTTCCTTAAAGCTGCTTTGAGAAGTTCATGCCTACAGATTTCCCCATTACTGTTTGGTTTTGTTTCTTTTATTCCATAGTTCAATGTATCAGAGCCTAGAAAGTGAGATCTGAACCATTTAAGAGTTTCTACATGTGCCATCTTAGATGCTTGGATCAGCAGTGGGAACAGTTTTGTATTGCTGTTACTCCATTAATCACAAAGCAGTTGCTCAGAGTTACTCTTGCTTCAGCCTGAAGCAAACAAGGACAGGATGGGGTCTGCGGTCATACAGTACCTGTGACAAATGATTTACTGGTTGGTTTACATCACAGATCTCCTCAGGGCTTGTTCTTCCTGTGTTTTATTTTTCTAAAGCAGTAATAGACTGATTACTGAGCTTTCTTCAGCGTCTTCTCCATCAACAATGGCTTTTATTTGGATTGGAGATGGCGAAAACAAACTGAAGCCTTGTACTCAAGGTTATGGAAAGCCTCTCTTCCAGGATGTCTTAAGATCTCACCACTGGGTATTTTTAGTGACAATTTGCAAATACGGCACTCATGAAGGTCAAAGAAATGGTGCATATCCAATGTGCCGCAGCTGAAGTCACTGCAGCCCTTCTATTTTATGCTGTATTGCAAAATGTACTTCAGAGGACTTACAGATGAATGAAATAGAAATAAACATATGGACACAATAAATGAGAAAATGATTAATGCATTTTTACCATTTTGCATTGCTATGGAGTACTTGAATGACTTCTGATTCACTTGATCTTCTCAGAGCAAAGCGCAGTTGCCCAGTCAAAATCACGCTGCCTTTATACCACTGAAAAGCATTCTTAATTTTAAAAGTTTACAGGACTCCTTGGAGTACTCAGATCTGACTAGCCACAGTCTTCCCTGGCAAAACAGGCATGTTATACTATACCTTCCCAATCTTGAATCACATCCATGACATCTGGGGGCCATCTCTGTGCTTCAGGCACAAATAAGTGCGCATTCTGACATTGCTGACTGATTTGTTTGTTTGTTTGTTTGCTTTTAAGTATCCTGACAGTCCATAGCATTTCCTTTATGAAACAGAGGTGCCTTTCAGAGACTATGCCTGACCAGGAAGCAAGTAAGGTTAATTAATATATTAGTTTCTCTGTACCACCACTACATTCCTGTAAGGATACTACTTCAGGACTGGAGGATAGTACCCCACACACCTACACAGTGCAACACAAATCCACTTGTGATATAAGTAGTTACATTTTTAGGATGAATAGAAGAACCGCTAGATGTTTGGATCTTCAAATTGTTTACTGCCCTCTCTTCTAGTGGTAAATAAATAAATGAGTTGGTAATTCAGACTTCTTATTCACAGAAAGCTGCTTGAAGTTGTAAAAGAAAGCTACTCCCTGTGCTTTGGCTGTTTCAGTTATACATGGCTGGCAAGGAATCTTGCTAATTGAAACATTCATTTAGGTCATTTGGCACCCTTCCTTCCCCTCCTGCCTCCACATCCTCTCAGAGTGAAACGACATCTGGGGTGTGGGTTCCGTGTCACTGGTGCCAGTGTGCTCCAACCTGCAAGCAAAATTTAACCTTTATCAGGTGCCCCATTAGAGGTTAGTAACAATAAAAAATAGTCCCTGCAG
Organism: Alectoris magna; assembly: GCA_030625065.1. NCBI lineage: Eukaryota > Metazoa > Chordata > Aves > Galliformes > Phasianidae > Alectoris > Alectoris magna. Next base: position 92,749,735 of record CM060560.1, read on the forward strand.
GAGCACCAGGGAGGCATGCATATAATAGACCGCAAAACACCCACAGTGGGCAAAGCTCAGGAATTTCCTGACCTTAAAAATGTCCTGTTCAGTTTCATGTAAAGAAAGAGAGAAAAAAAATAATTCTCTCCCAGGCATTAAAATCAAGACTATTAAATTTAAGAGTAGGTTGAGTTCTTTCCTTGCATTCAATTGCTTTTGTTGAGCAGTGATATATTCTGGTTCCTAGGAGCACTCCACTGTTTACTCTGGTTACTAAAGGAATAAATTGTTCTAAGGATGCAGATGTCCAAGTAGTTAACATTACAGCCTACAGCTACTGCCAAGGAAATAGGAAAACCTGAGTTTCTCTCCTGCAGAACTACTTTGTTAAGCTATATTTCTTACTTATGTCATCCTTGGTTTTCTCCTTTTACACAACATCACTACGTGATGTTGATGGGTGCTGAAGCCCATGTGCAGATGTCACGATTGCTGACAGTGTATTTGAATGGCATAACAGAAGTTTTTATGGCAAGCAGAAGTTCCTGGCTAAGGGCTTCCAAAGTAACTGCATCTGTAGGGGGACTTCCATTTTCCCAGCTTCAGCACCTTAAGGACAACTAGATTCTAAGTCCAGATATAATTTCTCAGGATGAAACATGTCCAGCTGGGCACTCATACCAGTACTTCAGTTGAAAACCACTGATACCACTGGCCCCTAGACAGAGCCTAGTGGAGGGCCACAAATGCAATTAGGGGCCTGGAACATCTCCTGTATGAGAAAAGGCTGAGAAAACTGGGGCTTTTCACCCTGGAGAAGGGTGAAAACGGAGGGACTGCATAACTGTTTATAAATCTCTACAGGGCAGGAGTCAAGTTGATGGGGTGTACTTATTTCAGTGGTGAGCAACAATAGAACAAGGGGCAATGGACAGAAAATGTAGCACAGGAAGTTCCATACTAACACAAGGAAGAACTTCTTTACTGTGACAATGAGGATGCCCAGATAGGCTGTGGAGTCTCCTTCTCTCAAGATATTCAAGACCTGTCTGGATGCCTACCTGTGCAACCTGTAGGGAACTGCTTTAGCAGTGGGTTGGACCACATGATGATCTCCAGAGGTCCCTTCCAATGCCTACAATTCAGTGATTCTGCGACTCTGCAATTGTTAAACAAAAATATCTGTAAAATCATACCACACAAAGATTCTTCTGTATTCCAGTGTTTTATTTAAATTTTTTTTGAGATTATACTTATTTATTAATATTCATTTTAAAGATGCTAATATCTAATATTTCTGTTTCATGTATATTTTTCAAGTGTGTGAATACACACTTGTTAAAATATGCACTATTTTTTGTTAGTCAGATTTCACTGTGCACTAGGAAAGATTAATTTCCTCTCATGGTCACTGAGAATAATACAATGTCAAGTAGAAAAGCAGCCACAGGTAGAGTGAAAAAAGAAGAAGAATTCTCTCTATTGTGTCAGGTACTGAAAAGGCAGGAAATTTGAAGTTGAGTCCAAATCTAAAATATAAACAATCAGAAAGTTAATATATGTTTGGATCCCTGTTGAAACGTATATAGCTAGAACTGAGGTATAAAAGGAGATGGACTATTCTCATTTTCATAGCAGCTACCATAAACAATCAGGATACAACACTGACAGTATAAAAGGAAAATGGGACCTAAGTTACAAAAATCCTACATTAAAAACCCTGACCTCTATTCCTGGGAGTGAGTCTCTTCAGAGTGGATCAGAACAGGGGCCACAGCACTACTTGTACTCAGTGCCTTCTCTGTCTCGGTGTGGCTCCAGGCTCTCAAGGGCACACATTCTCTGCTGATGGAAAGCAGATGTACCTCTTGTGATCCTTTTGATACTTCTAATATCTAGGTCTCTCTAGAAGATCAAGTAGGATGAAAGCAGGGGTTTGCTGACAGCCATGTTTTGACGAGTGAACTTTAGCACTCTGTCCATTCAAACAATCACACCAGGGTCTACCTGTCTTTGTCTACCACCATTTGTGACCTTGGATAACCTGGACTCTGACAGTGGCTTCTATTTAGGAGTCCAAAAATTCAGCTGGAGACCTAGAAATTTTTTTCCGAGTAACCTCTACTGTGTGACAAAGAAGACACTTCTTTGGACCAGGCAAGAGATGCCGATCCTCGACATTCTGTGTCTATTTTAATCATAGCCACCCATTTAATATCAAGGAGTATTTTGTCTAGCTCAGCTGTCCAGGTGCAAATCTTGTCATTCAGCATCGGTAGCAGACTGCACTGAGGTCTCCAGGCCCAATGACAAGAAACTTAAAAAGCTTGACCTTCACAGAATCAGTATGGAGGGGATTTCTGGAAGTCATCGTGTTCAACCCATCTACTTCAGCAGGACCGTCAGGAGCAGGTTCTCCAGGATCGTGTCCAGGTGGCTTTTGAAGATCTCAAAGATGAGATTCCATAGCCTCTCTGGGCAACCTGAGTCAGTGTTCCATCACCTGCACAGGACAGAAGTGTTTCCTGATGTTCAGGTGGAATCTCCCATGTTCCAGTTTGTCCCCACTGCCTCTTGTCCTGTCATTCAACACCACTGAAAAGAGTCCAATTCCATTCTCTTCGCACCCTCTCTTCAGGTATTTATATACATTGATATGATCCCCTGGGAGTCCCTTGAGACTTTTTTCTCTATGCTGAGCAGTCTCAGCTCTCACAGACTTTCCTCATAGGAGAGATGCTCCAGTTCCTTCATTATTTTTTCGTCTGTTTCCTGGACTCTCTCTAGTAGCTCCATGTATGTCTTGTACTAAAGTGTCCAGGACTGGATGCAGCACTCCTGATGTGGCCTCACCAGTGCTTAGCAGAGAAGAAGGATCACCCCCTTTGACCTATGGTCATTACTTTGCCTAATGCAGACAAGAACATCATTGGCATTCCTAGCACCAAGGGCAAAGTGTTCTTTCATGATCAAGCAGGTTACTTCCAAGATAAAATTAAGGAGATAGATTAACTGAACCGGCTTTAGAAATATTTTCAGAGGCTTTTGTCTGTTTTCACTCATAACAACAATCTGTGGGAAAAGTCTCAGCTGACTGAAAAGTCTCAAGGCAGGCCTCCATGTCTGGCCAACTGACTAGTCCATTTGTGCATGTGGTGCCACTGGTGTTAATAACTCATGGTTTCCATTGAAATTTATCTTCCAGTTCATCAAAAGTTTCCCTCAAATCCTACTTCTAAGAAGGGAATATTGAGTGGTTTTGATTGCAAAATAGCCTTTGCTGCTACTCACGGGACAAAATAACTTCTGAAAACAGTTGTTTACAAGATTGCTTATAAAGTTTGATGTCTTGCCAGATGATTTGTCTGTGCCTGTCCTGAGACTGCTCAAATGAATTGTGAAACCCTTCTGCAACAAAATAGGAGTGGTTTAGTGTTTTTTTACTGGACTCTACTGTCCAGAGAGTTGCCGGGTCACACATCAGTGGTCCATTCTAGCAGATGTAAGCGGACAACCATTTTAACAACCACACTTGCAGTGCCCATGGAACTGCTGTTATAATGCTAGCACCTCAATATTCTATTATTTTTTAGCATTGACTCAGCTCTATTTTTTAGCATTGACTCAGCTCAAAGTTGCTATTTGCTTGTTGTTTTCCTCATTGTTTTGTCTCTAGAATTACTTTAACTCAGACCCCATGCTAAGAGCACTAACTTCAAGGGCCTCTTCTGTGAGCAGCTGAAACATGGAGATCCAAGGCTTCAAGCTAGGTCTGGTTTTCTGTTGTGGTGCTATGAATCGAGTTACTCCAAGTTTAATCAGCATAAGTAGGAGAAGCATTTGGGCCTTCTCAGTGCAAATTTCTGAACGTCAGACTGAAAAGCAAATAAAGGACAGCTACAGTACTCTGTATTCTCTTTTGGATTTGATTCTCAATTGGAATTTTGAAAAATGCTCATTGGTGGGTTTGAAACTGTGAACAAAAAATTCTAGACTTGGTAAATATGAGGAAAATGTACTGCAGGGAAAAACTGCAGGTATAGCAGCTTCATTTAGGGTGCTCAGGACAATGAAGGACATGATATAATACTCTTATTAGGGATATAACCTTACCTTACAGGCTAATTTTCACAGCTAATGTTTGATGCACCTTCTGAATAAGTAAGTTAACTGTTTTGGACTTCTTAATCGTTAAGTAGAAGACTAGATTTAGGGAGATGACACAAGGAATATCAACCCATAGCTTCGTGGCATAATGTATACACTGTTGAGAAACTGGACAGAATGGAGCTGGGAACATTCGTAGATCATTTACCCTCAGAGGGAAATGGTTTTGGAGCTATGAATGTTATTTCAGATCCCTTCTTCCCAGTCATGTGGTTTTGCTCAACACATAGCTCATTTGTTTGGGTAGTGCTTTGGTTGGCAGAATATATCTTTGAGCAAATGTTATTCCCAAAGTGGGGGTCATGATCTTGGAAGTGCAAGTGGAAATGGGGTCATGGGAAAAGCAGAGAATTGTAGGAATGTGGGGAAGTTAAAGTAATCTATATATGTTTATGTTGACAGCAACCACAAAAATGGTTCCCTGAGGAACTCAAATGGAGTTATCACAGGGAATATCAAGGTGATACATGCATGATTCTATTAAAAAGGTAGAATTAGAAAATTTTAGACTTGTTGTTTTTAAATAAAAAGTCTTTAGGCAGTTCAACTCTCTTAAATCTAAACTACGTGACGTGATACTATCTGCCTTTGTGGAGAAGATTCCTCTGAATGTACATGGAATATATCTTCATTATGGCTATCAAGAAATTTCCTTTCCTACTGGTCTTAAAAATTTCACATATGATGTGCCACAGACATTAAAAAACTTTTTTATCTTTTTTTTTTTTTTTAGTAAAACAAATATTTCCATGCGTATGTTTGTCTATTTTTCAACAGAGTGCTCTTCCAGTCCTTAAAGTTTACTGGTGGAAAAACTAAAGCTAGAAATGAAATTTATTATCAGAGAAGAAATCATGGTGTTGCTGACTATGTACAAACCCTTAATCCAGCAGGAAGATTTTCACAGGCATAGTTCTACATATTAGGAGTTTACGGCAGTACAAAGTACAAAGCAGTACAAAGCAAGTGTCTAAGTTGATGCAGAAGAGCAGTTGAGCCATGTGATTGCCACAAAAAATCTGGCTGCTATAGGCAATGTGGCAACTGGCTTAAACACCTGGGTGCCAGATACATTGGAAAGCAACTGCTGTGTTCATCCTTCTTCATTGTATGACACATGGCAATTAGTATCAGGAAGGGCTATTGGAGATCTGAGGGCAAATCCACTGCATCATTATAGTGGTTCTGCTTATCCCTGTTCAGTTTAATACTCCCTTTTCCACATATGGCAGTGATTGTGCTGACTGACTGCATATGACAGAACCCTTGGCTCAAGTATTCAGCAGTTAATTTTCTGGTTGTTAATAAAGGCCCTAAACACTTGATCAGTATTTCGGTCATTTGGGTTGCCTGCTTGATGTAAGTTTACTTCTACCATTTAATTTTCTTGGTGAGATGTGCCGTCAGCCTGCTTAGTACAAAACTCTTCAAGCAACATGTTACTTCACTCCACTCTGTAATTGGCTCCCTGCTCAGCAGATATTTAACAAATATCACAACTGGACATGAATGATTAGTAAACAAGTAGTACTTAAAGTCAGAATTTCTGATACAGACTCCAGTCCTGAAAACAAGCTTGGGCTTGCCCAATGATGGTGTGAGTCCTTTAGTGAGATACCTTCAGCGAGATAATTGCATGATTCTATTTAAAAGACTGCTTTACTGCTAAAATATCATTTACAGAAAGCATTTCTCTCATGTGAGCTAGATAGGAGGAAGTTCCACATAGTAAGCAGTATTACAGCTAGAATATTTTCTTCTTAGATAACTTTCATCTTCACTTCTTAAGTGCAACGCACATTCAGCAGAAATTAATAAAAATTCTGAAATGTTTGGAGGTCCAGAAACTCTTGTGTAGGCAGGTTTTAGTGCATAAAAGTGAGAGCCACTGCTATGTCCCCCTACCTCTGTGCTTTGCTGAAGTGCCAAGGGAGTGATAAATATGGATAGGAATTGGGAAAATATGGATAGCAAATGCATGGGTATTGTCCTTCCAAGTTTCAGGGAAAACTAGCTGAAAAAGCATGCAGACTCAATCAACAACACCATATATTTCCTTACAGCTCAGTTCATTTTCCTTTGTGCTGTAGGAAGAAAAGGAATATCCTTAAAATGACATGTTTCAGTGCAAAGAAAGAGCTGACCCTGACAAGGTCTTGTGATACTTCTCCAGTAGGTATCTCCCCCCCATCCTGATTCTTGTCTGGATATGTTTGGTGGGAAGCTTTGGGTTTCACTGACAACTGAGAGATGACTGAAGGTGTGAGGAAGGGGAAACAAGGTGGGGGTTTGGTAGTAGTTGGGGTCAATGAGAGAAATGCTTGAGGACCAACGCAACGTTTCTGATGAAGTGAGAGGCTGATTACTGAGCTATTAAATTGGCATTACTAGGCTAGCAAGTTAACATTAGTAGGCTTCTGGACATCTTCCTCTTTTCTTCAGATCACTTTTTTTTTTTTTTTTAAATTTACCCCACAGCCCTGTGTAGTAGAAATGCTATTTCAAAATGAAAACTTATTTAACAGAGCAGCTAATAATCAGTGAGAAGTGGATTGCATGATAGTCCAAATACAAAGACTTTTATAAAAACTACAGTGTTCTTAAAAGCTTCCACCTACGAGAAAACAAACATATATTGAAAAGTTCAATCTTTTTGAAAATAAAGGCACAGCTCTCAGTTTTGCAGTTTTACAAATATTCTTGTTTTACTTTTGACTTGTATTTCCATTTAAACATAATGATATCCAGAACAGATGAAAAATCCCATATTTCCTTAAAAAAAAAAAAAAAAAAAAAATTCTGGTGTGCCAGACTGAAAAATCATCAGGACGTCAAAACTGTCTGCATTAAACAAGTTACCTTCTGCTTTGTGTGACTGGCAAATGATACACAGGGCACTGTCTAAACTGTAACCTTTTCTGCAGATTTAGCCTTGCAGCCCCAGCAGGCATTAAACAACTGAAATCCAAACCCCAACGCCCACAAGGCCCAGGAAGTCACATTGGGGATGTAAGAATCTGAGTGACCTTCACGGATAATACTTCCCTTGCCAGGACAGGGGTTGTATTTCATTTTAAAGCTGGGTATCATGCGCAGTAGTCTGGAAGCACTGTGAGCAGTACTATGCAAAATGTAAACGGTGAAACTCTGGTACTAGATGAGGAAATTTAGCCAGTACTCATATGAGTTATCAGCAGTCTCTCAAACTAGGCTTGCTGGTCTGTATCTACACTAGCCATCACCCCGTGTCATATTATTCAGGGTCTAAGCTTCACTGTTTTTTTGTACTGAAAGAAGCTAAGGTACAAGCAGTTACTTCCACCAATGTCTTGCAACACTGTCCATGCCTGTATTAAAGACATATCGGTCAGGAGTAGAATAAGTTACTGTTCCTTGTGAAGACTAAACACTGCTGCTTACTATTTCCAAAAATGCCATGTCAATGTACTTAAGTTGTATTTAGCAAAAGAATTGAGGATTTTTTTTTTTGCCCTCCTATAGTTTTGATACCGATTCAGGAGATTATGTTGTACTTGGATAACTGTTCCTGCTCAGACTTATCCCAATTGTACTGAATCAAGCAAGGGTAGTTTCAGCAAAACCACAAGAATGCTAAAGCTGACAGTGAAATCTGTATTTCAAAGACAGACTCAGAAGCAACATGACCATTCTTGAGAGTTGTATGTAACTCAACGCATATGACATGAAAGGTGACAAACTCTATTTCAAGCTATGGAGACACTTGGAGTGGAATATATGCACATGCTGGTGTCTTGCAGTGTCTGAAATGAGGTTGTGACTGAGTCCCAAAAGCCTCCCATCTGATCCAAAGTCAAGAAGCAGGTAAATAACACCAGGTGAAAAAAAACACTTAAACACAAGTGAAAGGGAACTGGTTTAAAAGAACTTCTGCTCATACAGAGAAGCAGGCTCTGGGGGCTGGCTAGAGGAGAGCTTTCCACTTAGCTCTTTGGATCCAGGCCCATGTCACCAAGACATGTATTCTCGGAAAACTCTCATTTTTAAAGGGCAAAAAATATCTGAACACTTTTTGTTCCTGAAATTTGTGTTCTCTCTTTTATTAATAAGTATTTTAAGGCTTATCTTTGTGCTTGGCTACCTTTGACCTTTCAATTACTAATGACATAATTTGTCTTTGAACTTGTATATCACTTCACAGCTTCTCACTTTCCCACAAAAGCACTGGTTCTCACTGGTATTTCCACCTCTTCCTACTTTTGTACCCACTCCTCAATATAGAACAAATTCAGCCAGCACAAGTGTGCTTGATACCAGCTGATTAGCCTTCAGGTTCAGGCTGAAGAAGGGCTTTGATACAAAGCTCTGATTATCACCATTTTAAAACTGTTTTGTGGGAAATAAATTTCTTCTGGTTTCCAGTTATGTTTTGCAAACAAAGTATTCAATTTAAACTGCTATTCAGAATAGGAAAACTTCAAAAATATAGGTTGGATATTAGGTTGGATCCGATATCAGGAAACACTTCTTTACAGAAAGGGTTGTTAAGCACTGTAATGGTTTGGGTTTCTAAGACAAGAGACGAGGATCTTGTTGAATTTCAGACTTACTCTATCACATATTTGTGGTTTATTTTGGGGTTGCTTACCTTTGCTTTTGTTTTGGTGGAGAAGGGAGAACCTAATAGACTAGTACACAGAGTTTCACGAGTACTGATTGCATACTAACAAGATGGATGACATGGAGATGACAGCCACGACATTTTGCAGCAGAAACTCTCTTCTAAGACTATCCCGGACAGTGCTGTCTTTAGGAATCTCTCTGTTGGCCCAACAGTATTGGTCTGAACTATGATCTGTAGCTACATGAAAAGGACAGGAAATGATTCAGGAGGGGAGCCTTGGATTTAGTTTTTGTACAGCAGATACTGACTAGGTCAATGAACACAGTGAACACAGTGTAATTCTGAAACTGCTTCATGACATTGTGAGAGAAAAAGAAAAGATAACTTCTGAGTCATTAACAGGATCTAATATACTGTACTATTACTTATTTATTCATGGTTGAGAATAAATCGCTTTTGGGAAGAGGAAAAACTGTTGGGTCTGGTATTATTTTCAGAATTAGTCTCCCCTCCCCCCTCCCCCCCCCCCTTGTTTTGAACACTAAATCACACAGGCACAGTCCATAACCATATTGCAGGTTGCTTAGGCTAGTGTCTCCTTCCTCTTTGTTTAATAAGAAAAGTGTATCTATTTTTATGGGAAAGTTGTAACACTGATGACACAAATAGCACTCTGCAAGTTTGAATACAAGCAAATGAAAATTCTTTGACAATGGGAGCCAAAGAGATATTCAAAGTGTAAGTAGTCTGTTTCTGTGACAGAGAACAGTTTCTAATCTAGGCTTATTTATTTATTTATTTATTTTGAGTTTTAAATACTCCCATGTAAATCTGTTTACTTAAATAAATCAAATCTTTTTTTATCTAAACTAGCAAATTCTAGATTTAATTAACATAATCCACACTTTTAAACAAGGACCCAAACATGGGCAGTTTATGCATCAATTTTAATTTCTGATGTGCTGACTCAACATCCATTTTGATTGAGGAAGTTCTTTCCATCTTTTATTACCTTTGAAAATAAACCCACTTAATAAGGTCCTAAAATATAGAATAAGAATCTAATTTTAGCATGAAGGCTCTTACCTTCAAGGGATTTGGCCCAGAAGCTGATTCAGAATCACAGAATCATAGAATGGCTTTGATTAGAAGGGACCGTAGAGATCATCTAATTCCAACCCACTGCCATGTGCGGGGCTGCCCCCCACCATCTCAGGCTGCCCAGGGCCCCATCCAACCTGGCCTTGAGCTCCTCCAGGGATGGGGAACAGCTTCTCTGGGCAGCTGTGCCAGCGCCTCACCACCCTCTCTGTGAAAAGTTTCTTCCCAACATCTAACCTAGCTTTTTGTCTTTTAGTTAAAGCCATTCCACCCTCTCCTTTCACTTATCAGGCTGTATAAAAAGTCAGTCCCTCTTCTGCTTCTAAGGTCCCTTCAAGTACTGGAAGGCTACAGCGAGGTCTCCCTGGGGCCTTCTCTTCTCCAAGCTAGAATAGCTTGACTTTCTCTGCCTTTCTTCATAGGAGAGGTGCTTCAGCCTTCTGATCATCTTCATGCTCTCCTCTGGACCCACTCTAACAATTCTGCATCCCTCTTGTGCCTGTGGCCCCAGGCCTGGATGCAGTACTCCAGATGGGGCCTCATGAGGGCAGAGCAAAGGGGGACAATTACTTCTCACATCCTGCTGGCCATCCCTCTTGTGCAGCCCAAGATACAGTTGGCCTTCTGGTCTGCAAGAGCACACTGCTGGCTTGTGACAAGGTTTTCATCTATCAGGATCTCCAAGTGCTGCTCTGCAGGGCTACTCTCAATGAGTTTGCCCAGTCTTTACTTTTATCTGGAATTGCCTCAATGCAATATCTTGCACTTGGACTTGCTAAATCTCATAGAATCTTGTGTGCCCCCTTTTCAAGCATGTCCAGAGCCCTCTGGATGTCATCCCTCCTTTCTGTTGTATCAACTATACCACTCAACTTGGTGTCATCAGCAAACTTGCTGAGGGTACAATCAATCCCAATCAAGTCATTGATAAAGATGTTGAAGAGCAGCAGTCCCAAGATGGACCCCTGGGGGACGATGCTTGTGACCAGTCTCCACTTGGACACAGAGCCATTGTCAGCAACACTTTGTCTATGATCATCCAACTGATTTTTTATCCTCATAACAATCCACCCTTCAGTTCCATACGTCTCCAATTTAGAGATAAGGATGTGGTTGCGGGACCACGTTGAATGCCTTGCAGAAGTCCAGATAGATGACATCATCCTTCCTTTGTCCATTGATGCCACCACTTCATCAAAGAAGGCCATCAGATTGGTCTGGCATGATTTGCCCTTGTTGAAGTGATGCTGGCTGTCTCAGATTTCCTTCAGAGCTCACATGTGCTTTCACGACTCTTCCAGGAGGATCCACTCCATGATCTTCCCAGGTGCAAAGGTGAGGCTCAGTGGCATGTAGTCCAGTGGGTTCAGATTAGTTAACATTTGTAGATTTAAATCCAAAAGAATGGTGTGGCTCAAATGTAAGTAATGAGAATTTCAAAACAACCTTTCATTCCAGTGGGTTTATCATCAGAATGAGATGGTTTTTTGTCTCATTTTCATGCAAACTGGCCTTTGAGATAATTTTTACCTGTGTTATTTTAATGACTTCACTTTCTATAACTTTTTAATTTTTTTTTTATTCTGTAAATAAATTTTTAAGGAGTTGGTATATCAGAATTCAGGAATAAAACACTATTGTGAAAAATAATAGAAGTCAAAGGTACCTGTAGAATGACTGCTCTAACTGTATGCATATGTGTAGCATACTGCTTAACCATTCCATATTTCCATGCCTTGTGGGATGTCATGATACATGGAAATCTGTCTGCTACCACAGCTGTTTGTTTATTACTGTTTCCTGTTTATTATTCTATATATAGAACATTATTACATGAACACTTCTTATTCTGCTAACGGTTCCTACTAATTTAACATTCTTTTGTGAGCATCCATTTTACAAACCAGAGCTGCAGTGTAGCGTAGCAAGATATTTGAATATGTGTATCAGTTTAAGAATGCAAGGAGGCCCTGTGCTGAAGTGCCTTAATTAATCAAGGCACATAATCAAGGAACATATATAAAACATTCTTTAAGCAAAAGATAAATTAGGTTTTTTTGGAAACTACTGTACACTACGACAATTTCTGTAGACTGTTGGCAGTTGTTCAAAGCTTCTAAAGCTCAGTAGATTTTCAGTAATGGATTTTTTCTTTAGGGCACTTTATTTTAAATAAGCCATATCCCTATCTCTGACAGTAAGCAATCTACAGGCTTGATTCCGAATTCTTTGTTTTATTTGAGAGCTATATGCAATGTCTTCTTACTTGCTATTACTTTCTTGTGGTTGCTCAAATTGTGCACTGAATCATAGAATCATATAATCACTCAGGTTGGAAAAGACCTTAAAGATCATCGAGTCCAACCATGACCCAACCATACTACCCTAACTAAGAACACTCTGCTAACTCATGTCCCTGAGCACCACATCCAAACGGTTTTTAAACACAGTCAGGGATGTTGACTCAACCACCTCCCTGGGGAGACCATTCCAGTGCTTAACAACCCTTGCTGTAAAGTTTTTCCTAATATCCAACCTAAACTCACCCTGGCACAACTTAAGGCCATTTCCCCTCCTCCTGTCTCCTGTCACCAGTGAGAAGAGACCAGCCCTGCTCTCGTTGTAAGCATCTTTCAGATATTGGAAGGGAGCAATAAGGTCCCCCCTCAGCCTCCTTTTCCCCAGACTGAACAGCCCCAGTTCCTTCAGTCTCTCTCATGTAATCAGTGATAGAACTAGAGGGAATGGTTTCAAGCTGCGCCAGGGGAGGTTCAGGCTGGACATTAGGAAGTATTACTTCTCGGAAAGGGTAGTCAGGCATTGGAATGCACTGCCCAGGGAGGTGGTGGAGTCACCGACCATGGGAGTGTTCAAGAAATGTTTGGATGTTGCGTTGAGGGATATGATTTAGCTGGGAAGTATTGGTAATGGTTGGACTAGATGATCTTCTAGGTCTTTTCCAACCTTGATAATTCTGTGATTCTGTGATTCTGTGATATTGTCCAAGCCCTTCACAAGACTTGTTGCCCTTCTTTGGACCTGATCCCACACCTCATAAAATAAAACAGGTGAAATATAAATAGGAAATAAAAGTAATAAAAGTTTCATAAAAATATGGAATAGGAATAAAAGAGGTAGAACAGAATATACTTATTTTGTTAGCAGTAAAGTTTCAGCAGGGAAAGTTCAAGTTGTAATGTATATTGAATGTGCTTAAAGGTCAATGTTCATGTATATGTTCAAAAGCTCTAAGTCTAAAGTGTCTAGGTTCTCCTTTGGGACATATTTATTGATCATAAATAAAGAAATACGTCTCTTCATCCAGGTATAAAATGAAACAGGTAAATATATTTGCAAATTTAAATTTATATTTGTTATATTATTTATGGTATAGAATATATACAGTGTATCACATATACTCTAGATAGCACATATATAGGTGTGTTCATAGATATCAGCATCATCTAGAATTAACTTGTTCACAGAAGTGAATGTGCGAGATAGACAAAAGAAAAACAGAGAAGGTGATATGGCATCTTTAAGAAAACAGCACCTTCCATTTCCAAGACTAGATCATACCTTTTGTTGGGTTACATGAACAAGACATACAAAACCAGAAAAACTGTTAGCAGGTTTTATTCTGCTGCTTTGTGCCTTAACTCTTGTCAGGAAACAAACAAGTTCTAAGGGGATATTTGAAATAGTTTACATATCAGCTATTATCAACATTTCCACATTGTCAGGAGAGACATTGAAAATAAAGTTTGCTGTCTTCTTAGCTGTCTGGACAGCCTCTGAAAATATTTGTGTGAAAAGTAAAGAGTATCCTTTCTCAGTGCATTACATCTTGCATGGATTTTTGAAGCTTTTGATAAGGTGATTACATCATCTGCCAAATGTGACTCCTACCGAAAGTCTCAGCCTTCTTCACGTTTATTCATCTCAACCACGGACTGCAGCATAAACCAGTGCCTCATAGTCTTCCCTGTCTTTGCTGAGCCAGAGGTTTCACCTCCCTGCACTGTAACGCACTGTGCTGAAACAGCACAAATGAATTAGTTAGACAAAAAAATGCTTCCATTATTTTTAGTTTCCCAAATATTCTTTGCTACACATTCATTTTATTCTTTGTAAAGTAAGCATCCCAGTCTGGGGATGCATTTTGCATTTTTCCATGCTCTGGAATGCACATGGACTGAGCATTTATCTATCTATCTCCCTTTTCCCTTTGGTGCCCTAGAAATAGGTAGGAGTAGGACCGTGCATGTTAAACATTTGCAGACAACAGATGTATGTTAAGTATGTCAGGGCTTGTTGCTGTTTTGCCAATAGTAGAACAAGAGTTGTGTAAACTGACACTTTGCTCCAAACCAAGCATAGAAACTGACTCATGGCTAAAAAGATGGAGGCTGCTTAGAATGTTTTCCCAGCAAAGAAAAGACTCACTGTATGTGAATGTACAAACAAGCTTTTCCATGTTTTCACTTGAAACTGAAGATTGTACTGCATGATGCTACTGTGGAAGACACTACATAATATTCTAGGATTTGATGCTTAAGAATACTGTGATGATTAATGACATGTTCTGCTAGGAGAGCTTGGTGCCATAGCAGCGCTGCCAATTTGTGTAATTATCTGCAATAACTTCCCTTAAATCCCGAGCAGTATTTTCATAAATGGAGAAAACTCACTGAGTCATTAAATAGGTCTGTATTTATACTGCAATTTTCAGTCAGAGATGTGAGATGAGTTTTCCATAGCTATTTTCTTTAACAGTATTAATTACTTCTCTTAATTATTCTGTCTTGCTGAGAACAGATACAAATTGTTGGCCTTTTCGGATTCATATACTGTGAGTACTTTGATAGATTGAGATTACTGGAAGTAATGGCCACGAAGTAGTGCCTCAGATCCTGAAAAATACTCTTACTACAGTCAAGGATCTGTTCCCAGAAAAAGAAGAATTACTCTTTCCTAACCCTTGGGACTGGAGTTTCAATTTGGTGCTTATATCCAGTAAACATTGGATATCAGCAATACCATGCTAAAATTAATCCTGATTTTTTCAGTAGTGGCAAATTTATTCGTATACTATGCAAGCTAATTTTTAAAATAAAAATGAAGTTTACTAAATGAGTGGATTTCTCATTTTTAGAATAAAATACTGTTATACTATTCCATTGCAAGACAGCACATAGTTCATGCAATGTTATCTCTTTGTGTATGTTTTCATATGTTGTAAAATGTATATATAATTGCAAATATTTCAGTAGGTGTAGTCACTACTTATTTGGTCTCCTCCCTTCATTTAACACTAACTTGAATGTAATATATATCCAGATACGGACTAGAAAATATTCAGTCCTTGAGGATGTGCATGAAGTTTTTGGTGATTAGTCTTTCAGCTTCTCATTTCTCTTTTTCTATGCAGGACTTGATAGAATCCTTTTAAGCAATTATTATTTTTAATCTGGAATTAATGGAAGTTAAAACCTACCATTACAATCAGATTTGTGTGTGTGTCCCCGTTCCCTGTCCCCCCCCAATAAACAAACAAACAAACAAACAAACAAACAAATAAATAAATAAAAAGGAAAGACACAGTGAGAAAGAAAAGAAAAGCAAGGGGGAGGGGAGAACAAGAAAGTGAGGCAAAGAGAAAAAACTGCTAAGCATTGCATTCAAAAATAAGATGACCAGAAGTAATAAGGTGGCTGAGAACACAGGAGTAATGAAATTAAACTATAAAGTACTAGTACATGCGTAACTATTCCAGCAATAAGAGAAAATGAGAAAGGAAATGCTGTTTACTCTTTTTCCTGCATTCTTTCAGTCATTTACAACTAAGTTTAATTTTAAACCCACAAGTAGAACTATAAAAGCTATTAGGACATCATAATGCTTTCAGCCAAGCGTATGTGAACTGCTTTTATGTTTTATGTGTAATACTGACGTTTTCAGAGAAGCATCTGTCCTATTAGTGAGACAGAAAAACCCAGTTCACCTCAGTCATGGAAAGCTTTCCTTTATTACATATATTCTTTACTCTTAACAGCACTTGAAATCCACTTCATCAAGGTTAGTATCACAGCAGGAAGCAGCTTTCTAAGGAAAACACTGTTCCTTTATTTCCTTCAGGCAGGCTCAGGATGGACAGAAGTCAATATTAGGACTTCCATTAATAAAACATGTAATCACGTGCCTTATTTTAAGCAAATAAAAATGACACAACTTAAAAATCCTTACAAACTGCCTACACTGGTAAACTCACTTTTTGTGAGTTTCTTGGAAGACACAATTAACTCTTTACCCAATCCAATTCTTTCTTGCCATACAGTTAAAAAACCCACAAAAATAACAACAACAAAAACCAACCCAAAACAACCAAAACTCAAAAACAATTAAGATGCTAAGATGAATACTGTCTGTTTTTATCTCAGGTTTGCACATGCTAAGTAGTGCTATGACCGATTATTATTTCACTTTCAGGGTGATCAGTGGTAAAGCCAACAGGATTGGTTTTGACATAGGCTATTTTCTTGTCAGGGAACATTTTGTCACAGACAAATTTAATTACTGTTTCACTGTATCATTTTCTCTGAAAGACAAATAGCAATCAAGATGCTTCTTACAGCTCCGAAAATCAGACCATCATTCTGCTTTGGTCTCAGTTCAATTGCCTGTGAAGCATGTCTCTTTCCTGTAAAGAAGTTTTTCAAGTCACAGATTTTATAGGAGGATCTTTTCTAATTTCCTGCTAAAAACTTGGTCAGCAATATCAGCAGATGAAATTGATCTGGTTAGTATTTTGTAAGTAAATCTCCATCCAAAACTGTCCATATTTACAGGTCCTATGGCAGGGGGTCATTCACAGCTATGCAAACTTTAGTCCCGGTTCATGCATTTTTTGCTTCTGTTTGAAAGGGCAACATTTTAAAGAGAGATGTATGTTGTGCTCAGTCATTTCTGTTTATTTGTAGATTTCATGTTATTTTGTAGCATTCTGAACATGGCCGATAGAAAGGAATGAACTGCAGTGGCCTAAGCCTGCTCTGCCTTACGCTGGTGAAGATTAACAAGAGTGTTTTAAAAGTAGCTTAAAGCCACTCCTGCATACTTCATGGTTTCTGTGAAGGTGAAACTAAAACTCTGTTCCAGAAATTTGTGTGACTTTCCGAAATGGTTCATGCATCCTGAAGCTGCCCATTATTTCACCTCAAGTGGCCTGCTAATATGAGCATGTACTAAAAAACTCTCAGCAAGCAAACCAAAACGTCTCTGTCTCTGCTTTTCTTCTAATTACTGATCCTGGGGTTTATTTTTAACCATATCTAAAGAATAAATTAATCTTCCATATTAACCTATCCGTCTCGCCTACTGCAGGAGTGTGGGGTTGTCCATTCCCCGAAGATAGGGGGCTGCTGTTGTACCATATGGATAAAATCTCATTTATGTCTCTGTCTTCCTTGCATAAATCAGGAAGCCAACCTACCCCTCCACATCAGAAGGTCACTGCCAAAAAGAATAGCAAGGAAACTCCTCCAGGCTTTCTGAAAAGCATCCAGAAATAAAGGATGTCAGAAGTGACAGTGATTAAATTAGCAGCCTAGAGACTGGGGTTATTTTTCTCAATATTGCATTATTCTTTGTAATGAAATGTTCTCACTTTTTGCTCCCTCACACTCATTCTTTCACTATTTCTCTTTTTGTTTTCTCCCACATGGGAAACAATGCATGCGTGTTGTTATTCTAGAGCCAAAGGTGACTTTCATAGTAGTTCAGCCTCCCTTCATGCATCAGGCCAGAGAACTTACTTAAAATACTGAAATAAAAGCTCTTGTGTCTTCTTTATATTTACCAATCTCTGATCTTCTTATGCTGAGGTGCAAACAAGCTGCCATAGGACATACACCTTTGCTGTGTGGGGTACCCTTACTGCTGGGCTGCCAACCTAGCACTACTGCCTCCTGATCCCTCTCTCAGGACATGAGGGACACAAGAGAGATGCCCACACGGTGTTGGCTAGAGCTGCTCTTGGTATACCAGTCTACACATTTGCATGTGGTGAGTTCGCCCGTTTGGATACCTTTGTCTACAGCAAACTGGGAAGTGAAATAAGAGTGTCCAGGGTTATATTTAAATTTTGGAACTCAATAAAATAGTCCATGACCTTTACTCAGAGCATTATCTTATCCCAAACCACATCCCCAAATATTCCAAACTTTTTCATAGATTTATAGCTGGGACGAATCACTTCACCATAACTGCTGTTTCAGCAAAATTATGTAAATGCATTTATTTATTTATTTATTTTTAAGGGAGCAGGAGGGAGAGAAGGGTGATTCCTTCATATTTTGTACCTTTAGGTAAAATTCTAAATGGGGAAGTTCTTCCTATTATGCAAGCATAGATTTGATTATATATTTATGTTTATTTAGCAGTCTTTCCCTTGCGTATTCCTTCGCAAAAGCTCTCATTGTTCATGTTTGATCACGGTGGATATTGTTCAAGCCTTCCGATTTAATTTCTTACCCCGGTCGGAACATCCTAGCCTCTGCTCTATGCTGCTGTTCAGCATCTTTCTTGCAGCAGCCATTTTCTAAGAAAGTTGTAAGTTCAGTAAGGGCCTATACCTTGGTATTGGAAGTTTCTGTTGCAAAAACATAACCTAACTCTCACATCTGGGATGGACTTACACTTCAGTTTCTTCTAATGAAGGCTGATTCCATAGGAAATTAATGAAATGTTAATTAGACACGCATTGACTACAATGCACCGTCTATATTTTAACATGGTTTTCTACTATTTTATAGTTTTGATAGAATCAAAAACTAAAGCAATAGTGAAGTCTGAACGGGTATTCTTTCTATACTTACCTATCATGTTACAACATTCAGTGATGGTGACAAATCATTTGAAAAAAAATTCCAGCAAAACTGACTTTTCCATCAGTTTAAGTCTTTGAATCAAAGCTGGGTGTCATTCTGGAAAATACCTTGTAGGCAAATACAAGGTATCAAGCTTAAAACAGGTTTAACTTGATGGAAGTTTTTGACCAATATTTAACAAGTCATGGACTAATAGTTTAAAGTCTCCCAGGATTTAAATATCGAAAGACAGGATTAATCTTTTCCCCATCTAGACATCAGCACTGCAGAAGTCCTTGCCTTCTAGTTGCTTAGGCTCTCCTTTATAGGGAGATGAACAGGTACTGTTAAGTCACAGTTCATCTCATGCTAATGTAGACATCTGAAACAGTGCTTATTTTTCTCCATCAAGTATAGGAAGAGTCTAGACAAGTGGCTCAGGCAGAAATGTTATATTATACACATTTGAAGTTGGGTAAAATGAAATGAAACTGTAAACCCAGATGTCTTAGCACAATGAATTCAGTGAAGTCCTAAGAAAATGCTGAAAAAAGTTTCTAGTGAATGTTCTGTGTACACCAACTGCATTGTTTAATGCCTCAAATATGACAGCCTCACTGAGATAGTATATATGGGATCTCAAATTTCAGCCTTGTTGTTCAGGGGGAATAATATTTGCTCTGCATGATAGGCCAATATAATTCTGAGTAAGAAACTGCTCTTTCAGAGGAAAGGAGGATTCAGAACTTGGCGGCTTAGCACCTGTGTTTCTCTCCTCCAACTCTCTCCATCTCTTCCTCTTCATGCAAGTCTACGTGTAAAGCTGGCCAAGCATTCGGTTGTTTGGCAAATGACACAAAGTACTGGTGATTATGGGTTCCCAAACAGGGGAAAGACCAGTGATAACTGGATGAAAAAGTAAGACTTTATCACAGAGCTCTGTTTCACAGAGATGATGTCTGCCTAGACCCAGAGACACAAGTACTTCTCAGTGCATGCTGTCTTTGCTGCTTTGTGAAGGCTGCAAGGGGAACCAAACACCTTGGAAAGTGTTTGAGCAACCACTGCTGGAAGAAAATAATGAGGTGAACACTCAGAACTGGGAACAGCACAAACCAACCTGCCTAAGTGGGAGGCTAGCTGTTACTGTGGGCCTAAGGTGCTCACCACTGCAAGGCTCATCCCAGGATGGAAACCTGGGGCGGTTGCAGATGGGCTCCACAGGGGCTCCACAGACCATGGCAGTAGGCCTGCCAAGTTCAAAAAGTGTTTGGACAGTGCTCTCAGACATAAGATTAAGATTTGTTTTTTGGGAGGTCCTGTGTAGAGCCAGATGTTAGACTTGAGGATCCTTCTGGATCTCTTCTAGCTTGCCTATTCTGTGATTTGATGACTATGGAACCAGAGAACCTGCCCTGGGGCTGGGAAAATTGTAGTATGCTTTAACACTACATCTACTGTGCTAAGACCATGTAAGGTTCTCTTCAAGTGTGTCCTAGCTGCCACCTCTGGGTCATAGGTATATATACACGCAAACACAGACACATGTGCAAACACACATGTATATACATACCATATATATGGATATACCCTATAAACATATGCTCATTGCATAAATATATATATTATATATATACAGATGCTATGTATGGGTATATATATAATGTGTATACTATGTATGTACTCTCTGTCTGTATACACACTATATGTATACACTATTCATATACACTATGTACATATACGCTATCACAGGAGCCACGGTCCTGATTTAAGGGTAATCAGATGGTGGTGACACCAGAGGGCTGGAGCACACCTGCCATGCCAGTGCCCACCCAGTCCAGCCCCAAAATGGCTGTGGGGTCTTGGGTGTTCATCCTGATTGTCCTGCCTGAAGTTTGCTGTGGACTGGCTTCTCTCTGAAACTGCTTGGTGGCTTTGGGGACCCCTTTGGAGCAAGCACAACAGATGTGAATATGACTGATCTTGCAAATGTAACTCCTCCAGTCTCCAGGTATATTTACCCCAGCACTTTTTGAGGAAGCAGGTAGTTCGCTGAAGGACAGGCCTGAGTCCTTATCACAACCTACAGTCCCCAGAGCTCATATAAAGCTGACATGGGCCTGTGCAAATCTAAGAGGAAAGTTTAGTCATATATTGTGGATGCTAGATGGCAGTATTGCATTTCTTAAACAATCAAGGTTTAGTTAGTGGAAAATATCAAGAATAACAGCATTCTGAAACTCTGAAGAGCAGAACACAGTCAGTAATGAAAGCTTAGCTAGACTAAATATTCATATAATTAAAATATTATGTTTACTAAGAGCTTGCCTGGAACAGAAGATATATTATACTTCTTGGCTATGTACTTCTTTACCACTCTGTGTGAGTTAACTGACAGTTGATAACAACACTGCTCATATTTTATGGGTCTTCAGGGTTAGACACTTGATACAAGCCACTTGCTTGTGATTTATAGCTGTGATGAGGAGCAGCACTCTGGCAAAGAGGTGGGTGAACCTTTCTCCACTAACACAAGGATTTAAATCTTGTGAGATTTTATCACAACTAAAAGAGGGAGACTTGGTTATCTCAGTTCACATGATAATGGATAAGAATCTACATCACTGAGTCCTTGATCCAGAAGAGCACTTGAGCAAGTATTTAGCTCTAAGCATGAGTAATTCATGTTTTTAATAAGATTACTCATCTGGTTAAAGTTTGATGAACAATTAAGGGCCTTTCTGGAACACAGCCTAACACAATCATTGCAACTTGGCAGTATCTGCAGGGAGGACAGAGGCTGAGTAACTGAACAATCAGTTGCCCTCTTCTCCCTGGGATCCATGGTGGCTCCACATTAGTACTGATACTGAATGATGTGACAGTGCAACTAGACTCTCAGCTGTATATCCTGTGCTAAGGAACAACTGTTAGAGCTGCAAAGACAGTGATATCATAGGGCAAACTGGCTCTGAAGAGCAACCCTAGCTCTTAAATGTGTTTAGTCAGTCTGATCCCCAAGTGGTGGGACTCATGCAGGGGGGTTGCAGTTGTGGGACCTGCAACAGCTGGTTTCCAATCTCTGAAGTACAGCAGCAGTGGAAAAAGAACTCTTAAGCAAAAGAAATAGGTTGGAGCTGGAAAAAGGAGACAAAGCTACTTGGTTTCTTGGGGGTAAGCAGCTCAATCTTATGGAGTTCTCTAGCTGGAGAATGGTGTTAAAAAGATGGTTTTGGACTCCAATCCCAGCCCCAGGCACTGGGAAGCTACATATCTGCCTAAGCAAACAATAAGGAGAGTTCAAAAGAAGCTGAGAGATGCCAAGAGGGTAGATAATCAATGGAAGATCAAAGTTTAAGGATGGGTGAAGGTTGAATTTTCATAGGAATGTTTGCCTTGAAAGAGAAGGTAGTGGGAGAGTTTCAGTCTTTCTATTATATTTTATCGAGATATTCTGGAGGAATGAACTCTGACAAAAGGTTGCAAGGTAAATCTTACCTGTCCAGGAAAGAGCAAAAGCTCTGCTTGTAATAACATTAGAAGGTGTGTCTGGGATGGTGCTGTACAAGGATGTGAAAATTAAGCAAATGGGCTTATGAGCTTGTTTTGTTTTGTTTTGTTTTTCCACAGGAACCACTGTGGTTCCTTGGAATATTCAGCTGAAGAAAAATGTGGAGGGAGTGGTAGCTTCTTTTGATTAAAATTTAAGATGAACTGATCCTATAAAGAGTGGAGAGATTTTATTTTGTGGGTATAATGAGTCAAATTTTACTGCAGGATTTTTTCAACACATTTTTGTCTCTTGTTGCAGCAGAAACATAGGTAAACATAGGCTCTAGCTGTGAGCAACAGCTTAAACATACGTAAAATAGGAAAATCTACCTGAATGCAAGTTATTTTTCTAAGAATAAAACTCTGAAGTGAGGGCCTAACACAAAATGTGTTCTAGAGCTCAGTCTTCCACTGTGTAACTTGTACAGAGGTAGTTACACTGTATGCACTTTCATGTTGTTAAAATCCAACTGTAATCCTTTGGCTGTGATTGGAATGCTGTTTTTGTAAATAACTGTTGTGTAAGATAATAGAAAATTAAAACTGTAGCCTAGCTGCAATGTTGATATACTTTTGGTCACCAGGTTGCTGTTCAGTGTTGAATAAGACTCGATCAATGTTATTTATAATCTCCATAACAGGTTTATAAAATGGAAGTAGATATAATTCTTTTGCAGATCTCATCAACTGGAATAGTTTAATCTGTGATAGCATCAAGTGATCAGTACTGCAATTGGTCATACATTGTTTGGTCTGGCTTTACTTTAGTTTTCCTTTTTCTCTTACCGTGGAATATTTTGACATTTGTTAAAACACCCAAACTCCCAACTTTCCATCTGGAAATTGATTGAAACAACATAGTTTATTTTCAATAGACAGTGAATTTAAGGATGTCAGACTGCATGTTTCACAGCTGATTTTTAAGCTCTGATACCTCCTTGGAGTTAACATTTAGATAACCTATGCTCCCATTCTTCCATATGGGTAAGGCTAGACTGAGCTCTGCGTAGCTTATAACAGAATCAAAGAACATCCTGAATTGAAAGTGAGTTGAAACGATCATCAAGAGCAAGTCCTGATGCAACACAGGATTGCCCAAAGAACAGATCATATATCTTTGTGTTGTCCAAATACTTCCAGAACTCCAGCACTGGGGGCTGTGCCCACATCCCTGTGCAGCTCGTTCCGTGCCCACCACCCTGTGGTGCAGACCCTTT
Organism: Alectoris magna; assembly: GCA_030625065.1. Lineage (NCBI taxonomy): Eukaryota > Metazoa > Chordata > Aves > Galliformes > Phasianidae > Alectoris > Alectoris magna. Next base: position 92,773,224 of record CM060560.1, read on the forward strand.
CCCTCACCCCCAGCTGCCCCTCCCCTGACACAGCTCCATGCCGTTCCCTCGGGCCCTGTTGCTGTCACACAGAGCAGAGCTCAGCGCTGCCCCTCCGCTCCCTGGGAGGAGCTGCAGCCGCCATCAGGCCTCCCCTCAGTGTCCTGAGGTCTCCACTCAAAGCTCTGTTGCCTCATGTCCTCCCTGTTGTATTCCTTGCCCCATTCACTTAAATAGTTCTGTCTTAGAGTACTTGTTAGGTGCTATAGATTATTCACTTCTTTGATGGGGATATCTTTGGTTTTCGGTAAGAATAAACTTTGAGTAGAAAGCAGACACACATTCTGCAAAACCTCAACAGGTTTGTACTGAAACTGTTTTGTTAGAAAACATTTGATGTGACATAACAGTCCTGTTAAAGCCTCAGACCTTACTGACCTGCAGTAGAAAAGGAAACTTACAGACACCTGATTCTTGTTGGACAGCTGACATTTCTTTAGTCCTAGTCTCTCAATGGCAAGTTTCATAATGACATCTTATTGAAACGTATCGATTAGTACTAGAGATGCTTGACTGCATTTTCAATCAACACAATGTTATTAAGAAAATGACTAGTTAAAATAATAGCATTCACACCCAGGGCTACTTCAGTTCATACACCTTGCCAATCAAGAAAATAATTTTTTATTTTTTTTTCACACTATATACTTTTTTGCATCTAAAATACAAGTCTGTACAATGAACATTGCCAGTTTCTTTAGCTTGCATATAATCACACAAAATATGTAAGCATACCTGTGAAAATTTGACCTTAGTATACTATCATGATAATGCATTGTCAACTTCTAGTCTACCAAATGAAAGCTGAACTCAAAAGTCGTTACGCAGTCCCACAGTCCATCTGAGACATGCCTGGAGCTGTGACTGCAAGTCATGCTTGCTAATCATGGATGAAAGGAAACCAAATCACAGAACACATAATAGGGTGGTGAACAATCATATGCAGGACCTGTAGGCAAAATATTATAGTTATTGGTTTTTTTTTTGTTATCATTTTGTGGTGATAGAAGTGGAAAGAAGCATGTGAGATGCAAGATGCAACAGAAAGCTCTAAGATCTGACAAAACCTAACAGTTTAATCTCCCCTTCTTTCAGTGTCTGTGCATACCAAAATAAGCAAGTGGATGAAACTTTAAAGCTCCCAGAGTCAGTTGTGTCTGAGGTGCTGAAGTACATGCAAGAAGCTGGAAGTCTGGAAAAGCAGAGGTTATGCTAGAGAGGATTCTGCAGCCAAATGGCAAAACTTTAAAAAAGGAACACTTAAAAGCAGTTTCTCTTTCAAAAGTTTTAATGTATCTATAAAATTTCTCTGTACTTACAGATTTAATGCCAAATAGTGAGACTACACTTTTTAGTAAAATTCTAAGTGGAACTTTAATTATACTTTCGGTGCAATACAACCTTAATTACATACCTCAATAGCGTATCAAGATAGCTAGAGTTTGTTATTTTGTAACAATGCAGTGACTTTTGGAAAATGGGCTGGAGGAAGAAATCAAGACGTTTATTTCATCTTTGTCAGAATACAGAGTTGAAGGGAAAATTAGTCTCACTGTATGAGAAAAAGAGATTTGCTTGCCTGTTCTAAGAGCTTTAATTTATTCAAAGGAGCTTCACAATTTCTAAAGAAATTTTTGGAACACTTGATTCCCAAGTCAGTTAAATAAGTTACTGATGTAACTCATCTCAACTTCTTTATTTATTTATTAATTGGTGACTTAAATGGGAGTCATACTAAATAAATACAGCCTGTTTTGTTTCAGTAAGCTGAAGAATAGCTGTGATTACTACTACTACTACTACTAACTACTAAAAATAAAATCAATATCACTTGCAGAATTTAATTTTAAAAACTACCTACTTTTCCTTTAAATCAGACCTGAATCCATTACATGATTAAAGTTTGTTAATTCTCTTTCACAGGACATGAAATAATAGATATATCTCATGTATGTTACATACAGTCCAAGCATATAGTAATTGTCTCCTTGGGTAGGCTCCCACAAGAATGTTACTTTTTTACTGTGTGGGTGAGTGAACACTGGCACAGGTTTCTCAGAAAGGCTGAGATGCCACTATCCTTGATGATTTTCAGAAGCTGTCTGGGTATGGTTTTGGGTGTTGGACTGGGTGGCCCTTCTTGAGTAGTTGCTTTGGCTAATGTGACTTCCAGAGGTCCCTTCCCACGTCAGCCATGATGAGATTCTGTTATCACTGAGTGAGCACAGCATGGACAGGGAAGAGAAGGAAAGAGAGGTGATAAGAAAACCTTTTTTTCAGTATGTTTTTTAATATATTGATTGCAAATATTAGCAAACAAAGTACTATGGAATGATATACAGGGCCACTGGGTGCTTGCTAACAATAATGGAAGACAATTTTCCCACTTGGACAAATTACGTTGAAGATGATCTAACTTGGGGCCTCTATAGGAGAATTAGTATCAGCAGACTTTCCAACATTAAAAAAAGTTTCTCCAAGATTCTGAAGGCTTACCAATAACTGATGACTCTCTTCTTTCCTTATAAATACACTTTCCATCTGCAGATTTATTTTTGGTGGTTCCAGAAAGGGTGAAGGGAGAAAGGTTGTTTAAATGTGTTTTCTCTCCAATCCCCCTTGGTTCTTCTTTTCCTTACAAGGAATGAACAGGATGATTCATTTCCTACTTTTTCTCTTGGGTTAAGCTGAAGTTTCAGAAACCTGGCCGCTCTGTCCTGGAGCTTCCTTCCAGCTTGCATGCCCAGGTTTCCTTCTTGTTGGTGGTGGACATAGTGAGCAATTATTTCTCACTGTGATAAGGAACTGGGATGAGGTCAGGACATGGGCATGGGTAGGGAATGGAAAACCCCGTGGGGTAATAGTTGGATCCACGCACATTCATTAATTTCCTCCAATAGTCAAGAGCTCATGTTTCTGGAGTGACCATGTAGACGGTTACCCCATTCTCATACTGACACTTAGGTCAGAAATATCCCTTTTATATATCATTGCTCATCACTGATAGCAAGGTTCCCAATGCCTTTGCTCTCTTTTTTTTCTTTTCTTTTCTTTTTTCTTTTTTTTTTTTTTTTTTTAACTGTTAGCATGATTGCTATCAGATACAGCAGTAACATTCTGCAGAAGAAAGCCAGAGTGTTACCATCATTGCCAGCTTGTCAACTGCCAGTGTCTTATCCTGTTATTTTGTTTACTTTGGGGCAATATGCCTTTTGGATATTTTTAAAGCACAGCCTTAGTCTGATTTTAGATCTGGGGCTTCAGATGTTGAAAGGCCCACATAATAATCATCTCCTCTCCTGCTTTATTGCAATTATTTCCTAGCTTAAATTCTTATGAATGCCATTGGTACATTTGGTCAAAAGATAGTCTTGCCCTCAGCAAGATGTTTCTTTTCCTACCTCTAAAAGCTGTTTGGATAAGAGAGGGCCATTTGGGGAATGCACAAGTTACCTTTTTCTTTCCCTCACTCTCACCTCCTACCTCTTCCCTCCCCTTTCACCCCTTCCTTTCTCCACATTTTCTGGTAAATAACAATCCTTGTGACTTCAGTATGACTTTTGTACTGATACTAGGCAATCATGCTGTATGATACTGGCCCCTGCTTATTTTATTTTCAAAACTAAAATATCCTATTTTCTAATGTGTAATTATTATTATTTAATTTGATGGGATTGGAATTTCAGCAAAGGCAATCATCTAACAGTCATCTTTCTACTGGATCTTGTGCCAAAATCCTGATTCTGGCGCTGCAACTGTTTAACAAGTTATAATTTATACTAACCTCATCCAATTTCTTAACCCTTTTTCCTGCTTTTTGTAGAATCATAGAATATCCTGAATTGGAAGGGACCCCATAAGGATGAGACCTCTTTTGTTTTGTTTAGTTTGTTTGAGAAGGGTAAGAAAATTAACTCCTGATTTTTAAAACTGGTATCTTAATTTTAAATTGATCTGTTCAACTTTTCCCCCTGTATTGAAGGATGCTGTGAATTAAAATTTCAGTTCTAGCTGACATCGGGTTGATTGTCCATATATCCTCCTGATCTACGCTTCTTTCCCCTCACCCTTCCTCATGGTGACATTTATCCTTGTTAGCAGATTGTGGACTTTTCTTCCATCTTGCCAGTCTGCTTTTTATCCCCTCTCCCTCCTCCCCTGCCAGTCTCTGTCCACCCTGGAGTTCTAATACAACATAAGCACTATACAAAAGTCATGGGGAGAACACCATCAGACGGCGTGTTTCTCTCCATCTGCCCCAGGGTGCTGCCTGTTCTTCTGTGAGAAGGAAAAAAGGCATTTTGGGTGCTTATCTAATAAAACCTTGATGTACCAGAAGGGGGCAGTTAGAATAAACTCATCGCTAAACCATATGGAATATGTTCTGGAAAAACAAATTGCATTAAGCTGAGGAAAATGCAGCTGTGCAGTACTTTGGCACGTGGAGCACAAGCTCTACCTGACGCCAATTCTTCTTTGTGTACATACTGTACAAACTGAGAGAGAACACATAACACAGCATTTGGTGTGCTGAATTATCACCTCATTCAAATCTCTGGGCAGATGTTTAGCTGCATGTACCCTGTCAGCTCTGTATCAGGTCATGACCAGTAACAGGATGATACCTTTCTGGAGCCAATTTCATTTAGGTCTATGAATTTAATGTGAGATGAAGAAAAGATACAGGAGAAAAAGATTAGTCAATTATAAATTTAAAGTATAAGCACTTGGTGAAGACTTTGAGCTTGAATAATATTGAGGGTTGCTGCAACCTATTATTTATGACCACAGAGGAGGCAAAGCAGCATAACATGGTCATCTGGAGATCATGGTATTCTTCACAATAAATTGCTGCTGCCAAGCTAACAATGCAGGTAGGCATTCTAGAAGAGTCCCATCTATACTGGGATGAGTTTTAGTCCTCTGGTGGCTTGTGTTTTGGAAATCAAAGGTAAGATTTTTGATTTTGACTTTGTCAGATCTGTGGCTCAGCTTGTTTTTCAACATACAGAAAAGTGCAGGTATCTCATGATGTCAGCACTCTGCTGACAGCTGCAAGAGCATGAGCCGGATCCCTTTTCTGTGAGACAGGCCGAGAGGTTCTGTCTGCTCTCTGTAGCACAATATGTGCCAAGGAGTGATATGGAGACTTTATAGAAAAAGGAGGGGTTTTTTAATATCTTATACATGTTAAAATTGCCAGTCTCACAGTTCTGAACTGAAGGTCATTGCAAGCAACATGTACCAGCTTTGTCTGGAGAACACATTTCTGACAACATATAACAACACCATCTGGAATAAGGAAAAAGCCTAATGGAGTCTCTGAAAGCTACCATTCAAGCAGAAAACGTTGTCCTTGGGGAGCAAATATTTCTTAAACCCTTCAAGTGAAGCTTCATAAAGCTCCCATGTGAAGCATCCAAAGGCCACAATAGTTTCAGTGTTTAGATATTAAGGTTATGTATCTATATAGCTAAAATATCCTTTGCTGAGAACAAAGTTTAGATGACTGATATTTTTCTGCACTAATTATAGGAAGGTCAAAATCAGTTTCCTTGCCAGGCTTCATTAGTACAAATAGCTGATGATGAATTTGCAGGGGTGAGAGAAAAGTAATACTTAATGTTTAGAGAATCCCAAGAGAATATATGTACTAGAAAAGATCATTAGAAACTTCTGTTTCCCGCTGGATCAATGGTAACCTGGAACCACTATACTGACAGTCTGATTAATAATTTACAACCACGTTCTCCATTTTATTAAAAAAAACATTTTGTATAAACATTTTCATTAAAATAAAGAAGAAATAAATTCAACTCTAAAATGACTTTTACTTAAAGACTAGTTATTTACTGTTATGGAGGGTACCTGCATTTGTGTGGTGTGCTAGTTCTGATTAATTGTGTCAGGTGTTGTTAGTGGCAGTAAAATCTGAAAGAGAGAGGTGTATTATAGAAATCAGTATGATCATTGAGCAAATGCAATGAATATGTTTAGAATCTTGTCACAAAATAGAACAAAATCACTATTACCTAGTAAAAATACTGTTTAACATTCACTTATTTGCCCTTCTTTCCAACTGGCCATGTAAGTGTCTCTGTGGCACTTTTTCACTCTCTGGCAGTGAAACCCTGCTAAGCTCTACTATACAGGCACTAAGTACTTCTTGGTCCTATGGATGCTTCCCCTTGTGGTAGATTTTACTAACACTGGGCTAGATTGCCTGTGTGTGTGAATTCCAGACTTAGAGCAAGTGGAACAAGGTTTTACTGGGGAACATAAAGTGTTTGTGGGAAGGAGTCCCACTGACCCAGGAGCCACTCTGGGTTGTGTGGAAAAACAGAGTGATGCAGAATCACAATTACTCCTTTTGCTTAAAGGGACTGAAATTCCTGTGTGAGAAGTATGCGTCTTCCTCAGTAAGTAATTCTAACATCAGCAAAATAAAAATGGTATGAAAAATACTAAACTGTTAAAATAAGTCAAACTTGTCTGTTTTTAGAAAAGTCTATTCACTGGGTGAGCTGCTAACCATCCAGATTAATTTTCAAGGCTATCAGGGCTTATCTCATTTTCAGTTTGGATATCCATAGCTGAAACTTATTCTGAAATCTGCTTTTAAGTTCCAATTTGTGTTTCCCGGTTTTCATACCTATCCTTTAGTGCAAATTTGTGGATTTGGCTGCTATGGATTAAGGCTTAATAACTGCAGTTTTAGTTGAAACAGGATATGTGGACTCAAATCTGTATTTGACAAGTTTTCCCCAGGAGAATGAAGTGAAGCATTTTAAAAGTGTGAATGCTAATTTAATTGCTTGTTAAATGTTAAATTATGTTCTGTACACAGTACAGACAGGAGAAATGTCATTTTTATCAAAAAGGTTTTGTTTTAGATTAAGAGGGAGAAAATATTTTACTAAATTTTTTTTCTACTTAACTGTGCTTTCTGACTCTTGGGTTACCCTGTGGTCCAGCAGGCATAGTGCATAAATAAATTGGGTCTCAGAAGTACATGTCAGGATTTAATAAGATGGTGGAAAAATATCCAAGTTGACTGAAGTTTATGTCTTTCAAATACTTTCACTATCCTACTTTGAGAAGAGCAAAGTATCACAGAATCACAGAATCACAGAATTGTAGGGGTTGGAAGGGACCTCCAGAGATCATCGAGTCCAACCCCCCTGCCAAAGCAGGTTCCCTACAGTAGGTCGCACAGGTAGGCATCCAGGCAGGTCTTGAATATCTCCAGAGAAGGAGACTCCACAACCCCCCTGGGCAGCCTGTTCCAGTGAAGTATCCAGCCTTGGTGTTTATAGCAACAGAGCAGTTGATTTTTTAAGATCAAGTCTTACAATGGAGAATTTGTCTTTATCTACTCATATATGACAACACTGAGAATGAGAATCTAGGGTTAAAGATAATGCCAGAAAAGGTAAATTATCTTGCAAGTGATGTTAAGTTGAAATATATTACCACTCTGAAAAGATAAATTTTCTTTCCTTCAACAAAAAAAAGAGAAGACGCTGGTGAATTTTTTTTTTTGTCTCAACCCTGAAACCTATTGCTGTATCAAATTTGACTGTTTTGCAAGCAGAGGTTGATTTACAATAACAATCCTATGGGCTCCTCCTGAGACTGAAAAGTTCAGCTGAGGTTCTTCCACATTAGCAGCTATAGAAAATATTCCACAGGCAAAACAGTGGTAACTCTGAAATCAGTATCAGATGACGAGTCCAGATATTTTTGTAGCTTTAGGCATGCATCACTGTGAGTACTTTTTATGTCAGATTTTTGCACAAATATAGCAGGACGTTCACTTTGTATGTTGGAACTCGCAGAACAGGTGGTATTTTGTAAACATTTGGAGGAGGGATGCCTGAGTATTTTATTTTAAACAGAGTTAATGCTGTTTTGTTGTTGTTGTTGTTGTTTGTTTTATATTGTTTTGTAGTTAATACAACACTTTTCCAAATTGTTTGGCTTTCATATTACTCTAATACTCACAGAACAAACTCTATCACTGTGGTAAGGAGAGAGAAAGCATCTCTTTTCTCATTGTATATATGTTGCTTCAAGGCTGTTCTTATCTCCAAGTCGTCACACATCTGCACAGCATTCAGAGTTGTACTGGGAGACATACTCCTCTCTCCTTTATCAGGTAAATATATTTTGTCTCCTGAAAAAAGATTTTTTCAGCCTTCACCTTCTCGAGAATCTTTGCTTGTTGTTCATAGGCAAAACAGTGCCAGCTCATAAGTTCCACCTCAGTCATCTACTTTCCTGCAACCCTTGCTCGCAAGAGACTTGAGAAGCATTACAGCTTTGCATGGGAGGCTTGTTTTGTCAAATGTTTTGCAAAGTCCACTTCAACTGTCATAAGAATTAACTTCTTATAAAGTCTTTATTATGATTTAGCTCCAATTTCAGTACGATTCTTGGATTTGCAGTGTACACCAACTCATCAGCCAGAATGCCTTTCTCTGGAACATGTTTTTTCAATTTCTGTGCAAAAACTGCAGTAACCTCCATTTCTCCTCATCAGGTCTGTCATCATCATTTCTTAATTAATTAATTAATTATTTTTTTTGCACAGCTACATTCTAGATGCACTTTCAGTGCTGTCAAATGATCTTTGTAGGCGTAAGACATGTCATTACAAGCACAAAATGATCAGATGTATTAGAGTTCAAACAGTTCTCAGTTCATGAATCTTCCATCAATAATGACTGCTTTAAACAGCCTATTTGGAGGTGATCCTAGTGTGCTGACTTTATCAAAAGTATTATGTGCATGTTTATTCTGAGGCACGCATAGTCCTTAGCTATAGCAAAAAAAAAAAAAAAAAAAAAAAGACCCTACGCAGCTAAGATCATCTTATATGCTTCTCAGAAAGGGTGGCCAGGCACTGGAATGGGCTGCCCAGGGAGGTGGTGGAGTCACCGACCCTGGGGGTGTTCAAGGAACAATTGGATGTTGTGTTGAAGGACATGGTTTAGTGGGAGCTATTGGTGATAGGTGAACGGTTGGACTGGATGATCTTGTAGGTCTTTTCCAACCTTGGTGATTCTATGATTCTATGATTCTATGATATGCTGCAAGAGCACTGTCTAGAGCTGCTGGATTTCTGTGTTAGAAATCCAGATGTGTGTTGTTCATGCACAGAGACCGACGCCTTAGGAAAAGGCCAGCTTTGCTGAACACACTGAAGACACTACTGAAAGCTTCAGACTTGATGCATTTGAGCATGAGATTTGTGTGGGCTTGCCTACATGTGTGAGGTACATTTGCACTGCCATTATAGACTGACCCTCTGGTGCCCTGTGCACACTAGATTCAGAGCTCATGGGCATATCCAAAATCATTAACTTAGTATCACTGACTGTCCAGAAGTGTAGCTGCAGCTTTTGTCCTGCTCCCTTGAAAGACTTGGATATTGGGACAAATACATATCTAACCTTGTGCTAATGCCCATTGTTACATCTACATCTTTAATCAAAGTGAGTCAGTTAAATAATACATGTAAATTATTTAAAGTGAGTCATGTGGTCATTTGTTCAACAGTCACATTAAAGACTGTGATGAAACCTTGATTGAAAACATCGTCATAGGGAACTGCTGAGGGAAACTCTTAGTGTTTTCCACAAGCAACTATAGATAACTGCTGTGACCTGGAATATAACTTTTGAATGAGCATGGAGTCATAGAAAATAAAGGCATTTCATTGTGAAGCAGAATGTATATAATGGCACATATTAGAGCCTCTGTATTTATCTCCAAATCCATCTTCTCCCTGCCCTGACCCTGATGGTTAAAGAAGTGTGTTTTCAGATCTAATGTAATACTATAGTTACTTGATTTTATCTAGTAGGGCATGCATTTATCTAGTTTTTTTTATCTTCCTGTATCTCTCTGTAAAACTGCTGATTAGAAGCATCTGCAAACTCAAGTGGTCATCTAGCTGTGTCAAGACTTTGCCTCAAATAATTTTGCTTTGAGAAACTAGATTTTGATGTGAGAGAGGGTATATAATTCTCACCCACAGCATTGCACTCGTGTAAAACCCTTTGCACAGTAAACATGGTTTAGATTAAGTTATTATTAGACTTAGTGCACCTGAAGAAACTAAAAGTGTTTGTGTTACAATGCTTTCATCTTCTGAGACTGAAAAAAAAGACAAGAAACAAGTTTATTGCCAGTTGGATGATTGTTTATTTTTTTTTTTCCTTCTGAATTATGATTCATTTCTGGGATATTTGTGCTGTTTTCAACCAACATGACTGCAGCTGATCATGAGGAAATAATCAGGTAAAAATGTGCACTCTGAGAAGGAAGACAAAGGTTTCTCACAAGAAAATACTGGTTTTGGTGACACTGACCCTACTGATTGCCAAATAATGATTGCTTGGCTGATAATGAGTGGAAATGTCTCACTTTTGAAATCCCAGAATGAAAGTGGAGGGGGAAAAAACACTCTGCTTATTATCAGTATTTTTAATTTAAAAAGTCAATATTAAGAACGAGATAGTACAACATATTTTATCTTTTTCATTCTCTTTAGGCAAATTAAAGATGCATACAGAATGAACTCTCTGCAAATACTTGTCTTAATCAGAGCAAAAACACTTCTGTTGTGGACAGCGATGTTACAGCAGTGCTATGTGCTGGGGTCATTCATGTTCAAGATTAGATAAGGCTTTGAACTTCCAAGATGGAAATGGTCCCAATAAAAGGTATTTTCTTGTTATAGGTTGTTTACTGTTTTTTTTATTTTGTTTTGTTTGCTTGTTTGTTTGTTTGTTTTTAATGTGGCAAATGCTTGAAATTTCCTGTCACTGCAGATTAACATTCTGTTGTCTACCACAGCTGGGGCTGTGTATTAACTTCAGACACGTAGCAGGGTCAATTATTTTATATGTATAACCTTGAAAGCTTCACGAGGAACTCTTCTGACCTGGTATTATAGTAAAGGGTAGGTTGGTGGAGAATGGAACTCTCAAATGTCTGTCTTTACTGGAGTTTGACAAAATGTAACAAAAAGAATTTTTGGCCTGGGAAGGAAATAAGGATTCCGTTGTATGAAAAATGGAGGCTTTCAAATGTTTGATTTTAGTTCCATATCAATACAAAACACACACCAAAAAATACTTAACGAACACACAGAAGAGAGAATTTGGCAGAACTAGAACTAGATAGAAATCAGAAAGGATTCAGGATTTTAAGTCTCTCTGTAAAATATTATTGAACCCTTGACAGAAAAATTTAATCCTTCAATTTAATGCACTTCTTTTTTTTCTCACCTGTTTACAATTTTTCCATTCAGGCTTTTCACAAATATTGATGAGTACTGTAATGAAATCTACTCTCCAGTAGTATGGAGACTGCACTCCGAATCAGGAAAGTTGCAGTCCATCAATACAGCTATTTGTTTAGTAATATTCCAGTGAAATTTCCAACATGATATTTTGAAATCATTCAGATTACGATCCAGACCTGGCCACAAATCAAGACAAGAGTCTTGCATAACCAAGAGAATTTTTTTTTTCTTCTTTTTTTTTTTTGTCTTATCTAAAAAACCTGGAATGATCCTCTCTCTGTTGCAAAGTACACTTCAGTTGAAATGTCACTAGTGGTGTTCAGTATTTCATGAACTTCCTTGTTCCTATCAAATAACCATAAAATCCATTTTACAGACAATACTAAACTTCAGTAAAGGAGAATATGCTGGGTTTTCCTCTGCAGAAAACACAGCATGCTCTCCTTTACTGAAGTCTAGCATTGTCTTTAAAACTGTTTTCTGCAGAGAAAGGGTATGCCTCAAGCACTTCCTGTGCAGAAATTTACCTCAGTTATTCTAGAAGGGATGAATTAATTATGTTCTCTTACAACAAAAATAATCTCAGTAAGGCATAGTTTATATATCCTTGGTGAGTTGGGGACATAAAAGTTTCTGATCTCTTTATACCAGGGCAGAATGACCTGCCATGCTCCTTATCTGATTTTCAAGTAGTTTCATAGCACTGACTGACTGTGACTGTACTAACTTTCCCACAGGTTTACAATGAAACCTTTGAAAGTATCTAAATGTGCTCCAGTTATTCAGGTTTTAGTTGAAGCTTCTATTCGGAAGAGACAGCGACATGAAAACCTATGTATCCATGAGCTTCAGGATCTGCATTACAGCTGTTTTACAGTATTTATTATTGGAACATCACGGTGACTTCTTTTGTAAGTAGATTGAAGAATTTGAAGGAAATCTTAGGAATTTGAACTTACAAGGAGTGACAGATACACCTCATCACCTGAAATACGTATGTATATGTGCAATAAATGTTTTCAGATTAGCTGGTCCATATATTTTCCTAAGGCTGACATGCTCAACTAATCTTGTTACAAGCAAGGAGCACCCTTTCTTTCCCACTCTATCTCTCTCTCAAACCCACATGCATGCCACACCTTTTGTGTTTTTTTTCTTTTTCATTAGTTTTTTTCTGAAATCCACTTATTGAGACACATACTGAAATCAGAGCAAACATCATTTAATTTCACTTTAAACTGTGAAATGGAACTTTTCAGAATTGTTACTTGTATTACACTTTCTTCCTTTATCTTTTGTTTATTTGGGGGAACATGAGTTAACTGTGTCTTCTGGAAGTATTTAGTGGTCAGCAATATTGGTTTTCACTTAAAGAATATGAGTGGAACCAAAAATAAATTGTTGCAAAACAAAGATGCTGCCCAGAGTTACAGATTTTCTCCTTTGTTTTGATTTAGGTGAATGGATTATATAGGCAGGAGGCAGAGAGTTAGAACTATGTTAAATGTTTGAGTTGAATCTTAAGTTCATCTGAATTGAATAAGGTGCTGCTTTGAATGTGCTTTATATAATCCTGACTCAATTGTTTTGAGCAACAGTGAGGTAGACAGATCCTTTCCAGATGTCTTTGTCAGCTTTGCTCTTCCCTATCCCATCTGCCCTGAGGAAAGAAGGATGAAACAGAAATCCTCTGGGCTTCCTGGCATCTTCCAAAGTGTGGAGAAAGCATAAAGAAGTTTACTTCATGATCCTCTGAAGGTTGGGAAGAAGAGCCAGCTGATGGTCCTGCAAGGCATGGCACAGCACATCACATCACAGAAGAAACAAAAGCAGAAAGGAATAGAGCAACCCACTCACCTCCTGGAAAGGCCAGGGAGAATTTTTGTTTTGGAAAGAGAAACACTAAACTGAGGAAAGATGAAAAGGTTCATTTATTGGCAGCACACAAATGGCACCTCTGAGTACAGTTCCATCTGAAATCAGACATCTATGTGTGGGTGAGGAGCAGGAATGAGTAGTCATTGAGGTTGCGAGCCTTATTGGGTGACTGGTGAAACAGTGAGCACCTTGTTTATGGTATGTAAATAAAGGGGTAAAAAACTATAAGCCTAACTCCAGGGTTTGCTTGTGAACATAACTGTGCTGGAAACCCTATAGTATTAATATCATTCCACTGGTAATCCTGAATATACTTGTTTTCATCACAAAACTGAAATCAATTGGCCAACCACTTTAGGTGGAGATAGACTGAACTTTTCTTTTTTGCCAAATGGTCTACATATTGCAAACTACATTCATGCCCACAATGTAACCCATAGAGAGACAGACCATTAAGTATTGTGCCCTTAAGCATAAAAGCAGGCTAAATCAATAAATATCATTTGAGTGGGATTTTTTTTAAGTCCTGTGTTGCTCTTGTTCTCTGTATGAATAAGATTGGAAACAAAAATTTACTGGAAACCAGTTTTTTTGAGAACAGAAATTCTGTCTTTTCATATAATCAATAAAATAATCTGTAACATTTTCTTTACTGACATGCATTATTATGCATGGTAGGCACTGAACTGGTGAGCTGAGGTTCTAAGTGACCAGGAAATAATAGTGTCAGTGAGACGGAGAGTGAGACTGTCAATTTAAATGACTAATGCTTTTTCAGTGCAATAGATTGTCATTAATCCTTCCTGTGTTGCCCCAATGGGTTGATTACTAGCAAAGGTTTGTTTCTTGTACTGCTGTCTTTTGAGATGGATGAATCATGCTTCTATTTGACACGACATTGAAAAAAAACCAAACCCACAACATTTTGATGGATAGATTTAAGTGTATGTTTTAATTTATACTAGGGGTGAAGTTTGGTGGGTTCGCAGAATGAAAATCCGTGAGAGCTGGAATGGATTCTCCTGAGAGGCTGTGGAATTGCCATTGCTGAAGATTTTCATAACTTGACAAGGATATGAGCAGCCTGGTGCTACCAGGAGGTTAGTATTCCATGCAGCATGGACCAGAAAACCTTCAGAGGACCTTCTTAGCCACAATTATTCTCTGATTTTAAACTATAATAATGGCATTATATTGGTCATATCAAAATTGCATAAAAATATCCCTTGTCTATGCACTTTTTTTTTTTTTTTTTTTTTTTTTTTTTTTTTTTTTTTCCCCTCTATGGTTTCTTTGACTGCTTATTAGACAAACCAATATTTCAATCAGTCTAGGCTTTTTACTCAGCATGGTCGTTCGATACATTGGTTATACCAAAAATACTAAGTTTAGTTATTTTGGATCAGTATTTTTTCCAAACTTACAGTCTTGAAAGATTTTTGATTGTTATTGGCTTGCTCAGTTACATCCAACCATAAGATATGTTTACATGATCAAAACTTAACTTCTTCTGAATTGCAATACAGTCAATAAAATATTATCTTTAGTTCATGCTCCTTCCAACATGAATATCATATCTTGAATATGATACTGCCTCATCTTCCTTGTATTTTCCCTTGCTCGTGTGGAGGACGTATATGAAATGCTGGCTACAAACATGGCTACAAGCACTGGAGATTTCCATGTTTAAAAGGTTATTTATATTATGTGCTCCCTTTTTTGAATTTTAATCCACACTATGAAAGTTACATATGTCCTGTTTGCGACAATGTACCATTCCAGAAAGAAAAATGAAGAGATACTGGGAAAATGCAAACATTTTTTAATAGTTTATTCCTATTGGTAGAATGATGACATTCCACTAAAAATGGTTGTTAGAAATATTATTTAAATGAGTTGCAATTTAAGTTACTTATTGTCACGTGGTAATGGTGCATGTTGTAACGTCAGGTATGATTACATATTCTAAGGACAGTGATGTGCTCAGGAGTCGACTGTGCTTGAATGCAGCTGCAGTTTTAATACAGAATACAGTGAAGTGTCTGCTCATGTCTCTGCACATGTAGTAGGTTCTCGAGGGCTTAGGGGCAACAGATAGAATTGGATAAAGAATATAGGGTATACTATAAGATCACAAGACTCTTCTGCATTTATTTGAAACTTAGGATGAGGGAACTTCAATCAAAATGCAAATCTGGTGGAAGAAGGCAGTAGTTCTTTCTCTAAATGTACATGTACGTGGAAAAAAGAGTCAGGAGGGTTTTGTGTGCTTTCCAGCAACTGATGCTCGTAATGTTTTCCCAGAATACCCAGAAGCTTTGTATACAAATATGGGCATAGTCTTTATTATTTGAATCCTATTTTAAACTTACTGCTAAGTCCAAATATACATGGAAGAGCTGATGGGAATTTCTAATGTCTTGAAGATAACAAAAAAAATTAACCATTTTAGCTCTGCCGTGGACAGAGAATTTATTTCTTTTTTTTTTTTTTTACTGCAGTGCCTTGAACAGATGACACTATTTTAACCAAACACTGAACTCAAAGCAGACATTAATAACATAAGGGTGCAATCCAAACCAAAAATATGTATATAAACAGCTACTGTGAAAGAGTATTTATGATACTAGTCAAGATGTAATATATGATTTCTGCAGGAATGATAAGAAACTAAATTCAGCATCTGTTTTGTAGAGTGTGTGCTAAGTCAGGTCTTGTGCACAAACACTTTGTGTACGATTGAATATTAGCATTCTACCATTAGCACAGTAAGTCAACATGCAGGGGATCTGAGACACATAGGTGGATTTGAAGCAACACAGCAACTAAAAACATGTGAGCCTAAATTGAAAAACAGAAACTTTGTCCTGCATTTGTTTATGTATTGGTTCAAAGGAAATATTTGACTGTCATGTTGCATTAGTCTGATGACACAACTTTCTCCCATAAGATCTACGAATTCAGGTGTGATCCTTCTTTGCCAAAAATCTCCTTTTCTTGCCAAGTACACTGGACCATTCCCAACAACATACTGGATACATTCAGCCACAGGTAAAGAGATCTTCTCTAACCAACTGAAGATCAAAGAAAGTTGATAACCTTGTCATGTAACCTACTGCATTTTCTGAATTAGACAAATGTTTTCAATGATGATTTCGGTTTCATCTAAAGCAAGATTCATAGACAGATCTTCACGCGCACACACACACACACACAAAAATTAAAAAAAAAGTCCTTACACAGCCCCAACTGTGGTAGACAACAGAACGTTAATCTGCAGTGACAGGAAATTTCAGTGCCATTTTTTGTCATCAGAAAAGGAATCTTTTCACATAGCAATTGTAATGGCTTTGTCTAGAAGTCTGCCTTTCAAGAAGGCAAAATTCCAGACAACCAAGAATGCAAGCGTTACACTGAGACCTAGAGATCTGGAAAAATTTAATTATTTTATGAACAGAAATAAGAGACAGAGGAAGGGGAAATTATTATTATTATTATCTTTTTCTAGAAACCTCTGTGCTGGTGCAAAATGTTTCAAGAGCTGGTGCTTGGATGGTACAAAACAAAGCCTCAGTCATAACTTGCCATTTCCCCCCTCTCCCTGCTGTAATTGTGCGAAAAGAGCTCACTAAAGTTAATCTAAAACTAGCTTCTGATGTCAGTGTAAAAACTCAAACAGTCGTCAGAAGCATCTGTTGATTTTTGTGGCACTGAAAACAAAATTTAGTGAAAAAATGACGTGATATGTATCTGAAAATGAGAAAGACTAGAATGAGGAAAATTTTCTTCCTTTTATGAACCATATTTTTCAAAATATTAATTACTATCAAAAGTAGTAGTGCTAATTCTGAGCTCCTATTCGGTGTGTCAGTGATATTGTCTCCCACATAACATCACTCTCTCTTGCCTTTTTACTCAGTGTCTCAATAACTATTCTTTCAAAAAACAGGAGAACAAGAGTCTCATTTAACCAATAAGCTCTTTTTTCCACCTGACAGCTACAGTGGGTGAAACCTGAGCTCTATCAAAGACCATGGAAAATCTCATTGAGGTTGAGGTGTCAAGACAAAATCTGCAATGTTGTTAAATCTGAAACGTTGGTCCAAACCCACACTGCTGTATCAAGTAGCATTGAAGCAGAAGCAAGCCGAGTCCTGCTTCTGAACAATGCTGGGGAGAAAAAAAACCTGGAACCATGCTGGAGTGGTACCAAGCACGAGTTAAACTATCTATCTGTCACAGTGATTTTTCTAACATAAAGCTGATACTGGGCTAAAATGATCACTTGGTGTTTGGAAGTTGGATTGTGGGCAGAGTAAGCTCTTTTGTGCGCTATACAGAGTAAATATATCTTCCCTTTAACATAATCCACCCTGTGAGAGTAGTGTAGGGTTGTGCATAAAGAGAGATACAGGTGCATGTTAATGAAATTTACTTACTGGGAGCTTGATCAAAACAGTGAGATGAGAGTAAGAATCGGATATAAATTCTGCTGCCATGAAACCGCAATATCAATAGCTATTGTACTCGTGTACGTTTGTGGTGCTATTTTTAAACCCTTAAAAAACCTGCAGATTTCCCTTGCAGTTTTGAAGATAGGTTACCGTAAGTATAAGTAACTTACTTCAACACTTTTCAAATACAAAATAGGAATACGGAATAATGGATCAAGGAATTTGCAGAGCAGTGAGTGGAAAGATCTTCTCCTGAGAGTGAATCCAATTAAATTCTATGCTGAGTCCAATAGAACCGATTGGTACATAGATTAAAACCAAAATCTATTCTTCTCTGAAGTTTTACTGACAGTCATGACCTTTGACAGGTTCAAGCAATGAATTTTCCAAGTTGTGTTGGAGGGTGTTCTATAAGTTGCAACACAGGAAAAAGGGAAAAAATCATAGCAGATGAAGAAGGGAAGATTCACATTGAGTCTCTTTCCTGACACTGTAATTGCCAAAGCAAAAAAGCAAAAGCAAAAAACCATTCATCATCATAAATCAATAACAAACATGTTTCCATAACATTTTTACTATTCTGATAACAACAACTTGACATTTTTGCATTGGCTCAGTTAAGATTTTCCTATCCATTGCCTGCCAGAAATAAAAAAGTTCCTTAATTTTAAGCCTCCTACTGGAATCCATTTCTTTTTGATTATTAGTGAATGTGCATTCAAGATCATTTAATGTTATTAATTCTGGTCATTTAATGGTACAGATCATATATGGAAATTGTAGTGAAAAAATTGATAATAAAAACATTATTCTTCCTCTCTTTAAAGTACAGTTATTACTTCTGAAAGGTACCAGAGTGACAACCATAATGCATAGGATTTTTTGAAAATGCATCTATTGGATTCAGCATAGGCAACAATCCACACAAATTCTTACAAAGAATCCTGCTTCTGACCTTCTGAAAAGAGCAAACCTTTTCATTGGGTCTCTACACCAATATGACTCCCCAGTAGTTCTCTGTCATTTTCATCTTAGATTGACACTTTAGATCATATACTTCCAGTGATTATTTACATATATTGCACTGGCAACTGTATTTTAACCACTTATATATATTTTTCTTAGGACTGGAAAATGGCTTCCAGTCTGAAGTGTCTGACTACGCAAGTTTATCTTTAATCTCACACGCCTGCTGTCTTCACATGCTCCAAATACTTCTTCAAGAAAACAACAACAACAAAATTGGATGTATTTCATATTGATTTTCATCTGTTTAAATGAGGTTTTGTTTAAATCCATTTAACTTTGGGCTTGTTCCTTTTATATACCTAACCTAGAGATGAGGCCAATCTTATGTTCAACAGTGATATAGCAATCCCGCCCAATCCCCCCCCCCCCCCCCCAAAATAAAAAGGAAAAAAAAATATTTTAATCCATTTTCATTGTGTGGCAGCATGAATATTTGTAGATGCTAGAGAAGGATGGAACCATTTTTTTCCACCCTTGATGTTGGCTTAAAATGATCAAATATTTGCCCTAGGCATTGGCAAATCCACACAAAAGAAAAAAGTTATTTAATTGTTAGGAAAAAAGTTCAGGGGAAGCAGGAGTGTCTCAAAACTTTCCATATGTTGGAGCCAATACATCATTGAACATAAATCAGAAATAAAGTGAGCTTTGTTATGCCTGGTGCTTCAGAACATCTTGTCAGAGATAAAGGATCTTTCTGACTGGGTTGAAGGACCTGTGGTGGCAGTTCCTGCTTTACCTAACTGGTTTATTTACTTCAAATAATGCTATTGATTCCTTTTCAAATACAACTTATAGCTCAGATATGTTGTATGTATGCTGTTTTCATCCCAATAGTGACTTCAGTATCTTTTCCAAAATAAACCAAGGAAACTGTGTTGTTGTTTTTGGTGTTCTATCTTTGTTTTTACATTGCAAAATTTAGTCAACTAAAAAGTCGATTTTATAGGACTTGAATTTGGAAATTAGTTAATCCAAAACACCAAAGGAAAACCTGGGAGCTTGCATAGCATTCTGGGGTTTTCCTGTCTCTAGTGGACAAATAAAAGTAGTCACAGTTTCGATGATTGTTTCTGGGGGAGTGGTAGTCCTGCAAGGCTCTGACTTGAGCCAGAGGTGGTTTAGGTCAAAGTTCTTTCTTGCAAACTATGAGAGTTTTGGGAAGGGAGCCTGGAAAATTATTAACCAGAATATGGCTCTTATCTCAAATCTCTGTGACTTGCAATGCTCCTTCAGTAAATGTGAAAGAACAATATTATGCTAAGCTTTAGAGGCCAGACCAAAGCCATGCACCATATGTAACAAATTAGTTGTGCATGACTGTGTAGTCACACTCAAACTGTTTTGTGCACCAGCTGTGCAAGGTACAATATATTTATCCTCATGCAACTTCAGCCTGCTCAGCCACCAGCTCAGTGATTTTAGAGTGAATTTTGGCAAATCTTACTTCCCAGTACTTGCTCTCACAGTAGGGAGACTGGAAGAAAACATAGGCCTCTCTCATTTGCAGTAAAAATTTGACATTTTTTGAAAACTGGTAGAGTGGCAATAGCTGCAGTAATGCAGATGTGTTCTGACTATTATTCTAGAGAAGCAAAACACTTTGGTAGAAGGAATATATACCTTTAACTGGGATGTCCTAGGTAGCGCAACATGCAGCCTGTGAGTTTCTCCAGATTGCTGTCATTTTTCAGGTGTTTATTCTTTCTTGTTTCCAAACCCTTAAGACTCTTAAAGAAGGGTCTTTTCCAGTGAGAGAAGCCCCAGTGAGACCGATTTTATCTCAGATATTAATTTAATGACATAGTTTGTAGCTATTTGAGGCCTCTCAGATTGCACAGAAAATGCACAGGTACACATACTCTCTAATAATTACAGCTGCAGAGGTTTATGAGTTTGGTCCCTGTCAATTCAATTGATTTTGCACTGAAAGAAGTGAAACACCATTTCAATCATGTGGGACTATCCAAAATGAAATGTACCTGACTCTCATCTCCTGTTCCAAGGACAAAGCCCACCCTCTTTTTAAGTCACATTTGCCAGCTCAGCTCATTGAATTAGCTGAAAACCAATTAGTCCACTGTTTAAGGATGAGGAATGTAGAAAGACCTGAACTTGGTTTTTTAACTCTAATAGGAAGCACACAATTGTATTATGATGTAAGCACTTATGTTTCTCCTCTCCATTTCCCACAGGCATTATTCTAGAAACTTACTACCTACATGCAATGCAGCAAAATAAGGCTTTTTTTGGAATTTAATTTCCTTTATGCATTACTTTTATTATCCCAGTTAGTTTTCCTGCACTATTTTACTTTCCCCCATGTAACACAGTTCCAAGCACTTCTCTTCAGAAAGTGTTAAAAAATGAAAGAAGTTTACCCAATGAACTTTCTGGAGCCATCATATAGATGACATACATTTTTCAAGATGTAATCTCAATGGTAAGAGATAGAAGGTTTTGTATCTCAGTTACATCTGCTTGAGTAGAAGTGTCTGTATGCAGCAGGTAGTTGATAACTAATAATGGCTTTTACCATTATTTTTATTGAATTTCTGGGTATTTTGTGAGCACCATGAGTCTGGGTAAAACTTATTAGGGTTGGTTTTTTTAAGTAATCTGTTTGCATCAGCTTGACTGCTTAGTTTGTCTGATGATTTGGCGCCAACTTTGGGGTATTCTGTCTTGTGGCAGGTTTCTCCTTGTATCACTGCTGTGTTCTTCCTTCATTGTAACATCCATCTGTGCTAATGTGGGCATGTTCTACAAGAGGATAAGGAAAGACAGTAGAGAGGAAACCACTTCTTCTCTTGAGTAAAGGAGTAAAGTTTCTTTTAATTGCCACCTTTTCACTCCTTCGCATATCTTTTTCTGTCTCCTTTTTGTATCCTGCTTTCATAAGGATTATCTTGCAGTAGGAGAGAAATGAGAATAGATCCTGCACTGTTAACCTCAGCCCTTCAAACATCTGTCAGCTATTCCCTCCTCTACTTTCTCCTAAAAAAACATTTATTTATTTTTTTTTTTAACTGGTGGATGCCTTTAATTTGCCTTTTCTGTACTGAATTCATGCTGTCAAGAATTTTCTGCAATTCTGAGGTTTAGAAACTGTTTAAAAATGAAAGATGATATTCTCAATTAAGCATTTGCCTTCAGAAAGGGAGCAGGAGAATTTTCTTCACGTCTCCAGCTCCACATAACACTATAATGCTGTTAAGCTCATCATAAGCAATGAGGTTAAGTACAGCTTTAAATCATACCATAATTTGATGCTGTAGACTTGGAAAGAGAATTTAGGATGACTTGTCTTCCCTAGTCTTGTATCTTTACTGCCTGTAAGTGGTATCAGAATATTTCTGAAAAATGTAGATTGTGTGCTGTAATTAGACGCTGACTTCTTCACTTTGGACCTTTTCAGATGCTTTTAAAAAATTGATTTGTAAAGATTGATTCTCTGGGCAACTTGTTCCAGTGTTCCATAACCCTCATAGTAAAGAAGATTTTTTTTTTTTTTTTTTTCTCATATGCCGAGGAACTTTCTGTGTGTCAGTTTGAGCCTGTTACCTCTTGTCCTGTTGCCAGGCCCTCTCTTAAGTTATTTGTATGCATTAATAAGATCCCTTCTCAGTCTTTTCTAGGCTTAACAGGCCTATCTCTCTCAGCCTTTCCTCATAGAGGAAATGCTTCAGCACCTTAATCATCTTCTTAGCCCTTGCTGAACTCATTCTAGGAGCTACATATCTTTCTGGAACTGGGGAGCTCAGAAATGGACACAGAACCCCAGATGTGGCTTCACGAGGGCAGAGTAGAGGAGGAGGATCACCTCCCTCAACCTGTCAGCCATGCTCTTTTTAGTGCTTCCCAGGTCACCATTGGCCTTCTGTGCCACAAGGGCACACTGCTGGATCATGGCCAACCTGCTGTCCAACAGGACACCCTGGTCCTTCTCTGCGGAGCTGCTTTCCAGTTGGTCAGCCCTCTAATGATGCAGTCCTCTGATAAATCTGCCACTACGCCCAGTTTGATATCATCAACAAAACTGATGATTTATTTTATTTTGTTTTATTTTATTTTATTTTATTTTATTTTATTCAGAGTCCTGTAATTGGCATGGAGAGAGATTTTCAACATCTTAGCATTGAAGGAAAAGTCTTTTTTTTTAACAGTTTACTGCAGAAATATATAATTATGTGTGGGTAGACAGACTTGGCATGAATCTCTTCCCCTTTAGGGATTTGAAGAAAACAAGCCTTTTCAAGTACCCTTAATAACATACAGGTAAATAATGAATTCAGACCAAATAACTGCTAAATATGAGAAAAACAGCATATTTCTACTCCTACTGCTAGCCAGAAAAAGATCAGTGATTACCCATATCCTGTCAGTGATATTTTGTACAGACCTCTCTACTGTTTTCAAGTGGGAGATCAGTGCCTAGGCCGATGGCAGGATGTGGACCTTATAAAGAATTTCCTGCTGAAAAGAGCATTTTGGATTGTTGGATAGGCTAAAATGTCAGTTAATGAGCTGGATTATGAAAGATGGACTCCTACACAAAGCAGAAACTGTAAACTGACAAAAGAGGTGCATATTTTGCAGAAAAAAAACACCCTTATCAGGCATATCCCTGGTGCAGTAAGAAATCTCTGTAACTTCCGATGTGGTCTTCATGCAGCCAGTGTTAGTAGCAATGAGGACTGAAATGGGCAGTACCTCAACACTGTGAATGTGATTTAACTGTTTACATAGTGATGACTCTAACATGGGACCGTGTGGTACGTATCAGAGCAGCTAGAATTTTGCCACTGCAAGTGTAATGTAGAATGGAATGGGTTTCTGTGGAGCTTGTGCCTCTTTGAAATAAGGACCCTAGAGGCAAGACCTCCAAAGGGAATGGCAACTACTGACCACATTTAAAATGCTTACCTCTCTGTAGGGATCCAATTCCCCACAAAATTTGTTTGTAAGCATGTGGTGCAGAAGGACGCTATTATCTGTGAGTGGAATGGAGGGAGTGTTGCAGGAAGGGAAATGCAATGCAGTCTGCACTGAAGGGAATGGAAGGCAGTAGAAGACGTGAACATCTGTCGTCTAGAGAAAACAGATGGAGAATTTGTTCACAGATATTGCTACATTGGCTCCAATGCTGGAGATCTCTTTTTTGCTCTGGAAAAGAAGGGTATAAGCAAAGAAGGTTATGCAGAAGCCTATATTTGTGTTCTAAAATCATTCTATTGAGCTAATGGTATCAATCTTGTACAGTCTGTAGTTACTTTTAATGGCAAAAAAAAAAAAAAAAAAAAGCTAGAATTATACATGAGGTGCACTGCTATTGCAGTTTTCCCGGAGGAAAGCATGAAGGGACGTGAGCTATTTCCATATCTGCATCAGGGTCAATACCTAAAGAAGGAGATGTTTCTGTGAGTGTTGCTTTGGTTCTGAGTTCTTACTGCAAAGGCTGTATCTGTCTGACCAAGCAAAGTTTTTTGTTTTTTCTTTTCAACTTAAAACTTAACTGACAGCTGGTAGATTCATATCTTCAGCCAACAGGCCTCATTGCTTTTGGCACATATTTTAGCTTTTATTTTAGTTCTAACCTGTAAACTTCTCTCTAATGCTTTTTAAATTGAGTCACAGCCAGTTTAACTTACTACTTTTCTCAGTCTGTCAGGTACTTGGCCCCATCCTGTTTCCTTGACCATATGGAGAGGATTGCAGCAGTGAGCTGGGACATGAGAACTGATCTTCCTGTTGTCAACAGTCAAGTGCATGCACTGAATATAGGGTACTATGGAATGGTAATAGTGAAAGAAGGGACAATATGTTTTGGATCACGTAGGGTAAGGTAAGTTATGGAAGCCTGAGACTGACTTTAAGGAAACCTAGGGCAACCTACATTTGTGTTGGGACTTCTTAAATGGAAGTAGTGAATTTGTGTGTGGTGTCTGTGTAGTTCTTGTCATACTGTACAGGTCTTGCCATAACACTGTACGTGAACACAAGCATTCAGGTCGTGTCACATTTATTTTGTGTGTGGACCCAGAGGTTCTGCATGTGTGCTACAGTTGTTCTGCCTGTGTTGTCTTACAGATGTGTTTGGCCTCACTGAACATTCTAGACAAAGCTCAGAGTTTTTCATTTCTTAGTTACAACTCCTGGGTAGCTATTAAGTCTATCTAAGAAAGTCCAGACTCACTAGGAAAAACTTCCTCTGAGATCAGCTGAAGAGATGAGCATGGACGCTGCAAAGGTTGCTCCTGGGTAACTAGAAGCAACTTCTAGCATTTCTGATTATCACTGAAGGCAGAGACAACTTACGGCCAGGTGGGTCTGTTTGCCATAGTGACTGTGTTGTAAACAAACTGGACTTGATGAGTATTGAGATGTCTGCCTACCTCAAAGATGAACAATTATTAAGAAATGCTTCCTTGTGCTTTAGTATATCGTCCTAACTAAAAGGCAGCGAATGGTCCTGTTGTTCAGAAGGATCATGGAAAGTAGGTAGCAGCATCTGTTCTCTTTGGGCTATATTGTAGCTTTCTCTTGGTGAAGGGAAAAAAAACAAAACTCTAATACTTAGTCAAAGTTGAAAAATAAATTAATAGGTTTTCTTGACATATATTAATTACATCTTAATAGCTTCACAAGTAGAACCACATGAATATTTTAAGATACAGTTTAATCTCTTCGCCCCACGAATTCCTAGTAGTGACGCTTCAGTTCAGAAGATGATATAAACTGCAGCATTGCTGTTAAAAAATCTGTTTATTAGGTTATAAGTCTTTTTTACTCTCAGTGTTCTGTTTTAGTACTAATGCTTGCAAAAGCTAGGTCTGAGGATTACTTTCTTTTTTTTTTTTCTTTTTTTTGCTTTTTTTTTTTTGTTATGTCCTGAGATTCACAATAGGCTCCCTCTACCAAACGCTCAGGAGTACCATGAATATTACTGGCAGATCTTCCAACATTGCTAGCTAAGAATATACCTGGGAACAATGGGGGGAAAAATGGGAAGTGAATGAATTTACTGCTGAGCGTGAATGGTCACTGATGTCAGGCAATCCATAACAGTCCTTTCATTCTGAGAATGTATGTTTTGATGTCAAGAGGTTGAAAGGAATTCCAGAAACAGTCTGGCATGAAAGTTGTCCCTTTGTGTTTTCCTAGCTGGAATCAAGGAGCCTTGATTGTCTTTCCTACCTTATTTATTTATTTGCATACATCATTTATACGGCAAAACTGTTCTTCTTTCATCCCTCTAATAGCTGGTCTAAGTAGTTTGCTTGACCTTTAATGGAGGTTTGTGGGAGGGAAAAATGCCAAAACTTCTGCCCCGCTGTTCATAGCTGCAGCTTTATCTCATCTTGTGGCTCAGAAGGCTGCTCAGCTTTCGTCAGAGAGTCTGAAGTGAGGCCCTGCAGGGGCGTGCTATCTCTTGGCTAGTGAAGGGATAAAAAAAGGAAAAAAATATCTTAATGATGGGCTATTCTTCAGCTTCTCAGCTACCAGTATAATCTGCTTGGATTGGGAAAACATTTCCTGAACTTTTAACTAAAAAGAAACCTTTCTTCTGTCTCTCTTTCTGTCTCTCTGTTTTTTTCCCCTCAAAGTCGTGAAAAACCAAAATTAGAACAGCCTGGTGTAGGATGTGCTACACTAAGAAACAACCTAATTTTTGGTTGTAGCTGCCTTTCAGCAATGAAAAAATAAAATATAAAGTGCCAGTGTCAGCTAGCAGCAAGCTGTGGTCAGCTTTGACTGAAGGGTGAATCTGAGCAACTATTTAAATAGAAAGTGCATGTTTATTTGTTCATTTTTATGTAGCTAAAGAGCAGACAGTACAGCATGAAAAATGTTTGTCTTTTGTTAAACCAGAAAGCGCTTGTGTGCTTGACTGTGATCTAATGTAGAGTCAGTATGTTCAGTCCTCTGGTATGTCAGCAAGAAGTCCAGAAAACACAGCTTTATTTGAATGGTCTGTGAGTGTTATAGATATCCCCATGTCATGACCATAGTTATTACCCTGAACAGTTTTAGAGCATAGGAAAATAAGTTTTGATGTTATGTAAGCAAAGTTATGGCACAGAAGTGGTGCCAGTTACTGTGGATCAGCTTTACCTACCCACGTTCGCATTGAGCAGTTTTTAACTCCAGCTCTAAGGCGTCATTTGAATAATGTTAGAACGGTTTGCCCTTTTACACTCTGTTCATAGACTTCTGTCTGTACTTTTGCATTCATAGGTCCACACATTTTATTTCAGCTTTTAATGAATAGCTTCTATCTTGCTGTTAATCCCAAGGGAATTCCCACTGCTCTCTGCTGTGGTATATGTTCTTCCATATACTAGTACTAGTCCAGAGGAACAAAGCATTCAGCAGCAACTACCAAACTACCATCCCACACACTTGTTTTTTCTCTTATGCTTTTGCTGTTCTACTTCTCATGATATGAAGGGTTTTGTTAGTCTGGCAGCTTAGCAAAAGCAAAAAAAAAAAAAAAAAAAAAAAAAAAAAGACACAACCAAAGTTAAAAAAAAAAAAAAAAAAAAAAGTCACATCCCAAATAATAAAAAAACAAAGCTCATACTTTCATCCAGTTCTATGTCCACTTTCTCTCAGGTTCATAGTGTGTGTGGGATTGTCCCAGTCCTAGTAACAGCAGCATTTTTTCTGTGCTGATGCCTGATATTACTCCCATTGCTTTGATGTGTGCACGATGTTTACATGACCACTGATTATTAGTTAGATAATTTTAACAGTTAGCTTTTGGAGTCTTTTACGCTGCTTTACAAATTGACCTCTTATTCCATGCTACACGATTCAGGCACAACTCAAAATTCCTTAAAATGGAGGAGATGGGCTCTCTGGTTCTGAAAAACATTTTCCAAAACATACGGAACATGAAAATCTGCTGGTTACCTATTGGAGTCTGGGTTCAATGCCCAAAGCATAGCAATTCCAGGCAAGTATGTTTGACACAAGGCAAAATTAATTCCTTGAACAGAGATGTTTGCACACTTTATCATGTGGGCTAATTGGCCCTGCTGCTTGCTCCTGCGGCTTAATACTACTTGCTGAGAATAAGAAGCCAAAGCTTGATCACACTTGCTAACAAATGTTAACTGCTGCATCTAACTGCTCTATGCCTCCTAAGAAGAGTAGTCAACATAGCTGATTGCAAACTTCACATGTTTGGGGCCCTACTGAGGGGATTCGGTTCATATAATGTAAACAAGACTGCTGTTAGAGTAACTCTGTTCAGCATGGATAAGATGGGAGAGATCTCGAGTACTTAATGAGAAAGGACTGTTCCTGTGACCCCTATTTCCTTTCCTTTTAAAAGTCTGTGGGAGTATTTATGTATGAAAGAACTTTGAGGATTAGGCCTAAATTCATTAGGAGCATTATCCTCCCAAGTCGTTATCAAATTAAGCTCTATAACACTGCTCTCAGAATGACTTAGTGTGTCTTCTTTGGAGACAAAATATTTTCTGATCCTGCAATCCACATGTTTCATCACCACAAACTGGTCAAGTGTCAGTAACCTTTTATTGTCTCATGTGAATACAAAGAACTCTGCCTGAGATAAAGTTGGTCCTAGGCCATAAAAAGCCCACAGTATTTTTTGCATAAAAGCCATTTATATATTTCTTAAGCATTTTGGCATAAATTTTACTGCGGGAAAAAACAAGCTAGAGCAATAAGCAGGAAATGTATCATTAAAGTTATGGAATGTGCTGTTCTTTCACTGTCAGTACCAAAGGCAGAGGGAGAGATTTTGGATAAAATTGAGGAGCACAGTCACAGTTCCCAGTAAATAATGACAGACAAGTCTTATTAGGGAACCTACTCTTGGTCAGTTTGTGCATTTTGACCAAACTCTGGATTCGTGGGGTAAATACTGAAAAGAAAGTAATATTTGTGCGTCTGAGGAAAAAATAAAAATAAAAATTAAAAAAAAAAAAAAAAAAAAGCATTTATTTCTACACTGCCTAGCACTCCTTTCCTGTAAAAATTTTCTCTATGCTTACATCATGGCAAAACTGAGTAATCAGTGGTGGTAAGAAGGCAGAGTAGGAGGAAGGCTTAATAGAGATTGTGCCAACATGCGCCAGGGTGCATGTGGTTGTGCCTCTAGATCTCCTTGGTTACACACAAATAGCTTGACTACCAGCTGCTCCCTCTGCCTGTCAGAATCTTGTGAAAAAGAAACACTGAGAAGTTGGCTTCTTGCTACAACAAAGAGATAATGCACTCCTTCCTTTTTTTTTTCAAGCTGCAAGTGCCTTGAGACACCAATGCAGTGTTGGCTATCCATGTGGAAAATGCTCTCCTGCCTGTATGCCTAAACAGTTGTGCATTAAACAGGCAAGATTTCAGTTGCAAGAATTCCCCTTAGTATTAAAACATTGATCTTATATTGAAGTTTGATATGGAAACGGAGAATTTGGTGTAGATACAGTTGTACAGATGCACTTTGGCTCTGCTCAGGCACTCTATCTACCATGAGCGCTGTTACCAAGGCCTGGTATTTTAGGCCTATGATCTAGGATGTACCTTCAATTGAATAAGCATGTTACCGTTAGATGGGACATAACTGACTAGGAGGGATAAGAATACACTGGGCAGCAAGCTTGCTGGGCTGATGAACAGAGCTTTAAACAAGATTTGATGGAGGAAGGAGATGTACTGCTGAGTGACAGAGAAGAGCAAGGGCACAGGAAGCAGCAGGGAAAACCTCAGAATTGTCCCAGAGGAGTATGGGAGGGCTTCTTAGCCAGATAGTCCAAATGAAGAGCTTCCTCACCAATGAACACAGCATAGGAAATAAGCAGGAAGAGATGAAAACCGTGGTCCAGTTAGAAAACCATGACCGAATTGCTATCACAGAAACACACTGGAGTGAATCACACAGCTGGAATACTATGACTGAGGGCTATACGCTTTTTAGAAGACACAGACAAGGCAGGAGAGGTGAAGGAGTTGCCCTCTATGTTAAGAAGTAGATAGACAGACTGTGAAGAGCTACCTCTGAGAAACAGTAATGATCTGCTTGAGAGCTTGTGGGTTAAAATTAGGGAACAGACCAATAAAGGACATCTCGTCATGAGAGTCAATTATGGGCTGCCTCATCACGGAGATCTTGTTGACACGGCATTCTTGCTTCGACTACAGAAGGCATCATCCTCACAGACTCTCTCCCTAATTGGAGATTTCAAAAACCCAAATAGCTGCTGGGAAAGCAACACAGTGAGCTGCAAGCAATTCAGGAAACCATTGGAATTCATTGAGGATAACTTCCTCATCCAGATATTGGACAGACCCACCAGAGGTGATGTATTGATGGACCTGGTGCTCACCAACATGGAGGAGATTGTTACAGAGATTAAGATTGGAGGCAGACTGGGCTGTGGCAACCGTATTTTGGTTGAGTTCATGATCTCAAGGAACGTGGGCTTGGCAAAGAGCAGAGTTTGGACTCTGAACATCAGGAGAGCAAACTTAAAGATATTTAAGGAAGAATTGGTTAGCATTCTTAGTCCTTAGGGACATAGGAACAGAATAGAGTGGTAGCTCTTTGAGGACACCTTTGTGAGAGCAAAAGAGCTTTCCATCCCACAGCCTGAGAAATCAAGCTGACAACGCAAGAAACTGGCATGGTTGAGCAAGGACCTGCTTGTGATACTGATGGGAAAAATGTTAAAGTACAGACGGGAAAAGTACAGGCAGTGGAAGTAGGGATGGGTGGCAGGAGAAAAATACAGGGATGTCATCCATATATACAGAGATAGGATCAGGAAAGCCAAGCCAAAGTGCAGATGAAACTGAACTTGGTGAGGGATGTAAAAAATTAAAGGGATTCTTTAGATATGATGGTCAGACGTGACAAACAAAGGAGAGTGTACTCCCTCTGACAAATGAGAAGGGAGGTCTGGCTACAACAGACATGAAGAAGGCCGACGTACTCAACAAGTTTTTTGCCTCGGTCTTCATGGACAATCAGGCTTCTCACGCTTCTCCTGTCCCTGAAATTTTAGGCAGGGATGGTGGGAGTGAAATCCTCTGCACTACAGTGCAGAGTGGAACTCTACAGAGCAGAGCAAGTCCGAGACTACCTCAAGAAGCTGGGACTTGCTGATGTGGTTGCCAGCATGCTCTTCATCATGGCTATCAGGCAAAGTTCCCAGTGACTGAAAAAAGGGAAACATCCAACTCATTTATAAGAAAGGGAGAAAGGAAAACCCAGTGAGCCTCCAGCTCTGCACCTGGGAAGATCCTCCTGGAAAACATTTAAGGTACATGTAGGAAAAGAAGATGGTTCTAAACAGCCAGCATGATTTCACCAAGGGCAGATCATGTATGACAAATCTGCTGGCCTTCTATGATGGAGAGATGGTACTGGCAGATGAAGGACAGACAATGTCATCTACCTGGACTTCTGCAAGATCTCTAACATCATCCCATACCACATCCTTATCTCTAAATTGTAGAAATATGAATTAGTAAGATGGACTGTTTAGTGAATTGAGACTTGGTTGGGTGGTTACAGCCAGAGTGTTGTGGTCAATGGCTCTATGTCCTAGTGGAGGTTGATCACAAGAAGTGCTCCCAGGTCTCTATCCTGGGACCAGAGCTCTTTAATGTCGTTATCAACAACACAGAAGTTGGGATCAAGTGCACCCTCAGCAAATTTGCTGATGACACCAAACTGAGTGATGTGGTTGACACCATAGAAGAAAGGGACACCATCCAGATGGACCTGGACATGCTTGAAAAAATGGACCCATGTGAACCTGATGAAGCTCAACAAGGCCAAGTTCAAGGTGTTGCACTTGGGTCAGTGCAATGCAGGATATGAATACAGACTGGGAGAAGAACTCATTGAGAACAGCCCTGTGGAGAAAGATTTGGGAGTTTTGATGGACAAACTGCTGGACACAAGCCAGTGGTGTACACTTGCAGCCTGAAAATGGGCAGCTGACTTTTTACAGCCTGATAAGTGATAGGACAAGGGGCAATGGCTTTAAACTAAAGGAGAAAAAAAATAGGTTAAATGTTAGGAAGAAATTTTTCACTCAGAGGTGCTGGCACAGCTGCCCAGAGAAGCTGTGGTGCCCCATCCCTGGAGGCACTCAATGCCAGTTTGGATGGCTCCCTGAGCAGCCTGAGCTGGTGGGCAGCAGCCCTGCACATGGCAGCATGGTGGGGCTAGGTGGGCTTTGAAGTCCTTTCCAACCTAAGCCATTCTGTGATTCTATCATTCCTTGCTCCTGTGAAACTATTGTAGGCAGTCGTTTTCACCTGATATGGGAGCAGCTCCTTGGATCTCAAGGTATTTTGCCTATCCCTTTGATAGTACAGCGTATATCTCAGGATATAGATAGACACCAGCAAGAGACTATCTACCACGCAATTATCCCCTTCTCTTTGCAAGCTTCCTCCCACTTCCTACCACTGCAGTCCCCAGGCAAAAAAGGTCTGGCTCATATGAAAAGCTGTAAGAGCTTTGTGGCTGTGACTGCCTCTTTCCGTGTTTGAACAGGCCCTGGCATAAAGAGAGGCTGTCACTGGCTACAGCACTGCATCAAAGCCACAGTTCCTAGTGGGCCGCAGTGACAATTCTTGACCTCTAACCATAAGGCTATGGATCTGTGGTGTACTTTCCCATCCTGGTCCCTGCAGATGCTTCACTTCTTTCTCTTAAAAAAGAAAAAAAAAAAAGGGGGGGGGGGGGGGGGGGGCTGGGAGTGGTGTGTGTGGGGGGGAGAATAAAAGGCAAATTTGCACATGGTAGTTTTCCAGCATGAATAATCCCACTGGTTAGGACTTCAGACCATCTGCCTGATTCCCCACTAGGAAACAGAAGAACACTTGAATAGCATAAAGGGTAAACTTTTCATAAAGCACTATACTAGTAAAACTTTGTAATATATGTCCTTGATTTCTATGTATTTCTTTGTGCATACCTATATTTAACACAAGTTTTCTTATTTTTCACATTCGAGTTATTTATTTATTTAATATGTGTCATTCCTTTACGGGTAAACTCAAAGTGTTTAAACAATACTTAGCACCAGACACAGAAATCTGCTCAAGAGATATCTGCAGAAAGCATGAATTTATCTGGAAATAAACTGATTTGATTTGGGCCCTTAGTTACTTGGATAAGAATACAAGCTAAATCCTCTAGGCTCCAGTCCTGCAGGCATTTTTACAGAAGTATAATTGCTTGCAGGGGAAAGCTTTCAGCTAGGCCTAAAAGTCATAAAAACATTTACTTCAGAAACTCTCTAAACAACACCAGCCAAATAGAAATCAAAAATCATCTATAGAAGAATGACGCTTATCTAAAGATCAAGAGCTAAATAAACAGCTTGTTGGGTGACATCTGTCAGATTAATGATTGGTAATAAAAGGCAAAAAGATTTTAGAAGCTTACAGTTCCTGGACTCTTTCCACATCATTTTTCTTTTATGCATGCTAAATGGCAGCAGATTCACTGGTTTAATATCCGCTAGTGACATTGTGTTTAAATTAATACTAGCTGTCTACGTAACTTGGAGCAAAATGGCTGTTCTAAGACAAACATTTAGTGATGACATCAAATCTGAATGGACTCTGATGTAAATCTCAGATAATGTTCTAGGTTTGCTTTCTCACAGCACATTAGTTTCAGCTAAGTATTCTTGATTCGCAGGCAAATGTTGCTTCATGTTGGGTTACTGGGCTTGGACAGGCTGTGTAGTTCCATCAAATACCATCACCTGTTTGGTTTTTCTTATGACGAGTGATATGATGTAGTGTGGGTAATGTGGACTGTGAAATACAAAAGACATCTTCCTTATTACTGCATTAAGTTTCTAGCTTACTGTTTCTAGCTTATTTTATTGCCAAAATACATGTTTACAGACCATTTCTTTTTTTTTTAATGCTTTTAATGTCTGTGAAAAGAAAAAAGAAAATGAAGGAGGATCATTTTTTCCATGTTAAGAGAATTCATTCTTCTTTTAAATTTTTGTTTAAGAGTGACAATATTTTGAATGCATTATTTCACACAAATAAAAAATCAGACTTTGTAAGGTACAAAATCTGATTTTGATTATGAGCATTTAAATTCTGTTGACTCTAGCATGGGATTTTCCCCCCTATTTGATTTTTTTTCTTCCTAAAGGATGGGCCAGCCTCAAAAACAGTTCCTTGAGCAATATGCTGCTTCAATATTTCTAGAGACAATTAGATAGAAATATTGCTGGTTATTATACATATATCAACAAAGAGTTAATCAACAATGTTGTATACCTTATCACGCCATGTAGCATTTTATACCACTAGAACCACATCTCTAATGATTGTAAACTGGCATAATTCCACTTATTACAGAGACTTACAGCAGCTGAGGTTTTGGCACTGTTTTCCAATTGTACACTGTGTTACAAGTGACACATTATTTCAGTGCTGAAGTTTTATCATATCTGAGGAATCCCTTTGTACCTGAAGCAGACGGAACATTCTCCCAGATGTGGAAGTAAACAAGACTTATGAACAACTTGCCGCAAGTCATTGTAAATAGTTACCTCAGGTTTATTTTCTTCCAAAGTCTGCTGGTTGCTGGAAGATATGGCACATAATGTGTGCAAGAACAGACATTGTGTCGCCATTGCACTGAGTACGTGATTAATAAAGAAGCCTATTTTTAACAACAAAACAATGTGCTATGTTTAGAAGTACGAGTATACAGCACAGATTTAGCCATATTAAAATGGAGCAGATTATTTTGAGATGACCACAGAACTCATATTTTTCTTATTTTGAGTGGATCATGAGAAAGCCATCAAAAGAAAAACTGTATATTTATTTCCCTTAATTCTTATTCCTTACGTTGCTAGCTAATTATCAGTGTTTCAGGATGAACATAAAAGAAATTCTACTAAGATTGATTGAATTAATTTGAATATGATTTTTAGGTAATCTGCTTTACAGTTTCCCAGGATTTAATCAGATTGATTATGTGGCTTAAACAGACTTTGTTAATTCATTTATACTGAGATTGGCTTTTTTCTTTTATTCTTTTTCCCCAGCCTTTTGATCTGTATGTCCTGGACCAAATAGAATAGATGACACATTTTTTTTCAGGAATAATTCCAGAAAATTTAACTAGTTCTAGTTTGAATTAAAAAAAATAAAATCAAATCAAAAGTGAAAATAATCTTCTGGGTAGTACGGTGTTCACTCTCTGTTTAAGTAATATAATGTGTGCCTTGTGTGCTTTTAGATGTTACCCCCAAGAAAGATAAAAGCATGAAACCATTCTTCACGCTCATCTCCTGAGATTTCAGGGTGGTAAGTGTTGCTAGAGCAAAGTGCAATGGTTTGGGTATCTTTTGTTAAAATTCAGGCTGAACTCAAGATCCTACAAAGAATAACAGATGAAACTGTTAAAATTGGTGAATTTTGTGTGTATGGACTTTATTGCAAAATGGTAGGCCTGAAGCTCGTCAATCACTCCAAAGTAGCCTAGCCAAACCCTAATCCTACAGACAGTGCTGAGAATGTGAAATCATGCAGGGAGAGTTGTTGAAATTCAGTAAGGACTTTGTGTGGGCATAAACAGAGGAATGCTGTCTTTTTGCTGTCTCTGTGTATTACCCATCAGGATTTGGGCCTTAGTTTGTTAGATTGCTCTTTGTAGATGAAATTTCATACAAATTTGAATATCTAGTTTTCTAATGTATCACTGTAAAGTAATAATCAAGTGACAGGATAAACATTTGTGCAAATTGTGTACAGTTTCTTGGCATGGGCGTTCTTTGGCATCACAGACTTGAAAATATAATATGCTGAAGTAGAAACCATATGTATTAAAATCACTCAAAGCAAACCTGTATTAAACCATCCCTTTAGAATGTCGGAATTATAGTTGAAAACCAATATATGGAAATTGGAGAAAAATTTGAAAACATAATGGTGTAAGAATTTGGTTTTGCGTTGTAGTTGTGCTGTAAATTCACAAAAGCGAATGTAGAACATTGAACTAATATACTGAACAAAGGCTGAATATTTGAAAGACTTCAAAAATCTTTTATGAGACTTGATGGATTTTTTTAATGGCAGTGTCATTAGAGTTTTTAATATACTCATTTTCTGAAATATTTCATATAACTATGAATCACAGTAGATTTAGAACTCCAGTGTCTTTTTGAGTCAAACATAAGAGTAGTTTTTGACTTGATAAAGGATATTTTTTAAGCAGGAAAAGATATTCCTTTAATCTCAAAATTTATTTAAAGAAAATGATCAAACGTTTTTATAAAGAATGTAGTATACAGCAGGTAAGAAATAATGAAAGAAGACCTTGTTTACGCAGCTATCCTTTCCATACTTGTATATACCTCTATGGTTCAAAGATTTGCTTTTTCTGTGTACAGCATATCATGTAAATAAAGGTTTTGTCATGTTTTTAATCATATACTTTCCAAATGAAATTAAATATCCATTGTTCTTAAAATTAGCAGCAACTTTAAGACACTTAGTACTGTGCTTTCAGAATCAAATCTTGGATGTGTCATTTTTTTCTGTCAAACTAAATTCTGTCTTTTCTTTATTCATTATTGCATTCCAACACCTTTTCCTCTAAACTCACAATCCTGTGTGATAATTAGATGCATATATGTAGTGTCCTTTTAAACATACTGTTTGTCATTGTACGTTGTAAAGTGATAGATTCCATCCACCATAAGTATGGGTTTTTTTGGGACATTGTTAATTGCCAAATGGAAAATTTTATAAAGCCACAGACACTTAAATGACTTGTTAGAACTTTTCCACCTAGAATGCATTAGTAGGATTGTCTGTGTAGATGAAAAACAGAAATAACAGCAACAAAAAGAGATGAGTCTTTCAATCACCATTTGTTCTTAGCTGTATTTAGATGACCATACCTAGCTTGCCTGCTTGTGCAAAAATTACATTTTCAGGACACTGTTCAAAGTGTGAATTTTGAATGAATTCATCTGTGATTGGCCTAGAGGTCAAGTGGAAGGATTTTATTTTATTTTCAACTTTTTCCAAACAAGAAAAGTTGGAAATAAGCTACTTTATAGTTTAAAATAAAGTTATATAAACTTCAGTATCATTGGCTTGACAATGGTACCAAATTGGCAGATAGTTATACCTGTCCTGGTTATTTAAAATCACAGATGGTGAAAAATGATAACATTCAAAATTCACTCGTAATATCAATCCATTTTTTAGAGTATTCTAGTAATTAGCTTACAGCAAGGTTCTCCATCATTGTAAGAAGTACTAAGTTTTAAATCCAAGATGTAAATGCATTTAGGATCAGACTGCACCATTACTCATTTGACCCTTCCAATCTGTAAAATCTGGCACATTTTATTTGAATCTGCTCACGATCTCACTGCTATTTATATAGTACATTTCTCTTTTTTTTTTATTGAACTTTCTTCATTCATGCTCGTTTCCCTATTTGCCTTCCAAATAATTTGATTCATTTGGGTTTACTGAACGTATTCAGTTGGGGCAGAGCATGCTTGCATTTTCTGAATTCTTTGTGCATGACTTAGAAGAACTCTGAAGACAATAGCAATCCTTCCAATCAGTCTATCAGGAAATAACAGTGATTAGTTCAAGCATAATAATTTTTATTTTTAAATAATTAAAAAAATATATATTTTTTTTTATCTAACTCATAGAATAAAAAAGGTGA
Source organism: Alectoris magna (assembly GCA_030625065.1). Classification (NCBI taxonomy): domain Eukaryota; kingdom Metazoa; phylum Chordata; class Aves; order Galliformes; family Phasianidae; genus Alectoris; species Alectoris magna. The sequence continues at coordinate 92,810,662 of CM060560.1, forward strand.
AAAAGATGCGGACGAATGGTTGTAATGTAATGTAATACGGAGCCATGCTTGTAAGATCTCTTTTTATTAGCATCAGGGAGGAGTCCTGAGTCTATTTGTTTCAATACATAAGAATTTCAGGGCCATATGTCTGTGTCCTATATTCAGTGGCAATCAAGCTTGACACCTGCTGCCAGTTGTACTGCTCATCTGTAGAGAGCTGGAAAAATGCTAAGTAAGTGGAAGGGAAATGGCATAGAGCTCACTTGGAGAGCCACTGACTGCCAACTGCAAGACTCCAGTTACAGATGCAAGGGAAATCCCACCAATAAACCCCAAACATTTGAGAGCAGTGAACTGCTGATGTATACCATGCTAACTGCACAGCTATCAAACAGCCAGTTACAAACCAGCAGCTGTTGCTTCACACTCCTGTGACAACATGTGTTTTGCTACTTCTACTCTTAATATCACCGTTGCTGCTGGCACTGCTGCTACTTTTATCATCATTGTAATTTTTCAGATCTGTGCTCAGGGGGACCTGTACTCCCTACAGCCTGTATTCTGACCAAATAAGGCAGATGGTCAATACTAAAATCTTTAGTATTTAGTATTTAGTATCAGTATATCCTGCATATATGAGGTTACAACAGTGTTTTATGCAAAGCCCGAAGTTCTAATACATGAACAAAACTGGAGAATTAGTACTTCGAACCTGAAGAAGATTAACTTAAAAGTATTAAACCTGATTAGTTAACCAGTAATAGCTATCATCTATAAAACAGGATGCAAGATTTGGCTCCACTGTGCCTCTTGACTAATGTTGTGAATGACAGCTGGGGGGAGTTGGAGGCCTGGGACCTGCTCCTCCAGGTAGGTGGAATCTGAAGGTTGCAAAGATGGTAACTTCAGCACAAGGTTTGATGGCTCTTCCAAAGGGAGAGTCACCTCAGAAGTAGAGAAAGTATCTTCAGTGTGGCTATATGCAGGGGACACTAATGGAAGGGAGATGAAGAAGATGAAGAAGATGAAGAAGATGTACAAGAAGGCACCTGGGAGGTGGGAGGAGTGACATGACCTCTGCTTCATCTCTTTGAAGCTATGTTGGGGCCATAATAGTATGCTCTCATCCTATTGCACTACTCATTGCTGACTACTGATGGGTAGAACACAAAGTAGTAATTTATCCTTGCCTGATGTCTTATCTTAAAATTTGGATTTTTAAACAATGGAATAAAGCACAGCAGTCCCATAGTGTAGAAAAGTTAATTAAAATTTACAAAAATGAGGGTAGTATTTACCTGCTTAAGCCACAGTTATTATATGCAGTCATATGAGGGAAATGGTCTTTGTCCTTAGTTCTGTAAAGCTCTTAACCTTGGTCATCATCTAAGAATAGGATATGCAGAGTAATTATTTCTGGCTTTTGAGTCTCTTCTCCCAGAGGACCAATCTTTGTTCTCTTTGGGAAGGAATTCAGTCATCCAAAATAAAATTAAATGATGACAAATTCTTTGGAGAATATCCACCAACTTGTTTAGTTTTCTTGTTAATAGATCAAAGAAAAGTTACATAATTTTTATATAACATTCATGTATGCATACTTCCTTTCTCAGCAGAAGTGGTAAATTTGCCTTGTCACAGTTTTCTTTGTTTTGTTTTATTTTAATACTATTGTTTTTAAAGGCTTGATGTTACCTCTGGGTTTTTTAAATATTCTCTACTTAGTGTAACTGCATGTTAACATGAACATTTTTCTGATCTTACCATGCATAGCTTGACATAAATTTTGATATCTGAATGGACAGTATATATTTTAATTCTAAAATCTGTTTTAAACTTTTCTGGGATGCATGGAATTGTAGCCCTAGAATAAAATTGCACAATTGCTCTTATTATGTTTCTAAGATTTTCCAAGGCATGAGTGTCCAACCTTTTGGCTTGCCTGGGCTGCATTCAGTGAAAAGGAATTGTTTTGGGCAGCGTATGAGCAGGTCACTTTGAAGATAATGACTCCTATTTATTCCCATGGAACCTACAACAGATACAACAAGCATGGAAACTCTGATACAGAAAATTCTCAGCTAAATAAGATTACTTTTCAACATAGTCACCATCCTTAGCTATCTTGTCACCAGCAATGAACAAGAGGCTGCGTGCCATGTTCACCCAAATCTGCACCAGTTGAGGTGACCCACTGTTGCTCTCACAACTGCTGAAGCGCACCACTGTGCTCACATCTACTGTTTGGTCTCCATAAACGTTCAGAAAGAGTTGATAAATGTCAGTGGGAGCATGAAGGAAGTCAATGACACACCTTTGCTTCTTATGCACTTCCATGTCAGATGCTATTGCATCAGACTGCCCCTCTGCTGCCATCTGCCACATGGTGACAAAATGCAATGGGATATCGGTGGGAAGGCTCAACCTCTACTGTCATACCACCAACATCTGTCTCTGATGTCATGGGCCAGCATCATAAAATAGTTGGCATTACATTCCAAGCAAACCTCATAAAATATACACCATAATTAATGTATAAGTAACAAAACATTTTATTTTTAAATATTTTTATTAAAACATTTTTTAAAAGAGAGTAATGAAAACATAAAACTAGAGGAATATTTTAACTTGTTTCTGTGAAATTAATGCACTGGTATAGTTCAATAGAAGTGGTTGCAATTCTTAGTGAGCTTTTCAGGTGTTCATCAATGATTTTTGATGAAATTTTACTCTTCCTGTGCTTCATTCTTGACAATTGTTCACAAATGTAGCTACTGCCGAAAAATGATGACATGTATAAGGTGCGTGATTGTGAGGCAAGGAATATTTCTCTCTGGTAAGAGAGGTCTTGAAAGTCTGGTAAAGGAACATGATCATGGAATCATATCATAGAATCAATGAATTGCCTGGGTTGAAAGGGACCACAATGATCATCTAGTTTCAAACCCCCTGCCATGTGGAGAGTCACCAACCACCAGACCAGACTGCCCAGAGCCACATCCAGCCTGGCCTTGAATGCCTCCAGGGATGGGGCATCCACAACCTCCTTGGGCAACCTGTTCCAGTGTGTCACCACTGCAACTCTATACATTCCATTTTAAAATCTGCAGATAATATATTTATACTGACTGAATATGGAGTTGCAAACATAAATTGATCATCTGGGCAAATAGTTTATGCAAAGGTTGTTACAATGTGAGAACTTGTACTGTTCTGAACCTGTCATAACTACAAGCAATATACCTATAAATAATGAAAATATTTTCAATTAAGCTTTGTCATTGTACACAATTTTTTACAGAGTACAGAGAAGCAACAAGGCATTTGTGTTGGAAAGCTGGATTAGTATGGAGACTAAAACTGAAAATGCAAACGGCAAGTCATTTTACCATGGCCAGATTATTTGAACATTATATTTTGCTACCTTTTAGTCAATATCGAACATCAGTATGTAATGGCTTTGAACAAATTCTATGATTTGTGTTATGCTAAAAATGGTGCCAAAATATTTCATGCAGTATTACTATGCTTGGACAAGCTGACTCAAATTTTTGAATGTTTTGAAGTTATGTCACAAAGAAAAAGCCAAAATACTATAAACAGTGAATACGCTAACAGTTATTAAAAGGAAAGATCTGTTACACATCATGAAGTGCAGCAACTGTTGTTTCTGAGAATGTAATTTGTAGTTCTATTGTACCATGTGTATAGCATAATGGAAAATTTGGAAAATTCACTCAATATTATATAATACTGCACATCTGACCTTTTTTTTTTTTTTTTTTTTTTTTTTTGTTCTCCTTCAATCTAGATCTTGATGTGCACGTTTATTTCCGAAAACTAAAAGGTCCATATATGTATCCATGAAATACTTCCATTGGAAACATCCTTCCAGTGTTTCTAGTCTCACAATCCTGTATACCTCTCAAGTGCAAAGAAGTGGGAAGAGGAAAGAAAGCAGCTTTTTAATGTCCACAGAGACTTCACTTCATGACAAAAGTGCTTTTTCTGAAAATCGTTTATGATTAACACTCCATAAATTGTTCTTAATGTGTAATGTATTGAGGCAAAACGGCCATTCTGAAAATGATGGTCCTAGTTGGCAAATTCTGCTAGCTTTGAGGATGTGCAGCACATAAGATGAAAAATGAAGGTGCATCAGGGGGGCAGGTACTCAGATAGTGCTGTTGTTAAGAAGGGGATGTGAATTTTCAACAGTTGAGAATCCAGGCCATGAAAATCTGTCAGCCTACATCACTTAATCTAACCCTTGTTGAAGTCAGTGGCAGTCTTTCCATAGATATTTAGTAGGTGTTGTGGCAAAGCTCAGTGCTGAGCCTGCAGCACTTTCCAGAAAACTGAAACATGGGAAAGAGGATAATTTGCTCTCTGAATTGACAGTTTTGTAGCAAGAAAACAGAAGTTCTTAATGAAGGATAGAAAAGTTGAGGAAAAGTTGGAGTTTGACTTAGCAACAAAATTGTTGCAGAGTTCACAGATTATGTGCTTTGGACAAGGTTTTGAGCCTGCAACCCTTAATTATGTTGATATCTTCACTGTAACTATTGCTGGGTACACCTGTAACTCCCATTAGCTTGAGGGGGATTTGTATGTGCTTAGCACCTCTCAGAACTTGGACCCTGATGCTTACACACATCTCATATTGTAAATTTGCAGACACACGTATCTGGAAAGAAGACATTTTCACTATCCTGCTCTTATTGGGTTCTGGTCAGGTCAGAAATGCTGAAATAATGGATTTTCCCATAATATTTCATCACTTCATCTTTTCTTTTTATTCAGCAGCAAGAAGATCAACAGTATGTAGAAATGAAAAACAAACTTTTAGAAATTGCTCTGTCATTCATCCCCAATTCACATTCTTTTTTTTGTGACTTTCTTTGGCTCTGAATACACAGGTCTTGCTTTCAGGAATGGACATTTCATTCCTGGTTTGATGCTAAACATACCACTTACATTCATCCAATATGTAATATTTACAGACAGCTTATGATAAACTGAACATAGTTCAGCAAAGCTAAAGATTTGACCTGAAGACTTCTGAGATTCAAGTTGACAGATCTCATCTGAGTTTGTCCCAATGAAAATCCTGATATTTTATTCTTCTTTCTCTCCCTTTACCAATCTGACAGAGGAATATCTCTTTATGTCTAAACAGTAATGGCTACCTATGAACCCTAATATTATTTTATTCAGCTGTATTCCTAGGAAATTCATGAATAGTCAAAAGAATAAAGGTGGGAGAAGGAAGTATCATTTCTACTTTACCAGTGGGAAGTAAAGCCCAGAGCATCAATGCTTTTTTCACAACCACACAGGAAATTCATGGAAAAAAATCCATGTAGCCATAAGACCATTCCTGTCTTCAGTCAGTATATGTAATCATGCAGTATTTTCAGCATATTTGAAATGCCATTATTCAACCACTTCTCTCTATTTTTTTCTAATAAATATCTGCACTTATGCTATTTGAGAAGAGTTGTGTCCAATAAAAAAACCCAACGGCATGTTAATGAATATTGAGCACAGTTATCAAAAATTAAAAGTGTACTCTCCACAGAGAGTTTAAAGTACACAATATAACTTCCATTACATATCTTGTTATGCCAAATTTCTTCAGAGGAGGCATGGTTTTAATTTATTCTTATTTTAAAGCAAACTGCAAGGAAAACCACAAAATTCCATGAACCTCAGCAATATGCTCCAGGGGGTATTTGGCACGTTACCACTTAAAACCTATTTTGTTCTCTGCCCCCTGAAATTTCATTAACTCAACTCCTGTTCCACTATGAAATATTAGCATTTGCAGCCTGCAGGTCATGGTGGAACACTATGAGAACCTTATGGATATTCTAGAAAATTTGTCCCTTTTCTCAGAGATGTATTGGAGTCAACACATCCTGAAGTCATTCTGCTAACAGTTACTATCACCAGTGCAGAAAAGGTTCAACTTCTGTTTTCACTTCAAGGAGCTTTGAAAATGCTGCTTTTAAGGTAGCCACATGTCAAATACCCATGACATTATTATGCTTCCCTCTATCCCTTGTTGCTAGACTCTAGAGCAAATATCATGAAGAAATCTTTTCTACTTTTACTGGGTTTGGGTTTAGAACACAACTGTTCCCCTTCACTCCTTTTTCCTCTTCCACGTAAAGTTTCCATGTAACGAACTACTAACAGTGTTAACTTATTTTCAGTGACATTTACTTTACTGTCTTTTTTGCAAGTATTCTGGTCTGAAGTTTTAAACTTAAGTACTAAAAAGTGATATCTAGCAAAATCTGAGATCTTCAGGTGTTTCTATATCTTCTTTTAATGTTAAACATCATTGTTTTTTTCATAGTAGGGAAATACATAAGAGATTCCATTGCACCATTTAAAATTATCACTTTCACTGAGCAGATCAAAATCTCAGATAAACATAGAAGCTTAAAAAACTATCACACAAAACACCAGACTCTTTCTTGCTTGATTGTATATGCATAAGTTCAATAAACTATGTAGGCACGCAAAACTGTAAATCTACGTATGGCACCCTTGGGCAAAGCTAGAATTATGAAAATTTCAAAATAAAGCCTTCCCTTCCCTTCCCTTCCCTTCCCTCCCCTTCCCTTCCCTTCCCTTCCCTTCCCTTCCCTTCCCTTCCCTTCCCTTCCCTGCCCTTCCCTTCCCTGCCCTTCCCTGCCCTTCCCTTCCCTGCCCTTCCCTTCCATGCCCTTCTCTTTTTTTCTTTTATCCCTTCCATTCCCTTCTCTTTCACTTCATTTAATTTCACTTCATTTCTCTGTTTAAATGTGCAGAAAAAGCTGCAGGCTGAAATGAGTTTGCATTGTTCAGAATGCTTAATAGTGTTTAAATTGCATTGACGACGAGGACCAATTTGACCAAACTCTAGATTTTTGGCACAGTTGTGACAAACGTGATAAAACATGCAGGGGGAGGGGGCTCAGACCAAACATTCTTGCAGTAGCTTTATTGTTTATGTAGAGAAAGGATGAGATTTTTTAAGTCTGTGATGATGGTCAGAATGCTGTAACAACTCAAGACAGGTTTTAAATTACAGTGGTCTCTGCAAATAACATAGTCATGCAAAATATGCACCTGTAGATTAAAAAAAAAAACAGGAGAGGTACTAAAGCTATAGTTGCTGTGGAGTAAGAACTAGAAAGTTGAAATATAGTAGAATGTCCAAATTTGGAAGGGATCCACAAAGATCAATCCACAAAGATCCACAAAGAAAATATGATTAAGATTTATCTGAAACATAAACAGTGAGATAGAATTTGGAGGAAAGTGCCCAAAGTAAGAGACAAGTGTCCAGGTTATCTCCTCTTCTCACTTTAAGCTAACTTTAAACTCAGGAGCAAAAGGGAGTTCAAATAATTTTACGAATTTCTGGCAGTCAGATTTTCAGGGGAAAAATCATTATAGGAATTATGGAGCAGTTAAAAATGGACAAAATGTTCCCATATTGCAATTTTTTTTTTTTGTAACCTTTTTTCCAATCCTAATATTTAATGTCTAATCTGAAGAGATTTTAATATTAGAGGCTGAAGGGTGTTTTGTTGTTGTTGTTGTTTTCTTTTTTTATCTAATGCATTATTAATTTGCCACTCTGAATTTCAAAAAGAATATAGGAACAGAGCATGAATATTTCAGATTTCTTTTTTTTTCTTAAGCTCAGATTTCAAAGTGAGTCTTATTCAAAAGTCTGTAAACCCAAAGAATTATTCAGGGAAAGTTTCTCATTTGTAATTCTACAAACAATTTAATTGTCCTACAGTTTTAACATTCTTCTGTTTTTTGACGGTTCCATGAAACAAACTAAAAGGAAAATTTCTTTTCTGGTAATTTTTTTTCTTCAGTCCATGTCTGATTAATAGCTATTTTCAAATGCAATATGCTGAAGTGGGTGTTATTTTTGTTTTTGTTTTTTAATCCACTAGTCTAAGAATAGTTTTCAGTGATAAAGACATACAGAGTACTTTCTGAGAACCATGCAACTACTCAGTGGAAACGTTTATGTGTTTTTGTGATTAAAAAAATATTCTTTTGTGTTGATTGGTTGGAAGTCACATTAGACTCCTATAGCAAATCAATAATGACTTATGAATGTAAAAAATGAAATGCCTGTCTATAGAACAGTTCACAGTTTTATTAGACTCCTATTACTAAACTCCAATTCGATCACTTCATACATCAAAGGTAACATGTAAAATGAGAGTTACATTTATTTCTTATATTTAATTGCAGATGCCTAAAATTTATTTAGACAAGTTGTATTGCAATGGATACAGCATTTTACCTCCAGTGTTACACAAAATTTACTTTTGGTCTTAGTGTTCCTGTTTGTCTGTTCAGTGTTCTGCTGTCAAAATGAAGATACACTGTGCCATCCATGCTAGTTCCCCGAAAGTCAATATTCACTGTTATTCTGAGTTTCACTGGAGCATAGAAAAGTATTTATTTGTGCCCATACTGAAGGTCTTTGACTCAGAATACAAGCTGAAGCATGTTCACAGTAGGTGACTATCATACCATGCTTAAAAGGAAGCGGTTGCAGGCAGTATATGATATAAAAGACAGAAAGAAGGCATATATTTTGATTAGTGTTTGTTGTAAATGTTGATGGAGCTCTTCTCTCTACCTACTCTTTCAGCATTTGCCAGCTTTACAAAGACTGGTAGCACTAGTCAGATGGGAAGGATACTTTTTCTTTTTTATTAATCTCAGCATTAGAGTCTTTAAAGGTAAAAAAAATCCCCATTTTCTCCTACGTAATTTTTCTTCAAAGAAAGAGGTTGTATCCCCCCACTTGGGGGCAAGTTGGCTCAAACTCTGGAACATGTGGATTTTATATTTTACATAATCCACACATCTTCCTGCGAGCACAGGGTAGAATGATGTCTTTTAATTTGTTTATTTGAAAACCAACCAGTACTGAAACAGAATTAGAGTCTTCAGCTTTGTTTGTCCCCTGTATAATCACTTTTTTATTAACTTCAGTGAGCAGTCAGTGTTGACTTTATGCTAGGGGAACTTGGGAGCTTTTTCAGCGCATCCCATACAGGGAACAATAACTTTTAAGGAGAAAATCTTTAAAAAACAAAAGCCAAGAACAAACACTATTTGGGAGTAATTTTTTTGATATAGACCAAAACACCCTAAGCAATTTTATGGCCATGTAACTGAAGTTGGGTAGTTTGAAACACTTCTTTTCCACAACTACAAGTCTGCTAATTTCTGTCTATACACTGACAATGTATATTGTTTGTGGTAAGTCATAAGTCATAATCATAAAGACACAGAATCTGTCTCTCCCTATCTGAATATAGTGCTTCCTTTCCTAAGCTTGTGTGCAATCTCTTAATGTTAGTGTAAACTAGCACATACACTCACTAGAAAACAATCATTTTTTTCAAAGGCTCCCATCACATTTCAGAGCAACTTGAAGCAACATTTCTATAGCATTTAGCAGTTAAAAACAAACAAACAAACAAAAAGCTTTCCTGTCTTTTCCTCTGAGATTCTCAGAAATCAGTTATTTTTTGCTTTTTGTCAGTTGATACTTGTTAGACAATACTCCAGACTTTTTTTTATGTGTGACCTTTTCTGCTTAGCTCTGTCTTTCATTACCAAGTCTAAAAACACACATCAGAGAAACTAGGATTCTGAATGTGAATACTTTGACTCTCAGGGTAAAAATAAGAGCTCTTTTTAGGTAAGGAGGAAAAGCACATGGAATATCTTGTTCGTATCACATTTGTCAGCATACCCCACTTGCATGCAAAATACTGGCAGACACTGAGAGCAAAGCAGCAAGAAAGAACTCTGGTGATGAGATAGAAAGGTGGTGGTGATATACATTGAGAGGTTATGCTTATCATGCAAACCTTGAGTGGGATTTCTAGAATGTTAACATCGTTGTGAAGGAAGAAGATCGGCATTAAAAAAACAAAAACAACAACAAAAGAAAAACTAATTTGTTTGTGATGATTTGGATAGTATGGCTGCTGACTTCTGTGGCTGCTGGAACCAACTGGAGTAATGCTTAGATGAATTAGCATCTATAACTTATGGCTGTCATTTATACTGGCAGCTTTTTGTCAACAAGCCTCTCCACTACAGAAGGGTGAAGAAGTTCTCAAGGGAGGGATAGTCCTGCATTCCTGAGATCTTTGCTTAGTTCAGCAAAAACGCTAAACTGATCATTAGATACCAGTAGTCTGTTCAATTTATAGCTTGTTTTTACCCATGTTGCCATGGAAATACACATCATACTTGTCTGTGCTCCAAATCTGATTATATAGTGGTAATTATAGTTTATAACTTTAAATCATTAGTCCTTAGAGACAGTATTACTTCTGGAGTAACACACATTAGATTTTTTTGCTCCAGTCAGGTTTTAAAATCTCTGAATCTTGATGGAAAGAGTGGTAACAGATTTATCAAGAAAAAATATCATGGAATCATAGAACTGTTTGTTTAGAAGGGACCCATATCCAGGGACATCTTTTGCTAGGTCTGGATTGCAGGAATAGCAATAAGTGGTTTAGCAACAAGTGGGCTATTTGAATGCTGCAGTGACTTTATCTAAAATGCTACAAAAGTGCCTGGGTCACTTTTGCTTAGAAACTGAAATACAGCACATGAGAATTATGTTTCTGTAGCTGTATTAAAAGTGTAATGCGGTTGTCACAGCAAACGAGCAGTGAGACTTTTAAAAGTATTATAGAAGGAAGGAAGGTCATATGTGTACGTCTGAAAAAATGAAATGGAAGTACAAACCACTGATCGCTTCTTAAATCCTCATTATGTTGCAGAAGTAGAATAATCAAATAATTGATCAGAACATCACTGTATCATGACTTTTTGTCAACTGATGCAGTTGGAATTAATTACCTGGGATCTTTCTTTTAATGTACAATTTGCACATCATAACTAAACACAGGGGGAAAGAGGAACAACAAAGGGAACAAGAAGGATTTCATCTGAGGCCAGGTCGACACTTGCCCTAGATAATGGTTGATAACTGAATCGTTTATAGCAGGTTACCTACCAGCACCAGCTGCTTTTCATCATGATGGTAAAAGAAAGCATTTCATTCAACAAGCATTGATCCCCTTGTTATGACTTGAAAGCTGCACAACTGCTTTTCATTCCAGGACAACCTGTTGGTATTACACACATTACTTTCAGTAATATAGATGATATCACATAAAACTAGGCAGGAAGACATTTTGTACTCCTTTTAATAGGAAACCTAAACCCCTGAGTAAAACTTGTTTAGTGTAAGTACATAGAATTTCCTTGACTGGGTTTATTTTGGCCTCCCCACTGTCACAGATGTTCATTATTGCTCAAAGAAAACACTGTAAATTTAGTCAAGAGTTCAAACGAGGAAAGGGAGAAATCAGAATAAGATTTATAAGTTTTTTGTTATATGTGACCTGATCATCAGCTCTAGAAAGCAAGTTAGCAACCTGCTGGGATCTGGTTTCCTCCTGGGAAAGCAGTGACGTAAATCCACTCACCCCTAATAGGAGCTGTTGAGATTATTGAGTGATTTGGCTAATGGTCAAATGAAAGGGAGCACAACAAGGTGAAAAAAAAACTTTCAAAGAGTGTTTTCAGGTTTGAGGGAGATAAGATGGGTTTTGTGGCTCTTTTATCACTTTCTCATGCCAGGATACCTTAGATGTGTCCAGAGGAATTTGGCCCGTGCAATTTCAGTCACTGTATTCACACGGGAATTTTAGCTGACCTTGTCAACTCTGACAGCAGTGCCTTAGATAGTACAGAGACCCTCCCTAGGTTTTAAGAACTCTATTAATAGAACTGTGGCATTCAGCTGAACATTTGTCCTGGAGGTGCGAGGTTTTTCACTCTTCTAAGAGTTTGCTTGCATACGTTAGGACTGTACAATGAAGCCTTGAATCTCACAAGATAATGGAGACATAACCCCTAGTGCACTAGTGGCACTTGGCTTTGCTTGTACTTCAGCAAGTTTTTCATTTATTCCACAGTATTTTTTATCATCAGAAACTTTTTTTTAAAGCTATTCTAATGCTGTTGGAATGTAACAGTGAAATTATAAATAAGTTATATGTATTCTAGTAGCTTTTTGAGCGTCCTTGCAAGTGTGTCTCTATTACTGATCTGCTTTGAATCTTTCTTCTGTCATCAGGGAATTTTCTTGCTAATTGGCATTTGTGATCTTAATGGACCTGTTATTCCTCAGAAGGAGGAGAGACTGGATTTTTATTTTAGTGTAGCTGAGTGGTGTCTAACATAGCTATTAATGTTGAAGTTCAGACAGGCAAAAATCCTGTTCCTGTCACTAAGATGGTATTTAGAGTTTGTCCTAGATAGATACAGTGCATGTGATGGAGACAGTAGCCCACTAGCACTGTAAGAAAAGCCCTCATTAGCTGGTCTAGTTTAGTTCTCATCTCTTTCTTAACCATAAATCATAACTTAATGTCATTCCAAGCATACTAACAGAGCAAGCATCTTATATATTGAAGTGCTTTGAGAAAAGGAAAGAAAAATAAAATCATAGTGGTAAGGAAAGGTGACTATTTCACAGAAAGAGCATGGGAACATATTTCTATTAGTAATTATGTTTCTTTTGAAAACGTTTTTTCTTTTTATTGGAAGAGAAACAGAAAAAAAGATCAAGACTGAAATCATTTTGTGAAAAAAATGAATTCAGCCATAAAATAACACATGTATAAAAGCAAATTTATTATTTCTTGTTAATGGGGGAGGGGGTGGGGGGAGGTTTGAAATTATGTTTGAGTAGATTTTCATGGATTAAGGAAAACTATTGTATAATTTGATCTATTTGTTCTTTTCATTTGTTTGGCACAGCAACAAACTTTACCTATTAATTGCAATATTCTATGAATGCGTTATGATTTCTTTTATTTTCTTTTATAACATGTTCTAATCAGATAACAGCTGTGAAGACCTTGTTGTAGGACAGTGTTAGAACTAAAAATTCTTTGAACTTTTACAGCTCTTGTCCAGTAAACCTTAGAAATTCTTTGGACATGTCAGTGAAAACAAGAACGAGCCAAAATATGCAAGGTCAGAGAAGAAACCAATATGACTAATAAAGGAATTGAATGGCTTTGTTATTTGTGAGAAAAGCCTTAGAAGAATCATATAATAAGATTGAGAATATAGAGTATAGCTTTAATATAGAGTATAGATGTTAAGGGCAGTTCTAAAAGCACAAATACTATGAGTGTGACACTTACATGTAGCTGAAAGCTTAATGCTGTGATCTTAATTTACCTATCTAAGAACAGTAGGCTGCTCTTACAACCTGTCTTGTTTCTCACTGAGTTACTTATCAGACAATGCTTGAGCAGAATCAAAGGGTACTTTTCCCAAGACTCAACTTCTCTAATCTTTAGAAGAAAAAAAAGTATATTTTTTAGCACATGGGCAGAAATGAAATTCCTTGTTAGATGTTTGATATCACAATGTCTTGGAAAATAGTAAAATTAGTATTTATATATATGAAGTGTGATTTATATGTATATATATTTTATAACATTTGCATCACTGAAGATTTTTTTTTCTAATGACCACAATAGTTTCACCAAAATGTTTTATTTTCTTATATAAATAATAATAAAATTCCCCTGATGTCTCTTGATGTGAACCAAGGAAAATGTAAGGAGGGAGAGGAAGAGTCTTGGGAATATATTTTCTTATGCAATTTCTAGTCAACTTGCATAGATTTTTAAGCTTTATTATTAGAATTATTATTATTATTTTATTATTATTTTATTATTATGTATATTTTTTAAAGATAAGCAGATGGAGTACATTTAAGCTACTAAATCAAAGCAAAAGTGTCAGCAGGTGGTCGACTTCAGAAAGTATGAGAGCTGGAAGAAGAACAAAAAGTTCCTTTTTTTTTAAAAACGGTTACCTTTGTTTAGACAATGAGAAGAGAAATATGAAAAGCCAAAGTGGTTTTCTTTTATGATATTAAGAACTCAGATGTTAATGGCACATCGGAAATGGAATCTATCAGTGAGTAACCTTTGCCAGCAGCCATCATTGCACAAATCTCTGTCAAAGATGCAAAACAACCCTCTAAAATGATTTCTATATCATATTACGTATCAATACTGTATATCAATATAATGAAGACAAAGAAATTGGCCAGTATTGCCATTGCTTACATAAATAATCATAAGGTCTTTAGCTAATTCTATGCCTTCATAATTCAAGTATATTCATGGTCTTCAACCACCCACAAACTACTGGTGTCAGGTATGACTACTTTATCAGATGAATTACTGTTTTCAAGCCATTTTTTATGGAGTAAAAGACCATGTAAACAAAAGACCTTTTTTCCCCCCGGTTCTTTTTTTTTTTTTTTTTTTTGTAAGAAATCATTTGTTAAACTATGATGTGTCACAGATGTTTTTCCCTCTAAAATCAACATATTTTGAAAAATGGCCCCTTGCAGTTGGCAGCATCCAGGCAGACAGTCTGAGAGCAAGGTAACTGCATCTTCTCAAACACCAGATGAAACCAACAAAGAATATTCTGGAAACATTTAATGAAAAAAAACCTGTGCTTTTATAAACAAAAATGTAAAAGTAGTGAATCAATATTTGTTTTCCTTGTTTTTTCCTCCATGTACTTCTCCCTGCCTCAAACTGGCACTTACTTAGAAATAGGCACAGCTAGTAAACTTACTGATAAAACTTAGCTGCAAGAAAATTCTGTCTCTAATCGTCTTAAGTTGCATATATAATTTTCATTTCAGCATCAACAAATATTTTTCTCCAACTTAGGTATAGGAAAGTGAAGGATGTAAGAGAGCGATTTTCATCATCATTGCCTAGCCTAGTTTTCAGAAGGAAAAATACAAAAAAAACCCTGTTTTTTAACAGTCACCACCATTAGCTATGCATTATCACTAGCAATGAACAAGAGCGTGCAGACTGCACTCACGGAAATCTGCACAAGTGGAGGTGACCCACTGTCAGTGTCACCGCTGATGAAATGCACCACTCCCCCCTCACTGTGTTCACATCCACTGTTTGGTCTCCATAAACGTTCAGCAGATGTTGATGAATGTCATTGAGTGCCATTTTTTTTAATTTTTATTTTTTCACATGGAGGAATTTAATGACACATCTTTGCTTCATGCACACTTCCATGTCAGATGCCAACACGGCGTATGAAGTCACATGGCAACAAAGTGTAATAGAATATTGGTGGGAAGGTCCAACCTCTACCTCCATATCACCAACATCTGCCTCTGATATCGTGGGCTAATATAATAAAATAGGAGGCTGTACTTTCAGAGCAAGTTGTTTGCCTTGAAACTGGTGTCTGTGTACGTGTATGAATGTGATCTATTGCATCTGCTAGTGTGATGTTGTTCCCTTCTCTTTTGCTGCCAAGTACACTCAAGAAGATTCATCTCACCTCCCTTTTTGTCTTTTGACAAATGATCTAATAAAAGGCTTTCCCTCCAGCTTCAGACTTTGTTGTGTTTGAGTCCTAGAACCTGCATGGCCACTGCTACTCTACTGCTGTTCACCTTAGCCTCCACTGTAGTCACAATCATACTGAGAGAAACACACGAAAATGGTAATTCATCCCATTGGAAAACAAATATCTGCTTTGGGAGATGAGTCACCCACTGAAGATGCTGCTCCCTTTCTCCTGCTGTAAAGGAGCCTGGACAACTGCCCAACATCTGGAGTGCTAACGGTAGGTGTGATGGACACCTCCCTCAGGACACCCCCAGAGAAGCCTAACCTAGCCTCAGCTCTAAGCTGGCAAAGCTGTGGTTTCAGCATGTGCCACTGCTCTCTGAGCAGTCCCTGAAATAATGGTAGCCATTATCCTGTGTTACATGCCACACCTACCTGCTTTCCCTGCTTTTTGTTATCAACTGACAAACAAAATGCTGTGCTAACAAAAACGTTGATGCTAATGAAAGCAATCAGAACTGGTAAAAAATCAGTTAAGCAACAGAAGTATACAGAATAAAATCACGTAAAGCCAGATGTCATGCTATGATGTACTTATTTTCCTGACTTATTTAAGTATGTTTGATACTGCATATCAGTGGGGTGCCCTTCCTGTGTTTTGAAATCTGTTTATAAAGGTGAATGTATTTTTAGGACAGAAGTAGAGATTAAATGTATTATAGTCGTCTCTTATGTTGATTTTGTAGAATTCCGCAAGTATATTCTGGGATGTTGACCAGCCCTTGAGGAGAAAATTGGCAGTGTAACGAAGCATAAAGCATAGTTTAAAATTCTGAGTGACTGGAACAAGCTGAAGTAGTTAATACTTCATTGCACAGCGTGTTATCCCTGCTCGTTCTTGTTTAGCTTCCTTTAGCTGTTGCACTTCAGAGAAACAGTAAATAGACCCTATTGATCAGAATAATGAGTTGTCCTTCTGTTATTTGTTCAGTTGTTTGGTGTTAATACAATCCAAATTCTTCTGATATTTTAGAACTACTTCCACAGATTTTATTTTATTTTATTTTTTTCCAAATGATGTCTCCGGACCTCTGGTGAGAAGAAAACAGATGTAGATGACTGGAACTTATTTTATAAATTGGTTGTGTAAGAAATTAATATTCACATAAGACACCAAGAAAATAATAGAAGGAACAGGAAACAGGCTGGTTCATGTCAGTGCTGCTAATGCTGAAGTGGATGGAGTACAGAGGTTGAGAAGTGTTCAGTCAGGTTCTGCAGACCTGTGTAGTGTGTGTGCCTCTTCTTAGTCTGGATTAGTATGACATGCAGGTTGCAGCCTGTTGTGGTGTAACTCCAATAGGCAGGTCAGCACTTCACAGCTGCTCACTCACCCTACCCATGTGGGACAGAGGGAGAAACAGAAAGGTAAAAGTGCAGGAACTTGTAGGCTGAGATAAAAGCAGTTTACTAGGTGAAGCAAAAGCCGCATGAACAAGCAAAGCAAAACAAGGAATTAATTTGCTACTTCCCCCTGGCAGGCAGATGTTCAGCCATTTCCAGGAAAGCAATGCTCATCATGTGTAACAGTTTCTTGGGAGGACAAATGCCATCACTCTGAACGTTCTCTCTTTCCTCCCTTACACTAGTTTGTATTGCTAAGCATGACACGATAAGGTCAACTACGTTTCTTCTGTCCCCTTCCAGCTTTTTGTGCACTCCCTTCCAGCCTTCTTACTGACAGGGCAGCATCAGAAGCAGAAAAGTCCTTGATGCTATGGAAGCACTGCTCATCAACTAAAACGTCAGCATGCTACAAACACAATTTTTAACAAAAATCCAAGACACAGCATCATATGAGCATCTGTGGAGAAAATTCACCCTATTTTGGACAAAATCATAACACAACGGTATGCCAGATGGTCCAAACAAAGCATATTCTCCCATTCTCTCATTTTTTCTTGTCTACTTGGTCACACAAAGGGATTTGAAGGCTCCTCATTCCTTTTACCATTCTTTTCCTGCAGAGATGGGGCATCTGCCACCTCTCTGGGCAGCGTGCTCCAGTGCCTTACCACCTTTATTTTAAAACACTTTTTTCTTTCATTCAATCTCAGCCTTCCCTGTTTAAGTTTGACAGGACAAATTTTCCTTGTTTTATCACAGTAGACCCTGCTAAAGAGCCCGTCCATTCTTTCTTAAAGCCTCCCTTTAGCTACTGCAAGGCCACACTCAGGCCTGCCCTGAGCCTTCTCTTCTCCCTGCTCTCGTAGGGGAGGTGTTCCATCCCTTGGATCATTTTTGTGGCTCTCTTCTGGACATGCTCCAACAGGTCCATGTCTCTCCTGTACTAAGGACTCCAGATGTGGATGCACCACTCCAGGTGAGGTCTCACCAGAGCAGAGTAGCGGGGATTATCAATGCCACCTGCCCAGAGAAGCACAGCAGAAATATTGCACCAGTGCTGAGTTACAGTCTTTTGCCCAGTATATGGGTGGGAAGAGGGTTAAGGTCATGGATCTGAAATCTCTGTGATTCAGAAAAGGATTATTGTGAATATCTCAGTGAGTCTATGTCAGTAACATATTCAGCATACACACATTGAATCAGATTTCCCAGGCTTCTGCTAAATGGTGTCCATACGCACAAATTCCTAAAAGATTTTACCTTTGAACATTTCTGGGTAGAAGATGAGACTAGAAAATCCTGGACATGTCAGAGCAGCATGCTGACAGCCACATAAAACCAGTCTATACCGAACAAGGGAAAAGAGTGGGTTCAGACTCTTCAGCAGCGCAGGCAAAACTGAAACTGCTTCCACAAGAACGGCTAACTCTGGGCAGCTCTGGCTACACAAAGGGGAGGGATTTGGAGGGAAACCTCTGGAGTCTCAGGTTTGCTGCTTCTGCTCCCTCCAGCAGGAAGCTGTAGCCAGGGATCAAGCTTCTGGAAGGGTGTATCTGCCTCTCATAAAATCATAGAATCACAAAAAAATTTAAGCTTTGGAAAAGACCACTAAGATCACCCAGTCCAACTGTCAGCCCACCCCCACCATGCCCACTGACCACGTCTTTCAGTGCCACATCCGCACGGCTCTTGAACACCTCCAGGGACGGTGACTGCGCCACCTCCCTGGGCAGCCTGTGCCACTGCCTCACCACTCTTGATGAAAGGACATTTTTCCTGATAACCAATCTGAACTTCCCCGAGTGCAATGTTAGGCCATTCTCTCTCATCCTGTCACTGTTGTCTAAGAGGCTGAACCCCTCCTCGCCACAGCCTCCTTTCAGAGAGTAGAGAGTGATCTCTCTTTGAGCAGAACCTGTTCCCACATACCCTCATCTGCCTAATCAGAGGCAGCAGCAACAGAAACCAGCCCAGCTTTTTAAGGCATCACCACTTGTAAAGTAAAGTACCCTTAAATCCTCCTGCCTGTTCTGCCCAGCTTATTAGCAGGCTGTTGAGCACACTTGCTGTTTCTTGTCGTGAGTTGGAGCATGATTCATGTTCTGTAACACAATAGTTTATTTAATCTTCTGTACTATTTCCTACTTACTCAATGCCATGACTATATTTCATACTTAATGTCATAATTTGTATGCAATAATCTCTTAGTTTTTATATTATCTTCTTGTACTTAGATTGTCTTTAGAAAAAAAATATTTCATTTTAGCAGCTTCTAATTTGCCATTTATTCATATTTCTGAAACTTCTGGCATTGGACTCTGAAAATTATATGAGGAAGAAGATATGAGGAATAAGGAAGCAGAGCTACAGGAAAGGACTGCAGCACTGAAGAAGGAATATAAAACACCAGAAGTTTCACAATGTATTTTCTTTTCTCATTTATCAAATAGTGTTCTGGCCAGAGCATATTTGAAATGTACTATATTAAAGTGATCAGAAAAAAAGTACTGTTGTAAAAATATGAACTTTTATGTATGGTTTTCAATATTTTGGTAACATCTTAACAGGTTTAAAATGTATGCCCAATGATAGGTAGTATATAATGTACTATGTGTTTAATACGGGCTTCTTGTGGTGCTCTCTGCACTCTACTCGCTGGCGTTTTAAAATCCATTTCCAGAAGGAATCACACTCCAAGAAAATGTTTAATTTTGTGCATTGTTACAGGTATAATCTGATAGAAGTGGGTTAGCCTTTGATTCAGTGTGGCTTGTAAGCAGGCGAAGTGTGGGCCTCGCTGCAGGCCTGCGTGACTGGTATGACAGTGCAAAGCCGTGCTGGTGTGCGAGGCTGTTAGGCAATCAGGATTCCTGGCTGAGGAAGACAGTGAATCAGCAGGCATGGCTGAAGGTGACAGTGACAAATGGCCCCGAGTCTCTGCTGCGTAGCCAGCACAGCCAAGTCTTGTCTCTCAGCCCAGTGATGAAACTGGTGAGGTTCCCTCCAGAGGATCACATCGACAGCAATTTATCCTCGGTTCTTCAAAGACCATGGCGGGAGTCTTCTGGCTTTCAGACACATGCAGATATGAGTCTCTGGCCCAGGGGCAAGAAACTGGATTTCTCTTCCTTAGAAGAATGTGCATTTATTGTAAGTCTTCTGGACACTTGGGAATCCTTCTGGGGCCCTGGTTTGTAGGTGTTTCATTCTTTAAATATTACATTACAATAATATTCAGAAATATCTGAGTCAGTAAATGTCTTCCCAATGACTATGAGAAGCAGGAGCTGCTGAGAACTGTGTGGCAGCACAGATCAGTGCCTTGAGATCTGTGGAGCCTGATGCTCCAGTGAGATACTTTCAGTGGTGATACTCACCTGTCCTTGACACGCTCTACAGTGTTGGACACGTGCTAAGGGTTTGCATGGAGCTGAATGGTGCAGTGCTCATTAAGTTCAAACCATTACTTGGGATGTACTTCTCTATATAGAAAGTGTTATAGTTCACTGAAAACTTTTAATGCTAAATTTCTCCTGCTTCGGTTTGAATTAGTAGTGCTGGCTTCTCTGCCTTTTTAGAAACAGTTCCTGCTTGAATGGAATCTCTTTGGCTTATCAGAGGGAAATATTTGAGAAAATATTGTGATAACTGTGAGACCTGGAAATTTAATTGCTTTCATTTTGTATCTTTCTACAGACATTTTCCAGTGCTGGATATATTTGGCTGCGATAGGGACTGTAGGATGAATGACAACTTTGTTTCCATAATGCTGGAAGGAGTCAGATGTTCAAAGTTCATTAAAGTCTTTTCCTATCTTAGGAGCTCCACTGATATGTAATATGAAGGTTGGATTTTTTATTTTTTTTCTTAGGCTCTAGAGAAATCATTTTCTTTCTGTTTTGCATCTCTGTGTTGTTGAATCTGCCTTGTTGTATTGCTACCAGGTGTCTTAAGAGCAAAAGCTCTCAGATTAGAACAGTCTGAATCAAGCTGCAAAGGATCAACTTTAAGATGTTGTCCAAGAGGGCTTTTTCTTTTTCCTTCCTGTCATGGCTCAGCTGCAGAGAATTTACCTTGTCTTTTTTGCTGCTGTTCTCCTTCTCAGCTGTTTTGCATTTAGATGAACCAGCAGAACTCAGACAGCAGGAATTACCCATACGGATGGACTATCACCACGTCATCTTGAAAGGCCTGAATACTGAACATGTGTCTCTTGATTTCCCATTCCCATGGAATCGATGAGAGGGAGTGGACAAGCTGACTGCAGTACCAGTGGTCTTTTGTGTCCCTCTGCATCCTATGGGACTTTCAGGCGTGGACACTGCATCCCACCTGCCCATGATATCCTCAGTGTGTTAGATTATAGCAAGGCTTACCAATGAGTGGAAAATACGATACTAAATTGACTAATACTTGGTCGAGGGCAGTTAAACTCATAACTGGCAGCTGCCATCATGTCACACTGTGAATACAAAGGTCACAGAGAGTTTGGGTGACACTTAAGGTCACTTGCCCTTGAAACAATTTATAATGTGGAACCCACACTAGAGGATTGTGTGGAGGTGATTGGTGTAGTGCTCGTGCAGTGGGCATGGTAGAAAAGGCACAAGAAATGGAGAATTTGTGTCCTGGCTTTTAGAACATCTCCTTGCAGATGTGCTGCTCCTGTGCGAAACAGCAGGACAAGTGTGGAGGGAGAGTGGTGTACTTCCATAGCACAACTTTCAGGTCTTCATGGGCTGACAAGAGCACTCCTACTGCCAGCAGGCAAAAGGCAGGAGGAGATTTGGAAATGGAACTGTGGTAGTTTGTTCCGCTCATTACTCCCAGTTCTTTCCAGTCAGTTGGTTATCCATTAGCTTGCGAAGTACAAAAATCACCTGGAGGTATCACAGATCTTTTAGGGCATATTTAGAAGATGTATCTCCATCTCCCTGTTGCTCTCTCCTTCCATTTGTCATCTTTCTCATTACAGAGGAGCTTATTTGCTAGCCACTTTGCCAACTCCAGGATTTATAGCAGCTGAAAAGAGTACTTTAGGCAGGGAGGAGTGACTGCATTGACCACGAACTCCCAGAACTCTCCAAGAAGTCAATGTATTAAAGATAATGATGTACCAGGGCAATAAAATGTAGAGGCAATAAAAATCTTAAACAGATGTTAATGCATACAAGCAAAATATATAATATGAAAATGGAAAAAGCCCTAAATAACTACTGGACATTTTACATTGTCTTAAATATGCTTCTGCAGACACCTGTGTGGTTCAGTGGCACAATTTGTCATGCAAATCATGTTGCTTGGCAGATAAACCAAATCTTTCTGACATCCCCAGTCCCATTCATGGGACACTGGTGATAAACTTCAAAACTGGGGTGTGGGAGAAAAGTGGAGAAGGGAAACTGGGACCTGCTTAGATTAACTTATTTAATTTACAGTGCCTTTTCCTTCTCTTTTCTATAATGGAAGAAAGAAAACTCTCCAGTTCTCTGAGGCTACAGCTCTTGATCTATGGCCTTTACTTCAGAAAGCACTTATGTATGCTTGCAAGTATTCTTTTCCTTTTTTAATAAGTGGGACTTAAGCAGATGTTTAAGTAGTTTGTTTTTGCACTGGTAGTCTTATAAACTAACAGCCAATGTTATGGGTTAATATTACAGATGTGCTGAAGGGCTGCTGCTGCCTGAGGCCCAGCAAATGGAAGATATGAAGGGAACCAGGATGTGCAGAAATGCCTACTCCTGTTGGAAATAACTTTGTCTTTGCCAAAAAGGGGAGAATGTGTGAGAAGCAGCTTATGATTTCATCCAGCCTTACCTTTCAGCGTGCTGCACAAAAAAAAACCACAACAAAGCTTCCATGAATTATCAGTTCTGTCCAGTTTTATTAAGCATAGAGAACCTGTGATCGTCTTTGTTAATTCTCTGTGCTGTGTACAGCTAACCCTTTAGTTGTCCTTCACACATATTTTGAGAATAAAAATTCCTGCAGCTGGAACACGTAGTATTGGCCATGTTTTTTGTCCAACAAAGGCTGGAGGAACATAGAGTTCAAATGAATACATAACGTTTTATTAAGCTTCTGGCAACTTTACATGGACAGACTTTAACAAATGACAAATTGTGCTTGTCAGCATAGCAAACTTTGTGCTTCTTATCATGTACAGTATTTCTGAAAATGGCCAACAGCTTAACTATAAAGTGTGTCTGTGTTTGCGTATAGGGTTCTCTGGGAGTATTAAAAACGCGGTGCTCGTGACTGAAGTTGTTAATGCTAAGGCTGTATCTGTTGGTATGCAAAACCAGGCTTTCTGGTCTAGTAGTGTCTGTGTGGGGATAGAGGAGTTAGCCTGGCACAGTGGAGATCAGCCCTGTAGGGTGGTGCAAGGATGGTGGTCATGGACTGGCACCCTCCCACCTCTGCTGCCTCTGCTGGTGTTGCACATAGCACGACTCTGTCCTCTGTAGCTGATGGCACATCTGTCTGTGAGCTACCAGGTGTCAGAGATTCAGACTGCTGTACAAGAAGATAATGATTCCAAATGCTAAAAGAGGGCCCATCTGTTGTCAATGGGTGTGCCGAGCTCTTTTGCAGCCTTCCGTCTTCCAGAGGACAAATTGCTTTATTAACTGTTTACAGCCACCTTAACTGGCCTTAAAGGACGATTTAAAGTATTTTTAGTGTAACTTTGTAAAACCTTTTTTTTTTTTTTTTTTTTTGGTCACATCTTTTTATGAATCTTAGAAAAGAAAGAACACTGGTTTTGGCTTCATTTGCTTTACCCTTTGTCCAGCTGGCATTCTGCTTTCACTGGTTTTTGGTTCTTTGGAGTTGACAGTGAGGGCACTGGTACTCCGGTTTAGAAGTACACCTTGTTACTGAAATGATGCTGATTAGCTACAAAAATGCAGTTAACATTTTCTAAACAAGCATTTTGCGATCATCGTTTTTCTCTGTGATTTCACAATGATAAAGCATGGGGTTAAACATACTATTAAAATGAGAATTGTGATACTCATGTCAATGTGACTGTAAAAACCTAATCAGTGATCTCAAAGTCCTTGAATTTTAAATACTATTATGATCTGATTATTTCTTGCAACACTCAACAGTTAAATTTTATACTTAAACACCATATTTTCTTTCACTAGCACATAATCTAGCAGTCATATGTTTTATGATGATGTGAGCATGTATCTTACCAGCAAATGTTCTGGCCAACAATAGCATCATTTTTTCATAAGCAGGAGGAAAAATATTTTAAAAATAGCTTGAGATAAACCCAACCAGCAGTAAAAGTTTGATTTTTAATGCAGAAGAAATATGCAAAGTAGAAAAATGACTTTTCTCAATATATCCTTTGTGAACACCAAGCTATAAAATATCACTAATCCATCAACAGTAATAAATGGTGATTTAAAAAAAAATGAAATAATAGAAAAAACCTACTAAAATATACAGAAAGGTTTATAGAAAAAATTACATGATTTTGTCAGTCGAGACTGATAGTTTAAAATTTCTTTGAGTAGAAAAAAGACAAGTTAATGATGTACGAGGCTTACACTAATAGGCTGGAGATAAACTGAAATTTTAATACACAGTCCTGCTGTTGGAACAACACTAAATGTTCATCTCTCATAGTTTAACAGAAAATGGTTGATTTTTGGTCTTACTTTCATGTAATGTATGTATTTAATCATGAAAAATACACAGTGTGCAAAACCATTGACTACATACCTATGAACTCAATTAGCTGTGTAGCTTCATTCTTTGGGAGTCAGTAGGTGTCTCAGGCTGTATAATCTATTGAATTGACCCACTTCAGTAATACAGAATTGCTATCACTGCTTTGACAACAAAGAAAAAATACAGTCCTTCTTTAACAGTTGTGAAAATACCTTGCTTCCAGTGGAAATATTAAGGACTGATGGATGAGGAGGCACAATATAATTCTGTGATTAACATACTCACAGGACACTAATGGTGACTATCCATAGTCCTTCTGACTGTTATTGTTATTTAAACATTGACAACTTACAAATTTGGGAATTCAATTAATTTGTTGTGTTTGAATCCCATTCCAAAGGACAACAATTTTAGAGAACTGAATTGTCTTTAAAATTTGTTACTCATTCATCTAATTATTGTTAATATTAGACAAACTAATTACATTGACAGTCCATGTAAAGACATACTCAGGATGTTGTTGTACTACAAATAATAGTAAAATAGTAAAATTTCTACAGATACAGTTAATGAATTCTGTAAGAACTTTGGTGCTGACTGTGACATTTTTTTGTGGTTCTCTTTGCATTATTGATGAACTCTCTCAACAGTGTTTGCTTCTAAACTCCCTTGGGTGTTTGTCAGTGCTCTAAATCAATACTTTTGTTGATGAAACATAATATTGAGACGTTGAAGGTTTCAAGTTTTGATCCTTTAACCTCCTTTGAATGCCACTTAAGAGCATGTTGATCTTTATTTTCTAGTTTGCTGCCAAAATGGAATCATCTGTTGTTTTCCTGTATTCTGATGGTGTTCTAAAGGAAAAAGAACAATTTAGTAACCCAGTGTGGGTTTAGTCAGAAATCACATTCACTGCAAAGACAGCACCTGCTCCCAATGGAAACTGTCAATACATCTAATACTGAAAGATTCTGTACCAGCCTCTGAGGGAACAGATTGTGATTTGCCATGAATAATACCATGATCAACAAAGCCCAATCCCCTGAATGGAATGTTTCCTATTTACTGAGGCTTGTGGTGGTGGTCTGGATGGTTACTGGAAAGAAGGACATATGTTGTTGCTGAAGTGAACAAAGTAAATTTGACACTTATGTGTCAAGTGTGGTAGGAATTTCACAACACGGCCAGAAGAATGTTGAAATGGCAGATCTCTGTAAATATGACCCTCTGGTACAAACACGTACCAAATTTCAGGACATCTTTGTTATTTTGGAATCGCAGTTGTTTACAGCTAGACAGTACTTTTTAATTTCATTCAACATGAAGCAAAATTCAATTTTAAAAGTAATGTTATTCGGTAGGTTTTCTGTGAACTCTTTAAGTTTCATGTGCTTTTTCATTTTCTTCTCATTTCTTTTATTCTGGTCACTGTCACCAGATGTTAGTGCATTGCATTGTGTTTTCAACTCTGAGTGATTAAAACTGGAATTAAATCTGAATGAGAAAAATAAGCAGTATGAGTGCTTTGTATAATCCAGTATGAGTGCTTTGTATATAGTCAACTATAAAATTTTGACTTTTAATATACTGAAAGCAAGAAAACTTCTTCAGTTTACTTCAAAAAAAGGATCATGAAAAAATCCATGTAGGTTTCAGTCTTCTGTCTTTAATGCACTAAAAAACTGCACCAATACAAGTTCTAAGCCATGATCATACGTACCCTCCTTCCATGTCATTTCAGCAACTGCCAACCTCCTTCCAGAGCTACTATCAAAATAAGAAGTTTGGCATAGGACGTACTGTAAATGAGAACACTCCCAAAGAAGTGTTTTTTTCAAACTTTTTTTGTGGTATATGATGCAATTGCCTGGGATGTTACTCAAGAGTCTTGATGCATGAATATTCTACAAGTGTGTCCTATTAGACATTTTTAAAAAATGGTACCACTCATTAAGCAATCTATCATCATAATTAAGTGTGCTGATTTATCTGTACACAGCATTTCAGAAAACACACAATATACTTTGAACTGATGAAGAAAGGCATCTGGAATCTCTCATGACTGCATTTTATTATACATTGTTTCTGTTTTGTTTTCTGATGTATATATCCTAGACATATAAAGCTGTAGAGGGTGATTTTGTTTTAAATTTATCTCTGTCTGGCTGAAAAACAAAAAGAACTTGTACACTATCAGCAAATATTTATATTGAAATTACTGCCCATACAGTAATCCAGAAAGCAGTAATGTTGGGGAATGGACAGGTGGTTGCAAGCTAATGAAGTACAATAGTTCATGATTCATTACTTGTCAAGTAGGATATGTTTATTGACTATATGCTTGCTCTTTGCCTATCCCATGTGGAAGAAGATGATATATTTTGTTTATAGGCAAAGGAAGAAAGAGCTGTACACATTGTTACTTGGCACATTTTGGTCTTTTGAAACTGGAGTACTAGTCACACAGAGTGAGATAATGTCCTGGATGGACTCAGTCTTCATATCACTGTTGGTCCTGCTTCTTGGGTGTGCACTAACATCAGTTGCAAAATCATGCCATCCAAAGAAGTACTAAAGTCCTGCATTTGTTTAACATTTGCCCTTGTGCTCAGAAATGTTTATACAGAAATAAAACATAGAGGATGACATGATTCCTATCCCAAAGAGCACCCTAAATTCAAAAGAAAAACTGTGCAAAATAAAACCACTGGTTGTTTCTGGGTCAATTTTTTACCCAGAGCTAATAGAATAGTTATAAAACATGGCCCAGTGTACAGTGATAATATGAGTTCAATTGTTCTTTATCAGTAATGACATCTGGGACTAGAAAAAATCTTTAAAATATTTTACAGATACATGCATATACATACATTTTCTTATGTGTTTATGTATATCTGAATACAGATTTGTGTATATTGTATGTACCTATATATGTATTTGTACAGAGAGATATAAAATTGCATACATAGCACTGACATGCATGCACTGTGCACTTCAAGAACTCAGGATTTACTAAGATAGTAAACTTAGCAATGCAGTTGTTAATGCTTTAGGGCCTTCTTACTTCACCCTTGAAATCAGTAGGCCATATTCCCCTGGGAATTCCTTGAGCCACTGCTAGAAATCCAGTTATATTGTCATTACATGCCTGGGAGTTTCCAAAATCTTTAGAATTATTCAACTGAAATGAAATGCTAGGATTTTAATCGGTTCTTTGAATTTCTGGGTAGTAATTTGCTTTTGGAAAAAAGCTTGGATAAAAATTATCATATTAGGTTAAAGATAAGATAGAAGTGTGTTTAAATATGCCTAAGTGGAACTTGAAAAATACAGCATGTCATCCTCCATATCCTCAAATCTCCATTATTAATCTGGCTTTATGATAGGAAGTGATATTAAAATGTTAGGGAGTTGCAATAAAGTATATAACGATATCATGCTGTAGTTTTTACACAGGGATTGAGAACTCCCTTTGAATCTGGTCTAATCCCATGCCGTTCGATTCTGGGACACTGATTGTGCATCATTTTGATCTGTAAGGGCAAGGGATTCTGTGTCTGCAAGGGCAGTATAGTTCCTCTCAATTGGTTCACATGGTTGTGCTCACAACCTTGCAGAAGAACATATCTTCCTACCACAAAGTCACAGAGTGAGCCACTTTGTTCTACCAACATATTCTGTTTGTGTACCATCCTCACCACTTAAGAATTAGAACATTCGCTTTCAATTAGGTAAGGATAACATTTATTTATTGGATAAAAATTACGGGAGCCTCCTCTTCTCTGAAATCTGACTTATCTTCACCTTTTCTTACCTGAATGGAAGTGGGAGAATGAGGAGAGGATCAGAAGAACCAAAAGAACCACACGGAAAACATGTTTTCCTTAGGTTTGTAGCCCAAGGTCAAGGCATCTGGAACCACTGGATAAGATAAATATAAACAACTGAATTCCTAGGAATGTCCTGAAACAACAATTCCACTTGTGAGGCATTTAGAAGTTTCAGTTTGTTTCTATTCTAAAATGGAAAGAAAATAGGATTTTTCAGCATTTCAGTAGAAAGGAGCAAGACGAAGGCTATAGTCAGTGGGAAGAGAAAACATTTTGAAAGGAGAGGTGATTCAAGAAAGAAAGGGAGCTGTTAGAGAGGGTCCAGAGGAGGGTCACAAAGATGATCAGAGGTCTGGAGCACCTCCCCTACAAAGACAGGCTGATGGAGCTGGGCTTGTTCACCCTGGAGAAGAGAAGGCTGCAGGATAACCTCATTGTAGCCTTTCAGTATCTAAAGGGAGCCTATAAACAGGAGGGGAGTCAACTCTTTATAAGGATAGATAATGGCAGAAGAAGGGGAAATGGTTTTAATTTGAAGGAAGGAAGATTTAGGTTGTATTTCAAAGGGAAGTTCTTTACCAAAGAGAGTGGCTCTTCTCATCACTCTCTTTACCAAGAGAGTGGTGAAGTGTTGGAACAGGCTGCCCAGAGAGGCTGTGGGTGCCCTGTCCCTGGAAGTGTTCAAGCCCAGGTTGGATGGGGCCCTTGGCAGCCTGGTCTAGTGTTAAATGTGGAGGTTGGTAGCTCTGCCTGTGGCAGAGGGGTTGAAGCTTCATGATCCTTGAGGTCCCTTCCAACCCAGGCCAATCTATGATTCTATGGTTCAGGAGTGCTTTGAAAAATACTGCTCTGTCCATTGATAATAAAAAGAAGTTACGGACAAATATTTCCTAAGCATTTTAGTCTTTCTGAAAATTCCCTCTTCATAACTGAATGTTTTTTAACACATATAGGATACGGTTTATAGGTTTCATAAGTTTTAAAGGCGTTTCCCATAGACATGGAATCAGGTAGAAAAGGAATATAATTGTGAACACGACGAGTACAGATTTAGAGGGGACAAAATGAACTTCTGTGCTAAAACTCCTGGAAACCAGCAAGGTTTACAGACCTTTCTGATTTGATGAAATGATTGTTTTGCCGGGGAAGACTTAGAATGTTTCAGAAAGTCCAAGAGTCTTCTTCACAGTATATATTTTCAGACCACTTGGACTACTTCCCTCATATAATTGTTCTACTTTTTGTTTTATGTAAGAGAGAGAGAGGGAAAAATAGACCCAAATTCTTTATAAATAAAAGTCAAGCAAACTCAACCTAATGTATGCTGTTTATAGTAACTTATACAGTTAATGGTTGAAAATGTAACCAGAACTCTTGCATTATACTGTTTTGATTTTGTGTGTGGGTTTTTGAAATAGTGCCAGTAAGCACTGTCCTGTATGGGAGACTGAAAAATATCATCTTGCCTGCAGAATTTACAAAGCTCAAGGAAAAAAAACTTGGTTTAAGTTGAAGGCCTTTTAATCTTTGCTTGGATAACATAAGAAGTGAATTGTCTTCAAAAACTATAAAGTAACAGAAAGCAAGGACTCAATACTTACTTACCTGGCAGCATAAACATAATTTCAGAATAATGTGAAGATTCTCAGTGTTAAAATCTTGGCCTGAGAACCTCTATGAAAAGCAGTGTAGGAAAAAAGATGAACTATAGGAAATATTTGTTCATTAGAGAATACTTAATCCAGATTTCTTTCTTTTACGGATTGTTATGTAGTTTTATTACAACTTCTTCATGCATGGTTTCCAGAGAGTAACATTCTATAAACCATAGAAAAAAATCAAGAAGTTAATTAAAACAAAACATTTGGTAAAATATCTCTCTTACAAATACCATATGTATAAATGCTGTTGAATGCACATGAAGAGACATAGAGCATATGTGGATGTTGTTTTAAATTTTGCATGCCAATTCACTGCTACTTGAAATTCCAGTGAGTAAATTATGAGCTGCAGAATGTATTCACTTAAGAGCTTGTGCACTGATAACATAAAATAGGAAACAAATATAAAATAACACAAAGATTTTCTGTAACTGATGGCAAAAGAAGTAATTTATATTTCCTGTCAGTGAATCCCCAGCATGACCCACAGCCCCACATGCATGCATCTATGCTGCTCAGACAAAAAAAAAAACACCAGTGTGGTTATAAAACCTTAAATGAATTGTTTTTTCCAAGGGAACAGTAACATACACTTTATCAGACATTGAATCAAAAAATATACTGCAGCACGCTTCAAGCTGTAAAAATATACAACTGGCAAAATGACAAAAATTAAAAAGCAAATGAAAATTTTCTTCTTAATGATTTCTCTTTTGAAAGCAAAGAAAATATTTTTATAAAATAATGTGTCAATAACCCATTCAACTGTAGGCAAAGTCAAGTAAATGCAGTAAAATTTAAGTATTTGAAAAAATGTCATTTGGAAGTAGTTATGAGTGCTGGCCAGATTGTATATTAGAAAAAAACTAACAAGAAAAACAGATAACTAAAACTAACTTCACTCTAAAAAGTAAATGCATTTTACTTATTCATATAGTTGCCATTGAGTTATCTTATAGTTTTATGAGGAAGCAACAAATTCCTGCAGCTACATGGAACAGTAGCACACTTCAGTCCTTGGGTATTTTGAGGGTAATGATTTATGCAATATATGCATGAGAGAGAAGTCTGTGTTTCTTAATCTAAACTGATGATTTGGTAAATGACACATTTTAATCCATGTTTAAGTAAATGCATTACTGGTGCCTTCTGCACAGCCTATGCTCCTTCCTCAAAATACAGTTTAGGACACAGAAGAGCTGCAGCCTTGTTCCAGATCATTTTAATATTGGCATTGAGCTGAGACGTTTCTTTTTTCACTTTTCTAGCACAGGATGTGTTCTAGCCTAGGATGAATGCAAATCTGAGGACAGTGTGTTGCAGAAATATCCTACTAAATGCTCCAGCTGTATCAGTGTTGCGTGTTGTGTGATCCAAGAGCCTCCCTGTTGGTGTGCTAGCACAAGTAGGGGAATTCTGATAGGGAGATGCTGATGCGAGAGCTCAACAGGGTGTGTATTTGCCACTGAAACAGAACAGAGGGATAGCTCTCCAGAGCTGCTGGGGACCCTGGCTCCCCTAAAGCAGATTCACTGTTATCTTGACAAAAAACACATTATCTTCATGTACCAGAAGATTTCAGCAGGAACTTCCTCCCCTGAGGACAAGACTAAAGGCCTTTATCATTAAAAACAGGTGTTTTGTCTTTTTTAATTAACGGTGTTTGTCCCACTGGTATGATTCAAATCCAGGGTATTTTTGGTGTCCGGTGGGCCAAGAATAGCTGATTCATATTGTACTCATCTAATTCTTTGGCCTGGTGCTGCTATTTGACAGTATTGCTCAAGCTGAAGCTTCACTTAAGATTTCTCATGGTACATTTGACCATTTCCACACACAGGGCACAGCATATTCCTGCCTCAGCAATAGCAGTGATCTCACAGATCATTTGTTTCCACCCGTCTTACTCCATCTACCCTTCCCACCCAGTTGCTTGTGTTCAGCTATTACAGCAATCCAGACAAACCCCTGCAAGTGGCAGTCTTTGACTTCCATTCCTGGAGCATAGTCATGTTTTTCATCTTTCTTCCCCTGATAAGTGTTGGTAGCAGTACCCATTGCCTATGCTATGTGAACACCAGGTATACTTTTTGGTGGCTGATCTCTGCTCAATGGGTCCATGTAGTAGCAAGCCAAGAAGTGACCCAGGGCTGCACCCACAGCAGCCACGTCTGAGTCTGTGTGATCTTCCTCCCTAATGAAGAGCGTCTCTCTTCCTTTATCAAGCTTTCCCTGACTTTTCTGCTTATGTAAGTGGCTCGGTGTGTTTGGCCAGTGTAGGTCAACTTATGTGCTTGCCCATGCTAAGCATGGAGATTTGGCTGTCAAGCACATAATACATGGTGGTGGCCGCTGAAAGATAGCAGAGGATCCAGCAGACTTTCTGGGTCTGGTCACTGATATATGAAAGTCAGGCACCCTGTCTCATCTTCCTCAGTGGTGAAGGGAGAAAGGGGGTGGTTTTCCCCTCGAGCATTTACATCCTCTGCTCAAGTGGATGCCATTATCCCCACAGCTGGGGGCTTGATCAGAGCCCATGCTTTAGACTGGCTGCCTCACTCTGAGAAGACTACCATGGGCTCTGGGAAGTCCTTAGTGAGCATCTCCATTCTATCTGATTGCTGAAATCAGTGACACAAACAGCACGATCTGAAGTGGCCTTTATGTGAAGTGAGCAGTGATCTTGCAATAGCTTACTGAGCTTCAGATGTGAAAATAGTGAAAGTTGTCACAAGGGATCTGCCACTCTCTTCACATGTTAAGGTTGGCATGTACTTACATGCCTAGGAAACAACTCTACTGAAGAATAGTAAGATAAATCAGTGGATAAAAAGAACTATTCTCTTTCAGAATGGGAGGCTATAGCAATACTGAGTGAAGTACTTACAGTAAAATAACTACCTTGCAGAGTCCAAGATGGAGCCCTGCCTGCTGAAACTTGCAGCCTATTGGGCTGTGTACTCCCTTGCTTCAGATGACAGGGTTTGCATTTGCACATGCAAGATGCAGCCCTCGAGGGGCTGGCAAGATACCAGCAAGTCATTTATTACGATTTTGCTGACTGTGGTAAATAAATGAGTTTGGGAAGAAGGGTGAACTCACATGTTTATATGCGTTGGAAATATGAGTTCAGTAGACTGTAAAGCCAGGAAACTAAGGAAATTCTAGTGAACCACAACGTCTGAGCACAATGTATTGAATTTTTAATAGACCCAGACTGAAGTTCTGTTTGATATTCAACAATGTGAAATAGAAAATCGTCATGTTCTACTTTGAATAGGTAAATCCTGTAAGTGCTGTCTACTCTGGTACTATTCTTCTTGTTCTACAAAGAAAGCAGAGGTTGAGGTGAATTTTCTTGTCTGTATCTTAATGTGTTTATTTACTGAATGCTTAAGGTATTAGTTAATAAAACGTGTGAATATTAATAAGTGTTTCTAATAGTATTCCCAAATATGTGACATAGCTGCAAAAGACAATGATTTCAGTCAGCCTTCAATTTGCTTCAGTGATCTCTTACATTTAAATTGAAGCACTATTACATTAACTACGAGAAAAGATGACATTCAAAGGAGAAAAAAAAAAAAAAGCCACAAAAATACTACAGGATGCAAAACTCAATCACAAAGCATATAACATGACTAGGAAGTAATATGACTTTTATCTTTTTGGTTACCCTATAAAGGTGTTAGAAATGAGTTATATTACAGAGACGTATGGAATTTCTTCTATCTTCCTCAAACTACTTTTTAAATCAAGATATGAAAGAAGAAGATAAGGAGCAAAGACAGAATCTCAGCTCTGCACTGAACACATGACTAGCTCACCATGCAGACTGACATATCTTCACACAAGCCCAGGAAAACAGCAGCCCCCACAAGAAATTTCCGTGTATTTATGTGTGAGAATCTACAAGAGTCAGTGACCTGAGCAGGGCCTATTCAGAAATAGCTGAAGTCAGTGGGAGTGTTGCTACCTGAATTTAGTGAGTTTGAGATCGAACCCTATAACCAGGTAAGAAAGACTGTTCTCAGTCCTAACAACATTATCCTCACGGAGTTATTGGGGAAAAAATGAATAAGCAGTCCAAGAAATGAAAAATAGCTGTATTTAAAAGTGAATGTCAGTTCAAATTATCTGACATATTGTAAACGAGGAGAACAGGCATTTCTGTCAGATGCACGCTTTGCAAATGTTCTTTTTACTAATAATGGTTTTTCAGTTCATAAAGGTTTGGGAGCACTCCAAGCCTTGTCTTGCAGTAAAGTCAACTGTTAAATATAAGCAGGAAGTATAAAAGAAATAACAAAATTACATTTATTCATTTTCACATGTTTCTATGCTTGTGTTAGTGTATGGGTAGAAACAGGGAAAAGCAGTAGTACATTTAATGGATTTCATATCTCAATTACACAGCTGTGGTGACAATATTGTGTTCTACTACATACAGTTATGAATCTAGCAAAAGATGAATGTCAAAATGTTGCGTAACCTAGAACTTGGGAAGCTGAAGGTAGATGACAATGTAAGGATATGCAGAGTTCTGTCTCGGTCATATGAAGTATTTGCAAGGGTATAATTCTGGAGAAAATGCACTTTTATGTTCAATGCTATATCTTGACAGCACCTCATGCATTATTTATTATTTTACTGTTGGGAGATCTCTTAGAAAGAACATTCACTGTTGAACATAAATAAGTTTGAAAACTGTAAAAGTAAATGGTTTAATTGCATTGTTTTTATTACTTACATTTCTGGGAGCTGCCAATAGAAATAATAAATTTAAAATTTAATATATAAACAAATAATATATGTAGCTCTCTATTCATAGGTCTGTAATATTTACTTTTCCTCACTGAGTGTGACTATTTTGATTCTTATGCAGTTTTACAGCTGAGATACCATGGGAAACTTGAAGTCAGCTTGTATACACTTTAAAGGAAGGAATTATTTTGCAATGAAACAATTGTATTTGGAAAAAGAACAGCTAGGCACATTTTAAGATGTCTAAGTAAAAAACTTCTCCATCATCCAAAATAGCAATCAGATAAATAATTAGAAAGTTGTTAAAATGGACTCAATTATTCTTTATATTTAGTAAGCATGTAACCTTAAATGTTTTCTGCATGGCAAAGCATTCATCTGAGATTTGGACTTAAAAAGAAAGTTGCAACATAATTTTTTAAAGCAGTTTCAATTCTAGATCAAAATGTCTTTTACAGAAAAAATGCTTTTGTTGGTTTTATCCTTTAGGAAAAAGTAAGAAGACAGATTATGAGATAGTGTCCAAAATGATCAGAATGACTGGAATAGAAATAGAAAAGTGATGGGTAAGTATAACATTGTTTCTGCATAGAATTTCATCTTTGTTTTCTTAATTCTAAAGCCTCAATGTGAACGTATTCATTAAGCCTTATAGATAATTTGGAGATCAAATTTACTGAAACATGATCATAAATTTAGCCAAGCACAGGCATTTTATCTGCATAGGGTTCCTTGGTACACTGCCAGCAGCACATAAAATTGTGGAACCAGTAGTGGGCTATTTTATTTTGAAAGACTGAACGGAGGCTAGATAGGAATAAAAATAGCTGTGCTTGTTGGCTAAACGCGGAATATCTATCATGTAGATTCACTGTATGAATTAGATAATAATCCATGAAATAATTATCTGCAATTACTCCACTACCTCAGGGAACTAGAAAGATGAAAGATTTTGAGAGCATAAATTGTGTGTTATAGACAGTTTTAGACCTTCTCCTGCTGATTTACACTGCACACAGGAAGAACTAGTTTTAGCTTGAGCTTTCACTAATAGCTTAGGACTACATGCATTTGGAAAGGGAACCAGTCCTGCCTGGCTCCTCTGGCTGGATATCCTGTGAGAATATCACATTGCTTCTCTAAATGGGTCCATCACACACCTGTCTCCTGGATGGACATGTCAGACATGGGAAATCCTGTTTGCACTGTCTGCTTTAGATGTCTCAAATGCATATTTTTGACATGCAGCCTTCTTGAATTCCACAGAGAGTCAGTGGAGTGAAAAGAGCAGGATTGTAACAGATGCACTCCACTCTGTCAACCCTACAGAGTATGAGGTGACCAGATTTCCGTGTTCTTTATGCTGGAAGCTGTGGTCAGGGACAGCTTCCTGTCCTGAACATTTAATGTTATAATTAACATAAGTTAATCCAAATCCATGTCTTCTCAATGCTGAGGTCATGCTGTATTCTGGAGGGACAAACTTTGAAAGCAGTTCCTCTTCCTGCACTCCATCTACTCATCCTATATATAATACCGTGGACCAGATCACTGACCATGCCGTTATAAAAGTAATTAATAGAAAAAGACAAAGTCTTCTCCTTGGGTAAGAACAGTCTTGAGCACTTTTGCCCATTCAATGGGCAAATATGATTGTGCCAGATAAAAATGTTTAGTTGTCTCCTAAAACCTATAGCTCTCCTTATGTTTTGAAAAGTGCAAAGCTGGATAAAGTACATGCCAAGTGTTAGAGGATGGAAAATGACTTGTAATGCTTTGTGCCTTATAAATATTATGAAAATGTGCACTCCCACAATTATTTTGGTTAATTAAGCATCCTCTTTCTGACTGTACCAAACTAGACTGACGGCTCTGAAAATGGTCATGAAATCTACTGCTTTTTGGACAAGCTATGTTGCATCTTTGGTTAATGACAGAACTATCATGTCTAACGTTAGAATGATTAGAAATGTAAATAATTAAATAAATAAATAAAATCAATAGTAGATTAAATGGACACAGATAAAGGTAAGAGGAGCTTGTTTTGAAAAATAACAGCACTTTGCCAGATGTTTCCATGCAAGAGCAGATGAAAGCCCTGGTGTTATTTGGTTTTTAGCAGAGTGCAGAGGTTAAACTTGAAGAGGTGTGACTGTAATCATAAAGACAAATGTAAGCTACCTTTAAACTAATTGTCTTGATCACCAATAGCCATGTGATTATGTCAAGCACGATGATCAACTGCATCGAACTTTTACCACATGAGCTCAGAGCATGGCACAGAGCATCTAGTATGTGGACAGATTAATCCAAGGTAAATTCATCCATGCCTTCCTCTAGTCACATCTTAACAAAGCATGGATATTTCCTTACCTAACCAGTATGTTACCGGTATCTTACCTATGGAAGATACCGACTCTAAAAAATAAAATAGAGGAATAGAGTGATTTGGCAGTTTGGGACTTGTGTTATAAGAAAACTGCATCATTTACTATTATCTTTGCCAAACTCCCATTTGTGCAACTAAGAGTTACATACATACCTGGGGAACACTGCTGGGTTTGAGCATTGCTGTGTGTCTGTGGGGGTCTTCCTAGCAGTGGTAGGATCTGCCAGAGGAATGTAAGAGAAAGTGTGCTTTACAACTTAATGCTAAGCAAGTGAAAAGTGTTGTTCAGCCACACCCTGTTTATCAGCTGATGGGACTTATGGTCCTGTACTGCTTTTGCTGCTTCAGAGAGTCTGGTGGGATGGTTAACTGCTCTGCTGATAAATAGCCTCTCCTCAGAGTATGGGCAAACCTGAGACATCCCTCAGGACACATATGGCCAGTATCCAGTTCCTCATTTTGGATAGCAAGAGTTTGGACAATTTTGACATTTTTTGAGTAGGTTTTCTTTGCTTTCTCACAAGATGAAAAGGTCTTCTGGGGGGTCAGTTGGTATTAGCATGCATATTTATTCCAGGGAATATTGCCCATTAACACTAAGAGAGGATGTGCCTGTATGCAGGAGACAGCAAAGGGCAGGAGACTGAGGTGATCCACGCCACCTTCCTCCTGTGCTCTGCCCCCCGGCTTCATTGGGCTCTGAATCTATGCTACCTGTATACATGTGATAACCTGTCTGGGCCAGCTGCTTCCCTGCTTCACGATCACCTCTTTAGACCAGCTTCTACCTTTCCTGGAATTCCCCTTAGCATTGCCAAAGAAAGAAACAATTTTCTTCTCATGAACTCTTTCAAAAGATTATCTCTAAGTCTGCTTTGTTTGCTGATGCCTGTTTTTGTGCTTTCTAAATATGAATAGTCTCCCTTCCTCAGTGCATCTTTTGGATTTATAGCTTGGATTTAATGGGCTGTCAAGACAGAAATGTCCAGATAATACGCTAAGTATTTTGTCAGCACAGGATTAGGTGTAGACACAGGTATTATGTGCTTATGTCCAGCAACAGCATCTTGGTTACTGGAGGTTTTTGTAGCATTTCTAGCTCAACAGTTCCCCAGCACACTGGGATTATGCTCAAGGTCAGTTCTGCCACATCTCTGACTTTGGGGATTGGCATGATACCACTATGTATGATATGTTATGCAACACATATATAACACATCATCTGTCCTCGTGACATGGCTAATTCAGCCATTTCAGGTGCATTAGCAAACAGAAGTTGTGTCATTATTTCACTACTTGTGTCAGCGTCACTGTACTGTGCCTCACAGGACAAAGGCTGTTTTTCAGCCCCTTTAACATGCTCTGGTGGAGGAAAGCACTGAACAACACACTGTCTGATCAGACTACCACATATGTATTATTTCCTATGTAGTATTTTCTCCTCAGGTTTGTACTGAGTTATTTTCCTATGCAATTTGATTCTCTCTTCATATGCAAATACCATGCTATATTCTACACAGAGAATTCAGAATTATGCACAGCATACGCATGGTGACTGCAAAATCTAGAGAGCGAGTGGCAAATGAAGTTTTATCCATGCTTTATTCTTATGAACAAAATAAGAGTAGAACATGAAACTATGTGAATTCAAGAGAGCAGCTCTACCAAAGGAGTGAGAGAGAAAACTGAACAGCTTTTTACATTGCCTTTCAAATTTCTTCTTACTTGTATCTGAATAGCCATGGTGTATTATTATTCATTTTCTTATATCAACAGATTGGGTTTTTTTTCTTCTTTTACAGTGGGGCAGATTTACTCTGTCTTCTCCTGGAATCATTCATAGCAGCAAATGAAGGGGAGATATGGCAGAGGAAATCAGGAACAGACACTCCTGTGAGTTTGCTGTCAAGTGATAAGCAACACAAAAGGTTACAAATTAAAGAGTCTCACTCTTTGACAGGTAGGAAAAGTATTGAAGTGACATAATCTAGAAGTCAAAAGATCTGAAATTTGCTATCAGCCATCACTGTTTCCAGAAAGAAAATAAAGGAAATGTACATATGTGAAGTTCCTTTGTTCTTTTCCAGAAATGTGATTTTTTTTTCTTATCTTGTGGCTGCAGCTTTCCCTAAGATTAAAATAATTCTGACATTGTTAATTGTATCATAAAAGTTGTCTTAAAAGACTGTCTAAGGAAGGTGAATTTGAAAAACGTAATTAGCAACAGCCGCAGTTACACTTAAAACTGTTACATTCTTGAGAGAATAGTAAAGATAACTCTGACTCCACATAAAATATCCGCTATTTGCAATAAATCCTTTGTCTTAATTTCATTTAAGCACAAATAGGATAGCTTCATAACTCTCATTTCCTAATTTAAAGTCTGAATACTGTATTAAGAGGAATTCAAATAGCATTTTTTTATTATTATTTTTTTAATAAATGGCAAGAGTTCTATACAGTTTTAAGTAACGTGCACATTTATCTCTGCACAGTGTAGTTGAGTAAACAGAGGTATCAAGGAGTTTCTCAAGTCATTATGTTTTAGATATTTTACGTTGAAATTCATGGTATGTCATGGGCACCCTATGTACAGGATTATCAGAAGGTGTTGCATTAAGCTGCTGTTTCTTGAAAAACATTGTATTCTTTAATGTTCTATAATGCCAACCACACTGAAGTACTCTTCTGAGAAATGTTCTTCAAAAATTTTGCATTGTAAAGGTAATTCTTCATTGAATGCTTAATTACTTGACATGAAAATTACTTGAAATGAAAACCTCACAACCATATTTTACTGCAGAAATTGCTGAAATTTGAGGACAGCTAACAGTGGTGTATGCATAGAGCCTCGTAATAGCACTCAATTCATTTTTCAACTGAGCCTCGTGTCCATTGCCCTGAGTTTTGTGTAACCACTTCTGATGTTCTACCCCAGGAAACTTGTATTCTTTCCAAAGGTTTTGAGAACACTGTGGTTAGACAATCAAGCCAGGCTGTCAAAGGGTTAGTGGAAACTAATAATCCTCATTTTGTCTGCAACTGCTGTAATTGCCCCTTACCAATCATTTATGTGTCTTTGATCTTATGGAGCAACTTCAGCTAATTCAAAGGGCAAGTTGAAGTGGTTCTTTTGGACAAACAGGATTTTACATGAAATGTGCCTGCAGAAAATACTGATCTGGAAAAACTGTATCATGGTTTATGGTGGTTGTAGCTGAGTTGTGCCATAGACTAATGACATCTCTGTGGATTTGTTTCTTTTTCTGATCTTTGTCTGGCATGGTACCTTAATGACAGAATATTTTGATGTGGCAGTACCACACGCTTCCTTTCTGTCCCCTGTAAAAACTCCACAAACACTATGCTGTTGTACAGAAGAATAGTTTTTGGAATTATAAAGAAATAGAAAAGCCTTTATTTTATTTGCAGATCAACCCTTGAGGCAGATTTCCCTGGGCTAGGTTAGCCCAATGGAAACTGTGAGCAGGAAAACTGCAGCCTTCCAGATGTCTGAAAGTTTTCTATTCCATGGTACTTTGAGTTAAACATATTGCAAGTAATACTCAGTAGCTCCCAGTTAGTGAAACAGTGACATTTCAAAGTGGTTTTGCCAACATTGTCATAATTATGAGGTAAAAGCATTTTCAAAGCACTGTAGTGAAGGCACAGTTGCCTATCACATCCACACACCAGTGCCAGACAACTTTTCTGTGTCATCAGAGGTTTCCATTTCCGTAGGAATCTCTGTCTGTCTCAGGGCTTTGAGGCAGCCAGCTAGGATTTAGCCTGAGTAACGAATGATGAATGGGAAGCATCTGCTTCCATGATTTTTACTGCTTGAGATACATTTTAAGGCTGAATGACAATGCCAGGATCACACTCTGTTCCTCGCACATCTAGCTGAAAAACAAGGTCCCCTGCTAGACATGGAAATATTTGTTCAAAAACCAGCCACTACTATTTTGAGGGCAAAATGCTGGTTACCAATATACTGAGTGGGTGGAGACAGTCTGAAGGGCTCTGCACCCAGATGCTGTGAAGCAGCAGTGGTATTGCAATATCGCTGCTACTGATTTATGAGCTGAGACTCTCACAGGCTCTTCAATGAAGTTTAGAGCCAGGAAGAAACTTATGGGCCCATCATGAGCAAGACCCTCTAAAAGATAATGGTAATATTTCTCTCTCTTCAACTGCAGCATGTGTTTATTAGCTTCAAGGTATTGGTGACTCAGCACCATCTGACTGAGAGAAGGGCTTGCAAGCTGCAGAAAAAAAGGAAGAGAGCGTGATTAAACACTTGGACAGGCTGTGAGAGAGGATACTTCTTAGTTTAAGTACTTGCAGAGTCTACAATAGTAATGTGAATGGCTAGGCTGTCTAGACAATGGTAAGGAGTCACAAATGAATCCTAAGGAAAACTCAGAACCTTGTGGGTTGCTGGACAAGTTGTCCAGTCAAAGGTAGCCTTTGAAAGGAAAAGGGGTGGAAAAATATCTTAAGGGAAGATGCATCATTAGAACTGTATGATGAAGAACTGAAGGATTTATTCAGAATAAGTGAAAGATTTTGAATAGATCTCCACGAAAGACTGAAATTCCAAAGAGATCAGAAAGCACTCATGCATAATTTTTCCATTTTCTAACCAATGGTCTTACCATCTCTTTCACTGATTTTTCTGAGGCTATGTAGAACTATTATATTTATAAGAGGTATTCCTTGAAATACCTTTTCCTATTATTTCATGCTCAAATTGCCACTTCCACATAGATAACCAGCATAATATTAAATCTGTACAGTCTGTTCTAGAGGCATTACTGGGGGATCACGTACTGTCAAATGCCCTTTTCACATAGGTTTTATAGTAATGATGGAGCAGAGGGTTCCTCTCTGCAAAGGTATGTAAACTCAATTTCAGTCCTCGTGGACATCTTAAGCTTTCATCAGGAAGAGTGCTGAGAGGTTGCTTGTTTCCAAGTATGTGTATTTTGGAAAGGACAATCATGTTAATACAGGGAATATACTTGAGGGAGTAAAAGTCCTTTTGAAACAGGCAAAGAAAGCAGTGTGGCTTATCTGATAAGAAATTTTTCTCTGCAAAGAATCAAATCACATGGAAAGAATGCCTGAATCTATGCTGTGCCCTCAGACTATAGGCTTTCCATTTGAAATAAATGAGATTCAGCTTACAACCAGATTGGCAGAGACTATACTGGAATTCACTATTTGTGTTATGAGCCTGAGAGCAGGAAATAATTTTATCAGTGTAAAAGATGAGGTCTTGTCTTGTGTTTCCCTGATGAGGCTTAGATACTGTGTGGCAGTCAAACAAACTACCACTTTGACTGCTGTCAGTGTTCAAGAGTTTTACAAAAGGTTGGTGTTTCAAATGGTTATTTTGAATCTACTTCTCATTTTTTATGCTGTATAGCATTAATTTAATACTAATATCATTGTTTACTGGATAATTTTGTTAAATATGTTTTGTGGTCATACCTACAAGACATTTTAAAAAATATCCTAATAAGATTCAGTATTTGGTAATCAACTTGATGATTTTAACAAACAGAGACAACTTCCAATAAACAAACTTACATTTATCTGCTGCTCTCTGTATACATTTTTTCATTGTGGTTGGAATTTATTTTCACACCTGCTTCTGTCAGTTACACAAAAGGAAGGTTGTATCAACTGCTGGAAATTTAGAACAATTATTTTATGACTTCAATTACCAATAACTATTTCCCAGTATTAGAGAAGCCACATACATGCAAGATGCCAGCTGCTTAATGACATCAGTAAAGAGTAGATTCTACATGTCAGTTCCATGTAAGTGGGATTTTCTAAATAAAGGTGTTCCTCCCCACCAACAGAGAAAATATGGAGTAGCACTTTCTCTAGTACTTGT
The DNA here is from genome assembly GCA_030625065.1 of Alectoris magna. NCBI lineage: Eukaryota > Metazoa > Chordata > Aves > Galliformes > Phasianidae > Alectoris > Alectoris magna. The sequence goes on from CM060560.1 coordinate 92,853,786, forward strand.
AAGTATTTGGGTTGATGGGAAAAAACTGAAATAAAAAGAGTTGTGTTTGAGGTACCCTGGACCTCAAACACAATTTTAATGAAAATATAAAACATTCAAGAAGTAGCATTTAACTACTAGATATCATCTAATTAGAGAATTTGAAATGAGTAAGATTATTATACCACCAGACTGATTCAGATGATAAATTATTCTCTTTTGTCATATGAATTATGTTTGAAAATTAAATATTAATGCAACTCTTTATCTGTTGCAGCTCAGCTGTTTCCTGAAGCAATGCATTTATTTTATATAAGCTGTTAATACTGAAATTCATCTCAGGAGAATTTCTGCTTCAGTTTCAGTAACATTCAGGTATTGAACAAATTGCAAAATTGTTCTAGGATAATGTCTCATTTCTGCAATTCTTATCCTTTCTTAACAATTCCCTAAAGGCAAACAGAATGAAAAGATAAATCTTAAATGTAAGGTTGGGAGTGCCCATGGAAGGAAGTTATATGATGAGACAAGAGTTTACCATGCCAGGTACTGGGAATATAGAGTGCCAATTAAAGGATGAATGGTAGAAAACTGGCATTTAAAAAATGGTAAAGACGGTTGCAATTTTGACAATTTTAAGTTGGCAGGTGGCTATCAAACATACATATTATTCTTTCCATCTCCTCTGGAAATAGATGAACTAATAACTCTTAGACATTTCTGGCCTTGGGACTCCAAAAACAAATTAGTGTGTCTTGATGAGATAGTAATAGGTGGTTCATGAAAACTGATGCCAGTCTGAATTGATTCAGAGTAGCGTGTTAATGAAAACTACCAGTTATAGAAAAGAGACCGTAGATGAGAGAGTCTGATGATATCTGTTTAACTAGCATTGGTCTGAAAAGTTCTGTGAAGTAGTAGAGATTTTCTGTAAGATATATTTCTTTCCTTTCTTCCCTGGGAAAAAAAGAAAAAAAAAAAAAAAGAAAAAAAAAAAGAAAAAAAGCATAAATCTGTAAAGTAAATTTTGGCAAGCAGTATCTAAAAATCCACATATTGCCTGCCTGTGGAAAAGACAGATGCCCATTTTGGATGACAGACATATGTCTAATGTCTTTGGCTCTGATCAGTATAATGACCTGCATCCCTGTGTAGCCCTTTTATTAATGTTAGACTGGGAAGTCTGTCTTCTATGAAAGTCCAGGGGACAAAAGAGACCTATTCTGCTGTCTTACCTGTCACCTTCTTCCCACAAAGAGAAGGGAAAATACTTGGCTCTTAAAGTGATATGCTATAATCCAAAAAGCCACAAAGAATATGGTGTGTATATGTTTCTGAAATCACTATGGAATCATGGCACACAGTGAATATCCATTGGTACCCAGTGGATATCCATTTGTTTTAGAAATAAGAGGAAATGTTAAACATTGATCGAGTAAGTTAAATACTTATAATAAAGTCTGCGATTAGATATATAATGATGCTGACCTACTTGGCAAAATACCATTTAAAATTATTGCAAAAATATGAGTAACAAACTGACCAGACAAGGAAGTTCTTGTTTTTAAGGAATGCTGCGCTGTTCTGCTTTGGTAAATTCTCATTAAAAATCCTTAGCACAGCTTTAATGGAGAATACAGTTTAATTAAAGTTGGAATTAAGGCTAAAATATTAAATAGGAATGGCAGTTTGTTGTATAACTGTTTGGAAAATTTAAGCCATACATTCATGTAATCACATAGAATTTTATATATTTTTTTTTAACGTAATGGTAAAATGCAGTCTTGTTTCATGCCATCTTATCATGAGGCAATATTATCTTTGCTGTTCTTTTGCTTGAGTTCGGCTCCTTAATTTTGTTCATTTTCATTGGGGGTTCAGAGAATGGATTTCAGCTCTTTATGTACATATTTGTCTCATTTAAAGTGGCCACAAAAACACACAGGAAAGTAACGGTGTTCAATGACAACCTGTAATATTACTTTAAATTTATTAATTCACGTTGCACTGTAAAAAAGGCAGCGTGGATGACAGGTGACATACCTTCCCAGGAAAAAAAAAAAAATTGTTTCTGTAGAAATGACATTGGTTATTATCTTCTAAATATCCTTGGTTTATAAGATGTTTAATTTTTAAATATTAAGACTTGATTTTCATCTAGAAAGTAGAAAGGCAATCTTGCAAATACCCAGAGACTTTAACTCAATTTCTGCAGGTCATATATAGTTGTGAATAGTTACCACTGTTTATGCTAAGTTTCACAAAGACAAGAAGCAACAGGATCTAAAAAGCAATAGAAATTTCTAAGAAAATGTATCCTTTCAAGTCAGTAAATACTGATCTCTTCTTCCTCTATTTTTTATTTTTCATGGAAATAGTTGCATTATTGTTCTTAAATGTGTTTTCTATTTTTTAATTTGTCCCAACATGAAGACAACAAAGTTTATAAACTGTCATGAAAATGTTAGGTTTATTTACTTGTTTTTAACCAGGCTTTACACATTGTCTTTGTTATGGTTTTGTGTTTTGTAATTTTTGCTATTGGTATTCCACATCACAACATCATGTGGAGCATAGAGAAGAAGTACTACACATCCCAGGGGACCTCGCGGCCAGAGAGGGAAAATACGTCACAGAAGCGACGCTCTCTCTCTCTCTCTGCCTGGCAGCGGGTGTGGGTGTGCTTCCAAGCCGCGGCGCCTTCAACTTCAAAGTAGGCCTCTCGGTGTTCGGAAACCTCTCTCTCTCATTATATTTGATTTATTAGCTTCAATTCTAATTATATTGTATTATAGTGTGTTATCTTGCATTTCGATATCATAGTTAGTAAATAAGTTTTACTCCTCAGATCGTTGCCGCTGCTCTGTTTGTTCCCTTGAACTCCCATCTCCCTACCCCTTTTCCCTTTTTCCTTTTTTTTCCGAGGGGGCCGGGGGGCTACGGGCCTACTGCCCCCTCCCCTGTCACGGACCCAGATTGATCTTGATAACCCCGTGACAGTCTTCAAAGGTACATAGGGAACAAGTTAGTAGCAGCTTAATTCTATTTCTGTGATGTATAACTTTCTTACTTCCTATGTTATGATCCATTTAGAAACTTTATGTGAGAACTGTATCCTCCTTGGGTCATCCCAAGGAACATTGGCATTACATTCAAACTGCAGTATTTTGTTGCATCTGAATTTTAGGATTCCTATCCTGCATCCAAACATCCATTCTGTCTGGTGACTGAGAAAAAAAAAAGTCACTAGTTCTGCTGTATCACCTTGCCTCTTGCCCTCAGGGAACATAATTTCTTCCAATGGAACTGAAGGGGGCATACTACTCCAAAGCAGGTACTCAAGTCTGGACAAGATGTTATTCAGAAAACACAATTTTCAGTTTTGTTTGCTATACAAGGTCACAATATTTTATGTGTGACTTCCTTTTCATTATACGAAAAACAAATCTAGCAGGACATTTCTCCCTTTCTTGAAAATGCTTCCCATTTTCTAGTCACTGAGGACTTTGCCTGATAGCCGTGATTTTTCAAATACAATGGAGAGTTATTTGGCAACCATATCAGCCAGTTCCTTTAGAACCCTGGGATTCACACTGTCTGACCCCATAAACTTAGAATCAGAGAGTCATAGAATGGCTTGGGTTGGAATGATCCTCAAGGCTCATTAAATTCCATCCTTCTGTACATTCAGCCTCATGAAGGGGTCTTGTTCCACTCTTACGCTGGAAAGGATTTTGCTCCCCTAACTGCTATTAGAAGTTCAGGGGCATGAGAGGCTTGAGAAACCTGACTGGCAACGAAAACTGAAGCAAAGAACTCATTAAGTACATCAGCCTTCTCCATGTCTGTTGTAGCCAGTTCTCTCTTTTCATTTATCAGCAAGATAAACTTTCCTTTTCCTGTCTCTTGTGTCCGGTGTGTCTAAAGAATCCCTTCTTGTTTTCCAGACCTCTTGCCAAATTCAATCCATCTGCACCTTGGCTTTCCTGACTCCATTTCTGTACATTCAGACAGATTCCCTGTATTCTTCCCAGGCCACCCATCCCTGCTTCCATAGATTACACTATTCTTTCCCTCAGCCTGACCAGAAGGTTCTTGCTCAGCCATCCTTGTTTCCTGCCTTGTCAGCTTGATTTCTTATTCTAGTGGATGGAAAGCTCATGTTCTCAGAAAGGCATCCTTAAAGTTCTGACGGCTCTGTTTCTTTGTCCCAAAGGACAGTTTCCCAGGGGATCTGTTCCAACAATCAGTCTGCAGTTCACTCTGCTTGGTCTGTCCAATACCTGAACCAGAAACCTGTCATCGGTGGACTCCAGGAGTCTCCTAGGCTGTTTGCAGCTCACTGTGTTGCTTTCCCAGAATGAATTCACATGAATTGTCCCACCATGTTTCCATGATAGTAACAAAATCAGAGTTTTCCAGTTGAACAACGGTTTCCAGCTCCTCCTGCTTACTTCCCTTGATGCATACATTTGTATAGAGGTACCTCAACAAGGTTTTCAGCCTCATTACCTTCTTGGAGGAGACCTCCCAAAAACCTCTGGGAAAAAACCTGAGACTTTCCCCCACTGCCTCCTAATGCAACAGTGTTGCTTGACTCTTCCCACATCAAATCTAGTTTGAAGCCCGGGTGACAAGCCCTAACAGCCTGCTACCTGTATATATCATAAGATGCAGTAGGCTGAAGGCCCCCACTAGCACCTTGTTGCTCTAACTTACTTAGCTATGCTACCCCAAACATTGTTGTGGACAGGCTCACAATTATCTCCTTCCCCCTTCAAACCTGGTCTTTGGCCAGAATTCTTTCCCCACACTAACCCCCCCCCTCCCCCTCCTCCCCCTCCCCCTCTTCCCCCTCCTCTCCCCCCCAACACCCCGTTACCTCAGGTCGACCTTATCTGCAGCCATCAGGCCAGGTGCCAAGTAAACAGGCCCATGGGCAAAAAAGCCAAAACTCTATCATATGAGTTTGTCTTGTCCTCTCAGTATCCCTCTGTGCCACTGAAGGGATAGAGGAAAACACCACCTGTACTCCTGCTCTGCCCACTAACTGCGCCAGTTCCCTGAAGCCCTTTTTGATAGCTCTCGAGCTTCTCTCTGTGATTTCATCACTGCCAGCCTGAACTAAGCCTGATGAAAATCAGATCATCTCTCTAGCTCTGACTGGGCCACTGCTGAGCTTATGTGCTCAAGGGCTCTTTTTTTTTTTATCTTAAACCTAAGCTCAGCAGTCCTGCACTGAAGTCTGCAAAGGAAATGAAAAGATGAAAAGGGAGAAATCAGAGTGAAAGGTTGGTTTGGTTTATTGATAGAAATATCATGAGTGCTTTTTTAGTTTTCTGATAAATTGACTTGTGTTTCCCACAGAAAGGAGTTAGTAAGGCAGTCAGGCAATGTACACAGAGAAGTAGTGTGGAAATGCTTACTGGTACACTGAATTATGTATCTGGCCAGGAGAAAGCTAGGTATGGCAGTCAGAGTTGTGTAAGCATCAATGTCTTTATGCTATGGTCATATTGTGATAAATAGCTTAACCAAGTTATCTTCAAATATTCTATTGAGAGCTCTTTAATTGAAGAAAAAAAAAAAAAACACAAAACACCCACCTATGTGGATATCAATGAAAAGTAGACAGTAACTTAGCAGCGTAATATTAAACACAAAAATTCTTACATTTGATAATGGTGGAAAAAGTGGAGGAGGGAGGAACAAGTTAGCGTTCAGTGAAATGAGTCCTCAGAGTAATCAACTCCAGGGTAATGCACATCTACTGCTGGGTCCATTCTCTGCTTCCAGACCTTGACTTGGAGTTATAAAGGGAAAAGAAAAATAACATCATTGTTTCAGATGCACATTCTTCCATTTCAGGCCATAGAAAAGGCTTTTTGTCTGTTTTAGACTTCATGTGAAATACTTGCCTACACAAATAAACACTTCACTCAGGGATCATCTTTTGACTAAAACCAATCTGTAGTTGTGTTGCCTTATGAGAGGAACAAGCTCTTCACAGGAATAGATCAGTTACTGGGGGGGAACAATCTCCAGTAACTGAGAGGAAGCCTTATTTTAAGTCAGTTCCTGTGTGGCCTTAAAAGCTATGTGCTTTTGCACACATTGTCTGCACCATCCTCATGCTGTCTTCATGGAAGAAACTCCCTGCTGCAGGTGGGCTGTGTTTTTCCCTGAATCCCTTGGCCTCTTGCAGCATTATGTCAACTGTTTCTGCCCCCTACCTGACACCATCCCCTCGGGGGTGTCCGATCACCTCCCTAGCATGGGCAGGAGGGTGAATGCAGCCACAGCAGGTGCTGCTGAAGATCTCTGGGGTTTTCATGGCAGAGCAAGGCCTGGCTGTCACTGCCTGTAGGGTAGCTTTGAATTGCAGGTCCAAGTTCTTAAACTGACAACAACAGACCATCAATTATAGGACATGAGAACAAGGAACTTTTATTCCTGTACTGGTGACAAACCCTTTTAGAACTCTGCTTATAATAGCAATCTCACTGTGCCCTGAACAAGTAGTGTACGACTTGTATGTTATTGGATAAGAACATATGTTTCTAGGGGAGAGGGAGAGAACTGTGTTTTGTGAGCTCATATTTTGTTTTCATTTTACATCTTTGGCTTGGCAAACATGTTAACAGGACTAACACATAAAGAATGCTCTGGAAAAATATGGAGTGAAAGCAGGTTTACCTTATTCTTGGATGAACTGGCTCCAACACTTCAGTACAGTATCTTCATATTCCTTGTGCTCTGTTTAGATAAATGTTTCCAGTCAGAAACCTCAGTCTGAAATATTTGTCCAAACTCTGAGTTCAAATCTTGCCCAATACGGACTTTTTGGTTTAACTCTTACTGACCAAAACTTTTGTCAGATTTCTAAATAAGAAGAGCTCATCTTTAGTTAGCGCGTTTCAAAGGAAATCATCTAGGCGTAGCAAATATCATGCACGCGACTCAGTGAGATCATAAGTAACAGATGTCATTTGCAGTAAGAAATAAGAGTAGATGCTTATGTTTTGAATTATTTAAGCACATGAGTGCAAAGAACAACCAAAAGTCTAAAAAGAAAATATTTTTGCTGCGTTAGACTAAACTGCTTATTCTCATATGCAGTTAAAATTATGCAAAGTAAAGATTATTAATCAACATTTTGTCAGTATTTTTTTTTCTTCTTAGAGACCTCAATCAAGGCTGGAGGCCTATTGTGATAATGTTCTGTGGAAATCTGGTAAGATGCAATCCCCATCCATAGAAATCTGTGTTTCAAAAGCACATAGTGAAATGGTTATTCACACTCGTGCTTGTTTACAGGGAGATGCATCCCACTATATGATTTCTGCTTCCTCGGAAGCAGCATCATAAGAAGGCAATGTCCCAGAAAATAACTTATGTCCAGTTGCTCCGGGGAAGGTGGGAACAGTCCCATGCTCAAGATGTCACCGCAGTGACATTTGGTTCCTCCGTACACAGCCTCATTGCTTTGTGGACTTGATCAGTTTTTCTCTTAGATGCTTCAGCTGAAGGCATACAACTGCAGATTTCACAGACTGACACTCCATTGACAAAGATGAAGGAACAACGTATATATCTATCAACTAGATAGATATATCAACGTATATATCTAACAACAACCAAAAGCTGTAAAGCTGGATTGCAAAAAGAAGTTGGCATTAATCAAAGTAGGGAATCATAGGAGTAGAGACCTTGTCCCACTGAAGTCAGACAAGTATGTGGGTGCTGTTTTCAGTAAGGCCACTTTATACCCGTTTTACTTTTTGAGCCATAGAAGATGTTAAATACCACTGAGACTGGATAAGATTTGAAGACCAAAGATATGTAGAAGTATATAAAAACTGAAAAAGAACCAATAGGATAGAAAAGTAAAAAATTAATAATCTCTCTCCAAATCCTTCTATACATGATAGCAAGCATGCACAGCTGCACAACATATAGGAAAAAATTCTTATTTTGTCTTTCACCTTCAAAGTTTTCACAAAGAGTGACTCTGGATTAATTTAAAAAAATCACTAAATACACCAAAAACTAGAAATGCAAAAAAAATGAAAATTATAAATGGAATGGTTATACACCTTTGAGATAAGACTCTGCCAAACTGATTGGGAAAATTTATAATGCTGTAAATCTGTGCCTAACACATTGCAGCTGTAGTTACTGAAAAATGATTTTTGCCACATATTTTAATTCAAATTATTGTAGCTCTGGGAGTACAAACTATTCAAAACAGTGTTTTCAGGAGTTGTTTGCTGTTTTAGTTAGATATGCAAGACATGTATAAAATTAGAAGAAAGAAAAATATAGGGGGATTATAAGGAATATTATGGCTAAGAGAGGCCTATAGGAAAAGTCCTTCTCAGAAGCACAGTACATTTGCTAAGCATAACATATGAAGTATTTTTTAGACTTGTTAGATTCATTCATTGCTCATTGTTAAGACCTTGCTGAAATCAAAATAAATCTTTGTAATGTTCATGGAAAGAATACTTGTTCTTGTACAGCTAACGCATATTTTAGGCTGAGATCTATACAGCCATTTCTTTATTGAGAAAGGCATATATTTAACTATCGTGGCTGTTAACATTAATTCCATAATCAGTTTTATTTATCAGAGACAAAGATGCCATTCCAGCCATCATCTTTCCAAAATCTTTCATTAGTGTTTTCACTATACAGTTGCCAAGGAAAAGTAGTTCTTAATCACTTAATGTCTGATATTGGAGCTAAAGTACATACTTGGTTAATAGTTTTGGAAGTAATTTGAATGTTTCTCTAGGCATATATTTGTGCTTAGCAGAGTGGACTGGTACAGTTGAATGCTCTCTTAAGTAAGATCAAGTGTGGTCTACTCAGGGAACATATATACAGAAAATTCAGAAAGGAAAATGGAACTGTGGGACATCATAGATTTAGATTTATTTATTTATTTATTAACACTTTGTCACAAATAAGTACCATTCCTTACTAAACAAACTCCAAGTAGTTGGCATTTTTAGAAACACAGCTGAACATGTTTTGCTGTGTCAAAAACAAACATACAAACATCAAAGTGTTGTAATGATAGAATTTCCGGTATGATGAAAATAGGAGTGGCCTGTCAGCATTTTTTAGATGTCTTTTGCAGAGCATATGGATGAAAAAATACTGAAGAAAATCCAGCTGTGCTCTTTTTACCAGCAGGAAACTCAGACTATGATCTTTATAGCTCCATGTAACACAGAATAAAGATAACAGACTGTAATTCCCTCAGCATCAAGACTACATCATCAAAGAAGAGACGAGTATTGTAGGTTATTCCTCCCTGCAGGGAACTGAATGCCCAATATGCCAAGCATATTCTTAGACTTCTTAGAGAAGTCTGCTGTCTTTCTGGGGCTCGAGTGAGGGATGTCACCAGGAAACTACCTAGCCTGATATAGCCATCAGACCACAACCCCTTCTACAGGTACCTCAGTCAGAAAAGGAAAGTCCAGAAAGGCATACTCTCTCTAGTGAGTGACACAGGCAAGCTAGTAACAACAGACAAGGAGAAGGCTGAGGTACTTAATAACTTTTTTTGTCTCGGTCTTCTCTGACAACTGCTTATCACACAGCCCTCCAATGTTTGGTTTGGTTTGGTTTGGTTTTGTAGGAGGGGATTGGGGAAGCAATTTCCTTCCCACTGTAAGCAAAGATTGGGTTTCTGACCACCTGAGGAACCTGAACATCCACAAGACTATGGATCCCAAAGAGGTGCATCCCAGAGTCCTGAGGGAATTAGCTGATATAGTTGCCAAGCCACTCTCAATATTTGAAAAGTTGTGGCAATCAGGTAAAGTCCCTTGTGACTGGAAAAAAAGGCAGTATCACACTCATTTTTAATAAGGATAAAAAGGATGACCCTGGGAAATACCAAACTGTCAGTCTCACTTCTGTGCTGGGAAAGATCATGGAGCAGGTCCTCCTGGAAGTCAGGAACTTCCTGACTAAAAAACTGCAGTCAGTTTTTTATTTTTTGTTATTTTTATTGTTCACAACTCAGCTTCTGAGCACTGCTCTGATATATTCAGTGTTTGGAAAGATGTTTGTATCTAACTCTGTAAATGTGCTTTTTATTTTATATTTGCAAGTGCTTTTGAGGTATTTGGATGAAAAGAACTGTTGAACAGTGAAATGTTGTAACTGTGATCTAATAATATATTACTAATTCAACTATGTTCTGACTGGAAATGAACCAGAATACTGAGTAATCAAGGTTTTAAATTCATTTGAAAAATAGAGTTACATGATTTTACTCAGAGGGACATCTAAACTATTCTAGAAAGGCATTAAAATTGTAACACTTCTTAGTTTGTGCTTTTTCATCAATAATATACTACTCGGTTTTGATTTATTTTAACCTATGAGACCTACGGAGTCGCAGCTCCTCAGTGTTTTTGTGAAAGATACCTTCTTTATTTTATTTTTGGATTTGTCTCTGCATGACGATTTTTCCCAAAATGTTCCTCTAAACAATTACCAGTTTAGTGAATTACTAACTCAGGTTTAAAATATGAAAGTTTGGCGGACATCTTATTTTCTGCCATATTTTGCATTCTTGCATCTTACCTCTGTGGTAATCCATTTTCATTCAGTGTAACACTATCACAAGAGAACTAAAATAGTTCTGTATTTCAAGAATGTAAAATAAACAAATAAATAGACTGGCAGCTTTTTTCATTGGCTGTGCACCACTGAAAAAATGAAGAATTGTTTTAGAGAATCAAATCCAGATGTTAGATATTAGATGGTAGAATGAAGTAATCTACCAAGTCATTAGGAGAATAAAGTAAATGTATTGATTAATTTTACAAAGAAGCACTGATGACAAAAGAAAAAAAAAGAACTTTCTGCTGATGTGATTATGTTTATTTTTTAATTCCTCAGGGGTTGTGTGCAGAGTCTTTGCAGGTGCAGACAGTTTCACTGACAGCACAGGCATTATAATTATGACATTATAATGGCCCAGAAAACCATGTTTAAGTGGAGTAATAGGCCTGCTACAGATAAGGTCAATATATTTAAAAAAAAAAAAAAAAAAAAAAGTAATTTTGTTTGTCTTTGAGAATATTTTTTTCATTAAAAAATGATGTATTAAAATAAAAGAGTAGCAGTTGAAGTTTAAGCCTAGAAAATTGTGGGCTATTTTTGCTGGAGAGATGCTGCCTAATTTCTATTCAGTGAGAGGCTGACTTTACAAGCCAGTGACTCTTGCAAACTAGGGAGAGGTGTGAGAAGGACAAAGGAAAGTAAAGGCAATGTAATCATGCATGTATGAATGCAGGATGGCTTCTGAGATCGACTGTGCAAAGGGAGACTGAGGGAAAAAGTGGAACTTTTGATTGACTATGTCACTCTGCAGTGAAAACGAAGAAATTAAGAGGGCTGCTCTGAAAGTAATGACTCTTATTTCATTGTGTTAGCCCATGGCTTCAGAGGAGGACAGTGGTGGTACGACAGTAGAGGTTGAACCTTCCCACCAATATTCTGTTACATTTTGTTGCCATGTGACAGATGGCAGCAAAGGGGCAGTCTGACACAATGGCATCTGACATGGAAATGTGTGTGAAATAAATAAAGATGTGTCACTGAATTCCTCCATGAGGAAAAAATGGCACACATTGACATTCACTGACACTTGCTGAATGTTTATGGAGACCAAATAGTGGATGTGAGCACAGACTTAGATGACAGAAGCATACCCATTTGTAGTTTACTCACAAATAAGAAATAATGAGTGAGAGAAAGAAATAAAGACACCTTCATGGTAAGAAAGTTGTTCTGGTCTGTTCTGTTTCTAATCTCATGCAAGAATTTCTGATCATTAAACAATAGCAAAGAATAAAAAAAACCACCAAGACCAATTAACAAATCAAAATTAAAAAAAAAAAGACGTGTGTTTACATTTTCTTTTTACATCCTTCATGCAAAAGGTTAACAGCCTGGCTGCTCCACTGTGTTTTGTTGTTGTTGTTGTTGCTGGTGTTTTGTTGTTGTTTCTTTTTTGTATTTTTTTTAATAGGTAATATTCTGCTCTGATCTTGATGGACCTTCCCTCTTATCCACAGCCAACATTCTCTACATCACTCCTGTGACTGATCTGCTAATAACCTACCAGCCAGCTTGCACATAGCACTCATCTTGTTGCATATTTACTTCTAACTTTCTCTGCTGGCTTCTCCATTTCCCTGTGGTTCCTCTAGCCCTCAGTGGCTGTGCTTAAGCATTTCCATTTCTTCTTCTTTTTATAGTGTTCTGGAATATCAACAGCATTATGTAGTCCAGCTTTTACTTAAGAAATTCAGCAAAATCAGTACAGATAATGTAGATTATAATCAACTCAGGAGAAGGGTGAGACTGGGAAAATGCAAAAAACCTAAATGACTAAGTTAGAAATGGACTGATAGTGTACTGACCAGGATATTATCAGGAAAATGTGATGTAACATCTTGTTATAGGTAAGTTTGCAATGGAATATGAAGTTACCTGTGTGTTTGTGACCACTGTTAATTAAATTCTCCTTTTAGCATTTGTCAGAATAGACTGGAAGACTAATATCAGGAAAAAAGAATTATTTTGCTGATTTTGCTCATCAAAAATGACAATTTAGAATTCAGATAGGTCTTCAGAATTTTCATTGCAAAATGTAAAATTCTTTGGTACTTCTACAGCTCATAAAGCATCAATAATAATAAAAATACTGTGCCATGAAGAGTTTAAAATAGGTAATACTTAGAGTTTTCCCAAAAGTTATGCTCTGCTTTGCCAGTGGTCAAATTCCTTCTGGAAATTAAATTAATTAAGGTTGGTGTGTAAAATAGTTTTAGCCCCCTTTTTTAATGCTTTCAAAGCAACTCTGAAATAACAACTTATCATATACACCTCTTTTTTGTATATGAAGTCATCTTATTTTCAAAAGACAGGATTGACTTTAGTAAATGCTCCTGTCAATAAATATCACATGTTCTTTTATGCGTATGCTTAGTATGTGAAAAGAGTTTTCACCTCTTTTTTTGTTAGAAAGTTGGAAATGTCTGGTAAAATTTAAGGCAATAGATCACTATTTTCAGAAGCATTTGAGAACTCAGGATCATTTAAATCACAAGAACTATAGTACTTATACAAACTTTTGTTTTTCTTTTAGTCACTATGTAAGTATTCACATTTACACTTCTTGCCTTTATTCACATTAAAATTAATACATTTATTAAAAGCAAAATCTATATTAAGATTCATTGTTAGTGTTGCAAAAGGAAGTACTTGAAAGACATAAAAATGCCAGCAGTGAGGATGCCTGTATGACTTTGGCCTGTTTGAGTGGCTGCATTAAGGTACGGTCTGATTTGGTGCAATTACCACCAAACCCAAGGAAGTCATTAGCTAAACTCCAGACTTCCATTTAGTCCATAATTCCCAGGTTTTGAGAAGTGTCAGCTAGTAATGGAAAACAAACCACATTGATGTGATTCTGCATGTTAAAATTTGACAACTTTTTTCTTCTTTCTGGAAAGTTTGTGGTTTCCAAAAGCTTTCAGGAGACTGAATTCCTCTTTACTCTGACTTAATTTTGTGATGACGCATGCACCTTTAAAATGAGAAAATAAAAAGTGCTTTCAGGACAGATGGAAGTGTGAAAGGTTATTAACGTTCTTAATAAATGTGTGATTTGTTTTCTAGAATTTGAATGTTGGTTTTTTTTCACCTCGAACATTTTAATTTGTGTCCCATGAGGACAATTAGAACGGCCCATCATTTAAACCTACCCATTTATTCTTAATGCAACTAACCTAAATATTGTACAAATATTTACTGTACCAGATATGGTGTTAGTATTCCTATTAGCTTACTGTAAATTCTGACTCTTAACACAGAACTGCTGTATTTTGAGACATGACCTTGGTCATTCCCAGAATTTTTCATTAAAAATTTAATTGACAGAGAAAGATAACATTTGCAGTTGATAAGCACTGACTTTCATTTCCATAAATGTAATACAAGAAAAATTGCAATATTTCAGCACAGTCTCCTGAATATCTGAAAGGAAATAAACACATCCAAGCAGAAGTTGCAGTGGAACATTTTGTTTTAGGACATGTGGTTCGGCTGACTTGGTCTGGCCCTTAGGTTACTTCTGTCTCACACGCCTCTGTTATCGGACAAAAAGGAAAATACACTTACTAGACTATATTGCTGCTTTCTATCTGAAGACTTGAGATCAATACTTTCATAAGGTTCTCTTTACACCATTGTGTCAAGAAATGATTTATCAGTAATAAAAACTTAAGAAAAAAAACCTGCAGTGCTCATTTTCCTTTCACTGGTGGCATGTGTGCCACCAACAAGCTTCTACACTTCTGATGTGGTAAATAGTTTGTTCTACTGTTCTTATTATTCCTGCAAATGTTGACTTAGCATTTTCGTTCCTGGTGTTGATAGCTTTCTTTTATGAAGAATAGGTACTATACGGTAGGTTAATGACTCTTATTGTGATCATTTTTTGTGAATTTTAAAAACAGACTGCAAGTGTACCTTCATGGTTGTGCAAATTCCATTATTCTCATATAAGTGAAATGCCTTTCTATATGTAGTAATAGTGATACAGAAATTAAATACTGCAGAAGTGGTCACAGAGGTACTCTATTATTCTCATACCTAGCAGCACTGGGACTTAAAGTAGTAAGCTTATGTGTAAACTTTGTAATTAATAGGAAGTCAAGGGTAAAAAAATGATCCTTTATTTCAATTCTATAACTATAACAGTATCATTTTAGTGCTGGGAAAAAAATCAGCTTCTGAGATAATTACTTATCATGTACAAAATAACCATTTTTCTTTAGTTATCTTCCCTTACATCTCAGAAATTTAATAGTGACTGCTAATGTTTTCCTCCCTTGCTTTTATTATTATTATTTTTTTCCCATAAGGAAATTAGTCAGCTTTCCACCTGTGCCTGAACTGTGTTAGCCTTCTGACCTGCAGGTTTTCATCAAATCAAATGCCCTGGAACATGTTCAAAGAAGGGCAACAAAGCTGGTGAGGGATCTGGAGCACAGGCTGTATAAGGAGAGGCTGAAGGAGCTGGAAATGTTCAGCCTGGAGAAGAGGAGGCTCAGGGGAGACCTTATTGCTCTCTATAACTACCTGAAGGGAGGTTGTAGTGAGCTGGGGGTCGGCCTCTTCTCTCATGTCATTAGTGATAGGACTAGAGGGAATGGTTTCAAGCTGTGGCAGGGGAGATTCAGGCTGGACATTAGGAAATATTACTCCTCAGAAAGGGTGGTCAGGCACTGGAATGGACTGCCCAGGGAGGTGGTGGAGTCACCGACCCTGGGAGTGTTCAAGGAACAATTGGGTGTTGCGTTGAGGGACATGGTTTAGTGGGAGCTATTGGTGATAGGTTGGACTGGATGATTTTGTAGGTCTTTTCCAACCTTGGTGATTCTATGATTCTATGATTCTATGAAATCCAGGCTGGATGTGGCTCTGGGCAGCCTGGTCTAGTGGTTCGCAATCCTGCCCATGGCAGGCGGGGTTAAAACTAGATGATCTTTGAAGTCCTTTTCAACCCAGGCCATTCTATGATTCTATGGTATACAGAATTATTTCTAGCCTGACTTTGACATGTTCTCATCCTTTGAGAAATTGGCTTTTTTTCTTCCTGGCATTTTCAGCAATGTTGAATGTCAGATCAGGGATAGAAAGAAGAAAGGAAAATTCTTTATTAGTTGTCAGGTATTTTTTCTGTCTAGTTGCTGTAGTTTCTTCTTTGTACTCTTACATTTTAAACATATTTTAGTGAATTCCAGAAATGGAAATACTTATCCATTGTACTTCCATGTTACCCTTGTGTATTTGTTCTTCTATTTTTCTCTACTATCTGTCTCAGTGACAGTAACTCACTGAACTCCAGTGGTCTGCAATTACTGCATGTCTGCTTTCATTCTGAGTCCAATGTCTTCTCTTGTAAATATTGTTTTATTATCATTTTGTAACCTAGATAGCTCGTTATACTTTGATTGTCTGCAGTGAGGTCAGAAATGCAAAACAAGACTTTTCCATTCTCAGTCTCTAACACAAGTCTTTCAACTTCTAACCACAGGAAAATATTATTTAGATGATATTTTAATATCAGTAAGATGTTTTATCTTATTTAATTATTATGGCAGGATAGAAGCCTAGCCTTTTTTTTTTTTTTTTTTGCATTTAATTGAAGTATTAATCTGTGTAAGATATTTTCCAAAGCTTTGAGGTTTGAGTCAAGAGGGAAAGTCACATTTTGGGGTACATTAAACACAGCATACCCAGCTGATCAAAGAAGTGACTCTTCTCCTGTATTTAGGGTTGGTGAAGCCTCATCTTGACTGTGTGCAGTTTCTGGGCTCCACAATATAAAAAAGTTGCTAAGATACTTGAATACGGCCTGTGGAGGATAACAGGGCTGGAAGGCACATCTTGTGAGGAGAGGGTGAGGACACTTGGGCTGTCCATTTCGGAGAAAAAGAGGTCAAGATCTGACCTGCATTTTCCGTTTTTTTTCTCTTGCAATTGAAAAGAAAATTTATTTTTTATTAACATTGTTCCTGTACTCTTTACATATGCCAACAACCCTCAACCTCTGGAAAAAAAGTGTTTTACACAGTGCAACTTTACCTCACAAAACTTTAACAAGAAACTTCAGATCTTGGCCACTTTGAAGTCTTTGTCGTTCAGAGAAGGCACTGCCATGAATCACAGTGGTTTCAGGACAGTTACAGATTTTGAATACTCTAACACATTTTTGTAGCTTTAAGATGTTTTTGTTTTCTGTCCTTAAATAAATTGAATGAATAACAGAAAAAAAATGTTTTTGAGAACAATCTGCTAAGAATTATTTAAAAAAAAAGATAGAGAACCAGTGCTTCTAAGAGAGAAAATATGTTTATATCAATAATAGACATATATGATTACAAGAAAATATCTAAGTATGATCCCAATCTTTTGTGTCACATGATGTTTTCCTGTTGACATGAGCAGTAACTTAAGAGTGACAGTGAATGCTATATGCCTAACATTTCTGTCAGAAAATATTCAGATAATCCTCAAAAAGCACTTGTGCACCTAATGCAGTATTTTAGGAAAAAAGGTGCACAAGCTAAAGACATTGTAATTGTGCCATAAAAGCAAGGATTTACATTGGCTCAACTCATAAGTTCAATGACATCGTGCTTACACCTCTGGAAATAAAATATTCTGATCACTTATGTATTTGGACAAGACTTGTAGGCCTCAAACCTTGATGCAATCAATGGAAGGACCTACTAAAGTATGAAACATGTTTTAGTTGCAAACACATTTTTCTCTTATTATTCCCTAATTCTCATACACGTCCAAAATGTGTGTGTGTGTGGGTCGGGGGGAAAATAAAAATGTAAGGATTTTTCACCTACTAACATTAATCTTTTCTTATACATTTTTAATGGACTAGCTTGGTTGTGTTTGTTTGAGACATTTATTGGTGTATTCAAGTTTGATTCTAAGGGAACTCTGCTTACTGCCAAGAGTTTTCAGGCTTTTGCATCCCTCAGAGATTGTGTCTCTTTATGGTTTTCTACATATATATTGTTCCTGCATATTCTTTCTTTCACTCTCAGAACTTGCGTACAGGGAAAAGCTGATTTGCTCGTGTTTCACCAGTTGCTGCCATTTTAAAGACATACAGAATTTCCTCCATCTTTCCCTTTCAGATCATGAAGTGTGTGAGTGCTTTGGTTGGGCCTTGGCCTGATATTGACACTTTGCATAAAAAATTGGATACAAAGCTTTCGTGAGTACACTGACAAACTATTTCTGAATCTGTTAAGAGGATTGTCACAGAGTATTCTGCTAAAATTAAAGGGATAAGATGAAAGGAATCATATTTGTTAATGTTACTTGGAGTCAGTTTAAATGGAGCTTTAAAGGTTTAAGTTTTCCCTAACATTTCCCATGAGAAAAAAAAAGATGCCTCAAAGGTGGCAGCTCCCTTTTAGGTCAACTTACAATAATTAAAAAATATACTCTTGTGTGTGGCACTTGGAGACATGCTCTTAAACATCACAATCAAAATATGTTTATCTTGAGGTGGCATTTTTTGTACGTTGTCAGCCAGGGCAATACTTTGTTACTTGAGATACTCTGTACCTACTCTTCCTGATGCAGAGCACAGATTTTTATAGCAGGCCACGGGGAGTGAGGCCTTAAACTCTCTCACATCCCAAACTAGTGACCTAATCTTCAGTATATAGTGTGTGAGCATGCTTTCCCTCTCAGCCTTCCCAACAAAAACTTTGCGGAAGCAGATATGTCTCAAAAAAATATCTTGGCTTGGATGAAACAGCATACTTCGATGAAATTTCATTTAGTTGAGAATGTTCCGGCCTGCTCTAATTACAAGCCACTGTTATAAACTGGTTATGGTTTTGCCAAACATTAATGGGTTGGGCTGAAATTTTCCATGATTGTTCTCTGCCTTAGGCTGAGTGTTTTGACAGCAAAGGTTTAACCATTTTGTAGTTCAAAGAAACTTCTACCAGCTTTAAAGTAACAATCTGGTACCTCCATTATTCAGAGGAGGACCTTTGGATGTGACAGAGAGAAGATTCAGTGTACTGAAGGTGTCTTTTGCAGTCTTCATGGAATTTTTATTTTATTTTATTTTATTTTATTTGTTGTTTTTTGTTTTAGCCTGTGACAATCCCTATCTGGCAGTAAGACAGCAGTGTAGAAAGGTTTTATTGTGTTGTCTCTTCCTCCACATAACTGCCCCACATGGAAACTGCACTAAATGTCCCCAGCTCCAAGGCTGGTCACAGAGAAGAATGTATTTCCCCAGTCACCTAGGAGAAGGTCAGAGTTGATGTATGGGATGCCAAGGACCACCACCTCTTCCCTTACTTAAATGGAACCAAAAGAAATTTCTCTTTGAAATTCTGAGGTTTATTACTGCTTCAATTTAACAACAGATAGGAGAAAAAGCCTTTCACTCTCCCTGTATTCTGCTGTGAGCAAAACTTAGTGCCACGTATGTGGAGTGGTTATATGCATCATTTGAGCTTGTAGATACCCATAATGCGACATTGTACTATGCTTTATGCAATGAGATCATTTTACTCTTCTGTTCTCTCCACCCCATCACCTAGGATTATGAATGAGATTTAATGAGGAAATGTTTGACATTTAAGATTTATCCTGGGTTAAAAGGATATAACAAGTAACTTTTGTTTATGGCTACAGAATCTGAAAGTTACATTCAGTAGAATGTTTAAGCAAGTATCAGCTTCTAAAGTGAATGATGTAATTTATTCACAGAAAGTGAAAGAACATTCTGGTTTCCCTGGGGCACTGCTTTATTAATATAAGACCTAATCTGCTAGTTTAGGAAGTTATGTTTTAGTGAGTTATCCTCTGATTTGGACTTTCATTAATCCACCTACTGAAGGCAGTGTTTCACCTGCCCTTCTGAGCACCTTACAAACGAGCCCCAGTTCCTCATTTCCCAGAACAACAGTAAACTCATTCTGAGGTAATGACTCATAAAATACCTTAAGCCAGGTTCAGCAATAAGGTGTTTTTTTCACTAGCTGTGCCCACTTGTTTCAGCCTTACAAAACAACTTTTCTGTTCTTTGTACGAGGTGGCCTTGTACATTTATGCCATGAGGCCTCGTGAAGGAGAAATCCCTCCTGGTGGCATCCCATGGCTGAGTGGTGGTTGCCCACCCACGTGCTGCTGGTGGGGCTGGTTAGGCTCAGTCTGAACTGGGACTTTGCCAGGCTGGCATTTGGCATGAGGGAAACCACAAGATATAGATTCCCACAGAAGGAAAAACTGGGGATGTAGGAGACCTTTTCCAAAGGTGATGGGGACAGATACTGATCTGCTTCTGCCTCATGTCTGTGCAGATGAAAAGCTGGCTTGGCATCAGGGAGATGATAAACTTATTGGTGTACCTTCATTCTTATACAGCAGCTGTACAGAACAGTGTTGTAGTTACTAAAACTCTTGCAACTGGATTCAAAGCTGCTTTGAAAATAAGTTAAGAAGTATGGTTCTTTGCTAAAACAAATAAAATTAATTGGGTCACACTAAATTCCTCTCAGCTGTAATGTTATTATGGCTCAATAAATTTCTCATCACTTCCTGAAAATTGTGGTCATGGGGTCATATGAGAATAATGGATTCACTTTTGGAAGAATGTTAGTTTCTTACATAGTTTTGTGCTTTGCATTTTCCTCATCAAGCTGCGTAGACTTTTTCTAAAATAGAATGAAAGAAATGTGGGGTAAACAAAACTAAAATGGTACTCAAAATAGTCTAATGTTCATTCAGTAGGCCAGATCACTAGGCACTACTGACTGGTACACATTAACTAAAAAACACATTGTATGGTCCTCCACTCAGTTAAGCCGGTCCAATGTCAAGAGTACAGAAATATAATTTGAATTTGCAAATGTACATAAACATATGCTTTTATGTTTTTTAATGCTACGGAATTCATTCTTTTTACTTAAATAAAGGGTTCAGTGGCTACAAGAATTCCAATACTTGCTTGTTGTTATTCATGTTATTAGTGAAATAATACCACAGCTGCTCTCAGATTACTTTAAATTGTTTGCAAGGTGTATTCGTGAATTATATATTTATTGAAAGAACAATCTATACTCTTAACCTAAGGAGATGAAACTGAAATTAGAGATACTCTGGTATTTTCCATGAATTTATCTTGATGTAGCATCTGTGAAACTGTATGTTTATATGACAAAATTTCAATGTTATTTTTGCTTTCTATTTCCTAGTGGGATTTTATTTTCCTAAAATAAATAAATAAATAGATAAATAAATAAATAAACAGAGAGAGAGAAAAAAAGAAAGCTATTTGCATCTACTGAATTGACTCCTCAAATAGAAAGTGATTCAGTCTGGCATTAATCTGCATCTCCTCATTGCGCTAGACTGTGTGATGAGAATATGATTCTGCTATTTTTCCCGATGGAATGCATTTCTTTTCTTTGAATCACAGAATTATAGAATTATGGAATCATTAAGTTTGGAAAAGACATCTAAGATCATCGAGCCCAACCATTCACCTATCACCAATATTGTTGTCCACTAAATCATGTATCATCCACCCTTACCTTAAACAGCTTCAGGGATGGTGACTCCACCACCCCCATGGTCAGTCTGTTCCAGTGCCTCACCACTTTTTTTGAGACGAAATTCTTCCTGATACCCAACTTGAATTTTCTCTGGTGCAACTTGAGGCCATCCCTTCTTGTTCTATTGCTATTACTTGGCAGAAGGGGCCAACCCCCACCTCACCTCAATCTCCTTTCAGGTGGTTGTAGTGAGTAATGAGGTCTCCACTGAGCCTCCTCTTCTCTAGACTAAAGAATTCTGGAAAGTTTGAGATGGATTTGCTATTCAGCTACAATGTTGAGCAAAAATATACTCAGATCCTCAGTGAAAGACACTGCTGAGTTGGCAGCGCAAGGCTGATCCACAGAGCTAGGGAACTGTTTCTTTCTTCCATCCTTTGCTTTTTTTTTTTTTTCCTTGCAGTTTCTCCTGCCAACATTTCTGTTCTTGAATCTGTAAGCTGCTAACCATCATGATCTCAGCAATTACCTTCTGTCTAGATTTTCACATTGCTTATCTTGCACAACTTTAAGTTCACTTGTTCTCACACCTTAAGCAACATTAACTGTGCCAAGATCATATTGCTGTGCCAAACAATGCCTTGGATTACAGACTGCTAACAGTTTGACTATAATTTATCTAAAGTACAATTTCAATGAGGTATGTGATACTGCAAAGAGTTTTTGAGTCAAAATAATTACAAAAAAAATCAAACAGAAATATATATATATTTTAGAAGGAAAATGCAAATTGCATTACTTTTTGCAGAATAAAAATTCATTTTTTTTTCATTCTGCTCCCTTTAAAAGAGTCTGATTTGCTACTTCTTAAAATTGTATTGAACATATATGTGGAATAATGAAGGTGGAATCAAGACAGGTAACCTACAAAGAATACAGAGGCACTGTGACTATGAAGAGGTGGGATTAGAAAAGGTAAAACTAAAGTGGAAATGAATCTGGTGAGGGATGTCGAAGGCAGTAAGAAGGAATTCTGTAAGTATATGCACAGCAAAAGGAAGATGAGGAAAAAATACAGGCCCGTTGTTGAATGACATGGGACATCTGGTGACACAAAGCATGGAGAAAGATGAGGTACTGAATGCTGCTGAATGCTTCACTTCAGTTTTTACTGTCAAAAGTGGTCTACAGAAATGCCAGGTCTCAGAGGCCAAGAAGAGAGTGTGAAGAAAGGAAGTTGTACGCTTGGCGGAAGAGGATCAGGTCAAGGAATACTTAAACTGGACATATATAGGTCCATAGACCCTGATGAAACATACCCACGAGTACTGATGGAGCAGGCAATCTCATTGAGAGGACAGTCTTGGTAATTTTTGGATCAGAGTAACTGAGAGGTGCCTGAAGAGTGGAAGAAGACAAATGCCATTTCTATCTTTAAAAAGGCAAGTTGAACTTAGGGAACAACATGCTGATCATCAGGTGATGAAATTATAGGACTCATTTCCAGGCACATGAACAAAAAAACCCACATCAGTAGTTGGCATACATTCAGCAAGAGGAAGTCACGCTTGACCAGCCTAATAACCTTCTACAATGAAATTTGTGTCTTGGCAAATGAAAGGAAAACCGTGGATATTGTTTACCTTGACTTCAGTTAGGCTTTTGACACAATTCCCCATAAAGTCCTCATAGAGAAGCTGTTGAAGTGTGAGCTGCATGAACCAACAGTGAAGTGAACTGAAAACTTGCTGAACATCTGAGCACAAAATATGCTGATCTGTGGGATGAAGTCTTGCTGGAGGAGAAAAACTAGTGGTGAACCCCAAGTGTCAATACTGGGTATAGTCCTGTTTGATATCTTCATTAATGATCTGGATGATTGGGCAGAGTGCACTCAGCAAGTTTGCAGATAACACTAAACTGTGAGGAGTGGCTGATTTGCAGGAGGGTTGTGCTGCAACTCAGAGGGTCTTTTAAAGTCTGAGGAACCTCATGAAATTTATCAAAGAAGAGAAAAGTCTTTGATGAAGAAATACCTCGAGAAGGAACAATCCCATAAACTAGTATCAGCTAGGGAAGAAAAGGACCTCAGGGTCCTGATGGACACCAATTAGACCATGAGCTGGCAAAGTGCCCTTGCTTCCAAGAAGGCTAATGATATCCTAGACTGCATTAGTATTGGCAGCAGGTCAAGCAGAGAAATTCTTCATCTCTACTCAACATTGATAAGGCCACACATGGAGTGCACAAGAAAGACACATGTACTGGAGAGAGTCCAATGAAGGGCCACAAAGATCATTGAGGCAATGGAGCATCTCCTCTATGAGAGTTGAGATGTTTAGCCTAGGGAAGAGAAGGGTCTTGTTAATGGATATAGATACCTGAAGAGAGATTGTAAAGAATATGCAGCCAGGCTATTTTCAGTGGTGCCCAGTGACAGGACAAGAGGCAATGGGCAGAAACCAGAATGGAGAAGTTTCCAGCTGAACATTAAGGAACAGTTTTGTTTGTTTTTTTATTGTTTTTCTTTTATTATGAGTGTGACTCAGCACTGGTACTGAGCACAGAAGTTGTGGAGTCTTCATCCTTGGAATCACAGAATCACAGAATCGTAGGGGTTGGGAGGGACCTCCAGAGATCATTGAGTCCAACTCCCCTGCCAAAGCAGGTTCCCTACACCAGGTCGCACAGGTAGGCATCCAGGTGGGTCTTGAATATCTCCAGAGAAGGAGACTCCACAACCCCCCTGGGCAGCCTGTTCCAGTGCTCCGTCACCCTCACCGTAAAGAAGTTCTTGCGCACATTTGTGCAAAACTTCCTATGCTCCAGTTTCTGGCTGTTTCCCCTTGTCCTGTCTCCACACACTGCTGAAAAGAGTCTGGCCTCGCCGCTTTGCCCCCCACACCTTAGATATTTATAGACCTGGATCAGGTCCCCTCTCAGTCTTCTTTTCTCAAGGCTAAACAGACCCAGTTCACTTAGCCTTTCTTCACAGGGGAGATGCTCCAGGACCTTCACCATCTTTGAGGCCCTCCGCTGAACTCTTTCCAAGAGATCCCTGTCTCTTGATATTGGATATTGGAGACATTGGAGAAATTCAAAACCATCTGGACATGGCAACCTGTGCTGTGTGTCTCTGATTGATTGGGGTGTTGGACTAGATAATCACTAGAGAGATCCCTTTCATCTTCTGTGATTCTGTAAATGTAATTATACACACAGACAGTCTATATTACACATAAACACTTTCTACATGAAACTTTTGTAATGACTTCTTACTAGTTGAATGAAATGTTATATTTACGATCATACATTTTTCCTTATCTTGGCTACAAAGAACTAAATTGTATTCTTTATCAGCATGGAAGGTGTTTTTGTCTTCCTTTCTTAAAGGAGTTGCATTTTTGAATCATAGAATCATAGAATCCTTAGAGTGGGAATCATCATTCATGTCATGAAGTTAGCAAATGATTAGGAGTGGAACTGAATAAGCTTTTTCTCGTAAAGAAAAAAAACCAACACATTTTCAGAGCAGATGAGTTTTTCTCATATGTCTTGCATCACACCACTGATGGCATTTGCTTTATCTTCTCCATTTATTTTGCAGCTCTTCCACAGTCATTGCCTCAGGCTGCAAAATCATGCCTGCACTCTATATATGTCATTTTTGTTGCTGCTTTGGTAACATCAGTCCTCCAATAAATTCTACAAGTATTATCATCAAAACATGATTTGTCTAATTTTGTACCCTTTTGTCTTAAAAAATACACTGCTCCTGCTACTACATAATATGTTCTTTTCAGGTATGACATTTCCATCATCTTTCCTGCAATCACTTTAAGAGGAAATCACTTCCTGAATTTTCTATGAAAAGCCTTTTGAAACTGATAATTACAGTATTTTCTCTTTGCTTCACTTAAGCAAACATGATGAATGCTAATGTTCTCATTAAATAGAGATAACCAGATATACTAATCTTGGAATATTAAATAGAAAATATTCCAAAGCAAAAATTTTTAAATTGGAATCATTTCAATTTCTATGTGCAATTTGTGTTTTATTCAGTGCTTGCATTAATTTACCTATGAAAATATCTACAGTGTATATTTTCATCTCAGGCCAAAGTCACACGGAGTTGTGACTACTTTTCATGACATGAGAGTTCTTCAGTCCAATAACATGAGGGACAGGTGTGTCAGAGACACTGAAGGCAATTGGTTTTAATAGTTGCATTTTGCAAAGTCTGGAGAACATGGCTATGGGTGTCACTGACAAAGAGATTAGTGTAAGCTTAGTCCTGATTTGTTCATTTTGGTTTGGTTTTTAACTTTCACTTAGGTTTCTCCTTCTTTGTATTTTATGGACATCTCATAGGAAATTCAGTAAGCAGGGCAGATCAAGGGAGTATTTGCTTAAATGTAAATAGCAGCATGGATTCCTAAAATATTTAGTCTGGGCTGGTGACATGAATAACAACTGTACGGTAGCTCTCCTGAACCACAGAATTTTTGGTAATTACATAAGTGTTTGAGTAAAACATTTTCTTCTCCCTTAAATAGCATAGGTGTTCTTTGGGTTGATACATTACCTCTTGCACACAAAAAAATATTCATATTTGCTTCATGTGACCAGTTGTTTATTTAGTTTTCTTCTTTTACAAAAATATTATTAATTATAAAAAAAAAAGATATTTGATCTTGTATGCAATAGTTTGTATATGTAAAAGAAATAATTATATTTCTTTTTAATTTATGTGAGATTAGAATTGTTTATTCAATGTGAAGGAGTCTTACTGAAAACCTTATGTTTTGTCTCACTTTAGTAACTAAAAGGAATTTACCTTTCTCTGTACAGAAGATTTACATTTCTCTGTACACTGTAACAGAATATTTAAAATTTGCTGAAATATTCCTGAAAGCTAAATGAACTATATATTTAATCAAAGAAGTTAATATTTTCTTGTCAAAGAAAGGCTGACATTCATGTGCAACATTTGGTTATTTTACTTATTCAGTAAGAGCACAAATTAAGACTGATGAAACTAACCAAATATTTGTACAAAGCTGAAGATTGTATGCAATCTTCAGAAATATATTTTAGAGATTTCAGAAGATATCTATAGCAAAGGGTGAGATTCATCCCAGCATCCCCAGAACTGTGTGACTACCCCACTGCCACTGCCAGGGTCTTTCATAGCAGTAGTAGTTCCCCCATCTATCTTTGAAATGGGAACTGCAGGTGGACTCAGATGTTGACATGTGGAAAGTGGTTAAATTTTCACCTGTGTAAGTACCTGATGTATTCAGTGTAGGTCCCATACACCGAAATTCTGAGTTTGTGAGCCTAAGGAAGTGCTCATATCTTTAAGAATCCATAGCTGGCTTTGTCTAGGCTCCATTTCCTCTAGTAACATGTCTGAGGTGCTTCAGCACAGCACTTTCCTGACTATGTTGAAAACTTTTGCAACGTTTTCAAAACTATGGCGGAGACTAAAGTAATCTCATTGTTTCTGCTTAGTAAGTGAAAGTGATCTTCCATTCTGCAGTGATACAGATTGTACCACACTGTCACTTTTCCCTGTGATAATTAGGCACTCCCTAGCAAATCCTAAGAATGCCCTAAATCACACCCAGTTACAGAACGGTTGTGAGCTGCTACTGTGACATATCCCTTAAAAAAATTTCCAAGAGCATAACATCTCTATAAAAGATAAAGATAAATATTCCAACAACCTTGGGGAAATATTGCTACTGCTGAGGAAATCATTGGTAACAGGTTTCAGTTAAAGAAAATTGAATTCCTACTGTATTGAATACAGAGAAGGACTAAAGGGTGATGAAGGGAAGGAAGATTCTGAGAGAATAGCTGTACTTCACTGAAACAAAATGCAGAGACCTTAATGGGGCAGATCAGCTTAAAGACCATGCCCGGCTGTTGTGCTTATACTAACTGCAGTATAGGAATAAATCAAACAGATTTGGCTGGGGGTTCTGGGATGTCAGTATGTGCTTTTGCTCTGAACTCCACATGTCCTGTGAGAGTGCCCAGCCTGGCCCCATTGTGCAGCAGTGTTCTGAGTGAGCCCAGGTGAGTGAACAACGGCTGTTTTCTGGCATCATAAAGTAGAAGAAAAGAAGAAAAAAGGCTCTTTTAAACACAGGGCAATACTGGCGGAAGACCAAAAGGGACCATGATGAAAACTTAGGATAGACATTTTGAAGACTTTTTAAAATAACAAGCAGTGATTTGAATTTTTTGGACAAAGTGGGGGAAGGGGACATCTAACTTACTTTAATTCTGGTAATTTACTCAAGTGATTATGCATCTTGGTACTTGGATATAGAATCAAATTTACTCCTCTACTTGGAGTGTGGAGATAAAGTGATGCTTATCTATAACAATGATTTACTTTACCCACTTGGCAACAAGAAGTAGTTGTATGGTTTTGTGGATCATTTTCTTTTTGCTATGGGAACAGGTAGATATTTGATACCTGGCAGTGACTCAGTGTAGACGTGCATGTGCATTCATATTCTCTTCTAACAAGAAGAAAAACAGGTTATGTCACCCCTGTGTTACCACCACCATAGGGGGGAAGGAAAAAAAAACAACACAGGAAAAAGTATCTGGAGATTTTTTGAATTATAGATTTTAGAACAGTGTTTCCTACTTCTTTCTCTTGTTAAACATCATCAAGAAGTTCAGAAAAGGATCATGACAGGAAGAGTGAAATTCATTATGTTCTGAGGGGACTGGAAAGAATCATGACAGGAAGAGTGAAATTCATTATGTTCTGAGGGGACTGGAAAGAAAAAATGCTTATCTGATGCTATTCTCTTGTCTGTAAGGTTATGAAAACTAAACAGCTGAAGTAAAGTTTATGTAAAAGAAATGTGTTTGAATTGCACAGCAGCAAAAAGAGGGTGAAGGTGTTAATCATTTGGGAATCTTTGGTAGCTCCTTCAGCTTTTTACAGTTTTACTATTTTCAATTCAATTTCATAGTGGAAGTGATTTGGTGGACCACAAAAACACAAAGGAAACCTTTTGGAGTGATATTTTTATATATTTATTTTTCCAGCTTTTATTAGACCTGTACTTGTACAATAATAAGTAACCTAATCTGAGTTTCTTGCATTGCATTCCAGTCTTAACAAGCTAAGAAAATACTATCTTTTGTTACTAGAGTTTAATCTACACATACTGTTTATATTTCCTTCTGGAAAACCTCATTGAGTTAATCATGTAAGTAACTGTAATCTTCTCTTTTATGAGGCTCATTTTTGTGAAGCACTTTAATAGGTCTCAACAGGTATGGTATAAGAAAAATTGTATTCTTTACAGCCATCCTTCTTCTTACAGGAAAGGGACTTTTTATGTTAGAAGTTGGCATGTCCACGCTCTGAATCGAAACAGTTTCCATTTGGAATGTTCTTTTTCTAAATATTTTTCAAATGGCTCTACTGCCTTTTCTAAGCTACCAACCTTGATAGCGTTTATGGATAGAATAATGCTTCCACATCAGCTTTTTAGCTAGCTGGTTAGTTTTCCTGAACTATTTTCTCCACTTATTGTAGACAGAGGAGGACCAAGCACTGTGTTTGGCAGCTCTGGGAGCCTGTGTTCCTCATGAAATGAGCTGTGTGTGTTTCCGGCAGAGCTGTCAGCAAGGCAAACTGTGGGAATCAGTTTGCCCCCAGCTACATCAAATTAGTTTGTGTTTTCATGAAAGCTTAGAAATACTGAGGGATAAGTGCATTTACTTTAACACAGCCTCAGAAGAATTCCATTTGTGATTTCTCTCAGACACCATTTTGTATCAGCCTGTACTATGTGTCTTTCTACTTTTAGTCTTACTGCATGTAACAGGGCTGATTATGCAAATCACAGTACTAAGTTTTCTGCCCTCTGTACAGAGGATAGCACAGTGCCTAGCTATGTCTCTGGACCAGATCCTGACACTTTACATCTGACTCTTTAATTTTTCTTAACTGTAACTAAACCACTCTGTGAAGGTATCCATCTCTGTTAACTGATTACAGAGTGAGACTGGAAGGATATAGCTCTCAGGAAAAGCTAAAATAAGGTGAATCTCAGCCTTTCTGCATAAATAGATTCATTGGTCACAGTAGGACTCCATGGGGTAATCTGCAGTGTTGTATGAAAAGGGTATCAGAAGGAGCCATTTTGCTAAGAAATGAAACTGTACATTTCTCAGTGGAACAGTTTGGCCAGTGACCAGGGGACTCCTTGGATCAGCATCATGCCACTTATCTATAATGTGCCCTGTTTGTGAATGAGGACTTGAAGCGATGGAGCAGCAAATCCCACATGGCACTGCACCAGCTCAGGAAGTTGTACTTTGATGCTGAACGCATGGAAATGTTCTTTTTTTCTTTTTTCCTTGTGGAAGAAATATTTGAGAACATTTCAATTTACATTAAACACGGAGAGAATTGGGGGAGGGAGAGAGGGATGGAGAAAGTGCTTATGTTGTTCCAGTGCAGTAACAATTGTCAAAATGATGTAATTCTCTGCAGGGTGGAAATTCCCTTCTTTTTTACAAGCCAGCTCCTTTAAAACTCTGGTGTAAACTTTTGTGATGGGTATGCACAGCCTTAATTTAAAGTCCATGTTTGCTTAAAGCGAAATTATAATATTCCATACGTTCCATTTTTTTATGCTTTAGTAAAGATAACCCTTTTATTTCTGTTATTAAAAGCTGACTTACTAAGACAAGCAAAAGATCTTTTTTAGCAATAACTATAGGAACAGCAGGTTAAGTTGTCTGGCCTTCACAGACATAACTGGTCCTGAATGAAAATGATTAGATGCAGTGGACATGGCTAGGGTGATGCAGTATAATTCCATACAAATAATTTCATCACTGGATTGCAATTGACAAAAATATGGTCCCTTCTGCTTTTGCTGCTTTTTCCACACTGATTTTCCTGTGCCTTTTTATATTTCACCCTTTGCTGGTTAGACTGAATCAAACTCCCTGATGTCAGAACTTGGACTGTGCTCAGTGTGAATAAAACTTCCTTGATGCACTTTTAAACTCAGAAAGAGGCCAAGTGTTCTCAGGCTGATAATGGGAGACCTGGATTTTAACTCCGGACATTGGCATTTCATATGGCTCATGATGGCTTTTTGAGCAGGCCTTAGTTTTTCTCTTATAAATATTTTATAACCTTCTTTCACCTTTATAATATTCAAAACCAAAATGGTGTAATTAAATGGTTGGTGACGGTATTGATACAGTGCTAACAGACTGATAATGACTATCTTTAGCAACCTGTGGGACTGCTGTACTTATTCAGGCCATCTTACGAGGCAGCTCTTGGTTCTCTGCTATTATCTCATAGAGCAATGCTGTACTGCTACCACAAGTTACTGCGTAATAGCAATCATGGCTTCCACTATATCTACCATGTAGTTACCACACACTTAACACAAAATAGCACATTTTATTTTGTGGTAATCCAGTAAATGAATCACACTGCCAGGCTCTAGGCCGTGCAGAAAACCAGGCCTGCGTATCAGAGGTGTAAGGCATCTGGTGCTTTTTGTGGAAAAAAGCCCACCTGATAAGAGAGCAATATTCTTCCACAAGTGTTCTTTTCTTCTTCTGCAGCTTAAAACAGACATCTCAATTTTAGTTTAACCCATTAGCTACTGCAGACATCGACAAGCCTCCCATTTACCAAATTTACATTACATAACGTACTAAAGCTCCACGACTTTCCAAGCCATGTTAGATAAAATTATTAAACTTATAGGTAAACATTTTATTAATTCAACAGCCAGCTCTCTATGGTTAGAAAGAAAAGATATATTGCAATCTGTTTTTTGTGTGTTCTGCTGCTCTCTCTGTTTTTGTAGACAGAGGGATAATTTTATATTCCTGTATATTTCCCCATTAGTTTATTTTTCTGGTTCCAGTGGTGGTCCTTCAGCACTTGGTAGCTAAGCGAATAAGGCCTAACAGAGTAAATGAAGATTAAGTGTTATGTTCATATAGTTGTGGTAGCTCAGCACCATGTAGAGGTTTGCTTATTCCCCTCTCTTCAGCGAATGGCAAGAGAACTGTAAAAGAAAAAGCAAAGTAGAACTCATGGGTTGAGATAAAAATTATTTACTAGAACAGAAAAGGAGAAGGGGAAAAAAAAAGAAAATTAATAATAATGATAATGGATGTACACATATGTATACACATGATACACAAACCATTGCTCAGCACCTGCCAACCAATGCCTAGTCATTCCCCAAGCAGTAGCTCTTCAGCCAGCCAACTCCTCCATCATTTTTCAAGTTTTTTTTAGATGATGCTATATGGTGTGGAATATCCCTTTGGCCAGTTAAGGACAGCTGTCCCAGTTCTGTTCCCTCCTGCCTCCCTGTGCCCCTTCAGCCCTCTTGCTGGCAGGACACTACGAGAAGCTGTGAAACTGAAATGTCCTTGGCTCTGTACAGCCCTGGCCAGCAACAAGTAAAACATTGCTGTGTTATCAACATTGTTTTTCTCCTAAAGGCAAAACATAGCATATTACCAGACACTATGAAGGAAAAATCAACTCTGTCTCAGTTGAAACCAAGACATTTAATTTAGTTTAGAAATAAATATATTTGAAGGTATATTTCAAATGTAATGTATTGAGATCTTTAACAAAATAGATCCTGGTGTCCTGAGGAGTTTCTGGAGGTGAGGACTCAGATGAAAGGCATTATCTGCATTTTTTACCAGGCCACAGTACTTCAGCCCTTTTTATACAGCACAGCACATTCAATAGTTTAGTTTGCTGTGAGTGTAGTACATACTTGAGTCATAATGTTTCTCTCTAAAAATAACACAAAACAGCTGTTCTTATGAAAATTTACTTATTTTCCTTCAGCTAGGAAATATTTTTAATTTTATAGAGCAAAAGTAGTTAAGGACCCAGCCTCTCCTGGTTGAAATTCTGAGTTTATCTAGTTGGACATATCAGGCTCAGTGTAACGTCTAGTTCACTGCCTAGGAAATTCATGGGATTTTGTGTGAAAAATCTGGGATGTAAACTCTTTCCATACAGCTTATAGAAAGGGGTCCTTGTCAGCTACCTGAGGTCACAATAGTTTCACTGACATCTATAAACATGTTGGCTCCAGCACCTCATATTCTAACCATAATGACAATATTATTTCAGTTAACATCACTATCTTTTATTTTTACAAATATATTGCACCCAATTCCAGCTACAGACAGTGAAGCCAAGAGCATTTTGTGAGTGTACTGAAGTGCAGATTTAGATCCACCATGTTAAAGTAAACTGATATAGCTTCAATTATTAAATGCAAGTACTTGGCTTGGCTTTAGTGAAGGAGGCCATTAAAATCTCTGAGATCCTTTTTATTTTGGTTACCAAATCCTGTTTCCAAGAGTCAGTGTCTAAATCCCATTAAAGCAGGACTTTCCATCGTTTTCCACTAAAGAAAAAAAGTCTGGATCGGGCAGTATTACCACCGCACTGAGACTTCTGCCAAAGCCTCTGCTTGGACAGCAGAGCTGCCTTTAAGAAGTTTGAAAAGCAAGTCCTTCCTTGGCATATCTGAAATCCCTCCCTTTTTGAACGAATCTCTTGTTTCTTTTAGAAATGTACAAAGGCAGATGCTGGGTATGAAACACTAGCATGTAGGACCAGCTTTAAGAAATGATTTTCATGCCTTAAATGAGGCAGAAGGAGATATAAAATCCCAAAGAGCAACATCACAGTTGCACCAGTCATTTCACCTGCCCGTCTCAAACCACTTCATTAAGCTGGTGGTCTTGAACTGGACATCTGAACCAGACTGCAGATCATGTGGTGGGTGGGCATCCTCTGAACACACACACATCTTCCTTGTAGTGTGTCTCATACAAAATGCAGCAACTACTAATAGAATCTTAAAACATAGTGACTGAGAGAAGCAGGTGTCCATCACCTTGTGTGTGGCAACCCCGCACCGAGAGCACTGGATCTTCAGCTGGGGGGCATTCATCACCGCTCTCCCACCCTAAGATCACTGCTTTGATCCCTGCCCTGCCAGATAGAGTGTGAGATGGCTCTTCCCTTCCCATGAATTTGGACAATAAAATAAGAAACAGGAGAGGATATGAGGGGGCGCTGCATTGATCCCTCTATTCCAGTGCCAGTCTCACTCCCTTACTGAGACCTGAGCTGAAATTCTCTAACTGCAGTCACTACCAGATATGTGAAGAATTAAACCTCACAGACAATGTTAAGAGGCAACAAAGGTGGTTAAAGCCAGCACTGAAACTTCACTGGGAAGTTTAATTTGGTTAACTTTTTTCTAGACTAGATGAATACTGTGGGATGAAACAGACTAATAATGTTGGATAAGGCCAATGGGAGGAGCTGCTTAGAACAGATCTAATTTTCTTTTCTCTCTCTCTCTCTCTGTTTTTTTTTTTTTTGTTTGTTTTTTCTGTTTTCCAAAAATACTTGAGACAAATGCATATTTTCTATGCACACAGTTTTTAGTATGAATCTATCATAGATATCACAGGAACCCCACAGATCTCAATTGTCATGGCAAAAGTAGATACTTTTGATTGTTTGCTTTAAATTTCAGCTCTGTGTCATCTCCTGCACAGCAACTCGCAAGTACCATGATGGCTGTCTGTATCATCGCCATTCAGCTCTTGTTCCGAGAGAAACTTCCACCTTCCTGCACATTCATCTGTGTTATTTCCTGCTGCCAGCATCTCCCTGATGGGCATGCCTTGCAAGCCTTTAGCTGTCCAAATGTCTCTAAATGCAGACCAAAATTAACTTGAACTCTGTTTTTTTCAGTGGTTTAGCTATTGAGGGAATCCAGAATGAAAGCAAAGAAGTACTTGTGTTTGCTGTTTCTGCTTCCCCACTTACTGATCATGGTCTGAGCAAAATCAGGGATGTGTTAGCTTGTGTCACTTGTCCAGGAAAAAAAGAAAAAAAAAAGTGTATTGGCTTAATCATTTTGTTAATGTTGATAGATTCCAAATTTCCAAGAGAACTGAAAATAAAGTTCAGTTTCATCATGCAAAACCTTGACTGCAAACTGAATGTGTTTTTTAGGGGTACTTTGTTTGCTTACCTAAATATAAAGCAAATTTTAAAGCTGATGTATTTGTTTCAGCTGGCATTTTGTTGATAACTCATAGATTCCAGCTTGATTACTCTGTAAAATTCTGCAGTATGGTTTCTTACTACTGATGTGTTCTGAAAAAATAGTTTATATCTTAAGGGATACAGTTAATAATAATATAAAAGTAATAATTAAGCTATTACATTATTTGATGTGACCTACCATTTTAAGCATCTGTTTTAGATGTTCCTGGGCTGACATTTTTCAAGCCTGGCCCCTGGATTTTGAGTAGTTTTTTTTCATTTGTGATACAAAGATAATGGAGGGTAGGTGCTGAAGGGATCCATCAGAGCAGTAAGCACACAGAGCCTAATCACCACTGATATTTTAACCTCTGTACAACTCACGGACATAACACCATTTGTACCTTAGTTTTCCACCAGATAAATGAATCTGATAGCATTTCTTTACTTTTGCCCTTGATTTCTTTATAAATCATGAGTTGTTAGGGGGAGCTGCTACCTTTGGCGCTTGTTAGCGCAGTGTGATAAAGCCCTTCTGAATCTCTTCATTCTACATCAGAACACTGTTACTGACAAGTGAAAGGGTAAAATGGTTTCAATAAATAAAGTTTTGGGTTGCTTTGTAGTGGCAGTGTTGAATTTGTTACCCAAAGTTTTCCACAGAAATATTAAAATACTTGTCAAATTCCAGCATTTTCTCCCTTTGTGGGTACCTACTGTCCACATCACTGAGTTTGGGTTCTAATAGGACAGAAGTATTGCAGTTGACGTTCAATAATCTGCATAACATATTGGTTATTATTGCATTAGGCCGAGTGTGCACTAGTAATAGATTTATGCATCTTTCACTACCAAGAGGATCACTCTTACAGTGCTCTCAATATAACCTAAAATTAGGTCTCAATTTTACTTTGAGCCTCCTGAAGAAAATGGTTTGCCTTTCAGTGGTGTGAGACAGCCAGCAAACTGTCTTGAGAAGAATTGCTCATCATATATGAGGAATTAGAAGCCCAGTTCAAGGTGCTTGTATTTTTTTTACTTTTTTTTTTTTTTTTTTCTAAAGCACAATCCAAGCTTTTCAGTGTGGAGAGCAGATGTCCTAGAGATTACTTTTTATTAATACTTTTCAGTTATAACTAAATTTCACTGTCAGGGTACAAAGAAACCTACGAGTTTCCTGTGTGAGCCGTGTGTAAACTTGGCTAGTTAGGAAATATTCACACCTTCTGAGTACAGCTTGTGTTGTTAAAAGATCTCTATTAAAATCTTCAGTTTATTAAACTGACAAATGGTAGGAAATATTCATACCTCAAAAGCTATGATATCATTTCATTTTAAAGTAACCCCACCAAAATCTCACATTTCTCAGTGTGAAAGTAACTAAAACTGTATATGTGTCATTGTGGGCAGCACCTCAGGTTTGGTCATCGTTAACTGCTGTTCTTATGCTTAAATTAGAGCCCTCACAGCCTGCTAAAGAAAAGCAGAACCTGAAACCCTCAGTTTAAGATTGTTGGGGATTAACCTTTTTTCATGGGTTTCAAATGCTGTATCCCTTCACAGATTTTAGACATTGAAGAGAATACTTCTGAAAAAGGTGTTTTCCTCACCTCTCAGCTCTCAGTTTCTAAAAGTGGTGACACTTAATACAGTGAATGTACTTGTTACTCAGATATTTAAAACTCTAATTAATTCGTACCACCAGTCAGATATCCTACTGCTATTTGTACAGTTGTAATCTCAGTGTTTAGGTCATTTCTTTCCTGTTTTAATTCAGTAAGAGCTCCAGTACCATCCCTGTCTGTTCGGGTTCAGGCTCCCATCCTGCAGTGCCCTGAGCAAGATGTCCAACCTCAGTCACTTCACTCTGTCTGTTCTCATATGGGCAGTATCAAGTGCCTCAATCACCATCGTGGTCTGATGGAGAGGAGCTTGGAGGCACAGCATTGGGGTTGGAGAAGGACTTTTTGCATATGGCAGTGTGAGATGTGCGGTTTAGACTTGTTTCATAGGAGCATCTTTCACAGCCTTGGGTCAGCCCCCAGGAGTCCCTGAAGTTGTTGCACACTGTGGCAGGAAAGGTAACAGTACCTAACGTGGAAACCTCTGAGCTGGTGGGTCAGAGTCACTACGATATGCTGTGCCCTTGGGCTCCTGTGAGAGAAGGCAAGAAATCTTGGACTTGCTGCAACATGGCCTTTGTGCTGTGCTGCAGAACAATTCAGGCTATTTGTACAACCTGACAGTGAATGTGCACAGAGATTGAGCATCACATCTTTGAATAAAATTTGAAGTTGTTTGTTGGAGACTTATGTGAAAAAGAAACTTTGGGAAATGCCAAGATGAAACATTTCAGCCAAGGAAAATGATTCATTACTTTTGAAAATCTCTTCCCATTTCTTCTAGCCAAACTACGTGGACAGCATGACCCACACTTATGAAAAAACAGTGTCACCCAAATCCCCCAGGCATTTTCTCCTTGTTGATGTTTCTGTTGCAAAAACGTATTTACCCAAATCTTTCCCTGCATAAAGAAATAATCCTTCCTACAGTTCCAAAAGATCTGAGTAACGCCAAGCTGTAAATACAGTGACAGGCACAGCGTAAGATTTAGATAATAATAGGTTGGTGACATGACATTTTTGAACTATGTAATTTTGGGAGTATGGAGAGATTTCTCTTTATACCTATGGAACATGTTCCTAATCCAATCTATGAAGATTTTACTCATTATTACCATGGAAAATTCATAGATTTTTCAGGTTAAAGAGAAGTCGAGGAAAAATGGCATCTCAGTAGAATGAGTGTGTAACTTTCAGAGCCGAGCAGCAACATGAAAACTATCTAGGGCTACAAGATAGAGAAGAGTCTTGAAGGCGAGTGAGGAGTGGCTGAGGCCCTTTGGTTTGCTCAGCACAGAGCAGAGGAGCTGAGGGGAGGCCTCATGGCAGCCACAGCTCCTCACAGGGAGCGGAGGGGCAGCTGAGCTCTGCTCTGTGTGACAGCGACAGGGCCCGAGGGAACGGCATGGAGCTGTGTCAGGGGAGGGGCAGCTGGGGGTGAGGGAAAGGGTCTGCACCAGAGGGCGGTGGGCATGGATCGGGCTGCACAGGGCTGTGGGCATGGCCCCCAGTGCCGGAGTTCAAGGAGAGTTTGGGTTGTGCTCTCACACATTGTGTTTGGATTTTGGGTGGTCCTGTGTGGAGCCCAGAGTTGGACATGATGATCCTTATCTGTCCTTTCCAACTTGAAACATTCCATAATTCCATGTGAAATACAGGGTCAATATTGCCTGACCATCTTCCTAAAGACCTAGATGGCGCCACTTGGAAAATATCTCCCATTGCTTAGCTCTGCTTTTTTTTTTTTTTTTCTTTTTTCTTTTTTCTTTTTTTTTTCATTTTCTAAAAAGGATACAAGAATGCAATAAAAACTTTATGTGTTGTTTTGTTTGACTGTTTGTTTCTGTATTTTGTTTTTAAAGCAAGGAAAAATGGTTGCATTTTGTGAAAACAGTACACTTCAAACCTTTCCATAAGTGAGCAAGTACTTCATTCCAGTGTTAAACATTAAAGAAACAGGGTACAAAATTAGATATTCAACAAAGGAGAAAAGACGTTTGTTCAGTGCTGCAGATGTCTTTGGCAGGATTTTTTTGCTCTGGATTTCAGAAAGGAGTTTGCAACTTATTCTGATTTGTTTGTTGAGATGCCTGGGTTTTTTCATAAATATGTACAGTTTTGTAAGTATTCACAGACAAAGGTAACCACAGCCAGCCTTTGAAATTATCTTATTCTATTATACTATTTGATCCTGTAATTGTCTACAAAAGCTTGGATCCACTGCTGATGCTGGGTATATTTTATTGCTCACCAAGGAGCACTTGTGGCTACGTTCTGATAGCCAGGTTTGTGGTTCTGGAAAAGTTCAGGGATTCCAGGAGGCCATCAGTGCAATAATATTATTGTGTCTTTATAGTGAAAAAGAGGAAAACATGAGAGGCAAGTGAAACAAGTGAAACATACATAGGTAATAATATAATAATAAAATAATATATCTGGAATAAAAATTATAGTGTAAAACAGCGTCTCATCTTTACTGATTCCGTTAGCCAAGGTAACAACAGGTCACATATGCAGGACATATTCTATGAAGATCACATTTTTTAGTTCTAGAAAACACACAAGTTTGTATTATCGGTGTTGTATATTTTACTCTGCATGTAATCCACCTATCCTGGATAAGAAACAGAATTGAACACAGTCTTTAATGAGAGCCAGACATTTAAAAAATATTGTGTTCATTTTGTCACTATAGGTTTCAAGCTGAAGTCTCAGCTCAGGACACTTGGAAAAAAGGAGCCGCATTGTCACTTTATTTGACAAATTCTGAAACATGTTTTAAAAAGTCTGGTTTATTTATCATTCAGATACCTTACGTACCAGAATAACTGGTGTTTTTCCTCCATATTTTTAAATTGTTTGTAAACTTCCTCATGAAATTATTTATTTGTCTGGAATACCAGAGCATTAACGATTAGTATATACTTTGTTGTAGAATAAAATGTTGATGAAAATACATGAGAGAATTTTTGGGGAAGGGAAAGGAGCTCTGATCCACCATTTTTTTTCTTAGATATGTTCAAACAGTCACAGAGTTCCAGCTTGAGTCTCATATTGCTCTGCTGTGTGTTCCCTACTTGGGAGGGACTTACGCATCTCTTATTATTCTCTTTTCTATTTAATGTTCTTTGAATAGCCAGAGACCACAACTACAAATTCTTCGTTTGCACTGCAGCTGATACATCTTCTGTTCTATCCTGAATTGTACAGGGCTCTCATTACCAGAGTCTGAGTGACTTCAGATGATGTATTTAGTGGCAATCGTGTTTGTTGTTATATGGTCACTGCAGCAGTATTCCTTGTGATGTTCTGACTGTGAGTGTCAGACTAGTGATCATAGAAAGGGAGACAGAATTTTCAGTGAACGCATACATTGGTCAAAAATCATTTGTTTTTGTTCTATACCTATCTATCTGCAAATTCACATTCAGTTTCAAGTGCCATGGGGCCTAAACACTCCGTGCAATAAGAATTGAGATCCGTATGTACATCTCATGGGCAAATGTCCATTTTCTTGCTAAAGAGAACTAAATAAAAATCCTGTAATATTTGTTCTTTGTGCTTGAGCCAGGCTTCTGGTTTTATTGCTGTTTGCTCCTAATCCCCTTTTAAACACTAAAGATATTTTGGAAAAGCAAATCTATTTTTAAAGTAAATTCCTGTAAAATATGGCTTCTTGTTTTTTTCTTCATCTTTCCTTTTTCTTTTTTTTTTTTTCAAGTGCCTAATATATACCATTGATTATTAAAACATTTAATTGCCAACCTTTGTTTGTAGGATAGCATATTAATGCAATTCCTTAAGAAAATATGAACATATGTCTCTTCATAAATGAAGAATAAATGAATGAGGCACCTACAAAATGATTTTCTTGTTTATAATTTCCTGCTTCAACTGGATTGTTTTTTATATTTTCCTGACCATGTGATTGTTTTCAAATTTCTGTATGTATGAGTCATGTTATACTACAGAGTGAGAGAATGAATATTATCTTACAAATAAAGTGACTGATAACCTCCTTAGTATAGAACTACTATACCCAGTTTAGGAGGAGACCACCCTGAGCCAGATCCCAGTTTTTTCCAGTGTCTCTACCTTGATCTCTGCAGTGGCAGCTCTTCCAGTCCTCTCTGCCTTCTCTTCATGAGGAGTGTTTCTGTATACCTTCCTCCTTATTTCAGATGGAGGCAGTAAAATCTGGAGTAATTCCCAGTTGCTCTGTGCTATGCAAGATATTTGTGAACACAGAAGTCTGCCATGCCAAGGCCTGCTTGTGATATGCAGAGAGAATATGAACAGGTCTCATGGATCAGACCCACCAGGGAGAGGGGATTTGGACCACGTATTCACACGGGCATTAAAGCTTTAAATGTCAGAGGTGATAATTCTAGAGCAGCTCTCTCTAGAAAAGTTCAACAAAGTTCTAAATTAATATAATTCTGCACATAGTTGCAACATGCTGTAGAGATCACAAAGAATATCCCTGGGCTGGGAGCTAGGTGCTGAACAGTATAATGGCATCAACCTAGGACAGTACCTTAACACGATGCTGCATGAGTTCATAAACAGCTTAGAGCCAGCCCTCAGCCTGATCAGACAGCTACAGTGGTGACTCTGTAGGTGAGGCTGGGTCTGACGATAAAAAGTTCCAACACTGGTGCAAGTTTCAGCACTTTTCTTGTAGCATCCTGACAAACATAATACTCACACTGGTTACAAAAACTGAAAGGAACGTGTCCCCTTCCACAGCAGGCTCAAAACCTTCTGTATAACATCTCTGCTTCTCTCTTTGCAGGTATATATACTCTATGACGCAAAGACTCTGTCTCTCATGCTTTGTCCTGGTTCTTGTCCTTCTCATGCAGTTCCATGAATCTAAAGCAGAAGCTAGTTGCAATTTAGGAAAAAAAAACAGAGGGAAAAAGGTGCTTTCATCCTTTTAAAATTAATAAATAAGAAAAATATAGTTTACTCAAAGATCCATGTTAGCAGTTTCCATCCTCCTAAGCATACTCATTCTTCTTATATCTGGAGCAGCAGCTACAAAAAGATCTCTGTCTCCCCTGTCATTATGTCTAACAGAATATAGAAGATGTATCATGTAATCACTGGAACACAAGGAAGGAATAGCTTAAGCAGCTCTTGCAAAAGAAGTCAAAGCCCTCGTATCCGCAGCTCCTTGTCTCTCCGCCCCACACCCCCACCTTTGCACTCCCCCCACTGATGGGTTCCCAACTAAATTTAAAGGATGACACTGCTCAGTGATGATAATGGCAAATAAATAGAAATCTTCTTTCAAAATCAGCAGAGAAGACATACACCCCTCTAGGATGAACAGGTACTTGAAAGGAAACAGAGAGAACAAATGTGGGTGTTTTTGAAGTCTGAAGCCTGTGGGAGGACAGTGGAAGGACTGAAGGATTTGTGAGGAAGGAATATTACGTGTATTTTGGATTCCTGAGCCTGAAGAAAAAGTAAATTACCAAGGAGTTGTCACATTCATTGCCAAGGTGCTTCTGATTTGGTAACAGTTTCCACTGTCAGCTTGCAGAGATGAAAGTGACGGCAGCTGAGCAGGCACTCCAAACCCCAGCTGTATATCATACAGCAAGGACTGATATGCTTGTTTTCACTGAATCCAGTACTGCTGCTTACTTTTCAACACATGCATGTTGTGATCTTGAGTTTAAGACATATTTTTCAATCTAATATACATCCAGTGGTCTTTAAGGAAATTTTAAAACATACCTTTCATATATACAGAACCTGCTGCCTTTCATCACTGTTTCTAATGTGTTGCATTACACTACACTTAGCTATCCAGTAAGGTATTTTGGCATCAGCTCTGCTGGTTCCTGTATAAAGTAATCATAGGAATTGGATGGTAGATATTAATAAATTATCAGTTTGTTACTTACAGAAAGTTTAATGGAATAATATAGACCTTTATTTTTCTGATATGTCTTCCTGTTCTCTTCCAGGAGGAAGGCCATCCAGTAAGTGTTGACCTAAGACAGAATTCACTTCTCCAGGACTTGTGTGATCCACCTTAACAGTTCAAATGCCAAAGTCAATACATTTTTACTTTTGTAAGCAATATTTTATAAGCAAATGTATAAAAATACCTACTTAGGTTATAAAAGCCACCTTTTCGTAATGATGCAATGTAGTCCTTTTATTAGAAGAGAGTTAATGTAGAGCATAAACTAGCACACATGCTATTAATTAGAAAATAGTTTTGAAGCTTCTTTCCACGTTTTGCTGATAAGTAACTTTCCATGACATACCAACCAACTTTTAACCTCTCGATCTCTTGCCCACCAGGATCCCCAGGTCATCTTTTCACAGAGCTCCTCCCCAGCAAGTCAGCCCCTTATGTGTACTGATGCATGTGGTTATTTCTCCCCAGGTGTAAGGCTCTGCATTTGCTCTTATTGAACCTCATCAGGTTCCTCTCTGCCCAACTCCCAGTCTGTCCAGGAGACTAAAGTGATCACTGGAGAGCTGTGGACGGTGGAGGGGGAACTCTCTGTATGTGTTCGCATGTGTGTATGTGTGAGCACAGACCTGAGGGGCTGCATGGAGAGGGGAGCCAGCTGGAGAGTGAAGGGACTTCTTCCTACAGACTGTATAGTGCTGATGCGGAGAGACATGCCAAGCTTCTCGTCTGACAGCAGGGCCACCAGAAAGGATGCACGGGCAGAACGAGTTCTGGGCCCTCAAGGGTGCATAGTGGGAACACAGGGGAGAGGATTAGTCATTTTACAGACCTTTTTGATTTTGCTCTGAACTTCTTCAAATGTAAAAGAAAATAAAACTGACAAAAAAAAACAAACAAAAAAACACAACAAACCAAATCACATAATTCTAGTTTATGTACCAATAGACCCAGTTATTCTGTCTCATACTGTTTTGCTATTTAACTGCTTTCCCTGTAAGGACAAATTTTATGTCCTTCTCAATGCTGCAACTTAACTGAAGTCTTGTTTCAGTGATCAGCACCTTACCCAAAACCACAGGCCTCTTTCTCCTCAATGGCTGTTCTCTGCAGGAAGATTTGACTCATTTCAGCCATTACTTGGCATTTTACTATTGCACATGACTGACTAGAGCACAGCAGGTAAAATCCTACTCCCAACTCCCAGCCCATCTGATTGTAATGTGCTTTTCCCGTGGCACTGAGCAGTACTGGAAGGCCCTCCGTTAATGTACTGCCTTCTGGTTCTGGTCACAGTAGGTTGAGAAGGTTTGTTTTGGTGTCAACAACCTTTCCTATGGTCTGAACAATTTGATTTCCTTTCATTGTTTTCTGTCAAGAAAGCTATTTCTGAGTGGTGCTAGCCTGGGGAAAGGCAAGGGGAAGAGGACAGTGCATGAGGACAATGTCGGGACAGCACCTCATAAAGAAGGAGATGGGGGAACTTGCTCCTCCATGTCTCCCCACCTACTCCCCTCCACACCTCCCACCAATGCTGGGTAGGGAAATATCCCTACTCCTTTTCTTGCTACTTTTGTCACTCTCTCCTCACCCCACCTCCAGCAGCCTCTCTTGGGTGGGTGCAGCTGAAGTTGTCTCACACTTGGGTGGTGGGATGAGGCCAGGCATGGCAAGCGCAAGGCAGCACATGACAGAGCTGCAGAATTCTCTCTTTACCTGCTGAGCATGCCCTTACAGCTTGCCCTTCTCTCTGTTCACTACTGTTGTATATTGTCATACTGTTTTGGCCCTTTTGTTTTGTCCATCTTCTTGATTTCGCAGAGCTGGAGAATGTGCTGGTGAAGCACAAATGACTTTCTGTGTACTGCTTGATTGATTCCTCTCACATTCCGCTCCTCTCCCCACACACTCCCATGTTTTGAATCAGCTACACTGGTGAAAATCTGGAGTAAGTCTGTTACACTATATGATCAATGGTAATTTATAACAGAATCTGATCTCTTCCCTCATTGTGGTTCCTGGCTAGTACCATAATAATATCTTATTAAATGCTTTGAGTTGAGCAATCTGTTTAGCTATCTTTTATTCATCTTTCACTGTTCTAAGCTCATATGCTTTTGTTTTATCCCATGCTACTTATGGGTCTATTTATCTGTCCAGCTATGCTTCTCGAAGTCTGCCATGCTTACTCTTTCCCCAACACTGACAGTCTTTCAGTGCCCTATGTCTCACCTTATTTACCTTATTTTATATCCACTCTCAGTTATTGCTGTCCCTTTATTTATTTACCCATACTCTGCAGGAGTCACAGAAAAGCTCAATCCAACCATGAGGGTCCATGAGTTTGTAAACCCGATGCTCTCCTGGTCTCCTGTAAACACAAAGATCCAGTGTCTGTTTCAGTGGTTAGTCTCTCTGTGATGCCATGATCATCAATGGATCTCTGGAGAGCATAACTAGCCATCAGCTTCAGTACAGCCCAGCTGATCTGGGCTGCCCATCAGAAATGTTCACTCTGTAATCTGCATGCTTCTATTCCTTAGCTGTGAGTCTAATGGAAGTGCTTCCTTGAAATACAGTCTGAAACTGGTGTCTAAGTTGGAGAACAATGGAAAAATTGGTTGTGATTATATTTCATTTCATTTATTTATTTATTTATTTTTCCTGGGGGAACTACTCTGTCTTTGAGGAAGTTCCATTTGGAATCACTTAGAAACAGAGAACTGATACTTAAAACCCTGAGGGCTGTTTGGTGTAGAGATGAGATGCTAGAAATGGAAGCTGATACTTATATACATAACATAATGAGATGTGTTCCCTAGTTGCTGTCAGATAATCTGATTCCTAGCCAGGAGGTGATTCTACATACTCACCATGGAAGTTTACCCTTAAAAAGGTAGCTGTAACATTGCATGGCATGTTCTACGTTTGAGACTTTACTGGATGTAAGGATTTATTTTATGTAGGAATGCAATTTTTAGAACAATTTTGTTAACTTAAATATTTGGACCAGTAGACAGGATATAGTAGGAGGATATAGGATATAGGAGGAACCATATCACTAAAATGTGCTTACATTGGGCATTATGCTCTCTCCCACAAAAAATAATGTACATACTGGCAAACGCTTCCAATGCTTAATCCTTGTCTATTGAATGATACTATTATTGGTCTC
The DNA here is from genome assembly GCA_030625065.1 of Alectoris magna. Taxonomy (NCBI): domain Eukaryota; kingdom Metazoa; phylum Chordata; class Aves; order Galliformes; family Phasianidae; genus Alectoris; species Alectoris magna. The sequence goes on from CM060560.1 coordinate 92,898,781, forward strand.
AAATACTACATCCTGCTAGGAAATGCCCACGTCCAAGCATAGGTAGAAGACCTAGGTTTTCTGCATTTCACCCTGTAAGCTTTCTTGTTGAAATATTACTTGGTTTGGGCTAATATATGAGTCCCCTAGAATGAATACTGTAATGCCCTTATTGTTCATACTTTCCTTAATCCCCTGGTTCTCTGGTGGTTTTGCAGATCTCAGAGCATAGCAAGTTCAGTTGTAGCTAGAGACATTTTATGTTGCCCAAACTACTTGTTCCTTCCTTCTCTCTTATGTATTGGGCCTGCAGAACGATCACAGTGGACGATGATCATCACTGGGATGCTCTTCTGTGGTCTGCTCAGGGCACGGAGAATGATCTCCATTGTGAGACTGATGGGGCCAAGTATGGCCACTTCTTTGCTGAAGATCGTGCAGTACCATCCAGTGCAGTACCGTTGTACCTTTCTGTGGCTGTATACTTTGAAAAGCAGTGTTTCCAGTTCAGATTAGGCCTATGAACATAAATGTGGGTTCTCGTACTGTTGAACATCGCAAACAGATGAGGCCTCCAATTATACTTGCAGAACAAGAGGGATGCTGCTGGACTGCATGACCTTGAGAGTAAAGTCACAAGTTGCTTATGTAATTTTGCTGATGCATGTAAAGATAGGCACAGTCTACCAGAAGAGGTATGTGAAAGTTTCAGCTGTGCTTCCAAATCATACCTGGATTGGTAGGGTTGACAACTGTAAAAAAACTCTTTTTTAGTAGAGAAATGAATATATTCTCCAAGACTATGTAAAAGTAACACACTTAGGGCCTTACAATGCCATATTTACTGATCTTTTCTCAGAGGAGGACTTAATTGACTAACTTGGTTCTTTCAGCCATCCTCTGACTTAAGGAATTGTTTTTGAAGTTAGATGACATTGCAGATGGCTTTCTGCTGTTCATACTGCTTATTTAAAGTAAGCTATTATTTTCAAGACTTGAACTTGTAAAAATGTAACAATGTTTAAAATTTGACTGCTTGCAGACAGGCTTCCAACTCCTCTCCTAGGTTAACAGAATATTGTGGAGAGAGCCTAGGCCAGATAAGATATTCCAGCTTCTTAAATGAGTGGAGAATGCTTGATGGTGAAAGTCATTACACAAGGAATGCAGTGACACATCAGTGTACTCTTCCAGGGTAGTACTGGACATTTCACAGGATCATAAAAGTCTTGGCTTCCATTCATCAAAGACCTTTAAGCAGCTGGGCAGTCCAACTGCATTCAAGTGCCTAGCAGAACAAGTGCTTTCTTAGCGTTACATTAGGTTTTGTAAATCTGGCATGTATAATCACATGACATTCATTCAAAAAAAATAACAATAAAAAAGCAATGCATTGTATTTCTTTTTATTTAGGTAGAGAACTGTATTCCTCTATTACTGATAGAATGATCAAGTACTTCACCACTGTGCAAATACTGTTTGGCTTCAGAGTAACTAACTGTTTGGATGCATAACTTTAGCACGTACTCCTCTCAGGAAAGATCTGGTGATTTTTCTGGATTATAAAAATGAGCTTTTAACGATTTTATTTTTTTTTTTAACTTGAATGGAAAATAATCTTGCTTTTCAGTCACAATGAAAAATATTCATATTTGCTCCAATTACAATATTTTTCTTCATTTAAGAGATGAGATGATTGTTTATTCATGGTGCTCACATCAAAGCTCCATACAGAAGTAAAATGATTAAGAATCACCTAGAATCCTAGAATTTAAATAATCCTTGACCTAATGTATCATTGGGCCCTGAAAACGCTTGAGTTATAGCACATGATTTTTTGGTCAGTTATTCCGGATTTGGAAGGTAGGACTTGATAACAGCTTAGTTAGATCACTTTACTAATCAGTTATTGACACTGACACCTCCATTTAACAAGACGTCTTGAGAAATGAATACGTTGGATTTTTATTTTTATTATTATTATTATTTTGTATTTGGGATACTAGAAGAACACAGTGGATTTCTTGATGGGAAACAAGATAAGAATGTATGCCTGTACATGTCATGTTTCTTCCTCACCCAACCTTTACAAATTTCCTTCAAAAATCTTAGGTTTGAACTTCTGTCATAGTTTCTTCAAAATGGGGTAAGGGTAAACAAGGTATGAACTTAACAGTATTTACATTCAAACACGAAGCAATTTCTTAAGAGTGTGGTAGGAACTAGTTATTGCAAGAACTATTATTTAGTTTAATTGATCCCAGCTGGGCTTGGAAGAGGTTCTTGCCAAAAGCATACAAGTGCTTGCCAAGAGCCTGTCATATTTGATAGCTCACACTGTTATGAACTTGGCTTAGAGAGGTCAGTCACATAGCAAAATCTAAGCTCTCCTCTGCTGTATCCAGGCTAGCTTAAAAATGCAGATATGTTGCCAGCTGACTAGCAAGACGTTCTTCTTTCAACCTTGTTTTAAGAGGCCCCTGGTTTCTTGGAAGTGGGGGAGTGCAGCACTGAGAAGCATAGGGAAGATGTTCTACACATGGAGCAATGGGCAGCTGCAGCTGCTCTAGGATCCTCTGGGCATCTGTTTTCATTAAAACTTCACTTTTGCATTTGACCTATCAGCTGGATTCAGCATATGTCACTGGTAAAGGTACGCACTGTATGTAACATCACCACTTAATCAGCCTTCCTTTTCCCCTGTGAGAAATATCTTCTTTTTCTTTTCGGAGTACCTCCATCTCAGGCTTTTGTTAACTTTGCTGAAAATTAGAAAAGTTTGTTTAACAACTGAAAACAAATCATCACAACAAATGCACCATGTTTATTACAAGTGCATTAAAGCTGATGAATTCCCACAATGGCTACTTGACTAATTTAAGAATGGAACACAAAATGTAAATAAGCGTGAAATATCTGATTAAGGACAATTAATTTGCTAATAAACTCTGTCTACTTTTCCATCTCATTTCCCTTAGTAAGGATAATTTTATTTACGTTGCTTTCAGGCACTTTTTCTCATATTGAGATTTATGCTCCAGGTTTCCTTTGCCAGTTCTTTTCTATATCAGACTATCACCATGGAACTCTCTCAGCCTCTCCAGTGAAGCAGTTCTACTTTGTCTAAATAATTAAATATTCCTTGGACCGGAGGACTGGAACCTCTACAAAGGGCTTATTTTTTTCCTTCTTCTTTATTCTTTGTTTCCCTCTTACCCAGTGAGTGTTTAATTACAAAGTGGAAAAGTCCAACAGGAGAAATTAAGTCAGGGAAGATCCTCTAGGTCAGGGGAATTGGCATTTGAACAACTTTCTCCCACTGAAGTGAAACTAAGTTATCCTCGTGTAGCTGGAGATCTGGCTCATTTACTCAAAAGCACTGTCATTCTATTTTTCAATATAAAGACAAGAGCAGTGTTGACAGTAGAATCAATACGAGCCAACAGTGTGCCCTTTTAGCCAGGAGGGCAAACTGTGTTTTGGGGTGTGTTAAGTACAGCACAGCCAGCTGAGCAGAGAGGTGATTCTCCCCCTATACATAGCACTGATAAGACTTCACCTTAAATACTGCATGTAGTTCTGGACTCCACAATAAAGAAAAGAAATTAAGATGCTTGACTACATCCAGGGGAGGTCAACAGAACTGGTAACAGGGCTCTGAGGAGAGGCTGAGGACATTTGGGCTGTCTGATCTGCAGGAGGTTGAGAGGCAACCTCGTTTCTCCCTGCAACTCCCTGAGGAGGGGAAGCACGGAGGGAGATGCTGGACTCTTTTCCCTGGCAACCAATGGGAATGGCACAAAGCTGTACCTGGAGAGATTCATACTGACAGTAGGAAAAATTTCTTTACCATGAAGTTGGTCTCACACTGGAACAGGTTTCCTACTGAGGTGGCTGATGCCCTGAGCCTGTCTGTGCTCAAAAGGCATTTGGATAATGCACTTTAGCTTTTGGTTAGTTCTGAAGTGGTCAGGCAGTTGAGCAAGATGATCTTTTCAATTCAATTATTTTATTGTATGTTACTGTACGGTACTGTATCACACTGTTCCGCATCATACCATATTCTACTATATTGTATTGTATTCTATTCTATTCTAGGCTCTCTAATAAGGAAAATGAAACCATGAACATAACCATTGAACATAAAACACATGTTGCACAGGTTCATTATTATTACATTTGGAAATTAAGATATGAATCTGCAGGAAAGTAAAGAGATGTAAATCATCTAGGTCACTGGTTGCAATAAAAAACAGTTGGTACTGCTGAATTAAAAATGAGTGATAAATCTCTGTCCAGTTCTTTTAAATAAAAATATATGTAACATTTTTAAAATTATTATTTTGTAGACTGTGTTCTCACTAAAGAGGCAGTCTATGCAGCTACAAGAAATGTGTTGTCTTCTTAGTTGATTTTTAGAATCCACTGAGGATTAACTCCTTGTGACTTGCTATGACACTGCTCCTGCTGCTATTAATAATGTATTAAAAATATTAACAAAAATTACTAACATTGGCAACATTTTTGTGTAAGCAGAGACAAACACTGCAAGGGAGACACTGTTAGGAAAGCCTTCGAAACTGGGTCAGTAGAATGTCAAATTGAATGATTTTAGCAATTATGTACTAGAAATGGATATTTAGATACCAGATTTAGATGTTTACATTTTAATCAAATTCCACCCATAAGGAGTACTCAGTACAAATCTTTTGAGTTGGCCGAGTGTAAAAAGGTTACCCATCTTAGCTTCATATGCTAAGGAAGGGCTGAGCTAGGTCTTGGATAGAAATGATATGATGAGAGTGGTTGGGCAGAATCACAGAGATACGTCATTATCATTACATATTCTTTCGTATGTTGCCTGGCTTATAATTCTGCCTCCTTTAGTCTAGTGGGAGCTTTTACTAGCATTTGTCCATTTCTAAGTTTCCTGGACAGATCTAGAGCATGAAAAGTGAAGCAGATCTGATTCTGGGACTTGAGTTGAAGCCTGTGATGTTGCGGGACGTTTTTGCATGGTGTTAATGGTAGGAAATCAGTGGGCTAGTACTCTGCTGACATTAGCATGGTTTTAGGCTTTAGGCCACACCTGTAGCTTGTACCACCTTCTCTCAGACACCAAGTAAAACAGTAATCACAGTGTAGGTACTTGTCACCACATCCTGTTTGACTTGGGCAGCACTCTTTTGGCATTTCTGTCTTGGCTTGTATTCTTGGTCGCAGGCAGAATGATTGCAACTGTTTTAGATGATGAAGGATTTCTCATGCATGGTGCTCATTTCATGACTAGCAGTGTTTAATGTTAAAAGAAGCTGAAGTTTTTAATATCATTTTTGGACTGAAAATAATTACATTTTTGAACAAAATTTAACTTTTTTAGAGACACTCATTGACTAAAACTTGGTGTAGCTTTTCAGTGAAAATCCAGACTGTAATGTTTCTTCCACATTTTCCTTTGGTTTTGAATCTGCCCAAAATATCACATTTTGAAAACTGAGTATTTTTACAAATAACAAATAGCCATTTTACCAGAATTAGCTTTCAAAACTATTTTAGAAATCAGAAATAGAAATATGTTTTTTTTGTTTTCTTGTTTTAGAAAATTGGCATTAGAAAAATTTTATGTGGGACAGAGATATTGGTGGTGTAAATAACTCTATAGAATGAAACGCAAAGAAAACTGGTACTTAAAGCAAACATACATGCTCTTTGCAACATTGATTAGAGCATGGTAATTAACAGAAAAATAATATTATGTTGCCTCTGGTGCTTTGTGTGTTACAAAATTTTTGTCTATTACTCAGTGCTTAGAACAGTAAAATGTTACAAATATTGACATAATGAGGCGGAAATACAGCTTGTTGATTTCAACTGTGGAAAAAGACTCAAGAAAAAACTGAGTCTGCACCAGACCCCAACTCATATCAAGGATGATGCCTTTCTACTTTAGTGACATCAAAACTGTGCTCAGAGTAATGATTGTGATGCCTTACACACACAGTTATCTAGAAAAAGATTTTTTATTGTAGTTCTGAACTAGCTTGGTACCAAAAACAAAGTCAAATTTTGGTTAATTGCAATTAATTAATCAGTAACTTCAGAGATTTTACATATACCTCTTGTCTTCAGGGCCATGCCATCCCAGTGAAGTGCAAGTGGAGAGAGAGAAGTGCGACAAGAGACTCATGATCTGCAGTTGTCTGATTCAGGTACAAGTACAGAGGGTGGATAGAGTCAGGTCTGTGAGCACATGGATTATGGCTACCCTCTATTTTCATTATATCATTTATTGCTTTTTTTTTTCTCCTGTCAGTGATATTTTTTCCTTTTCCAATGACACCTGAAAAATGATTTCAATAGTGTAATAATTTTAACCATTCGAATTTTAATAATATGTTCTTCCTTTTAATTTCATTTCAGAGACTGAACATTGAAAATCACAAACAACATTTACATGAAACACTAGCTGCCACTAGCTTCACATTCATCTATCAGGCGAACAAAATCTCAATCTGAATTTTTAGACTGAGCTTTTATCTTTCCGTGGTCTCTTTACAACAAAATTGCATCCTCTTCCTTTCTGTGGCCTTCAGATCAGTCTTTCCAACTTCTAAGTGGCGGATCAAGGAAATCCTTATTGCTTGAAACAGCTCTACCTATTTATATGAACCTGCCACATGGTTTCCTAAAATACAAACTGACAAGGCCATTCATCTATGAAATGCTGCTGAAGATGGTATCAGAACCAGAGTGATGAAGCATGGTCCTGATAGCTGTTGTCTCTTCCTTGTTGCCTCTTGTGCCAAGGAGTGTCATCAAAGCCATTCTCCAAAGTACAGCTGTGAAATGAAATACAATGGAATATTCCTTGAGAATTCTACCCAGATGTGAAAAGGATAAATGCATTTTTTAAAACAGATTTTAAGTTAGTTAAGCTGTTCAGCCTGAAAAGGTCAAATATGAAGAAGTGATACTTTTGCTTAATGTAAAAACTGAATCACTTCTTTAATATGTATGGCCTCTAGGTGATTTAATTAAGCTATATCAAATTACAATTTTGTTCTTCTTTTCGTAATTATGTTCAGAGTTACAAACTTCATATCTATTGTTTTTAAATAGGGATATTTCTCACTGTTCAGGTACAAATACTTAAACAGTGCTAAATCTCTAGGTATACAGATGAGCTAGTTTGAAATTTTAAATGAATTAAAAGTTCAATTTCTGAAATGATTTGTAAAGTCTTGCTTGATTCTTGAGTGATTCCAGGTGCTTCAATAAAACACGGTTCCAAAAAATCCAGTATTCTGTTTCTGAAATTCACTGTTTAACCTCATTCTTCATTCATCTAGTATGAACTTCAATTTCATTTGACAGTATAGTTTTCATCTTTATAGATGAACCAGACATTAAAATTCACATAGCTTATAATGTACATGGAAAATGGCAGAAAAATAAGAGATCATTAGGGCTTGCATTGCTAAAATCAGAGCCATCTGACCTCCTTTAGCAATTACTGCATTTGATATTTAATAACTTTCACAGATTAACATTGCTGACAAATGGTCCGGTTTTGCAGTGGGTAGTTTAGCTCATTGGATCCAAAGGCAAATAAAAGAAAAGCCGATAAGCTTGTTGCTGTTAACATACTTGCAGCCCTTGGCCACCCCACATTTACCCCACTCCACAGTGTGCAGAAAGATCTCTGTCCAGTTGTAATAGGAAACTCTACCCCATATTATTCTTGTTACATATATACAGGTACCTATAGCAGAAGCACAGAATTCACATTCTTTGTGCATTCTGTGAGAGAGAAATAGCAAATGGTCAATTAGATTAGTCTTTTCTCAGCATCTCCGCCTGGTGCTCTGTCCTTTAGAACAGGGAGCGGAGTATCAGTTGATCTCTGCCTGAGGTACATGACGGTTTACCTCAAATTCAGGACTTGTTACTTCAGTAACAATCTTTAATTTTGGATATGTTTATTTATTTATGTTTTCTTGTCTACTATTGTTTTGAAATTCTTTTATTGCTAAAGGCAGGACAAAAATCATATCAAGCACTCTGTTACACTATTTTCTTTGTGCGTACCACATACAACAGTGTTTTTCTTTCAAGTGCTGTATTTCATTTAAAACTGATTGCACAATTTAAGTGCCTGTGCTCCTCTTTAGCAATCCTGGCTTTTTCAACCAACTTCTTTTTAAAATCATTTTCTGTTGCTAGATAGGAAGGAAAAACTGACATTTTCTTATGTAACAGAAGCAGGTTGTAGTACAGTGAAACTGGAAAAGCACTGCCAAGTATTCCAGCTGTACTCTCCAGCTATAGTTCTGCTCCTTCTCATGTCTCAGACAACCAGTGATGTTTCTGAGTGCTTCTGTTATCAGCAGGGATAATCTTTGTACGTCAGATTCACAGCTTTCCATTTAGTCCAAGACATGTTTGCCTCAAATATAAGCAAACGCAAGTTTTGTAGTACATTTTGTCCGCACAGACTGACATCAGTTTTTAATAGGTATGATACCACTACAGACCAGTACTGTTAGTGCCAGATCTTTTCTGAATCTTTTTTTTTTTACTCAATTTCCCGATGTTTTGGTTTATGTTCAATATTTGTACTGCCACTTTAGATTTCTCATAACACAAGGGCATATGTTAGATTCTTACACAACGTATTTAAAAAGAAAAATAACTTTATGCAAAGGAAGATAGCTTTATGCTATCTGAAGAGCAGCCCATGGGAGGCCTTTCACTTGCTGGTGTCTCACCGGCTCAGGACAAGCTTGAGAGCTCTAATGGTGGTGAGGCTGTTGGGGAGCTCAGATATGGGATTAGGGAAGGAAGGCTGACAGTGTTGGTGAATCTGACCCGATCAAGAGCAGCCTGCCTGTCCAATGGGATGCTGGATCACCTGACACATCCCTACTGCTGCCTGCTCACCATGACCATAGCTCCCCACATGGGATGTGCTTTGTGGTCTCCAGCCACAGCTAGCTCTTTGACAGTCAAAGGCACAACCACAAAAGCTAAGAGGGAATCTCCAGTGAAGAGGTATGGGCAAATACTCATGTTGTGTAAGCACCAAAAAACAATTTATTTATTTATTTGTTTATTTATTTTTCCCAGAAATCTTTGGGTGCTTTTATCTTAGCAAAGCCCTAAAGTTGCCAATTTCATGTTTAAGTGTAAAGTAAATATCTACTCAGAAGAGTGAATGCTTCTGTATTAAGACTAAGCCGTTTGCACTTATAAGACAGTAAATATTCATTTTAGGAAAACACATACTGCTAATTTCCACCTGCATCTGACTCAACTGTGTGCCAGATATCTGGGTTTCAGCACCTACAAGTTTCCAGGATGTTTTTCAGAAGGCAAATAAAAAATAATTTTAAATGTATTATAAAACTAACAGATGTTTGGGATTTTTTCATTTATGCCCATGTCACTACTGCAGTACAAATTAAAAACATTTTTGTGAAAAGTGTATGAGAACTAATCAGGAAAAAAAAGGGCAATGTTTTTATGAACGCTATTATCACATCGATGTTTTGCTTAATGAGATTTTTAGTCATGTCTATAAATATTTAATAATATAATAAATTTTAATAGCAACTGTAGTGTATGACTCTCACAGATTTTTCTTTAGTCAACGGTGGATTGGGAATTTAATATTAAAGATATTAAATCTATTTGCGCTTTAAACCATACTTTTTTACACGACTAGATTTTCTGCTGTTGCTATTAACACACCATGTGTGTTTAATACGGTAAGGTGCCTTGCCTTCCAGTTTTGAAAGGCAAATGTCAAATCTTATTCTACATGGTATTGAGTGTGGGTCTAATGGTGTTTCTCACAAGTGATAAAATTAAGCATGGAAGGTTTTGCTAGAAGATGTCCAAACGTTATATATTGGACTGCAAGTATGATATTGTGACTGTGGTCATCCAAATTATTATTATAATTATTATATTATGTCCAATTTTCCCTTTGTCCATGGCTGTTCTCTGTATGAACCTCTTCCTTATGTGGAATCTTTCCCTGCACAAAGTAAAACTGATCAAAGAGTTGCTGCAAAGCTATGTTTAGAAAATATTGTTTTACTTATTGTCAAATGTTTATATGGCAAGTGATATTTTACATTTGGCTGGGAGAGAAGAGAAGCAGATACTAGAAGTGTGATTTTCATATGGTAAGGTGTTGTGAAGACATATTGAATATGTTTCCTTCTTATAGGCTTTCATATATCTCGAATTTGGAGTTCATTATATGACCCGAAGGTTTAATGTTACCTGGCCTTTTTATCATTTTGCCCTCTGGAATTGGATGAAGAACGCTTGTTTTATAAACCAAACATACATCCAGCTTCTTATCTTTGTACTGTAAGAAACTGCTCCTATTTAGCATAGGACAGAGAAGATGCCCTGAAAACCCCATCTGATAGAGAGATATAAAATTGGTATAAAATTCTAACTTGTGGGAGAAAAAGCACTTCATACAACCATAGGAATTAGGAGAAAATAAAAACAGCAAAAATTTGTATTTTTCATTCCCTAATTGTATGTAGTACCTAACAGAATGCTTTGCCAGACCTGTAAATCACTGCGAAGGGTTTAAATTAAAGAAACTATGTCAGCCACATCATATTCCCTGTTCCCCAAGTTAAATTTGAACTGGAGTATCCATTTTGGACAAGTTTTTCTTTGGGTCTTACGAACTTGAATTAAGTATTTCCTATGCGATTGAACACCTACTCATCTGTCCCATCATTTGAAATATTATTTACGCTTCAAAGTTATTCTGCTTTAAAATTGTTTAGAGGCATCATCTTAGATCACTGGGTATGCATGCATGTCCAAGAAGCGTATGTATGTAAAAATGTATAGCTCACTAGCACTTATAACTAGAACACTATTCATTAGAATATCTGTTACTGTACTGATTTCTCTTATTCTTAGCCTTTTTTTCCCCCTAATTTTTTGTCTTTTTTACTTTTTTCTTTCTTTTTTTTATCCAAACCATTCAGCAAGTCCCTCTTATCAGTAAGTGTGGAGGAAAAAAAAGTCACCCAGTGAGTGTCAAGTGACATAGGAACTTGTCTTCATCAATAATTTCTAGTAAAAACATGACTCGTTTTAGAAGCCAAAGTAGACTGGAGGTGGCAATTGTTTCCTTCTTCTTTGACATAATGCCCCATGTGAATGGTTCTATTAGTGATACTAAAGCCTTTGATCCGACTTACTTAAATAACTAATGACTCATGTCAGTATTCACGTTCTGTGTTATCTTCAAATAACAACAGCAAAAAGAGAGTCTCCCTCTATGAATCAGAGTGAAATTCTTGCCATGATAATATAATCACATTTTTAATAGCTATGTCCTGAGCAGCAAGTTTGCTTTGAAGAATCGAGTATAATAAACAATCACAATAATTAAAAAAAAATTGAGGTTTCTTAAAAAAAAAAGAAAGAAAAAATTAAGACCTCTTTACGTAGTTGTTCTAGAGAATGGTTTTGCAACTACTCATAATTTTCACTTCGTAATGATGGATAATTGACTGAGAATGCAAACCGAAGCCACAGAAAACAATCTATTAACATATGCCTCATCATTCAGATAAAATATTATGTGTAAAGGAGTAAAAATATTCACATTTGTCATAAGTTAATTTGAATTTCCTCAGGATTATGATTTAGTATCACTAAACAAGACCTTTCTTGTTTTTCATTTTTGTTTTCTACATTTGTTTCTGTGAAAAATACATGGAATGAATGCAATTTTTTTAAAAGACATCTCAGGGTCTCCTATAAATATTTCAATTTGACTCAATTGCATTGCCATCAACAAACATTTCATTACTTCCTTTAGTAAAATGTGGGCTAGATCCTCATTCTGCAGAAAATCTCAGACCATCTACAAAGTTAAAAGCTTACAAACTGTATTTGTCCTGGAAACAAACAATAATTATCTTGCTTTCGTTGTTTATGTCCAAAAAGGACCACCATCATCTGTAGTTGTCATGGTTTTGTCACGGACCCAGATTGATCTTGATAACCCCGTGACAGTAGTCTGCCTAACAATAGTTTTTCTACATGGTAAGAATTTTCAGAACTATAAACCTCCATCTGCTATTTCTGAGTGGGGTCAGTTTAAGAGATATTGCTTATTTTTAAAACTTTCAAAGTTTTTTTTTCATTTTTTCTGGTGTTAATTACAATTTAAAAGGATAATTTCAAATTGAAAAAAAAAATGATTTTATATTTTAAAAAAGCAAAAACAAAGGAAATATTGATTATTGAAGAACTTTATCATCAAGAATCCTCAGCCTTTATAAAAATAGTCTAGACTAAGCAAGTTTTACATTTCTAAGGTCTATGCCAGCTTTACTAAGTCATTAACATACTATTGTGGTATGATTTTTTTCAATGTTGGACTGATTTTTGGAAAAAAAAGAATATATATATATATTTTTAATGAAATTGATGGGATGTATATGATGTCCAAAGAGAATATGCCTGTTATGCTGCAGCACCCATGGAAACTTCAAAATTCTTGATGCCATCTGAGTGTGACGTCCTAGTGGAAGAACCAGCGGAGTGGAACTATAAGTGACAACAAGAACTTACGTGACTCTCTCCTGGGTCTGGCATAATCTAATCTTTTTATCAGAGATGCTTCAAAACTTTTTCCTTCCTTCATTGCACTTTGGGAAAAGGTGGACAAGGGAATGATTGGATCATTTCTTATCACCAACATCATGAGGAAAAGTGGATTCCTCCATCTTATCTCTCTGGGGAAGGTTTATCTCCCCATGTTCCACGCTACCATGGCTCACAGCTTTCAATTTTTTATGTTATTTATTTATCTATTTATTTTGGGAGGCTGTGTGATATTTTGAGGATGGCATAAATCTGTATGTCTTTGTAATAAGCATGTAGAATACAACTGGCAACAAAGTCATGATTTTTGTCCCATCAGAGCTGAGGGCAGGCTTGATTTTAGTGCAGACTGTGCAGGTGACCAGTGCATGGGTTCTTCATGGCTGGGCTTCACTGGTAGAAGGTGAGGTGGGTCAAACTTCAGTGTTCTCCTTTAACTCTCTCTGAAGACGTTATCTGTCTTTGTGGAACTGAAAACTATATTAAATATCTGGATTAACAGAAGGATGGTCATTTTCAATTTAGCCTTCTTAGAAAAAGCAGTTAACTACTAGTGGAAAGGCAGAAACCATAGTAACTTTCTCTTTAATAAGTCAGGTCTTTTCAGCTGTTTTCTTTCTTAGGTGCTTCAGAAGAAGCATGGAATTGAATGTTAAAACAAGAATAAAAAGAAATAAACAAACTGTGAAGCTCATAAATAAAAGGGTTTTGATGGTAACTAAGTCTTAACTACATATTCAGCAAAGGCACCAAGAGATTTATAAAATTGCCACTAAAAATTAACTTTCTGTTCATTGTCAACTAAAACTGCATGTTCTGTAACAAAGCTGGACACTGTTTTTATCAGGCTTCCATCTTGCTTTAGGAAGAATGATTTTTAGTTACCAGGAATTCTGGCTTGTCAGATACCAGCTAATGTTGGGAGGCCTGGGATGAAGGGAGATCATTAAAGACAGCTACAGAACAGATACAGGATAGACAAAATCAGATAACATACTGTCACAAGAGCATGAAGTAATCAGATTATTTTTTAAAAAGAGGATGTGTTTAAAGCCAAATTCAAAAAATCAAGAGTGGATAGGTCTGTCAAATATCTTCACTTCAGGATGCTACTAAAATTCTTCAGAATGTCTAAATGCATATCAAGTGTACAGTTTAACATTTATTTTGCTTTTACTTTGTCTGGTTACTTTGTCTGGGAAGCTTTTGTCCTGATGTGCAGTTGCATTTGTGTCAGAGACACAGAAATGTTTAAGAGCAGAAATGTATACTCTAAAGTGCACCGAAATGCACAGAATACCACTGTAGCTACATATGGGCTTTATTTCTAGCAGCGCTGTGCAAATGTAAAAACCAACATGGAAAGCATCAGAGCAAGAATGGATATTTTTCACTCACACTTCAACTTCCAGCTACAAATCAACATTTCACTATACGTAGCTGGAAACAGAAAGGATGCTAAATCTTAAGTCAAAGAAATCTATGTGGCCTAGTCAAATAGATTTCTTGCCATTTGTTCTTTGTTTTGTTTTGTTTGTTTGTTTGTTTGCTTTTTGTTTTTTTATTATTATTTTTTCCACTAGTTTATTGGGACCTAAGGCTCTTGAATGTCATTTTAAAAGTAAGCCTTTCTATTATAAGCAAGGCCTGTTAATGCAAATGACAGATTTTAACACATTCTGGAAATGATAGGTTACTGTGCTACAATGCTATTTTGCAGCCTTTGATAAATGAGGGCCTCCACGTCTCTTACTGTGCAGTTATTTTTACACTTCTCTCCCCATTTAAAAAACCCTTGAGATGCATTACTGAAACTTACTCACAGGTTGTTACCAGTTCTGACTGAAGAACCCTTTGGTGTTGCTAGAGAAAGAAAGAAATGAGAATGAAATTCTGATTTTTCATAACACATTAAAAGTCAAATCTATACTCATGCAATGCAGCAAAGGTTCAGAGACTGTCGAGAGTCTGTATGCTTAAACATATTTAACTGTCTCTATTTTTTTTATAGTGTAGTATAGTTTATATATATATATATATTTATATATTTATGTAGCTTTTAGCTCTATATCATGCTTCACATGATATCATGGGTATCCTCCATACTAAATAAAAGAAACATGTGCAAACACAAAAGTGAAAAATGTCTTGGTATATAGTCTGAGCTGCTACATGTGAAAGAGAACACTGAGAACAGAGAGGGAAGAAGTTAAAAGCAAAATGACTTACAGGCAGGAACAAAGGTATGAGTCTTTGCTTTGAACCTGGGAGCCTCTCATGCCTTGCTGCCAGTATATCACAGGTGTAGGCCACATGAACCACGGGAAGAATGCGACTGTGAGGAAAGTGATGACAGGTCCAAGTCTGTTATGTGTTCATCCCATCATGCACTGGTGCATCTGTTATGCATTTACAGAAGTTTTCCCTTTTTCTTGTTCTATCTTTTTCTTGGTAAAGTTATTTAAACTAATTTAAGCAAATATTGAAACCATTATCATATCACCAACTCAGAAACACTTTCAAAACACTTTCAAAGTAGGAGGTGCAATCTTGGCCATAGAGAGACAGCACCAACTCTCCCTTGGAACTGCTGTAATAGTGCTGCCCTGGTACCAGTAAAAATCTGCTGTTTTCAACAAAAATCAACAGCAGAGCAATGACTGATAGTGCATTCAAGCGTGTGCTACAGTAAAGTACTTCTGAGAAAAGCTGTCTCTGGGAATTTACATTTTCTGCTGTACTGATGGAGGTGCAAGATGCTAGCAAAATGGCTAAAGGAAGAAAAGGTGTATTCAGCAGGTACCATGAAGGCCAAGGTCTACCATTGTTTCCTCTCAGCAACACACTGGGTTTACCATACGACCAGGTCACCCATCCATGATCCATACTTCAGTACATCTGCCACACTATTTAGTCATTCACATTTAGACACAGATAGAAAATATATATTTATCTATATCTGTGACTATGTTTTCAGTTCATTTTCACCCAGCAAGTTTTATTTAACTAGATTGGCAAGCAACATCAGTTCTGATAGCACCCTCAACCTGTGAGATAAAAAGCAAACCACTGACCATGCCTGGACCTTGACTCAGAATGTTGCTGTATTTGAGATAAAAGGCTAGACATGGATTACTGAAGTCACTTGCTTACCTTAGTGCAAAGAGCAGTAAATATTAAATGGAGAATGAAATGTTACAGTGAGAAAGATGGAGGAAGAAACAGGAGGGAAAATAAGAACTCGCCTGGATCTTGTTAACTGTTTTGTTTCAGAAAGTCCTGTTGTATAGAAATGATGCACTATGAACTGAAATGGTTGAAATGAAATAAACTCCTTTTCAAAATGCCAGATAGGTGTTAAAGTTCTTGAAAATGAAAAAAAAAAAAAAAAAAAAAAAAAAAAGAGTAACTCTCAAATTTAGGGCTTATTCAAATAAGCAGAGTCCACACAAAGAGCTTTTTCTGCTGCTGGCTGAGAGTATTATTAACAGTAGGCTTCCTCGGTCCATGCTGACTGTTCTGAAATGAGGGGATATTCCATGCTACTGCAGGTCATGTTGTGCCCTGAACTGGAATCTACACAGGACACCACAGTAGAAAACAACATCTTTGAAAGCAGTGTCATGCTGTAACAAAGCTCTCTGGTGTACATCTTGCAAGAAACACAATGCTCTGAACTCCACTTTTGGCAAGTTTCTTTTTCCTTTATGACCTTCAGAGATCTGTGAAGCCAAAGGAGAAAGAGGCCAAATGCAGGTCTATACAATTGCAAATTTTTAGTCCTTGCCATATCTACCAGGGCAGAAAGGAGCCATCTGTTCTTCAGATGTTTTTATTTATTATTTTGTGCTATAAGATTCCAAGTTAATCTGCAGTAATAACAAAGTTTTATCACAAATGTGATTAAGTGCTTTTAAAACCGAAAGTGATCCTCGAATTGCTTTGATGAAATGAATCACTGGACAATTCTGGACCTTAACTCTCAGTGTCTGTCTCTTACGAAGGCAGAAGAGTCTGAATTTAGTGTTCTGCTAAAGTAAAAGGGAAACTGAAAAATAAATATACGCATGGTACATCTGAAGCAGGGTGGTCCACAACCCTGTTGGTCTAAGCACTTTTGTTTTATTGAGGAGATCAAGCTAGGCAATGTTAACAACTGCCCTAGAGTGGAAGGGCCCCAGTTGTTGAATCTGAAGGCCTGCAATCTGGCCATTATCCCAGAAAAAAACTCAGGAAAAACAGTTTCTAGAGTGGGAAAGGAAAGGAGCCTGCGTAGAAGTAGCACATTCCTGTGCCTCACAGGTCGTTTGGTTGGTCTTTGCATTTCTGTTTTTATTGTGCCTTTGAAATGCATAATTTTACTATATATTTGAAGCCAGTTATTTGGCAGTAACACACATGGCTTGATTCTGATGATAGGGGCTGAGCCTTGTGTATGATAGCATGTCATCCAGTAGAAAAAAGCCTTGAGAAATGGTGATGCTCATTCTTCCTGCGTGAAACAGTTCCAAGTCACTGGACTGGATCTTAACTGTCTTTGGACATTGAAAGCATAGCAACTGGTAAATGCAAAGCCATTTGCCTCTAAGTGTCATGGTTTTTCACACATTGGTAGTGTGAGCTCTGGGTGAAAACATTAAGGATGAGGTTTCCATAAAATACTTGTTGAAAAGTGGATGTCAAACAAAATACTCCTCCCCACCTTGCTAAAATAAAAATTAAGTTAAAAAAAATAAACAGAAAAACAAAGAAACAAACAGAAATCCAAACGCCTCTAAACAATACCTCGTTCTGTACTGAAGCAGAAGTTTCTGTCTTCCTTCCTCTATCTCTTCTTTAAAGAATATGGAATTATTTATAGTCTCCATTCCATACTGGAATAATTTTTCATTTTTAATGTGTTTAAAAAATATGAAAAAGAGTCTTTTTGCTTAAGAAATGCAGATTCATTCCCCTCCTAAAAGTACCACTACGGAATTTTTCTTTCTCAAAGCATCCATCTCCTCCATTAGAATGATTAAAATCGTTTTAATGTAGTGCCAACTGGGGGATTGTTGCCTTCTCTCAAAATGCTGCTGTAACCTCTTAATCTCCTTTGTTTAGATTATTCCCATGTAGAAGGCTGCTTTCTGTCTCTAAACCTGCTAAACCTTTATAGAGATACATCATCTCTTTCATCTTTTTCCAGTGCTTGTTTTAGAAAAGTATTAGATCTGACTGTAAGTAGGGTAAGACTTGCTGCTTAAGTGATAAGGTCATCAGGCTCCTAGTCCTTCTCCATGCCATCACTTACTTTCACCTTGTTAAGTCAAGTAGTTTTTAGTGCTTATTTCTGTTCTTTTCCTCCTCTGCAACAGTAGTCAAAACAAAGGTTTCTTGAAATCTTTACAAATGACCTCTAATACAAAAGCACCCCTTCATCCCTGGGCTTTTGACATCCAGCCTTTAGAAATGATATAATGGATGGCTTGAGCAGCATCACTTTCATGATTCCCTCCCATCTGCCCCTGCTGTTTCATTCTCCTGCTGCCATATCTCAGACATTAGCTGCTCTGTAGTCAGAGGGGAGACGCAAACAGGAATCACCAAAAAAGTGCTACCAGAAAAGCACAGCACCACGTCCTATGAAGTTAATACCAGCCTCTCAACAGTGCCAGGCCTTCCAAGGGAAGCAATATTTTTCCAGCTGATGGGCATCCTCTGAAGGCAGTGATTCCACTGATGTCTCATTATTCACTAATCAGCCAGATCTGGACTTAAATATGTCTTAGCATTATAATAATTTAAACATCTGCATATTGTTATGATCCCTACTCATTAAACAAGATTTCTTCACTCATCCTGAAGTTGTAACTTTTATCTGTAGTGGGTTTATAATTTAACTAGTTAAAATATTAGCTATACCATCGTCAAATGGTAACACTGCTCTTTTTTTTCTTTTTTTTTTTTTCCAATTTGTTTTTCTACAACAATATGATTTTGAGCTGAGAATGCAATGTTGACTGATTTTGTGAGTTTGAGGGAATTCACCCCACAAACAGATTGAGGCTGAGAGGGGAAAACTGGCGTTGCGCTAGTGGAGCCATCTGGACAGTAGGTTAGGTTAGTTAATGTACGGCAGTCAAAACTCTCTGAAGACTCTTAGCTCTCTAAGGTGTGTACAGTGGACCACTACTAGTGCATAGGTATGTCTCAGACCCCTGAAAAGGTAGGCCACAGAAAGTAAGCACAGTGTACTTTGTGATTGCCCTTTCTCTGGTGGGGGAATTCAACATCAGACACTTGTGTTTTGATACTGATTTTATGTCAATTGCAATAGAAAAAAAATAAAATGATTGGAGTACAAGGTATTTTTTGGTGTTGTTGTTAATGCTATTTTTTAAAAACGACCATCTGAAGGTGCCACACTAGCAGCCATCCTTTTTTTCATTAACAGTTTCTAATTAATTTTCTTGGAGCAGAAAAGCAAAAGATGACTCTAGAAGCTCTCTAAAAGGCATGATGCTCAAAGTATTGCTTAAAATTTCCCCAAATACAACTATCTTAATATGATTCCTTCTGAAATCTAAAAATAGAGATGTTATCAATTTTCTCCTTTAAAATCGTTAGTATCTTCAGTGAATCACGATACAAATAGAATTGGTAAGCAGATTCCCAAAATAACATTATTAATCTTTTTCTAACCTATTTTAACTTTTGCACTTGATTTATTAAAAAACATCTTCTCTGTTACATTAAAGGTATGTAGCATGTTTCTCTATGAAATTCTCTGGTAGAAGTTTATGGCACAAGTAACTTAAGATACTCTCTCGATGACTTTTAGGTATTTTATATATAATGTGCTGTACTATTGGTTTACTTTGTATGGTAAAGAATATCTAAACAATTGATTCTTTTCCTGTTAAGATCAGCATATTTTTATTTTTTTTTTCCATTGAAATATATTCTAATTGGACAGAAACTTACTGATAAAAGCCAAATGTAAAGTTTTGTATATACTGCCAGAGAAAATGTGTTTTAGTAAGTCTTATGGTTGCATACAGATGACATCTCTTCAGTGTAAAAACTATTTAGTATGTATTAAAACAAACAGTCCCCTAGAAATGTATTAATTTCATAAGCTAAGAATGGTTTAGAAAGCATTTAAAGACTACAAATAAACAGTAGCTTGATGAGATAGCATACAAGAACAACAGTAAATAAAACAAATACTATTGCAAGTTTGAAGGGTTTAGAAAACTACCCTGCTTCACTCAATCAAAAATATTAAACACACCTTTCCTACAGAATTTCTGTATCCACTTTTGTAAACACAGATGCTTTAAAGAATTATGGCTTGCATCTAGGTGCTGTCCTTTCTGATCAGAGCTTAGACCTCTAACACTTTGCTGTTTGCTTGACTCTCAGAGTAGCTGGCGTTCAACCTGGTGTTCTAAGGTTGTACTGCCAAGGGAAAAAATATGACATGCATCCTTGTAAAATCTGTGCTGCTTTCTTTGGCATTCCCGTCTCTCAGGGCCTGCATCCATGTGGTAGTTCTGCTTTGTTTTTTCTAATTACTAACAGCTGAGAGAGTTTGAGTCCAGGAGAAAAAACTTAAACTAGCTCTAACAGGTGCTCCAAGGCCAAAACTCTTATGCAAGAACATGTGTAAAATGAGATGTTCTCTGCACCTGCGCCGCAAGTGATCACATGAAACAAACACTAGACAAAGCAAATATGAGACCACTTTTTCTAAATGCCTACATTTTCCAAGACACTGCTGAAAGAGGGTAATAAAGAGTATCTACCTTTCTTTAATAACTCTATTCTGTGCTTTTTTTCATAAGTCCCTTTAATCAAATAAGTTGAATCTATTATCTGCCATGAGCATTTCCACCACACTGTAAACTTTTGCAGTACCGTGGATGATATGCATACCTTTCCTGAAATTTAATTTCCTTTCCTTTAATTGGCTCTTCAGATATTTCTGGCATCATGGAAGTAGGCAGATGGAAGTGGGCAGCTTCACCTAATGTTCCTGAAAACTACTTCTGAAACTTTTTCATTTGGAAAATTTTACATTAACATCACTAGTTATGCAATGAAAAATGTTTGAAAACAATTGAAATGTTTATAACAGATGATAAGAACTTGAGAACACTTCATGTACTTCTGTTACAGTCAATAATGCCTCTGATTTTGAGATGGTTTCTTTAACAGCTTACTACATGCAAGGCCTTGACTACACTCAGGCATAACATTCACCTTACTTATTTAAATTATGTGTAAAGTTGAACATGTATGTTGTAATACCTGAAGTTAAGTCTACTCTGCAGGCCTCAGAGCACTCATGCAGTGTTTCAGGCTGTGCATGTGCAATATTTTCATGGCTGAGCCACTGTTTGACATGATAGTGTGTACAATGAGATCTTGTTACAACTCCTTCATTGAGACATGCACTGATGTTTCCTGTCTTCTTAGTGGTGATGTCTATCTGTATCCTAGCATTTACTCAGCTCCCTTTGGTCAGTGCCTGCTTCGTATCCTGGGTCTCTAGCATCCTCACTCCCCGGGGCTGTATTAAGGGTGCCACACCCACTGGACAGGGGAGCATGGAGTACATTAGAGTAGACTGGAGCCTACTTTGTCCCACATTAGTGTGAAAAGTTCTAGGGAGGATGGTGGGGAGCAAATCAGTGCAGAAAGGGGGCAATAAATGAGGTGATGTGAGAGAGTTGGATTTACCATACTGACTTGCTTATATGTATGTTTGTGCATATGACCATGTTTGTTCATGCTGATGCCTGTTCATAGCTATGTGGTTTAGAGCTGTTGCGACTTGCTGAGCCACAAAATGGAGATAGTTATAGTGTAAATTAGACTAAATTACAGCAATAAGCAGTAAATTCACTGAAAAGAATGTGATTTTATTTATTATTATTATTATTATTATTATTATTTTTTATCTTCCTGGAACTTTTTGGCAATGTTTTCCCCTTTCATATTACCTCAACCATTAACCTACACAAGAGGTCCAGTAGACTTGAATTAAAAACCTCCATTCATCTTTTCAAAGCTGAATTCAGTTTTGTTGCTAGAGAATGCAGGCTATTGCCTCTGACCAGGCTCACTACTCAGGCACAAAATGTGAGAAAGAAAGAGAAGGGTTGATGTGATGCAGACCAGGGAGAATGAGACAGAATGAGTTGTAGCAAATAGCTGCCTATCCAACATATGAAGTAGTGTTAGACAGCCTCATTTTCCATATCATGTGCAAGACGTGGCATAAAGAGACACAGCATACAGAGGTTACACATAGAGATGTGATATATAGAGACATGGCAATCGTTTGGTCCAGGTTTTGTTAGCAGCGCAGTGAAGCTGTACTCCATTTTAGTCTTTGAGTCTCCATGACTGCAAGGATGAAGATTTTTTCCAGCAAGTTCCTGTACCCTAAATGACAGAATGTGCTCAGTCCTGTCAGCTATCCAAGCTGCAGGTGTTTAGTGTTTGGCCTTCGGCAAGACTGAACAATCTACGTGAGTTTCTGATGAATTTTTTATGGAAGCTATCTGTCATATGGCTTACGAGAGACTTGTTCTTGTGTTGAGCAGCATGATGCCCTGTCTTTGACTGATTATGGTTTAGTGCCAACACAAATATTAGCCTTGCTGTTCTTGCTACTGCTATTAAATTAAGTATTCTTAATAGTGTACATAAATCACTGCCAGGATTCTCTTAGCAAAAATGCTGACTTTGTTAGCATTATTTATCAAATAATATCAAATAAATTTGGTAGCAGAAATAGTGACTACAGACAAGGACAAGGTTCCCCTCGTCTCTCTGGTGGAGCTAACTAGAGTTAACATGAAGTAGTGATGGGTAGACACACCCTGCGCATCACTAAGGTACTCTGTGGTCACAAAGCAATTTGTGGTGGAAAGTCAGCACTAGTCTGTGTATGGATGTTTTAAATAAAGCTTATCTATGGTGTTGGGAAACTTTATCTTATGGGTTAATATTTTAAATTAATGGTGAGGCCAAAGTGGTGCAGTTAAAAAAAATAATCAATGCATGTTAGCCTTTGGGGCTTCAAAAAGGCTAAAGCGATGTACATTAGCCTTCGGGGAAGGCTGGCTGCCTATTATAACTGGTAAGTCAGAGTGTGTGGATAGATAAATTTTTGCTCTCTACACCCTTTGCCATTCGCTTGCACATTAAATAGGGACAATTATTCATTTACTCTGCTTTATTCAGTACTTCTGTAGCAAGAATTCAAGTAAACATCTTAGAAAGAAATCAAAACCATTAATGTGCAAATAATTCATAGTAGGTTATTTAGCACAAGCGATGGCTGAGGCAAAAAATGTCTGGAAAAACAAATAAGGAATGAAATTAAATAAGAAGGTAAAGAAGTACATATAAAATCTGACTGATAGAAACCAAATACTTTTCCTTGCTATCATGCCCTAACAGCTAGAAGTATCTAGCTGCAGTAAACAAACAAGGTAAAATAGTTTCCAATGGGAGGGTATTGCCCTGAAAGAATACAGGAGGAGAATACTCAAGGCAGTAACTGGTAACTTCAGCTGCCATTGCACCACAATAGGAAAACATGCCATTACTTGCTGCCATTTATTCTTATGGGTACATACAATAGTTTACTCCAATGTGTTATTACTTGGAATTGGGAGCTATTAGATACAGAAGTGTAGCTTACTAAAACAATCTTGCAAAGAAAAGTATCCTAAATTTCTAATTAACTCAGAGAATTGTGTTAGAAGGGCATAGGCCACGCTACGAGCAAGTAATTTTCAGTAGCAGCAAGTCAGTATCACAGCAAAATCTGTGAGGTTGAGGGCCATCCCCTACATCTGCACTGTATTTATCTCAAGTTATAGTGTGGGTTTGATTTAGTTTATTCTCTTTGACCAAATGTTTCCATTATGCATATGATTTGGGGCTGTCTAAAGGACTGGTTATTGGTGATGTCTGAATTTACAGTACGTTTAGTGCAGACATAGAATGAATCTTCTAGTTCAGGCCATGCCTATGAACAATTACTGTGGTCCTGCAGGACGAATCAGCTATATTAATCGCACGTTATCTCTGTTGGTATATGCGCCAGTTGTTCTCATAAATTGCTGTTAGTAGGTAAACAAATGTATGTGATGTGTTCCTGGAGCACGTCTTGCCATCGCTTTACGTCTGGAAGGAATACATTTTATGTGACCTACAGATCCCCTACAAAGTGAATGAAAGCATGGTAACTGGAGAATGCCTTCAAAACTGTACTTCATGTCAAGCTAAAATGCTAATATAGAGAGTTAACCCCTTCAGGTTTTTTTTCTGAAAGGAATGACACAACAAAACTTCCCTTTGAGCCAAGCGAGCATATTCTTAAAACAAGCAGTTGGGGGGTTTCTTACAAAAGTGCAGTACAGATCTGAAATTACTGCTAGTAAAGACAAAGACAACGAGAGAAGCCTCAAAGCAAAGAAGGAGAAACCCAGAAGAAAAAAATATATTGGCTTGTACACAGAACTGCTGGTGTTCTGGCAAAGACAAATACAAAAATGTTTCTACTGGGATTAAAAAAAAAAAAAAAGTTGGAAGAGAAAGTACAATAACTGAGGAAAATTGGCAACAGAAAACAATCTTAAATTATCTGTAACCTTGTGTTGTCTTTTTTTTTATTCTCACTTCAAATTTATACAGTCAACTGAGATTTTTTTTTGTTATTTCTGAATAAAGCATAAATATATTAAAATAATATTAAACAGAAAAAAAGTATTATTTTGTTATTTACTAAAGTAGAATACATACCTGGGAATTTGAATGGTATTCTTGTATTCTGTATTTTCAGAGTGTAATGAGAAGTACGTCTTATAACTATTAACTGGTGAAAACTATTAAGCAGGATAATGTGTGCTTTATACTGTATTAACAAAGTGACTACAGATTTGCAGGTAGATTAAAGAAAAAAGTAAAAATCTACTAAGGAGTAAAGTCATGCTTTTAGAGGCTTTGTTTGATAATTTTATGTATTGCAAATAAAATTAATATGAAAGACAAACAGTGCTGGGGTAAAGGTCAATGACAATCTTTTCAATTTTCAACAAAAAACATGGTGAGCTGTAGAAAGTACTGCTTCTGTGTAGAGTTTCCTCCCACATTTTGCCTAGTAAAGATAAGCCAGTTAGTACTTTATTCAGAGTTGTCATTAGTACACCCTTTTTAGTCACTCTTCTACTTTCCTCAAGTGGAAACTCGGTGTTCTTTTATATCTATGTTTGAGGTCCTTCACACTAAGTTGAAATTAGTAAACTGTGATTAGGAGTAAAGTTCCTATATACAGGAGGACATAATAACAAAAACTCTATGAATTCCTTACAGAATCAGTTTAAAGTATTGCACTGAATTGCTTCACTTTGCAAGAACTTGGAAAGGCTCATGTACCTTACTGGCATCCTACTTTATTGTGCCAGGTATTCTGTTTTTCTCATAAACTTTGCCATTTATGTCAGAATACATATTCCTTTTCGATGTAAGAGTCCCTGAATTCTCTTCTGAAGTTTAACTTTGTGCTGTACAGATATTCTAACAAACTGTGGCAAGAGGCAATGACAACCGAGCACTAATTGCATCCTCTACCATAGAAACTGTTCTAAGCAGCTTCTGTTCTGGAAATTTGGTTTATCACAGTTACATAGTCAAAACGTCATCAATGAAAAGTCCATAATCATCTCCTAGGTGTGGTCAAACAATGAATGGAAAGGAGAGAATAGGTGATTATAAACGAGCAGAAGTACCTAAAACTATTTTTTTAGGAGTTGTTTCTCTTTCTCTATCAGGAAGAGGGAGCACAGGAGCCTGTTAAGGTGTGGAGGGCATTTGACCTCCTGTTCGCCCCACCCCTCCCACAGGAGCATCCCTGCCTCCCAAACCTGATGAGGGTGAGCAGGAAAATCCAGAGGCACATGAATCACAGTCTGTTTTGACCATCCTTAGGCTAAAGAAAGAATATCTGAAAACCCTGTGAACATTGATGGCCACTGTATCTTCTGAAGTTATGAATATAAGTCTAGGACAATCTACACAAGACATCAGTGGTGGTTCAAATTGTAGTGGTGAGAGTTAAAAAGGCTTCTACAATGCAAGGTGCATTGCACTGTCTTTAGATGAAGGGAAAGAAGCTGCTAAGTCTTGTTACCAGAACCATATGTGGCATATTATGTTTTCCTAGACACTAGCGGTAACCAGCTACATCTTCTGCCTGCCACTTAGAACACAGTCTTGAAGTAAAGGGTGACTTGCCTCCTGCCATTTTCAGCCAACTGGTGCTTCATGACGTACATAGTCTGATGTGTTACATTCCCTGCACTCCACTGACCTTTGCTTTCTAGGACAGAGGAAAAATTTTATAGTAGCATTTACTAAGCTACTATCTGAAGTTTTCTGAGACAGACACTACATTTTCTTTGATGAGACCTTTTTTTTTTTTGCAGTGGATCTAAGATTTTTAAAGATTTTTTGCTTAATTCAAAGTTCAGTTTAAACAATGCAAGCATTTATTTTCAAAATTAAATTTCAAGTACTTAACTATAACAGGCACGTCTTGGATAAAGAGACAAAAGCTTGTGTTTGGTTGCAGATCATCTATGGTGATCCTGTTGTCATGAAATATTTATTAGAATTGTGCTATTAAAAGATTATGGTACCACCAAGCATTTAACCATTGCCATCAATCTCTCACCAAATAAAGAAGTATATGCCCCTCTAAGCCCATATCTGGCTTCTCTTTCATGTATCTTTCTGCATGTTTATTTTGACTATCTAGACAAGATGAAATATGGAATTTGAAAGAGAAAATATGTGGAAAAAAGTGGACATTTTTTTTCTTTTTCTTTCATGAAAGAAATAGACCTATTGTGAACTGCAATAAATTATCTCTTTTGCATAAGGTATGTTTTCTGTGGAGGCTGGCCATGTTTGTTTCATATGAAGAGAATCACACTTTTTTTGCTACTCTTGAGTTAAATGCAGGAAATGTCTAATCATACCTCCTAAACTTTTGAACCATGACAGTGATTAATCAGTCCCTTTGAATTGCTCATGTTTTTGCAGCTAGAAAGAAAGTGTTGATAACTGATTAAGTACTAGTTCTCGAAATGTGGTGTATGTAACAGCAATGAAATATAAGTAAATCCTTTGGTTTTAGTGGGACTTACCTTCAGTCATGCTAATGTATCTGAATACTTGGAGGCTGATCTGGCTTTGTGAGTTTGGATATATTTCAGTCATTATTATGGAGTCATTATTTTGAGTACATTGCAAGTAAATTACTCTTTAAAATCTGGTTAATCAATCACATTAATCCTTAATGTAGAGATGTTAAAGGTATTGCTGCCAAAGCAATCACTGTTCAGATGCACTTTTTTTTTCTTTGTCCACATGCCTTACAAGAAATTTTTTTGCTTGTCCATAGAACTCTTGGTATGGTGGGATATGCTGTTGTATTTGGTTCACAAGCATGGTTAAATATTTAGGGGAAAAAAATAAGCTGTGTTAGCTGAATTCTATCAATCTTGACAGGATAAAATAAATTCTTGCGTGTCACAATGAAATTTCCAGTCTAGGAGGCATGAACTAATATAATGACGTGTTTCTTATTAGAATGTAGTTCAAAGCAATCTAATCACAGAGCCACAGTCATTCAGGTAGGAAAAGACCTCAGGAGGTCTCTGGTCCAACTGCTTGCCCAGAGCAGGTCCAGCTCAGGGGTCAGACCAGGCTGCTCAGGGCTTTCTCTGTGCAGGCCTCAAAAACTGGAAGGACGGAGCCTGCACAGACTCCCTGGACAATCTGCTCCACCATATTCCTGCCATAACAGTGAAAAAGTTTTTCCCCATGTCCTACTTGAACCACTCTTACTTCAATTTATGACTGTTGCTTCTTATTTTTGTGCCACAAACCTCAATAAATGCCTGATTTTGTCCTGCAGATACAAAGCCATGTCTTCTCCGGGCCAAACAACCTCAGTCCCCTAGCCACCCTTTACAGGGAAAAGTGCAGGATTTCACATTTCCTGTTGTTAAATTTTATGGGGTTCCTCTTGGACCATTCCCATAGTTTGCCTCACTGCTTCAAAGTAGCACCTCTTTAATTAAGCTTATCAGTTGTGTTCTCCATTTCAGTGTTGTCCTCTCACTTGGTAAGGGTCTGTAACATCCCAACCTGGGTACGTGGGTGCCAAGAGAAATCATTTCAAGTAAATTGGAAAAGCTGAACTCAAATTCAGCGATGCCATCAAGTGAATATAGAGTGACAACTTCATTAAGATTTTGTTGATCATTTGTGGACTAAATTTCTCAGAGCATTCTGAAAATTTATTTACAGTGTACTTCTGACTGAAACTGTGTTTATTCTAGAGACCAACTCTTGTTTGGAGCTCCAGTAGAAAAAAACTTCATACATTCTTTTTCAATAAGCAGCTTATATCTTACACTGCGGCTTAGTGTGAAATATCATTATTTGAAATAATAAATAACAAGGACATTCAATGAAGAAATACTCCCAACTTTTCGCAAGCACTGAGACCTGTGTTACCTCAAACAAAAATTAGTTGATTTTCCAGGATTTAAACAATAGTATTACTCTGAGCATTATTTGCTCTAAGACTTCCTTAGTACCTATTTCTTGTGACCCATTCTTTCTCATATAGGTGAATTTTTGTTTCGTCATTCTTCTTAATTAGTAAAAAGTTTTGAGACTCTCTATCCTGTAGAGTATGAGCTAGAGGTATCCAGTATTCTGTAATAAAAGGGTAATACAAGAGGAATGTGTTCTGTATGGAAAAGAATGTTTCTCTTTCCAGATTCTTCCATCAACCTTAGAAATTCAAATTGCAGAATTAAAATGATGCCAGAAATTTACAACCTATTTCTGAATATTCAGGTATGGCAGTTAAAGTATCAACTAATCTCTCTTAACACCCTACTCTGAAATAATTGAAGTCCTCAGAAACAAATTATTCATCTCAATGAATACTCCTAGAGTCTTCTGTCCTTAGTGTCATATAGCCTAGAATTTTTTGGTGGCATTTTATCTGTTGGATACTTACAGAGTATATACCATATGACATTCCTCCACACAATTTAGAAATTGTTTATATTACTTGAAGTATTATGTAAAGAAAAATTTTACAGCATTATAATGATTTATAAAACCTATATGGGATTTAGAAGCTATTTTGTAATTGTGTAACTGCACAGCTCTGCTGTGCAAACCAATAGAAAACAGGACTAGAATTGAGTTTGATATGTGCGAATACACTACAGGCTAACAGCTGTGCAAGAAAATAAAGATGTTCTCACATACTCAGAGTAGTAAAACACTTCAGAATCCAAACTTTGCTATTAAAAAGCTGATATTCATGATCCACCACTGTACATCAGGAGGCAATGTAACGAATAATAGTATGATTTTAGCTTCCTTTTATGTTAGATCAAACTTTCAGAGAGATGTACCAGTAAGTGAGATGGAGCTAAGCTATGAAATCACAAACATTGCTTTCTGTGGCATCCTCCCTTTTTTCTTGGTGGCTCAAACCAGCGTGCAGATGAATCCTACAATAGATTTGTTTATGCCCTGTGATTGCTCACATAAGCAGTATAAGTACTTCTAGTATTCTGAATGTGATTTAAAGAAATGTGATTATACAGACAGGTTCACAGAGAATAAATGACTCACAAAGGATGGATGAAAAATAGAGTAAACAGGTGTTCACCAGATAATGTTTCATTGGGTGCACAGAGTTCTGTATGACAGGGGCCCCTTTTCTTCCAACATGTGCTTTGGTACTCTTATATTTCTGTCCCGTATGGCCAAGATGAGGCATGGCCACCATGAGGGAGCTGCAGGCCACCATAAAGGCCTCCTCCCTCAGCCTCCTCTGGGCTGAACAAACCAAGGGACCTCAAACTCTCCTCACACACCTTTCCCTCCAGACCCTTCCCCATCTTCGTAGCTCTCCTTTGGATACTCTTTAACAGTTCTTACCCTGTGGTACCCAACCTGCACTCAGTGCTTGAGTTGGGGTCATACCAGTTAGAGCAGTGGGACAATTCCTACCCTCACCCACTGGCACGTTGTGGCTGTCATGGGATGTTCTTAGTGTTACAGAGCCATGACTGTAGGATGTCACAAGGTACCTCCCTGCCAACTACTACAATACGTGGACCCTGACAACAGTACACCAGTTGCTGACTAACTGGCATCTTGTGGCCTTCTGGCACAAGAAGCAATTTAGATAGAACAATCCTTCCCTCCTTTCTGGATCCTCCTCCACCAAAGAAGCTTAGGCTTCGTGGAAGCAGCAGCAAACCTGAGCCACTGGAAGCTGATTCACCTGAAAGTGACATCGAGCCCATGGAGGTAGATCTGCCTCCAGAGGAAGAACCAGTGGAGGTGAATCCATCTCCATCAGGGCAGGGCAAGTGCTATAACATCATGCTTGCCTGAAGATGTCACCACATCTGTTGGCAGCACACCAGGGGCTCTCAATTTCCAACTCAGCGTCGAAATGTCACCATCCACCAGGAACACCCAGCATCAGCTGATGCTCCCTACCTCCTTCCTTCCTTGTCCCCCAATCTCATCCTTCGTGAAAGACCTCTCACCTCTTCCTTCCCGAGCTCTGAGGAAAAGGGAAGGACTTGGACTGCGACTGATGTCCTCTGAGCTACTGTGCTGGGACAATGGGAAGAGTCCAGCATGTAGTCCTGAACTCCCTGCAGTCTCCAGGCGAGCCCTGAGGAGGAAGGCAGGACTGGGATTGGTGTCCTCTGAGCTGCTGCATAGACAGCCCGGAGCTCCCTGTGGCCTCCAGGCAATATCAGAGAAGCTGCAGGAGCAGTTGTTCCTTTGGAGAAGGAAAATACTTTCATTTGGACAGGAAGAAGGGCTGATGTTCAGCACGAAGGTCTATTCCAGCTACTCCATTAGGACTTTTTTTTAAAAACAGGACAATAAACAGTTTAAAAGGATGATACAATTTAAAAGAACAATACAATTTAAAAGAACAATAAAAAAGTAAAGCCAGAAAGTGCCTCTCCATTCTTGCTATTTGTGAGTCTGCCCTGGGACTCCTGCATCCTCCTCACCATTCCCAGTGGGAACAGTTTTGCCCCACAGTGTGAGGGTCTTCCCCCTCCTCAGGGCTAGGGAGGGGTCTGGCAACATGACAGCACAGAGCAGGCTACAGGCACAGCCTTTGCTCAGCACCAAGCAGAGAAGGCTGAGGGGGGATGGAGGGCAGCAAAGGTATCCCTTCTTCTTTCCGCAGGGCAGCACAGAGGGACAAGAAGTGCCTCAGCAGCCCCTGGCAATTGGGGCTGCAGTCAAAGAGCTCATGCTTTGATTTGATGCTCTGACAACTTGAATGTTTGTTTTTTTCCCTCCCTCTTGTCAAATGTAGAATAAGTACTTGAATTTTGCAGTTGCGGTGAGAGAAGTATTCAGAGAGCCAGATATGTTAGAAACTGGCAGAGCTCCACTGACTTACTGAGGTTATGCTGTCCCAGCATTCATAAAGGTCAGGTGGTTACAGACCAGTGAGAGCAACACAACATTTAGGTCTTTGGCCATATTCCAAATCTATGTGGTCAGCATTGCTTTTTTTTTTTTTTGCTTTTTTTTTTTTTTTTTTTTCCTGAAATTGAAGTTTATTCGCTTATATCTAGTTGCCCTTTGTAAATATTCAAGATAATTTTTTTAAATGTGGCCTACTTAGATAGCAAACCGGAACACTTGGCTTGCCAAAATGTTTCTGTGCTTTAGACTTATAACACAATGGCTTTGTACAGAGTCTTTTTCCCTCGTTAATTTTGCACATGTATCTTTTAAAGTGTGTTGCACTTGGGAATACCAGCCTCACAAGTATGTGAGCAAAATGGATGTTCTACCACTGAAATTGGTAGTTGTCATGGCAGTGAAAAACAGAAAGATGTTTGTGAGTCATTACTGAGGTTAACTAACACAGAATACAAAGGAAATAAAGAAAAGCATTCACTGAAAGATTTTTAAAGCTTCTCAATGACAGTTCTAAGGATGCAAATGAAGTTCTTCTCTTACTTCATCTGAAATTAGAGACTTAGAGAGATGGTTTGTTGGGATCTATTTTACAGGACAGCAGCACCTCTCTTACAGGCCTCATTTTCTTGGAGACGAGCAAAATTACTCACATTAAATTTGGGTTGTCATAAGTAAGTGTCAGAGAGGCTCTTTCTTCTATAGTTTTATTCATTCTCCTGAGTGAAAAAGCTTTTGGATTCAGCTCCTGATAGGAAGCAAAACTAATGATGATTATTTGTACAATCTTAGAGCTCTTTCTCTTCCTTTCATCTGGGAACACTTGCTCTCTCTCCCTCTCTCTCTCTGTCCCTGAGTTCAGCTGAATGGCAGCCAAACTACATCACTCAGCTATCTCATTAGTCTTTTATAAAGGGCAGGACAAAAAGTGAGCAATGCTGAGGTATGAAGAGTTTCATTTCAGGGAAAGGGTTCCTCTGTTCTGAGATGCAGTTGGAAAGACTGAACTTTAAGTCAATCTAAAGAACACAAGGAAATAGAATATTTAATATTTAATATTGAAAATACTGAAAATAATGAGAACAGGAACAGGAGAAGAAACCGGCCTTTTCAGAGCCATATTAGTAGTGTAGCAGGAAACTATGGGTAGAATTTTTAAAGCTCATGAATAAATTTGGAGCACAGTTTTCCAAAAAATATCATCTCTGACTCCTTCTATAAGGCAAGCATGAGAAACTTTGTGAGTACGTCACATATCCTACCCCATAACATCTGATTTTTGTCTGAGATTCTGTAAGACATAACTAGATAGCGAGACCTCCAAAAATCTAAATGTCTATCTTCATCTTTCAAAATTTAAATACATATGCAACACTTAATTCAGTATTTTTTTTTCTAGAAAAGCCATTAAAAACACTGCAGCAAAATGGATATTACTTTTTTTTTTTCTGTTAATCTTTTCTCAACAATCTTACCCCATTTTTGCAGAAATAGTGCATACATAACCCAAATGTATCCCTGCTTCATTCTCATTCCTTTCAGAATATTTTTGATAAAATTATGCTGCTGCATCTTTGGATAACTGCAACTAATTTCAGCTGTGGTAGAGATTTTGTTGCAAAGGCATTCTGTTTGCATCTCTGTTTGTTTGGTTTTTTTTTTTTGCAGTTTCAACAAAGCTGTTAAAAGTCTACTAAAAAAAAGCAGTAAGTACTTCAGGCACAAAAGAATAAAGTGGTGAAGGATGGAGAATCATCTATCAAGACGGTCACTGTCTTGCGCTCTGTTAAAGGACATCCTTATGCTTCCAATTGTACACTGAGAATAAATTCACATACGTGTTTCGAAGAATACATATTTTATTACAACAGCTGCCAATCCTTCTTCAAATAGGGATGGAAAAGTGATGAATTATAGCAGTTTCAAACTCCTGAAAGCAGAGCCTGATGATTGTTTTGATCTTTCAGTTCAGTAAAGCAGTCACTAATGGGAAGCAGGCCTTATGGTACACTGTATCATTACAGAAAACTATAACCGGAATCCTGAGTCCTAAAATACATCGAATGTTGAAGCAAAAGCATAAATGGTAAATCAAGTTGCTTTAAACTTTCACAAATTATGTGCTATGCTATCAGTTCACAGTTTAGTCTTTTCCTCATATTCATATTGTAGTTTGGCTAGAGAAAGAGGAAGAGAAATCTCAGCAGAGATTTGCCACATGAATCTGTGCTTGATGTCATTAGAAGTGGTACTGTTTCCATTTCTGATGTAACAGTAGGTTTTTGGAATCCACAGTGTTCCCCATTTGAAGTTCAAGCCAAAACTGACTTATGTGATCCTTATTCTGGAAAGATACACAGAGGAAAATTTTATACAACATACCGTGTTAGTAATAGAGCAAAGTGGTTTCTCTATTTGCATTATAACTTTGTCTTCTTGTTGCTTCAAGATGCTACATGCATACAGTTAACACTTAAAAGGATAGTCTGAAGACTGTAAGTGTGGAGCAGTTTTGCTTGTCTACTGCTTCACTCACTCATTAAAAAAAGAAAATAATAAAAGAAAGAAAAAAATAATAAAAAAGGAGAAAGCATCAGTTGGTTCAGCTATTGTGTGCTGGTTCCCATCATGATGGCAGCTTGATTAAGTGATTAATGGGTGCACATCTGCAGCAGATGCTGTCACCTCTGCTCTCCACGGCCTCCTTCTCCCACTGCCCTGGGGCAATGTGACAAGGCAAAAATCTCATCAGAAACAGAGGCAAAAATAGATGTTTTTACCCAAAGATAAAACGCTAGAATCATGCTTCTCCTGGGAACAGCCAGCAGTGGGGAAGGGGATGCTCCAAGCATGGAAAACAGGCAGAAAATAAGATCTGGAGGATCAGACTTGCAGGTCCTCTAGTGATGAATTGGGATTCATCATTCCTTCTAAATGGAGCTGGCTCTGCTCCCTAAAATGACTTGTCACTCTTGACAGGCTTGAGCAGAACGGATGTCAGACTGCTCTCTTCCCACAGACCTGCAGAGGTACCTGATCCCTATGTACCTGCCTGCTTTTCCTGTCCTGTCCTAGTTGTATGTAGTGATGATAGAGTTGCTGAAGCCAGGAGAAATGTTATAGAGTGGGAAGAGCCACAGCCCCTTGCAAAGTGCGCTAAGTACTTTAACAGCTGCTTTTGCAGCTTTGCACTGAACTTAAACTTTAGAGTTGATCTGTGGTGGAGATTAGTGCTCTGCTTTTACAATGGGAATTGATAACAGTTTCTTGTTTGTTGTTGCTGTTGTTATATGGGTTGGGTGTTGTTTTTTTTTGTGTGTGCGTGTGTGGTTTTGTTTGTTTGTTTTTGTTGTTGTTGTTGTTGTTTCCTGAAAAACATAATATAAGCCAGCAGTGTGCGCTTGCAGCCAGAAAGGCCAACAGTATTCTGGACCGTTTCACAAGAGGGGTGGCCAGCAGGGAGAGGGAGGGGGTTGTCCCCCTCTGCTCTGCCCTCCTGATGCCTCATCTGGAATACTGCATCCAGACCTGGGGCCCCCAACACAAGGAGTGGAGCTGTTGGAGCAGGTCCAGAGGAGGGACATGAAAATGATCAGAGGGCTGGAGCACCCCTCCTGTGAAACTGAAGGGAGTTTATAAACAGAAGGGAGACTGACTTGGTGTGACAGTGACAGGACAAGGGGGAATGATCTTAAAATAAGAAGGAAGTTTTAAATTAGTTGTTAGGAGGAAATTCTTTATTCAGAGATCAGTGATGCACTGGCACAGCTGCCCAGAGAAGCTATGGTGCCCCATCCCTGGAGGCGCTTAAGGTCAGGTTGGATGGGGCCCTGGGTAGCTTGAGTTGGTGGGGGGGGCAGCCCTGCCCATTGTAAGTGAGCAGAGTGGGCTTTGAGGTCTATTCCAAACCAAGCCATTCTATGATTTTATGATTCTATGATTTCATGATAATGCTGCATGTCTGCACCCATCATTCACTGGATCTCTGTCTTGCCAGGAGGCTGTCTTGGTTACCCCTTTGCCAGACTGTTTCATCACAGATGCATTTCAGAGGCTTTCAACAGACAGTCTGACACCCAACACTTTTTCGCCACTGTTGGTCCGAGCAGTGAAGGGGCGTGATGACGTGTTGCTGATGTCACAACTCTGAGGAGAACATCCACTCAGCATCACGCTTGGCTAGTCTTAGAGCTCTGTCTTCTGTGTAGTGGCACCTTCCCGTAGAGATTGCAGGGAGGAAGGGAACACTGCTTTTACTCTCTCTTCTCTCTCCCCCATCAAACTTGTTCAACCCCTGCAGTGGGGGATGGACCATCTTGCCCGGTGCTTGCCCAAGGAGGAAGGCTACTGCCAAGAGAGTCTGGCTCAGAGAGAGTAGGAGCTCAGAATAACACATTTTCTATGTGTAAATGTCCAGCTCTGCTTAGTATCAGAGACAGCTGTCCTGTTTACACAGAATCTTACCTGATATGTGCTATTGTACTTTACCACACAGGAAAAGGCCAGCAAGGGCATTCTTAAATGGAAGCATGGTTCACCAGTGGATAAACAAAAACTAGTCAGAAATTTCCAACAATAATCACTCTGTAAGTTGTTTCTTGGTTTTGTTTTTGTTTCAGGGCTTTCTATATCCTTTGAGTGGAGGGGTTGTTAATTCCAGGTACTGCAGGCCAAGGGAAAAGGAGCAGACCTGGAAAAACCACATCCTCTCCCAGGAGCAGAGCTTTCGTCTGGCTGTGTGTACTTAATTCCAACCAGCTCCACAGCTATTGTGCAAGTGGGGCTCAGCGCAGAGCTTGGCCTGCCGATTTTGCAAGCATCACTTTAAGTTTCAGACATGCTCTTATCCCATTAAGCAAACAATTGTTTGTAGGGCAAAATGAATGCTCTACACTAAGCTGTCCTGAGCCTGCACTTGGCTGCTGCTGCTTTTCTATTGCTTCCTACAAAACCCTCTGTGTCTGACCGCTGGGTGTCAGTGAAAGACTGTGGAGTAATTTTCTGTAATTAAATATACATGAGGTTCCCTGGCCTCCCTGGGTGTTCCCCAGTTAAGGTGGCCTGGGCAGTTTGGAGCTAGCATATACACAAGGAGTGTATGATCATCAGGAAAAGCCTCTCCAATCAGTAAACCTATTTATCAATTTGTATGAAGTAAATAATTATACCATGAGCAGTTAAGAAATAAAAGAAAAATGGTTATCTTTTTTTTTTTTTTTCACTGCTTCCAGCATAGTACAAACAACTAGCAGAATGCTGTTATATTTTACCATATTCATATACCCTGATCATTAATCACCAATACACAGTCCTAGAAGGTGCTGTCATTAAGAACAGAGAATTAGTGGTATAAGGCTTATGTAAAGGTATGAGAACTACGGGTGAACTGCACCCCAGTCAAGCACGCTTTTGAGACTTCGCCCACTGTTGATAGGGTGAGGTGGGGTGACTTCCTGAGGTGAATGCTCTGGCAGGCTGACAAGAACCACAAGAATATCTAATACAGGATAAAGTACAAGCTAAAAAGTCAGTGACAACTTTCTTTAAATGAGAGGGAAAATGAGTTTTATTGAAAAGAATGTGTAAATACGTAAATCCACGTAACAGCACCTGTATTTGATTCTATGATGCTATAGACTGGATATTAGGATAAAGTTTTTTGCATTAAGGATTGTAAGGCCCTGGCACAGGTTGCCCAGAGAGGTGGTGGATGCACCATCCCTGGAGACACTCAAGGTCAGGTTGGATGGGGCTTTGAGCACCTGATGGAGCTGTAGGTATCCCTGTTCACTGCAGGAGGGTTAGAGGCCTCTAACAGTTCCTTCCAACTCAAATGATTCTATAATTCTGTGATTCTATCTGAGCTATTGATTCAAATTTTCAGTATGTCAGCAATGTAACACACAGGTTGTTGGAAACAAATTTTGGAAGTCTGGCAGGAAACAGTGGAAGTGGCCTTTCAGTGCTGAGCAAGTGTCACAGCATTTGTGGCTATGTAAGAAGCACTCAGTTGTATATGGTATATAGAGGCATGGCTGAGCGCTGCTGAACTTTCCTCGTTTTCCTGCTCCCTGACAGGGCCACCTCCGCTGCCCGGGCCGCTAGAGGCCCCTCGGTTCCCGCAGAGCCACTGCAGTGCAGCTGCAGCCTATGCTCGGGGCGCGGCGTGTGCTGCGGGTGCGGGCGGCAGAGTTTCCATTTCCATCGATGTAACATCGGGTCTGCGGGTCACAGGAAGGGTTCCTAGGCAACCGGAGTCAGTGTTATGTATATTGACAATAACGTCGTTTTACAGAAATTTAAAAGGAAAAAAAAGCAAAAAAAAAAAAAAAGCGTTATTGCTTTACTCTCAAGCCAAAGTGCTCAGCCTGTACCTCTTTTGGTACTCCAGTGTATGAAAGCAGTTAATTACATGCTAAAATTATCACAATATCAGTCGTAATTAAACATGTTGAAATGGTGCTTGAGAAGCCATGAGTTCTAATTGGAGTCCTAATTTTATTATTTTAAAAGCTTTTTTGTTGTTTTTTTTTTGTTGTTGTTGTTGTTTGTTTGTTTAAGTTTTTGCTTTGGCAATGAATTGTGAAGATTATTTACAGTTCTGTTATCATTTGCAGAATCAGAGGCTCACAGAACTGTTTGAGTTGGAAAGGACACTTAAAGGTCAGCTGGTCCAACTCCCCTGCTATAAACAAGGACACCTACAGTTCCATCAGGTGCTCAGAGCCCCATCCAGCCTGACACTGAGTCAAGGACAGGGCATCCACTGCCTCTCTGGGCAACCTGTTCCACTGCCTCACCACCCTTATCATAAAAACTTCTTCTTTTTATCCAAGGTAAACCTCCTCTCTTTTAGTTTGACACAATTTTCCTTTGTCTTGTCCCAGCAGGCCCTGCTAAAGATGCCCTTCCTTCTTACAGCTCCCTTTTAGACACTGAAAGGCCGCTATCATGTCTCCCCAGAGCCTTCTCTTCTCCAGGCTGAACAGCCCCGATTCTCTCAGCCTGTCTTCATAGATGAGGTGCTACAGTAGTCAGAACATTAAATACTTTTCTCTTTTACTATGAAATGGGATTGAGAGTGTTCTGTGAATGAGCTCTGAAGTGTTTCATATCAAAATCCATAAACTTAACATCTTTCAACATTAGGGATTACAGATTCAGTGGAGACTAGGCATTTACACATGTGATTTGATTTGGCCTAAATAGATCACATTGCAAATTAGATTTTTACAGTGGCAGAGTATACTGCTACTTTCAGAAATGTGCATATTACATTTCTAGCCTGGAAAACTAATGTATGTTTTGAATTAGATGCCATCTAATCTAAGATAATACTTTTCTAATTTGTAAAATATGATTAATTAAAAATTATGTTGTTCAGTGCCATCATTCATTATTGTTGTGCATTACCTTGATATATGACTTTAATCATGACTTCTACAAGTAAAGGTCTAAGTGTATCAGAATTATATTTGTTGGGAAATTGAGTAGACCTCTCTTCCGTGATGTTGTACAGTACTTACCACTCTGCCCTGATTTAATGACTTTTAATAAAAGACGAAGCATATGGTAACCTGTGAATTCTCCAGATAAAGCTACTTTAAGTCAGATCTTATCTGGTAGTGTGGTTCAGATTTAACCTGTTCTAACAATCAGTCTGAAGGACTGATGGCATTTTGCTCCTGTCACAGGAATGTGGTGGGCAGCAGTACAAGCTGACCCTGGAGGCATTCCTCCTTTAATCGTCCCATCCATGATCTCTCAGCTCCTGCCAAGCTGGAGCAAGGACTATTCAAGTGAGGACATCAGGGACTTCTTGCAGTCACTGTGAGTGCCTGCAAGTTTGCCTCACAGGAACATCTAAGGCTGCATCCAGTTGTGGAGTCCTCAGTACAGGAGTGATGTGGACCTGTTGGAGCACATACAGAGGAAGGCCACAAAAGTGATCCAAGGGATGGAACACCTCCCTCACCTACGAGGACAGGCTGAGAGAGCTAGGGCTGTTTGTTCTGGAGAAGAGAAGGCTCTGAGAGTGGCCTTTCAGTGTCTGGAGGCAGGCTGTGAGAAAGGGAGCAGACTCTTAAGCAGGGTCTGCTGTGATAGGACAAGGAGAAATGGTTTCAGATTAAAAGAGATGAGATTTAGATTGGACATAATGAAGAAGTTTTTTGCAATAAAGGTGGTGAGGCGGTAGAACAGGTTGCCCAGAGTGGCAGTGAATGCCCAGTCCTGGAGACACTCAAGGTCAGGCAGGATGGGGCTCTGAGCACCTGATGGAGCTCTGGGTCTCCCTGTTCATTGCAGGGGAGATCGATCAGATGACTTTCAAGTATCCGTCCTGACTCAAACGATTCTACCATTCTGTGATTTTGTGCATCTGTGACTTTGTACAGAAAATGCAATGTCTTAAAGCATAACTCTGTGGTAAAGCTGCTGACTGCAAAGAAAAAGAGCTCTTCAAAAGCAGAACAAAAAAATTTATCTCTCTGAATTCACAACATATTACTCATTGTAGCATAATACTATTAAATTAGATCATATTCTTAAGGAGGAATATCAATTTTAATCAGTTGTTTCCAGAGAAGGAACCACTTCTTGCCCTTTCCTTTCCTTTCCTTTCCTTTCCTTTCCTTTCCTTTCCTTTCCTTTCCTTTCCTTTCCTTTCCTTTCCTTTCCTTTCCTTTCCTTTCCTTTCCTTGCCTTGCCTTGCCTTGCCTTGCCTTGCCTTGCCTTGCCTTGCCTTGCCTTGCCTTGCCTTGCCTTGCCTTGCCTCCCCTCCCCTCCCCTCTCCTCCCCTCCCCTCCCCTCCCCTCTCCTCCCCTGCCCTCCCCTCCCCTCTCCTCCCCTGCCCTCCCCTCCCCTCTCCTCCCCTCTCTTCTCTTCTCTTCCCCTCCCCTCCCCTCCCCTTCCCTCCCCTCCCCTCCCCTCCCCTCCCCTCCCCTTCCCTCCCCTCCCCTCCCCTCCCCTCCCCTCCCCTCTCCTCTCCTCCCCTCTCCTCTCCTCTCCTCTCCTCTCCTCTCCTCTCCTCTCCTCTCCTCTCCTCTCCTCTCCTCTCCTCTCCTCTCCTCTCCTCTCCTCTCCTCTCCTCTCCTCTCCTCTCCTCTCCCTTTTTTTGGAAACTTGTAGATGAAGATTTTTGTTTTATGTTTTATGATGAGATCAACCATAGATAAAATTGGTCCAGAAATGAGTCATGGGTTTTCACAGTGAAGGCAATTAATCATTGGACCACCCTGACATAGGCTGTGGTGGATTTTTCATCACTAGAGTTTTCTTTCAAAGTATAATGTTTTTATAAAAGACATGCACTCATTCCAACGAGATATAATTTGGGAATGTCTTCGGACCTGTGTTGCACAGTAGACCAGCCTAAGTTGCTATAGCAGTCTTTTCTTGCCTTTCGATTTGTGAATACATGTTTGTGCGTATATTTGCTACAGTAGTTATTTAAGATATTTAATTTTCA
The DNA here is from genome assembly GCA_030625065.1 of Alectoris magna. Taxonomy (NCBI): domain Eukaryota; kingdom Metazoa; phylum Chordata; class Aves; order Galliformes; family Phasianidae; genus Alectoris; species Alectoris magna. The sequence continues at coordinate 92,939,459 of CM060560.1, forward strand.
CTGTTTCCTTTTGTGGTGGTGGCACCACTCATGTTTCTCTAATGAAAACAGCATTGAAAAAATTATTGACTTTGGCTACTTTAAGGCTGAATAAATAAATCTTTTCATTAAATCAAAAGGATTAGTGAATGCAAAAGAGAATAAGAGCACACATACAAAGAATTTTAAGAGATCAGAAATAGAACCAGTTGACTTAAAAGCATAATATTTAGGAAGGCCAAAAAAGTGGCTTACATTTAAACATGCCAGTTAAACAAAACAAAACAAAACAAAACAAAACACCACTTTCTAATGTTATGTTAATGTTTCTATTGTTATATCAATTAAAAAAAAAAATTATCACATAAAACCTGGAGAATACCAAAATCTGTCACAGGCTGAAGTCTGCTTCAAGCAATACTTTACTGTTTAACATGAGTAGCTGTGATTTAAAAGCATTTTAATAGAAATATATGCATGCATATTTGCATGTATGTACATACAAGCATATGTCTGCATATGTACATAAGGAATCATCTTAGAAAAAATAATATGTCCAAAGAAAAGGTCTGATAATTTGTATTTTAATTACCTTAATTTGTATTTTAATATAGATATGTACATGGAGTTTATGCCTATACAAATGAATATTACAAAGCAGACAACATGCGGAGAGCACGTGTGGCTGTTGTCAGAACACTCCCAACATTCCCAAATTGGGACTACCCCGCCAGCAGCTTTGGTCATGTGCCCCATCCCCTGACAGATGCAAGAAGAGGAAACACTTCTCCAGGACACATCATCTCTGCCATCTTTGTATGGTCTCTCTCGTTGACTGATGGGGTGATTGCAAACTAGGTAGAGTGGAGGCCAATCTGGATAAACTAGGCTTCCTCTGGGAAGTGCCATGCATATTTGAAACGCATGGTGCAGTGTCCTGAAGTCTGAATCTCATGTGGGTATTTGCAAAAGCACTCCATGAAAGGACATAGGGTAGCAGTGACTCTTTCCTTCTAAGTGCCCTGGGCTCTGCAGGAGCCCATTACATGGAACACTGTATAACTGTCCCTTGTCCAAAGCAGCTGCCTGCACAGAGGAGCTGGGTCAGCAGCTGCTTGCCAGATGTAGAGACAAGTGCTCAGCTGGTGCAAAATGGGAAACGACAAGTGACATTGCTCTCTGTCTGCCACTCAGGAGCAAAAATCAAGGGTTTCCTGAGGCTTTTATCAACCTCCCTTGCCCTTTAAGGGAAGAAAATTGTTGGCAGTGGTGTGTGAGACAAGATTCCAAACCTCTCTTCAAGCTTTCAGTATTCCATTTTAATGGAAAAGATTATGCTCAGTGTAGTTAATACCACTATATTTATTGATGGTGTGTGGATTGATAGGTGTTCTGCAGAGACAAAAGGAAGTTGTTTTTTTCATTCAATCTTGCTCCTTTTCTATCTTTCCATCATTTAGTTTCAATTAAAAGATTAGTGGCAGTTTAGTTCAGTTGCTATGGTGTGGAGTTCCTGCTTCTCTAATTACAGTTAAGGATGGAGTAGAGATAAAGAAGTAATCATGTAGATTTGAAGAAGGAATAGCTATCTTCTAGCCAACGGTTTTTAACCTCAACTCAATTACTATCTATGTGCCAAAAAAAAAAAAAAAAAGAAAAACAACAAAAATTAATATTTGTATTTGAGTATAACATATTGAAATAATATTTATTTATTTATTTATTTATTAACTTCAAGGTCACTTGTTGCTAATGTATGTACTTCTTCATTCCAGTGGAAATAACATCCACTTGAAACGATTGGTTGGTCAGTCGTACTTCTGAGTACAAATCCTCTAAAGGAGCTGCAGCTCACAGCACTCAGGAAAGCAGTTGCACACAGAAAGCTTATTTTCTTGGGCTATTGTTTACCTTTTAATCCTCTTATTCTTTTCTCTGCAGAATAAAGTGTTGCAGTAGTTTAGGTTGTTGCTGTTTGCTGTGGTTGTTGTTGTTGTTGTTGTTTTTCCCCGCAGCTACAGAATGGTCCTTTCTTTATAAGACATACAATTATTTCTCGAAGAAGGAAGTTATACCTGCATGTAGCCAGATCAGGTTATAAGTACAGATCAGGTTATAAGTACTACGCGTAATGTGTCTTTAAAGCCTCATACCTGATTTGCTAAATTTACTTTTAAGCTGACCACTTGAAAATGGACTAGTTCACTGGTGGAACCGCTTCCTTAGCCTTCTTAAACACAGTAAGGCTGCTGCTTCTCTGCTTCTCTCTACTGAATTAGTTTCCACACATTTGAAGGAATATAGCGATTAGTTGTACTTTTTTTTTTACTTTTTTTTTTCTTTTTTTTTTTTTTTGTGAGAAGGGCAGACACAAGAGAAAATTCTTTCACTGATTTTCTCTAACTGCTGGATAGGAAACCTGCTTACATTATTTATATTTAATGTACGAGTTATAGAATCATAGAGTTGTTCCAGTTTGTTCAATGGCATGCACTGGAAACATTAATTTCAGTGTTTGGCTTTGAAATTCTGAAAATACTTATTTCCTTGATTTATCTTACTCATACAACTGTGTCCATTGTTTTATTTAAGGCTGCTTGTGTTGTTTTCATGGTCAAGTGCTTAAAAACTGGATTTTCCATGTCAACACCTGTGGCATGCAAGTAACTGAACAGTGACCTTGAGTGTTCACTTGTGACACTAGAACCCTTCATTTTGAGTAATTCAGACAATTTTCAGAATAAAATATTGTATAGAAGTTGCCATTATCATACAAATGCTCGTTTCTAGGGGAAAGAAAGCAGCCCTATATCATTCATACAGCCTCAGCTCAGTGTAACTATGAAAAGGCAGTGTATCATAACAGTGAGGTTCTCAGAATTATGTTGAAAAACAACACAGAAGCTATCAGGAAACACTAAATTAATGATGTCCAGTTGAAAAAGGTCTTTTCTTAGAGAGCACTTACAGAACAACAATCAGGCAGGAAAGCAATAAAATAAGATGGTGATAGCCAAAGCTGTTGAGCTCTGGGATGGTTCACAGAACATGTTAAATTCACACTTTATCTAATGCATCTCATTTTTAATTTCTATCTTTGTAAATTAACCCCTATGTGCAGACAATCTGTATCTTTGTAGAATGAATAACAGTGTCTACATGTTTCCAGATTTAAAAGCAATCCATATCATCTCATTCAAACAGTCAAGTTCAGCAGAGATTAGTGATTGTCTTAATTCACTTTAAAAGAAATTTAAATTTGAATAGTGTTTGAATATGCAGCAGCAATAGCATGAAACTGAACATTATAGACTGAATGGTTCATTCCAGGTGTTTTCTTCTTTCAAGAGCATAGGTGCACATGCTATTCTGAAGTATCCCTTGTTCTCTCTTGGTCTTTCTCTTGAGAGTATACTGGGCTCTCTGCCTTTAAGCCATTAGATTTGAGTCCTATTTCAGTTAAAGTTTAAATTAATAAGTTTAAGATCAAGACTTCCTTGTGCCAGTATATAAAAAAGAGCTGTCATTGACTTCATAAACAATTAAACATCCACATCAAGTTTCTTTTGCCTTTTCCACAATAAAGGTGCTGCTGGAGAGATACTACTGCTAGGATTCTCCATCAGGAAGTGTAAGCTACATGTCACTGAACAGAACAAGCACACCCCTAAAGCAAATTGCTTCTTACTTGTTCATGGCTAATACTCATTAAAAAAACAGTGTTATAAAAAATGTTAATAGAATTTAAGATGGAGAATAGCTGACCTAAAAAAATCAGCAGTTGCTTCACAGAGCTGAAATCCTAGCCTATCATTTAGGTGAGATTATCAATGCAGATTCGTGGAAGTATGTCCTTCAATACATTTTTTTCATAAAAAAAATACTAATCTGGATAATTGAATCAAAATAATAATAATAAAAAACTGTTCTGCAAACCACAGAAATGTATGTTCCACATGTATAATATGTTCACTTGAGAGCAGAGGTGCTAGTGGTTCCCAATTTGTTTTCAGTCAGCAACCTAATCTGAAATGACCTCTGTCATAGCCATGACACCTGTACAACTGTTACTCTATTGTCAAGACTTCACAAATATTCATTAATGCCTTCTGGAAAGAATACATAAAGATAACTAAAGTCAGAGAAGAGTGGATTTATACATTTAGAAGACATTTACCTTACCATTTAAGGAATTTAACCAACTTAGAAGTTAATTTCATCTTCTAGTCTAGCAACAGACTTACATATTTTGGACAAAACCAGGGTGTACATTTATTGTTTATGGAAAACTGAAGTGATTCTTTGGTCCAAAGTGACAGTGATTCCATGCATGGAGCCAGTTTCTACATCTTTCTTCTCGAACTGTGGCCTGCAACCCAGTGAAAACAACTGTTTCTGTAGGGTTCAAAGTGCACTGGAAAACTCCCCTTCCGCTTTTGTCTTACATCATGCACTATGGCACTTCTGCATGGCACCACTCAGACTTGAAAATGCAGGCTTTCTCATGCATCCATCTCCATCTGCAAACATTGTTACAGCATGGGATGATACTGCAGGTGAAAGAGCTCAGAGATCCTTCGCCCAGAGTGAGACAGGTTATCTACGCTGCACTGCATTGTGCTCTGCACAGCTACTGACTTGGGCTCAAGGTAAAAAGAGTGAAATTCAGACTTCAGTGAGTTAATGTAAGGCTTCCTTCTTGCACAATGTGTATGGTTGCTGCCTCATTGCAGCCATCTCACTGTGGGTTTTAGATCTAATGCTACCAGTATTAGCTTGTGTATCTTTGATTCGTGCTTCACTTCACTAATATTTCAGCATTTTCTATGTTAAAATCTACTTATGAAACAAAAGAGTAGATTACTAAAACGTTTCTAGTAGCTTTGTTCTCAGTAACCTCTACTGGTTGATTTCCTTACTAGCAAAATAGAGTAGTGCCATTTAGTAAAGCAAGCAAACTTCTTTATAGTCTGCAAATACGAAACATTAAACATGCATGAAGCAGTATTAACCTTGTAAGCTCATCTGGGCAAGAATTGCATCCAGCTTTGTTTATTCTAAAAATAACATTTTTCTTTAAAAGGATTAAAGCTCTTTGAGTGCCATCCTCCCCTGCCAAAGCAAACCCATAAAAGCAAAGAGATGCCAAGCAATGGGACCATTCTTACTGATATCCTCTCACAGCATATTTTCTTTGACAATGACAAATTACATCTTTTCCAGGAATTTTTGCCTTTCTCAGATAAAGAAACACAGTGCACTGAACATGTTAATCACTCTTGCTGGCTATTACAAACCCTGCCTTAAAACTTCAGAGACACCAGTAAATACTGAGCCCTGACAGATGGTCACAGGCTGTGTGCAGTGTGTTTATCTGGGGATGAAGTATGAAGTCATATGTATGTGTGTATGTCTGTGATGTATCTTCATTCTGTGCCTCTTGCTTGCCCTTTAAATATCAGCTGACTGAGTCATAAGCAAAGTAGAACATGGAATTTGCCATGCAGTTTCATCAAAATTTGTGTCTTATTCTCAACTACTGCACCCATGTTTCTCTTTGTGGGTTGCTGTGTTCTGAACTCAGGGTTGATTGTGTGAGTTTAGGCATTCTGAATTTAAAAAGGAGGCCTCAGACAAGGTCTGAGTCTTCAGACTTAAAAATAAACTGTTAGAACTTTGTGTAGCCACTAAAGCAGTTGTGTCTTGCTTCTGTTCCTGTCTTCTAAAAGTCTGTATGCCTTCTCTGTCAAAAAGGGCAATCCACAACTGCATTTAAAATATATATTTTGTTAATAATATACTATGAACTATCATTATCAGTGCATAAACAGAGCATTGAATGGGACTGTCAAAAAAGAGTCTGCTTTTTATTAACCACTAACAGGATGATTGCCAAAAACAGAAATCATAATCATGTGAAAGAACTTCAGTTCTTCTTTTGTAAATTGTTAGTGATATTCTTTTTCTTTTCTGTTTTTTTTTTTTTTCTTCCTACGTGTCTGTAGCACAAATTACTGCACTTCTGTGGTGCTGTATGCTACACAATGAATCTTCTTGAATAAGAAATGAAACGAAACTCCACTTTCTATTGAAAGAGGAGTTGGAATGCTCTTGCCTGTCCACATCCATTGCCTTGCAAATGATTGATATCACTGTGGTTTCATGCAGTGAAATAATCACTTATGGAGGAAAACAGTCTCTGAAGAAACACAGTCTGAACCCATTGGGGTGTAAATAATACTGTGTTTGTCATCAAGTGTGACTGGGAAAAGGTCAAGTTATGCCAAGATTTACTGTAAACTCTTAGGGAGCAGGATGGGTTTGGATGTGCAGTTGGCAAGCTGGATGAGGCTTGGAAAGCTGAGTGGAAGCCACCCTGGTGGTGCACAGGTGAGGTGCAGAATGCTGATGAAGGTTTTCTCTAGATCAGAATGGTTTCTGTTTAAGCAAGATTTTGTTCTCTTGAGGAAAGAGGTGTATCTTGTACTAATTTTAATTAACAGCTAACTTACTGGTAGTTAAAGGCAGAATGTTAAACTGGGTAGCTTTGTAATTACTGAAAGATTTCCCTGTGGGAGAAGGGAAAGTTTTGCAGTGGTGAGACTTTTGATGTTCTTCAAAGCTGTATTACCTTCATTGTGCTCTATGTTCCTACTTGCATGATAAGTAGCGACACTTTTCAGACCTGTTCTTATCATGCAAAGAAATAGCGACAGAACTAAAACCCTTTTCATTAGTGCATAAACTTTTCACACCCTGTTGAAGTTTGTGGAAACACCTTTCTAGGACTCAGCTATATATTGCCGTCACTGGCTCACTGTCTAAACATGTGGGTGAATACCATTACACTCAGACAATATAATCACAAACTGTATTTAAACACTTTGCCATTAAAAAATATATGTTCTACAGCCTGTTGTATGAATTCATAAGAAAAATGCCAGTAATGTTGCTTTGAAAACAAACAAAAGACTGGTTGAGGGGCTTTTTTTTTTCATTGCTTTTTGTTTGTTTGTTTTTGTTGTTTGTTTTATTAATCAATAGCAGGATAATTGCCAGATAACTATCTTGAGGTACTTGGTAGCTTTTGTGAGAACTTCTCTCATCCTGCACCAGAAATTCAGGTGACTTGTGGTTTTATTGTGCAAAAAGGAGAGAAAGGGAACTAGGCCTACATTCAAAATGGATACAACGACTTGCCACTCCCAAATCATATTAATTTAGTCAGTCTTCAAACTGTCTTATCATCCAAGTACTTCTGAAGCTATGACATACTGTTTATCTGTTGTGTGCAGAACAGTGTTTCAGTACAGTCTTGTAAAAACATGCTGCACACAGTGGAAATTGCCTGCACCAGTATTTAGATATTTGTCCCATAACAGAGACTTGTAGCATACAGGATTGGCTCATTAGAAGTACAAAACTGAAAATGGAGGCCATCGAGTTCATTAGAGATATGAATCTCTTGAAAATCAGAGCGCTCTAACCTGTAGTTCAGAAATGACTTCTACGTTCAGACAAAAACTTAAAAGGATGTGTTAGGGACAAAATATCTCAAAATATTACTGTTTGCAGTGGCTTCAGAAAGGTCTATGAAATACGATCTCTGAGTTGTTTACTCTGCTTTGAAGAGGGAATAAAACTAGAAGAATGAGCCTGTGAACTCCATTTTAACCAAGACTGACAAAAGCCAATTTAAACTTTGCATCGTCTTCAGCTGGTGTGGTGTCAGCCATTAAGATGTAGTGAGATTTGAGTGTTTAATTAGCATAACAGGGAAAAAAAATGGTTGTTACAGAAATTTAACACTAAAGCTATACATTGTAGAAGTATACAGGCACCATACAATGACAGTCACTATTTTGGCTTAATGACAGTGTTTGTGACGTATGATCATTTAAATCCTTCTTTCACAGAACATTTATTTTGAGAATATTTGATCTCTACTGATGATTTTTAATCTTTCTATTGCATGCTGTATTGCTCAATAATTGCATACTAACAATGAATTTGCACTTTTCACATAGCAAGTGCAAACACTTATCTCTTCGCGAGACATGGAAACAAACCACAGTGCTACATGCCAAAACATAACAATAGTGAGCATCTGAGTCTTGTGTAAGCACCCCACACAGCTATTTGGTGTTTTGTTCAAGTGTGAGTTCAGTGCCAATATTGTGTGAAGTGCAGCAGAACAGTCTTTGTGCTGCTGGCACTGAACAAGCTGTTACAGCACATGAGACATGTATGTTGGAGCTGGTCACGCTGAGCTCCCTTTGTTGTCAGTGGAAGAGAGCAGGCACTTAGAGAGGATTCACCTGACTACTTTAAGCATATACTCAAGTAAGATGAATTATGATTCTTTCTGCAGAAATTCTCTCTAGGCTTTCCACAAGCTATCTTAGGTGCAGGTTACTTTAAAGCTCCGTAGTTATTACTGAAGTAGTGTATTTCTGAGTATTTTTTTTTTTCTTTACTTCAAGCCTGGCTCATCTGCATGGCCAGTTTGATTGAGCTGGAAAGGGACCTCTGCATCAAGTGCTTCTGGGTAATCTCAGCTCCTTACTGTAAATAAAATAAAATAAAATAAAATAAAATAAAATAAAATGAATATAAAATAATTTATAATCATCTGTATAATTTAGACAAAATTGTATATGTTTTCCATCCCTTTAGTTTTCATAAAATCACTTCTTTGGCCTAAAATAACTTTAAAACTTTTTAGTTTTCATGGGTGGAGAGATCTTTAAAAACTCCTTTCTAGTGAACTGGAAAACATTTCGTTAGTCTTTTGTTTCTGTGTTTGTTTTATAACTGTGATATGTTTCTCTCTCTCCTCAGTTTTATTCTCCTTGCTTTGTAATATTTCCTCATTTGGCATAGATAATTTACCTATGCCGCCTCTTCAACTGCAACAACTGCGCAGTAATCTATTATACTGTTGCTTTCATTCATACAGATACCCAGCAAAAACCCATCTTCCACAAAATTCTTGGTTCAGATCTTCTCCACTTTGTAAAATGTAGTCTGCTTTTGTTCAATAACAACAAGCAGATTTTTTTTTTTTTTCAGCAGAAACATATGTGCTTCTCAATCACAGTAACAGTGTATATAATAGCAGATCAGTGACCCCATTTCATTAAGCAGTATTCTTTTTCCCTCTCAGAAGGTGCTTTTGCCATACTTCACCTGCTGATCATGCCTCCTCTGGTCAAGGGGCGTTGGCAGACTTGAGGACTCCAACTTCCTTTTCAGTACATGTGGAGGTTCTGCCCATTTCCTACTACAGAGTGTTACGTTAGAGTTTGATAAACAGGAGCTCATTAAATTGAATGGGAATTTTTCCATAGACTTTTCTGGGTTTTGGGTCAGTACTCTAACATCCGCAGAAAGCCATTTAATAAATTGTAGAATACTTGATAGCTGATAAGAGTTTCAAATACAAGCTTGCCATATTGCTGCCAGCACTGCCTTGAAGAGCGAAAAGCTATACAAATCTAGGAATATTGAAATCATCCATTATTTTTTTTTTTCCAGAGACAAATGCAACTCACAATTGAAACCATGAAACCACATCTGATGCTAGACAAAAGGGATATTAAGACAGTCATGTTTCCAACTGTAGGGGTATTTCTTGAATTGTGTGTTCTTATTCTTGCCTTTCAGCTAGTCTTTTTTTGAGATCCAGTTTTTCCAAGCAATAGTACTGAGAACTTCTGCTCAGCAGCGAGTCAGAGAAAATAGGTTCTATTACATGGTGCTGCTGTTACGCACAGATGTATATTTCATCATTCAGTAGATGAAAAAAAATAATAAAAAGTCCAAAGAATAAATACGAATGATGAAGAAATATTTAATGTTCAGTAAGCTCTTCTATAGATGCTTTTAGTTCTTGAGAACAGACAGTTAACTGAAAAACAGGCGTGTCCTTCCACAAACAGAATACAGTATTTGATTTATAAGTTTCTTCCCTCCCCCCCCCCCCCCCCCCCCCCTCAACTTTTGGCTATTTTAACCCATTTCAGTGAAATGATTCAAGATTCTATGTTGAACAAAAAAGGTGATCAAGTCTTCCCCTTGTTATGATCCTTATGTCTCACAATAAGAAAAGGGCAATAGACTTTGAAGCAATAATGAAGAATGTTCAGGATGGCAAAAGGAATAACTGAAGACTGCATATAGAGACTGGATGGTGTACTTTATTGCCATAAGGATGAAGTCCGCATACTCAGTTTCCATGGAACTGTTACTTTAATATATTCTTAAAGCAGCAAATAATCATCTTCAGAAGTCCCTGTAATAAAAAGTGCATTGAATAATGTCAGCTTGAATTAAACTCATGTGACTGAAAACACTGGGTATCTAAATTACATCCTATTTGCTTTCTTAACTTGTTCATATGACCTACAAATTCTATTTTTTATGTTAAATACAGCATAAATACCCTGAAGCACTTCAGAAGGAGATTAAGCTCATGCTATACTGCAGATGCAAGTCAGACCCCATAATATATGTGATTGTAAGTTATTTTATGTACTATGTGATTATTATAGATTGCTAAAAGAGACCCATCTTTAAGAAAATTAAAAATAAATGAAAAGGTTATTTTCTTAGTTGGTGGCAGACATTCAAATTCTGCTTGTAAATGAGTGTATTTTTAAAACCAAATACAAAGGAACCCTTTAAGTATATGTTTTCTTACCTTGGGGCTTAGACTGAAGTTTTTGTGTATGATTTGTTGATACAAAGGTTAGATCTGGCTTCAAAAATGGCAAAGTGTCTTTACGTAAAGTCCAAATACGTCAGTGTTCATACACTACTCCTTTCTAAGACCTTGCAGAACTCAAATCAAAATGTTTATTTAAACCTGTTCCTTCACTTCAGAAAACCGAAAAAAGAAATACAACAAAATTGAAACTGCAACACCTCAGTTGGATCTTTTTCCGTGATGGTCAGGCATAAAGGCTGTTTCCAACATTTCTACAAGAAACCAGAACTCTCAGCTTATCTTGGTAACATAGTATATTTCCACGAAAAACTGCAGCTGCCATAAATTTTATTTTATATTTATGTTCTCTGTTTCTGTATGTATATATGTCAAACTTCACACAGTCTATCTGAAAATATTCTGCAGGTATGTTGTATGGAGTTGTGTGAATGCCTGAATTATGACCAAATGGTCACCATTCTGTGGTTAAAGTTGTTTTTTCTTTGTAGGAAAAAAATGTCTGGCTGATCAAAATTTCAATTTTCAGCTTAGAACACTTATAAAGAAAAAAGAAAAGAAGCAAAGCAGTTAAAAATTAGCTTCCCAAGTTTGTCTTCTTAAGTTTACAATTTTTGAGTTCTCTAGACCTATAAGAAATGGATAAGTGGAAAAATTATCTGGGTTATTGCTTGAGTTTTCAGTAAAAACTGCAAATGTTGGATCTCTGACACTGTAGCATCTCTTTTCAGAATGTCCTGTATTCATCTACCCCGAAGAAGCATTTTGCCAATGATAACCTCAATATCCCATCTCAGATCTGTCCCAAGAGGGATAGTCATTTTTCAGCAGATATACATATTCAGAATACTTAACTTGCTAGCGTACATATCTTAGATACAACACCATGAAATTAGCTAGTGTTATGTGGGTTTGTTTTATCTATCATCTCTCTGAACTCTGAGCTCATGGCCATGGGGTTGAACATCATCCTGCAAGAAGTCTTGACCTCTTTGAAAAAGCCAGTGAGATTGCTGAAGATTGCGTTGTCTAACTTTTTTTCCATGAAAATCATCTTTTTTGACCTTAAACGGTTGAGATATTTCGTCTTTCTAATCTCAGTTAATAATGTAAATCTAACAACAACAGTCCAGCAATAAATAATTACTACAATAAGCTGCCACTGCAGTTAGCTGTGGGAGTGCTAGAGATGCTGAAGTCTTTTCTGGGACAGCAAAGACCAAAAGAGGTAAGTGCATCTATCTTAAGTCAAAAGCCCTTTAACATTCTGTGGCTAGCTTTTCTGCTGATACAAATGGATAAATATCTGTGAAACTTAATGCACTTCTGTCCACTAAAGCACTGTTAAATTTGGCCTAGATTTTTTTCCACAAACTGCTGAAGTACCCGAGTATATTGCCCTCACACTGGACTTTTACTGATATGCCTTTGAGCCCATGTGCCTTAAGTTATAAAACATGTGGAGTGTATTTTATTAAAAAAATAATGCCTATGGTGTAGAATGAAAACGTTTGGCTTCTGACTTCTGGCTCTCATTCCACCAGTTCAGTCATGAAGTGGTTAAATGTTATTTATAGTTTTTGGAAATTCTTTAAGGATGAACACATCTACTGAGAAAAGCAAGCAATCTTGGTGCTAGCGGGTAATTTATATCAATTTTGAAGTTAGGTGAAAACTGTGATCTCATACTACAGCCTAAAAACCTGTCCATTTGTTACTACATGGCAATGGAATTTGGTTGACATAATCTGAGGAAGCTGACTTTCACAGTATTCAGGTAAGTCAAAGCAGGGAAAGGATCAGTTACATGTCTTAAGAAATTACATCATTTTTCTTTCCTCCACATTTTTTTTTTTTTTAAATACTAGATGTACAGAAAAGATGCCAAAGATCCTTTATATTTTTTTAGCGCAATCCACAGAGCCTTTAATTTCACTAAAAAGTTCATTTCAACAATGTTGGAATATGCCATTTTACAGAAAGAAGACATTTGAATATTTGTATTGAATTCTGTAGGATCAGAATTTTTTTTGCACCACAATTCATTATCTTTCAAATAAGTATGCCATTACATCACTCTGAATGTATAATAATATCTAGTTTTAGTCTGATGTTATTTAAAGACAGAGAACTTATCACCTCCTTTTTGAAACTGTCTCACTGCTGAGATTTTTTTTGCCTCAGTTTCAATGTCTGGCTTCAGCCTACAGCTACTGGTTTTAATTAGACCTTTCCTCACTGGATTAAAGAGCTTTTCAGTACATTTAATAATTTCTTCACATACTCATACATTGCAAGTCATCTTACTGTTTATAATACAGTGAGTGAGTTTCTAACTTTATCATTGCAAGACATCTCCAACCCTCAATTTCCATTTGTGGATTTGGGGCTTTTGCTTTTACTTATTTATTATATTGTTATTCAACATAATTTGAAAAAAAAAAAAAAATGGGCATGAGACAGCAGAACTGGTCTAACCATTGCCATATGGGGAGGTAAAATCATTCTTATTTTCTATTTCTACTCCTCATGCTGCCAAGGATTTCATTCTCACTCACTGTGCCTCTTTCTCTTGTAGTGGCAGGAAACCACATCTCCTCTGCACAGATGTATGAGCAAGTTTATCCTTCCTGTTCTGCCCTGTCCTTAAAACACATTTCCTTGAAGCCACAGCTCAGTCAGTGGCCAAGGATCCATTGGCAGACCCCCATTTTTATGCAGGAGAGACCTATTCCCTGCTAATGGCCGTTTGATTGCTTTTTCCACACTTTCTGGACCATTTCCTACACTACAGGCTCCCATGACCAAATGAAGGACCTAATTCAAGTTGTCCTTTTACAAGCTCAGTATCCATAAACTGAAATGGAATTATTAACTGGACACATGCACATTCCTGAAACTGTCACCCCCCTCCGCTTCGATTTGTCTGTTTTTTCCCCCTCATTTATTTCTTTTATGAAGAAATTCCGAAGTCCCCACATGCTCTGTCTGATTTCTTTTCATTAGAGTTTGGTTGATTTATAAAACAAGGCTTGCAGAGTTTATGGAGTGAGCATTTATTTCAGATAAATGGGTATATTAGAAGTATACTAAATAAAGATGTACATACATATCATCTACTTTAAAAGAGGAAATTCCCAAGGGAAAAATCACAGGCATTCTGATCTAGGCTAAGATCCAGAAAAACACCCAAACATATGTATAAGATTTTAAACAGCAATAGTATTTTGTTTCAAGTAGATTGCTTAACTTTAAGCTAAACAATCTTCCATATTTTTCTCCGAAATTTTATCTCGATTAATTCTATGTTTTAACCTGAACTACAGCACAGTTGTTCAAAAATGGTTATTGAATGATTACTATTATTAATCAGTAATTATCCGATAGAGTTTAACAATTGCAAGATATTAGTGATATTAAATTTTCCTTTTAATTGCTTCCATTGAAGCTATTTGTTTTGATTATCTTGCAACATTAGGATTTATCTGAGTTAAGTGGAACAACTTGCTTTGCTGCTACACTTTTTTCCTTTTACAGTGCCAAAGGCAATTTTAATTACCCTTTGCACCGATATACTGAGAATTTATTTGCAAGAGAAAGTACAAATTTCTCAGTTTATATTACAGAACCATGAATTTATTGTATGTTACCTAGATATTATGTGCTCAAAGGAGGGTGTTAAGATTCACTTCAGTACTTCAGGATCCTGTTATAATCTCTCCAGGCTTTGCTGCATATCAGGTGTTACTAAGCAGATGATGTGACACCTCTGTGCTCACTGATAGTCTGCTCTGAGTTGCATTTTGAGTTGTTCATAGGTTGATTCTGAACCTGATTATCAGTTTGGAAAAAATGTCACCAACTGCTTTCTGAAAGAGATTCTCCATTTCAAGCGATTTCCTGAAACTTAAGTTATGGTCATTCATGAATGTATTTACTGAGAAATCTTCTGAACAGAGTAGTCAGTACTGAGAGGTAATTGAAAACCCTTGCACTTAGGAAAGTCCTTGTGACCGTGATAGGTATACATGGTGGACAAGAGAGCCTAATGTCCACTGACCGAAAAATTAAGTTGCTAAGTTCCTGTGCTACTGTAAGGTTAGTATGGTTCTGAGACTCCAGTGTTGTGCAAAAAGCACACCACAGAAGAGATGTTCAGACCAGAGAAGAGGTTTCTTTAGTGTGTTGATTGCGTATCAATGTGCAGTGACAAGACAAGAGGAAATGACCTCAAGTCGTGCCAGGGCAGGTTACTGTGAGATATCAGGAAAAATTTCTTTTCTGAAAGAGTGGTGGGGTAGTGGCACAGGCTGCCCAGGGAGGTGGTGGAGTCACCATCCCTGGAAGTGTTCAAGAGAAGGTTAGATGTTGTACTAAGGGACATGGTTTAGTGGGGAAATACTGGTGATAGTCGAATGGTTGGACTATAAGATATTGAAGATCTTCTCCAGCCTTGATGGTTC
Source organism: Alectoris magna (assembly GCA_030625065.1). Taxonomy (NCBI): domain Eukaryota; kingdom Metazoa; phylum Chordata; class Aves; order Galliformes; family Phasianidae; genus Alectoris; species Alectoris magna. The sequence continues at coordinate 92,954,627 of CM060560.1, forward strand.
TATGATTTTATGTCCAGTGAGACAATAATAATAATGGCTCAGCTACAGAACAGGTTAGAATTTCCCAAGCAGATCATCTTTATCAAATGGAGGGAGAAAAAACAATGCTTCTGGAAAAGCCAAGAACATATTTAACCAAGATGATGAACCACTTCATGAAGGAAGCTTTAAGTTTCTTCAGATATCTATTTTATTTTGTTATCCCGATGTGTATTAATTGCACCTGAAGGAAGCCAGCATCAATTATTGATCCTGATGCTCTAGGCACTTGATGTGGCTGAGGTCAGACTATATGTGGGTGCAATACATAGTCAAAACAAGAACACCCTTGGGCAGGCAAGGGCTAAGTGATTTCGGTAAGGTAACATCTCAGTCACCGAGTGACATTATGAATTACCTAATAAAGGCAGCTTACAGCCTTGTAAAAGCACCCGTCAGGCTTGGCTGGGCATAGGTTCCCTCAACTAGAAAACACTTGTCAGGATAATGATCCATTATTCAGAAAACAGCCAATCACAGTTCATTTCAGAACATGGTAAATTATATGAAAGATTCTGAGGAAGTGACTCATGCAAAATTGTGTGAGGAGAACATTGATTAGAAATTATGCATGAATTAGTGAAGGTTTTTTTAACTGATAAGTGAAAATAAGAACATAACACAAGAATGCACGTACTGGAACAACTCAGTGATCCATATAAATGGGTATATTGCTTCTAATAGCGTTGCATACCTAAACATTTACAGAAAGATGATATAGATACATAATTATCATATTTACCCATGTAAAGCTAAATTCTGCCACTATAGGCTATAGTGAATAGCATTGTACCACAGCAAGCAGTGCAAGAGTGATAGCTTTGCAAGGGAGGGAAAGGAAATACCTTTATGACCTCATATTATCCATTTATACTGTGAGTCATTAAAATTATTTCTTCTTATAAACATTATCTTTGCTAGTAGAGGAATATATGGACAAATACTCCTCTGATAATCAGTGTGTTTTGAAGCAAACTCAAAGCATACATGTTATTCAAACTTGCCTTTCTGTGACTCCTACTGAATTATTTGCCCCCAAAAGCAAACTTTTGACTATTCTTAAAACTGCAGTCGGTGGTGAAATTCTTGTCAAGCACTGCAGGCCAAGTGCATTCCTCAAGTTAATTGTAAATTACACTGTAAAATATTATGCAAAAATAAGATTCTGTATCAGTAGTTTTCAACCTGTGGCCCACCACTGAATAAGGAACAAGAGTCTATTGTCACTAGATTAAATTTATTACATTGCATCCCTCCCTCCAATGGAAAAAAAAATAGGGGACTCATAAATCAGAAAAGATTCAACAACACTTCTATGTTTAAAAAAGTTGCATTTCAGGTTCACTTGAAGATTAGTTTAACTGTTGACCATATAAACAATTTTCTTTAAGTTTTACAGGATACACTAGGTTAAAGTTAAGAGGAATAAAAGGGAAGTAGAAAGAACAGATGAATTTCATAAAGGCCAGGCTCACTTCATGCCCACATATCTAGGTTTTCTTCCTATGGAATTGAAGTTGCATTAAAAGGATGATTTATGCTCTGATGTGGTAGTAGAGAAGCATCAGGATTGTATTCCCTATCAATGAAGCATGAGTTGCTCACAGGTCCTGAAGTTTAGATTTAGAAGAAAATGCATCTTGCTGTAACAGTTAAGACACCAATTCATTCAGTTTAATCCACTTTCGCTCAAATACTTTGTTGGCTAATCTGATTCAGACAGTTTGTCATTCTATTTCTCAATAATTTTATTTCAGTTAACCACATTTCACTAGTCAGTATTTGTTTTTGCAACCATAGTGACGAAATATATTTATTGGCTACAGATACAGAAATTCTAAGCAGGTGTCTAGTTTGGTCAAATTTCAGTAAATCAAAATATCTCGCATCCATGCTGCTAATAATTGTATTTTAAATAACATAACCTTTTTTTTTTTTTTTTTTTTTTTCCTGACATCAAATCATAAATCTCTCAATTTGGAATTGGCCAAGAAAATAGGAAAATATTCATCTGCATTTCAATATGTCTTCTAGTGTTTTTATATTTTTTTTTTTTTCTATTTTTCAGAAGATTCTTGTCAGACAGCAACTAACTAGTTTTCTCTTGCTGGTCATACCTCCATTTTCTTTGATGCTTTTTGCTATAGGATGACGCCATTGTAATCTGTTATGACATCAGATACTTAGTAACAGTGACAATTGATACTTTGGAAACATCTGTTGGCTAATTTTTATATTCATTTTTGGGGGGAAAATGTCCTTATAAACTCACGTATTCCTTCCCTCCTTCCTTCCTTCCTTCCTTCCTTCCTCCCTCCCTTCTCTCCCCTCCCCTCCCCTCCACTCCCCTTCCCTTATGTTTCTTTCATACAAAGTTTAACATCTTGCTTTTAAATCTGATTCTTGTGGAGAAAGGTAGCTTGTTTTGCTTTGGTACATCCTGGCATTTTAGACCATTTTCTTCTCAAAACATTAAATGTGCTATATTAATAATAAAGAATTTTAATTTTTCGACATGGTTCATGGTTTACCATATCACCTGATTACCTAAGCTGTTGTGTTTTTTGCTATTGATTAGACTCCTCCTTAAGATAACCTATGTCATTTTGTTAAGAAATATTATTGCGACTCTGGTTATGGCTTTTCTTTTTCTTTTTTTTCTTTTTTTTTTTTTTTTTTTTAATCTGTGTTAGGATATCAAATGATATTTGTTCCTGTACTGGAGCTTGGAATGCCTCCATTCTAAACTCCTTCCATCTCGGAAACTGGATATTTATATGCACTCTGTTTTTCATGACTTAATCAGCTTTTAATCTATAACAGCATTCCACCCCATGGCTACAGATATTTTGAACTGCCTCAAGTGGAAATGTCCATATAATCAAAATTCTAGATATTTAATATCTCTCTTGCCTTCAGCAGTCTTTCTCAATAGCATTACTGATGACAGAAATTTGGCTTAGAATCAGGAATACGTACTGAATTCTCAGAAGGAAATCTTTATTAAAAAGGGGGAAACTGTGACAGAAATCATCTCACTCGTGTGTTTATAAACTATAATGCTTCTTTATTTCTCTTTGATTCTCCTACTTCATTGTACAAAGTTCAGAACAAAGGCTATACCATCTCTTTTCAATTCCCAGCAAAACTCTGCAAAATGACTAAGAAATAGGCCTATTGTTAAACTGACTCATGCCTCATAGAAAGCAGTAAGTGAACACATGGTGTGATGGTTATGCAGAAGACTATAGATATCTCTTCCTGCAAGGAAATTCTCAGTACTAAAAAGAAACCCATCTGCTCTAGTTAGTACACATTATGAGTGAATAGCTTTATTTACCATACTCACCAATTACTGTCACCTGGCCCATGTCCACTTTTGGGATATGATGATGAGACATCAATTGCAATTATTTCATGATTTTTAACATTCTCACAGTACAGTTTTTATTGAGTAAATATTGGCTACATGCTTGAACTGTTTCCTTATGGGACGTGGCATATTGGGTTAATACAGGAATATTTCTTACTCTCTAAATCAAATTTGCAAAATTATCCTGGCTGTTGGAGTTTTAAATTGTTAGTGTCCATTCTATTTATGAACAAATCAGCTGAACTCTTGTTCTTTGGAGTCAAGAAGATTTCTAAACAACGTACTAAGAGAGCTTTTAAAAAGAGAAGCATCCATGTATGAACTTGAGTGTTTTGTTATGAACACTGACTAGTCTTCAGCATACACAATATTAAAGGAAGTTCTTCAGCTTTAGCTTAGCTCAGCTGTACATTAGGAAAATTGGCAAATAAAATGTTACTGGGAATAGAGATAACTTCAAAATTAATTATTTGGTATAATTGACTGCTACCTGCATAAATGATACACTGGAAATTGAAGGGGAGTTTGATGGTAGAATTGCCATATGTGACAGTGACAAAAGTAAAATCCTCTAACCAATGTGAAAGTAGTATAAACAACTAAAATGTTTCAGTTTTTTTTTGTGTATTGGTAACATTTCTGCATTTCTATCTATCTGTTCAGTTATCATCAGAGTTTATACAAACGTTTTATCACAGCTTCAAATGAGCCTTTCGGAAAGCACTGACTACATCTAAACAGATGAAGAGAGAAGTGAGATACCTCTCCACACTCTTATGGTAGGTGTCTATGACTAGTGCTCTTGCTCCTAATCCTTCAATTTAGTAATCTCATCTCTGCTTCAGTTGGTTAATTTATCTTTTCTTAAGGAGCTATTGAAATGGAGTTAGGTTTAGAACAGTGTCTGTTTATAATTGAAGGATTGGTTTCAGTATTTGGCAGCTCAATCTGAAGAGTTTTGGAAATGAAGAAAAAAATATATGTAAGGGAGGGAAGCATCTCCTTTTCCCAACCACATAGAATGGAATAACACATAACATAGACACAACCATCAGCTGATATAAATTGTTGTGTCTGCATCAAAGTTCTTGGTGAGACAACAATTTAAATGTCTGATCTGAACTGTTCTTCCTCTGTGTTTCCTATGAGTAAATATATTAAAAACCTCATTAAAAAAATACTTCAAAATGAAGTTCAAAATAGAAATGACATGCCCATGGAACTGACTGCAGCATACTGAAGGAACTACATTTGTTATTAAAATCTCATTGGAAAGATAAGGTGCCAGCAAAATATCTGGAAGAATGTCTTTTTTTCTCTCTTCGGTAATATTATGAAATACTTATACTGAAACAGTCCATTTGGTAGATCTCAAAAGGGAAATTTCATTTCTCTGTCTCTCTGTAGTACCTTCCACTTCAAGTATTGCATGCTTCTTTTATTTGTTTTCCTTTTGTATCATAAAACTCAACTGTCACTAGTTGTATTTTGTTAGGATACAAAATAGCTCATTCAGCAATTGTTTTGCATTCACACCTTGCATTAAAAAGAGGAAAAAATGCTAAAGTAGGAAGTGCAGCTGAGGACAAGCAATATAATCTGACTTACTTGTATTGTATTTGACTCTATGGAAACTAACTGGCACAATTAATGAAGTAAGCTGCACTTCATCTTAAGTAAAGATGGCAGAATTTGTGTAATTTTAAGAGAAAGAGAAATGAAACTGGGGTTTACTTATGAACACAGCATTTTGAAAGTAGAGGCAACAGCAGATTTTCCTCTAGTTTTGAAAAATAGTTAGCCTGGAAGAAACAACAGACATACAGTTTCCTGGCTCAGAGAATGCCAACCTTAAGGCATACTGAAAACTCTCCAGAGCTTCCTATTTCATAAAGGAGATTGTAATTATTTAAGAAAGTATCTGCTTAGACATCAACATCAAAGCAAGTAGTATGGTTCCTCTGTCCTTTATGTTTTAAATGTATACTTTCCTACATTTAGAGGTAATTCTTAAAGATCTTTTTCCTTTTCTACTGAGTAGTTCCAAGAAATTATTTATTACACTGATTTAAAGGAGTAGCATCCAGATCTTTATTGATCTCCTGTCGAGCGTTGGCTGTTTCCAGAAACCACTGACTTTAAAAAGTGAAAATACTCATTTCTGGGGAAATGTAGGATGCTGAGTGTTGTCACCTGTACTATTACAACCCACAGAATTCCTGTGCAAATCCTGCAAATCAGTGGAGACTCTAAATTTGTGCCAAGGCCCAAGTCATACTTGCATTCAGTGAAAAGACCCAGAAGTGTGGACATCTCATGTAATAATCTTGTTTCTGATAGTGACTCATGGCATGAATGTAGTCAAGTCATTTAATCTCTTAAGCTTTGTGTTCACACAAAATAAGGGAAATATGTTGTATAGATATATACCAACACATGGTTGGATGAAGTGATGCTGTGAGTTTTTGGTTCTTGGATTTATTGCTTTTTTGGGAGGATAGGACTTGAAGCATCTTTTGTGATCAGGCTTATATTTATCAGTGGAACAAATACTGGTTTCCATGCTGTTCCAGCCTCCCAAGAGTAATTTCCCAGTAACATGGCATTTGTATCTCTACTGGGTAGAACTGCCTCTCTTAATGCAAAACCCCATTACTTTTTCCTTAGAAGGAAAACTGCTGTTACTTTTTCTTTTCTTTTCTTTTCTTTTCTTTTCTTTTCTTTTCTTTTCTTTTCTTTTCTTTTCTTTTCTTTTCTTTTCTTTTCTTTTCTTTTCCTTTCTTTTCTTTTTTTCTCTTCTCTTCTCTTCTCTTCTCTTCTCTTCTCTTCTCTTCTCTTCTCTTCTCTTCTCTTCTCTTCTCTTCTCTTCTCTTCTCTTCTCTTCTCTTTTTCACTGAATCAATTTTATTTGGGATTGGAAGGAAGGTTTAACTAGTTTAACTGCATTACTAGATATATATACTACTATATACGACTATTAAAACAGACAAGGACATCAATGATGGTCCAAGAATTCTTGATTTAAAATGTTCGGTTCAAATTGCGCAACTGACAGTAGTGATGCAAATCAGATGAGTTCCTGAGGACTTTCCACAGTTTAAGTGAGATATATATATATGATCCTTAGGAACCTTATCTTTTCACTTATAGTAAAGAGAGAGAGAGAATGTTAAAGCGTTAATCTAAGTATTTTTATTTAGCTGAACAATAAAACCAGTTTTTATGGAACTAGAGCAACCAGCAAGTGTCTCTCCGTATGGCAAGTGTATGGCAGAGGCTGTGTTGGTGCTGGGAACATACTCCTATGCCAACATCTCTGATGGGGCCATAGCGTGCATACAAGGTGGGCAGTCAGTGAGATGCAAATGGCGGAGATGCTTATGATGCTGAGTTGTGGACCTTATGTCACATTTTTACAGACATCATCTGTTAACAGTCCACTGCAAGGGCTAAGGCAGTATTCTGAGGAAAATATCCACGGAAGGTGTTGTGAGATCAGAAGTGTACTTGTTCCTTCTCTGAAACTGGCTCCTGAAAACACTGGTTCCTCCTATATACACGGATATCATCTATGACATGTGAATGACTTACTCAGTTCCAGCCTCAGTTTCTTATCTGTAGTTCCTTAGACAACTAGGGTGTTGAAGACACAAAATCCATTAAGTAATAGTGCCTATATTTTCTGGTGCTTTGTTCTTTAGGTAGAACCCTCCTCCCCCACCCCCATCCCCACCCCCACCCCCACCCCTTTTTTTTTTTGCATTTTTTCAATGCTACATATGCATAAGGATCCTTACTAGTAGTACTCCTAATTTGAGCCAAGGTTCTGAAAGATGCTACACAAAATTATTTTCGGAGTACTATTCCCTACTTTTTCTTGACATTTAATTAAACAAAATTTAACTTTGTTTCTTATGTTTTATGTTATGTCAGTATTTACAATTAAATTCGTATCACAATAAAAACAACTTTTAAAGACAGATTTAACCAATAGAATTTCCAATGTGCAAAATGAAATGTTCCATTAAAAAATGTAATAAAATGAAGCTAAGGCAGAAGGGAGGCTAGAACTGACATATTATGTCAGTCTCAAAAAGTCTGTGGTGCACTGAAGGCTCTGTGTTTTAACTGTTGGGTTTGCTTTATTCATTGTGATTGAAAAATAGTATATGCAAATTTTAAAAACTCTAAGTAAAATAGCAGCTTCAATCCCAGATTAGAATTTACACAGATCCACCCGTATGCTTGGTCTATTTCCCACTGACATCATTTGGCCTTTGTAGAGGCAAATGAGGTAGTGCAAGACTGGAGCTTAACTATGAAATTAGAGCTTACTCTAATTCAACTGGCAATTTTTCAATTTTCAACAATGGTTTATGGCAGAATAATCTTTGAGGTTTTACTGGCAGTGGGTAATATTTTCTTTTTCAGCAATGTATCAGAAAGCATTAAAAGTTAGAAAGGTAGTTTGGTTAATGGATGATGATAGAATTGTTGTTTCTTCTCTTCTGTGCTAGGAAATATTATGTGAATGGTAAATAGTGAAAAGAGAGTTCATTAATGTGAATAAAAGCGTGGCTTTTACCCAGGTTCAGAAACTTGAACAGAAACTTCTTTATACCAACAACACATAAATATCGTCATTTGAGAGGTGATTACCAAAAAATGTGTTAGAAGCATCTACAATAGATTGCCATAGCAGCTTGACAACTTAAAATGAACTTCTGGTCATGAAGAGTAAAAGCACCAAAAGAAACTTAAGTCATAGCTTTTCTGCTGTTTCCAGAATATCAAGCAGCCTAACTACTACTGTGCATAGCGATTGAGAGGTTTATCTGTGCTCATCATTCAGATTGAAGAGGGAAGAGGAAAACATTTAGCAGGTTTAAGGCTTATTCATTACAATATCTGATGTGCATGCAGAAGGAATGCTAATGGGTTTTGATGGATGAAATGGTTGGAAACATAAGGTCAGTCAAATAAGAAATTCAAATGTTTACAGAAAGTTCTTTATCTGCACAGAAATGAAAACTTGAACTCTTGTGAGATATTACAGCTTTAATAAGTCATATATAGTTTGCTTGTAAACATTAGTCACTTTTGAATTCTACAGCAGTATACTTGGTCAGATATGACCATGTCAAACATGGATTAGCAGCCCTAGATTGTATTATGTTAATTTAAATAAACTGTGGGGAAAAAAAATGATTGTGTATTATTTTTACTATTACATAGCTCCATCAAATGCATTGGCATTAAAACTGCTCTAAAATTTATAGATTTACAAAACCCATACTCTCCCAACACTTTCCAACCTAAAATGTTACATGACAAGAATAAAAAGAAAAGGCTATCAAAACATTCAAAAAACAGGATGGGGGAAAGACTATGACATGCAGGTATCTGTCCGAAGTAGATATTATGACCAAACATGGGATCCCTACAGGCAGAAAGATAGGTCACAAAGTCTTCCTCATGCACGTAATTTACTTTGCAAGGCAAGATTTATGATTTTGTTGCCTTCTCCCCTAACAAGATAATTCCTGTGAACATATCAGGTTTGTGGATGAGGCAAGATCACAGCACAAACAACCTTCAGTGCTCTGCTCTCGTGCCAGGTGAGAGTTGACCCTAGAGACTCAGCTTCTCTGCAAGTGGTATGCACATACACAGTGCTTCAGTTAAATGAGTTTCAGATCAAACTATGGCCAACATGGCCTTTGCAGTGTTCTTTACTTTGTATAAATTTATGTACGATTATTTGTTAACACTGAGCTGATCAATTCATATAGCATCAGAGCTTGTTGTGATTTGGTTTCAGGGATGCAACTGCTAGAAGCCTTCCTGAAGCATCCTGAGTGCATCTGTAACTTCATAGTTCAGTCCTTTTGAAGTTATCATCCCAGACAGACCCTCACTGTGCTTATTTATGTCACTTCTGCCCCTAGGCTTCTCTGCTGGATACTGCTTCCCCCACTCCAGAGGAAGAATAAATAATAGAAAATAGATCATTTACACCACGGATAAGGATGGATTTGGGCTAACACATCAGATTGTGAACTGCAGTAGACAAAATGAGGAAAATCATCTCATCTGCTGATTATTAACTGGAGCATGTTGCCAGTGGTAAGATGGATGGCCAAATGTAGATGGTGGAGGGCTGGGCCCATACTTGATTTGAACAGTCTGGATTAGAGCTGATGTTGGGGTGAGGGTACAGCATGAATCAAAAGAAAACCTGGGCTTGGCTGGGTGAGCACACATTGGTAGGACTGTGTCCTGTACCTAGACAGCCAGGGCTAGAATGGCAGGACTTATTGCACCCGTATCTGAATCTTGACAGGCCATCTAAGTCTCAAGGAGGCACCAATAACTTATGCTATCAACAGCTCTATCTTAAGAGATTATGAGTCAGAGCCACATCTTCACATATTCCTCACCTGAAATATTTCAGAACAGAAAACCTTTAGTTGTATTTTTAAGGTAAAAGCCAAAGAATTCCAGATACTAATATATATGCATATATAAACGTCTACACAATATTAAAATTTTGAAGCTTTTTTGCATGCCATCCATGCTGGCCATCCATGCTGGCCATTCATACTAGCAAGCAGCAATGAAAGTTAATTCTACTCATACTACGTATAATCTCCGGTCTTTACTCTTAAAATTTTACGTTCTCCTTAATATTTGAGACCTCGGTTACCTTTTTATGTGAGGAAAAGTGAGAGAAGACTTACTCCAGAGATTCAAATATTTGTACAGTATACTGCCTTGTTACAACTCTAACAGTCAAGGAAGAATGCAAATAATAATGGAAATATATAATAAATATAATAAATGAAAATAACCTATTTTCAAGGTGTCACATGACAGTGAGGATGCTTAATAAACACAGGATGGGGAAAGACAGAAGAAATCAGATCAAACTGACATATAAGTTAATATAAAGCAAAAGGGAAGGCTCCAAATTTTCAGTGAAATCCTCTAATTTTCCTAGAGCAGCTGTCATCAGCTTTGCCAAATGCAACCTTTTTTTCCCAATAATTTAGAGATGCTAATATATGCTGTAACTTTAAATATTATTTGGCATTTAGAAAAATAGCGTAATGGCACAGCTTTTGTAGACAGTTTTATCAAAATCATGCTAATCATTTTTCTGGAATCAATGGACTTTTCATAAGGTTTGGAGGTCAGCTGATTCTTCCTCAAGTGATTAGGTGAGTTTAGTTATTTGGTAAGTGCTCAGTACAAACGTGTCAGTACATGAGACCCCTGTTTCCTCCCAAAACCATGGGAAAAAACAGAAAGAGTGGTGAATTTCAGTCAGAATGGGAAAAAGCTAACAGCTTCAGGAAAAAAAGCTTTTCTGAGTGAGTAGATGGCCTAATGAACTAATAAAAGGTGTGAGGAAGTTTTCCACACTGGTGGACAAAAGCTTTCAAGAGTTCATGTCAGAGGGGAGAGCATGCTCTGGTCCTTTCTAGACTGTTACCTTATGAAACTAAGATGCTGAAGCTAGTAACTATTGAAAATGAAAGTAGCTAGAATTGAATCTTCTAGGAATAGTTATTACGCAGGTGAGATTGTGAGGAAGAGTGACATACTGAGGGAAAATAAAACAATACTTAGTTTAGTCCACCACTTTAAGTAAGTCTGGTCACTGGTAGCTTGTGAAGGTACTATCTGTAAGCCACTCACAAAATTATCCTCAGGTGAAATTTATTGATCAGAGATCTGTTCCTTACTCTTCTTCATAACTGTATTTGGTGGTAAAGAAGAGGTATTTCTCATGCATTCCTTTATTGTGAAATATTTTATCTTAATAACCATAGATCAAGAGAATAGCCTAAAACAGATAAAACACCTCCAGGAAGGTGAATTACTGTTATTAGTAACATCTAAGTTTCTCAAAATAGTTATCTTTTTATAGAGTAGTCAATCAGGTTATCCCCTCTTATATAGGTAATGAGGCTCATCTTCATTAACATGTGGCAGAGGTAAAAATGGGAGCAAGGGAATCTGGTTTTTATTTTCCTCTTCTTCCATAAACATTTAATTGGCAGAAAGCTTAATGAAGTCATAACTCTCATCTCTCTAATTCATCCTTTAGAAAAATACTAGATCAATTTAGCAAGGTAAATTGGCAAGGTTTTTTTTAGCAAGTGATATAGAAAAGCTGAAACTGTATTTTTTTACTTAGATATAAAAATGTAGCTTTGTAAAAGATATTTTGTAATGTGCTGCAGTTAAATAGCAGCCACAGGTAGAAGATTTCAAACAGGTATTTTCTATTCCTAAATAACATCTCCAGATTAATTTCAGTGAGGAGATTCTGGGGTTCATGATCTTTGGCACTGCCTTTAAAACGATTGTGTTAAAGCTGGAGGTTGTTCATATCCTTATTCCTACCATAAATTCCATCTGAGTTTTGATTATCTGCTGCCTGTAAAAAAAGAGTTCTTAGAAATAACAAGATTTCTAATGGCAGAAGTCCAGTACTTACCAAGAGGAAAAGAAACATTTGGCTGATTTGAATGTGTGGTGTACTTCAAAAGAAAACACAGAGGACTTCAGACTTGCCTGTGTTCTCATACATTAGTTGCACAGAGCAAATACAAACATACAAACATTTGGAAGTAAAGCATCCTGACTGCACTGGATAGCTTCAGTGGATGTCTTGGCCACTTTCCTCTCTCCTTGTAGTAACATCAAGGAAATAGCATTGTTCTTGGAGAGTCTATTTTTTTCTGAAGAGTTTGTGGTCTGGAACAGAATTGTGCACTCAAATGAGATCTAATAGCAGTGAGGGATGACAACATTTTACATAACTTAAAAACAAATGGAGTTACAAAAGGATATGAACTAATGATGCAGAGGAGAAGAGGGTGGAGAAAAGGAAATTGTGTAGACAAAAATTAAAACTTACATAAGAGCTCAGTCCTGGATCAGTTCAGTCTAGTTCACTGTCGTATTTTCAGCACTGATTAATACTAAATGCCTAAGAAAGTGTATATGCAAGCCTGGGATGCGGAGATTATTTCACATCTGGAATTGTTTTCTCAACTTTAAACAGCTAATATGTTAAGATCCTTATGAATTAGAAGTCGCATTTGGATCAAAATATTCAGTAGCTACTGATGGACCCATTCTTTACAAATCTAAATCTATGAATCTTTTTGTAATGTTTGCTGTAGCATGTTGTGAAGATCATGAATTCCACAAACTATTTACATGAGTAGGGATGTCTTTGTTCTATGTTTAAGAATGTTGTTACATTTCTACCCTTCTCTTATTGTGATAACAACAAGAAAGGTCTATTTGTGTGTGTGATGTGTTAGAATAAAGTCTTGTGTGCATATTTAAGATGTTAGAATAAATGATTCTCTGTGTGCCCGGGATGTTAGAAAAAAACGTTTCTGTCCCATGCTTTTTGGTTATTTCATTTGGGAAAAACTATAACATTGCTTAAATTCTTTTATTTGCTTTTATTCTTACATTTCAGAATGCATATTCATGATTACGTGTGTTGCAATGCAGTCAGATATTTGAAAATGTTTTCATTGGCCTTGATATTGAAACCTACTACAGAAGCTACAATTGATGGCACCTTACCATGCAAAGTACTTTCTTTGACAGTTTTAAATCTCCCTTGTCAATCTTACAGAGCTGGCTTTTGTAGAGCAGTCTGAATAATATTAGGGAAATGTTCTGGCATAATGTGAAGGTTTCTTGAAGAGTGCAGTAGAGGTTTGCAGTTAGGATTTACCTAAGAGGTTTCTTATGAGAACCACGAGTAGAACAGTCAACTATGTGTTACTGACTGCTCTGCACTGGTCTTCAAGAAGATAAATGACTTTTTATATTGTTCCATGCTGGGTGACATTTGGTAAAACTGTTAGCTGTTTGTTCCCTTACATTTTGCTGAAAGGTATTTCTATTTTGAACTATTATGTTATATGTACACAGTGACATGCTTAGAATCCACGTTCACCAATGTGCAGTGTGGTCTTTCTATGTCTGCTGGTACAGTAAAGATTTCTGAATTAGGCTATTTCAGGAAAAGTTGTAGCCACAAATAGAGTGATAATGAATGCCATGATATATATCAGACATATGACTTATATTCTTTAATCTGAAAGTATTTATTCTCTATAAAGGATTTTGAGTACTCAACTGGGAACAATATTGCAATAGTCTTATGAAAGTTTTTAATGAATCATTTATTGTGTTAATTTACTTTGAATAGCTACATAATAAGTAGTGGACTGTATTTGCAGGCTGCTTCATCTATAGACTCACCAGTAAACAATGCATGCTGTCCATTTCTGACTACCTTTGAACACAGGCAAAGAGCAGATATAGGTAAAGAAAAGTAAAAACTATTAAAGAATATACTTAAAGAAGTCCTGGCCCCAGATGTACACAATTTAGAGCACTAGTAATGGTGTACTTAGATGACTGTTTCACATTTACTGGCAGATATAAAAAAAAGACATAATTCAACAGATAGTCCCTCAACTTTCAACACTTTTTTTTTTTTTTTTTTTTTTAAATTCAAAACGCCTTTGAAAACTTTCTGCTATTGTTTTATATGTAATGTTCCCTACTTTCAGTGGTGTTAACAGGACTGTGTTCATTCAGTGGTTTATTTTCCGATCCTTTTGATGAAAGGATTAAGACGTGCTGTTGAATTCAGTGACTGCTTTCATACAATAAAAGCTCAGTTACCTAAAGATATTAGTTATCTTTACTGACTGTGTAGGATGATGGGGATGATAGTCATTCAAGCAGTAACCAAATTTCTGTGAAAATATTATATAACTATATTGATATATTGATTCTTAGTTGCATAGGTAAATTTAATCTGAAGGACTGCAGCCCATGGAAAGGACCCATGATTCAGGGAAAAAACATGCAGAGGAAGCAGCACCAGCTGTTACAGACTGATCACAGCCACCATTCCTCACCCCACTCTATGCCACTCAGGGTTGGGAGGAGGAGGAGTCAGGGGTGAAGGAGAGAAGTTGGGCCTGGGAGAAAGCTCCTGAGGGGAGATGGTGTTTTAATTTGTTATGATTAGTGGTATGTATTTGATTAATAAATTCATTTGAGACTGTTTGACTGTGAAGGTAAGGTGATAACATACATAATAACACCTGTAAGGTGTTATCCAGATTGTAATAGATTTGGAATTCGAGCAACTACCTCTCACTGGAATTCATTAGGATATGATTTAAAAATTAGTTTGATGCCTACATCTTGCACAATCTTAATGAAAAGTGATCTATTTTACATCCAAAACTAGTAAAAAAATGAACTTTGCTCTTAAAAACCTTTTCCTTTTGTTCTTTTAGGAAGTTAATGCTTCTGACAGAAGTCCTCAATTTCTCCCTACTTCCCTTAAGAAGCTTTAACTTGGTGGCAGCCCAACTGACAGAGCAAGCCATTTCTGTGTGAAAAAAAATATTTTGGCACTGTTAAGGTTGACTAACTCTGTGACTACAGCATTTCCCTTCAAAATGCCAGTTTCAGGCTGTCATGGATGTTGTGTAGCTCTGCATCAAGGGACCATTTTTGATGCACTCTCAGGTTGTCATCCTGGGTCTTTGGAAAGATGACTGAAACATCGTTGTCTTTTTGTTCTGAACTTATTGTACCATTTTTGCTACTGCTTTGAAAGAAGCACCTCAAGTTTGGAGGTGTTGGGGGAACGTCAAAATTCAGAATCATGGAAGGTGGCTCATAGGCTTCCCTCTACAGCAAAGAAGGAGTGAACAGAAGACATTATATATAGAAAAATAACACTGGTGGTTGAAAAATGTTAGTAATGGCTAGCAGTTTGTAAGTAGAAGAACAGAACAAAAATAATGTATAAAATAATAATGAAAACCCTATTATTTGACTGTATACAATTCAGTTTTTTGGGTTTTTTTCCCCCCTCAATATCTACTTAAAACATATTTCTTCTAGATATGGTGGCTTTGGAGCTTATTAGAAGTGTTTAAAAACTTCCAAAACATTCAGTGTCCATGAAAACATCATTTCCAGTCCTCTCATAAACAGCATTACTGAAAACCTTATCAGAAAGTCTGTTTTCTTAAGACCTCCAGAACATTCCAGACCAACAATATGTTTATATGCTTTAGTTAGGATAAGATTCAGATAAGAACCCATCCTGAGATATTTCTGCTAACAGGACTGGCGTGTTTTGCAATCTGACTGTTGCTGAAGTGTTTGGTATGAAGAATGTATGTATGATGTGCCTCTTTTTCTGATGTAAAATCTTTTATTTTTTTCATACAGTATTTCTGCAAGTCATTTTTCGGAATGAACAAAAAAAACCCCCTATTTTATATTTTAACTTTTCTAAAATGAAAGGCGTGCAGAGCTCATACACTGGTTCAACATTTGCACTCTGTTTATAAACAGTGTTGAAGATAATCCATCATCTGTCCTGAACTTCAAAATGACGACATCTGGACTACATCCTCACAATGGTGAAGCACTGACACTTCAAACAAACTCAGAAAATGGTAAAGAAAAAGGAAAAGAAGTACTACTTATAACCAACTCATGAGAATAATCATCTGTGGGCAAACAAAAGACTAAAAGACTCATTTTTGCTGGGAACATTTGAAAGTTTTTTTGTTTTTCTTTTTTCTTTTTTTCTCTTCCCTTCCCTTTTCCTGGATTTAACTTCTTGAACTTTTTAGTTAAGGCAGCCTGAAGGCACTAAATTACAGATGGTGCTCACTCATACTAGAATTGAAACCTTCCTCTTCCAAAAGATAATTATTTCCAGTTGATGCATGCAACATGAATTGGATAAGTCAATCATTTCTTGAATGTAAATAACTCCTATACTCATGTGAAGGTAAACTGTTAAAGAATTTCTCAGTCCTAAGAGAAGAGATTACATGCTCTTTCTTTCCCATATGATCTAACTTCAAGGGTCAACTCCACCTATTGTAACTTTGACAGAAAAAAAGTAAAAGTAACAAATATATCTCATTTGTTGTCTATGAATGCAAAAAAAACGGGGAAAGGCAGATTACATATTTGAAACAAAAATATTGCCTCGATATTTAAAACTATTATTTATAAAGTCCTCTCATTGAGAAGTAGAGGAAGTAACTCTTTGATACTGGCACTATTTTGAGCAGCAAATCATACAGCAACTACGAAAATATGTAAGAGATCATACAATTTTTCAATGAACATGGTTATTTATTTAACCCACGTTGGGAAAAACATCCTAAAAAATAACTATTGGAAGAAACACTACTGCAGTTTTAAAAAGTATAAGAAAGGTAGGTTTGTTCAGTAACTTTTGATAAACTTCTTGAACACATGCACACTTACAGGAGTTTTCTAATTACTTAGTTCCAGACCTAGAGTAGGAAACAACACTGCATCTCTACTGTTCAAACCAGATGTGAGCATAGATTTAAAGGGAAATGGAACATGCTTTTTCTTAGTGAGTTTCATAAAAATATGCTGGTAGTAATGGCATGCTGATATCTAGGAGTCCTGTATCTTATTTCAGCTCTGAGAAAAATGTCCTTTATGGCTATAACTTCTGCCTCTGAATAATCCATCACTAAGTTTCCTGCTCTCATTCCTTGTTTTATCTTCTGATACTGGCCCATGGTCTTGTAATTTCTTGAGCCTGCTTCCTGTTTTGTAAACAAACAAACAAAAAAGGACTAACAACTTATATTTGTGTCTTTAAACTCACATCTTTATGTGAGGGAGGGGAGGGAGGGAGGAAGTGAGCAAAGGGATGGAGGGAGGGAGCGGAGGGACGGAGGGAGGAAGGAAGGAAGGAAGGGAGTGGAGGAAGGAAGGGAGGGAGGGAGGGAGGAAGGAAGGGAGGGAGGAAGGAAGGAAAAGGAAGGAAGGAAGGAAAAGGAAGGAAGGAAGGAAGGAAGGAAGGAAGGAAGGAAGGAAGGAAGGAATGGAGGAAGGAAGGAAGGAAGGGAGGGAGGGAGGGAGGAAGGAAGGGAGGGAGGAAGGAAGGAAAAGGAAGGAAGGAAGGAAAAGGAAGGAAGGAAGGAAGGAAGGAAGGAAGGAAGGAAGGAAGGAAGGAAGGAAGGAAGGAAGGAAGGAAGGAAGGAAGGAAGGAAGGAAGGAAGGAAGAAACCTGGGCCACATGCAGAGAAGCTGGCAAGCATTATGAAAGCTTAGCTCCTGGGCAGCGCTAAGCTTTGTTGTTCCCCGGTCTTTTCATGATGGTCTTTTCATGACCTTCCTGGCAAGTCAGCGGTGGCTGCCAAGCCTGCTCCCAGTGTGCAGAAGGGCTGTAGTTACTCTGAACTCACAGAAACACCAGGCCCAGAGGACACTCTCAGTCTCCTGAGGCATGACATGGCCCATAATGGCCCATATAAATGCTTGACTTAATGAAATTCAACCAAACAACTCCTGCTACCTTGCAGGATGCCTGCTCCTGTCTCATAACTGGGAGAGGACTGCGTGCTTAAAGGCTTCTTTTTTCCTCTGGTTCTATCAGACGGCCTAGTAAAATCTATTATCTCCTGCAAATCTTTCTCCTCAGAACAAATAGTCCAATTGTGTTTGTTTTGTTTTGTTGTTTCTTTATTTTTTTATTTTTTTCTACTTTCAGGACAGATGTCTAGTTGCCTTCTGTTCTCATCTAAAATTTCTGCTGTATAAAATAATGCAATGCACAAAAGTAAAAATATGGTTTCTGACTTAACTAAACTCCAAGGGATACAAGGGCATGTGTAAATCTCCCTCTTTTCTGAAAATAAACGCAGCACTGAAAGAAAGTTAAGGCAGAAGAGGCCACTTCATAAAAAAGAAAAAGCACAGCATGTTGCCTGAGTATTTTGCTGACTACGATGAAATTAAGCATACGCTTAAATGAAAAAGTGCAATAACATCCTCTTTTACCCTGCTGGAAGGTTCCCATTTGTAGGGGGGTGGGGGTGACAGGGAATGGTTTTTAAACAAAGCCATGTTAAGAGAGTAATACCAGTTCCCAGGAGCAATCTGTTTATCAGGCAGGGAGCCTGGCCTATGTTAGTCGTCCTGCAGATGAACTCTTCTGAATTCTTTTGCACTTCCATTGCCAACTTTTTGAAAAATATCAATTAAAACCGTAAGCATTAAGAAATTACTCCTAGCTGCCTTTGGAAGTCTTCCTAAGATGATTACAAATATTTTTTTATCTAATATTTTTTAATCTAAGTTAAGGTTTCTTGCAGGTGGCACTAAAAGCATAATTCTTTACCTAATTTAAATAAAAGCTGAAAACAACAGTAAAACAGAAGAGTGCTTAACTAAGCACTTTGACCCAGGCAGTGGTAGCAAATAAGTCTGGGTTTATATTTTGCTATCATTGTGGTTGTATCATCCTATGATGTTTAAGAGATTCTCTGTCTATTGTCACTTTTAAACACCACCTTTTAAAAATGCAATCACTGAATGTTTGCTTTCTCTGCACTATTTATAAAGAAAGAAAGAATAAGATCATCTGCATTAATTGAGAAAATAGTGTTTATTATTTTTGGAAATTGCTGGTTTTAAATCAATACAGGTAGTACCTAGGTTGTATAATTAGGCAGCATATAGAAAATTTGCCCCATGACTTACAAAATGTTTGTAAAATCAGTTTCAGACAAACCAATAGAAAGAACTGTAATAATCTTCTTAGCGCTTGTGGAAGGTAGATCTCTCCCATTATGCTTTTCTTTCTCTGACATTTGCTTTATCAGAAAGACTTGCAGAAAAGCAAAAGAGCAATTACACACCTCTTCCACTTTTATTTTTTCTTCCAGTAATTTCCCAGGTGAATCCAAAAAAGCTAATTATTTGGCAAGACAAGAAATAGAAAACCTTTTGTACAATGTAGTTCTACTTAGTCTTTAGTTCTTGTACTGAGAAAGAGCCCTGAGAAATTTTCTTATGGAAATGGCAATTGAGATCAGTCTGGTAGCTTAAAAATGCAGTCCTATTCACGGCACTGGGGGTGGTGAAGGGGAAGAGAGAAGGTGATCTCATTAATAAAACAAAGCATGAAGTGTCTGTAAAGAAGGATTTATTATGTTGGGAATCAAGTGAAGGATGCACTTGAAAGGAAAAGGTGTGGCCTGGATATTTGACCATAGTTCTTTGAGACAAACTTGATTAAAAAACTGAAAGAACAGTAAATCCTTGGTAAATACATAATTGTATACTGCTGCTTCCAGTACAATGGTTCCTTTATGTGCTGTATCTGCTCTTTGCTCTGAGCTAAACTCCAGCTCTGACAGTATAGGTATTCCTTGGAGTCTCAAATATTTTGAATGTAGGTTTTTTGT
The DNA here is from genome assembly GCA_030625065.1 of Alectoris magna. NCBI lineage: Eukaryota > Metazoa > Chordata > Aves > Galliformes > Phasianidae > Alectoris > Alectoris magna. Next base: position 92,974,367 of record CM060560.1, read on the forward strand.
TGTTAGTTTGAGGGTTTTTTTTTAGCAGACTGCAGAACTTCTGTACAAAATGAAGTCTTATCTTGTTCTAAAACCAGGTTGTTAAAACTCCCCTTAAATATAAAGAGGAAAAACTAGTAATTTACAGCATGAACCACTAGTGAAACATCCTTTGTCTACAATTGCTGAACTCTAGAAACATTATTTTAAGGAGAGTAAACAAGTCCTTCAACAATAATGCAGAAACTCACTGTATGAAAATGTATGGTGGTTTTGATGGGAAATCCAATCAAACAATTAAGGAAAATACAAAATCTGTGGATTCCCCATAGGCTATACCACTGAAGCCTATTTATTGTGCAAGAATAAAGGACTTCAGATTAGGAAATCTAATTTCTAGGTGAAGAAAGGATCTCCACCACACCCACTAACTTTTCCCAGGATATATCGTTATATTTAAAGGAAAAGGTATAGTTTTCCTGTTGCTTGAAAGCTTCTTTTCTACTAATAAGGAAATACTGTCTTAAAAGTAAAATAAATAAATAAATAAATAAATAATCCCAGTGAAACTGGTAAAACATTTCAATGTTGGGAAGAAAAAATTTACTTAGAAAAGTTTTACTGTTAGAATGGATTGGTAGCTGTGGTGTCTGCCAGAAAGTTGAGCAAGCAGACTGGTGTACTCTTGTCATCTGATGCCTTCACTTGTGGTAGAGCTTTCCTAGCTTGCCCCTGCAGAGAACAGGTAGAGATTCCTCATCAGGCAGTCACCAGCTCTCCTTGCTAATGCAAAAGGGAGCTTATGGAATGTGCTCAGTTTACATCCGATGAAAACTGCCCTTTCTTTGCATTTTATAGAAGCACTTAAGTAAGCTCTAAGTGCTTGTTGGTTTCCTCATCCAATATTAGATCACCTTCAATGAATAATAAATTGTGGGTGTGCTCTGTTTCCACCCTTTTCACCTTCACTTACTAATTTTGGAACTTGGTATTTATAATACCAGCACTGAGCCAGGACTCTTGGATTAGGGAATTAAGACATTATAAAGTTTGGTTTAGTAGCTGTACCTTACTTGAATACACTATTAAGAGTTTAGTCTGACCTACATTACAAATTCAGAAATCTTTTAGAAAACTGCAGATGAATAGAATGACCAAACAGTGAGAAAAAGCATGCTAAAAAAATGGGACACCCTATTGCAAGTTTAAGCATGTTGCATGGCAGTGCATATTGTCATTGTTTACTTTAGTGCCTAGAAGAGTAACTTTCTGTAGACTTAATAGATGCTTTGTCCTTGCATGTCTCTTGAGTGCCACAGAACTAGTAACTGCCTCTAGAGCATGTTACGCTAGTTACTCCATAAGTAAAAAAACAAGTGATTAAATTATTAATAGAAATTTTTCCTATGCTGCATCTGATAGCTACATTCTTTCAACAGATATGGGAATTGCTGTTACAGTTTGGATAAACTGTAGGGATGTATGTTCAGAATGTTGATAATTGTGTAAAATGCAAATGGATGACTTTTTAATTAGTGTTACTAACAGTACCTTTATTCTCTTAAATAATTGAGTAAAAATTAGAACGGAAATTGTCATCTAAGACTGCTCTTACCTTACAATCTGCAAACGCTGTCTTTTTTTTTTTTTTTTTTTTTTTTTTGTCTTTTTCTTTTCCTGTTCCAAAAAGGAGGTCAGGAAAATTCAAAGAAAAAATTTGCCTGTCACCGTAAGCCTGAGTTGTCAGTAGATTTATGTGTACAACAATTTTTAGACATACACGCACCCACATACACAAATACAGTTCTTTCCTTCTCTGTAGTGAGTACATAGAGGAATAGCCTTGTGTAAGTGAACTTAAGTTTATATTTTATGATCCAGTTTTTCTAAACCCTATGAAGCTTATCTGCTTATTCAAATTACACTGCCCTGACAGCAAACAGGCTTCGGATTGCTGTTCTGTTCCTTTGTGCTGCACCTCAAAAATCTTTTGTGTGAAAGCTGGAATTTCAAAGGGAGAAACTGGAGCGCTTAGGTGCTGCACAACTGTTAGATGGCAAGGTGCAGGGGTAACAGTAGTCTCAAAGTGTCTCAGGACACGCTGCAGAAGCCAGTAAAACCCAGAGTGGATCTTGCAGGATGCTTGCAATAACTGACAGTCTACAGGTTTGCTTCAAGTACTGAAAAGACATCCATTTTTATCTATGAGTAAAATTTTTCATCAAGAACTGTCCTTTTCAGCAGGTTTTAACCCTTCATTTTCTTTCTCTGGCTTGCAGTTTTTTTCCACTGCAGGCATTAGTTCAAATGGCAATAGTAGCGTTGGGGGCTGAGGTCAAGGGACTTCACATATTTAAGAGGAAAGAAAAAACAAGAGCTTATTTTAATTTTCAACTGTGTGTTCAACCTTGTGTTGAAAATTGGTATTCTGTAAAAACAATGGAGGAGGAATTATTCATTATTCATGCAGATTTGGGTGTTTTGTTTTTTCTTGTTAGTTTTGCTGGGGCTCTGAAGCTGAGCTAAGAAGCCAGCATTCTAGCAAAAACAAACAAGCTGACAAACAGAGGAATTCTCTGGCATTATGATCTTTCCTGGCATTAATATGAAAGGGTCACACCAGGTTTTACAACCACACTGTCCAGATCTGGAGGAACATACTCCTGAGCAAGAAAAGGGATGACATTTCTGCTTGTATAAGATTTCCCAGTTTCTAAATAATCATTTTGAACACAGGACTTCAGTTTCCATATCCACAGTAATAAAACTTCAGGCAGTTTGAACTCACTGGAAGTACATATCTACTTGCAGTGAATTTATTTTTGTGAGTCCTTCCTCAGGTTTAAATCAGGATATTAGCTTCTCCCTCTGTATTAGAAAGCCCAACAAGTACCAGAGTACTAGTCTTTTTTTCTGTTTCATTACTATCCAGTATTTGTGTGCCAAATTCCGGTGTAACAAGCACTGTTGCCTTTATACCAGGAGAATCTCCTCCCGCTATCTGCCAGAGTGGTTATTTTTCTGTTTTTGTTACAGATGATCATCTCTATGCCTTTTTTTTTCAGTATTTTATATCTGAGAGATGAAGGTCTGAGTTACCAAGGCCAAACACTGAAACAGCATGCTGAGCTCTCCTCCTCTCATTGGCACAATGCCGTGTATTGCAGATTAGTATTAAAGATGAGGAATAGAGACTCCGTAAAAGCAAACACACTGGAGTTTTGAAGGTTGGATCAAAGTTAAGCCATTTCAAGCCAGGCAAGTGTGCTCTGATCCAAACAAAAAAAGGATCCCTCCTCCCCTCCTCTCTATCCTTTTTAAGATAAATTTCCTTTCCTTATGGCAACTCTGTGTGGAAGGGTGCAGCACTGTGTGAACAGGTTTGTTTGTTTGTTTTTAACAGAAGTTCTCCAATAGCATTTCAAACCCAAGTCAATTAAGGCAGGGATAAGGTGAGCTCAGTTCCTTAAAACAATGCACATCTTTGTGACTAATTAAAAAGGACTACATCTAAATCCCCATGTTTTATATTTGATCCACTTCTAGGTCTTTGTCATGATACTTGGAGTTTACTTCACATTACCTCAGTGCTGCATCATTTAAAGACAAAATTGTTGTTTTTCACTCTTGTCAGTAAAAAAAAACTATGCATGTTGCAACTATAATAGGCCACAGTTAGTAGAGCAAGATGGCATTTTAATATCAGATGTGTGCACACATGCAAGAAACTTGGAAGGTGCTGCTCCGAATAACTACAGGTCTTTCTTCCCCTGACTGTACACCTATGGTTGAATCACTACACCACTGACATTTTTAGATTACAGTTGCCCTGGGGAATTGTATGACTGAGAAAACAAATTGTTAAAGACCCTTAGTCTAAAATTATATCTGAGCAGACATAACTTCATGCTTCACTGAGTTCTAGCCAGGCTTGTGAGGGCTGGGATTTTCTGTGTGAATATAAAAGCAGTCCAGAATTTGTAACTGCACTCAGTAAAGAAGATTTGGCAAAATGAAGTATAGTATAATGTCATCAAACAACCTGAAGCTTTAGAGGAAGGGCAGATGATGTATTTGGCTTATATTTTGGACAATGAAGTGGAATTGATTCTAAGTTTTCCCAGTAAATTATATGAAGATGAACAAGACTAAATGAATCATGTTCAGACTTGATGTCATTTCACTGCCATACAACTGTTACATTTAATGGGTTGTATTGACAGCTGCCCATTAATTTTCACGAAAATAAAGATCTGTTTGGAAAACTTCCTTTCAAAACTTAAAAGTACTTGCTCACAAGATGTGTTTAATGTGAGATAGTATAGCACATACAAATCGAGTAAGCAGTGTGCACTTTTAGACACGAGGGTAATACAAAAATTGCAGATTTTCATATGTTAAATGCCACTTTGAAACTTGGAGTGAGAATAAGAATGATTCGTGAGTTCACTGCGAAAATAATAACCTTATCACTGCAAAAAACTCCATTATATTTATGAATGATTATATTTTTACTGTGATTTAGAACAAGCAGCTGAAGCAACAAAGCAACAGAAGCAGGCATACAAACATGTTTGTTACCATGTTTAAGAACATTCCATAACACACCCACTGTTTTCCTTAAAACTATGTCTTCAGCCTAGAGAGTTCTTGACGAAGGGGATGACCAAAGTGAAAAAAAAATTAAAATCTGTGAACACTTCGTACTGATGTTTAGAGTTGCTGTTGATGTTTATGCCGTGTTACAAGGGAAGTAAGGAGTGCCAGTACTGGTAGAAAACCAAAAATTGTTTTAAAATCAAGTATGGGTTTGTTGGAACTCATCTGAGAACAGTGGGCTGCAACCAGATGACAACAAAAGCATTTGGGCAGGTCCAGTCAAATTCCACACACTACAAAACTGGGATGGGAGGACAAAACAGACTGAACAGTACCTTCAGTATCCTGGCATACTCTACCACTGGCATATTTTGGTATGGGCTCAGGCCTGCTTTAATTTACATCCACCTGTAGGCCATTTTAATAAGCAAACCTTTAAAGCAGCATTTAAGATTTATATATTTTTTTCACTTAGCTGTACCTTAAGACATCTTGTGAACAGCAAATATGGGGGTAAACCTGGAAAGATTTTGTTTGCTCAGGATATCCTTAGCCAGAAACCCTTTTAAAATGAATATATCAGGAACTATCAAAAAGCTTTTTGGAGTTTCTTTGTACTAGCAACCTGGCACATAGCAGCCCTGTGAAGGAAGCCAAGGTTTGGGCCTTTTCTCTGGCATTCATGTATGTTGGAAGTAAGATCATAGTGTTTACTTCAATCCATGCTGACACCCCTAGGGAGAATTAAAAAAGGAAAACGCAGAAGCCGGTAAGTTCCACGTAAAACAGCTGGGAAAGGATGGGAGGTTTCAGAGGAAGTGCAAATCGGAAGTGGGATGGCCCAGACCTATCAAAGATAATGCTTCCTGAGGTGTAATCACAGGGTGATATGCAATGTCATGAGATCTCCACCTTTTATTTCCTTGGCAAGAATATTTTTTTTTTGCAGTGATGGGCTAGAAAATTCCATTAACTCTTTGAATCTTATAGAGAGATTGTCATGCTTTTAAGCCTTCTAAAATATGTGGCACCTTTTCTAGTTAAAAACACTACCTTGGTAACTTGTTCTCATTTCATCAGCCTGGTCACCTGTTTCTCATTTCAGCAGCTAGAGTACTAGCTGATTTTTGACAGCATCCAACTGTCTTGCAAACTTTATTCAACAGGTGTTTAAAGTATTTGAATTTTCAACTCAGTCTTTCACATGCATTCCAGGTTAAAATAATAGGAGTTCTGAGCAGCAGTCCATCAGCTAGAACCTTTCCCAACTGTAACTATATGTCTTATTTTGTTTTGCTTTCATGATAAAGTTATATAAGCATTTGGTTTTCTAGTTTCAAATTTCTAGACTTCTTGCAGTGTATGATAAAAGTGATGAATTATTCCATGAACTGTTTTAACAGGGGAATATGCATATGATTTCAAAATTAGCTTACGTCTGTTTCACAAAACATTTCTGCACAGCTGCATGTTTGAGTAACAGTCCAGGTACTTTTATTTTATTCCTCCTTCAAATAAATAAATTTCCCACATTAACATAATAGGAGAACGTGCCCTAGGACAGCAAATTACACTGCTGTATACATTGGTTGGTGAAACGTAATTTAATTACCTGTCTTGGAATTAAGATTAAGATTGCCTACTGTTATGATGGAAGAAACATATATGATGGAATAATTGTCAGCATAAACAAATGCCCTGTAATTACCACACAGGTCAGTAGGAGTCTGTAACTGGCAGAAGGCACGCTGGTGTTTATATATCTGAGTAGTCCACTGTTAGATGTTTGAGTACGTACTTAGTGGAACTGCTTGTCCAAATAAGGACAGGACAGGATATTTTCATACCTACTGTTCTAGTCCTATTTACTTCTCTCGTGTACCAATCAGCTGATTCAAATGGGCAGGGTTGCTACCCACTCAGTGGAGAAAATTAGAAATATCTCTAACATTCAAAAAGACAAACACAATTCTTCCTTGCTGCAGATACAGCGATAATGGAGGAATCAGAAACCACAATAACAATGTGAAAAAAAAAATGCTTGAAATTAGGAATGAGTTTACAAAATCATAGAAAAGTCATGAACTACATACAAAAATAAACCCTTAATTATTTCACTTTCTTTTTCTTTTTTTTTTTTTTTTTAGTAACAGCTGGAGAAGTTTGGATGTTTCCAAGCTGTTATAGTTGAAGGTGTAATTTTTCTTTTTTTTTTTCTTTTTTTTTCTTTTGCCATTTTTAGTATCCTGCATTTTCTATACAGAGGCATTCTTGTCAAATGTGGATAATGAAACTAAAGTACTGCACAATTATGAATAAATTTCCTTTTACATTTACTACTTATCTATATTAACATATTTTACCACTACCTCATCACTCCCACCACTCTCCACAAAAGAATAAAATAAAATAAAATTCTTGCTTTTACAATAACAAATATGAAAACTCTGACAAAGTGTGAGAAATGAATGTTGCCTCAAAAGGAATTTACACCTCCAAGATGATGAAATCTACACCTGTGCTGAATACCAATATGAGACTGCACACTTTTAAAGAACTACATGAGACCTTCTGTGACCCTTTACAACTGTTCCTGAAAAATGTCTTAAAAAAAAAAAAAAAAGCTTCATGCTACGTTTTAATTATTACTATTTAATGTCAGGGAAACTTTACAGTTTTGTTAATTAAAAATAATCCTCAGTTTCTTTATTTGTGTATTCGTGCCCTTTATTGTATTGCTTCCTTTTTGCTTTTTTCAAACTTCAGATAATAGTTTGTATAATACAGTGACCTAGTATTTTTAGTGACTGTCTTGGTCTGTTTGTGCAGTTTGAAACAGATTTCTGTGATCGTTCAATACTATATTTTGTTATTTGAAGTTCAGATTGACTGCCTGCACACAAGATTTAGGGAAAGTAGATGATTGTAAGATATATTGCAGGAAAATCAATCAAAGATCACCAATGTTTATGTGTAAAGAATAGTGTTTTTGCATATCTAGGTTGTTTTTTCTTTAGATAGGTGTCAACAGATTGATATTACACATAGTTGCAATTAGCAATAACAAGAACAGTCAATCAAGCAGTTCCGTTGCATGTTGCTGTATGCCATACTTTCATACACACATCTTTCTGTTTATTTGTTAAAAATAGTGATTATTTTCTGCTAGCTTAAAATTTGCAACAGAGCAACAGTGAGCACTTAGGACATGAACTTTTAAGTCTGCAGATGCCTTCAGACAGGGGAAAAGGACAGCCATAAGTTACCTGAGGTCTTGTTTTTGTGAAGAAATTTGAAAAAAAAAATGGATTTTAAAGGAGACTTCTCTGTGCTGCAGATTATGAAGAACATATAGAACAACTGAATAGTTCCTATGATTTTAATAGTTGAAGTTACTGAATAATTAAGTCAGAAATTGTATGTACCTATGAATACTCAGGAAGAGTATGTAGTATTTTGAGAATTTTTCTGAAAAGGACTGACTTCAGTGGATGTTAAGTGTAGCTTTTTCATGGCTCCAATGCAGATATAGAATTTTTCTGTTGCTATCAAGTTCCAATTGATTTTATATCAATGCGTGATTAAAGAGAACTGCAGAATTTCATCCAAAGATCGTCTGATTTCTGGCAAACGTCAGATGTCTATGGACAGTTTCAACATTAGCAAAGGAACAAAGAACAAACAGAACAAAACATGGATGGAAGGAGAGGAAGTTGCATGCTAAGTGTTTCTTGAGATCAGGTTTGAAATGCTGAAAGAATAGTGGCTATCAACCTCTTGACTTGCACTCAGAACTCTTGCAGAAAACAAGGGAGGAAGAAGAAAAGATTTTGAGAACTGAACTCTGCAAGGGGACTTTCAGAATCAGGTTTTTGTTCTTCTTGTACAAGCACAGTTACACACCTGGATATTTCCTTCAAAATGGGAGAAAAATACATTTCTTTTTTTGTTCTTCATTTTCCCATAATAATGCTACAGATTTCTTGATTAGTAGGGAAAGTTATTTACATCCAAAGCTGAGTGTCTTAAACAGATGTGTTTGAAGAATTTGAGTCAACTCTCCTGTGGCTGTCCATTCTCCATTCTTCCAGTAGGGTTCACAGACAAAACATTAACGAAATTTGCTGTCATTCTAGCTTCTGTCTTGGATATCTGTTGAGCCTCCCACTATGAAATGAGAGCAGAGTTTCCCGTAATATCACTCATGGACAAGTACTTACCAAATATATTCTACTAGATCTGTATAAGTGCTCGGGGCAAGCACAGCAATGCAAGGCACTTCTAGTTTTTCTTGTAAACACCTCATCAAATATCCCAGCAAAAAATAAAAAAATATTTAAAAAAGCCCTCAGCTATTCAGAAGTCCTGAAATGCCCTGACGATGGAGATAATAGTTTTATCAGAAGTAGAACAGTGTTCCATCTGCTTCTGTCAGGTTGATTTACAGAACTGGAAATGTTTCAGTTCTTTCACTTTTTCTCCCAGAGGTCACCACACCTAGTAATGAAATGTAATTTTCTGGGCATTTTTTCATATTATTCAAGGTTAATGAAACAGTGTTAAAACATGGTTGTTCTGTTAAGTTTCAATGGCATTCTGAACATTCATTGTTCCAAAAAGAAGACATTTTCCATAAGTCAGGCAAAGACTGAGATTTATCATATCCCTAATGCATAATAATAAGTAAGTCATAAGATACCAGAAGGAAATGTATTAAAAATAAGACACTGAAATCAGGAGATAACTCCTTTTCACAACAGTACATTCCTACAACAGTAGGATTTATTTCCTTATCAGACAAATTCTGTCACCTCTTATAAGAGTGTTTCAGTCATGCAGATCTTCAAAATATTTGTGATGGTAAATTCCTGATAAAATGTATGGCCTTGAGAATTGCAGTTTAGAAGTTTTTATAGAAGAAAAGACAGAACTTAAATGGACATAAAGCCAAATACAGAATAAATATAGTCTCAGGATATTGAAAAAATAGAACAGAAACTTTATTATTTTATTTGCAACATTGTTCACCAAATTTTACTTCTGTAGATACAGAGATATTCAAGGTACATGCTCATGTTTTAAACTTAACGGCTTGTGGTACTTCAGGAGAAATAAACACTCTGTGGCAAACAGTACTCATTTTTGCCAAAGTCTGAGAATAGGATAAAGGCAGGTTGTTTGTGGAACAGTTGCCTCAATTTAAATAATAATATAGTTGTGTAAATTGGAATTCTTGTGCGTATCAGCTATTGTAATAATTGTAACAATTTCACACTGCCTAGGGATGTAAAGAATACTGCGTACTTAGGAGTTATATTTTCAGTTACAGTTTTCTTGTAATTTTTCAAATTTATTGTAATGATGACATGGTCTGATCTGTGTATATGAACTTAAGAACATTTTTACAATGTATGGCTTAAATATGTAAGTATGCAGTTACTCATTCTTCTTGGATCTCATCACATCTAGGAGAATTCTCTTTTCATTCCCTAGTTTAAGCTTTGGTTGTTATATTAACTTTTTTTCTTCCATGTATGAGTTCATGTAACTTTGGGTTTCAGTTTTCCTGCATCATGTAGGCTCAAATTCAGAATCCATGCTCTTCAAAATAGGTAGTCTCTCATCTATTTTTCATATTCTATTTAACTTCTGAGACCTAAGAAAGCTATCTTTTAATAGAAAATGTGCAATCCTTTCAAAGGATAAATTTCTGAATGATGAAGCTGAGGTGTGTTTCCAAGTTCATTCTTCTCTTTTCTTACACAGATATTTTATATATAATTTATTTCTTTCATATTTCCTTAAGTAGTAATAGTTAATGCTAATGTAACATTTGTAAAACCCAAACTCGAACACCTCTGGTCACACTCTCATGTCTTCCTGCTCACATGCTGTCTGCCTGGGAATTTCTCTAGTGCATTGGGCTGGCATGCCACAATTAAGTGTATCTGAATGGAGATAAAACATGTCTTGGTGAGAAAAAATGGTGTCCATGGAGAAGTATGCCAGCTATGAGGCTGGAAGTGAAAACATACTTACACTGCTTGTTGCCATCTTCAATATTCACTTGGAGAAACCATTTTCCAAGATAGAAAAATAGTTTGGAATCTGACTTTTGTAGTGAAACTTCAGGTTAATGTATAATTTATAATTACCAATAGGGTCATTCTGTTTTCTGTAATAATGCTTTGTAATGTGACTATGATTGTCACATTATGATCCTTTCTTTGAAGAATCCAACAAGGCTTGCTTTTGGAAAAATGATTTAGATCACAGAATCACAGAATCACATAATCACAGAATGGCCCCGGGTTGGAAGGGACCTCAAGTATCATGAAGTTCCAAACCCCCTGCCGGGCAGGGCCACCAAACTTCCACATTTACTAGACCAGGCTGCCCAGGGTCCCATTCAACCTGGCCTTGAACACCTCGAGAGACCGGGCATCCACAACCTCCCTGGGCAGCCTGTGCCAGGACCTCACCACTCTCCTAGTAAAGAACTTCCCCGTAACATCCAACCTAAATCTTCCCTCTTTCAACTTAAAACCATTTCCCCTTGTCCTGCTATTATTGGCCCTTTCAAAGAGTTTACTCCCCTCCTGTTTATAGGCTCCCTTCAGGTACTGAAAGGCTGCAATGAGGTCACCCCGCAGCCTTCTTTTCTCCAGGCTGAACAAGCCCAGCTCCCTCAGCCTGTCTTCATAGGGGAGGTGCTCCAGCCGTCTGATCATCTTCGTGGCCCTCCTCTGGACCCTTTCCAACAGCTCTCTGTCTTTCTTGTACTGAGGGCTCCATACCTAGACACAGATGGGGCCTCACAAGAGCAGAGTAGAGAGGGACAATCACCTCCCTATCCCTGCTCGCCACCCCTCTCCTGATGGAGCCCAGGATACCATTTAGATATGACAAGGCAAAAATTATGCCCCATTAGGGACTGTGTTTTTTAATGGGAGATTATTCTGTAGTTGGAGTAAAACAGCTGTTAACTCACAGAGATTAGATTCTCCCTGCTACCCAGGAAAAGAACTCAAATAAAAATAATTTATTTTGCCACCTCAGATCAGTATCACTCAGGATATTGTTGTTGTTTTTATGTTGTTGTTTGTTGGTTTGTTTGCAATGTTGAAGAGGCAAAATCTCTTTTGGGAATTGATTTCAACAGAATATAATGGGAGAGGCAGAAAGAACAGGTAACAAAACAAACAAAAATTACAAATATGACAATTAGACCTCACAGTTCCTAATTTACCTATATATTGCTTGGATATTCTCTATTCTGTTGAGGTGGATTTCACATGACATGAAAACTTTGGGAAGTTAATGAATCTTTTTGAAGGCTGTGAAATAAATATCTCATTTCTAACATTGGCAAGCAGGTCGTTCTCGGTTGGTGGGTTTTTTGTGTGGTTTTTTTTGGGGGGGGCGGGGGGGATATATACTATTAAACATATTTTTGTTCTGCTTCATTCTATTTTGAAAGCTGTATATAAACTTCCATTCAACAGTCATCCTAATAGGTCTTCAAGTGATGTCATTTTCTTACAAACTCAGTAAGGGAAAGTAAAAATCCAGTATCAGCAGTATTCTTTTGGATACTAAGCTTGCAGTTGGTTACAGTCCACTTAAATTCCCTGAAATAATTCAATCTGTTTCCAAGCTAATTTATAAGCCATCTGTTTCATATATTAGGTGCAATGTTTTTTCTTCACTTACTTTCATCTGGCATGATTGTTATTAAGAAATAAAAAAAAAAAAAATAGTAATAATAAAAAATACAACAACAAAACCCTTAAAGTTCTACTCTACGACTCTCCTAGATTTTACAGAAGATTGCTGTCACAAGAGACATCAAGTTGAAAAAGGCAAGGAGATGACTGTTTTCCATCGTCATCACAACAGTTGTTAGGAAAAAAATCCAGAGCAAAAAAGAAAAGCACAATTTTATCATGAATTTTGTTTACAAGCTGATAAACAGAACAGTTATCTGTCCATTGGAATCTCTCACTACGTTTAGTAGAGAATGAGCACATTTCTAGTCACTGCTACAGATACTGAAGAACTGCACGTAAACGGGGTCACGTAGACAAGAAAGCACTCCTGCTTTTTTCTCCTTGTAATGGATACTTAAGTTGACACAGATGGTAGTAATAAGAAAGCAAACTCCAAGGCTGCCAACTGCATCACTCCCAGTTCTTTCAACACACCTCATCTGAAATGATAACCATAATTGTTCTTCCATCCACTATAATTGTTCTTCTACCCCTGTGCTACACATCTTTTAAAAATATTAAATTTTTTTTCAGAAGACTTTCTCTACTGAAATATTTTGGAAAAAAATTACATGTTCTAATTTCTTTCTTAATTAAAGTTGTCTTACAGTTATAGTGCTTCCCAGTAATGATCTCCTGTCAGTACTGATTTTTAAAGTTGCACTTGAGTTTATATCTTAGCTAATTCTCCCTCTGTGGCTTGTGTTATCTAAATGTCAGCTGCCCAGCTCTGTAGTATAGCAGCAACAGAGCAGGCAGGAGTGAGTGATATGTTCCAGGTGCATACTCCCTGGATAAGAATAAATGTGACTCTGCTCCATGTAGAGAAACCATTCTGTTTCAAGTTATACGCTCACAATTTAAATTAACACGTACCAAATAAACTTTAAAAAATGGACTGGGGTATGACTTCTTTGTTACCTTCAAAGTTTTTAATGCAACTGTGACAAGGAAAAAGTACTTTAAAGTGGGTCCACACTTCAAAAGCTGGTGTTTGCACAAAGAAACAATCAGCAGAATGAAAACTGGATTTTTCCTTTAGCCAGCAGAAGCCCCTTGCAACATGTTCATTAATGCTAGGATTGTACTGACTCAGTACATACTTGGCGTTTCTGGTTTACATCATGTCAGTGCTTTATGTTATAGTTTTTGCTTTGTTTGTATCTTATAGTTTACTGGGACTAATGAGAACCACGTCCTTATGGCTAGTGTGCAAATAATCTTTACAGTGCATCTGAGGGCTCCTTTAGCCTTCTTATTTCTTTCAAATGCCTTTTTAAGCCAACATGCCCTTCTAATCCCTCCAAAAAAGGATATGTTTCAGTTTTTTTCCTGTTCTCCCCCTCATATGCAGCACATGTAGTATTGAATATGTATTTTTCTATATTTAAACATGAATATACACACAATTTAGTAAGCTGTTGTGAATCTCCTATGGCTCTGGTTGATTCTTATAGAATCCATCCACCTACCACTGATATTTCCCCACTAAACTAATATCCCTTAGTACAAAATCTAAATGCTTATTGAACACCTCCATGGAGGGGAGGTGATTCAAACACCTCCCTGGGCTGCCCATTTCAGCTCCTGACCACTCTTTCAGAGAAGAATTTTTTTCTAACATCCACCATGAACCTCCTCTGGCACAACTTGAAGCCATTCCCTCTTGTCCTGTCTGTAGTGTTGCCTGGTGTTGTGGTCAATGTGCAAAACCCAGATTTAGTTCTGACCACTTTTCCTAAATGAAATATCTAATACTCATTGGGGAAGATCAAAATAAATTTCATTGTTTTCTTTCTGGTTACCTGAGGGAACTCTTCTTTATTCAGAGTACAGCTCACTGAACTTCAGTAAGCTGAGAAAACTTGCTACATTCAACGGAATGACATTCTATCAATAACTTCCACTTTCATCATATTTATTTCTAATCTTGCCCCTGATTATAAAAGGATTACTGGAGAAGCAAGCAAATCAAGAGCTCTCATATCTGTGTCTGCTTTTTATGAAGTGTGTACAAAGAATCTTCAAAAGCTTTTTAACTTCCATGAGTAATTATTTCTCTTTATCTCTTTTCTAATGAAAAAATGGCTCAGAACTGTGCTTAAGTTTGAGCTCAGAGTTAAAAATGTGGATATTCCTAGACACTGTGCAAAGTACCTAATTACTGAAGCCTGAGTGACAAAAGCTTTATTATTTCATTTCCCTCAAAAGCATTGACAACGTGCCCTGTGCAGTAAGAATCTGAATATGTGAACAGTTTTCAAAATATTTTTAACATATGATAAATCAGTGTAGCTTGGTTATTACACATTTGCTGGTGTCTAATTGTTACACATTTGCTGGTGTCTAATTGTTATTGTTGGAAATTTATAATTATTAAAATCAATTTACTAAATATGAAAAATTGACTTTATTTAGATCTACAACATGCACCTTCATGCACCTTCAACTGTTGTTTGCCCCACACATCTCCCTCTTGTTTATTTATTTTTTGTTTGTTTAAATTTATTTCCCAGTATATTGCAAAAAAAAATTCTTTGACATACATATATTTTACAGTCTAGGAATGGAACTAACACTACTGCAAATAGAACCATAAAATGGAAAAACAATATTTTATGTTCTAGTGCTATAGAAAACAGATGAATGTGGTTTTAACAAGAGCCCTTTACCTAATGCACTGAAGAGTTTCCCAGTAAAAAGAATCCAAATCGGAGCACACTGCAGTAGAATGATGTAAATATCCTTGCAGATATCAGTATTGAATGTAAAAGCATACACAATAGGAATTAAATAAGTTCATGCACTAGATTCCAACAGAGGCAAGCAATAATTTAGCAGGATCTACCAGTGGTTGTTTCTGTCCTTGTTTTTTTATTTCCAGCAGGTGTCCCCTTCTGGTAGTGGTGAGGGACTCCTAAAAGTCAGAGTGGAAACAGTGAGTATATAAACATTCTCCAAGGTCTTTTAAAATTAAACGGACATTCCTAAAACTTAGAATATCCTTTAAGTGTGTACATACATTTTTATTTAAAGCTAGAATCTGCTTGTCAGGAACTCCATTTGTTACCATTAGATTGACAAACTTATACTACTTTTAGTCATGTAAGGCGTAATCAACAGATTGAATTTAAGGAAGGTCATTATTACAACTAACATCACTTTCTAAAATAATTGTTTGATAGCTTACCATATCTGATGAGTATGCATTTCATACTATGTCTTAAGGAGCTCTTCTTAGAGTAGGAGAGGAAGAAAATAATCCCATTAAAAATAAAATAAACTATAATGATAATGATCATAACAACCTTCAAAAACTAAGACCATGAAACTTTTGAGCTTGATTTCACAGTAAATGTCATCCCAATGCAAATTTCAGGGCAAGCATATGGGAGAGAATCAGTGTAAAACAAAGGCCATCCAAAGACTTCAGGGAAGGTCATGGGAAATGTCTCCTACCTTGAACTTGATTATAATAAGTTCTAATTATTACAAAGCTCATGTTGATTTTAGAATGCAATAATAAAATTTCAGCTGACTGGAACTTGAACCAAATGTTACATTTAATACAAGAATGATCTTTCTTTCAGGAGTGTGTTGATCACATAGTAAATGTGACTTGTCATTTTTAATTTCAAATAGCTGTCTGTGTTAAACATTACCAAACTACTTCATTTTGTTACTGAAAATTAGATAGGAGTAACTTCGTCCTTAGGAAAAAGAAGTAAATTATAATAAATTATTTAATAGATTTCGATTTTTATAAAATTCTTTCTCTTCATTTCTTTACAAAATCATTACTATTAATATTATCAAATTTACAAGTTCAGCCATTAAACCTGCATTTTAATAGTTGCAGCTTTCAGCTCTGAACAGCTTTACGGTACATGACAGCCAGCAGGAACTCTTTCAAAAAGGCTGCACTTGACATACTGGGCCAAATTCTCAGCTTCAGTAAATTCCTTTGATACACTGAAAATGCCCATGAATGCTTTTCTTCTGGACTAGGTTCTTAAATTCTTCTCTTACAGTCCACCCTGTATTGGGAAATTTGGGAATAGGTATGGGTTTGCAGAATCCCATGTAAGAAATAGGATTAAGACAATCTATATATTTTTCAAAGCTTGTACCAAATGATGCACCTCTTCTGTGGAGTTTAAAGCAAGACTTGAAATACCCTAGTAAAGTGGTAAATCCCTCATAACTTCTATGTTTATTTTTTTGCATGAAGGATTTTCTTTCCAATGTTTAATGTTTGTTTTGTTTTGTTTTCTTTCCCATAGGGAGAACACATCTATGACTTTTCCTTATCTCAAGGAATGTCTTCACTATTGAATACCAGACCAGAAACGGTTACCTGATTCCTACAATCCTCTAATTTTTAAGATCTTAACTTCCAGACCCATCTGAACTTCTAGTTCCTCATTGCGTACGCTCACATTCTACATTTGTCTTCCTCCCAGCCTGGAAGATTGGTCACTGGTTACCAATGCATTTTGCAACAAAGTACAACTTCTTCATTATTCTTGAATCTGAGTAGGCAAATAGAGACAGCCTATTCTTCCACAGCAAACATGTCACTTTCTGTCACTCTCACACTCTTCGTTAACTTCTCTAGTCTTATCTAGCATAATTATATGTATTTTTTTACAGACTTCTAATAGGTCACTATTGCATTTTGATATACGAATGCAGTGCCTGGCAGAAGACACTCTGTCCTTGGAAGTAGGATTCATGGCTCCTGAAGTGTATGGATCTGTTTATTATCTTTCAAATGTAGTTGAATACCTTCTTTCAGAGACTGTCTTGCATTTCTTTATTTTAAATTGCAAGGCAAGGTAAGCCACTATTTTCATTACTGGTACTCCCTTTGCTGTTGCAGTTTTATAAATATCTGTACTCTAGCACCTCTGATGGCAGAATTAACACTAGTCCAAGTACCGATTGCAGAGTTGAAAATGCAGTCTTAGCAGCATTTATTGCAACTGCAATTAATACTTCTGTGTGGCTGTGCAAACTGCATAACAGCACAAAATTTATTTGCAAGGCCATGGGGAATGGCCTTGAACCCTACATTAGATGTTAGACATTAATGCTGTGGAGGAATCTCTGACAGCCTCCCTTTCATTTGCTTTTTGATTATAAACAAACAAACAAACATATAAATAAATAATTTTAAAAGGGTATTGCTCATTTCTGGGGTGATATCACATGGAAGTTTTGATTTATCAGTACGATCATCATTTCCTAGGCTTCAGTAAAATTAATGGTTCCTTTTTTTATTCAGCATTCCCCATGTTGCACTTACGGAGGGTCCTCCACCTGCAGAGCTGTTCTCTTAACTTTGTGCATCTGAGAAAGTCATTAATTCTTGTTGTGTTTTTTTTTCCTGTTCTCTCCAGAATAAAGGCTGGATTACCCAAATGCAAATGACAGTTGTAATCCAGCCACATGACAGAAATAAATAGTTGCTTTTTTTTGTTTTTATAATCCTAGCCACTTTTTCCTGATTTTTAATAGATAGCTTAGAATTAATAGGCAGAATTTTGAAGATACAGTTTTAGAAATATATAGACTGCCAGTGATGACTGCAGAAAAGAATAGCATTGACAAAATTTCATCCGTTAGTAATGGCTTGGAAGAGGGTAATCTATCAGGGAAAAACTATGCAACATGCATGAGCTCATAAGAGCTTTTCAACATGGCAGATATATAGATTGGCATAAAAATGATGGACATGTCCATTTTTTTGCCACTGGCTCTTATCCTGGCTACCTTGCTCTTCCATGCTGAGCTTATCTGAGGGCTGAAGCTGCATGTGGCAGAGGAACTCTTGACCTTTTGAGTGCTCTGCTTTGTTCCTGCTTTGAAGAAACTTGTTAAAATCAGCTCAAAGGAGTGGCAGTTAGATTGAGAGATGCACTGGGGAGGGGTCATATCTGCTGCCAAAATATTTCCAGGAACTGAAGATGAAAACCTGATGGCAAAGGACTTCTGCAGCTGGAGAAGAGGGTTTGAAGTTTAGATATATTTGTTATGGCTCATAGAAATGGGGTCAGTGTTGGGAATCTGCTACTGGCAAGGAGAAGGTAGGGGGAGAAAAATTTAATTATAAACATATTTATTAACAATGAATGAAGAGATTTGATAAGGAGAATGTGAGTTTTCATTTTTAACACATGTGCATTATTAATCATCGATGATACTAGGGTTACAAATAGGAATCTGCCTGGAGGCAGAGGGCAGAAAAGATGATTTTTTATTAAACATATTGAGCCAATTTCTGTCCTCTGACACATGGATGAAGCTTTCATTGAACTCCACGGGAGATCTACACTTGCAGTGCAGGACATAATTGTGCTCTGCATGTTCCATATATATTAATCATAATTAAAAATAAGGATAAAGGCAGGACTGAGGGATATATGGTTGTTGCCGAGCACCTGGCAACCCATGTTCTTTTAGCTCTGCTCCTGTGCTGAATATCGGGTGAAGCCCACCCGGGCCAAAGAACTGCTCGTGCATACCAATGTGGCAAGCAGAAAAATGGCGTTTATTGCGTCGTGCGATTTACCTATATACCTATGCCCCTTCGTCTACGCCCCCCTTATGCATATATTAATCCTTCGTCATTAAGAGAGGGGGTCCTGCCACGTCACATCCCGAATCCTCGCTGTCGCCTACTACAACATATGGTTGAGATATAGTTAAGGCCAAAGCAATCTAATTTATCAATATGTATTTCCTGTGGTCTCTTGTGACTTGGCAGGGGATAAAAGAAGATGTCATTCCTACAATATGAATATACACTGATACATGCTTTGTAATATTTCCTGTTGTAACAACAGTTACAATTCCTTTTGTTGTTTGTAAAAGATCTTTAAAGAAGGCTAAAAAACTAAAAGGCTGAAAACAAAGTTTTAAACCTCTTGCGAACACGGTGATTTTTCTAATTAGTTCTTTGCTAAAACAAAAATCATACCCTAATGTAACAAAATTAAACAACAAAATAAAACTGTAATGCCAAGTATTATCGTTATATTTCTATATGAAGTATTAAGTTGTAGCCGTTTTATATCATGCCTTTTGGATTGGGAATGTTTCTCTGCATTGCAAGGGAATAATATTCTGTGCTGTGAAACTGGGATGTCCTTTGTAATTTTCTGTAAGTAAATGTTACAGTTTAACTAACTCCCTGGATTTAATAATTATACTTGCCACCTGTAAGGTTAATTTGTTATATAATATCTATATGTTATTTTAAAGCTCTAGGTCGTTTTACCATCTTGAGAGGTGGCCTTCCCATCTCCTTTCTGCCTTTCATCATGCCACTGCTCTGGCATGATGATATATCTCACATCGTATTTAAGTGCTCAGACTGTTTTCATCTGTATCCTCTGCTTGATAATTTCAAGCCCCTCCTTTCTTGATACTTCAACTCTAATCAGAGAACTTTTAACACCTTGTGGCTCAGACCTCAATGTTTTAAGCTTTCTTTCAAGTAACGTGTTGATGATCCACATATGATGAGCTCTGTCACAGACAGAATGGTGTGTTTTATCTTAAGCCACTCTCAGTTATGGGTTTGGAAGACTTTGCCCACATTTGTCAGATTTACTTAATAGTCTTCTATTATTTCTATTGCTGCATATCTCACTCTAACTATTCTGAACAAGATTTTACTGTGAAGAAAATTTCCTGCTTGCAGCCTCTCTGGTCTTTCTTTTAGGGTGCAGAGGAGTTAGCAGAGTTAGCATCTTGATTGTGAGTAATTTTGGGAAACACTGAGATCCCAGGAATCAGGTAAGGAATTTTTTTCTATGCCTTGGGCAACTTTCTATCACCCTTCCCATGACTCTGAAGCATGGCTGTTTTTTTGTTGTTGTTGTTGTTGTTTTTTGGTTTTTTTTTTTTTTTGTTCAGGCTGAAGATGCCAAATCAGGTTTAATTAATAGATGTTAAGTACTTAGGTTTAAAAAAAAAAAATAAGGTGTCAGGACATCCAATACATTGTTTTTCCTTGTGACTATTTCACTAAACATGAATAGATTCTCTACCTAAAGAAAAAATTCAGCAAACGAATGTTGCTGTTAATCAATTTTCAACACAAGATAGTGCATAACATGAGATCCGTTGCATTAAATCGCATTAAATTGTGTCTTCTTTTTCTGGATCTGTAATAACTTTTAGTGAAGTTCAGTAGTGAAGTCAATGGATCTGTTTGCATTTAAACGTGAGTATTTGCAAAATGCAGGACTATAATCTGGCATTTTCAGAAGTTATGAATTTATTTGTTGAAAGATGTTGATGAGTACACAAACTCCTTGGAAAAAATATCTGAAGAAGATAACTCAGTAAGCATACCCAGATGTTAATCTAATTAACTGAGAATACCATACTAATCTAGAAATTTTATCTAGCAAATATTTAATAGGTCTTTAAAGAAAAAGTGAAGTGCATTAGAGAAAACAGATAAGTACAATGAAAAGTTTTTTACCTAGGCCTTTCAAAATGCACATTTTAACACCCGGAGCAGAAGAATATAGTACGTTTTCTTGATTATAGCTGCAATAAAGTTGTTTTCCCACTTTTCACAATGTTCTTTCAGGACATAAAAGAAAGTTAAACTATATTAACTCATTAACCCTGTTGATTTTGGAGGTACTTATCCTGAATGCTTACAAGTTGTGTTTGGCATGAAAAAGTCTTTTTTTTCAAAGCCACTTTCTAGTTGTACCTGAAATTCTCTGTGTGTAAACAGCTTGAAATTCTTATGGTAGACTGAAAATCTATACTTTACCAAAGCACTTGTTCATTGACTAAGGGGATTTCAATACATCCTGGAGATTAGCTCAAATACTTTAGAAATTAGAAATGAGAGATGATCCACTTTCTTAAATTCAAATGTACCCAGATGTTTTGGACATTTGTAATGAGTTATTAAAGTATTATTTTGCTTGATATGCCAGACATAATAATAAGATAAAGTTGTAACATAGATACAATAAGAAAGAAATTACAAAGTTTTCAATTTAAGTATTGTTAACTAGAAACTGTAAGGTCAACGTGAATTAATCTAACCCAAAGTCTAAAGTATCTGATATCTGCAACTGAAATTCACTTAGAAACATTAAATATGTGCATTTAAAATATTCCGTGCAGCTGGAATGATGGATTAACTTTCATTTCATAATTTCATGTGACAATATTTGTGATAATAGTGATACAACATGGTTGAGTCATTTGTCATATTTCAGAGGACATTGGTCATGTTTCACTGAGCAAGTCCTGAGAGACTGTTATCTCACTGTTATAAGAACATTTGGAACATGGCAGTGTCTAAGACAGACAGCCTTGTAAGTCCACAAAACTCTGTGAAACAGATATTTGTTTAAGGATTTGCATAGTAGAAATCATGGGTTCTGATGCTGCAAATATTTATGCTCACTGTTAAATTCACTGATATGTATTCACTTTGTGCTCAGCAAGCCCAGGAATTTAAAGCCAGATACATGTGTGCTTGTGTGGTGAGGTGGGTCCTAGCAACATAAAGACTGAAACAGACTTGTTCTTATAGTAAAATCAAGGGATTGGATATCATAGAATCACAGAATTACTCAGGTTGGAAAAGACCTCAAAGATCATCAAGTCCAACCGCAGCCTAACCATAGTACCCCATCTCTAAAAACCCTCTGCTAAATCATATCTCCAAGCACTACATCCAAATGGCTCTTAAACACATCCAGGGACGGTGACTCAACCACCTCCCTGGGGAGCCTATTCCAGTGTTTAACTACCCTTTCTGTAAAGAAGTGTTTCCTAACGTCCAACCTAAACTTACCTTGGCGCAACTTGAGGCCATTTCCCCTTGTCCTGTCACGCGTCACCAGTGAGAAGAGACTTGCCCTGCTCTTACTGTAAGCACCTTTCAGATACTGGAAGAGAGCAATAAGGTCTCCCCTCAGCCTCCTTTTTCCCAGTCTAAACAGCCCCAGCTCCCTCAGCCTCTCCTCACAGGGCTGATTTTCCAAGCCCTTCACTAGCCTCGTTGCCATTCTCTGGACCCACTCCAGTACCTCCATATCCTTTTTGTACTGAGGTGCCCAAAGCTGAACACAGTACTCGAGGTGAGGCCTCACCAATGCCGAATACAGGGGCAGGATGACTTCCCTAGTCCTGCTCACCACACCATTCCTGATACAAGCCAGGATGCCATTGGCCTTCTTGGCCACCCGGGCACACTGCTGGCTCATATTCAGCCGACTGTCCATCAGCACACCAAGGTCCCTTTCCATCAGGCAACTTTCCAGCCACTCCTCCCCAAGCCTGTAGGGTTGCCTGGGGTTGTTGTGACCAAAATTCAGGACACGATACTTGGCCCTATTGAAACTCACGCCATTAACCTTGGACCATCGATGCAGTCTATCTGGGTCCCTCTGTAGTGCCCTTCTCCCCTCTGGCAGATCAGCACTCCCTCTCAACTTGGTGTCGTCTGCAAATTTACTGAGGGTGCACTCAATCCCCTCATCAAGATCATCAGTGAAGATGTTAAACAGAAGCGATCCCAGCACTGAGCCCTGGGGGACACCGCTCGTGACCGGCTGCCAACTGGATTCAACTCCATTGACCACAACTCTTTGGGCCCGGCTATCCAGTCAGTGCTTCACCCAGCAGAGCGTACACCCATCCAGACCATGGGCAGCCAGCTTCTCCACAAGAATGTTATGGGGGACAGTGTCAAAGGCCTTACCGAAGTCCAGGTAGACCACATTGACCCTCATCCAACAAGTGGGTCACCTTGTCATAGAATGAAGTCAGGTTTGTCAGACAGGATCTACCGTTCATAAACCCATGCTGACTAGGCCTGATCCCCTGTTTGACCTTTAATTGGTCCATGATGGTTCCCAAGATTATTCGTTCCATAACCTTCCCAGGCACTGAGGTGAGACTGATAGGCCTGTAGCTACCAGGATCATCTTTCCAGCCCTTTTTGAAGATGGGCGTCACATTCACCAGTTTCCAATCCACCAGGACATCCCCGGTTAGCCAGGACTGCCGAAAAATGATGGAGAGTTTTTTGGCAGCCACATCCGCCAACTCCCTCAGCACTCTAGGGTGCAATCCATCTGGCCCCATGGACTTGTAAGCATCCAACTTTAGGAGCAGTCCAAAACTATCTCATCATGGATCATGCAGGGCTTATTCTGTTCCCCATCCCCATCTACCAGCACAGGGGGCTGTGTTCCCAGGGAGTAACAAGTCTTACTATTAAAGACTGAGGCAAAGAAGGCATAAAGTACCTCAGTCTTATCCCGATCCTTGGTGACCAAGTTGCCCTTGGCATCCAACAAGGGATGGAGATTCTCCCTAGCCTTCTTCTTGCTGTTGATGTGTTTATAAAAATATTTATTGTTCTCCTTTGCCTTAGTGGCCAAGCTCAGTTCTAGCTGCGCTTTGGCTTTGCTAATTTTCTCCCTGCACAGCTTCACTACATACCTGTAATCCTGATAAGCAGCTTGCCCACTCTTCCAGAGACCATAAACCTTCCTTTTGTTCTTGAGATCCAGCCAAAATATGTAGAGAAAACAAATTGAAGGACTACTTTATTTTTCAGATAGTTCACTAGGAAGTGAATATGTCTATATCAGATGAATGAAAAAATTTCATTTGAAATATTTTGTTGCTAGAATCCCATTCCCAACAATTCTTCTCTTAAATAGAGAATTAGTAAAGAGGAAGGAGGTGGGACAGGAGGTGGAGAGAGGTGATATGGGAAAACCAGCATGGCTTCACCAAGGACAAATCCTTCTTGACCAACCTAGTGGCCTTTACAATGGTGTCACTGCATCAATGGACAAGGGAAGAGCCACTTATGTCTGGACTTCAGTATGGTATTTGATACAGTACCCCTCAGAATCCTTCTCTCCAAATTGGAAAGATCTGAATTTGATGGGTGGACTCTTCAGTGGACATAGAAACTGCTGCAGGATTGAGTCCAGAGAGTGGTGGTCAATGTCTCAATGTCTGGATGGTGGTTGGTGATAAGTGATGTCCCCTAGAGGTCAGTGCTGGGACCAATACTCTCTAGTATCCTCATCAATAACACTGACAGTGGGGTTGAGAGCACTCTCAACGAGTATGCTGATAACATCAACCTGTGGGGTGCAGTTGACACACCAGAGGGATGGGATGCCATCCAGGGGGACCTAGACAGGCTTCAGCAGTGGGCCCAGGTGAACCTCATGATTTTCAACGATTCCCAGTGCAAGATCTTGCACTTGTTTCAAGGCAACCCTCACTACCAATACAATCTGGGGAATGAAAGGATTGAGCGCAGCCCTGCCAAAAAAAGACCTGGGAGTTCTGGTAGATGGCAAGCTGGACATGAGCCAGCAATGTGCCCTCATTGGGCAACTCTATCCTGGGCTGCATCCAAAGAAGTGTGGCCAGTAGGCCAAGGGAGGTGATCCTGCCTCTCTGCTCTGCACTGGTGAGGCCTCACCTGGAGTACTGCATCCATATGTAGAGTCCTTAGTACAGAAGTAAAATCAAGAAAATCAACAGAAAAAAAACCCCAAAACAAACAAAAAACCCAGCATCTGTACCTTTAGAAGTTTTCTTTTCAACTAAAGTAAAATACTGTTATTTATTATTACTTTTATGACTTTTGTGTTCACTTCCTCTGACTTTTAACTTCACTTTTCTGAGTATGACAAATGATCTTGCTGAAAATACTATCTGTTTGTATGAAAAGGATTGCAAAATGAAGATGAGAAGCAGACAACAGTCTCTTAAGATTTGAAATAAAAGATAGAATTCATCAATTCTACCACTAAGTAGAACTATTTCAAGCTATTTACATTAAAAGAAGAGAAGATCTGGAATTGTTCAAGCATTACTGAAGGGCGTTTTCGATGCCTTACATGACCTACTTTTAAAACCACAAACTTTTTAACTGTCAGAATTATTAAATCTATCTGCCTTAGTATTTTTATGCTATCGAGACAATGTAGGAGATTAAAAAGAAGATTTAATCCTCCACTATTTGTGCAAAATTATCCCAAAAACAAATACACAGAATAGACAAATTAATGTAATAGTACAATTTCTAACTTTCTATATAAGATACTGTAAAATTATCCTTCAGTACAAGTCATCTTCTGTTGTCCTTCATCAAGACTGCTTTTAGACACCTATTACTATATAGGAATATCAACTTTATGAAGGAACTTGAATTACACAGTATGGACTGCTAGCAGGAGTCCACTTTTTCACATGCACAGCAGCCACTCTTTACAGAGTCAGTCTAAAGTAAAGTATAAACCCCTTTGCATTTTAATAAGTTAAAACATGCCTTCAGTTTTAGGAACAGAGGCTGTGAGTAAGGCTGTTGGCCTGTTTTAGATCTTTTCTATATCATCTATTAAAAATTAGGACCCTTAAGAAAGGTTTTTTTCCCCCTAAGTCTTCTATTTGTATTTCAAATGTTGTATAAAATTAATAATGCCTCTCAGTACAGGGTCATTTTTAGAGGAACATTTGAAGAATGCAGGGCAGATGCATGCTTCCTATTTTTTTTCATGGAACTGTAACAAATTTTTCCCTTTCTATTCTCATTTCATCAAAACTTTTTCATGTGATAGGTAACTGCAGTCTTCCATAGCTCTCAGTAAGTGCCACACCATTAGTTTTCTAGAGCATTTGCTTTTAAGGTTGGCAAGAAATTGACAGAAAATATTAAAATGCATGACAAATAACTGAAATTTGATATATTTTAGTCTTACGAGCTTAAGATATTTCAAAAATATCTTTATGTTCTGCACCCCGAGGAAGAGATCTGAAGAAAAGGTGACATATTAGTGCACAAAGATGATACTTAGAGTGTACAGCCAGTATTACTAGCAGCTTGGAACTGACTGCATTCAGTATCTCTGCACAAATGTTTTTCTCTTGAGGTGATGAAGAAAACCTTGACTTTTGGAAAGTGGTTATTAGGCAGGAATGGCACGTGCATACTTGCTTTTGTTAACACCTTGAAGGTTTGGACCATTTAATATTTCCCAGCCTATCACTTCAAGATACGTTCTATTGTCAAAAATGCCACAAACAAGGAGCCTAATCATCACTGTTCGCCTGAAAGGCTAGGGATGATCTTTGGGTCTGAAGGATTGGAACTACAGCTCGCCTCCAGTGTAGAGTCCTAGAACATATCCACACAGAAAAAAATGCACAGGTGCCGCAGGAGAATGGGAAGGATGGAACCCTGGTACCCATGATCAGCCTCTTTGATCACACAAGTGAGGAAAGTTGGGGCATGTTCAAGAGCAGTGGCTACAAAATTATTGATATATATATATATTTTTTAAAAAGAATGTAATGCTTTTGTAATTATCTCACCTGCCCTTTCTAAATTTCATTGAAGTCTTAATCTTGAGAAGATAGTCTCTGCAACTCCATTTGGGAATAGACATTTGTGCAAAACTGTAAGGTTTTGTTTTGGTTTTAAGTACAAGCTCTGCTGCATCTGTTTACAAAATTAACCTCAGCATTTATCTGTGCATGATAATAAATCCCATTGGATACTCTATATAGGTGTTTAGAAGCCTTGTAAAATCTGCCTTTAAAGATGTAAAGTAAGAAATTGTATTATAGACATTTAGGATTCTGTAGATTTATTTGTTATTTGTATATCAGCGTGAAGAAGGTACATGTCATAAGAAAATACCAGAACATTGATTACCCAGAAATAAACTTTCTCTGTTATACTGACCTACACTTACACGTCCAGTTGCAAAAAATAATGACAATTTTCCCAGTAACTGTGCATTACAGGACTGTATACTCTTCCACTACGAATTCACACACATTAGTTCTGGTGTGTGAGTGAACTGTTATCTCAAGGAAACAATTGTCCTCATCCAAAGCAGAATGAAATTAGGGGCGTAAACCAAGGTATACAACAACAATATATCTTTAAATATTCAGAAGAATTACAGCAGATGAAATACCATTCAATGACTATGATAGGCTAGGAGGCTAGGTAGTTGTGCAGTTTCTTTCTTCCCCTTTTCTTTTTGTATTTGATTATTCACAGTGGATCCGAGATTTCGTCACAAGTGGAGCTTTCTTTTCTTCTCTCTTCATTTCCCTTGGAAAAGTATGGATCTTTTTCCAGACGTGTTATTATAGATCACATCAGCATTATCTTTAACTGGCTTTCTGTGGCATTTAGGACACAATTACGATAGCACCAGTTGGGAAGATATTCAGTGAAAGAAATCATATTGTTGCTACATCTATACAGCTGTACAAATTTAAGTCAATGAATTCATAGGTAGTTTAAGCATGCCTATAGAAGCTGCAGTTATTTACTTGGACTGTAAAGTAAATGCATCTAAAAATGCCATCTGCTGATATTTCTCTTGACTGTGCCTGATGCTGATAGAAGATAAACATCATAGAATCTCTCGCCTCCTATCTGCCTTTGATACATTATAGGGTGGCCTGTTAAAAATAATATATAACTAGATAAATCAAAATAGTTCTAGTTTCAATTAATTCACAAACACCAGAAATCTGAGGCTAATGCATCTGCAACAAAGTAAGGCTGTTTGCAGCTTTCTTACAAGTTTGTGCTGAAGCCTGTGCAGCTTCATTTATTTCACAGTTGTGGGAAACTGTGGATGCAGTGTTACGCAAGAAGATACAGCAAACTGGAACAGAGATAATAAAACCCAGCATCGATAGATCTCATTCTTTAGCTGCTAAATAATAATCTTCTCTACCAAGTTACCAAAGCTTTGAGGTAATAAATGTGCAATTTATCTAGATCTATTTATCTAGAAATTTATCTAACAAATCCTTTTCTACCAGAAGGGCCTACAGTATCAGTGATGCTCTTGATATTCCTTGTTCACTCCTGTGACATGTGACTGTGGTGTTTGTTGGTCTTCTGGTCTGTGTTATCTGATGCTGTACAGTATTCAGGTTCCATGCCAACAGGACAGCAATGTAGTAAACAGTCTGGGCTAGACTGTCTTTACAGAGTAGAACAAGCTTCTCTGGCCAATAACAACAGAATTCATGAACAGGTGAACGCTCCCAGGTCAATATTTAAGTGAAATGGGGAGAAATGCACAATAGTAAAATGCGGCCCTCACTGTACGATAAAAAATTAATTTCAGTTTCCAAACAAATCCAAGTTGACTGCAATATCAAGCAAATTAAGGACAATAAGCACATCCTAGAAGCTTTTGTTTGAATTGAGTCGTCAGGGTTTTAGAAACACTTGCTTAGAATTGCAAAGGACTGTTTATAAAATAGAAACCACATTCACTGAGTATAGTCCATATTGATGTCCCATATTCTAGACTCCTGTTTTCTTTTACTGAACAAAATTAGCTGATGATTTTTTGGGGGGCATTATGAGATTTTTATTATTATTATTATTATTTTGACTGACATGAAAACCAGGAAATTTATTTTTGGACTATGCAATTTTTAGATTATTTTTAGTTCTTAGTGAACAACAACAACAAAAGTTTCCCATTACCTTTCTGTAAAAGTTGTTTTCACATTCATAGGTCATGAATAACATAGTCTTTCTTTATTAGAAACAAACAAACAAGAAGCAAGCAAAACCAAACAAAACACCAGGAAGTTCTCTACTGTTCCTCCCAGAAAAAATCAATAGTCCAAAACCTGCTTTATACTTTGTCATGCTCCTTATCTGAATTGAAGGAAAGAGGAGTAACTCTTTTCCTACATTAGCAGCTTGTTTTAACTTGATAAAATCCTCTTCCTAACAGAAGGTGAACCAGAGATCGACAATGCAACTCAATCTAATCATTGGCTGACTTATAAAATCTACTAATGCCATGAAACAAATCCTGGTGAGACTAGGGCCTGTAGTCCCATCATCTCTATAAGGACACGCAACGCATACACTAACCATGCAGAGTATAGACTTCAGATTTTTTTTACTTAAAAATAACAAGAAATAACAATAATTAATCATTATTGTATTGATTCTTATTTTTCCTACAAAGAAAAATACACTATATCATCAACCAATAAAAGTATCAGACAGAAATGTTTCCAAGGAGACCCTTCTAGCTTGGCTATGGCATGACTTTATTCTTATGAAAGCTAATCCCCTGCACTGAATAATTGAACTTTTTAAAGGTGTAGTCTATAGTTGCAGTTAAAGATTTTCCGTATTTTAATAAAAATTACTAAAATATTTAAAATAAGGGAGAGTGTTCTTGTCATTCTGTGGCTCAGCTCTGCATATTTTCACATTGTTATTGGCATCCCTGGTGTGAAAAACATCATTTAAAAAGCCTCCCACTCTCCTGGAATTTGAGGGGGATGATGGTTACTTATGCCAAGGCCAGCTGCAGCAGCCAGAGATTTTTAGGGATTTTAAATTTCAGCTGCACCACAGGAAAACTTCACCTGCCTCTCTTAGCTTTGTTCTTGAATCTCTCCTTAATTCCTGACACTGAGAGCCTAGTAGGGAAGCATATGGAAGTAGCCTCTTCAGTAGAACTGGGTTGTATGTACTGATGTGAAATAGATATGTTTACAAAAGAACAGTGGCAAGACAAGCATTCCTCCAATTTTTGTCCTCATTTGATGATCTCTCTATATCCATAACTAAACCAACCTTTTATTCCCCTGGAGTCAAAGTTGTTTGTTATTGAATCTGTTCCCAAAATATCAACTGTTTCTCATCCTCCATCTACTCCCATTGCTTGTTTTGGGAAATACTTTTTTTGTTGGTGTCGCACAACGAAGAATGGCAGAGAAACACCAAGGCAGCTTTTTTGAAGACTGGAGAGAAGGAAGGCACAGACCAGAATTTCCCAGGAATGTGGGAATGAGGCTCATGGACCCAAAGCAAAAAAAATATTTGAGATAGATAGTTGTGGTGAGAAGATGGCTAACATGATCTCCATGTTACCATCAGATAATCCTTGCAATCAGAATAAGCATGCGAAGCAGAATATAGGCGAATTAGGGGTAGCAATTTTTTTAATATGCTATTGCTCAAATGTTTTCATACTGTGTTGGTCTGTGTAAGTAGAAGCTGGACTGTTTTTTAGTTTAATGTGACCTGGCCTGCAATGGAAAGAAAGCTCACTTTTTTTTTTTTTTTTTTAACTTTTTTTTTTTTTTTATCATTATAATTATAAAGGGCAATAATGTATGAAAATGCTTACTTTTTACACAAAGAAGAATTTGCAGTTGAAAAGAATTAAGTCAGTTGTCATGGAAGACTCTTCAGTTGTTGATACTCTGTAAATTCAATGTAAATTTCTGAAACTAAAAACACAGTATTTGCAAGGTGATGTGTGAAAAACTGTCAAGGCTCAACACAAAAACGTTTCAGGGACCTGCCTGTTTTTCTTCATTTTAGAGATAAAATGCTCTTTTGTTTTGTTGTTGCTACTATTACATGGTGTTTTGATGTTGTTGTTGTCTGGGGATTTTGTTTGTTTGTTCTAAATTGTTCTAAATTGATCATCCTCCTCTTCCCAAGCTAGATAAGAAAGAGAAGAAAAAAAGCAGTGCCCTGTGGGAATGTAAGAAAAAATGAAAGGAAAAAGACAAAGCAAGGGACAACTGAGCGCTGTGATTTGCCATGCTTTGCTGGTGTGTAAGAAGCCTTATCTGGGTCCTCAGCTGGTCTCCAAGCATCTTGAAAGTAAGCTGACTCGACACCCTACTATCTGTTAATGACACCAGAATGCACTTGTCAACAACGATTAGGTACCATCTTATAAATTCACATCCTAGAAACAATGTTTTCTTCGTTAATTTTGTTTTGCAAAACTCATATTTGTATTGTATTAAAAAAAAAAAAAAAACAAAAAAAAAAACCACCCTTTTTAAAAAAAAATTTCTTTTAATATCCGGTTCTGCTTTAACTGAATGTTACTAGTGTGTAGAAACTTCATCAATGTAGAGATGACAGCAACATAATTTCACTCTTTCTGTGTGGAAAAGGAATGCTAATATTAAATTTCCACAGATCGAAGTGAAATACATTGGTTTTTATCAACATATAAATTAGTTCTATGTATGTAAGTCCTTTTACAATTTTTTGCTTTACTTTTCTAGTGAAGATGAAATGAAGGGAAAATCTGTGACTGTATTGTTATACGTATCTTAATTTGTACAGAAAGAGGATTTAAATGCTTTTATAAGTCCTAGAAATTAATTCAAGGTACCATGTGCTGTAAAAAAAAATCTCACTTGAAAAACAGACCTTTATCCCACAAATTTTAAAGTTGAAAATGATTTCTCATTTTTTATTTTTTTTATTTTTACATACCTATATGTTTTATAATATATACGAAAAGCAATATTATATTCTATTTGATTGTCATATACTAAAATGGTAGAAACACAAAGAACAAGCCATTTTACTCTTATAGGAACATTCTATTTCTTCTTTCCTTCCATGAGGCTGTATTGCTCTTACACTCTTCATTTGCTCTAGAAACAGAGTTGTCAGATGTGGGACATGTGCCAAACTGCTAATATTGTATTAGCTTGTTTTCTCTCTGGTACCATACTTTTTCTGGTAAAGACCAGGCTAGTGCATGGAAGACCCATTACGAATTACATTATTGTTTTATACAGAACAAAACAAAAAGCAGTTTTGTCACAAAATCTGCATATTTGTTCTCTTACATTTTAGAATAAAATAAGTTTCATGCTATGAATACTTAACAAGTAGTGGCGTTGGTTGGTTTCTTTTTTTCTTCCTGGATTGGTTTCAATAGGTAAGGGGTGTGGTGCTTTCACTTGAAGTTTCCATTAACTGAATTCAGTACTCTCTGGGATCATAAATGCTGAGTGAGTTAAAACCAGATTTATTCATACTTAGGAATCTTAATATTGTATCTGTAGCTGCTGAAAAACTAGTTCAGCATGATTTGGCCTCTATTTTGTGTCTTTACTTTTTCTTTGCTTTCCTATTTCTATGATTGACTTTACTTTTTTTGAAAATCTCCTTTGAGGAGACCAAACTAAATCAAAAACCACATGAAATAAAGTTTTAATCTCCCCTCCCCCCCTGAAAAAAGCCTATTTCCCAGAACTCTGTATTTCATTTCCCAAAATCTATACAAAATAAAACAGAATTGTGTAGCACAAAAATGCTAAATAAACTCATCTAGGTTCCAAGTCTTTCCAAGAAAAGTTGGACCAGATGATCTTTTGAGGTCACATCCAGCCTGAGTTGCTCTATTATTTTATACTTTTCAGAAACTAGCTAGGACAACAGTACTTGGATTAGTTTTATCATTTATATTTCTTATATACATTGAGCAAGACAAAGATGTAAAAAAAATTAGTTGGAACTGATATGTCAGATTTACTGTCTTTAAGGAACTGGAATATTTTGCTTAAAAATATATATTATTTTCTAAATAGTAATAAAAAATTATTACAAAAGTAAGAACAAAATTTTGTGGAATCATGAAATATTACTTTTACAATGATAGCTCAAACTTCAAATTTAGAAAATCATTATACACACAGCTGTGCTTTCATTTGAAGTCTGGACATAAGTTCTGTTAGTTAAAAATTGAAGTTTTCCTAATATTTGCAGAATATCTGGGTTTATTTTGTCTAAGTAGACTTTTAGTCAGTTTCTTCTGTGCATACAAAAACCTCCCATGGCCATTTAGAAAGAAGACAGTACATACCTGGGCTCCCAGATCTATCTAAAAAGAATAAAACAGAACAACAGAAAAAGCAAAATGCATCTATTTTAGCATCTCAATGATGGCACATTCATACACGCTTTTAGTAGGAAGTCATATGAAAGCCATAAAACATTATAAAAACTTATTTTAGATCTATGAGAACTAATTCTAATAAGTAAATATCTATACTGATATTTCAACAGAACTTCACTTGCACATGATAGAAACAGGAAGGACCACAATCACAGTCCATCATAAAGAGGACATGGTAAAAAGATGTTGTGATTAGAATATAATGCAAACTCTATTTAATTTGAAAACAGAGCAGAGATGACCAAGGATAAACTACCGCTATCATTCTATTATTTGTTTGTTTGTTTGTTATCAAGTTTTAAAGTCTTCTTGACAATATGTGGAATCTCCTGCTTCTCAGTCATCGCAGTCAGAGATTATAACATATTTTATTAAAATTCTAATGACATACCTCCATAGCAAAACTCCTCCCCTACTTCTCACCTGAACATACAGTGAAACTTATATTTCTGTTCTGGATATACTAGTTGATCTACAGCTAGCAAATGACATAGTAGGTGGCTCATTCTGCATTTTAATATTTTCAAGCAATTAATTCTTTATTAAAGGTTTTAGAGGTTTAAAGTTTAGAAAGTAGGTTAGAAAGCTCTTTCTTCAAGATTTTGGAAAGAGACAGAATCATTCCCTAACTAACTATACTCTTTAAGAACAATCTGTTCCAGGTCAAACTGGAACGTTCTTCCATTCCTTCACAGATACTTCACATAAATGCCAGTTTCTTTGCCTGCCTTACTTTTCAAAGAGACGCAACTACAACTGAATTTTGTGTTGAATTCTGTTGGCATAAAATAGACATGTTCTAAGAATGCCTACAAGGCTGAAGCACTTGGAAAAGAAATACCTGGTCTCTGGAACCTGTTCATGCTTAGATATGACTTGTGCCCTGGGATGTTCACAAGCAACTTTGCAGCTGTGATGCTGAAATAGTAGCACAATTTTCCTATGGTTAGAGATACCAGCTGATGCCCTCTGGGATCTCACTTCCCAAGTAAGACAGTAAATAAACTAAATAATGTAACTTTGGATTTCAGTTAATGTCGTCTTTAAAGTGCCTAAAACCCATTCTGGATCTCCCTCCTCATCACAGAAGTTGTGTGTCACAGTTATCACCCAGCTGTTGATCAATAGCACCATTCAAAAAATGTGAAGGAATGGAGTTTGCAATTAAACTCAGCTTCTTACTGAATGAGTAGAGTTTTGATTGTGGTTTCAACAAGACTTTGATTTGGCTCCATGTTTCTGAGTTTCTTAGTAGATGGAACAAAGCTATGAATTTGTTCCTATAAACAACATGAGTGATCCCAAGGGCTGTAACAGTACAATCTGTGTGCAAATATAATTTTTATGAGTTTTCTGCAGAAAAATTAATAATGATTTCACAGTTTAAAAGAAAATGTGCATAACATATTCTGTTTAAAGGAGATGGAAATTTTTATATATATATATAATTAATATGTATCCACATTTTCTATAAGACTACTAGTTCTTCGTAAAATCCTATACAAATCTAAGTAAAATACTTAAATTTCTTTATTTCCCTTCCACTGTTGCAAGATATTACTTTATATTCGCCTTTTTCTCCTGCAAGTGAGAAAATACAAGTTGGTGGTTTCCCTTACTACTTCTCAGCTAGTGGAATTTCCTTAATGTCTATTTTTTTGGCTCAAGAAATGCTCTGTTAAATATTGTGGTGACCTCTAATTACAACAGGAAACTTTGTTTGCATTCTTTGCATTTTTCAAGTGTGTAAAAGATGGATGAATAATAATTCACAAGTTCTCTTTCTAGTGAGTTGTAAGGAAAAAAAAGTCCAAGAGAAGCTAGAACTGTACTACCAGAGCTAAAAGCAAAACTGGTACAGTGTGTGAGAAACTAAAACCTTATGCCAATGGCTCAGATTGTCTCTAGGTGTTCTGTGTTCTACTGCATCTTTTTAACTGTTCAAAAAAAAAAGTCCTGATCATTTTATATTTTCCATATATGAGAACAATAAATCCAAGAATTTTAAGAACATGTTTGGGCTTTGGATAATGCAGAATTTTTTGTATGAATCAAGAATTTTTCCAGGGTAAAATTAGAAAAGTAACAAAGTTTTCTCTACTATTTTAACTTACATACTAATTTATCACAGAATTGTACAGAGTGATAACATTTCGTCAGTTTATCATGAACACAATACAGGGCACCTGGAGAACTGCTTGTATGCAATTTTTTGATCTTCACAGCTACTCAAATAGAATTAAATTATATCTCTTAGAAGCATAAACCTTCCTTGTATCTCACCTCTTTTTTTTTTCTTTTTTCTTTTTTTCCTGTACAGATAGACTACTGCTGCAGGAGGCAAGTCAAGCAACCTTTGTCCAAGGAGTGAAATACTTTACACCTTTTTGATGAACTTTAGTGATCATTCAAGATACTTATAAGCCTGGAATTTGTGTTCATAAGTCATCATGTGCTTTTGGTAATTTGAAACAACGCTTCCAGACAAGGAACTGTTGATACTGCAAACTGTAATTCTAGCAACAGTAAAGCAAGTTCATGTTGTTTTCATTGTCTTTTCAGTGTGCTAGTGAATGTTAAAATAAATTCTGTGTTTAGTTTTTCACTTATATTGTCTTCAGTCTATTCATGTTGTCATAAAGCATGAGGAATTAATTATAAGGAAGTAAATTTGCTTACTTTTTTCCTCCAGCAAAATGAGTATAAGTTACAGAACTGCAATTCAAGAAGGTCTTACCATTAAGAATTACATGGGTAGAATTTATGAGCTCAAGAAGTATACAGTTTTTACATAATTTTGTGACATGAAATTTATATATTTATAGAAACATTCATAGCTCTGTAATATTTAGCTTCCTTCTGTGGATGAGATAGATTGGACAACAGCTAGAGTTGTTAAGAACTTGAATCTATACCTGACTAAAGCAGCTACATCCTAACTGAAGACATGAGTACACCCATTAAATAATATTTAGAAGGCACTTGTTCTTATTTAAAAGAACAAACTAATAACTTAAGTGTCAAACACTTATTAACAAGGAAAAAAATAAAACCCACAAAAACAACAACCCAGATGTTCTGAGTTGAACTTCTAGAGGACGGATATCTAGAAAGTGTAACAGGAAGAAAATCTTCTGTCTACTCAGTAAAAATCTTCTCATTCCTAAATGTATATGCCACAACTCAATCACCATCATTTGATTTGACTGTGGTAAACACATTCCCGGGAAAAGAGAGTGAACACTTAGAGATTAGCAACATCTTTCTTGACTTGAGTCTGCCTACAAACATCATACTGGGTAAATGGAGTTAAGAACATACATAATTGTTTTGAAAGAAATTTAGACTACTATGCACTAATTCAGTTGTAAAATATTTTATACAATAGAGAAAAATTATGAATAGAAATCTTAAAAATGGGCAAACTACGGTCAGTGCAGAGTAAACCTTCACTGCATAATTTCCTGCAGTGAAAAATTTTGCAATAAGTCTAGACAAAAGTCTATTTAATTTTAGAATATTACTGATTTTCAGCTTGGGCCAGATAGCACACATTGAATTTTGAGACACTGTGGTCACATTTCAAGAGAACCTGGCCAATTTATTGTTTTAGGTGGCGACAGCAGGAATACTTAGTGGGCTTGATTTACAGCTGCCTACAATTTTGGCAGTCATTGTTATACTTCACTGTGAGTCTTGGCACTTATTCAAGCCAGAATTCACATTTAACACAGAGCTCACAATTTTTTTATGAAAACAAACTGAGAAAACATTATAGAATATCCCAGTGAATTGGAACAGCACATAAGAGATGGCACTTCTCATTACACATTTCCCTTTGTCTTTTCTCCCTTCTATGCTCAGTGCTAACACTCCATGAGGTTGTAGTAAATGTTCTGAAGTTTTGTATAATGAAGAGAGCTAAGTCAAAGAATTTAGTTATTTGTGCTACACTTACAGCTGATTAAAACTAAAACATCTTTTAATTTTTAATTTTTTAAAAACTGTGACTAAGAAAATAGCTACTACTTCCTGATTTCATTTCTTTACCCCTTCTAATTTCTTGCTTCTTTTTTCTCCTGTTGCTGTTAAAGAAATGAAGAGGAAAGGAAGAGTAACAAACAAGTACAAGCTCTCAAACTTTCCAATTCCAGTAAAAGAAGTATTTATTTGCAACAGCCGCAGTGATCTTCAGGCTTCTGGGGAGTAAGCTTGAACTTTCAACAGTGTTTTCAATTGTCAGATAATTGCCAAATGTCCTCTTGAAGAGCTGGGAGACAAATGGAAATAGGACTTCAGTGGTAAGGGGACTTTCAAATGCCAATGTAAGAAAGAATTTAAAATTGAACCAACATTATGACAGAGACATGGTGACAGAAATCTTGTGCTGAATAACATAAAATACATATTATAAGTTGCCAAAGCATAATAGAACTGTTCCTGTATTTCAAAGAAATTATGGGTAGACGTTCTTAAGCAGACCAACTTGAAATACAGGAGTTGAAAGTATGAGAAATTTTCAGTGTTTCTCTTGGTTGCAATTAAAAAAAGGTGATAAATTTAATGACAATGAGCAGATTTCTCAATAAGTTTGTTTGTTTGTTTGTTTGTTTGTTTGTTTGTTTGGTGTTGAAATAAAACGTCATGAGGTTAAGATTAGGCTGCTTGCTGAGTTTCTGGCAGATGCCAAGAATACAAGGTTACGGTACTGAGTTTTTCCAGGTTTTCCATCGAGGAATTTCTTCTAAAGCTTTTCTGAAGGTAGATCTGGATAGACTGTGCTGTGGCACTTGCTCCTGGACACAACACTGCACCTCCTGCTACATGATGCCAGTGCAGTTTGAGAGAAAGTCTTAGCCTTAGGCTAAGAGGAGAGCTTCCATGAAACTGGTGCAGGCTACACTTGATATAAAATGATTCATTGTGGCTAATATAGATCTGACATCACAACCCAAACCTGACCTGACAATTCCAGCTTTCCATTAGTTATGGCTTAAATTCTGGTCTACAGAGCACACTCGGGCCTCATGCTCTGAACTGCCTTTTCATAGCACATTACACACTGAGCTGAAGCAGTCAGCAGGTCTTTGTCCCAGGCAGCAGTGCCAGGATAAACACTAACACACCTTTGATGAATAGTGAGGAAGCTTTCCCGACTTTGCTCTGAAAAGAAGTTATTATGAACAAGGAGCGCTCAGGTCAGTTTTATAGGTCTCCACTGGGAGTCCCCACTAAATAACTGACTGCTAACTAACACCTGAACTGAGGGGAATTTCACACAAATTCACATTGCTGTTGTACTGCAAGCTCATAATGTGCAGTAGTACAGAAATGAAAAGCTTAACTATTTCAACAGTGAAACAGCCTTTGTGTTTTGCAATGTAAAGCTGTAAAGAAAATTCTCAGCTCTCTCTTGTTGGTAAATGGCTTTTACAGACATATGCAGTTGAAATGGGTGCAGGAGACGCATATCACAGAGAGCAATGGGATGCTGTGCTGACCTATTTACTGTTTGAATCGTATTCTTTGTCCATAAGTGGATAAAAGACCTTTACCTCTTCTAATGCATTATATCCAGAGATTCATCTCTGTCTACAGAAGAAGTAGTGTAATTACATTTTGTAATGAAAATGTCTGGTTATATACAGACAGCACTCTTCCCATTCGGTAAAATACTATGAACAGAGAAAGTAACAACAAAAAAGTATCAAATAATGCTCATTGACACCATTTTGGAGACCATGGCTGGCCTTTCACCAAGGGGGACTTCTTGAATTGTGCAGACCCCAGAGCTCATCACAATGACAGTACCACAAAACTGTGCCCTGGGTCTCAATTATGCATTTACTCAGAATATCACAGGACTCTAAAGCATGTTCACTTTCACACTCTCTCATTGCTGAAGGTACTTTCAGTCTGTTTTGTCAAAGTATTCCAGAATTGGAAAGCCAGCTCTTCACTGTAAAAATGTACAGACTTCTAATAGGAAATATAATTTCCACATTAATTAATCATGTAATGTATTATTTTTTTTTTTATTATTTTTTTTTTCCTTAGGATAATTTATTACTTCTTGTCTAAGATAATTCATTATTTTGTAAATTAGAACATATTGATGTTGTTTGAAGGGTTTTGACTCTGATTCCTAGGAAAGAATCTTACACTTACCTCCAAGAATAAATAACCATGTTCAGTTAGTTGCTGCTATTTCTGTATTGTTTGTCATTATTCTTGCATGTACCCACTGGCTTATGCAATCTAGGATTACAACAAAAGGGAGTACATTTCATCTGAAAGAGCAGAAATGTCTTCCTCAACAAACTTCTTTTAAAATAGTTGCTATGTGCTTGTGCCAGTACATAGAAAGTTCTGCTGGTGCCAAGCAGAAGATGCACACTTGTTCTTAAATAAATTACATTTGCAGATAACCCTGATGTTGCAAAATATTTATTACTCCCTTCAGAGATATTGGTTAGTTTTTTTCAGTATTCAAAAATATGTAATGAAGCTTTTCTTTTTTTTTTTTTTTTTTTTTAAATATAATTCAGAGTACTCAATGAAACTATGCAAGCTGCCTCTACCTACTTGATGAGGTGGGTGTTAATGTTAGCCTTCGTTGTCATCCAGGTTTCCAAGTACTTTTTCCTCTATGAGACTGTTTGCATTTCCTTTCAGTTTGGCCAGACTACTTGAGCTGATATTTCCCATCTCCTTTGTGCAGGGAGATTGCAGTGAAAATGCCCAACTGTTTCTATGAACAAGACCTTAGTCAGCTTTACTGATTAGGGTGTTAATCACACATTTAGCACATTCTCACAAGTACAGATAATCTCTTCATTTTCACTGCTTAAATTCTTCATATATGACAAAAGCATTAGGGCAGTTAGAGAGCAATTGTAACAACAGACACACTACAACAATGAAGGTGATAAAAAGTATGACATAAATGTAAAAATGTATACATTTCTTTGCTATTGGGAAATACTTCCTGAATCTTCCTTTTTTTTTTCTTTTTTTTTTAAATCTAGTTACTAATATGATCAAATGCCCATGTAGTGGCATCCGTACTACCTGGAGTTTATTACAACAGGGATATTGATATGGGTGGGGGTTGTACAAAGGTAAACAAGCATATCTTGCCTTCCTTGACATACAGAACAATGACAAATTTTCCATAGTAGCTTCTATGTTCTAATATTGATGTTCTGGAATCTATTATACCAAGAAAGCGCTTATTTGCTATCTTAGTTCTTAGAGACAAGAAGTACCCTTCTTCAGTAGTCCAGTACTTTCCAATGCTATTGCAGTAGACTTAATCTTCTATTCTAATCAATAATCTTTAGGCCAACAGTACTACCCATGATTTTCGCTGCTTTTGCGCATAAAGGAGATGGATTCTTAATTTGGCTGTAACAGTATCTGTTCACTTTAACTCTTTGGTATGTTGACCTGAAGTACTATAAGAAATCTTTGCTTAGGCTTTCTCAGTGTGCATGTGGAATGAGATTATTTATGGCATGAAAGTGTAATCTGACTGCAAACTGATATGAATCAACAGACTATATACTAAATTCCTTTTATACTGTAAATGCAAAGTAAGTTCATGTAAGTTCATCATGTCTTGAAGAAGTTCTGTAAGTCTTAAGTATGTCTTAAAGTTGCTTTGCATCTGCATCTTTGAAGAAAAATATGGAGAAATTATCTCAGAATGCTTTCATTAAAATAAATGAGAGGGAGTCTGGCTTCCTACTTATTCTGTGGAACTGAGGCATTGAGCCAGCAAAACCATTTCTGTGAGAACGAACCTTTATCAACTTCAGTAACTGAAATCCAGTTTTATGCAGATTTCTTTTTTTTCTTTTCAAAGATTAAATATCAAAGAAAGTGTAAATGACAATTACCCACTGTTTATTATCGTAAAGTACTAAATATAAAGGTTAATTTTTTATTGTTGTTGTTGTTTAATAAAAGGCTAGGTGATGTCACTAGTGAAAATCATGGCCTGTTGTTTTTCCAGGCCCAAAACTGCACTGCAAAACATTGCCTGTTGTGAAGAAGTTCGGAAAATCCTATGTGACAAGTTCAACAAACCTTTGTTTACCTTCAGTTCAAATTACAATCCTACAAAACATAGCACATACTTAAACTTCAATACTGTGAGAGTTTCTACAATACCAATAGCAAAACTGATCATGATAGGAGAAGAATTGAGTGAAAGGATGTATTCTGTGCCTTATGCACAATTGATGTTCATAATGGGAATACAGAGCTCTCTTCCTCTTTAACGTTCTGGTGACTGAACAATATCTTGTCTTTATATGTGATCAATTGATTTTTATAGTACCATACTTCTTCCAGCTATATAATAACTTTCTTAATACTCCATATACACTGTTCAATTTTTTTTTTTTTTTGCACTTTCTA
This sequence comes from Alectoris magna, assembly GCA_030625065.1. Taxonomy (NCBI): domain Eukaryota; kingdom Metazoa; phylum Chordata; class Aves; order Galliformes; family Phasianidae; genus Alectoris; species Alectoris magna. The sequence continues at coordinate 93,015,951 of CM060560.1, forward strand.
ATTATGAAATGTTGGACAAGTACATTTCTTTTGATCCTAAGCCTTTGAAATGCTGAGAGATCATAATTCTTGTAGGTATCAGTAATGTAGATCCAGTAGGGCTTCTTTATTTCGCTATTATTTGTCACTTTGTTATTTTTCCCTAAACTGCATTACAGTCATTTTAGTTGTCAAGTATTTGTGCCAAATGCTTTTTATTTCACATAAATACATACATATATACATATAAAAGAATTCACAGTTGATATGATGTGAATCAAGATTTCTTCATTATTAAATTTTTAAGCAGATTCTCTGGAAAATAATTTATGTGAACAATTCTCTAACAACCTTCCTCAAATTATAACGCTGTATAAAACTGTAGTTTTCAAGCATATGAAATAACTAAACAACTAAGAAGCATAACAAAATCATTCTTTGGTTACTAAACTACTTCTCCAACAGCTTCAAGCTTGAGCTTCACCACAGGAATACTCAAATATAGAACACTCAAATTCGGGTGGCATTGCTTGGAAAAGAACCATCATTCTGTCAGCAGTACCTCTGACAAAGGCAATCAATTCCTAAGGTGTTATTCAAATGCTAACAGATAAATAGTCTTTCAGATATTGGACAACTTAAAAACATGAATAATGTATAAACTTTTTTTTTTATAGCACAGTAAATAAGCAAACAACAAAACAGTATGCTTTATGCAACATGGGTAACACCTCTGTGATTCAGGGTATCTCCAGGGCTCTACAAAACCTAGAGAGGAGCTGTTTAGCAAATGCGATACTCTGAGGAAACTGTGGCCTGTAGATTCAGAACACTACTGTGAAGAGACAGAAAAAAAAACAGAAAATACTATATTCAGCAATTTAATCAATTCAGAGTAATAGAAAAAAAAATAGTCAGATGAGTGACTGGCCCAAAATTGGGAAAAAAGATCAGATTTATTTATTCATTCATAGAATCACAGAATGGCCTGGATTGAAAAGGACCTCAAAGATCATTTAGGTTCAACCCCCCTGCTGTGGGCAGGGTTGCCAACCACCAGACCGGGCTGCCCAGAGCCACATCCAGCCTGGCCTTGAATGCTTCCAGGGATGGGGCATCCACAACCTCCTTGGGCAGCCTGTTCCAGTTCATTTATTTTGTTTTGTATTGATACAAGCATTATGATACTCCTTTCTTCTTTTTCTTTTTTTCTTTCATACAAATTTTTGATTCTTTCCCAGGCAAAGCATGTATATATACACATAAAACCACTGCTGTTTGAATATTCAGAATTTTCTCAACTTTTTGGTGAGTAAGGAATTAGCTGAAGACCCTGCAAAAGAGAGAATGCTGAGTTGTTATTGAGTCATACTGCAATTAGAAGAAATGCTGTCCTTCAAGTCTATAATAAGAAGTCCGAATATAAATTTCTGTATCCCAAGCTATAAGCACTGAACTTCAGACAAATTACCCAGCTGAGTGGCTACTTAGGAAAATAAAAATATGAGTAGGGCTCTAGTAACGACCTATTAATGTAATTCATACTGAAGCTTAAGACAAATTCATAGAAATAGTGACAAAGATTTCTGACAGTTTCCCATACACATTTAAACCTTATATGAGAAGGCATAAGGAAATGTTGATGGAGGTCTACCTGTACTAATATGACTCACAGGAAAGTATTTATTTAACTTTGCTTTAATTTATGAGAGAAGGTGAGAGAACAGGAAAAGGAATAGAGCAGATTTGACACCTTGGGTCAATTTTTGTTTCTTCAAGGGTGGCCCAACAAAGCAATAAATGTTGACATTTGCAGTGGAAAAAAAAATAGTCTTCTGTGCAAGTGGAAGACAAGTGGGAGGAAATGAAAGTTGAAAGAAAAAAAAAAAGGAGTACTTGGAATACCCTCATGGGACTGAGTTGAAAGAAATCATTCATATGCTTAAGGATATGAATTTAGATTAACTCTGTTCTGTTTTTTGAGGAATGAAAAATAACAAATAAATAAAAAGCTAAGTTTCTCCATAATGGGTACATCTACAAAAATTGCCAGTTTTTATGGACAAAAAAGAATTATGCAGTACAAGTAGTTTACACATCTAATCGCTAGTGGGAAACCATTGCTTGCTACCAGGAATTGAAATATACCATTGTCATGGTTTTGTAATTTTGCTACTGGTATTCCACATCATAACATCATGTGGAGCACAGAGAAGAAGAACTACATGACCCAGAGGACCTCATGGTTGAAGAGGAAAATACGTCATGGAAGCGACACTAGCTCTCTCTCACTGCCTAGCAGCGGGTGTGGGTGTGGTTCCAAGCCATGCGCCTTTGATTTCAAATTAGGCTTCTCGGTCTTCGGAAACCTCTTTCTCTCTTATTTTACTTGATTTATTAGCCTCAATTTCAATTAGATTGTATTATATTGTGTTATCTTGCAATCCGATATCATAGTTAGTAAAATAAGTTTCCCTCCTTAGATCGCTGCTGCTGCTCTGTTTGTTTCCTTGAGCCCAGCTCCCATCTCCCTACCCAGGGGGCCTACTGCCCCCCTGTCACGGACATAGATTGATCTAGATAACTCCATGACAACCACTGATCTTACGGGAGGGATGAGGTTGTTCAGCCTCATAGGGGAGAAAGATCTACTTAATTTTTGGAAATAATTTGGTATAAAAAAATGCATTCATTGTCCATCTACACCGAGGTTTACAATGCCATCTTTTATACCAAATATTCACTTTTAAAGCACTATGACAGTAAATAAAACCATAGAGGCTTAAATATAATTATATACCTACATACACTTACATTGAAAACATCTGACTTTATTGTTTGATGTGGGCTAAAGCTGTTTTTTATCAGGTGTATTAGCAGATTAATCAGATATTCTCACATTTTGCCATTTCACGTGTATAGGTACAACATGTTAAGATCACATATAAATCTCTGACCTAAATTCTAATTTGTCAGGGAGGTTTAAGCAAAGGTGGATCACACCACTGGAACTGTACTATTGGTTTCATGTCAACCTTCAACAGGTTGAAAGGATTGTTCAGGAAGCTGGGACAGCTAATGGAGGTTTAAGCAGCTGCTGACACTTATTTGAATGCACTCACTAATTAGCTGTGAAACAAAAGCATGTTTTGCTGCAACAACATGGTAGAAGACAGGGTTTTAAGCACTCTGGGAATTCCATGTCAGAGTGACAGTACAACATTATATAGGAAATCACAGATTTCAATGAAAAAAAATTCAAGTGTTGTAAGGTATTCACATTTCTATTAAGTTATTTTTTGTACATGCAATATGGAAGACCATTTATTCCTTTCCTCTCTTTCTGTATCACTGGCATAAACGAGATCAAGTGAAGCTTGCAGAGGAAAGGTTACTGGCTTGAAGGTCACTCTGCCTCTGGGGCACCAGTGGTTATTCATATTGTGACACGCCTTTTTTCTGCAACGCATTTCATTGCACAGCTGTCATTAATGATAGTAATGTTTAGCCATACGTACCCAGTCAGTCTTCCGGCAAAACTGACAAGGAATATCCTCTATTATGATATTACGAGGGAACCAATTCACTGACTGAAGCACATGAATTAAGTTGTACAACCTGACACCTGGGGCTCTGGATGGGTGGCTTGAGTCAATATTGTCCTCAGTCAAAAGAAGATTCACATTGATTTTAATAGCACACTGGAACCGTTCCTTGGCCCACAGTTTGGGCTTTGAAACAAATAAACGGAGCTGGAACACTGGATTTATTTTAAGCTGTAAAATTGGTGTTAAATATATTTGAGGTTAACCATATGCTAATGACATTAAATGAAAGATTGAGTAAGTCAAATAAATGTAAATGATAGTTCTTGGAAGCATTTAATCTGTCTGTAACCATGACAAGAAGGAGAAAATTCTCAAGACAACTTTTGGTTTCTGTATATAAATTAGTTGAGTTTAATTGAAATGCTTCAGAAATTGACTTTAGCATAGTTCACTGCTTTTACCTTCAGTTTATTAAATTTTTATGTCTTCCAAATTCTATGCATTTAGTTTTCCAGTAAATGACCACAGTACAGTAGTTTCCCAGCAGTGATGTAATACTACAGAAATAGCCCAAGCTGAGTTCACTTCAAAGTGTTACATTTTTGTCTTCGTTTCTTGCCTTTCATTTATTTTTTCCTGCAGAATAGGGTACTGGACTGTTTAAAAGAAAAAAATTATAATAGGAAACATATACAGAATATTGCTGTTTATAAACTGATCCTGCGCCTTAATCATTGTGTGTGAGTGTAAAGCCACCATTATTCCTTCTCATTTTTAAAGCAATCATGCTGTATGACTGAGATGGCCTTCATGAAAGGTCTTTGGTCCTTATAAAATACAGTTGCTTAAAACTCCCTGATATAACACCAAACTTATGTTTATCTGAGCAAGAAATCAATACACTGAGAAAGCTTAAACTTTTCTGTCTGCCCGAAAACTGGCAGAACACATGTGGCATTACTTTTAGTGCAGGGCTGTGTGGATAAATTAAGCAAGGTGAATAGCACATTTTTTATTTCAACAAGATTGTTTCACTTTTGGTTTGGTTTTGGTCTCTGATTAAAGGAAAGAAAGTACCAACATTTATATATCAGTATGAAAGAATTATCTCAGTATTTTGAACAGCAAGTACAATCGCTGTTTCCTTTTACTCACAACCTGCCCTTCTCTATACCACCCCCTCACACCACACCTGGCTTCTATAGTCAGTAAGACGTTAACATTTTCTTTTCTTTTTACAAAGGAATGAGTAAATAGTTAACAGTTTTATTGTTTAAAATTATAAATAAGTGTTGAACTGAGCCCTGTTTATTGCAACACTTTCTCTGGATGGGCAAAGGCGGTCCTACCTGATGCCAAGAAAATGCCTGCTTTGGCTCAAGACTTTATTGTAAGCCATTCTCAAGCCAAGGACATTTTGAGGACTAGATCCAAGTCAGTACGGAGATGGCAGCGTATAATATTTTGTCAAAGACGGAAACTTAACAGTTGAGTTCATTTCATAAGCATTTAGTGCATATGTGACATACACATCGTAGGCTTCATTTTAAAAGTATCCAAAGAGAGGAGTGAAGGAAGAAAGAATTAGTAATACAGTGACTGACCTCAACTTCTATTCTAGAAAAGTATTGTTGATATCAGTTATCAGGTTATCAGGTTGTGACATTTTTATCATTATTCTATTCTCTTAAGTCCTATTCTCATTTTCCAAATTCATTTGCACAAAGAATGAAATTTTACAAACAATAAGCTTTTTTTTTTTCTTTTTGCTGAGCGTGTTGGTAATGATACATAATACTGTAGAATAATGGTCATGTAATTTTAAATAATTTTGTAGTTGGGAAATCATTTATTTAGAATACAAGTGAAATATGTTAGTTTTTAATAGGAAAAAAATGCAGATAGATAAGAAAAATTGATATTCACATTCCATATTAGGTGAGTCTCTTGGATCTAATACTTCAATAATTGTTCTTTTTCACTGCTGCCCTCTTTTCCATATTATTATGAGTTTGGATTCATGCTACATTTTGGTCCATGAATTGAGGGAAATTTCTGTTTTTCTTTTTCTTTTCTTTCTCTTTTTCCTTTTTTTTTTTTTTTTTTTAACTGGGAGTCATAAGATGGTCTTCATTTTGTTGTGTTTAATCCAAAGCAGAAATGAAAAAATGATATCTACTTTAAACTTATTTACTAAGACCACTGACATTGATTCAGATCTGGAAATTTAATACTGACTCATCTCATCCATCTGTTGTTTTAACTATAGAAATACAAGTAGATATAGCTCTAACACAGTGAATCAAAGAAGTATTTCTGTCTGCAAGTATAACCTGTGTATACGTTATTTGTTATTCCCAGTCTGTCTTTTCCCATTTTCTGTTTTGTTGTGTTGTGTCTTGTTTTGCCTTCTGTTTTGTTTTGTTGTGTTGGGGGAGGCAAGTGGGGTGAAAAGGTGTAAATTGCTTGCTTTCCAGCATTCGCATCTGATAATATCACAATCTTTGTGATTTCCACAAGTGTTCCAATAGCTTTTGTATAGTTATAAATCCATTGCACCGTATATCATTTTTGAGTGTCTCTAAAGAAAGAACATAATATTTATCATAGGACTGCAATTGAAAAATATTAAAACTTTCTCAGACCTTGTTTGAGATTAACACCATGCATTTAAAAAAACCCTGTTTATTGAAAGAAAATGATATTACCTCCATACTGAACCCTACAATCTGTTTGCTGTATACAGTGTCCCTTCAATAGTTTCCAGCCATTTCAGTAATGCATATATTACTCTTATGCGATGACCTTGAGGACTGCTTTTTCAGTTCCCTACAGAGAAAAACAAGATACAGTCCTCCTGATGCCTTCATCTTCACTCATTTCTTGAAGCTGCTTGCTTTGATAGCTTTATACTAACAGCTGCTAGCTGATTGTTGTGTTCATAAAAACACTGATTTATATTTATTATAATATTTTCACCTGACTTCACAAAATGCAGCTCTGTACCTGTGAACAGTAGAATGCTTCTATTTCCCTTTTAAAATATCTCCAGGAAGCCAGATGCAGGTGGAAATTCTGCTCCTATGATCAGTTTTTATGTCAAGTAACGAAATATATTTTAAAACTTCAAATGCTTTATCCATACGAATGACTCCAGAATTTGTTTTGTTTGCTATACTCTTTGTATCAAGTTGTTGAATTACAGTTGCTGAAGTTCTATCATTTGCTAGCTGCAATTAAGCATGTAAACACTGGCAAGGGATTAGAATCTTTTAAAATGCTCCTTCATTTAATTTAATTATACTACCTCTAGTAGTATAAAAATCATGAGAATGATCTGTTTTACAGTACTGTTGGTGTCCCTTTCCCATTAGTACTGACAAATGAAAGAACACAGCAACACAATACTTCATAAATTTTACTGGCCTTAAAGTTCCTCGTTAAGATTTTCTTACAACTCTGGAAAGTTTTAATCATTAGCATAAATAAATAATCACTTTGTTACATTATTAAAACAAATAATTACTGTTTCTGTATCAGAACCCCTTCCAACCATTGGTAAATAATTTAAGAAAATTTAACATTTTCTCAGCACAGGATTACATTAATCATTTTTTTACTAGATTGGTAAATTGACCTTTGCTAGAAGTACAAAGAATGCTTTTGTGCTCTATTATTTGCCTTTCATATGTGAAGCTTCAGTTAAAAGTTCTTGGATATTGAACTGAATATAAAATATAGGTATCAGTTCCTCTATACACAAATAAATTTATAAAATATTAATAACAGCTTAGAAACAGTTTTGTCCTTCAACCAAGCAGAGCTGAGCTGACAAAATTACCTTAAGCCAAGAAATAATGACAACTGTCCTTGGTTCTTGCAAAACACTGGTGTGAAGCCAACGATAACTCAAGAGAACAAGACATGTTTTTTATATTCTCCTAGCACTTCCTAGCTCTTCAGTTTTTGGATGGAAAGAAAGGTTATGCAGTAAGCAGTGCTCAGTCATCTTTATTTTTTTGTTTCACCAGTCAGGCTGAAATTTTAATTTTTAATGTCCAAAGAAGTCTTTTCTATAAATGATTTTTATTTAGATTTGCCAGTTCTATATGTGGGATGCACTGTGGACATATCAAGTGCATTTTTACCTGCTTAATGAGGAAAAATTGGATATAGCTATTTTAGCAGTAATTTCAGTTCCACTTGCTTCTTGAATTTTTGCATACAATTCTGATTTCAGTTGAGAGCAAAATTTGAATAAAAAGAGAACTTTTGAAATCCTAGAATGTCATTGAATGTCATTGAAACAAGTGCATTCCCATATTGTATTTCTTCACTAAGCCATTATTGGTTCGATAGCCCATAAGGTGAAGACTACCAGAACACTCATCCATTTTATTTGAAATATTTATGAAATACCATGGTGCAATGAAATGTCTACTAATTGGTAAGCATTAATATGAGATGATAAATGGAAAAGAGATATACTCTTGTCAGAACATTTCAACCTATGCTACTGGAAAATTGATTATTTCTGTAAAGGTTTTTTTTTATGGTAAGACTATTTTTGTTTCATGACATTTAGACAGAACACCTAGAAGTCCATGCTGACCTTGTCAGAGTTGGTAAATTTCTGTTGCTGTTAGTGTCTGTGCTCTCAGGTATAGAAATTAAACTATAACATTGTGATTCAACAAACAGAAGTAGCATTATCCTTGGCTCCAAAAATTACCTCTCTGTAAATGGGAGGATTTCTTACTCAAAAGTTGGTCATGACTTGGAACCACAAAATGAAGAGCCAAATCCCCTGAAAATCCACAGGACACCCACTAATACAAGTAGAAGCAACCACAATTAGAAGGGTAAATAACACATACTAGTGAGTATACAGTAGCATGATTTCAACACTCACCTTTATGTTTTAAATCTTGCTATAGCATACATTTCAGCTAGTAGAAAAAAATGTATAAGCAATAGAAATATGTTGAAATGCCATATATAAAAAGACAAAGTGGACTCTCAACTGTAAAGTTGTCAAATTAAAAAAAAATAAAAATTATGATAAATCACCTGAGAAAAAATCCTGGAGTGATCTCCTGGCCCTGGTCTCAGACAGTGGCAGAACTCCCATTGACGTCAGTGGAGAATGATTTTACCTCTGCTTCTCAGCCTGCCTGATGGGAGGAGCTTCACAAGATACGACTTCCAGTTGTAATGTCAAGCATTGCATAAAATTTCTGTAGCAAGTGCTGTTTTCTGTGTGACTCATTTCGAACAAGATATCATGTGGAGCACTCAAAGTTCTCTTACTCGCTACAGATTTCCTTTTGGTGGAAGTACTTTCTTGGGGAGTACTAAGATATTTTGCATTTGCTGGAAGAAATTCCTGTCTCCAAATTATTTCATTCATATTCCAGTTCTTTTGCCAAACTTATGATTTATTTGGGATTGGTAGAAGCAGGATTTCGGAGTAATTTCAGAGCTGCTGCCTCACAACTAGATCTCCCACTAACCTCTCTGGACTCGGGCAGCCATTGTCTCTAGTACTCAGTATTTTACTTCTTCCAAGGTTTCTGCAAGCATAGAAATCCAGACAAAGCAGGCAGCTGCTAAACTAAATAACTACTCTGAACACTGATGCATTTTCATAAGTTATTTTAAAGGAGACAATAAAACAGCTTACATAAAAGATTCTGAGAATGTTTTCTGGATACTCCCACCATAATTAGCCTCGTCTCTCTCCCCTCTCATGTTTTCTTGTTGGCTTTTTTTTGTTTGTTGGTTGGTTTTTTTTGTTTGTTTTTTGTTTTTTATATTAACAAAGTTTGCATTTATAGACTTTCTTTTCCTGTTTGAATTTTTTTTACCTTTTTAATACATTTGCTCCTCTTTCTAACTTTTTTCGCTTTGTGACTCACCTTTGTCAGGCCAATGATAGTCAATGAAAGCCCAGGAAAGCTTCAGGCTTCAAATAAGGAAACTGACTGGAACAAGTCTGAAATAAAACATTTTTATTTTCTTTTGATGTCCAACTCCTTCAAACTCTCAATTTCCAGAAGAAGGATTTTATCTAAAATGTAAAAAGAACTCTTTTTATAGATTTAAAAAAAAAAAAAAAAAAAAAGATTTCCTTCCGGAAGTAGGATATGCACAATGGGACAATGCCTGATTTTAATAAGGACTTCAAAAGCAAATGTGATTATTTTAAATTGTGATTTATGCCTTTGATGTCAAAATGAAAGACAACTACATTTTATTTTGCAAAACAAACTACACAAAGGTTTATTTTTACTTTCTGTTTATGTCTGTGATAATGCTGCACGCATGTGTTAATTGAACTGTTTCGGCATATAAGGGATTTATTCATGTTCCCCGTGGATCTGTTTTGTTCTCCTTAAGTTAATTCAATCATTAGGTATTACAAGATAATACATTTCAGTGTCCACAGATCCCCCTTTTAACCACTTAGAGTGTCAATGTCCTTGCATGTTTATTTTCTTAATATTTTTAAGTTTGTTATAAACTGTTATAAAAGGAACAGGCTGAGAAATACTTTGTGTATATGTCCAACCAGTCAAAAGATAGAGAAACTTTTCATTTGACTAGACTCATATTTGCTTCTAAAGATGTCAAATTAACCTCTTAATTCAAAATTAAAACATGTTTAACAAGATATACAGAAGCCCCATAACAATGCTTATTTGTATCCTAGTAAGCTCAGTTAACTAATTTCTTTGTACAGAGCTTTCAAATTGGCATGTGCTGAAAGGTAAAATCCTGGACTAACTTTTCATTAAGAACACTTGTCATTTGAAAATGAGGCCACACAGCTAATATTCCCCAGTTCTTAAACCAGGGTTTATATTACACATTAAAATCTCCCACATAGGCAATGCACAGTCCAATAGGATGAGGTCAAAGAACAAGACTGCTTTAATTTTCAAGTTGGTTGATATGACTGAATAAAATGTATGTTAAGTAAGGAAGAAAAGATGCCAAAAACACCTTCTGTTTTTATATAGGCTGTCTAAGCTTCAAGTACAAGTCTGTGAGTATAGAATCATAGATTCATAGAATCATTAAGGTTGGAAAAGCCTCTAAAAGAACATCTAGTACAACCATCCACCTACCACCAATATTGCCCACTAACACATGTCACTAAATACTACATCTACCCTTTCCTGAAACACCTCCAGGGAAGGTGGCCACCACCTCCCTGGGGAGCCTGTGCCACTGCCTCACTGCTCTTGCTGAGAATGAATTCTTCCTAATATCCAATCAGAATATCTCCTGGTGCAATTTGATGCTAAAACACGTTTCTGGTTCTTTGCTTTTGGTGCTATGATGTTATGTTTTGGCTTTAGGAGAGCAGTGATAGCACACTGATGTTTTAGTTGCTGCTGAACAGTGATGCACAAGGCCAAGAACATTTCAGCTTGCCTGATGCCCTGCCAGCAAAGGGATTGGAGGTGCATAAGGAGATGGAAGGGGACAGGACAGCTGACCTAAACACGCCAAAGGGATATTCCATACCATGTGACATCATGCAAAAACTGTATAACTGTGGGGAGTGGGTCTGGGGTGGGGAGTCACTGCTTGATATTTGCTGGTCATCACATAGCAGGTGGTCAGCAATTGCCTTGTGCATCACTTGTTTTGTAAATATATACATATACATGTAATTAATATTATTTCTCTTTTCCTTTTATGTCTTAGTAAATAGTTTTTATCTCAGTCTATGAATTCTACTTTGTTTTTCCTGATTCTCAACCCCTATCTCACTAGGAGAGTTAGGAGAGAATGAATTGCTGTGTGATGCTTAGCTGCCTGCTGGTGAAACTACAACAGATGGAAAAAAATGGTTATTATTAAAGTTATATTATTTTTTTAAATAAAATATATTTTACTTCTGGAAAAAAGTAACATAAAAATAACTGGTAAGGAGAACATTGCTGGGTGATTCTTAAAGAGTATGCGTGAGTTCAGAAAAAACATTATAGACGTTATTTTTATGAATCTGCCAAATTGTAGAAATATCATTTTAGTAACACTAAAATATTATTCTGTCAGCATTTCATAAAATTTATCTCTCTAGATCATGCATAATCACTGACAGTAAAACTGATTTTAGACTTGTCATCAAGTCTGTAGACTGTAATGGAATTAAATTGTTTTTGGTTTTGGCAACTTTAAGGAATTATATCCTAGATATGGTTTAATATTTTAAATGATTCACAATGGAGATCTCTTCTGTGAACCTGCAAATCAAAAGTTTCTTGCTAACTTTTTAATTGAGATTTCATCACTGTAATCTGTTAATCCTGACCTAAAACATACGGAAGTAAACATTTCAAAAGCTGAACTACATATGGATCAAGCCATGGATCCTCTGTTTCCCATGAAATTTAGTTTAAGAGGAAGATTTTGATATTTTTCCTTGATCAGTTTAACAGTCAGTTGCTGGTAGTAAAAGAATTAACAGACATGGGACTTTACTTCTTGGACGTGTATGCATTTCTGCTCTTTGGGAAAAATGGAAGGCTGACAAAATGGTATTCTCGCTGTCTCAGAACAATGGGTGTAATATTTCAAGACAATAGATCTGGAGAAAAAATATATTTCTTCAGAAACCAAACCAGTTTGTTTGGTATAAGACAAAACTTGATGGCTTCTAGCTCTCCATCAGTTTTTATGGCAGAAATAATAGAATCTAGAAGCCTCAGAAGGCCTAGTGGCTGAGATAGATAGGTTTGGAGCTTTGGGAAGAGAACTTCAAGATTTAGGAGCACTGGGAAAATATCAAGCTCTGATTAATTTGATATTAGGGTTCCAACAAAGAGCCTAAAAGCCTTGAGTTCTTCAAAGCTAGTTAGGAAATTGTCAGTCTTCTCTCTGGGTATTTCAAACCCAAATTCTAAAGAAAGTGTGTTCTTCTTTATTCTAAAAGTTCCCTGAATATTTTCCAAGATTGCATCCCATTTCTACAAAATAAAAGGAAATCTCCTTACAGTCCAGTGCCTCATAAGACTGCAAGAAACAGAATCGAAGTTGATGGAAATATTCAACTTGGCAAAATTCAGCAAGGCTAAGTGGTATTATTAGGATAGTAGTAATATTTCATTATTGGAAAAAGAGAAATTTTTAAAAGTACTTACATTAAAAAACTTTTCCACCTTCAGTTAGATTTACATTTAATATCCTAAAGTAATGAAAGTTCATTTAAAATAATCTCTAAAGCAGATTGCCCACTTTTTAAACTAGTCACACTATACAGCTCCACTAAAGTCAAAATAGAGGCATAAGTTTTAAACGTATGTAATTTTTTTTTTATTTTTTTTCTTAGAAGTATTAAGAATGTATATAATTCACAAGAAAATATATTATTTGTCAGTCTGACTTTAGTATTTTACAGATAAGAATAGGTGAAATATGACTTCTTCCACATTATCTTTAGATACTACTTTTATCTGTAATGTACACATTTCTACGGCTAGTAGATCCTGAAAGTGAAATTATAGTTTTCTTCTCCCTCAGTAAGACAAAACCCAGAAGAAAACTACATTCTTAGAATCACTGTTTTTGTCCCAAAGGCAGCAAATTCTCTGACACCTCCTTCCACTTCCGTTGCCAGCTCAGTTCTGGAGAGCAAGCTGTGAGGATGGAATTGACAAAGCTCCAGCTATTTTATGCATACAGTAGTTTGGTCCTTTAAAACCTGAATTATGGACCACATTACTTTCTCCTGGAAAATATCTCAGGAAGGGAGAAGGTATTCCAATGACAACATGAGTGTGAATTTATGCAAAGTAAAAGAGGACCTAAAACATTCATTTAGATTTTATTATCAGAACTATCTGTAGGGAACTAACTGCTTCATTTTTATGCCCTTGAATCTTGGCACTGGAGTGAGTAGCTAAAGTTTCACTCTTTGTCTTCCAAACATCATGTTACTTATTTCACTTTCGCATCATTGCTCAATTCAGGTTTTGCTCCTCACAGTTTTAATGCTGATGCTTAACCTGAGTAACACCTTCTATGAGTAGTCTTCCACTAAAATCAACATATTAGCAATGGAGTAAAAAATACACAGAGAAATTAGTGCCAGACCTTGTCTGAGAAAATGGCAAAGCCACAGAGGAAGAATTAATGCAGCAGAATTTCCATTAATATTGTGGTCAGTTTGCTGATTCCACTGACTACTCAGCATTTAGCTCTCTTCCCTTCCTAGACATGACTTCGCACCAACAGCCTTTTAGAGTGCCAAACCAGTTCTGGTTGCAACAATTACTTTCTCATCTGCTCCTGCTCAGAGGTTGGAGGTCTTGTACACAATTGTCCATTGCTTTATTCCTCTTCCAGAAGTAGCAGAGACGGGTGCCTACGCAGATCTGAAATAAACCTAAAGGCAGAAGAAGACCATTCCCAATTCCTGGTATAGATATAAGGGAGGAACTGAACAACTGGTTAAGTAGTAATTTTCTAGCTTCAGAATCATCAAAGAATTCTGATTGTAGTGATGAGGAGAGCAACCAAGTACATCTGGCTTTCAGGAGAGTGGAAAGTCTACTTTTATGCCAAAGCTAGCCCATAAAAGTCTGGCTCCATTCGTAGCTTTGTTGGCCCATTAAAAGCACTTTTATTTGACCTTTTTATTAATGTCAGTGTTGTTCCAAGCACACACATGTCTCAGATTCTCAAACAGCAAGAAAATTAAAAGAGATGGTTTTATAAGAATTGCATATACAGTAGGTAGCACTGTCCCAAAGTACTAGCTTGTCTGAAACTGGTGAGAGGTCAGTTTGTGTCAAATGTGCATCTTGTGACTTAGGTGTCAAGCAGACAATGAATAGATAAAACAAGGATGTGGCCTCTCTAAAGTGATTATAAGAAATGACAGCATATGATGCAAATATGAATTTTTACTATGTGGTTATTTATGCCTGTATTATAGTTTTCTTAAACAGGAAGTTTTGTTGTTTCCAGTAGTGCTATATCTGTCTTATGTCTCTCTCAGTTTACCACAACAAGCCTATTGTATTTCTTGGAAATTATTACACATAGGATTCAGTGGACTGTTGAATAAACACAAATATAGTGACATTTAAAATTGAGGTGCTTATGTCATATAAATATGAAAGTTAACGTCAAGAATATTTTTTATCTTGTTCTTAAGAGGGTTCTTGACGTGCATGAGGAAAAATTGAACTGTAAAGTTGAATGTTCAGATGTGTGTCAGATAAGAACATAAATTTTGTTCAGAATTCCTTTACATCTGGGGAGGAATCAACATGAAGTGAATTATATAGCGTGCATGTATTAAATGAACATTGTGAAACATGAAACATTCTATTTATTTAATTCTTTATCCATAAGTTCAAGTCTTCTACAGCTGATCAAGAAACAAGGATCTCTCTCTTGGAAATTTTATACTGCAGAACAGAGTGACTCAGGGATTTGAAGTGAATGGAGCTAAAGCCATTTGATCAAATCTGGACTATGCTTGTTGTGATTGCAAGTCAGTACTGACTGCAGTTGTGTGTCTGGAAGCTGAAGGGCACACATCTGTATATGATAGGACTTGGTGATAGGATGCCAGCTGCTAATCTATATAATGTAAAGTAACCTCACACAACCCGCTCCTTGGCAGACTCAGCCAAAAGACCGAACACAGAATGGGCACAGAGACAAAGGTAAACTTTCCATCCCATGTAGCAGTTGCTTAAAACACACATTTCAGTAGGGCGGGTAGTGAGAACACCGCTTTATTGCTGCTGTCTGTGTTGTACTGAGCCTGTGGAAAAACTGAAGAATGGAGCTTCCAGCAGGGCCAACGTGGTACTTCTCATATACCTCTTTTATGTTCCACCATAGTACTTGCGTTTGGCTGGAAAATGGTAATCACCACTATCAGCTTGCACCTTCAGCATCGGACACAGGGATTTCTCATCTGAATACAGCTTTGCAATCTGCTTTCCTTGGCACCTAGTTAGACATGGAGTTAAGTACTGTTTAGTTTGGGATGCCACTTTTCAGAGATGAGATTAAATCACCACTGTTTTATTCAATGTCTTTTAACTTTTCTTTTAAATGCTCAGTTAAATTGGTTGTCTAAGGGCTGGTGAGAGGCCAGCAGAGCTGTTCCCTTCGTTCCTGACCAGCCTCATCCCTTAGTCAGAAAGGTGGAAAAGGATGGGATGGGAATGACAACCGGGGTCAGACACAGCATAGCCACAGCAAGGCACTACTGCCCAGTCACTGCTGTGCTCAGCCAGGAAAGTAGCCCCTGGGACAAAAAACAGGTCAGGTCCAGCAGCCTTGGATGAAGAAGATCCAGCCCCACACTAAGGCTGTTTTTGTCTCTCTCTTCCAAGGTCACAAGCTGCACTGTCTATAGGTTGACCCTGAGCCCAAAAAGCCATACCCTGGGAGCTTGGAAGTATTCAGGGTGCTGTCAATGCCATGGGATCTTAATGGCACAAACAATGTAGAGAACTGAAACAAGTCTACTATTAGGTTTTTGTCTTCCATGGATGTAAGAGTTACAAGCACTGGGGCCACTTTAAAAGGAAATTTCAGTTATTCTTTGGAGAAAACTCTACTCGACAAAAAATCCTGCTATACATGAGAACTGAGGGTGTACTAAAGCATTTTGATTTTCTAAACATTGGGTATCAGTCAGTTTAACCCATGGCATTTCTTGGTGAACTGCGATTTATACCTTTTGTAATAATAATCCCTGGTATTTTTGCAATATGCAGCCTCCCTTAGCCTAGAGATTCTAGGGTTTATAATGCTCTGGTCAAAATCATGGTCCAAGTGGGAAAAGTTTTGTTATGTATTTCAGACCCCACTGAACCAGATGAAGACAGCTAGGAAAAAGTACTGTAGAGACTCTGGTCTGGATAACGGACATAGATCAATGGCAACTTTTCAGACAGACTGGTATAAATTTCCTTTTTTTGTAGATTAAATATATATATTTACATATAATTACAATGACCTTGTTCTAAAATGCTGAATACAGACTGGTCAATCATGCCTTTAACAGAATTATTATTTTACCGTTGACAATTACTTATAATTTCACAGAATCACAGAATATCACAGAGGTTAGAAGGGACCTCTGGAAATCAGTGAGTCCAACCCTAGGTTCCCTAGAGCAGATTACACAGAAAAGCATCTGGTCATGTTTTGAATATCTCCAGAAAAGCAGATTCCACAGCCTCTCTGGTCAGCTTGTTCCAGTGCTCTGTCACTCTCAAAGTAAGAAAATTTGCCTCATGTTTGTATAGAACTTCCTGTGTTCCAGTTTATACCCATTGTCCCTTGTTCTGTGGCTAGGCACTGTTAAAAAGAGACTGGACCCATCCACTTGACTGTCACCCAATCATTTGATATTTATAAACACTGATATGATCTCCCCTCAGTTTTCTCTTCTCTGGGATGAACAGTCACAGATCTCTCATCCTTTCCTCATGGACATTTTCTACAAGTTATTGTTGAACTGAAGAGTCCAGAACTGGACGTGGTACTCCAGATATGGCCTCACCAGGGCAGACTAGAGGGGGAGGAGGACATCCCTTGAATGGCCAGCCATGCTCCTTTTAATGCACCCTGTGATACCTTTGGCTTTCTTGGCCACAAGGGCACACTGCTGGCTTATGACCAACCTGTCGCTCACCAGGATTCAGGTCCTTCTCTGCAGAAATCCTTTACAGCATGTCAGCCCCTAACTTGTACTGGTTCATACAATTAGTCTTTTCCAGGTGTAGGACTCTGCACTGCCCTTGTTGAACCTTACCAGGTTCCTCTCTGCCCAACTTTCCAGCCTGTCCAGGTCTTGTTGAATGGCAGCACAGGCTTCTGTGCATCAGCCACTCCTCCCAGCTTTGTATCACCAGCAAACTTGCTAAGAGTGAATTCCATCCATTCATTGACGTTCTGGCTGAGAACGTTTAAAAATTTATTAGGTTTCTTTTTAACAGGAATGTCTCAAAAGTTACTAGAGAACACTGTAAATTTATCCTGATAATCAAATATCTTTATTCTCAGACACCAGCACTATTTTTCTTCAATGATCTCCTTTTCCCCTTGAATTCTCTACATGAGATTTTTCCATCCTTAAACAGATTTCAGGCAGAAGTTTTATATATATATATATATTTTTTTTTCTGAACTGACCTTGTAATAATAATTAGAAGATACGTCTGTAAGTATTAAAATGTAACTGATGCCTGATACTCACTGTTTCTTCTTTTTCTGCATTATTTTTTCATCAAAAAACAAACGAAAAACAAAAAAAACAACAATGAAGAAATTATATGGCAAACAGGAAGTAGTGAAAGAGTTACACAATAGGGAAGAAGTAAATAATATGGTAGTGATAGCTAAGCCTCAAAGTATGCAAAGTTTAATATGGCTTAGATTAGCACCCCAAGGTTCTGGTCCCTATTAAGCACTCGATTTTTAGACAAGAAATTGGACAACATATCTTTCAATAGCAGACTCTCTGGTTAGAATTACAGCATGTCCTGGTTCTTGTCACACTGAAAACATCACAGGATTATTTTTCTGCATGGAGAATTTCTTCTTCCAGTTCCAGTGTAATCTTTGTAGCATAACAGGATAATGACTACGACTGCATGTCTATGGATGTGTTACACACAGGATAGACAAATGCACAGAACCTGAATACAAGGGGTTGATTACCAGGGGATGAACAACAGAACCTTATAGCTAAATGCCCTGAATTTATGCCATTGCCCACCTTGAGAGTAGAACTCTTCTCTACCTTTCCAGAAAATGATAATGGTCTAAGAGTAGCAAAGCAGTGAAGAAAGCCATTATTGATATACTGTTACCATGTTTTGCAAGCATGTGTAAGTTCTAACTTTCAGATGTCATGAAGTAATTGGAATAACTCTATGACAGAGTTCAACCTGTATGCAAATAAAAATCGCAGATAGAATAATTTAGGTTGGAAGAGACCTCAAGAAGTTTTCCAGCCCTGTCTGTGCAGTAGTTTTCATAATTATTGACTAACTACTACAAATGAATAATGGAATAGAAAGATGCTGCATGTTATTAGTCTTACTGCCTGATAGATATCTCACACTTAGGATTTCACAGAATCACAGAATTATCAAGGTTGGAAAAGACCTAGAAGATCATCTAGTCCAACCATTACCAATACTGCCCAGCTAAATCATATCCCTCCAGAGGTCGAAGTATTGATCCTGAATTTCTGTAGATTTCTTTATGATGATACCAGGTCACTCTCACACCTGGCTCAGACTTCTGAGCCAGACCTGTTCCCCACAAGATGTACCTCCCTGAGCCACCTTAAACTAGTGACCAACATAAGTGTCAACCACACTCAGGTAGTCAATGGACCCCCCATGCACTTGGCAGTAGCCCTCTATTCTTTGGCTAGACCCATGCTAAGCAAGGTCGTGTTGTTGGCATTTCCTGAATTAATCTGAGTAAGGAAGGTTGCACCTGCCCTGCCTTGTTCCTCGCCACAGATCTCACTGATCCCCTTTTACTGCAAAGCTACAATTGTAAAGTACAGGCAGGGCTTACAATATCTCTCTCAACCAAGAGGATAGGTTGTGGAGCTCTCTCCCCTGTCTTCTCTCCAATTACATCCTTTTCTGATCTATTCCCCATATCCTGCACAGGAGGGAGATAAATTGCCAGGTGATGCTTCCCAGGCAACTGCCACCACTCCTCTCCACCATGGCCAGAGAGAGAGAGCGCCAGAGCAATCTCCTAGGTATTTGGGTTGTGCCTGCTCTCTCTGCCCTCTCCATTTGCATCAGACTTTTATTACACAGGACTCAGACCCTTTGCCCTGACACATGCAAGCTGCAGTCCTGGGATACAGGGACTTGCTGAAGAATATCCTCCATGGCACCAAAGCTGCAAACGTAATGTATCCCAACTCAGCTGGGGATAATGAATACTTCTATGTTCAGACTGAACAGCTTCATCCTCATTACTTGCAGGCGCAATTTGACTATCACAGAAAAACTGCCTGTGATCTGCCCATTCTCATCCCTAGCCTGGACACTTCCCCGGTCTTTTACAGATGCTGGCTATCCCACTCGCTATCTGAGGCCAAAATACAAGGAAACACGTTTACCACACAAAGCACTGCAAAGTATCAAACCAATCAGTACGAAGGCACTTACTTAGATCTCTTAGCCCTCCAGTAAAAATACTCACTCCTACAATCCCAGACCTTACAACCATGCCACATCTAGAGACTTTCCACATCACAGAATCACAGAATCACAGAATTATCGAGGTTGGAAAAGACCTAGAAGATCATCCAGTCCAACCATTACCAATACTTCCCAGCTAAATCATACCCCTCAACGCAACATCCAAACGTTTCTTGAACACTCCCATGGTCGGTGACTCCACCACCTCCCTGGGCAGTGCATTCCAATGCCTGACTACCCTTTCCGAGAAGTAATACTTCCTAATGTCCAGCCTGAACCTCCCCTGGCGCAGCTTGAAACCATTCCCTCTAGTTCTATCACTGATTACACAAGAGAAGAGGCCGACCCCCAGCTCACCACAACCTCCCTTCAGGAAGTTATAGAGAGCTATAAGGTCTCCCCTGAGCCTCCTCTTCTGAACAATCCCAGCTCCCTCAACCGCTCCTCATAAGGCCTGTGCTCCAGACCCCTCACCAGCTTCGTAGCCCTCCTCTGAACACGTTCCAGGGCTTCAATGTCTTTCTTGCAGTGAGGGGCCCAAAACTGAACACAGTACTCGAGGTGCGGCCGCACCAATGCCGAGTACAGGGGGACAATTACCTCCCTGTTCCTGCTAGTAACACTGTTTTTGATGCAAGCCAGGATGCCGTTGGCCTTCTTGGCCACCCAGGCACACTGTCGGCTCATGTTCAGCCGAGCATCAATCAGTACCCCCAGGTCTGTTTCCTCAACACAGTCCTCCAGCCACTCCACCCCAAGCCTATAGCGCTGCCTGGGGTTGTTGTGGCCAAAGTGCAGGACCCGGCATTTGGTCCTGTTGAACCTCATCCCATTGGCTTCAACCCAGCTCACCAGTCTATCCAGATCCCTCTGCAGGGCCTCGCTACCCTCAGGCAGATCGACACTCCCTGCCAATTTGGTGTCATCCGCGAACTTACTGAGGGTGCACTCAATGCCCTCATCCAAGTCATCAATAAAGATGTTGAAGAGGACAGGCCCCAGCACCGACCCCTGGGGAACATCCTTCCCTTTCTGCAGTCTGAAGCAAATATGGGCAAGCAAGTTTCACAACGATATCTGTATCTTCTTCTCTCACTCATCCCTGGTCAGGATACATAGGTGCACTGGCTCTAACTGGGGTGGAGTGAACTTTCCCTTCTGTAGCCCATAGAGTGTTGTGCACTGTACTTGTAGCTTTTCCCTTTAATTAAATTATCCATATCTCAACCCATGATTCCCTTCGCCCCCTCCTTCCTCCCCCCCTCCTCCCCCCCCCATCATATATTTTCCATTCCCTCTTTGTCTGAGGAGAGAGAGTGAGAAAGAAGTTTTGGTGTTTAGCTGTCCAACATGGTGAAACCACCACAGTGGGAAAACTGCAAACACTGACGTGCAGATCTACAGATATGTGCATTAGCCAAGTAAAGATTTCTACCCTCTCTGCCAGGCAGAGAATGTGCAGGGAGATCTCTTCCTCCTCCTGCACCTCTGCTTTGTGTTTTCTATTGCCTCTGTGAGCACCACAGGAGCTAAAAAGAGCCAGATGATTCCTGCCAAAAAATTCCCAGGTCTCACCCTCATCCATGCCCTGTCCACTTGAGTGGGATATTCAAAAATAAACTTCTGTTCCCCAGAACATTAAAAGTGTTTTTTTATCTCTGCCCCAGGGCAGTAGGCCATGCCCTTACTCTGTATCCACTCCCCAAGTTGTCCACAGCCAATGTTTTCTTTACCATCAAGACAACAATTGAAAAGAAGCCCTCTGTATAGGCTGGAAGCTGCTTAACCTATGAAATCCCAGGCATAAAACTTACCCCTGTTTCTAGTAAGACCAAGAAGCCAGAGCTTCATGCTTTTCTGGGAGACAGCCATCTTCTTTAGGAGCTGAAGTTGGAATTTCCCTGGCAGGACAAGCAGTTCCAGCGAGAAGGCAAGCCAAGGCAAGTAGAAGTATCCATCTAAAGAGCTGGTATAAGTCTCTCTTGGTGCATGGAGGAGAGGGGATTGAGCTCCGCTACTGACAAGGAAGAATACTTGAGACAACCAGTGGCCCACTTATACTGTTTTCACAGTCAAATTTTGCCTTGATGTACAATAAACAGAGTGTTGTATTATTTACATTTTTAATATAGTAGAATTCATGCCATAGCAGACATGAGTTGACCTGAGGCATAATCCACTTTTATAATTTCAAAACACTGAAATGAAGGTAAGACTTCCAGAAGATGGCATAAAACTGTTTCTACTTTAAAAATCTTTTTTTTTTTCATCTTTTTTTTTTTTTTTCCTTTTCCTTCTGCACAAAATTTTGCTCTGGAATTCATCTCTGAAGATCTTTCAGAGTGAAAGCTATAAAAAACTGCCAAAAAATTCCTGCTTTTGCTACAATGATTTAGACTTGAAACATAAGTCTGCATCATTTTCTCTGAATGTTCAACAACATGCAATCATGATTGGATTTAGGATCCAAAATTACATGACACTTACGGATTTCCATTTTGACATAGCTAAAACACTTCTAATTGTATCATGCCAATTTCTGTTGCTGAATGAATTCTTAAACCAAAAGGGAAACACAATGCATCTCTGTAGCCTGAGGCTCTGAAAATGGGATGAGATTTTAACACAAGGCTCACTAAATCTGGGCAGTTCTAAGTTGCAGCTCACATTATTTGTGTATCAACTGGAACACAAACTTTAATTGATTCATGATAGGCATCTTTTTGAAATATGGTACAAGTTTCAAATGTTTCTCTGGAAGAAATGGGACAGCTTCTGTAGCTTCTGTGTTTAGTCTTCGGACTCCTGACTTATGATAGAAATACAAGCTCTGTGTCTATGTGTTTACATGTAGGCAACAGACTAAAGTTCCATATGTCAAATGGTCTTCAGACGGGAAATAACAAGTTGTACCTGAACTATTAGGTACATGAAACTTCC
This sequence comes from Alectoris magna, assembly GCA_030625065.1. NCBI lineage: Eukaryota > Metazoa > Chordata > Aves > Galliformes > Phasianidae > Alectoris > Alectoris magna. The sequence continues at coordinate 93,038,644 of CM060560.1, forward strand.
CTCAAATACGCGTTGTATTAAAAGACTGAGAAAGCAGATAAAATATTTTTTTCATCCTTTACTAAATACCAAGAAATGGTGAAGGAAAGAGAAATTGTAATGCTTATACATACAATTCAAGAAGGGAAAAAAAAAGAAAAAAAGAAAAAAAAAAATAATTGCCAAAACTGAGTTAAATCTCTTTAAAAAATAGTTAAATGTATCTCATATCATCAAGGTTATCCATGAAAAATGAATTACAAAATCACATCTGATTTCTCTTGGGAAGGTGTGGCCTTCCTGTTGGAATTGTGAGCTTCTGGTCAAACAAAAGGGAGTGGAATATCCTGAGCCCAAAAGCAGGACAGGAAGAGACTGCCAAGATGGGATGAAACCATAATTGGAAGATAACCTAGACATTGACAGAAAAGATATTATTATTAAGTCTTATACACTTTAACATTTTGGGAAGATTTCATTAAAGATCAGATTTGTTTAACTTCATTATAAGCTTTCATTCTATTCTTTAAGCGTTCAGTTTTTAAAATGCTTCATGAACTATATAATGATTGTAAATGAGCAAGTGTCTTATATATCTATTTTGTATGCCTTGTATAGTATTGCAGCAGATCAAAATATATTTGCCAGCACTGGAGTTCAGCTGTAAATTTCTCCAGAATGCTTTAATCCATTATTTTTTGATATAGTGTCCATTTCATACACAATTTAGGTTTGGTGGCAGTTGAAGTTCATTTGTTGAAAAAAAAAAAATATCTTTTTTTACATACTTTGAGTCTGCCTTTGTTTCATAGCTTTTCATACCTTGCTTTTCAAGTCTTTCTACATTTTATTATAATGAGGAAGTTTTTCTACACTCTTGTTGAGGAAGACTTCGCTGACATAAAGTAAATAAAAAGCAACTCCAAACCATGACATATTTTCGCTGTATCTAAGAGCAATAAGTAAATACTGTTCAGCCAATATTTGAAATAACGCAGTCTGGCTGTCCTGTACTGAAAATTGTAAATTTCGTAACACATAACTCTGTTCATTTCCTACCTTATCTGTGGACACACATTTCAGTCCAAGAGTTTCTTTCTTGCCAGGTAAACTTCAAACACATCATTGCTTAGGGCCCTTTCCACTTTCAGAGGAATGCGGATTGGGAAATGTTGAGAGAGAAAGAGAGAGATTAAGCAAGCAGAAAGTTCTAGCTTGATTAAATGAATCCTCTCTTCCCCAAGCAAATTAAAAATATGGAATAGATAAGCCTGCTCTTTCATATTGTTTCAGTGATAAAACAAGTGTTCTTAAATCACATTGGAAACACATGTACATAATCTATGTAGGCCCTTGCACATTTACAGAGGGAAAAGTTTATGAAGGGATATCCTGAACGATTACTAACTAAATAAATAAATGAAACATTTAAAACTGATATTCTGTATCAGTTCCTTTCAGCAGCAAAATCCGGGGCTGTTCAGCTTGTAGCCTACAGGTGGAACCTAAGAACTGATACTCAGCAAAGCTTACAAACACCTTTTGGTTTCATAGGAAGAGAAGGACTACAAAAGACACCAGCCTAGAGTAGTGTGTAGGCATGAAACAGGAGGTGAAATGGTCAGTGAATAAAACAAATATTGCTGGGGGATACAAGTTGCCTAATTGGATCCAAATATATGGTTTGAGTTTGAGTCCCAGATAATTAAAGGCTGGGGATTTTGTCACCTACTAAGTGGGGGGGTAGAGGGAGGGAGGAGCTAAGGGTAATTCTTAAAAGGGACGGTATTACTGTGCTGTAGAAGGAAAAGGGGTTAAGCAGAAACAGAGTTTTGTTTTGTTTTGCTTTCTGTTAGCTCCTTTTCTTTGTTAACTGCTGCCAGAAGACTTCCCCACTCATATGTGTGTAGCGCAGCTCTGTCTGGTTACTGTTCCTTTGGGAGTGAGTGAAGGGAGAACTGAGAACAGTACTTCTCTTTATGGGCTGCTTGAATCCCAGAGCATCTCTTTCTCTGTGTCCTACATTTTTAAAATTATTATTATCATATACATTTATTTTTTTTTCACAGTTAGCCACAACAGCCTTTGGCAGTCCAAACTCATCCCTGAGTTTTCCTTCATGCCCTAGCCTTCAGATATACCACTGCTTTTGTTCATGGAAACATACTGGATGCAATGGCATGATCCTTCTCTACTCCTTGTACTATGGGTAGCCTTTTTGACCCCTTTTCCAATAGCATCTTCTCTTCGTGACATGAGTAACTTAGAGGGGAGGACACAGGAATTGAAACTTTGGAAACTACCTGTGATGGAGAACAGTGGTAGGCAGGACTGCCTTTCTTTTGCCTGGTTCATGGGGTAGTGTGGATGCATGGGCATGAAGCAAGCCCAGTAGCCTTGATCTCACCTGGGTGCAGGGGCCAGGCCAGTGCCTGTGGTGGCCAGGGAAGGGAAACCTGGCTACTGTTCCTGAGAAGCCAAAAAAAGCGTCTTGAACCATATTCCTGTTCCTGTTTCACATTACTGTGAAATATTCAATTTTTAAACTCCCTCAGAGCATAAATAATGTTAATGTTACCTGATTTGTTAATGGAAGTGGGAATTTTCATTTGCTATGTTGAGTGAGCAGCGTTCACATCATGGGGACAATTAGAAATCCAGTTCTCAGATTCAACAGGAGTTGAGTTTGCCTAACTGTGCTCCAGGCTAGCCAACAAATCTATCTAAATGTTTATGACTTACTAAATCATTCTGGATTTTGTGATGGTAGAACTGTGAATACAAGACACGCATTCTTGTAGCTTTAGAGAAATTTCTGCTGTTTCTAGAGCACCTCCCTTAAAACTGATTGACAGGAGGATGGAAGCTGTTTACTAAGGAGCTGTTCAATTTATTCTGTGTAAATTCTTCTTCTGAAGTACTAAACAGGGTAATAATATTTTTGTTCTGAGAAATGGACATCTGTAGTTTAGGAAAATCATTTACGAGATACGGATGGATGGACAGTTTGATTGTTTTTCCTCAACTGCTGCAATTCGCAGCTTGGCTTAGAAGTTTGTACGGACAGTTGTAGCTGTTCATGTTCATACCTAGGCAGTGAAATGAGGTGGCTGAAGAGCAAGCACATTTTTCCAACCTTATGATTCTATGTCTCCCTTTGCTCCAGGATGACAGTGACCTCTGGCAGAAATGTGAGGTGGATGCACCAATCACTTCATCAAGAAGTGCCAAAGTTCATCTCTTAGTGCCTGAGGGCCCACATTCAGTTAAGGTATCATATGTCACATAATTTGCAAACACAGAAAAACAGACAGCCTCTGTCTTGAAAAGATTATGATTTAAAATATATGAGACAGAAAGCAAGAAGAAATATTACATAAGAGCACAATGATAGCAGTAATTTTATTTTAGTGTTTTGCTGGGGATAGGGGTATGAAGAAATTTGAGAGACATGTAGGAGGGGTTGGAGCAAGCAATCAACCAGCACAGGCCAGATAACATCTATCAAAACCTGTACAAAATGCTGATGAAAACATTGTTATACAAACGTCTCTGCTTTGGCTGCTTCAACTTGAATGTTACTGACCATAATTCTTCAAAGAGTATGAAGGAAAATCTGAATTTCGAAATATTTCCAGATAAGTCTTTTACAAACTTCATTTCAAAACTCCGTAATTTCTTTCAGTGTATATTTTGTGTCTGCAAAACAGATGCAGACCACGTGCTATTGAGCCGGTTAAATACAATGAGACTTTGAAATAGCAGTTAAAGCCCTCATCATTTATCTTTGGGGAGACCTAAAGCTGGTTCCTGGTTCTGCTGTAAATCCTGTTGGTGAACTTTAAGAAAACAACTCCCATCACCATACCTTTACTGGAGATAGGAAAAATGCTTTTTTAAAAACATCTTGGAACGTAAGAATTAAACTTCCAGAAACTAGATAAATGCTGCTGGTAATTTTAAAAAATGAATAATGAGTGGTAAAAAGGGCAATTCCTCAGCTGCTGAACTGTTATTTGCATCCCACTAGATGTTCCAGGTAGAATTACACCTCTGATATTTTCTGACTCAAACTCCATGTGTCCATGGTGACATGTGTAACTTAGGGTTCATGGTCATGGTAGGAAGAGCTTAAGCATCCAGCAGTTATCAGTTCAACATACAATGGCAGCAGAAAAGGCCTGTTGTAGCTAACTTCTCTGGCCGGTATTAGCTCTACCACATCATGAGAAAGGAAAACATAATGAAAAAAACATATGAAGGCAGACATCAAGTTTGGATCAGTCTAACTCACTTTTTCGTTACTTTCTTTTATGGATGTGATCACTGATTGAGGTACAAGTCATCTCCTTTCCCAAGCTAATGGAGCTAAACCTTTACTTCACGCAGTGTTATGCTTTTAGAGTCACAGATCCTAGATTGCATGTTTAAGCTGCTGAGGGCAGTTTGTAAACATGTAGGTAGGTACTGTTCTAGATAGGAAAAAAAAATGTAGTTTATTAAATCAGTTTGCAATACTGCAGAGTTTGCAACATTGAGGGGGTATGGCGAGATAGATAGGAATCAATGTTAGACATTTAATGCTCAAGTGATTTGTTGCCACAGTATCTCTACTTCCAGTTGTGTCAGTGGAAATAAATATGATTGAGAATCATAGTAACATTGAAACACATCTGCTGGAATCAGACATGTTGTAGTTTGAGAAGTCAAAATTTTAAAGAGTAAATAATTTTGAAAATATCAGAAATTGAATACTGAAGAAAAGGACTCCAGTTCCTTTGAATTACTCTGAAACAACTATCTGACAATAAACACCAATGTTTTGTTGTTTTTTTTTTTCTGTTAAAATCCTATCAGTTAAAGCAGAAATGTAAATGTTTATATATTTAAATGTATATAATTATGAAGCTGTGATCCCAACTGTGGATGCTGGCATTCAGATCTAGCTTTGTAAATATAGGTTGCAGTCACTGTGTGATTGTACGAGGTGTAACATACTACAAAATGGACCTTGAGAGAGGACAGCTGTGTTCATCTCTATCTCTAGACTGACAAGCCCAGCTTTTCCTGACTTGCCTTCCCCATAGGTAAAATGGAGTTGATGTTTATCATCCGCAGTATGTTAATGAGTGTATTAGAGGAGAGTTGGGAGGCTTCAGTGAAGGCTGAGTGTGCTGGTGTGCCACATGGTGGAGAAACACATCCCTTCGTTACCTGAAGTATGCTTTTTCTGCACAAAATGTCTTGAGATCTGGGGCTAGAAAAGGTAACACCGTCCTGCAGTGGAGGTGGTTTTGAGTCACAGCTGTGCAGAAAGAGCTTACTTACTTAGAAAAGAAACTAAAAGGCAATGATATTTCATATCTAATGTGCTTATGCTGCCTGCATTGTTTGTGTTACCTGTTTTTGTTTCCCTGACAAATAAGAAGACTGCACACCAGCACCAAAAAAGAGCAGGTTTTTCTCCCCACAACCCCCCCAGCCCCCACTCCTTTCTGAAGTACAGTGTCAGGCTTTCTCTCTCCACCAAAAGGCCCATGTGGTAAAGTGCTTGCTTCAGAGACACTAGCCTTTTCTTCTTGTGGAAAAAAGGAGCTCCTGTTTTATAGTGGCCTGGAGGCTGAAGAGCCGCCTGCTGCCAGGGCTGCTGCTCTAATGGTTTCAGCAATCAGCCTGGCTCCAGCGGAGAGGCAGAGTGGTCAGGCCTCTGCTTACCCTCTGTTTACTCTGTAACCCGGAGCAGCTCTGCTCACACTCCTCTCCCACCCACCCTAGCTGCCAGCTGACGTGAATATCCCAGAGCCCGGTATCAGCACAAAAATCACTAGAAAGAACCGGTCATCGGCCTTTGCAAACCGGTGTGCTAAGCTCCTCTCTTGAAGAATGAGCCTGCCCGTCACTCCTGCTTCCAGCAGCTGGGAAATGTGAAGGCGCAATGAGTCACACTGCAGACCGGGTCTGAGCGAGAGCTTTTTTCACTTGTTGTTCACGGCTGTAGGAACAAGTTAGCACTGACCCCAATACTTCATTAGAAAAAAGCTTTCAACGTGTCAGCGGATTTTGAAGAATTGCTGACAGCTGGAATATTACAGAAAATATCACATAAAACAGGGTTGTTCGTGTTTTTAATACTCTATAGCTAAAACAAATAAAACTCCCATATCTCAAACCAAGGTTCCTGGCTACTTTGGTTATTTATTTATATTTACCAAGACATCATTTTGCCGTAAGGCATTAAAGTACTCAGAAAGATATCTGACAAGGTGAGCCTTGGAGGCCATCCTAGGTCAGTGCCAGGTAGACCTGAAAAATTTGTGTGTGAGTTGTCACCAACTTTTACCCTGCTAAAGTGACCACTCAGGTTATAAAGAAGTGTTGCTGGCAGATGGTCACATCTCAGCAGCGGAGTGTTGCATTATGCTGCTGCTAAATCTGTCACACTTGCTTTTGTATCAGACCCTGCTGAAAGATAGCTTTGTGTTAGGGCCAAATGTTCAAAAAAGTGTGAATAAACACTGATGGCTTGTTTTTTTTCTGTAACCAGAACCTGATATTCACTGTTTGATTCATGTCAGCAGTTTTCATGTTATTCTACAAGGGCTACTCCAAAAGTAATGCCTCTTATTTTATTACATTGGCCCAAGTCATCAGAGGAAGCTGTTGGTGGTATGGCAGTAGAGAATGAACCTTTCCACCATTACATTTTGTTGCTGTGTGACAGATGGCAGCTGAGGGGCAGTCTTATACAATGGTATCTGACATGGAAGTGCATCTGAAGCAAAGGTGTGTCACTGAATTCCTCTGTGTGGAAAAAATGGCACCCATTGACACTCATTGACACTCGATAAACATTTTTTTAGACCAAACAGTGGATGTGAGTGCAGTGAGGCAATGGGTGGTGTGTTTCAGCAGAGGCAACAATGATGTGAAAGACAAGCCACATTCCAGATAGTTGTGCACAGCTGTCATACTACGAAATTAAGAGCATCTCAATTACCTCAGCTGTGCAAATTGGAAGACTACAACCAGGAAACTGTGTACGGATATGAATACTGGCTTCAGCGCTTTTGAAACGATGACGGCAATGTTGGAAATATCACAAAATTTGCACCAAGTAGGTCCCGTGAGTTCTCACACAGGAACAGAAAAAAACACTGTATGCAAGTTTTTCAGGACCTATTGAACCAATACAAGGCTGAAAGTGACAGTTTCCTGGATCACATCATTACGGGTGATGAGATGTGGTGTTATCACTGTCAACAGCAGTCCATGGAGTGGTGACATATTAATTCCTCATTGAAGAAAAAGTTCAAGACAGAGCCCTGAGTGGGTGAGGTGATACGCATTGTCTTTGTGGATAGGAAAGGAGTGATCCTTCTGGATTTCCTGGAACCTGGACAAACCATCAACTCTGATCATTACTTCGCAATATTGACTAAGCTGAAAGCTCAAACTTCCAGAGTCAGACCAGAGAAGACAACCTTTCTCTTGCAACACAATAACACCAGGCCCCATAACAGTTTTAAGACCACAGAGCCCATTGGCGATCTTGTCTGGACTGTCCTACTGCACCCATCATATAGACCCAATTTGGCACCTTCTGATTTCCATCTGTTCAGGCCAATGAAAGATGGACTGCGTAGGCAACATTTTCCTAGCAACAACGCTATGAGGCAGTGGGTCATCTCTGCTTGTACAGATGTTTACGAGCATGGCATGCAGGTTCTTGTTCATGGCTGGTGAAAATATGTAGCTAATGGTGGTGATTATATTGAAAAACAGTGCTTAGTAGCCGAGAATTTACTCTATCCAATAGTGTTATTGTTCTTTTTGCATCTGTTGTTATTTCTGTGGAAATATACAGGAGGCATTACTTTTGGATCGATCTACATATATAGAGATATTTTGGCTCTTTACAAGCAAGGAAAACTGTGCTAAGTCTTGGCTGTGTTCCTTATGGGTCCTGATCCCTGTGATCACAATGGGAGACTAACATATGGATTTGCAAAAAGATTTTAAAACTTGCTTAAGGTTTTTGTCTTTGTATTCTTGCTTAAAATAGGCACAAGCAGTTTTGGAATTCTCCTCACTGGCTACCTTAAAGTGAAATCCAACTTGGCATCTGTTTCTGAAATGTCTAGCATTTTCTGTCCTTGTTCTTGACAATTTTCTTCTGTGAGTCAACTGAAAGCTATTCCATGGCTGCCACTTGTTAAGCTGGGAAGCACCATGCTGGAAGTTCCTGAACTACTCTACTGTGAGGAGTGGGAAATGTTTTTAAGGAGATGTATGTTACTTTTCATGTATGCTGAAGGTCTTTTTATTTGCAAGACCTCTCCAAAAATTAAATGTCATTCAGTTCCCACTTCAAACTTCCATGGAATGCTTGAAGACTAATTATTGGTCATTTATACAGTATGGTCAGGATCCATTTATTCAGGCTGGATTTTTAGCTGTTCTTTCAACTTCAGGAGCACGTGTATTGCCAACTAGAAAACGATCTGAGAATGCAGGAGACAGAGGTCAAATTCAAAAATCAGTGCAAATTACAGAAAACTATAGCTGCATAAAACCATGTATTTTTGTCTGTAGCACAAAACCTAAGCCCAAAGAATCATTCTGAAGAAAGGATTTTCACAAATTTGACTAGTTACAGAAAATGAGACATATTTTCTTTCTCTCTCTCTCTCTCTCTGTGTTTTGAGTTGTAATGTTGAATGTTAGCATAGCCTAATTCGCAAAGGATGCTACTACCTGAGCGTGCATAGTTCTGTATGCTACCACCTGAATGTGTTAGGATTGGTAACATGGTTTAAAGCAATTTCTGATAACTATATGAAGCTACTCATGGTTCTTTCCTAAAGCTGCGATGAACATTATTCAGATCATTCCTCTCCAGCAACAGAAACCATTCATCTTCATTTCTTTTCCAACAAAACATTCACAGTTTTGCAAAAGTTAAATATCCCATTTTTACCTGTCATATTTTTATTTTGATCCTTCTCTCTCCCCCCTCTTTTAATGTCAATATGATAGAGATGGGGCAAAACTTCAGGTGTAAGGGACACTTCTCAGACAGACAGGTGAACTTCAGATATGTGAAATTAAAAATGCTTTTCTCTATGCACTGAGAAAAAAAACAGAGATTCATAACTTTAAAGAAATATTTTTACAAGGCTTTTTTTTTTTTTTTTCCTGTAAGTCCCACTCCCAACATAAGCTGTTTTTCAACTAGCTCTTATGTTTATGTCCTATTCAATCAAGAAAGAGCTGAAACCATTTTATATCACCTCCTCATACTCCCACTCTAAAAGGGAAGGTTAAGTAACAGGTTTCTGTGCAAATGAAATGACACCTTTCTCCATTGTTTCTCATTTGAGTACTTATTATTCAAATATGACTGTGTATATTTCTCCGCTTCACTGTGTACCAAATTCTGTTGTTGACAACTGGTCTGAATTTCTGTTCTGCTGCTTCTGTGCCTAAGTGCCTGTACTTCTGTGACATGACGGAAGTCTGGACGTCGGCTAGTTTAATGCCCTGTTAACCTGAAGGAATTGACTGGAATTTATTGCCTTAGGTTAATCCCTCTGATTTTCACCTTCCTCCTCTGGATAATATGTATTTCACTGTGTGAAATCCATGCCTGATTCAGTAGCAGTTACGTTAACAACAGTGGGATCCTGCCTGGGGACAAGGCTGAGGATGTAATTCCCTCGTAGCTCCAGATATTTTCTGTTGGTAATTGTGCATATGCTTTCTGCCTGCTGTTTTCATCCTGCTGTTGCTATTGTTTGCTGGAGACTCATGCTGGTGTGTCCTGCCTCCCTGCCCAGCCTAAATTCCATTGTACCCACCCCACAGGCCTTTTGTGTAATGCCAAGCTAGCAAAAACCCTGGCATCTGATTCTTTCATTGCCTGAGGGAGGTATGTGGGAAAGGCAGTTCACCACAGTCACAACTGAGACTTGGCAAACACGGCACAACAGTTTCCACTAGAATTCTCTCTGGCTGACAGACGATTTTGCTTCAGGTGCACACACATCCACTTTCTGTGTTTGCCGTTCAGTTTTATTTGCCAGAACAGCAAAGGAATGCATCTGTTGGGATTTTATACTATGGTTTTCACACTCCAAGTGGCATGTTGTACTAATCTATTATTTGTATTACAGTAGTCCCTTAAGGCCCTCCCCAACATCTGAATCCCATTGTTCTCACAGTATAAAAAGACATAGTTAGAAACAGACCCCAGCACAGAAAAACTTACAGCAATTTACAATGACTAAAGGAGATTTAAGAGGACATCAGCATCCAAGTCTCTGAGAATGACAAGATCACCCCATTTTCAAGCACCACCCTACTCCTGAAAGGACATAAACCAAACAGAAGTCACAAAGAGTCATCTAAAATAAATAGAAACCATCCCTTTCCTAATCCAAGGCTCTTCCAACAGACTCAGAGGTTCCCATAACAAAGAGACAGGAGAAAACTAAACTAAGCTCTTCAGTGATTCAGAAACAGGTGCTCTAAGTAGCTGCCTGTTGCAGTGACAGTTCAGCCTCAGCTTGCTACAGCAGAAGGTGTGCAGGTCCAGTGGCACTCATCTCCTCAGCCTGAAGGAGGGCTTTGAACCTACAGCAAGAATATTCTGAAGTAAACTCCATGCAGGCTCTGGGGATTACACCTGGTACAACCCTCCAAGGCAGCCAGGGGCACAGGTGTTTCAGGGGCAGGTGCTTTAGTACAGCAATATGTGTGGAGATATAGAGTTTGCTTCCTATTTTGGTATCTGTGAATGCATTTGACATGAGACATAAAACCAAAACATATCCAAAGAAATAAGTCTGCAAATTTTGCTACACCACTCTGAGCTAAGGATGTCTGGAGATGGCAGAAAGCTGTAAATATCTCAGAAAGACTAGATTTGATATACTTTTAAATGAGTGCTTCTTTCAGAACAAAGCAAAAAGAAAAAGAAAAAAAAAAAAAAAGATCCTGCTCTATATCTGAGACAAACAAGCATTCAGACCCAACACAGGTAGGAACAGCCAAAAATAAGAACAAAAGATGTACACAGGAGGAGGGAAGTGGAAAGGAAAAAGTTGTTGGTTCTTGCAACCACATGTGCTATGAATCAGTATGCATCCTTACTGAAGAGGTTTCCTTGAGCTGCTTGCTATCACTTCTCCTCCTCTAAAAGTCTGCAGATCTTTCTGGGCTTCTGGCATTCCTGTTGGTGAAATTGTGCCCAAAGCCATCTCATGTAAAATGGAGTGGGCTGGCAAAAAGCTTCTTCTCAGGCTATTTAAGGCAACCTCGTTTACATTCGCTGAAACAGGTTGGGGGATGCACTTCTGAGAAGCAGTGAAGGCAGATCAAAAAAGGCGGTAGTTACTGGCACATTCAAAGACTGTAAATTTCAAATGTCTTCACCATGAATGTTTTGTGTTACTCTCCTCATAACTATTAATATCAATGACATTTTTCTGTGTGATGGTTTCTTTTCCTGACTTATACAAAAGAAGGCAGGCCACACAGGACGACTTCAGTCTGAGATCTAGTAAGAAGATCTTCTTTAGTTCACCTTTTCACCTTCCTTCCTTCTTTATTGGTTTTTTATTCCCTTCCCCCCCTCCACCCCCCCAGTTTCATTTTTTCACTTTTAGGAGGCAGTTAAAGTGTGATGAATCTTTGGTCCATACCAGACACTGTGTTGGTTGTCTCAGTTCTGGACCCATACCTCTGTTAGCAAATCTCTGTGTGTCTCTGAGTCCTTGGCAGAGTTAGCAAAGACTGACTCTTCCATTTTTCACTTCAGGCATTGTCATGCTGTTTTCAAACAGAGAGATGGAGTCCTGTTTCCATCTTTGATTTGGGGAGATTAACAACAGGGCACAGCCCTTTTCGGAGTTCATTTTTTTTCCCATCTGTGGATTTTAAAAGCCTTTAGACAGCTGTCTGCTCTGGTCAATGTGAAACCGGGGGTTTCACATTGCTGGAAGACAAAAATGAGTTTCCTTCACTCTGGAATAGCAGTTTTGTTGTTTTATGTTATGTTACTTTTTGCATATGTTTCTATCTAGTCGATATTTACTGCTGAACTATTTTGTCCATTAAGTCTTGAGAGGGGGAGGACTGTAACTTGGAGCCTGCTGACAAGATCTGCAGCTCAGGAACATTCTGTTGGCATAAGGGATACTTGAGTTTTGCCAAAACGAAATGCAAGAAGGAGACTCTATCTGAGATAGGTCACACACTGTGTTTTGGATTTGATTCCCTCCATCTGTTTGCCATAACTCTCCATTCCTGGTCCAGGAAAAAGCTTTTCTGGAGCATGTCATCTTTCTCTATTCTCCTAGTCAAATGCTTAGATTCACCCTACACTCTGTTCTGTTCGTTGGTCAGCTCAGCAGCAGTTGCTAAGGCTGAGTGATGAGGTCACTACTGCGGAAAGGGTAGTAATATATTCCAAAACAAATCAAAGCAGTTCAGACATATAAAATGTTCACACACAGTTGCCTATGTTGAGATATGCGCATGTGGAATTATGAGGTGCTGTACTTTCGCTGAGCTGAAGGATCTTAATATTAGGGAAAAGGAAGATTGCATAACATCTTCAGCCTTCGGTGTCAATGGCCTATTTGGGACAGCTTTGTTTATTTAATTACTTTTTCCCATGCAACACGTATATCAGCTTTTGACCTTTCATGTGTAGTTACTGATATCACCATTTTTTTAGGTAGCCTTATGTGTTTTTCTGGCAAAAGCAATGAAAGGGTAAAAATACTGATTGTTCACAGGTCGGGTCTGCAGAACACAGAATGAGTACTGCAGGAGTGAAATCAAGATTTCTATAACCAAAGGCAAACAAAATTGTCCAAGTAATAAAAAATTAAGAGGGGTTTAAAGGAGTAGTTTAGTATCCGATATGCAACGCGTTCTCAGCCAAATAAAGGGCTTTTTTTTTTTTTTTGTGTCTCTTTTACCAGGACTTAAGTTCAAATCCTTCAATAAAATTCAAATTGTTCAGTAAAATCTGAAAATATGTGGAAGCCTCTTTTCCTGCTGCAAGATGCCTTCTAATTAGTGCAATTCAACAGAAAATTGCAGTGGAACTATTCAACTGATGAAAAAGCCTTGGAATTATATAGAAAATGAAAAATGGGTTGATCCTGATCTCATTGGTGTAATTTGTTTCAGATGAGGGTCTTCTCCAGGAAGTGAAGGTTCGTATGTGATTGGTATCCCATACCCTTCCTGAATATGCAAAATATACTGAAAAGCAGATATCATTCTTTAAGCTGCAGGATAATCTGCAACTTGGCAGAATCCAGGGGAACAATCAAAGGGACTGTTTATTTTTGTTTTATTCTAAAGCATAGAAATTACTTGGCTTCCTTTTTTAAGACACCTGCATACATTGTGCTGCCTTACGGATCCAAGCCTGGGATCTCTAATGTGGTTGTTCTTGTCTGCTAATATTTCCATTTCTCTGGGCATGAGTATACATTGTTATATTTTTTTCTCTATTAATTGTTTTTCCACTAGTCTCTCTGCTTTGACTTTTCCAGAGCTGAATACCCAAAGTTTATATAGTCTAGAAGAACAAAGTTCTAAGTTTGAGCTTACTTTACAATACTTTGCTGTCCTAGGCTTCATTTTTTTTTCACATTTGGCAATGCTCCAAAGTCCATGTGCCAAACATTGTATAAATAGAAGTAGTCATGATGGTGCTTTAAGCAGCTTACAGTTTAATTAAAGACAGGAAAACAAGAACTAATTGTAAAACAATAGGAAAGAGACTGAGGGCAATGATTAAAATGTCATATATCTAAATGGGCTCGATGTGCACAGTTTATGTAGAGCTCCAAATCAGAAGTCCAATGGCTTTGACATACAATTTCCATGAAATCATGTGATTTCCTAACGTTTGCTCTGCTTTATCTCCTTTTCTTTGCCGTTCATGAAGATGTTCTGCTGTTTTGTATAATATTCTCTCCCTCCTTCTCTGTATTCCAACCACTCACCTGGAAATGTCAGAGTCCACATCGTACCACTATCAAGAAAATACACTGGCATAGAGAAACTATACTGGAATTTTCTGAGATATTCACTCATTCTTGGGTCTGCTCTTTGGAGCAAAAATAATTTTTAGCTTGTATATTCCAAACCGTTCCCATTTTTATTGTCTGGGCAGCCATACTGTGAGTGCCTTGTAGCCTTTGATATAATGAATGATCATCCTGTGAGAGACATGATTGCTGTCATGCATCCTTTACAGACAAATAGGCAGAAGCTCTTGTGCTGAAGATGTTAGGATGCTTCAGTGCAATTGGGTAGCATTCTTCCAGCAACACAGCACTCTTCTTCACTCAGTTGCTGCAAAGTGCTACAAGGATCTCCTATGAAGACAAGCTAAGGGAGCTGGGCTTGTTCAGCCTGGAAAAGAGAAGGCTCAGGGGAGACGTCATTGTAGCCTTCCAATACTTAAAGGGAGCTTATAAGCAGAAGGGAAATCAACTTTCTACATGGGTAGATAGTGATAAGACAAGGGGGGATGATTTTGAACTAAAAGAAGGGAGATTTATATTAAATATTAGGGGAAATTTTTTACTGAGTGGGTGATGAGGCACAGGCTGCCCAGAGCCCCATCCCTGGAGCTGATAATGGCCAGGTTAGATGGGGCCCCGGGCAGCCTGATAAAGTGCCTTATTTAGTAGTTGGTAGCCCTGCCGTCAGCAGGGGGTTAGAACTGGATGATCTTTGAGATCCTTACTGACTCAGGCCTTTCTAATAATTCTCCCCTCTCATCAGAAGAGATAAGAAGACTTCTCGGCCTGGTGCAGCTGTTGATGTCCTGCTCCCACTCCGGATTTGGCCAAAGGTATATACAGAAAGTGTCACTATCTCAGCAAGAGATTACTGTCTGCATGAGGCATATGGAGAGCAGGAGGAGAGAGGAAGACAAGACAGAGGCAATATTGTTTGGAGGAGGAAAAGAGTCTGAAAGGCTGTGTGAGAGAATTGTGAGTAGTGCCAGTCCCTAAGGCAGTTTTTGCCTCAGAACTCACACAGCTCTTCACAAAGGTCCATTTCACAAAGGACTTCCAGGCAAGGAAGTCCTCTCCTGTCCATAAAGGATGGTCAAGCTGAGGGTCACCAGAGAGCGATGCCCACTGCGTGTGCTGCCTTTATGGAGTGAGCATGTTAGCCTGCCCTGAGACAAGAACAATAGAGGCATCCAGGCTGGAATGGATGCCTGCAGGGTGGTGAGCTGGCTAATACAAGACCACAGGGCTGGGCTTTGCCTTCCTATTATCTCTTGAAAGGAAGCTCTGCATTGAAGCTAGTGAAGGGAAAGAAAGATGAAAGCCATGACAACTGAATTTAGAAAATGTTCCCATTTAAAGGCAGGCCTTTATATCCCAGCAGCAGTTTCTCTTCCTAGGAAATTTATATTTGATCGCTTCTGTGACCTCTTTTTTTAATTAGTTTCAGATACTTATTGTGTCTTCAGTAATTCTTTGCCTGAGGCGGTGATGATATTTTTTTGTAAATTGCATTTAGACGGATTTAAAATGTGGCATATTTTCCATTGTCCTGTGGTACTTCCCCTCTAAAGACCATCCTTTCTTTACTAAAACAAGTTTATGCATTTTGATGTATGAGAAAAATATCTCACCTATAAAAAATACTTATCCCCCTGAGCTATTTTGCACATTGTAATAGAGAAACTAAAAAGTCTGAAGAAAAATAAATCATTATTGTCCCTAGAAACGTGTTCCTCCTCACTATCTTAAGAGCTAGACTAAATGCATTAGGATCAGTTTCAATAATAACTGCAAGGTTATGTACAGGTACTTGCACAAATCTTCATCCTTGCATTTGTATTCAAAATATTTAAATTTCTTTCATCTGCTTAATGAACAGAAGTGGTTGTTCTAGCGTGTTGTTTCTCTTCCTCATGTACAGGTAATGAGGATGCCCATCACTAAAGTCTTAGAGAATTATCTACTTAATTTAACTGTTTCCTTTGTTCTCTGTGAAACCGAATCACCTACAATTTCTAATTAAAATCTTTTAAAATGTCTTTCTAAACTATTCAATTTAAAATTCAATACTTTTTTTATTTCTCAGTGGACATTTGCAGATTGTACATGTTTGGAAGCTAAGCTAAGCTTTTAAAATAAAAGTAAGGTTTTTTGGTTTTTTTTTTCCCCATGTAAAAGATGTGAAAATTGATACATTCTGGTTTTAATTAAACTGTATATTTGCATAGGTAGTGCTTATAATTAACAGAAGAAATCAGAAAAATGAGTTCCCAATACAATAGTGATTTCCATAAAACAAGAGCTGCCTATACATACATGTCATGTTGTAAGATCACACGATTGCTCTGCTGCTGGTAGAATATTTTTGTGTGGTTCAGTGTTATTTCTTATAATCATAGATTTCATAGTGCTGGCATAGAGAGAAGTAAATAAGAGAGCAGAGTTGCAGGTTACTGTATAGGACATAGCTCATTAAGAACATTTAGTCACAAGATTCACAGTATCATTCTATGTGGGAACCTGCTGGATGCTACTTGATTTCTTACATATTTTCACTCTGCTAAATGTCAAAATGGTTTATTATTTGCCTCACTCTGCCACTACATTGATACCAATTTGAAAAAAAAAAAAAAAAAAAAAAAAAAAGCAAAATTCCAAATACATAAGAATTATTATTATTATTATTATTATTATTATTATTTTAAGATGTACAGGAGTGCATCATTCGATTGTTTTAATGAGGCCATTCAAAAATCTGAAGAAAAGCTATCAGATAGATAGAATAATCTGCTATCCTAACACCACTGTGTGTTTTGAGTTTGTTTGTTTTTTTTACCATAATTATCTTAGCCCAAAATGTCATTTATTTAGGAAAGCTACATTGAGAATGTTACTTATATCTGTATTCATAAGTGCATTTCCTTGAAATAGTGATGCATGGTCTTTGATGATGTTTTGAAGTACTGAAGGAAAGTGCAAAATTATCATTATTTTTCCTCTTCAGGAATAAAGAAAAAAGCCTTGGTTAAAATTGAGGAACTTTTGTGTATGTGTTTGTGTGTTTGTACGTGTGTGTATATGTGTGTGTGTGAAAATATTAAAGACCAAATCTGATGTTTGTATGAAAATATAGTTTTCTGTTCACTTATTTCTATTTCTGATGGGGTTGAAGTGATCTTAGGCATACTTTCTACTCATTTTTTTTGTATTTGAATCTCTTGATAGCTCTCAACCTGCTGGTGTCAGAGTGTCTGCAACTACTGGGACCAGGGCTGAATCATTCTATGTGGAAAAATGACACCTGATGTGACATGTTGAGGTTAAAACAGCATAGAGGGCCTGCTTTAAGCCTGATATACCTGCATTACTTGATATTTTTCTAAATAGCTCATGAAGAGAGAGTGGAAGTGTAAACGTGCCGTATAAGACTCCATTTTAATGTGAAGCACGATATAATGGGATGTGTCTAAATAATGCCTCAAATGGGTAATTAGAGTTGAAGTCAAGATAGACAATAGAGAAGTCTGGTTCAATAATTAGTCTCAATTTTTTATTTTTTTATTTTTCTGGTGATGAAAAGATGGATGAAGAGAGGCTGCAGTCTGAGTGAGAATTTTTGCTTAGAGCAGTCATGAAGTCGAGAAATTACCAAATGTTGTAAACAATTACACTGAAATAAGTTCTTCATTTTTGACTGATGTGACTTCTGGCTGGAGAATGGAGACATAGGATAGATAGTTTTCTTAAAATAATTTTTTACAGCTTTTGCATTTCAGAAATAAAAATACAGCCAAGTAAATACTTCATTTTTTGCAAGTCTGAAAGGTTTTGAAATGTCAGCTAAATGGGAATCAGCTCACTTCATATTATACTTGTACAACTTATAGCTTGATGAAGTAAGCCATAGTTATGCAGACTTATGCAAATCAGGACTGCATTAGCAACCTAGATTCTCTTCCAGGGCTTAATTCAATTTGTGTTAAACATTCAAAATGCAGCTTTCATAGTCTAAAATTTTTAAAAGATAAAAGATTTCATAATACCGATTATCAGTCAATTCAAACCTTAATTCCAGTTGACTCAAAATTCAGAGAGAGACATTCTACAGACATTCTAGGTTGAAAAAAAACCAGACGTTTCTGTGAGTAAATACATAATTACAGAAACTAGCACTATAAATTGTAATTGTGTATGTCAGCAAACAAGAAGAATGCAAAGAAAATGAATTCTAATCCCATGGGGGCAATAGTGAGGTAGCTGCCTCTTTCTAAGCTCTGCTATTATGAGCTCATAGATTATAGAGAATGTTTATTAGCTTTGCAATATAAATCAATCGTATCAATATTATTAAGCCTTCTATCTAAGAACCTCAGTTACAAAGTTTGAAAATTTGAAGTAGTTTCACTGCCTAATAACTTAGATGTTTAAGCAGGTCTGTGATGTTGCAGATCCAAATGCAGTAGATAAAGCTATGAATGTTTGTATTTTGTCCATCTTTCAAGTTAGCGCTGCTAGTTTGTTTTTAGCTCAGCAATCCATGTGACTTTATCTTCAAAATAAATTTAACAAAATATACAAGTAAGAGGAATGCTCCATTCATCTGCTAATATTAACTGTCATGAAAAATCTTTTCTTCGGAAGCTTTATCTGAGTCATGCTACATTTTCCTGAAAACCTGTTTTACCTTCAATTTAACTCTGGCTGCTTTTAGCAGGTTTCACATCTCTTGGAGAACATCTGCTTATACTAATATACATAATATAGAAACAGTTGTGCGTTAAATGTATTTTGTACTACCTAGAAATAAATGAAGATTTGGTAGCTGATGTTAAATCCATCAAAGCCAAATAACTGATTTTGATGAGTTTCTGGTTAGTCTTTGGATTGAAAACTTAATAACTAGAAGAAAAAAAAAAAGACATTAAAATAAAAGTTTAAGAGTTTTTCAATGATCAAAAAAGATTACAGTTGTATTGCCAAAAATAAGTAAATGTGGAACATATGAAGGACAATAATTTGTTCTACAGTTTGTATGTTTGGAAGATATAGGTGTTTGGTTTTTTTTTCTTGTTATTAGCAGGTTTTTTAAAAAGCTTTCCTGAAAAATACCATTTTCATTGTATTTGTCACTAGTAATAAGATCATGGAAACAACATAAATGTCAAAGTGAGAGAAATGGATGTCATATTTTATACCTTGATGGCTTCCATTCTCCTCAAAGAATTGAGGATATTCTCCTCGGAGCTGTACATTGCATAGTAATAAACTGGAGAACTGCAGTCAACTATTGTTCATCAGTGTTGAGAAATGACTTCACTTTTTAAACAAATATTAAAAATAAAATCATGTACAGTCTTATCTATTTCTTTACCAGATCAGAGAATAATAATGGGCTCAATAAAATGCATGAAAACTAGCTTTTAAAATGTCTCATGTAGAAATGACTTTCCCAATTCTCTTGGCTTTCTCTATCTGAAAGTAACTGATCTTGGAGCATTTTTTTTCCTTGTCTCCTTTTGCTACTAGTGTTTATTATAGAGATAAGGCAGAGGTCTAGACACCAAAAAATCTGACTTTTGTTCCCAGTTCAACCACAGACTTTTATTTGACCTATGACAACTCATTTATCTCATCTTCAAAGGCACTAGGGAGAATGAAATTAATCACTGTGGTGCCCTTAGATGCTATGATGGAAGGGTCATACTCTGCTGTTAACTACATTTAGGAGCATCTCATTTATTTGGAGAAAAAAAAAAAAAAAAAAAAAAGCCAAAAAAAACCAAACCACCACCAGCAATAACAACAACAAACAGACATAAATAAAGATTTTATTTATTCTCTAGTTTTTTTTCTCTCTCTGTCATCCATATAGTTGCCTTCAAAGGCACCGCGAGTTGTTTTATACAATCTTTTCATTTAAAGATGTTACTAGAGTTTGTGATTTAGGAGAATGACCTGTTCTTTGAAATCCTGATAATGTTCTTAGATAATATAGAAAAATAAAACATTTCTCAAAAAGAAAGTGTCTGTATATCATCTTGTGTGTGTGTGTGTGTGTGTGTGCGTGCACGCGCTTTAAGGTGCTCTCACGCTCTGTAAACTCCAGCTACTACACTTAGAATGAAGTGCTATTCTCAGTATATCACCTCGGTTTTCATAGACAACTTTCCTCAAATGCATAGAAGATGAAGTGCACCTTTATCTAAATAATACTTGGATCTTATGAAAAAATGACATTACTAGGGTGCAGGACCCAAATGCCAGGTCCTGCACTTTGGCCACAACCCCAGGCAATACTACAGGCTTGGGGCAGAGTGGCTGGAAGACTGCGTAGGGGAAAGGGACCTGGGGGTATTGGTTGATGCTCAGCTGAACATGAGCCAGCAGTGTGCCCAGGTGGCCAAGAAGGCCGCTGGCATCCTGGCTTGCATCAGAAACAGTGTTGCCAGCAGGAACAGGAAAGTGATGGTATCCCGGTACTCAGCTCTGGTAAGGCGCACTTTGAGTGCTGCATCCAGTTTTGGGCCCCTCACTGCAAGAAAGACATTGAGGCCCTGGAACATGTTCAAAGAAGGGTAACAAAGCTGGTGAGGGGTCTGGAGCACAAGCCTTATGAGGAGAGGCTGAAGGAGCTGGGAATGTTCAGCCTGGAGAAGAGGAGGCTCAAGGGAGACCTTATTGCTCTCTATAAATACCTGAAGGGAGGTTGTGGTGAGCTGGGGGTTGGCCTCTTCTCTCGTGTAACTGGTGATGGGACTAGAGGGAATGGCTTCAAGCTGTGCCAGGGGAGGTTCGGGCTGGACGTTAGGAAACACTACTTCTCTGAAAGAGTGGTCAGGAAGTGGACTGGGCTGCCGAAGGAAGGTGGTGGAGTCACCGACCCTGGAGGTGTTCAAGGAACATTTGGACGCTGTGTTGAGGGACATGGTTTAGTGAGAACTATTGGTGATGGGTGGGTGCTTGGACTGGGTGATCCTGTGGGACTTTTCCAACCTTGGTGATTCTATGATTCTATGATTCTACAATTATGTAAGACATCTGTGCAGATTTTTCTCAGTATTAATACACTCTTCTAGTGGAAAAAGAAAAATATAAAAGTATTTTCAAAGTAACTCAAAGACAAACTTCTATTAGAATCATAGAATGAATCATAGAATCATAGAATCATAGAATTGTAGAATTGTAGAATCATAGAATGGCCTGAAAAGAGAAGAAAATTGATCTTTCTAGTTTGCTGTTTTTCTTTTCCTATTAAGTGTCCACTATGTCTTGCCTAAATTGAAGAACTTTTTAAGATACATTTATTTCAATGCCATCAGCATTAAGAACTACTGGATTCCTATGGCCTGCATTTTGCTATAGTAGCGCTTGCTAAATCAAGGACCACAACAAGGACTCAAAATCTCTAAAACTATACTGCAGTCTTTTTAAATCTGCAGCTTTTTTCTGGTTTATTCTGAATAGAACTATAGGTAGAAATATATTCTGTGGTCTACCACAAGTGAAGTGTCATGGAATGAGAGAGGAGCAGAAATTGAGCATGGTATTACTGTTCCAAACTGCATTAACAGAGCTTTTGAGTACACTTGCCTGATTTCAATACTTTGTTAAAATCCTAGTGGTTCATTAGCATGGATGTTTGTCCACTGCCATTGATTTTTGAGGTGGCATTAGTGAGTGCTATACCCAGATCTGAAACTGGCCATTGACAGAGGTCAGACACTTTTCGTCTCCTTTTTCAGAGACCTGAAGGAGAGGAAGCAATAAGAAGGAAGCTGCTGGTTTAGAAATCTATAATCACAATCCTTGGCTGTATGAACAAAAGTAAGCACACTGCATACATTGTGGTGCAATCACCATGACAGAAATTGCTTTCAGACAGTAAATGGCACACATACTCTTTTACTGACCGGCATGTGAGGAATTTCAGAGCTCACAGAGCTGAAGTCTGTGTGCCAGCTCTAACAGGGGTATTTTACACTTCACTGCTTCTATATTGATTTTGCTGACTCAAGACTATCTCAGATTCTGTTGGTCTCTCCTACTGAAAAGGGATGACTGATTTTTTAATACTCTGATGAAATTGTGCAAAAGTACACCAAAACTACTTGATTGATTGCATGAATTATTGTCCGAGAATCTACTTTTTGGCACGGATACCTGTCTCTTGGCCTCTGTCAACTGAGAGAGAGAGATCAGTCTCTTCCTGACTCTTGCTGTTTGTTTCTGCCCTGTCTGTCAAATGTGTCATAAGCACAAACATTTTTTACCTTGCTTAACTGAGGCTTCTTCTTTTTCAAATTTGGTGTTTCAGACATTATCTATAAAAATAATTACAAAGATTATTTGCTGAATGTGATGAGCACTAGTAAGATCCTAAAATCCAAGTGCTATGACAAGATTTATATTTCTAGACAGCAGTGAAAGTCTGTGTGAAGACTTGCTGTGGAAAATTTGTCTTATATTCATGGGTGTAAGCTGATTTTTGTTAAATTAAAGCCAGAGTGGCATATACACAGATCAGAGATGCAAAATGCTATTTTAACTCTCTTTTTAGAGCTTTTGCACAGAGTATGATAGAGTTGCAAGCTGTTAATTACTATGTTTAAGTTTATGAGTTTATAAAACATATTCATCAAAGTTATACGACAATACCAATTCTTTAAAAAAAGTTTTTGCTTTGTAACATCTAAAAATTATGTACAAAAGCACTAAAAAACTCACTCAAAGTGTATCTACCAGAAAACATTACTGAAATCCCACTTCCACATTAGTGAGGACCTAAAAAAGAATCCCATATAGTGATTGGAGCTTTTTAGCTCTCAGAAATAAAAATCAAAGGGAAAGGGTGGAAGCTAGCTGTCTGAAGGGATAGCAGTATCAGCCAGACACTAGTGTTACACTATCTTGTTTTAGTTGCAACTGTACTGTTGTTTGATTCAGTGTTCTGATTAACTTTTTTCCGTCATTGCTTTAAATTCCTGTTTCTGATACTCATCTAATGCTGAACAAAGAGTTTGCAATGTTTATTTTGATCCCTTACATGACACAGTATTTCTAAAATTCTATTTATTTTGCTCCTTCTTACACCTCGAAACTATTGGCCTGACTTTTCAAGCAATTAAACGTAGTCAAGAAGATTTAGAGAAATGTGGTTCCTTTTTAATAGCATGGTAGAAAATGTATTAACATGAGCATTTGACTGTGGAATGGACCCAGCAACCCCCTGGCTTGTGTGTTTATAGGCATTAGCTTTAATGGTCCATTATGACAGAAGAGAGGGAGTAAAATCTTACTGCTAGTATTCCCACCTATCTGCACAGTCATTTATAGTCAGCAGAGGGCTAAAAGTTAAAGGTTAGGAGAGTTAGAAAATGTGCTGTTCTGCTAAGGAGGCTAAGAATGCAGGGAGTAGGGTGCTCCAGGACCCGAGGCCATGGCTGATTTTCTGGTGTTGTTGCTGGCCCAGGGTAAGTTCATGCAAAATCCAAAGCTTTCAGAATGAATTATTCTCTTTTCTTAATGTCAAAATAAATGCACACATGATCCACTGGAGACTCCGCATATATTTCCTTTTGTTGTTTTACCTGGTATGTTTACTAGAGAAAGAGACCCATTTTTGTTTGATCAGCTTTTTCCTGGCAGGCTGTTAAATCTAAGGGAAGCATTTCCAGCAAGCTGGTTACTTACCACTGTGTTGAAATTCCTGTTACTGCAAAATACATTTTAGCATCTGGGTACTGCCACTGCCAAGCATGTGCAGCTGCCTTTGGGGATCAGCTCAGGTTTTGGCTCTGGTAACTGGAGCATATCAAAAGTAAGGATCAAAAATAATAATAATAATAATAATAATAAATAAAAATTAAAAAAAAAACACTGTCAGCAAGGCTAGTAACAGAATTACTGACCAGTGAGTATTCACACTGCAGAGTAGACAAGTGTCCACTATATATTTTGTTTCCCTGGCCCTGGTGGAAGCTGTCTACAAATCCAATCCGTTTATTTAATCTGTGGAAGTTCAGAATTAGCAGAGGTGAGCTTCTTCATGTAAGCATAAAGATGATTGCATTTCTTCTATCCCAACACCCTGATGCAGCAGTGAAGGTTGTAGAGGAAAATTAAGGTTGTTTAAAGGTACTTTGACAATATTTCCTGTTGGTTCAGCCACAGTCTTAACTAGCTCCCTGTAGAAGTGTCACCAGACTGGCTTCACCTGTGACATATATAATGCTTTCTGTATCTCTCTGACTCTCTTTCTCATGAGAATTTCATAGCCAAAAACAAGGGAACTATATGATTTTCTCTGGTCACTTCTGATATATTCTTCCTATGCAAACTGAGGAAGATGGATGAGACATCCCTATCTGTTGGTTATATCACCTTCTAAGAGGCCAGAGCATTGATGACATCCTTTTAAGGTCTCTTCAGTCTTGTGGGACAGCACGTGGAAACCCTGTAATAACTGGGAATAGAAGAGCAGGGAGGCACAAGAAAAACAAACTGACTGATTTTTGGTCAGGCTTTCAAAGATACTGCCGCTTTTTTAGAGTATATTTTATGAATGAAGGGCAGAAAAGGCTTTTTGTGTGTTCTTTAATCATATTCATGTTTAGCTTACTACAAACTGCAATACTGGTGATTTGAGCACTCTTCTGAATGTATGCACACGTTGATTCCTGATCTTGTGCTAAACAGCTAAGCATTTGTCACACAAGACTTCTTGTTATGAAACTCAGAGTGAAGCAGCTCTGGCCACTGTCTTACATAAACTCTGAGCCTGTTACAATGGACGGCTGCCACTGCAGTGTTTGTAGTAGCAAGATTTCCTTTCTGCCCTACTTTTCTGTTGCACGCATTGGGCCAGGCCCTCTGGAGCATTAGATAAGTTAATGTCATTCCCATACCACAAAGCTGCCCTGAGACCATCTCCAGCAGCCAAGGAAGGATCCTTTCAGCCTGGAGGAATCCATGAGTGACTTACAAATAATGAAGAACTCTGTTGTCACTTTTCTTGCTGTAGCCAGTACAGGTGATGTACTCAGCTCCTACAAGCAGCAACCTGGGTTTATAGTCTCTGGACTCCTTCACATGGTGGGATGTTCTAGCACACCAGATTATTGTGCTTTCAGGTGCTATGCTGAACATATCTTGGCCAAAATTGTCTGTGACAGTAAAGGGAGGTAGGATTTGTCAACAGGCAGTGTGGGCAGTTATTAAAGGAATAGCATGGGAGACAATAAAAAAATGTCATGCGCAATGTGAAGTATTATACAAAAGCCTTTAGCAGAGCTGGATACAACTATGTTAAAAACAACAAAAAGATGTGCCTGTGAATATTTTATTGGAGGAAGAGAGGATGAGAATGGGAAATACCTAGCTATGGATTTGTATCTGGGTCTAGGAAGACATCTAGGACTACAAATGTCTGTGGTCAGGCTCTGTTTTCTCAGAGCTCTGAAGTCAATGCCTCTTCCTCTTTCCCCCTTAGTGCTATTCCAGCTAGCACAGATACCATTAGCTGAGTATTTCAGACAGTATTTTATAGAAAATATCAATTACTTATCATAGAGAACATAATTTTTCTTCCTATAACTTCTGCTATGTAATCACTATTTGACAAGCATCAGGTTAAATTACCGTCCATATTTACCTGAGCCAAAATTTCCTGTTCTCCAGCTCCTTGCAGATGGGCAAAGGAGCACATTATGTATATATTTATCATCATATTGTAACATATGATAAGATGCAAGAGATATCATTTATTTTGTAGGAGAGTCAGAGTCTAACTGGAATGCTGTAAGTAGTTTGCTTGAGTTGCTGGAGATATGAGCCAGCAGTGTGCCCTGGCAACCAACAGGGCAAGCCTGGAGTACATTAAACACAGCACAGCCAACTGGCCAAAAGAGGTGATTGTCCCACCATATTTAATGTTAATGAGTCCACAGGTGGAGTAAAGTGTGGAGTTCTGGACTTTATAATTTTAGAAGGATGTTAAGTTACCTGAACATTCCCAGAGTATGACAGCAAAGCTGGTAAAAGGGATGGAAGACACGTCCTGTGCAGAGCAGCTAAGGGCACTGGGTTTGTTAAGCTTAGAATAAAAGAGGTTGAAGGGTGACCTCATTGCTCTCTACAGCTTCTTGGGAAGGGGAAGGGGAAGGGGAAGAGAAGTGTTGATATTTTCTCCCTGCTAACTAAAGACAGGATGCATGGCAATGACTCAAAGCTGCATCAGGGGACATTCAGGCTAGACAACAAGAAAAACATCTTTACCAAGAGAGTAATTAAACTCTGGAACAGGCTTTCTAGAGATTTGCTTGATGCCTGCCTGTGTGTAAGAGGCGTTTGGATAATGCTCTTAATTAGAACAATATGCATTTGCCAAGCTTTCGTCTTCCTCGTTCCCCTTCTCATGTAATGCATATTTTATTGAATTATCTGACCCAGACCTGTAGACCTCCAACAGAATATCATTAAGCATGCACACTTGGACTGGTGCGAGGTTAGCAGCCTTTTTGTAATTGAGAATTCCAGTTACTGCAATTGTAATTCACATGGAAATTTGCATGTAGAGAGCTGCCCACCCTGAGTAAATCAAACACTAATGTCAGCTCTGGAGGACTGTGCCACAGGGGGATCAGAGGGGTAGATGTTGATGAGGGTGCCTAAGCAGGAAAATTGCTTTTACCAGTCTCCTCTGCACAGGACAGAGAGCATAAAATGGGAAATCTCCCAGCAGAGCAGTGAAAGGACATGGTTTGCTTCCCAAAGGATTCCCGTTTGACAGGGAGGAAGAAAACAATAGCGGTAGAGAGGCTGTAAGCCAAAGGTGGACTGGAGGGCAACTGCTGTGAAGCACATCCTCAATGATGAGACAAGAAAGGCAAGGAAAGTGTGCAGTTGATCAATCACATTTTGCCTAGGTCTCCTCCATGAGTGCAATTTTGTTTAAAGAGTGCCTGTGTTATGAAACCCCCCGTAACACTAACCATATGTGCTTGTATACGTCCTGAGCTGCTGACAGATGTCCAGAAAGTTGCAACTTGGCAAAAAGAG
Organism: Alectoris magna; assembly: GCA_030625065.1. Taxonomy (NCBI): domain Eukaryota; kingdom Metazoa; phylum Chordata; class Aves; order Galliformes; family Phasianidae; genus Alectoris; species Alectoris magna. The sequence goes on from CM060560.1 coordinate 93,065,730, forward strand.
GCAATCTCTTTGGGAGATTGAACAGGATTTTGCTGCCCAGACTAATCTGTTATCCCATTTGTGGAAAATACCCTCAAGAGTCTGCCTTACAAATCAAAGAAAGAGACTGTTTTGTAGTATACCCATATGACGGAAGTTTATGAGTACACTGATCCAATGTTTTGTGACCTAAATGTAAGGCCGCACAGCTAGATGCTCACCAGACTGTTATCTTGGCCATGGAAGCTAGTTGGGTCTGCTGTTTTTATCCTGGCACATCTACACAAGCTGGGGTCTGATTTAGACATTATAATCAAAAAGAAAGATTTGAGACAGAAATAAGGTGTTAAAATTAGGCATACAAGACAACCATGAAAAAATTTAACAAGATGCTTCATGTACCTGAAAGTTTGAAAATTTTGATTTTTCTGAGAAAATATTACTTTTTTTTCTGTGAATCTGTAGCAGATCAAATCTCCCAGAGATGTATTGTTTTGCCTATGTACTTTTATTTATTTATTTATTTTTCCCCACACATATACAAGTGATGCATGGCTCAAAATGTCAGAACCTTTAAGTATAGCACTGCCTTCGTATTTTCTGGTTTCAATATCAATACTGTGTATTTGACAAGCCAGACACATTCCGCTTGTGGCACTCTAAGTATTCCAATTGCAGCTTCCTATTCATGTTTGGAAGCCCTGCTGAAGTTATCCCCAAAGACCCCCAAATCACTGGGCTCACATGCAGACATATGGTGCTCCCTGGAAGGTGCCTATTGTTTGACGTGAATGTAGGATGTGATCACGCAGCTCTTTTTTTCAAGTCTGACTGCTTTTTTAGGAACCTGCAGCACAGCTTACAACCCAATCTGTTGTTTGTGAGGATGAACTGCAAACCAATTTGATGAAATAATTGGAACAGGAAAAAAGAAAGAAATCTGCTGTGTCCTTTTTGTTATTTTTCCTTTTTTCCCTGAGGCAGTTGTGTATAATGTGTCTTTTTATTTCCACCCCCCCCCCCCCCCCCCCACAATTGCAGTATTTCAGCAGACAAGATGACAGTACAGCCTCGAATGTTAGGAGGGGCCATTAAAGTTCAGGAGGGCAGAAACAAGCAGTTTCTGGACAAGACGGGAAAGGAAATTTCATAAATCATTTTTGTGAAGAGATTAATATTCATCTGACATCCTTTCCCTGATATCTATGAATAAGTGGGTGCTTACAGAGGGTGCCCTGCTCAGCATGGTGGAGGACAACCATGATGACAGATGACCAGAGCATTAAACATCTCTAACCCCTGAAGACTGATTTCTCTCTAGCACCTGGTAGCACCAAACTTTCTGGTGCCAGAAATCAAAACCGCAGGCTTGCCTTCTGCTTTTTGTCAAAACTTCTACTTCACTGTTCAAACTAGCATAGAAGGATACTGTATGAGGGAGCACAAGCTATGACTAGGTGATGATTAGACTGGCAGCACAATTACAGGAAGGCAAAAAGCTGTGAGAATCTCTCAGGGATACTAAGTGTTTTCCCAATTCCTTTTAAGTTTGCTTGTAAAGACAGTACTGCCCATACACCTACAACCTGGATGCTTACTCAATCACAAGCCCCATTAAAAGAAAAGGACTTAGGGGATTAAATTTGACAAAATTTCTCCATTATTACTTCTGTTTTTGACAGCTGAATGAAGTTTATGTCATTTGTTGGATTTGTCAAAGAATATGTATGAACTTGAATCTTGAGTGGCAACATAGTGTGACTGTGTTATATAAAAATAACTTACTGTTATGTATTTAGATATATATGGTGCCAGTCATGCGCCATGTATACCTGAGACAATTTAAACACTGTTCAGGACAAGCTTAGGTAACCCAAAGGAGGTTTCGTAATCATAGGTGTTTCTTCCCTTCCTTTTTGTCCCAGTTTGAACTCTATGCTTCTCTTCTATTTCATTTCAACAATTTCCCAGTTTTTCTGACCACAAATGCTTCCTGACTGGATTTTGTTACCTCAGGGAATACTTCAGAGTGGTCAGAATTAATAAATATCTCCATGGGACTTGTTGAACGTGTGGCTTTTTTTGACAGGCTGTAAGGTCTCAGTACTAGATGGCTTAGGCCCCCAGCAAGTGCCCCTAGGGTGGGAGAACTGGGAGAGCATGCAAGCATTTCTTTCTGTAGGTTCCCACAGAAAAGGTATACAGAGAGTTACATCAAAAGTTTCTACCTCCATTCTTACTTGTAATTTACTTATTGTCTTGGCCTTTTAATCTATGTCTGAGAAAAGTGACTTTGCAAATAAAGTTGATGGGAAATGAGCAGTCCAATTCAGAAAGTAATGGCATTATAGCCCTCTTAGTAATACACATATTGGTATTACCATTAGATTAGTATAAGATTTCAGATTATTCGAGAGGCTTCTCTCTCTTCATATTGCTTTCTTTTTCCCATACCACAGTTAGCTTGTATAGCATATCTATTTGCTTTATGAAGCTGAAAACACCAAGTAATGCTCTAACTGAAAACTCTAAGTACTTTTATCACTCAACAGGTATGCAAAATTAATGAATAAAAAGACAGTACCTTTTTCAAACATAGAATGGAGAGAAAAGTATAGCAATGATTCTGCCACAAGTTCCAGGTGACTGCTGCATTCAGGTCTTATTATTCAGAGAAATCAAATACTTTGCACACTGTTCCAACCAGTTTAATTCATAGGTTTATAGAAAGCATCATAAATCAAATAACAATGATAAAGGTATAAATGGGGACTCAGCCTGAATGTCTTTTTTTCCTAAAATTGTCAACATTACTTTTTTTGTTTAGTTGATTTTATCTTTTTTTTTTGTACTATTTTTCTTTCTGCTGGATGGTGGGTTTTTGGTTTTTTTTTGCAAATAGAAGGTTGTTATGATGATGTGAACTTTGGTCTACCATGTGCAAGAATGTTGTTTCCAACTGTTCACTGAACATCATACAAGTCCATTCCTGTGCATGTTTTACCTTTTTTTTTTTTTTTTTTAATACTGATAGTTTAATAGTAAAGCCTTTAAGAGATGATTAATTTCTCTCCTTGTTCACACATAGCTCCTGATGTATTTTCATTTGGTGCACTAAAGACCAAATGAAAGTTCAAGTGCAACAACTCTATGAATATCAGTAATGCTGAAATTGTGCATACCTTGCTTGCACCTGAGAACTTAGCACAATAAATTTCATACGCAGCACTTTGAGCATTGTATTTACCCTGAGAAGAATGTATTTATTTCTAAATGACTAACTTAAGGAGCTGAAGAGGAATAGAAAATTGATGTCTTTTTTATATAAAGTTTCTTTGCATGCTGAACAAAGTGATGTTTTCAGTGCAAATTAGCACTATGCAGTGCGGTTTTAAAAACTGAGAACACCAATAATAAAAGTCACTTACTCATGCTTTGGACTAAAATGAAAAGTCTGTAGAAAGTTCAGACCTTTGTGATCTGAGTAAAAAAATTAATACAGTCTTACGAAAATAAACAGATAAGAAAATTTCTTTTTGCAGTACTGTGAGAAGGAAAAAAAGGAAAGAGCAAAAAGAAGCTAAGGTGTTACAACAAGGGGAACTTAGCAGACCACTTCACCTTTGCTTGTTGAACTGCTTTTTGTGTTTTGTGTTGATTTTTGTTTGTTTCTTTGCTTGTTTGTTTGTTTTAATAGCATGGTATCAGTGCTTTTCTGAAATAATTGCAGTGATAGTTCTGGGTTCTAATGTGCAAATCATAAATCTGCAAAAGCTATTGGGCAAATTCTGCTGAGTCTTTCACCTACGATCAGCAGCTCTCAGATCATTAATCATTCATTATAGGCTTTAATAGACCAAGCATTTTAAAGACATCTGCTTATTCTCAAAGGACAGAGTGAAGACCTTGCATTTCGGAGATTTCTATATTAGAGTAGTAATAATGTTGGGAGAAAAAAAGATCCAACAAAAAAGCTTTGCCTTGCCGCCTGGCTTCAGAGAGACCTGCAATGAGGCAAGATGATCACACAAGTTATTTCCGGAAATATGGAAAGTGAAAAAATTAAGCCCGTTGTTATATTACAGAATCACAGAATCACAATTGTATGGGTTGGAAACCATCTCTGGAGATCATCCAGTCCAGCCCTCTGCTAACTCAGTTACCATACAGGAGGTTACACAGGAAAGCATCTAGGCGGGTTTTCGGTATCTCCAGAGAAGAGACTCCAACATCTCTCTGGGCAGCCTGTTTCAGTGCTCTATCACCCCTGTCAAAGAAAAGTCCTTCCTCCCATTCATATGGAACTTCTGTATTCCAGTTTGTGTCTGTTGCCCTTCTTGTTCTGTCACTGGGCGCCATTCAAAAGAGCCTGGCATTACCCACTTGACTCCTGCCTATTAGCTACTATTAGCACTGACAACATGCCCCCTCAGTCTTCCCTTCTCCAGGATGAACAGACCCAGGTCTCCCAGCCTTTCCTTGGAAGGGAAATGCTCTAGGTCACTAACCATCTTTCCAGCTGTTTGCTGGACTCTCTCCAGCAGTTCCCTGTCTTTCTTGAACTGAGAAGCCCAGAAATGGACACAATACTACAGTTCTGGCAGAGTAAAGTGGAGGACCACCTTCCTTGACCTGCTGGCTGTTCATCTTTTAATGTACTGCAGGATACCATTGGCCTTCTTGACTGCAAAAGCATGCTGCTGGCTCATGGCCAACCTATTGCTCATCAGGACACCCAGCTCCTTCTCTGCAGAACTCCTATCAGCCTGTCAGCCCCTTCACCTGTACTGATGCATGCAGTTATTCCTCCCTAGGTGCAAGACTCTACACTTGCCCTTGTTGAACCTCATCAGGTTCCTCTCTTCCCAACTTTCCAATCTGTCCAGGTCTTGCTGAATGGCAGCACAGCCTTCTGGTGTATCAGCAACTCCTCCCAGCTTTGTATCATCAGCAAACTTGCTAAGGGTGAACTCTGTCCCTTCATCCTGGTCACTGATGAAGATGTTAAACAAGACCAGACCCAGCACTGACTCCTGGGAAGCATCGCTAGTTACAGGCCTCCAACCAAACTCTACACCACTGATCACAACCCCCTGAGCAATGCTAGTCAGTCATTTCTTTACCTCAGTGTCTGCTCTTCTATCCCATGCTTCCTAAGCTTACCTACAAGGATGTTATCAGTGACAGTGTCAAGTGCCTTGTTGAAGTCAAGGTACGTAACATCCACTATTTTTCTCCCATCTATACAGCTGGTCATGACATCATAGAAGGGTACCAGTTTTTTTGAGCATGATTTCCCTTGGCGAATCCATGTTGACTAATCCCGATAACCTTCTTTTCTCACCTGTTTGGAGATCTATAATAAGCTGTTCCGTCACCTTTCCGGGGATGAAGACAAAGCTGACAGGCCTGCAGTTTCCAGCCTCCTTACACTTTTTGAAGACTGGAGTGACACTGGCCTTCCTCGAGTCTATGGACATCTGTTTCACCTCTTCCACCTGGACTGTGCCTGTCCGGCAGTGTTGCTTCTAATGCAAATATCAGGGTGGTTGAAGTCTCCCATGAGAACAAATGCCTGTGATTGTGAGGCTACTTCCAGCTGTGCACAGGTCTCATCAACTTCTTTCTCCTGATCAGGAGGCCTGTACTAAACACCCCCAACAGTGTCACTCATATTAGCCCGTCCCTTAATTATTATCCATAAGCATTCCACTCATTCACCATTTTTCCATAAGCAGAGCTTAATACATTCCATTTGTTCTCTTATACAAAGACCAGCTTCACCACCTCGCCTCACTGGTGTGCCTTTCCTAAAAAGTACAGAGCTATACAGCATTCCAGTCATTCAAACTGTCCCACAGTGTCTCCATGATTGCAATGACATCATGGCCCTGCAACCACACACAGATCCCTGTTTCTTCCTGTTGATTCCCCACATGGCTTGCACTGCTGTACAGGCATTTCAAAGAATAAGAGGGAGCAGAGGATGCAGGTTTCCCTAGATGGATGCAAGAGGATCCCCCATTGCTATATACACCCTTGAGATGGCTGGCCTTCTGGCTCATGTCTTGGGAGGCAGCTAAGCAACATTTGTCACTGTTCTGGCTGTCCTGGCTCATACCCCAGTTGGCTGCAATGGTATAAACATTGCCATTTTGGATGCCTTCCCCCAAGTCCTTAATTAATATTAACGTGTCTTCTTATATACAGTGATTGTCATCACCATTACTTTCTAAGGTATGAAGCATATAAGGAAATATCTGTTTTGCATGAACTAAGAGTGTAAATGAATCATAATTTAGTCCTGAGCAATATGTTGCACATACCTGAAAATCACATTAGGTAGTTGAAATTTTGCTTATTTAGTTTTTTTGATTCAGTCACTCAAACACATATTTTGTGAAAGCTGCTGTTGCGCTTCTAGCATGAAGGAGAAAATTAGATTTTTTCACCCTTAACATTTTAAGGTTCTGTGCCAGACTTTGAATCTGAGTAACGGCAGTAAGACATAGATATTGGTAGGTAAATGCACTTTTGAACTTGTTACCCGTTTGCTTGTAGTTAATTTTTCCAACAGGAAATTTTTACTGTGAAAGAGTAGATTCTCATACTGCACAAGAAAACACTTTCACTGTGGAAAGGAGGCATGGAGATGGAAAGTGAGCATGAGAGCTTGGAGGTTTTGGTTACAGGTCTGTTTTCAAAAAGACAGCAATGGGGAATCGAAATCTACAGGTTACAGGATGCTTCCGCCCATGTTGTGCAATGGAAGAGCCCTCCCTAGAACTGACAGTTCATGAGCTAAATGCTTGTTTTCTAAATCCTGTATTTACTTCTTAACAAAGAGGTGGAGTCAGGTGGTTTGGTATCTTCTGCTCTTTTCTTCTCCCATACATGTTTTCACATGTAAATCTTTTGTGTCTAACTGGTTAATGCTTCTCTGTACAGAGTTGAGGTGCCTCACTTTACAAGCAGTAGAGAATCATTCTCACATCCTCACACTACACAAGTGCTTGCCCATGTTATTATACCCTCTATTTTCTTATATAAACAAAGCTCACTGCATCTCCACAAAAGAGTTCTCATCACAGAAAGCTTGAAATAACATTTCTGAACTATAAGTTGAAAAAGACCTCTTACCGCTGTGAATCTGTATTGAATTGGCTGAATAATTTTGGCAGGAAAAATGTTTGGGAAATTAGATTTACAAGAATGGTGGATAACATGCTACATATCCATGTATATTGGCCGTTAGAAATTACCTAAAATGTGTGAAATTGGCATGACTTATATCTTCTCCCACACTTTCTTAGAAAATGCTTCGATCATCAGACTGTGCAATCTGACTGCAAGGTGAGCTGTCCTTCTATTTTCTAAAACAAGTGAAGCAGCAGCTGAAAGATGGGTGTCCTTGCCATTCAGCTGAGGAGCCATTTTCATTCAGCCCAAGTGAAATTTAAGAGGCTTATTGAGGGTCAGAACTACAGTATAGCCATCTTGGAAAACTTTCCAACCTAGGATAACTGGCTAAGGTGCCCACCTGCACAGTGAGAGACAGTGAGAGACTCTACTCTCTTTCAATCCAGGGCAGTGATTGCTGATATAATCTCTTATCATCAAACCAGTGAACACCAGTACAGAGCCCACTGAAGTCCTTGCTACAGGTACAATCATCTCAGATCTATTCTGTGATTCTTTATTACCAGAAAGCAGGGCTTTGTAAAGTCCAGAAGGGCTCTGTAGCATGGTGAGTTAAGTTCACAGATACTAGATGTCACTGTTGCCTGCAGACAGAAGAGGATCTTGAAGCTGGTTCTCCTACATGAGCTCTCCAGTACATGGGCATGGAGGAATATGTCAGCCACAGGATTGCTGCTAATTCCCTATGTTTTTCTTACAATACTTGAACAAAATATCTTATGCTGAGTCAAATTTTTTATACAGGATTATTTTTCTTCTTGGCTTTTGCACTGGTTAGGAAAAAAAAGTAATAAAATAAATTTAAAAAAAAAAAAAAAAAAAAAAAAAAAAAAAAAAAGAAGAAGACATGCTATCCAGACTGATTTCCCCCTTTCCTCTCCTGCCTGGATTTTTGAGCTTGGTATTGAAGACATATTGATTACTCTTCCAGCCCTTTGAGGCCTGGCCTAAAGCCAACAAATGAGTGAAAAGGTAAACAGAGGCAAAGAAAAGCAGAGATATACAATCAGGAACACAGAGCAGGTTCCTGGCAGAATATGGAACTGAGTCCTCCTGCTTTCTGCAGAATCCAAGCCTTCCTTAAAAGGAAAACTGAAGGAAATAGGTCAACTCAAATAACATTAAATCATGCTGTATGAAAATGCATCCCCCCCATCTCTAAGCCACGGGATGACACGTCATTTTTAAACTTAATTTTACTGATGAATATCTGTTATGTGTGAGGAAAGTGTTCCCGGCTTGGTGTCTTCTAACAGTTTGCTCAGCTGTACGTTTTCTTTTTCTTTTTCTTTTCCAAAGGAAACTGAAGTCGTTGCCACTTTTCATTATCTCCTACTACTATGGGATTTTCCTTCTCTTCCTGCTTTTTGCCTCTTTCAATTTTATAAGAATTTTATACCATTCTTTTAAGAATTTTATTTTACTTTTGATGCAAGCAGCAAAATTGCTCCAGATGCAGAGTGAATTATTCCATTTTTTTTGGACTACTTTGTCCACTGATGTTAATGGTTTGAAGCATGTCAGAGACTACCATTAAGAAAAACAGAAGTACCATTGAACACTACATTCTTAGAAATCTGACACTGAGATCTTATTTTAAACATAAATCTCAGACTTCCTGTAATAATTTATAACTGGTTATTGTACTATTAGGCTCTAAGCATTAATTTATTTGGCATTATACCAATATTGCCACATTTGCTCAGGACAAAAAACTGTATTCTGAAGCTTGACATAGCTGAGATATCTAGATTTGATTTAATCTTCTAATTGCATGATTTGGAAGGGAGACTTGAACAGAAGCTGACATTACATTTCTGCACAATTTAGAATAGGGAGGTTGAGAGCATATTTCCTGTCTACTGGACTTCCTGGAAGCAGCTTGTATGACTATTTCTTGTACATTCCCAGAGTCTTCAGTTCCTCCAGACCCCTTCTCCCACTGCCTCTCTGTAACCTTGCCATCTCTGGGCTCCCGGCTGAGTCCCCTGTACCACCACACTGTACCAGGCATGCAGGCTGCTTCAGACACCAAAGAAGGGGCAGACAGGGGGATGCAAATGGCAACAACGTAATAACTGATGTCCCTTCGTTTCCTTGGTAAATTGGGCCTTGGCTTTCTGGCTGGGGACATAAATTTGTCTGACAGAGGAACAATTAATGGTAAACATCTCTGTTCATACGCCAAGGTCCCCAGAGGGAAAGGTGCCTTCAGAGGCTGGATGGAAGGGCAGCAATAGTGCCAATCAATAACTGCAAAACCATTAATTCTGACAGTTAATGTCTGATAGTAAGCTTTAATAGAATCGTAGAATCACACAAGAGTTTGGGCTGGAAGGAAGCTCAAAGCCTACCCAGCCCCAACACCTGCCATGTGCAGGGCTGCCCCCCACCAGCTCAGGCTGCCCAGGGCCCCAGGGCTTCCAGGGATGGGGCACCACAGCTTCTCTGGGCAGCTGTGCCAGCTCCTCACAGCCCTCTGAGTAAAGAACTTCCTCCTAACACCTGACCAACGTCTCCCTTCTTTTAGTTTAAAGCCATTCCTCCTTGTCCTATCACTACCTACCCATATACAAAGTTGGTTCGACTCTGGCACGTAGCTCCTCACAAGTACTGGAAGGCCACAAATGATATCTCTCTGGAGCCCTCTCTTCCAACTAAACAATCTCAACCCCCTCAGCTTTAATTTGTGGGAGGTGCTCCAGCGCTCTGATGATCTCTGTGCTCTCCTCTGGACACACTCCAACAGCTCCACTTTTTCCTGTGCTGCAGGCCCCAGGCCTGGACACATTACCCTAGATGGGGCCTCATGAGGGCAGAACAGAAGGGAAAATCATCTATTTACCTCCCTGTCCACCCTTCTTGTCACCCTTCTTGAACAAAACAAAACACACACACACACACACACAGAAAAAAAACCCAGTTAAATGAAGCAGCAGCAGTAATAACATTCAGATACACCTGTCAGAAATAGTACTGGTATAGGCAGAGATTTTTCCAAGTAATATCATAGAAATTAAAGTATGGCTGTTGTAGGAGATTTTATTGTCCTCTTCTGAAAGCACTTTCTTTTGTGGAGTTGCAAGAGTTCTTGTTTGAATTATACTTTATGAAAACTGCCATTCTGTTTATGTTCATGTGATAGGATACATTGAGGTAAACTGTTCATCTAGAATAAAATTTCCTTAAATGTCAAATATGTGTTTATTTTTTCTTACCAAAGACTTCAGCTGGAAGTTCTAATATGTTTGACTCTGGAATACGTTAACTTCCCTGGCGTTGATACACAGAGTAGTTCCCAGTTAACATTACGCGTTGGTTGTATTTATTGAAATTCCAGTTCTGAAAAGCATTCAAAGAGGGCGCTGGAATGAAGTTATTTAAAACTCTGACACAGGCAGCAGAAAATGGTCACCAGGTGGCACTCACGGATCGCACAAAACTCTGCTGTCGTTTTGTGTAGGTGAACGGTGAGATTTGGTTTAAAACCCAGTGCCCTTCGATTTGACCTCTGAAACACAGTTACCTTTCTTGTGCAATGCATTTAACATTTGCGGTAAGTCAAACCACATTTATCCTAGCTATCAGCATTTGCACCATGATATACGACCATGAGTGTGCTCTACTCTTTTAACAACTATGTTAAACGCCTTATTTTTCAATGTGGTACATGGATTAAGAAATTGAAGTTATGCCTGTTTTTTTTTTGTTTGTTTGTTTGCTTTGTTGTTTTTGTTTTTGTTTGTTTGTTTGTTTGTTTGCCTTATCTGCTGACCAACTGCAGAGTGGAAAAAACAGTTATAGTGGAAGTGTCCTTTAGAGTAATCCAGCTTGCCCAACCACTTTCCCCTCATGTCTGAAAACAAAAAAATGAAAGAAAAAAAAAAAAACTTTCCCAAAGTGAGTAGGAATGCAACGCTTCTGGCTTGTCTTGAGAAAATAATTTTGGAAATAAAAATCTAAGGAACCCAGCTTTTGGATCCCCCAGTTGCCATGTAACCATTTCATCATTTCATCATTCGCAGTCTTTCTTAACTCAACTCACATCACCTCCTCAATGTTTTGTTTTTGTTTATTTTGTTTTGTCTTGCAGTGGAAAGATATTGTTGGATGTACACAGACAACAGATCCTCCTAGAAACTATTTTAAGGCATATACAAGACAAAGAGGTGATCCATGGCAGCCAGCGTGGCTTCACCAAGGGCAGATCTTGCCTGACCAATCTGGTGGCATTCTATGACAGAATGATGACATTGGTAGAAGGGGGAAGGGTGACTAATGTCATCTTCCTGGACTTCTGCAAAGCCTTTGACATGGTCCCTCACCACATCCTTCTGTCTAAATTGGAGAGGTGTAGATTTGTAGGATGAACTGTTCAGTGGATTAAGAATTGGTTGGCTGGATGCAGCCAACAGGTAGTGATCAGTGGTTCTGTGTCAGGGTGGAGGCTGGTCATAAGCGGTGTCCCTCAGGGGTTGGTCGTGGGACCAGTGCTCTTCAACATCTTCATCAATGACATAGACTAAGTGCACCCTCAGCAAGTTTGCAGGTGACACCAAGCTGAGCAGTGCAATTGATTCACTGGAAAGAAGGGAAGCCATCCAGAGGGACCTGAACAGGCTGGAGAAGTGGGCCCGTGAAAACCTGATGAGGCTTAACAAGGCCAAGTACAAGGTGTTACTCTTGTGTCGGGGCAATCCCAGGTATTTATACAAATTGGGAGAAGATATCCTCAAGAGCAGCTCTGCAGAGAAGGACTTGAGAGTCCTGGTGGATGAGAAACTGGACATGAGCCAGGAGTGTGCACCTGCAGCCTAGGTCAACAATATTCTGGGCTGCATTAAAAGAGGTGTGGCCAACAGGGAGAGGGAGGGGATTGTCCCCCTCTACTCGGCTCTTGTGAGGCCCCATCTGGAATACAGCATCCAGACCTGGGCACCCCAGCACAAGGAAGATGTGGAGTTCTTGGAGCTTGTCCAGAGGAGAGCCGCTAAGATGATCAGAGGGCTGGAGCACCTCTCCTATGAAGGAAGGTTGAGGGAACTGGGCTTGTTGAGCTTGGAGAAGAGAAGGCTCTGGGGAGACCTCATTTGTGGCCTTCCAGTATTTGAAGGGAGCTTATAAACAGGAGGGGGAACGGCTGTTTACGAGGGTGAACAGTGATAGGACAAGGGGGAATGGTTTTAAACTGAGACGGGGAGGTTTAGGTTAGATATTAGGAAGGAGTTTTTCACTCAGAGGGTGGTGACACACTGGAACAGACTGACCAAGGAGGTTGTGGATGCCCCATCCCTGGAAGCATTCAAGGCTGGTGGTTGGCGACCCTGCACATAGGGGGGGTTGAAACTGGATAATCATTGTGGTCCTTTTCAACCCAGGCTGTTCTATTATTCTATGATTCTATGATATTGTTGGGTGTACAAAGACAACTTTATACAGTGTTTTATTAATGCTAGTAAAGATTTAAAAAATTATATAGTCCCAAGGTACGTTACGTTACATCAGAGTTTTCTATGCTTTCCCACAGTGTGTTGGTGGCCTAAAGAATAGGTTTATGAAAATGAACTTTGACTGGTGGAATTAAATATGCACTAAGGCTTTAAATGTATTCTAAAGCTTTTAATCAGCACTTTGTACATAGACACTGCACTAACCCCAGTAGTATAGTTTGTAGTAGATATAATATTTTGGGGTTGTTTCACTGTTGGATTTGGGAAGAAATTTTGCTAGCCTGTGAAAATATTATAATCTGTTTATTACAGAGTCTCAGGCACAAATTTTGCATCAACTAGAGAGTGGTTGGGGGTCTTACCAAACCTTCTGCTTCTCCCTTGTTGATTTCCCACAGTGAAAGTACTGTGAGGCTTGGTACTGCACAACACTTGGTTCTCTCAGTCTTGGCATTGTCCTGGGACAGCAGCTTGGCCCCACACTGACAGCATTGGGCACACAACTAACCATGTCCTACTCTTCAATCTCTAGCGGTGAGGATATTTCCAGACAGATGCTGACAGCAGCTACCAGTCTGATCCGTTGATTGTACCATGATAGACCCATCCAGCAGTTTCAGATATTGTTGTCTCATCCAGTGTTGACATACGGCCCATGCCAGTGCTTGACACACACTATTTTTTTCTGCATTGCCCAGGTTGCTGTGTGTCACCATGCTCACTGCTTCTGCCAGCATGCACGGCTCATGGACAAAACAAAGTCATAATTTTCCTTTGTCACAAGGCCAATGAAACAGGGCAGACTTGGAAGCAGTACATCCCAGGAATTCTGAGGTTAGACAATGTAACATGGAAGTACTTCAGGTATACCAATAACATTTATTTTCTTGGAGGTATTGCAAATTTTAAAAGAAGCAAACAAACACAAAAATGAGTACTTTTTCTGTGCTGCTGTATGGACTATGACTTTTGATGTATGTGGAAAAGAGACAAATAAGTATTTCTTTAAAGGGATGTATATATAGATATACCTTTAGAAGGGAGACTTAAAAGGCTCTTGTGACAAGAGGGAAAGAGCAGTGATTAGCTTATTTGTTCATATGAGGGTGTCATCTTGCCTGTGGAGAAGCAGCACTGAAAAAAAACCAGGTGTAGTATGAATGCAGTACCTAAATCTATTCTGTTACTCCTTTTTTTTTTTTTTTTTTTTTTTTTTTCCCCATATTGCCATCTTTCTTCAAATTTTTTTGAGAAGGTAGAACATAAACATTTTTACATATCACTTATCTCTTCAGCTGCACTCCTGAAAGCTTTCTCACAGCATATTTGCATTCTTGGCCCATGCTGGTAATATTAATCCTCGACACTAATCAAAATATCCTTCAACAGGTATGGTATGAACTTGGGGCTTTATTTACTAATTTGTTGATTTTGATACATGGAAAATGTTACATTAAGATTTCCTGATAGTGTTTTGATAGACACAAGCCTGAAGTGGTTGTACTGCTGGCTGTTTCATAACACATTTCTGATAGGATATATAACTTAAATCTGACAGTTACTGGGGATTAATATAGATGCTATTTGCTCATATTCTTGTATTTTCTATTAGACCTCAAATGCTCAGTGTGCTATATTTTGTTTATATAAAAAATCGTAATCACCACTCGTGTGTCCAGTAAACCTCTATGTTTCTGGGAAATACCGAATTTACTCGCAGACAGAGATGAGAAATCTGATCAGGATTAATGCTTGCTTGAAATCATTACCATAATCTCTGAACGTATTTGAGGTAGACAACCAGCTTAAATTTAAATGGGGGATTGAAGCATTTCCATCACATCATCCTGGGAAGACAGCAACATGTCTTGTAACATCCTCACATGCAAACCTCACGTACTGGTGAGAGGATGTGGCTTGCTCTGAGTAATTTGGGAGAGAACAGAATTTCATTTTCAAGAAAACTGTAAGGAAAGTTACTCATTCAGAGCAACAAAGTCGACTTTAGTCTCTACCAGGGTTTTCCCACCAAATACCTCCCAATCTACTGTATCTAGACATAGTTTATGAAGCAAACCAGTATAGTGAATGAAGTAGCATAAAAGGCAAGTTTCAAACTAGAAGAACAAAAAGGTCAGCATACAGAACTGGGAGACTTGCCTAGTCCTGTAGAAGCATTCTAAAATAGAAGGCTTACCTCGCGTGCTCCCTATCGTGTGCTTACATATTCCTAGTGGAAAACACATGGTAACACCGTCATATCTTCCTTTGTGTGGACTGGAGATACCTTTGATGGTGTAGACTACGTTGGGATACATCTGAACCTCAAAGTAGATTGGAGGGCAGACAGATGTTGTGTCATCTTGAAGCAGATATTTTGAACAACCAAGTTTGTAGTACTTGTTACAAATTTTTAATATTAGATTAAAAAAAAAATAATTAAAAAAATGAAGAAACCTGTTCAGTCAGAAGTTCTCCAATGTAAACATACGCCTTCCAGAAGTCAGTGATAACTTTGTTTCCATGTGGTCTTTCTCTGTCAGTGTGCATAAAACAATCCTCACTCTAGTTCATTTCCTGTGTCTCTCACTCATTTCATTCATCATTACTCTGAATAACTCCTTCTCATCCTAACAGAACCATCATAATTCTGCTTTATGTATGATTCTTCCTCCAACTCAAGGCAGCAGTGCTTCTTACTCACTTTGTTTTTTCATATTCAAATTCCTGTCCTCCTTGCCTTTGCTCCTACTATTCTCCTGTAAACTTTAGTGAGTATTAAAGTCCCTCAAATAGATGTCATATATTTAGACTGCGTTGAGTATAAAATTTTTAAATTAATTGAGTTCTGGATTGATCATTGCTGATAATGATAAATGTCTGTGCAGAATAATTATTTATGAAGAAATAATTATTTATTTATGAAGTAGACATAGTGGGGAAAAAAATAAAAATTGCTTAAGAGCTAAAAAGTTTTTCTCATGTTGTGCTGAGATTTATGTAATACTTTGTGAAAAATATCTCTATTAAACAATCTTTTACAAGAAATTGCTTCTGATTTCTGGCACTCTTCCCTGAAGATAAAATGACTAGATAATTGTGTGCATTCTTTTTTTCTTAAATTATACATAATAGAAAATTAATATATAAGTTTCCTATTCGGACAGTATAGTTTTGTGTTTTGCAGAGACCTAGAGCACAGGAAAATGTAGTGTAAGAACAGATAAATATGTATGTCACAGCAACCTGCTCCAGTACATTGAAATACTGTGATAAGCCTTTTACAGTTGACTTGAGACTGTCTCAGTTCTGAGAAATGCACAGTGTATTTACCTGTGATGAAATGCTTTGTACAATGGCTGGGACTAGGGGAGAGAAGAATGAAACAACATGACAGACATCATAATTAAGAAATTTTACGTAAGATAGGATTTGATATTTTTTTGCAAGATAACTTGTTCTTAGCCATGATTGTCTGAGCTGAATGCTTTTAAATGCAATAATCTTCCATAACACAACAGGTCCATTATGTAGTGCTAGTGGAAGAGGTAAGGAGTCTTGGAAAGTAACTCCTATTGAACCAATGTTTACCAAGAGCATGTACATTTCTGCTGCCCAACAGGCTAATGATATTATTTCAATAACCTATCTGATTAATGAAGAGCCACCTTGTCCTTGATAAGTATTCTTTTCACTCTACATCCTATGGCACAGAAATATCTTGAGAAAAGGAAAGTCAAACATGACTGTGATTTAAACAAGGACAACCATGTTTACAAAAGAGATGGAAGTGGGTGCAGATTCCATATCATCTTTGTACTTTGGCATGAGTGTTTGAGAACCATTCTGACTAGTAGCCTCCTCTCCTTCCTAGAATACTCAAGGGACTACATAACTGTCTTTTCCCCTGCTCATACATTGAAACGATTTAATTCCGGATGCTGCCTTCCAGTGTACACTGTACAGCAGTTAGAGTGGTGGGGTAATGAATACATTCACTGAAGTTGATATCTGTACTTTAGATTGTCTCATTTTTGTATTTCATATCTTTGTTACTCAACTGTTACTTCAACTGTTCAATCAAAATCTTAGGGGAACCACCGAAAATGAACAGATTCAAAGCTCACTTAAAGTTGTGAAGTCTACATCTAACAAACACGGTTTTAAAGCAATTGTCCATAGCAATGCCGGGGTAGAAAATTGAATCAAGATGCCAAGTAATTAATTTTAATTTAGATAAGCTTATAACACAAGGGAAGATTATAAAGCTGCCAAGATGTAACAGAGCCAAGAACTAAAATGCATCTCTTTGCATATTTTTGAGGTGATGGGGAAAGATATTTGCTTTCTTTTTCCTTAAAGTGAGATATAAGTCTCTGATAATTCAGTAATTAATTTATTTTATATATTAAAAAAAAAAAATGATTTACCATATTAACATTTAATTTAAAATGTGCTTCAGGGAAACCGAGTACTTGTAGGTTTTTCAGCAAGCAGTAAAATGGGAGGAGGCATAGTTTGCTTCTATGTTCTAGAGGCATTGTCGTGTTTTGTTTTGTTTTCTGTGGAAATGACAAATAAGCATGTTGTTTGTAGAAACAAACAGCAGTTTCCAGGACAGTTATCAATGAGCAGAAACAGAAACGGGCTTACTAAAAGTTTCTAAACATATGCACAGGCCTTATTTAGGCAAATCCCAGTTACTCACTCGCGGCTCGACTGAGTAAAGTATGAACAACTTTATGCATGTCTCACCTGACGTAAGGAAAAAAGCTTATAGACCAGACAAAATCTATATAATGTTTATTTAGTTCCAACTTCCACCTTTCATTAGCACATAACTATTTTTTTCCACAGTAGGATGCACATAATTCTTTCATGAGTCATTGGAGGACTCATCTTTTTGAAAATATTTAATCTGTACCAACGCATAAAGACCATTGTGAAGTTTCCCAAGATTGAATTTTAAAACTACTAAGCTAATACAAATGCATAATAAAGATTGCGTATTTGTACTGGATTTAATCAAAGATTCACAACCCAAATTAAAATATTATTATCAGCAAACTTCAACAGCTTTTTAGAATTCATCCTGTCCACTTTGTTTCTTGGCCCTCATTAGAATTAAGATGCAGAATAAAATTGAGCAATCAGAAATATTTTTAAAAAGTATTGAAAGAAATGTATGATATGGTAATAATTTAGTGTTCATTTTTTTTTCCTGCCTCAGGTGAAATATCGTATGCACTGCTACATTTTAAAAAAAATGAAGCAAGAATTGTTACAGGGCAAATTAATTACAAACTCTATGTCTTGGAACTGGTCATAGACATCCATTTGCTATACAAGAAATTAGACTTCACCATTCAGTTTCTTGGTGGAGGTGTATTCACTGAAAAGAAGTCTGCATCTACTAGTTCTTCTACTTAACTGGGTATAACTTTCCTTCCATAAGGTGGCTGAGTAGTTTTTTGGAGCATTCACAGTACATACTTTCAGAAACCTCACTCTTACACTTCTGAGTAAAGCTAAAACAAAACATTTTGCTGTTATTCTTCTATCGCATTGCTATACAATCATACACCAAAAAACTTATGACTAAGGGACTGTCTTTGTTACAGTGAACACTTTGAAACAAAATAAAGATTTTTTGATCTCTCATATTGTTATTCTTTGTTTTGTTACTGTTGTTTTCCCGACTGCTTAAATTAGAGGAGCATAGAAGAAATCACAGAATTGCCTGTGTTGGAAAAGGACCACAATGACCATCTAGTTTCAGCCCCTCTGCTATGTGCAGGGTTGCCAACCACAGGACCAGGATGCCCAGAGCCACATCCAGCCTTGAATGCCTGCAGGGAGGGAGTGTCCACATCCTGCTTGGTCAGTGTTCCAGTGTGTCACCACCCTCTGAGTGAAAAACTCCTTCCTAATATCTAACCTAAACCTCCCCGTCTCAGTTTAAAACCATTCCCCCTTGTCCTATCACTGTTCACCCTCGTAAACAGCCGTTCCCCCTCCTGTTTATAAGCTCCCTTCAAGTACTGGAAGGCCACAAATGAGGTCTCCCCAAAGCCTTCTCTTCTCCAAGCTCAACAAGCCCAGTTCCCTCAACCTTCCTTCATAGGAGAGGTGCTCCAGCCCTCTGATCATCTTAGTGGCCCTCCTCTGGACCCTCTCCAAGAGCTCCACATCTTCTTTGTGGTGGGGGCCCCAGGCCTGGATGCTGTACTTCAGATGGGATCTCACAAGATGTCTTTCTTTTACTGCAGAAGTGTTCTTACAATGCAACAGGCTGTGGGTAGAGATCTGAAAACTTCTGAAAGGAAGTGTGTTGTGTTTAAGGCCAAGATGCTTCCTCTTGTTGAAAAATCTGCAGATAAATCTAGATACAATTTGTGTGAGTATATATATGTACAAAAATATACCTGCATGTTAGATCAACTGAAATATTCCACAGCAAAGTGTCAGGAAATAAATGATTTCTGGAAAGTTTTCCCTTTTTCTATTTGGTCAACCAAACAACCAGCAACAACAAACCATTAATCTCAAATACAGTCCTCAATATTAATTATTCATTCCCATTTATAGGAAACTACCTACTAGAGCTACTGAAAAAACCCACAATGTTCATTTTCATTCTCCATGAAAATTCAAAGGGAATTCCCCACTAGTTCCTTAAGAGAAAGCCGATCCCTTTTCAAATGGGATCGCAAGAATTGTTCTTAAGACAAATTTGTTTTCAGATGTGCTCTTTCCCAGGGAATTATACTGGCTTAAATACAGGAAAGATTCCTTGTAAGTTTCCAAGTCTTTGCTGGCACTGTGAGTCAGATGTCTGCAGGTTGTGTTGTGCCAGATTTGACGTCAAACTATAATCCAATGGGGTTTTCCATTAGCCTTCATAATGGAGATTCAATGGGATTTTTTTATGCACAAAATAACAGGATTTTGTCTGAATCACCAAGATTAACTTTAAAAATCTTATTCATTAACTAGTTAGATAAAATACATTCTAAAAGATTCAAAATGATGCAAAATGGAAGACATTAAGCCTGGGTATGGGACAATATTAATTCTGTAGCATTTCACAACGTAATTAAATACTAATTCAGCATGAAATCACTACTATGGTTAGTCTGGACTAGTCTTTGTGGTGATAGTAAGCATTGATTACTCCTCTCTTAAACACATCTACTCTCCAGGACTAGAGCACGCTGTTGCATGTATTGTTGTTATTGCTGATTAGGAATTTACTGAGGAAGCAAGGAACTGTTGCCTCACAACGGGTTTTGGCAGGTCCTCCCTGCATCTAGGGGCATAGGAGGCTCTGCGACCTTAGCCATAGGTGGCTTTTTAGCGAGTCTACTCTAAGACCAGCATCCTTGGGTGAGTCCTGCAACTACTACATGTAACTAACATTTTTGTTCAGTTTCACTGAATTGCTGAGAGATTTTCCAGCTCATGGGGATTTCTGAGTTTGTTGTATTCATTTATTTTTCTTTGGATTTTTGTCCTATTTGGGCTGAAACCTATTTCAAGAAACTCATTTTCCCACAGACTGGGAATCCAGCTTCTTTGGATAACTGCGATTGTTCTCTAACCTGTCTTCCACACTACTTACTGTACGCACTTGAGCACAACTGCTGCCTTCAGCTGAAAAGGAAGAAATGAAGGGGTAGAAACAGGAGTTCATCTTTGGCACTTTCCCATTTTTGCCTTCTTCAGTAAAGAGCTACTTTACAGTGTAATTCCATTACACTGAATTAGGCTCAAACTTTCAAGATTATTTAGAATCATCCTTGAAGTCTGTGTCAGTTTGTCCCAAACCCTTCTGCTCTGTGTGCTGTGAGGGACAATACTTCCTGATTTCTGGTTACTAAACTTAGCAAGCTTTCTTGGGAAACTGGAATGCACCCAACATCTGTGCCCAAGTAAAACCTTCCTAGAAAGACTCGCTGGAATATGAAGACAGATTTTGACCTACATTCAGGGACATATTCCCTAGCTCAGAAATTACCTCGACGTATCCAATCAGTTTTCATCTCCCTGTCCATAGTATGATAAGATAAGCCAGGGAAAGAAAGCATTGTGAGGGACAGAAAGATAATGGTAGAGGAACAGCTTAGGAAGAGTTAAGAATACTGAAAGTATGTATATTTGGTGAAGCAGTGGAAGCTGCAAGTCAGTTTTCCAAAGATCTTTTAAGGATGGGCTTAGAAATCTAAGTAGGATCTAAGTAGGATGCAGGAGTAGAGATCAAAATCGAAGCATCAGCAGCCACAAAATTTAGCCCAGATCTGAGGGATACAATACAATAATGTAAGAACTGATTTTTAAGTCATTAGTAATATAATATTATTGATATTATATGAAGCTTGATTCTACATGACAGGAATCATAGAATCATAGTAATCATAGAATGGCCTGGGTTGAAAAGAACCTCAGGTCTCTGTTAGATTAGAACAGGCCTCTGTCAGATCACAGTTACTGGCCTCTTAGTTCTGCCCAGCTATGCAATTGTACCATGCTGAGAAGGAAAAAGGTATATTGTATGTTATTAACAATTCCATTTTTCCAGTTAAGGAAAAGTTCCCCAACCTTTTCCTACATTCTTGGCAGCTCATACTTGACAGTTTTTTCAAGAAACCAAAAATGGTATTGACAGTTACTGGGTGGAGAAATTTCTGTCTGCCGTAGCAACTCACTCATTCACTCATTTTCTTCATAAGCCTCTCTGTTATAAACAATATAAATAGATCCTTTGTCTCATAGCACCCGCACTTGGAAGATGAACACAGAGAAGCACAAAATCAAGGTGAAGTCAGTGAGATTCCTCATGGCATGAATCATATTGAATTTGGCTTGCTCCCAAACGCACATATTAGAATAGAAGTCTATCATCTGAATGAGGTTTAATCATGCTGGAATATGTGGTAGCAAATGAAGCAGCGTTTAAGAAGTACATTGTATATAAGATTTGTTTATATGTGGTTATGGTTTGTTTTGGTGTGAGTCAAGTTGTCAATATTTGTATTAGGTAATCTTCTGGGGCATGGTGATATGTGGAACTGCTTTCTCCTGCCATACTCCCACTCGAGCTATTGCTGAGTGAGAGACAGACATCGTGCAAAGTGATGGGGCTGCTCACAGAGTTATGTTCCTAGAAAGGAACAGCACCATCAACATTAGATACAGACAGTGATAACATCTAGATGTAGGAGAATGAGGACATTTACACTAATCCAGTTCGCTCAGATCTTAATCTTCTTCTACATATGTGCCTGTGGCACCTACCTCTCCCATTGCTGCATTATTGGAGTGTTAGGATAGATAACTGCTTTTGCATTGACTGGAGCACCAAACCGTTAGGAAAGATCACAGAACAGAAATAAATAGTCTCCATCACAGGCTTCCTAGGCTCACTGAGTTGCCTATCTATCTATCTATCTCCTATTTCTTCTCAGTAGGCAGGAAAAACTGTATCACTAGCTTTGTCACGGCGTTCTAAAAAATCATTTAAGACAGCTCAGGAGGTTGACAGAGAAAATCTACTTCCAATGGTTACATAATGATAAATATACTCAAGGTTTATGAGCCATGATGACATGATATGGAAAGCAATGCAGCTGACATTGTTAAAGCAAATCTTCTTAAAGGAAATGGATTTTTATACACATACCAACATGCAAACATTTACAGATACATACATATATACATGCATATATACGTGGATATTTACATATACATTCAGCATCAGAGAGAGAGCAAAGAAATGAAAAGTAGCCATTTGCTAGTATTGGACATGATAGTAAACAAACATCAAAATTCCATAGATTCTGATGGCTTTATATAGTGGCTAATTTCAAAATAGAAATCCAAACATAATTAAATCTATATCAGGAAAGACTAAACAAAATTGTCTAAATTATCTCCTGGGATGCTAAATGTATCAGGAAAGGTACCTTGCAGACCTATGTTCTGTTTCAATTTTACTGCAAGTTGTAATACTTAAGTAGAATAATAGTGTCTGTGGAAACATCCATATTTCTGACATGTTTTGGTCTCATGTTTTTATTATGTACTGATAAGTTCCTCTAGCTGGTACCAGAAAATTTCAGGAAATATAATAACTACCTACTGTAGTTACTCTGTGTTATTTCCACATCTTAAATGCTACTCTTAAAAAAAAGTAAACAGAATTAATGTTCTACTCCGTTCCTAGGATTATGTAATTTATTTCCATGTATTTGGTTTAATTTTGTTTATCTGGAGAGAGAGGAAATGGACACACAACATGGCTGCATGAGTCAGGACCATCTGTTTTTGAGTGTGTCCTAATTGATTAACAGAATCTTATAGACTCTTTGACCCGTCTTAATTCTAGGGCCTACAAATTAGTCAATTTGTATTTCATGGGTGTCCTACAAGTGACAAATTTTCCCCAATTTTGCTATATTCAAAAGTGTTTATCTGCCAGATGTAAAATTCAGATCACGATTTTATTTTTGGCTTACTGATATACTTGTAGCCTGTAGTAAATGCAGTAGGAATGCAGACCTAAAGAATTATGAAGATGACAGAAATAGAAAAAATGAGTAGAATCATGGTGTTTAGCTTGACAGTTTTTTTTCCCCACAAGATTTAGTCATGCATTTTTAAAAATTTGCAGGCCTTCTCTAATTGGATGACTGCAAATTGGAAGCTGAAGGCTTAACAGTTAACAGAACTTTTCAAGAAACAAAACTTTGCTTGATTGAAACAGAGATTGTTACTGATGTGCCAGACTGCAAGTGTCAAGCACTGATGGCTCTTTAGTGTTTTTCTTTACTAACATCAATGTGAAATGGATAGCAATGCTTCTGGCTCTTGTCAAAATTCAGATGAGCTAAAAATTGTGACTTGACTTATTTTATTTTGTTTTGTTTTTCTAAATTGTATCCACCTAAGTGTAGAACAGACAAGAGGAAATTTACTAATTTACTGCTGAAAGCCTCTCAATTTTTTTTTATTTCCTGAGTTTACCTCCCTTTACTCCCTGTGCTCTGTAGCCAGCAGACATTTTTTGCTAGTAAATATCTATACATGAATGTGAATGTGGTTTCTGAGACAGAAACCTCTATTTACCTGTAGATCAGCTTTTATTCTATTTATGTTTCTGGTAAAATGTTAAGGTAAAGGTGGAATCCAGAAGCTGGAGAGGTACTGTGTGTTCATTGCCTCACAAAATGAGCCTCAGGGATAGGGCACAGCAGGAATGTGAAGAGCAGATCTTTGCCACAAATGCTTCTTGCACACTCTTCTTTTTGTGAAGGAGAGTGGTTTTGTGGTAAGGAACCTTAAGTGTGTCCCTGAAGAGGCAATGGGTCTTGCTGCGTGATGACTACTTTGAATGAAATCTGAAAATGTTTCTTGTTTCACAGGCTTTAGCTGGGCTCTTGGGATTTACTTTCCTTGTGTTAAAATGAAAAAATAAATAAATGAATCTTGCTGCCTATGCACAAATCTAGGAGTTTTGAATTTCTACATCAATAATATATATTAAAAGGCAGAGAACTTGCTTTACAGAATGTTTCCAGAATGGCTAACATTAACACTACCAAACATCCTGTGCTCTCCTTTATTTGGAAGTAGGACTATTAAAAAACAAAGACAAGTTTATTTGCACAAAGAAACTTGTTAGTGACTGCCATCATTAGTCACTTGATGTAGGAGTTGGTGTAGGAAGAGAAAGAAAATATAATGGAGAATGAGATTGTTCCAGTCATTTACAGGGGCAACTGAAGCCTTGAGTACTTGTATTTACAAGTTTCATTACAATCTGCTTGTACTTCTCTAATTTCACTCTTTGCTTCACATACACTGGCACAACATGTCAAGAAAACATTTGTTTAATTCACATATTTTTCCCTTGCGCTAGAACCTGACTAGTAAAAATCAAGTAGTCCTGGATTTGATGGAGCTATAGTGATTGGTAATGCATTTAGCCTTGTCTATCTAACTTGTGCTCAGTTTAGACAAGGGAGAATGGTTTTAAACTAAGATGGGGAGGTTTAGGTTAGATATTAGGAGGAAGTTTTTCACACAGAGGGTGGTGATGCAGTGGAACAGGTTGCCCAAGGATGTTGTGGATGCCCAATCCCTGGAGGCATTCAAGGCCAGGCTGGATGCGGCTCTGGGCAGCCTGGTCTGGTGCACATAGCAGAGGGGTTGAAACTAGATGATCATTGTGGTTCTTTTCAACCCAGGCCATTCTATGATTCTATGATTCTATGAATTACTTGAGTTGAAAGGGACCTCAAGGATCATCAGGTTCCAACCTGTGCAACACAGGCAAGGTTGCCAACTGCTAGTTCTAGATCTAGATCTAGATCTAGTTCTAGATCAGGCTGCTCAGGGTCCCATCCAACCTGGCCTTAAACACCTCTGGGGACAAGACATCCACAGCCTCTCTGGGCAGCCTGTTCTACCATTTTGTGAGAGCTCTCCTATTGAGTTTTTCAGTATTTTCTTAAAATCAGATTCACAGGCTTAAACGAGGTAAGAGGACGACACTGGCAATGTCTCTGCAGTATGGATGACTGTGTCAAACTCAGAACCAGGGCCAGCATACCATCTGAGGCTTATATGTTATCATTACAGAGGAATGCCAGAACTGGCTTGCTATACCTCAGGAGATTTCCATTCAGCAAAAATGCACACATGCACATGCACGTATCAAAGAAACATGAAATCAGTGCATCAGTTATTTCCAGTTGCACACTCAGGACTAATTGAAAATCTTATTTTGTTAATGGGACTCTCAAAAACTGTTTGGGAAATGTTCACATTCCAAGTATCACATTCTATTTCAAAGTGCAAACTGCTTTTTCTGCAGTGTTTTGTCAATTTCCTGGCAAAGGCCTAATCCATCAAGTCTACTGAGTGCCTATCTTTAATTTAATGAAAAATAAACATTTTGACTCTTAGGCCATTGATCCAACAATGGGATTATGGTCATAACCAAGTAGTGAAATAAGCATGTCTCCCAGCAAGAAAGTACTATTTTAAAGACCACAGACACATATCTGTTTGCTTGAGAAAACAATGAATCTTAATCATAGAATCATAGAATGGTTTCGGTTGGAAGGGACTTTTAAGATTATCAAGTTCTAAACCCCCTGCTATAGGCAGGGACACCTTCATCTAGATCAGGTATTAAGCTCTAATTTCTCCACCAATCAAAACAAGAAAGTAAAGATTCTTCCTTTAGGTACTTCATTTGTGTTTGATCAAAATTATCATCGGGAAGTTCACTAGGCTCTTGAAGAACCAAAATATACATCCAGCCTTTTGTCAGTGATGATATCCAAATAAGTAATTATGCTAAAATGTAAACCAATTGTGAGTAAAGGAAATTTTTCCCTCTCACCGTGATGAAAATTTTAGTGTTTGTTTAATAATTTTGGGTTTCTTTTCAACTTCTCATGCTTTGTTTGATTTATTAGAAAATTTAGCAAAGCATAGTTCTTAAGCACTAGAAATGTCACAAATGAAAAAACGGGCTGGTGAAATGAATGAAAATAAAAACAACATTTTTGAAAAAAATTAGTATGTATAGAACAATAAACCTGAAGATAGACAGCCGTGTCAAAACTATTTCTTAATTGGTCTGCATCTACTATAGAGCTTACTTTTGACAGTGGGAAATGTGAAATATCTTTTCTCCCCCTAATCTGGAATTGGAAATCATGCAAGAAGTATAAGCATCATCTTCAAACAGATGCATGCTCTCTTATAACACTTTGATATTTAGAGGTGCAGAGCTTGCTGAAAAATCATTTTGACTTCATGTGGGTATTCAAAAAGCAGGACCTCAGATGTCACTATCATCTCCTTCTGTAAGTACTGAAGGATAGCAATGACTTAAAATATAAAATTTGCAAAGCCTTTCAGTCAGAAAGTGATTCATTCCAATTTGTAGCTTAGTCACATTAAATGAACGCTTAGACTGACAGCTCTGCTGGCTGGACAAGTCTCCCAGCATCTTTGGCAGACCCTGGATTTGGCTTTCTCTGCGAAGTGCCTTGTTCCTCTCCCTGCTGCCAGGACACACACAGGCACTCTCATGCTCTCTGTCTGCCTCCTGCTCAGTTGTCCTCACTGTGTTTCCTTTTCTCCCAAACACCCCATCCTACCTTATTCCTACCTTAAACTTACTCCTCTTTTTTTAATTTTCTTTGCCAGCAAGACATATGGTTCACTGGTTCCCTCTTTGTGTCCTCTGGTTGCTTAGGCACTTTAAAAGCCACAGTGCAAAGATTTAGGCAGCTGCAGACCCTCTTCCTCACATATTCCTGCTAGGCTGGACTGAGTGTCCTTAAATCTAGAGATATTTGCAGTACATATCCTGCGAGAGATGTTTTGGAATTCTTTTGTGGCATTGGCATGCCTGACCCTGGCTGTTCTTTGCATTTAATAAGCATAATAAGCACTATCACAATTGAGAACAGTATCACTTAGCTCTATAGACAGAAACCAGTTAAAATTCTTAAAAGCCAGTACAGGCCACTCCAAGAGATTGATGCTTAGTCCACAGAATCAATGAAGGCACAATTCATTCCCAGTGTTTGCATATACACTTTGCTCAGCCTGTGCGTGCCATGAGTATCCTTTCCCCCATGTAGAAGATTAAAACCCAGGATGTTCAAAGAAGTTAGGATTTTCAGAGAATTCCTGTCTCTTTTTCCTCTTTATTCTAATTGGTTTGGGTTGTGGTTTTTGTTTGTTTTTTTTTTCTGTGATTTTTTTCTTCATTTAGGCGTCACCTGCCCTGCTTATGACATCAGGTTATGCATCCGAGCCAGCATCCTGAGTGGTATCAAGGCACCTGGCTGGTCTTTTATTTACAGCCCTCTGGTTTCTCTACAAAATGAAGAATGAGCCCAAAAAATAAAAAGATGCTAATTGCAACCAGAAACAGCTGTCAATATGGGAACACAAAAGTTATCATAAAAATAATATGGTGAAAATAAACATAAAAATAATCAGGTGAGAAGTCTGTGCAAATAGGGAAAACTAATAAGAGTCCTTTTGGATGATTTCTGACATCTCCTTGTCGAAGATTCATCATATTTGCTGTATCCTTGATTGCTGAAATTATGTAGAGATAAAGGAATTTTTAGGGAATTTTTTTTGTGAAGTTTCACATGACATCTGATCATCTGAGTTAATAATTCAGGAAGCTAAATGTAAGGCTTTCAATTAAATAATTACTTTTTAGTTCTGTACTCCATGTAGATTTTGTTGTAAACATAAATCATAAATTTGAAATGAAAAATGTATATTTTTCTAGAGTGCTGGCAGAAAGAAGGTGTTATCTAATCATTAAATATCTTACAGGAAACACTGACATATCCAGTAGAATGCAAACATCCTAGGTATAAGGTTTCCACTGGGCTGGTTAGAAGAGTGAGTGAGTACAGTGTAAAAGAAATCTAGTTTTTTCCCTTCTCTGGCCTATATTCTTGAAGCAGTTTCCATTTCAGGGATGTAATCTCACGTGTAAAACTCTTACTTCAGAAATACATTACTTGATGGTCTAGACAGACCATATCCTGTGTCTGTAACTAGAATCAAAGCCACACTTTTTGCTATTGTGTGTAACATACCACAGACATGTAAGTTAATTGCACTGAGCACACCGTTTATTTAATAAGCTGAATAAATTTCAGATGTTGACACAGTGACCAATCTATGGCTATGAAAATTAAGGGGAAAGAAAGGAAAAATTATCTTTAGGAATATTACCTCTTGCCTGTGTTGTAACACAAAAGCATAATTACCATTTGTCAAACTTTTATGATGCTACTAGCATCTCAAGTCCTCTTCAGCAGAAATGCTGCCTCTGACATTGGCTTACATTGTATGTGTATGTGCATCATTTTTCATCTTCTCTATGTCTCTGTGCAAGCTGTCAGCTTGCTTCAGAGTGCAATGCAGACATCCCTCTCTCTAAACCAAACTTAGATGAAGTTAGTACTTAACATAGTATCCCCAAATACATTAGCACACGTGGATTAATCATACAAACTACTATCTAATGTTCATGTATTTAAAAAATCTGGTGCAGAAAATGCTCAGTCTGCTTTAGTTTTATACAGCAAATAAACAAACTAAATTGAATTCTGCAACTGGAAAATTATTAATGATATATATATATATTTAATTTTCAAAGAATGTCTCTAAAGTGTATCCTTGACTACAGTGCAGCTTGCATTATGAAATGTATAGCTTTTCTGACAGTACTGCCATCAATGTAAACATTATAATTTCTCTGTTAATTTTTGGCTTTGTCTTTTTTAACCGCTTTTGTTGGGCTCAGAGTTTCAAGTGACAAATTACCAATCATTCTTTAGAAAGTCACTTCCTAGTTAATGAATGCTAGTATTTGCAGAAGTGGGTAGTGTGAATGATTAGTTTGTGGCTCTGCAGATGCACCCAAAGTGTTACTGGAATCCCTTCTCTGCTTCCGTGGAGTCTCCACGTGTTCTATAAGTACTCCTCACCACATTATGATGAAACTTCCTAGTGGAAGCAGTAGTGACTTCTTGAGAAATAATGAAGTATACTTTAATGAAATAATGAAAAGTGTTCATGACCAAAGCCAGGCACATGGGTTTTGTCTCCTGACTATTAAACAAGTTGTTGGAATTAACTTTATAAAATGTTACTTTTACTTCCTCTCAATACGCATTTGCAAAAACTAATCCTTGTTCTCCTTTTTGTTATTTTTTTTTTTCTGTGTATGACTTAACCCTGACTGTCACCAAAAGTTGGTAATTTAATTAAAAAATTTCACAGCTCTCACTGAACATGAAATTTCAGAAAACTTCTAAGAAAATACCCAACAGCTATCGGATGGCATATGGTGCTGTAGCAGATGATAGCCTTACAGCTGATCTTCTGTGACACTGGAGTTTTTTTAATCTTATTTGCCATCAGAAAGTGTTTGTGTACAGTTCTGAAATAATTCTCAAGAAGAAATGTTTACTGCTAAATTTCTTCACTAAACTCAAGAGAACATCTCAGGCTAAATCTGTTCTTGGTCCTGAGCATAAGGCAGGGGAGGAACAGTCTCAAAGCAAGAGAAACAAGGCAAAGTTTTAATGGGCTGTTTTCCAACTGCTTCTGGCTTCCTGGAGATGTGACAGTTAAACGGGATGTGAGTATAAATCCTGTGAGACTACTTGAATTTACACTTGTTGTCAGGGTGGCTTCTGGCTCAATAGCACATCAGAATTGAGAAATCTGTCCCCTCCTTCTGTTAGTATTTCAGAGCAGCAACGGAAGCTGAGCATTTCCTTTGAAAGAGACCAGTCCAAACCCGCAGACTGAGAACGAAGAGGAGATCTCATTCATTCCGGAAGGAAAAAAAGCAGCTACAAAAAAACATGTAGTCTACAATGGTTCCAGATAGTCTTAATTTTATGATGTCTTGACTATTTCCACATTTTAACTTTTCTCCAAGATAACAGACTGTTGAAATTCCCGGTTTTATTTCTTTTTTTTTAATTTTATTTTTACTTTTTTTTCCCCTCTGACGTACATTTCCCAGAAAATCGGTTGTTGATTTCTTTCACCACTGCATTCTCAATTATCTTTTAATTCAGTCCAATGCTGACTACTGGCAATATGAATAATCTTTCTGCTGTTCCAGAAGATCTGAACTCCAAAAATACATAGCTTTAGACTGTTCAGAAAAATGAATTCCAATGATTTTGTCCGATATCATCAGTCTGGACACTGGTGGAGGCTTGCGGCAGAAGTTGTCTTTCAGTGATCCCCAAACAGCCACAAAGCTGATGGCTGGAACAGTTGTGTCATATGCCTCTAGTTACTTTGTCAAACTGTGGCATGGAAGCAGAGGATCAAGGAAGCAGAGGGAGACCCACATTACTCACCACCACTCCTCAGCTCTCCCATATTTTATACCCTATTTGTAGCACAGAGTATTAAAAAAAACCTAGCAGGATTGAGGGTCACTTCTAGCAGCCACTCATTCCACTTTGCTCCTTTTCCTGAACTTCTCCCACACAACCCGTGAGGGTACTTAATGTTTAAGTCTGGAGCATGCATGTTTCTCCTGCTAAATAGCAGAAGCGCATTTCTATAAAAATCTTAAAGACTGGATGAACCCAACATTTTATGTCACAAATGTTTTTAGATATTTTTATCATTTCATTTGGTTTTATTTATTCTATTAAGTCCATTTTGTTGTTACTTCATTAAAATCACTGTTTTTAATAATGCTATTTTCATGAATCAATATTAAAAAAGAGGGCAGTTGTTAAGTAGGGCTTTCACAGGAAGAGGAAAATACTGCAGGGTTTGAAAATCAAATCAATGATCATATTTCCTCAGATTTTGCTACCTTTTTCTCTTAGATTTTGCTGGCCTCCTGTGGGATGGGAGTCTAAGAAAAGGACCAACGTGTCTGCTACTTGGCTCCAACTCAAGCCCTAAAGTAGAATAAAGTTAATTGGCAATGCTGATACTCCTTTCCTCTTTGCAAATATTCTTGAAATTTTGTGTAGTTTGCAAGCAAGTGTAGACTACTAAAACACTTTGTGAAGCAGAATTAACATTTCCCTCTAGCTCCTATAAATTATTTACATCAGTGCTTTTTCATGTCTGTTCAGTGTCCAATCTTTCATAAGATGTTAAGTTAATAAGAAAAATAAGTGTTTCTATCTGACTCCAATTAACTGTGTTTCCATAGTTGTGTACTTAACAGTTATAGTCATAATAATTTTAGATGTATATTTATGCTTACTATATGTCCACAACATATAGTTGAACACCATATGAAAACAAAGTACAAATGTGAGGAATATGTACTTGAAATACATGTATATCTGTTTGCTTGCAGTGCATCAAATACTTTTAAGTATGGAAGACTTCAAGAAAATCTAGTGCACTCTCTAGAATTTCTACGGTAAATTTTGGGCATTATGAAAGGCATTCTAAGATCTCCCTGGCTTTTTTCAATATCTAGCTTCAGGGATAGGGACCAGCACAACCTCTTCTAGATGTGGTTGGTATGGCATAGTTACCAAGATCCCTAAAGAACAATCTAAAGCAAGTTTTGCTTTCTGCTTTTACTTTCTTTCTCATGGCAACAAAAAAACAGTGGTCAGACCAATTCTGTTCAGTGATGGAAGTCTCCAAAGGTAAACACTTGACAAAACTTTGCCCTTGACATGATCTAAAGCTCAGTTGATATTTAAAGGACCATAGGTGCCTTAACAAAATAGAAAACACATACATCAAAAGGCTTGCCAGTATCCGCTTGGCAATGTTAATATTGATATTCCCTAACCTTTCCTTAGATTTTAAACAAAGCAGAATGATCTAGTATTTTATAAGTGCCTGGAAGCCTTAACCTCTAATCATTAGTTTCTGCTAGTTCTGCAGAAATAAAGAATAAAGGATAAGAACAAGGGGAAGGATAAAGGGATGGGAAGGACAAAGGGAAAGGAAGGGAAGGGGAAGGGAAGGGGAAGAAGACCATGTCTCCTGAAAGCTTTCAACTCTATGCAAATAATGGTAGGCAAGTGTAGCAAGAGAAGGATCTAGAAGTAAGCTAATGGCAGTGCTCTTTCTTGGTGTCTCAGCAGCCAAGTCAAGGCCAATTTTTTTGTCAGCCATTGATTCTTCATGACCTTCCAAGGTGCAGCTGGTCAACATTGTCAAGGTTTGGGGAAAATGGTCTGCAATCACAAGGGGCAGTATGGAAAGAGGAATATAAATGTTTATAGAACATGTAGCACACTGAGCATGGAGGCTAGAAGAGAGCTTGACAGAATAATCTTTTAGCAGATATCGAGTACTGAAAATTGTTCTGAACATTAACAATATATTTTGTGCATGCAAGTATTACTTATTTCTTTTCTTTATCTTGGACTGTAAGGATATCTCTGATCATACTCAAAGCAGGTTAAAAATAAAAATAAAATATACACGTGCCTTAAAATAATTAATTAAAATAAACATATTTCTTAAGACATACAAATGCCTCTCTGTCTTGGATAGCAGCTTGCCTTAAGGGGTGAAATCATTTTCCTATCTCACTTTGATATTTATAAATATGATGGTTGATCATGTTTATAATAATGCCTAAATTAATATTTATATAAAATAATATTTATATAAAATAAAAATGCCTAAACTTAAATCAAAGACATGATCAGTTTTACTTAAAAATATTATTTCTGTAGAATCATAGTGACATTGGAGCACTAATTTCATCACAAAGATACACCTTGAAAGATTAACGGTATTTTTCCACACGTACTCAAAATTCATCCTGCTTAAATATTCATAAAAGTGAATTCTTTGATATCCAGATCAATATAAAATATAATGATCATTGGAAGCAATAAACAATAAAATGTGGTAACCCATCTTTTTTGGGTTACAAAAATGGAGTGGCTAAATAAGAGTTTTATTCTTTTTTAATATGCATTGTGAATTGGAACATTTGAATTACGAAAAATCTCTGCTAGCATAGAAGGAAAAATAATAATTCCCATGGAGAAAGTTCAAATATGTCTGAATCTTCTAGAGAAAAGTCACTTAAAAGTATGAATATACTCCACCCAGATGAGAGTTTCTTTTCAATGAGTGCAATCTGAGGAGGAAGGTATGTATGAGAACTGAATGTATGATAGCTGCTTTGTCAAGATATTGAATGAGGTGAGTGAGAGACATCTGCAATATAAATCAGTGTAAGATTATTAAGGCTACATTTTTCTTACTCTTTTCATTTGGCTATTATAAATGTATGTAGATATTCTCTCTAAGGAAATAGGTTTTATTTACATCTTATATTGACATGAGCTGAATTAAGTGTAGTTCAAGGTGACTGGATCTCCAGTTAGCTTGTTGTGATTAGACATTCTTAACCTACAGTTCTGAGTGAGTTTATAGGATCATAGGGCACATTTAGAGGTGCTGTACCTTCTGCAGCACATTCTCGAGAGTATCCAAAAGGAAGTTTCAGATTACCTATGTGGACAGCTGGTATCACAGTTAAAGAGAGATGTGTCCTCCAGAGATGTGGTAACCAAGAAGGCTCTTTGGCATGCAGCTCATTATTGAAGTCCATGCTGAAACCCTAAGAGTCTTGAGAGAGCAATTCATAAGCATACAAGGAGATAATATACAGTTCCTGCTTGAGAGTTTCTAATGTGAAATTTAGGAAAGATGAATTCCCTACAAAAACGTTTCTGATAATTTGTTCATTTTAAGTGTAGTATCAGCATTAGCAAAATTAATATTGTGCTAGCTAAAATGTGAGAATTCCAAAGAAGTTTCTGGTGTTTAAAGAATGTGAAGAGAATCTGTATGAACAGGTGTATGAATTGTTGTGAATTGGAAAAAATGGGAAAAACTGTGCACACAAGTGTTAGAAAAGGAAGTAAAAATACCATTTCATTATCTGAACTTGTTCTCTGAAGTGTAAATTGTCTTGAAAAAAGTGCTCAAGAATAAATTCCAAGAAACAAAGTAATCAGAGTTTCTCTGAAATTCTTGCACAGTTTCTTAGGTTTCTCAATTGATAGATGTTTCAAATAGTAAGCTTAGAATTTTTGTCTGCTTCATTAGCTGTGTATGTTGTAATCTTCTGCACTTTTGTGCTACTCCATTTCTATTCCACATTGTGCCTCTCTCTCATGCCACTTGGTGCTCTGCCTTTGTTCCCCAGCAAACAAAACAGCAAAGTAGCAAATACTGCACAAAGTGAACTACTTTAGGATTCTCAGTTCTATCCTTTTGGGACCCTGACATTTCAGAAGTAGTATCCTACCAACTATTTCCTCGTTCTTGCTTAGTTCCAGTTCGTTTCTTCTTAGCTTTCCCAGTTATGGATTACTTCAGCAAAATACAGGCAGTTTTTATGCTAACATCAATTATTTCTCTAATATGTTTTTGTCAGGGAAGTTATGATACAGAGATCAAGTATAGTTTAATAATCTTCAAGTGGTTTGATCTTTGGAGTTGGTCTTTTATATGCCAGGGCTAACAGAGGTTACCTGAAAGAGCTGGGACATCCTGAGCTTTTGCTTAGATTCAATCATGAAGCAGATGAAAACCCACCCCCATCTAACTTGCCATAGCATAAGGTGTGTGACTTCAAAATCTACTTTAGCGAAGTCAATGTCACAGGCTTTATAAACCCCACATGGGAAGAACCAGCTGATATCAACCATGCCACAGAGAAGGAAGATGCAGGAAAAACAAGAGCAGCTCCTCCTAAACAAACAATGTCCAGTCAAAGAGACATGAGATTTTAGCAGAGGCTGGAAGAGTTTGCTGTAGCTAAAAACTGGACACAAGCCTGGTAAAATGGGAAGGCAAGTGCATGTGGACTCTGAAAGCAAAAGAGATGGAGAGACTGTTATCTTGATGTGCTCCTTCATGGGGAGGGATTGCTAGTTAGTATTGCTACCAGAAGGTGTGCCATTCGTGATCACTAAGTCTATCTATCTCCTAACTGGCATGCAGATTAAGTCTTTCTGCCAGAAAGTAACAGCATTTTATGTTTTTGTTAAGGAAACACTTATGATCTATATTTCATGAGGAACTTAGCCATTTGGCTCTCTTTCTTCTTCCTTGGGATTACCAGAAGATTGAATGCACAATCCTTCCTCCCAGGCTGCCATTGTGAGGTGATGGCCATGCAGTTCTGAAAAGGTCATTTTGGAGGTTGCACGAATATGATCTGTCTTGCAGCTTGTTATTCACATAGCTTTCCAAAGGTGTTGTGATGGTTTCTAAGAGAAAAAGAACTACTGCATGTAAAAGTCAGGGTTAAGCTGCATGGCTATAAAAGTGTGCTTGCTTCCTATTCAAGACTGTTTTCAAAGGGGCATTCTACTGGATATTCCTACCTTTCTGCTAACTGTTCCCGATCACAATATGACGTACTCTAATGCACCTCAGTGTATCACTAAAATTGAGTTACTAACTGGAGTAAAACTCATCTGTCCACACATGGATTTAATTACTACTCCTTTCATTACTGTATGCAAAAATGGTAGAAAACTCAGAATGCACACCTTTTGTGGCTTTTTTTTCTAAATACCACATTTATTTCAAGGGAGGTTATATTCTAACAATGGTTCCAAATTCTTATGGTATTTCAAATAGATGATCTTGGAGATTTTATTGTGAGAGAATTTAAACATAATTTTGGAATGATGAACATAGTTTTCTTCTCTTTATGTCCCTTTCCAAGCTATTTCGTTAACTTCTTTTGCTACCTTGAAGTCAGCTACATTTTCTTTGCAAGAGCCTATGCATATTAGACTCACAGCAAGCATGTGATAGCCCAGAAGATGGTGGCTGAAAAAGAAGACAGAAGTCTTAAGCAAAATTGATGGGAATTATGGCAAACTATGGAATAAGTCTTTCTAAAAGAAAATGATTTATAAATTATAGAAGTTATTTAAATATTTAGAAAAATAAATGAATCATATTGGAATCAGTGTTCTGAAGATAGTGCAATTAATAGAAAGGAATTATGGATCAATTTTGTTAGTATCACTTTTTAAAATTTTGTTTCCATGAGAGATTTTTATTAGTTTTTTTCTCTCTTTTTGAATCTCATTTTGTTTTTGTTTGTTTGTTTGTTTGTTTTTAAGATGCTGTGCATTTATGGACATTTAAAGATTAAAAACAAAAAAAGATAAAATCATGGCTAGTTAAGAGGATAAAATTAGAGTGGAAAATCATAACAGGTTATTAAACTTCTTAATCATTACATACTTGAAATGTTTGAAGATTGATGCATGCTGTTGTTTGGAAATAAAAAATTATAACCACTCTGATTAGATGATTGCTAGAATCTGGCATAAAACAACTTCTGTTGAAGAGTAGTATTGATTTTAGGGCTAGGCTGCTTTTAATCAGAACTGTGAGAAAAGCTAATTGTATATTTAAAGGCCTCTTTCATCATCATCTCCTCACTTCATACTTGCAGTGCTAGATATACTGCTAAAACCCGTACCTAACATGGCTTTGGATTCAGAGCGACAACATGAGAGAACACATATATGGGGGAACAAGTCAATCAGTCTATAGGAAGTTTTGACTAAAGTTATGCTGGAGTAACAAAGTAGGAGATAAGAATGGCCAGAAAATCCCTTGGGAAAAGTGTCTGGTGGAAAAAACAAAGATGCTCTGTCCTCAGGTGCTTAGGTGTGGAACATGAGTTGGTCTTTACATGCCACGTACTCTACTGAAAAATTAAACCAAATAATATGTTCTTCTTAGTTTACAAATGACTAACTTTATTTTGGTAACTATTTAATCATTCATAAAGTGTCCTACTCTAGAAAGCCTGTAAGTACCTACTTAAAACAGTAGATTTTTAAGGACCTCCTCGAATAAGGGCCAGAGAGCTTAAAATTAGGCATATGTTGTAGGGAAACAAGCAAACAAATAAGTGCAAACAAAACCAAATAAAGAAAAAAAAACCACAAAAAGCTTAAAAATTGAAGCAAAACTTCAGTAATACTGTGGTTGTAATGAGCTAATGAGCTCTGCAGCCATAAGAGCAACTGTTTCCAACGACAAATTCAAATAACTTTTTTGAATTTCATAATGTTTAATTAAAAAAAAAAGATAATAAAACAATATTCTGTAATTATGTTTACAGTAAATATAAGGGCATGGAGAGCTAAAAGCCATACTAGTGTTAGTCTTGCTACTTTCCCGGAATCTCTTCAAAACATAACTTCAGGAGAGACTGAAACACTGAAACACAATGTCCTTTATTTGCCAGTAGTTAAAAAGATAGATAAAATGGTGAAAATTCTATAGCAGCCAAAAAATCTTGTTCTAGTGGGGTGGTGTTTTTGAAAGATGGTTTTCTCTGCTGAATATGTTACCCAGAGAGAGAAGAAATTATCAGGTTAGCTAGGAGATTGGAGAGTTTGATCTGAATTTGGAGTGCAGATTCTGTGAGGGCAGTATATGTGGGTGAGGATTTTATCATGGTGTAGAAGAGACATGCATCATAAAAAACAGCCCCAATATTCTACTGAGTTCATAGCTGAAATCCTCAGTGATAAACCTCCAGTTTTCTAACATAATATTATTTTTGTCTGTGTAGAGAACACAAATAATAAAACATAAATAAACGTATACATACATATTTATAAAAACTTTTGGAAAGGCGTGGTTTTAACTTCATCGTCTACATAATTAAATGGTCCGTTTGCAGACTGATGATATAGAAACTGGAAAGAGAGAAAATCTCTGATTCACAAGTATTTGACTTAGTCACGCGCAAACTCACGCAGAGAAAAGGAGAATTTAATTGGATGAACAGAGTGCCTATAACTTCAGAACAGAATAAAACTCCACAAAGCAATAGAAAAATATCTGAAAACAATCACTGTCCATCACTAATAAGAGAAGTGAAGACGGTTGAGTTCTTTTTAGATATAAATCATCAAAAGCGAGAAGGAGATTCTTTAAACACAGTTATTAAAGGAAAATAATAAATATTCATCACTGTAGCCAAGACTGATCATCAGTGAGTTATTCAGCTTCTCCAGACTACACCCTATTTTTCTATAGATAAAAGCATATTTTGTCTACACTTGCAAGTTGAGAATTGAACTTCAGGATCCTAATGAAGAAAGGAAAAAGAAGGTATATGTACTAAATTAATACTCTTTGTGTAATTATGCTTATAGCCATCAGTTATTCAGTCAATACCATTAGTTTCACAGGTATACAAAGAAAGACAATAACTCTAGCAGAATCAGGAACTGCTGTCAACTGATTTTTTATTTTTCTTTTCTAGTGAAAAGAATTATGCTTCTCCCAAATGCAGTTTTTCATAGACAACAGTAAAATTTCATGTATTGCAGGAGTATTGTGTCCAGTTCTGATTTGTCCAAGACACAAAAGACGTGAATTTAATGAAGTGAATCTAACAAAGGTGATTAAAGGACTTGAGCACCTCTTACAGGAGGAAAAGCTGTGAGAGATAGAAGTTTAAGCTTATAGCACAGAAGGTTCAGGGGCATCTTATTCATGAGTAGAAACACTTGATGGGAGGGAACCAAGATGTCAGACTTCTTGGCAGTGTCAGAGACAAGACAAGATGCAATGGCCGCAAACTAAAAATCATGAAGCTTGATTTGGACATATACACACACAATAAACATCTATATATCATTTTACTTTGAGAGTGGACTACACTTCAACAGAAACAATGGAGTATCTGCACTCACAGAGATATTCTGAACCTGATCGAGCATGGCCCTGAGCAGCCTGCTCTGGCTGACTATATTGAGCAGGGAGTTTGAACAACATGGCATCCAAATCTTCCAACATGAACCATCCTGTGATTTTGTGAAAGGAAGAAAACAAAACTGAAAATTTGTCAGAAGGGGCTAATATGTTTACCAATGCCAATTAAAAAGAGAATCAGTAAGAGGCATAAAACTGAACTGAATTTTCTATATGAAACCTAGGTCAAGATTTTTAATAGTATATTGCTGAGTTAGTGTTCTGATGTGTCAGAAGGGCTGCCTTTTTAACACTGCAGTGGGAGTTGCTATGCGTTCAAGGACTTGTACTATGAATTTGTATGAATTTGAATGCAAAGCTATGAATGAAACCATAAGGTTTAAATTTGTGATCTATACATTTGAAAATACTGAGTCAGTCAATAAATTCTTCCAATATCCAAATGTTAAATTCAGTTGCTAGGTAATCTTCAAATTAAGTCTTTTTTTTATGGTTACATTGACTTGCCTACTGAGGGGAACCATTGGGGAGATATGTTTAGCCTTAAACAGCAGACTGGAAATAAGACATACATGCAGCTGGGACTTTGAATGTGAATGGAAGATATTGAAAT
Source organism: Alectoris magna (assembly GCA_030625065.1). Lineage (NCBI taxonomy): Eukaryota > Metazoa > Chordata > Aves > Galliformes > Phasianidae > Alectoris > Alectoris magna. Next base: position 93,105,279 of record CM060560.1, read on the forward strand.
ATAAGGTAAGAGAGCAAAGTTAGTACTTAATCAGAATTCATGTATAATGAAAGCAACAAACTGATAAGTGCATGACATCCATACATTTAGATAGATATACAAAGAACAAATTTTATATAAGTGAAAATGGGAAATTTTTAAGTTAGCAATATTAGCACAGCATTGTTTTTTTAAAAAACAGTTGTTGCTATCAGTTCCCAAGTCTGGGTCTGGCCGACAGGATGTCTGTTCAACAATACAAGCAACATCAAAAGGTGCCACCTCTGCATTTTCCATCACTTCACGGCTTGCAGCCAGGAGTAATAAGTCACAACTACAGCAGAAACCAAAATAACGGTCTAAACATTTGGATATAATAGCAGTGGTGGAACCATAATGGCATCTAAAACTGAACATAGGGAAGAGGAAACCAAACCAGAGCACTTCAGTTCTGTAGGCCAATAAACTAGCTCTCACATGTAAACTGGAGAGACACAACTCCTAGCTACAGAAATAATAGAGATTATTGACTTTTTATATGTGTTGATAGTGATAGGACAAGGGGGAATGGTTTAAACTAAGACAGGGGAGATTTAGGATAGATATGAGGAGGAAGTTTTTCACACAGAGGGTGGTGACACACTGGAACAGGTTGCCCAAGGAGGTTGTGGATGCCCCATCCCTGGAGGCATTCAAGGCCAGGTTGCATGTGTCTCTGGGCAGCCTAGTCTAGTGGTTGGCAGCCCTGTCCATGGCAGGGGGCATGAAGCTAGATGATCTTTGAGGTCCTATTCAACCCAGGCCATTCTATGCTTCTATGCTTCTATGCTTCTATGCTTCTATGCTTCTACGCTTCTATGCTTCTATGCTTCTATGATTCCATGATTATTGGGTTATGAATGTGATTCCTGCATCCATCTGGTTTGGGATACCACTTTTGGCTGTAAGAAGTGCATTGTACTCAATGCAATACATTGTATTGTAATGTATTCAGGAAGAGGTTCCTGAATTCATCTAGTATTACACATGGACATTTTATGTAAGGCCTTACTTTTAAAACTCAAGTTGAATAACAAGTGTTCTGTCTGTGTTTACATACTATCTAACAGCAATAGTATAAATATACATTGCTTAGTATAAATTAATATTACACTATGAAGACAGAAGGAATAATTAAAAATGTAATTAAGAAAAAATATATTAAAATTAGCTAATTAAACTATCCAGAATTCATTACAGTATCATATAAAATAGCTAATGCTACTTTTAATATTAATTGAAAGGAAGTTTTCCTCCCAAAAATATCTTCAGAAATAGAAGAATCAACAATCCACCAGGAGATTGGAAGGCTATAAAAATTCTGAAAGAAGGGACGGGAGCACCAGAAATGATATGGAGTCTCAGCTTTGAATTACACGAAGCAAAGTTCCCCAACTGACTTGTACTAATATGACTGAACTTCGAGCAGTATGGAAACTTAAATAATATATTCTTAGATGCTGAAATACAATACATTCTGATGGAAAATAAAATAGATCATCTGATAGGGATGCTGGGCAATTAATCAAGTAGCAAACTATAAAATTTAACCATAACTCTGAAACTCACTTTACCTTGTAAAGTTATTATGATGAAGATGTGATAGATGTGATGTTATTCACTGACTGTGAAATTAAGTAAGGTCTGAATCAGATAAAATCCATAGGACATTATCCCTAACGTTAATGGATATTTTACTATTGTTTTGGTGAGGGAACAGAGGGCTTCTTCAAGAACATCTTATGAGATTGGAAATTGTAGTTTTAATAAAGGCTGGGAGGGAAACTGATAGGGCAAATAAAAAAAAATATATCTATCTTCTTCTCCTCCCCATTTGTAGCCTATAACTCCTCCGAAACTACTGCATCTCACTCATAAAATCACTATGGTATATGTTTGGGTAAGGCTTTCCTTTCTGCGTAGTTTTAGGTAAGAAATGACTTGCATGTTTGAGTTTATGTATTAAGGTTGATATCAGTCTTGTCATGAAAAGAATGATTAGCATGCATATTTGTATTTGTTGAAATGTCAGGCACCGATTCCTTTTGATCAAACTGTGTCAAGTGACCACACTGTCCTTCGCTTTTAATTTGCATTTTTCAGTATTTTTGAAAGGCTTAAGATTTCCTTTTTCTCTTCCTTGCTACAGAAGTAAATAAAACATACCTGGTAAATTTGGCAAATCTGTTGTCATGGTTTTATGGTCAACAGTATTCCACATCATAACATCATGTGGTGCACTGGGAATTAAAGTTAATGTCCCAGTTCAACATACTAAAGAAAAGACACTATGTTCCCCAGAAGACTGTTTGCTGTGTTGATATCATTCTTGCACAGGGGGGAATGCATATAAGGCACTGCCGGGTCATCTGACCTTCCTTTCGCTTTCCTTCATCACTTCTGCTTCGCCTCTCCTCGCTGCTGCTTCAGCATTACTGTAAGGCCTACAGTTTTGTTTTTTTTCAAATGCTCTCTCTCTCTCTCATTATATTTAGTAAATTAGTTTGTTCCTCCTCAGATCGTTGCCTCTGTTCTTTTCTTTAATTATTTTGGGGTCCCCTGTTTCCCTTTTCCAGAGGCGTGGACTTTGCGAAGTCCCTCCGCCCCACTAGTCACGGAACCGGGCCAAACCAGCCCGTAAACCATTGACATCTGTCAATTAATTAAAACTCAACATACTGAATTATCATCTGAAATGACTAGGATTCAGAACTCAGCAAAGACAGGATTAAAGCATTTCATTGGGATGTAGCAGTCTTGATGTCTAGGTAATGCCCAGCATGGCTCCTCTGTAGTCTCAACAGCATTTTACAGTAAGATTGTAGAACATGCTGAGATTTGTTTAGGCATTTTCCCTGAAATATTCCAGCAGACAGGAGACTGTAAGATCTGAATGCTGAGATATATTGACTGTATAGATTCTGGTACGAAAGATATATTTCCTAGCTTTTCTGACATACCAAAGCAACCAGACTTAAAATACAGTCAAGTATGTGATTCCAAAGCTTGCTGTCCACTCCCAGAAGTAGGTATTGCATAGGGATGTTCTTTTGCACAGCTCCCCACATAAATGCTGCTGACAGCAATTTTACATTTTCCCATTAATTCATTCCCTTGATGTCAATGTGTATTTCCTTAGAGACAGAGATCTTGATTTTCAAAGTCAGTACATCAATGTTTGGTAAAAGAAAAGCCTCTTGTGTTCTATGTGGTCACTCTAACTCACTATAAATTGGCATTATCAGAAAGTTTAGGAGTGCTGAATAGTCTGTTGCATGTTTTTATAGGCATCCATCATTAACCTTTGTCTTTTGTAGAGCTGAGGTAATCTGTTGAGATAGATATTATACTTTGCTAAACCTACATTTTTCTTTTCCATTGTATGAAAGCAGAACATCTGCTATATGCTGGAACAATATTTCAGACATCATCTCCTGCTGAGTTGTGAATAGTAATTAATTATATGTGAACAGATTAATAAAATATTTCTTCTATTGCTAATATTATTTGCCTTAGCTGTACTAAAATAAATATCTTCACCACCACTGCAAAAAGAGTGGTCTAAAAATCCTGTGTTCCAATTCTGATGAATTACACTAGTATATTGAAACAGAAAATAATGTAATTATCAAAAGCACACTTCTTGATATTTTTATACTTTCTTATTTTATTTGCTAAATGTGACTGAGAGTCTGTGCATTTTTAAACTTCTACAAAATGTGCGTGTCATTCTACTAAAGGGAAGGAAGGATGGCCTGTTGGTAGCACAGATAAAGGATTCTAGAAAACTTTATTCAATAACCATCTCCATCAGTTTCCTTCGTATATAGTCTTGGCAAATCTACTAAATGTAAAAGGCTGTTTCGGTGCTGAAATCCTTTTTGATAATTTGGCTTTTAGAGTATCAATTTCCCGTTTGTTTCATTTAGAAAATAATACTAGGTGTACTATTGTGAGGATATGTGAATTAAATATGAAATAAAGAGAACAAACAGAAGGGAATAAAGAATTTTTTAGGTGACTACTCTGACCTTAGCTTCATATGCTTATTCCATTCTGTCTTTTCTGAAGGAGAAAAAAATAATGTCTTTAAACATTCAAAACAGTGTGGCTGCATTTATACTGCCAGAGTCATGCCCAGCTGTCATTTGGGAAACTGCTAGCTACATAGGTCAAAAGCCAAGGACTTCTCTTGTAGTTTAAACACACAATAAAATACCAGTGCCTGGGAGTATGTTCTGGAATCAGGTTTAGCTTTTCTCCACTCTGTGATTTTGTATGAAAAGAGGAAGTCGGATGCAGGTGCAGAGAATTGAGGACTCTCATGGTTAAAAGGATGTTTCATTTCCGGACAGAACAGTAGTTTCTTGAGAATATATGCATGACTTTCACTAGTTTATAGAAACTCAACTTCTCCTAGGAGCTGTTGTCAATTCCAGCATGCCCTAATGAGCAATATCAGGGCATATCTTAGAGGAAGCCCAAGGGGTCAAGTGCTGTGCAATCATTTTCATAAAGCTGATAAAACATCTTTAGGGTTTTCACTGACTTACCCACTGACATAGTTGGTTGGAACCCCGGCCCTCCTGTTCTTCTCAAGGAGCATGCATGCAGGACATCACAGTAACATTCATGACTAGATGACTAGATTCACCTAGAGGTAACTTTTTACTCAATTCTGCCTTGAAGTCTGTGAATGAAGCTCATCAATAAGCAAGTCTGCAGGTTTCCATGTGAACCAGATTCAGACATATTTTCACAGCTGTAACCACTGCTGCAGGTATTTCCATGCTTTGCTCTGCAGTGTAATTGTCTACAAAGCCTTTTTGGAAAGAGATGCTCAGCCAAAAGCTTTTAACAAATGCCAATTCTATTTTTATAATTTGTGTCAAGATCCCATGTTTGAAAACCACTCTTTCATTTTATGTGACTTGTCACACAAACTGAACTTAACTGCATTGTTAAGTGCCATGTTTCAGCCAGGCGAACAAATACAAATGAGACAGGCTGAGAGGGAAGGTAAGAATATGTTCTTCTCCACAGAATCTCCTTGTGAGCTTCCCCTCTATAAAAGCTGGTCTGTACAAGACTTTGGGGAATAGGCTTTCTTAATTTCCCATATAAAGCACTGATTCACCTATATTTCACCCACAGACCCAACACAGTTGTTTCCTCTTCTCTCACAGGTACAGGAATCGCTGGAGGCATATAGGTAAAAGAATCACAAAGCTGGTAGCAATTTAGAAATGTTTTAATAAGGGAATTATTCGTCAGCACAGTGATTCATGCTCACCAGTTTTCCAGAGGAGATGGTCACAGCACTTTTTTCCACTGGGTAGAGGGAGACAAGGGGAAGACAGGCAAAGCCTGTTCCCAAGGTTTGGCTCTATACTTAGGAGAAGTGGATGTGAAATTTCTCATCTTTCCTTCAATATTTTCTCAGCTTCTGGATGTGTGGGAGGAAAAGGAAGTTATTCAGAATCAGTTATGACTTTCCACTACGTTACTGCATTTTGGATTATGTTTGTTTTATGTCTACAGCCTATTGTCTCTTGTATGAACTGATTCTTAGCTCCCTGTTCTGTTATCTCTAAATCACTACTATGCGAAACCAGTTTCAAGGCAACTGAAATATAAAAATTTATGAACAGACTACTCAGGTATTCCTGTCAGCCCTGATTAAATTCCCTTTAAACATGTAGAAAGATTCCCAAACACTAAAGTGGGCTTCAGTTTGGGCCTATAATACCAGAACTATATTTGGGAAATCTCTGGTATTAATAGCTAATATCCATTCAGGAGACATAAGAAATGAGTAGAAATGAGTAAAATGGAAAAGAACAAATCAGAACTGTGACCCAGGAAAAAAAAAAAGAAAAAAAAAAGAAAAAAAAAAACAAACATATTTTTTAAACTCCATTTGAATTTGGTACAGCTTCTTGGAGTTCCTTCAGAAATGATATCCTGATGGCTTCTCATATTTTTAAATCTTTTAATCTTCTCACATTATTGACACAGAGGGAACTTGCTCTGCCCACAAATTCAGTACATAACAAGAAAGATATGTCTTATTAATAAAGTTAGATTGTTAAGTGTATTCCCTTTACTATATAATTTCTTGCAAGTTCTTTTCTTAAAGAAATAGGACATTTTTACAGAATGGAAAACTAAATGGTTATTAATCATTTCCAGGTGTCTAAGTGCAAATAAAAAGCCCACACATTAACCTATGCTTAACACTTAAAAAAGAATCTTACCGCAGATAAACGTATTCTCTGATGATGACCATTAAATGATTCATTTTCAAGGTGTGTGGCCTTATTACGTTTGGTAATTCGTATACAACTCATGCATACGTACCTCTGTTTCTAGTAGTGAGGGTATTTTGATACGTACCAAACACCACAGCCTGAAACTGACATCATTCTTTGGCAGACTTGCGAATATTTGGTATTGTAATAGCTGGCTTGCATGTCAGTACAGCCCTGCTGTCTATTAAACACAACAATAAACTTGCGCTCAGGGTGTTTTGCCAATTCTTTCTATTGGCTAAGCAAATAAAGGTTTTCTCTAAGATAAAGGGCTTAGTTTCCATGTATAGTTTGCTTATTTGTAAGACAGAGGTGGCTTGGTCTCTATTTGAGCTGGAAAACCTTCTCCAAAATTTACATGAATGCTCACTTGAAAACCATATTTTTATTCTTCATTTAAATGCTTCCAGTGAACATTCCTGGGAAGTAGGGTATACAGGGGGGTCCTAAACAGAGTAAAAAATACCCTTTACTAATATTACTCTACCTCTAGAGCTAAATTTGAGGGTGAATCCCAGACTCCTTATAAGTAAAATAAGGAGTATTTTACTCCTTATTTACAGACTCCTTATGAGTAAAATAAGGCTACAAGCATTATGGAAAAAAAAATGACATTTTGGGAGAAACATTAAAAATACTTTAGAAAATATTCAGATAAAGTGACTTTTTATTCCTACAAATGAACATAAATATCAGCCTTAACTCCAAGCTTACTTTCCCTTACTAAATGAGATGCAAAAGTTTCAGAAAATGAAGAGACAATCTTTAAAAAGCATGATCAATATTTGAATTTTGTTATATGATTGCAACATGCTATAGTACTAGATTAATAGATAACATTGCTCAGAAGCATCTTAATTGACTAAAGCTGTGTCTCTTCAGTGGTCAGAAACAAAATAATTTTGCTGGAGAAACCCCCTTTTTTTTTTTTTATTTTCTCAGTTTCAGTCAGAATTTATGTAAATATTTAAATCACTACATGTGAATATTGTTGTTAGTTACTTTAATTCTTGACTGTCTGGAATTCCCCAAACCATCTTGTCATTTCATTTTAGCATTTCTTCTCAGTCGTACTGGTTTCTGGAAACTGCTGCTTGCAGGAAAAATACATCTGCACTGAAATGTGCACTGGAATTTTCCCAGTTATCTAAACTGAAATGCAACCAGTAAGCAAAATCACATATAAAATGAGAAGTACCATAAGAAATATTCCCATCCTCAAAAAGTAGCTTGATATTCCATGAAAATGAAAGCTACACATGAAAGTTCCAAGCTGTTAAAATTATTTACAAGTTTTTTTCATATATTTAGCAAACAAAATCAGGAGGCCTATGCATAAAGTACCACTGGTACAGATTAAGTTTTCTCCATCAAACAAGGATGGAAACACTTAGATCTGCTGATTTAAATTTCATTGAGCCTTATGGTCTTCTTCTTGAGAACTTAAAAACTTAGCAGGTCATTTTTCCAGTCCTCAAGGTCTCTGTGATGGTAGTGGAGATAGATAAAGAAAAAGGAAATGAGGACAAATGTAATAGCTGTTGGACAGAATCCAGACTGAACAGGCCCAGCTCCAACAGATCCACATGCTTGTTGTGCTGGGGGCCCCAGATCTGGAGAAAGTACTTTAGAAGGGCTAAAAAAGGCTCAGAAGAACCTTGAAAAAATTCAGGCAACATCCTGAAGAAGGAAAGGCCATCATTCTTTAGAGATAAATGCAATGTTCCACACCAAGAAAGGTTAATTGGCAAAGTTACCCTATTGTGACCAAGTAAAATTTCTACAGAAAAAATATAGAAGTTTTAGTGAATCATAAGCTTATCCTCAAGACAATATTGTAGCAAAGAGGTAAATTATATCAAGTTGTAAACAGAAATATAGACAGCAAGAGTCCTGAGAGATGGGACACCAAGAGCACTGTGTAAGCCCTTCCCTTTCACTGAGGCAGAAGCAGCTTTATCCAAGCAATTTCTGACAGGATTGGAAATCCAAACTCAAATTACACAGATTAAGTCTGCTCTAAAACAGCTGCTCCAGGCAATTTAAATTTGTTACTTTTGTCCCAGCCTCTATGTGCATGAAAAACAGATTTGTTTTTCATGTCCTCTGATTCCTCACAGCTATCTTTGCAGAAAAACACAGAAAAACATCCTGTTTCTTCTCACTCTCTGTCTCTTTGGACAAAGTAATGCCAATTTCTTCAAGTTTCTCTCACAGGCCACATTCTGTGACATTTCTTGTAAATCTCTGAATTACTTTTGGTCTCTCCATTTCTTGCAGTACAGCGCTCCTCAATCCCAAACTGATGCTGTTTCTCAACTGCAGCATTTATGTGCTAAGCAGGGAGGAATACTTCAGGCAAACCCTGATCATATCTGATTGCTTGCTGAAATCTCCTTTAAAAAAAATCATCAGGAGCTACGAAGCTACTGCTTTAGGGATAGCTTTAAGGATAACTCATATAATATAGCAGGAACACATAAATAATGTGATTCCGTAAAAATAACTTCAAAAAGCTAAAGGTGCTGATGCTTTTTATTTTTTTAATCAAATCACTTATTCTTTATGAACATAAAGTCAGGAGATGATAAATTCCAAGTTTCCGCAGAATAGTGACAACTATGTTTTGGTGATTTCTAAATCATTGACTGCCCTGTTTTCTTCAAAGTTCACTTCGAAAGCTAGGCTATGAAAAATTCCCCAAGCTATTATCTAGAGGGAGCTCTTGCCTTTGAATGGAAATGCTGTGTCCCATAGAAAAGTATATAATCCAGTTTTAAAACATCATTATTGCTTTCTTTTGATGTTAGAATAGGAATGCCATTTGGGGGCATACTTTAAATTGTTAAATACAATCATATTAGAGATGTCTCATGTAAAAATTTATATATGGATATATATACATACATATATGTATGCATACAGGTTCTGCTCTGAAAGTAACACCTTCCGTTTTCTTATGTTGTCCATAACATCAGAGGTGGATTTTGGTGGTACGGCAGTAGAGGGGGAAACTTCCCACCAATATTCTGATACATTTTGTTGCTGTGCAAAAGATGGCAGCAGAGGGGCAGACTGACAAAATGGCATCTGACATGGAAGTGCATATGGAGCATAAGTATAGAATCATAGAATCACAAGGTTGGAAAGGACCTACAAGATCATCTAGTCCAACCGTCCTCCCTTTACCACTGCTACCACAACCCACTAAACCATATCTCGTAGCTCCTCATCCAGACGCTTCTTGAACACTGTCAGGGACAGCGACTCCACCACCTCCTTGGGCAGGCCATTCCAGTGCCTGACCATGCTCTGAGAGAAAAAGTTTTTCCTTATATCTAATCTAAACCTCCTCTCGCACAACTTGTGGCCATTTCCTCGGGTCCTGTTTGTTGCCTGGGAGAAGAGGCCAAACCCCCTTTCATCACAACCTCCCTTCAGGAAGTTGTAGAGGGTGATGAGGTCTCCCCTGAGCCTCCTCTTCTCCAGACTAAACAATCCCAGCTCCCTCAGCCACTTCTCATAAGACTTGTGCTCCAGACACCTCAACAGTTTTGCTGCCCTTCTCTGGCCACATTCCAGGGCCTCAGTGTCTTTCTTGTAGTGAGGGGCCCAAAACTGAACACAATACTCGAGGTGAGGCCTCACGAGTGCTGAGTTTCCCCCTGGAGAATACTGTGAGAGACCATGTCAAAGGCTTTACTGAAATCTAGATAGCTGCCTAGAATTTTCCCTCATCTACCAGTCTGGTCACCCAGTCATAGAAGGGGATGAGGTTGGTCAAGCACGATCTGCCTTTCATGAACCCGTGCTGGCTGGGCCTGATGCCCTGGATGCCACGCATGTGCTATGTGATCTCACCCAAGATGATTTGTTCCATAACTTTCCCTGGTATCGAGGTCAGGCTGACAGGCCTGTAGTTCCCCGGATCCTCCTTACAGTCCTTCTTGTAGATGGGAGTCACATAGTCAAGTCTCCAATCCTCTGGCACCTCTCCAGATAACCAGGAACGCTGGTAGATGGCAGAGAGCGGCTCAGCAATCACCCCCACCAGCTCCCTCAGCACAGTAGGATGGAGCCCGTTTGGTCCCATGGAGTTGTGACAGCCCAGACGGAGGAGGAGCTCTCTGTCTACAGCTGAATCACCGAAGGTGATCACACCGAGGTGTGTCATTGAATTCCTGAATGCAGAAAAAAAAAGTGCATCCGTTAACATTCAGTGATGCTTTCGGAACATTTATGGAGATGATAACAAAGTAGATATGAGCACAGTGAGGTACTGTGTTTCAGGAGTGCTGACAGCAACAGTGATTCACCTCCACTGCTGCAGACTCTTATGAATGTAGCATGTAGGCTCTTGTTCTTCAATCGAAAAAAGATGCGTAACTAATAGTAGTGACTATGTTGAAAAACAGTGTTTTGTAGCTGAGAATTTGCTCTAACAAGTAATGCTATTGTGCTCTTTCTTTATATCTGTTATATTTTCCATGGAAATAAATAGGAGGCATTATTTTTGGAGCAATCATTAAATATATCAGTTTGCATGTTACTAAATTTTCTAAACTGAAAAAATATCTGACACTCAGTCTATCAACAGACTCAGTAGGCTATTTTCTTTTATTAAATCAACAGCTAAATATGAATCAAAAGTCACTTTAACATCTCAGAAACTTGTTATACATGAGACTACTACCATTATCAGTTACAATGTATCTTAATTGCATATTATGTATGTGACTAACTTGGAATGTATTGACATTTGTTAACAATCCACATGTATATACGCATTATTTTTCCTTTATTCAGATTCTATTCCTTTTATGAAGTTTTGAGCTGTGTGGTGAACGCTTGTGCAAGAACAGGTATTCAGTGTTCTAATACATTTTTGTCTAATAAATATGCCAAGCACTACTGATGTGTAATAAAAGTGAGAATGTTGGGAGTCAAGGAGAGAGCAGATTTTTGCTCTTTCTAGAACAAGAGAAAATCCTGTGTGAAGGGGGAATGAAAGCCAATAACAAGGATTAACTCATTCTGTGTTAACAGTCCTCAGCTCATATCTAGAATAAGCAGGCTGATCTCAGAGAAGACTCAGTGGACACTGAGAACCAGACAAATGGAATAAGTTTCCACTCTGATTTAAATAACTAGGTGTGTTTGTCTCTTGCTTGGATTCAGTTGGGATCTCTATAATGTTCTCTGTGCACTGGCGTTTGGGGTAAACGGTAAGCTCTGTCTTCCTAATGCCTTCAGGCTGTCCCCAAAGTCCCAATGGGAGAGTGAAATACAATTGTATTTGCCATTAATAAATCTTTCCAGGGTTGCTTATGGCATACATCATAGTAATCGTCTCATTTCTCCTCCCACATAATGTTCAATGCTCTTTGATGCCCTACTGTGTAAATGCTGTACAGATCTTCGTAGACTTGTGTGACTGAGGGATGAATGATGGAGCATTTCATCTCAGTCTGCCTGCCAGTTCTCTGCTGCTTCGTAAAGTCTCAGTTGTTCACATGGGCAAGCAATGCTCTGTTTATATGCATTATGCAAGATACTGGTTATACATGAATTCTGTTTAACTGAGGGATTTCTGTCACATCACCATATTTCTGTTTGGCTTGTTGTTAACCAAATAATAATATACATGATTGATAGAATTGATAGCTAGGTACTGGGCCCAAACTGCTGCTTCTAATGTTTACTGTATGCTGCATTGGGTTTCCTTTCTCTGTAATAATGACTTCATATCAAGCAACAAACAATTATTATTATTATTATTATTATTATTTAATTGAAAGGTAATACTTCAGTGATTTTTAACATAATGTGCTTAATTTTACTCAGCCAAAAGATTTTTTTTCATTTCCTTTGGGCACTACAGTGCAAAAAGCTGAATATACTTGTATGCATGCAGATGAATCAGGTATGGTTGAGAATCCTTAATTTGAAGATACTTCATTTTTTATTTATCCAGAAAACTCAAAAGACTGTATTTTTTGAAAACAACGGTTTTGAAACTTGAGTTTTCAGATTTTATTTATATTCTGAAATTTGATTAAAAAGAAAAAAAGACTCCATATTTTATCATCAGAAAACAATTTTTAAGCCTATTTCACATTAAAAACAAACAAACAAACAAAAAAAAACATTAAGCTAAGGAGAAAATAGAGACAACATGAATTATCTCCACAGCCAACGTGTAGGTGTCCTATCTCTTCCAGGAGAGGAAAATTTTAGAATGGCATTTGCCCCAGTATCATAAAATTTGGTGCAGATTTGGCCATTCTCTTGAGTTCTTATGACATTTTTCAGCTTTTCATAATTTGTAAAATCAGTGTGATTTTAAGGAGTTTTGCCAGGTTTTTTTCTTTTAAAGTGAGAAAACACCAACTGATTTAGTTTCAAAATGATAAGATTATCAGTCACACGCATTTTTACCCTCGTGTTTGTATAATCCTGTTCTTCCTGTATTCCAGTCAAAGCTTCCTAAAGACATATAAGCAATAAAATTCAGAGTTTAATGGCAGCTGTTTGTGATAGACATGAAAATATGTGGTAATATAATGCTTCCTGTATAAACTAAAACTAGAGCAGTTGTGAATGTGGATCTGCTTTATCAGGAAACACTTATGGAATTTTAGACAAGCATGCCAGGAAGAACAACAGCTTCTAATTTTGTGACAGATTGAACAATTGGAAAGTATGATCAGCTGGAGAAAATTAAAATGGAAAATGATCAGAAAGGATGAATGAATTATTTTACTCCATGACTTCATATGGACTGTTTGTGTATAGGGCCAGGTGCAACTGAATTGTGAATGAAAGTATCTAGGTAACCATTTCTTTACTATCATGTCTGCATGTCTGAGAATGTGTACTGCATGGGGTAGGATATTAAGGGAGAGGGCTTCTGCCCACACGTGTTCATTTTAGCTGTATTTATGCACTATTGTCTTTTGACTGTCATTCAACAGTGTCTTCCTTCTTCTTTAGAGAAAGAAAATTAGAAAGCGTATTCTAAAATCAGCTACTTTATTTGTATTGTTCTCTGTTCTGTCTGTAGTAAACTATCTGTGTTCCAAGCTGCATGGTGAATACTAATAATTAAATTGATTCTGAGTTAGTTCTGGGTTTTATTCACCATTTTGAACATGTCCTTAGAAAGGCAGAATACTGCTGCACAACTATTGAACTTCATGGATCCTAACCTTTTTTGCAATTCCTATTACTACTGTGGTAGTAAGTGGGAAGTAGGTTCTGGATGATGGATGTATTTTTGTTTCCAGTTGTCTGCTTTTTGGGAAATAAATGTAGTAAAACAACAGTCAACAGGTTATTGTTTAGTGTATGTGGTGTTCTGCCCCTTGTGGAGACTTCAAGTCCTACTTAGTCCTCAGTTAGTTCATTGCTCAGAATGAGAGTGTGCATGGACTGCAGGGTTGTGGAAGACTTGATGATTCTCTGCAAAACGATGAGAGTTGGTCAGAAATGGAATATCTAAGGGCAGAGTTTCCTCAGGTTCCCGATGTTCTTCATTGTTAACTTCATCCTATCTCAGTTGAACAGTTGCATCATCTTAACACCTCACTGTTTACTGAGAAAAGTGTTTCTAAGATTTTAAATTGAGAAATGCTAAAAAACAAGCGGAAATGCTTTTAACGGTGAATTATTTTTGTTTCTGTATTCTATCGGTTACATGTGTAAAATCCTGACATGTTAGTTATGCTGATAAATGAGATATGTCTTTTGAAGCATTCTGGGTTACGGAAAAAAGTAGAAGTATAGAAGTATATTCTAAAAGAAGTATGTTTGGATGATGATGTTAAGCCTAAGAAGCCTGACTAACAAAGTACATGAAAGATGCGATATATATTCTTATCCCAGATTTCAGAAATCAGGTCTCTAATCATCCGTTTATCAAATTGATTTTTGATGCCTCTTTTATCTAGTTGATAAACAAGGTAGCTAAAGAAGGCTGCTACTCAACAGTTTTTGATAATGCATTTATCCCCTCAATATTGAGGAGAGATCGTTTGTTTACATAGAATCATTGAATCATCTATGTTTGAAAAGCTCTTCAAGATCTTCAAGCCCAACCATCAACTTCATATACCAAGACACATCATCAAACTGGGTCCATTAGTGCCATATTCATATGTCTGTTAAATATCTTCAAGGCCTTAGGATGATGGCTGAAGGAACTGAATGCACAGATCATGGATGGATGGGAAGCTGGGCATGAGCCAGCATTGTGCCCTTTCAGCCCAGAAAGCCAACCGTATCCTGGACTATGTCAAAAGAACTGCGGCCAGCAGGTTGAGGTAGGTGATCCTACCCCTCTGTTCTGCGCTGTTGAGGCCTCATCTGGAGTACTGTGTCCAGATGTGGAGTCTGCAGTACAGGAGAGACATAGACCTGTTGGAGTGCATCCAGAGGAAAGCCACAAAAATGATCCAAGGGATGGAACACTTCTATGAGGACAGGATGAAAGAGATGGAGCTGTTCAGCCTGAAGAAGAGAAGGCTCCAAGGAGACATGAGAGCAGCTTTTCAATATCTAAAAGGGAACTGCAGGAAAGAAATGTACAGACTCTTTAGCAGGGTCTGTGGTGACACAACTCAGGGGAAATGACTTCAAGCTTAAATAGGGTAGATTTAGATTGGATATAAGGAAAAAGTGTTTTACAGTGAGGGTGGTGAGACACTCGAAAAGGTCGCCCAAAGATGTGGTTTATGCCCCATCCCTTGAGACTTTCAGGGCGAGGATGGATGTTGCCCAGGCCCTGGGCAACATGATCTAGTCGTGCATGTTTGTTGCAAGGGATTTGGACTAGATGACCTTAAAAGGCCCCTTCCAAGTCTAAGGATTCTATGATTCTATGATAATTTCAACATAATGTTCACTCTCAGCATTAGTAACCAGACAACTTTTCTCATGACACTGGGTAACATCTTATACAATCTTTTCAATAGACTCTCAGCTTTAAACTGCAGTCTGTTTTTTATCTATCCTCTTTTTTTGCACAACTCAGCCTCTGAGCACCGCTCTGATATATTCAGTGTTTGGAAAGATATTCATATCTAATTCTGTAAATGTGTTGTTTATTTTATATTGTCAAATACTTTTGAGGTATTTGGATGAAAAGAACTGTTGAACAGAGAAATGTTATAACTGTGATCTAATCATATATTATTAATTCAACTATGTTCTGACTGGAAATGAACCAGAATACTGAGTAATCAGGTTTTTAAATTCATTTAAAAAGATGGAATTACATGATTTTACTCAGATGGAAATCTAAACTATTCTAGAAAGGCATTAAAATGCCCCATCCCTGCAGACTTTCATGGTGCAGCTGGATCAGGCCCTGGACAACCTGCTCTAGCTATGGATGTCCCTGTTCATTCCTGGGGAGTAGGATTAATATAATCTTTAAAGGTCCCTTCCAGACCCAAAGATTCTATGACTGAATGATTCTATGATGTCCAGGTATAGAGACTCTACCACCTCCTGGGCAGCTTGTTCCAATACCTCTTTATCCTTTCCGTGAATAAACTCAATTGAAACCTCCCTTGCCACAACTTTACACCATTTCTTTGTGTCCTATCATCTTACCTGAGAAAAGAGATCAACAGCCTACTCTCTGCAACCTTCTTTCAGACAGGTGTAGAGGGTGTTGTGGTTTCAACTCAGCCTCCTCTCCTCCAGACTAAACAAACCCAATTCCCTCAACCTCAGAACTCTGGTTCTCTTATCACTTCACCAGCTTAGTTGCTCTTTTTCTGCATTCTCTCAAGTGAGTCAATATCCTTCTTGTAGTGGGAGGCCCAAAACTGAAAAGAATATTTGAGGTCTAGTCTCCCTAGTGCTGTGTACAAGGGAAAAATCCCTTCCCTAGTCCTGCTGGTCACACAGTTTCTGATAAAGAAGTGGTCTTCTTGGCCACCTGGGCACACTGCTTACTCTTGTTAGCTGTATGTTGACCAGCACCCCTATGTCTTTTTCTCCTGGGCAATTTTTTGGCCACTTTTCTCCACACCTGTTCCATTGCATTGGGTTGCTATGGCTCAAGAGCAGGACTTACCAGTTACAATTGCTGAATGGCATATAACTGGACACATCCCACAAAAATATCTTATTCAGATACTTTTGTAAAGCCTTCCTACCCTCAAGCAGATAAACACTTGCACCTTAGTAAGAAGTTAGTGTCATCTGTGATTATACTGAGGGTGCATTCAGTCACCTCGTACAGATCATTGACAAAAATCATTAAAGAAAAATGGCCCCAATACTAAGATCTGGGAAATGCTGCTGATGATTGGTCACTAACTGGATTTACTTCCATTTACCTTGATTCTTTGGGCCTGTCCACCCAACCAGATCTTCAACTAGCAAACTGTACAACTGTCCAAATCATAAGAAGCCAAAGAGCAGATAAGTTTAGAATACTGCCATTGGCTTTACATACATGCTTACTGGTTTAGTTTCGTGTAAGGCTGTTCAACAGTAAAGCAAAGTGTCCTTTCTAAGGCTCTTAAGAATAACCTGCTAAAATATCAATGGCACTACGGCATCTTGGCACCTTCCAGAAGTGCATTATGCAATGTAAATTAACAGTTTACTTCTCTTTCTACCCCAGGGGAAAGAATTACACACACAAGCACAGGATTTATTTGCACAGAATGGATATTGTAGTTACTGTGGTTTTATGATTTTAATTATCTGAATTCTACATCATCACATCATGTAGTGCACTGGGAGTCTCAGAAGAGATGTACTACAGTTCGCAGAAAACTTTGCTGTTCCTTTTTGATTTTCCAGTTGGTGGGAAAGATAAAACCGACTGGAGGTCATGAGACTTTCTCTTTTTGCTCCTTGGCAAATCAGAGTACCTTGGTTTTCAGAAACTCTCTCATTTTATTTGATTTATTAGCTTCAATCCCAATAATTTGTATTTCTACTATTATAATTATTATATTACTTTTTCCTCCTCAGATCGTTGCTGCTGTTTGTGTTTTATTTCATTTTTCTTCTCCTCTTCCCTTTCCCTTTTCCCCTTTCCCCCTCCTTTTTTGGGCCGGTAAGCCTGTGGGCCTGCTGTCCCCCTGTCGCAGGCACAGATAGATCTACAGATTACCAAGACAGTACTCCTGCACACACTAGTCTTTGCTATGATGAGAGGAATGCTGATAGTCCTTTCCCTGCAGAGAACAGTGTGGGTTTTAGATGCGGTGGCAATTTCGTTCTGCAATTTGAGATCACCCACTGAGAAAGCTGTGTCTCCTGAAGGGTTCTGCTGCATTGTGTTGTTGTTCCTAGGAAACCTGGCTTTGTATGAAGATCAAACTGTACAGAAAGAGATTTATCCTTAAGAATAAACTACTGTGTCTGAGGATTTTTATTAGCTGTATGTTCAACTAAGCTTATGTCATTTTTTAATGTGCAGCAGAGCATACTCTTCAATAAGAAAGGAAGGAAAAATAGTACATACGACAGTAAAAGGTTAGTATTAACAAGATACCCAAAAATACACTTAACTTTGACTCTCAGTCTAGCAAAGGTGGGTATGTGACTTATATTAGCATCTGCACCATGATTATAAAATTTCCAAAAGTGCTTTCCTCCGCCCACCACCTGCTTTCCTCAGGCTTAGCTGTGTCTGTTATCCTAGTTCCATACCTGGACTGATCCAGGCATGGAACAGTTCTGGAGCTCAGATCATGTACTGTTTAATCTTCATGTGTCTTCCCATTTCTTTCCAAATCATTTGCAAACTGCCTGCAAGAAAATTTTTAAGTAGGACTAGAGAAAGAAGCATTTATTTGCCAACAGTCTTGCAAGAACATTTTAGCAGATGTCTCTGGACTTTTATATCTTGGACTGTTTAAAAGACTCATTTTCCTTTCCACTAAGAATTTCACTTAGTCATTAGACTGTTTCCAGCACTTTGGAGCATGGTTTGATCCTCCAAAATATTTTACTGATTGATCTGGTTAAATGGTTTGAAAATCAGACTGAACTGAGAATCCAGAGATTTTTCTCTGAGTTATCTTGTTCTCTCCACTAGACACGACTCTAATTAAATCACCTCTGGATACTCAGCAGGAAAATGAAATTTCTCTCCAGTAATGTAGTTCTGTAAAGCACAGCCACAGAATTTTACATGGGTAATGTTCAAATTCTTAAACCTAACACAGAACTATTACTACATTTCAAATGTTTGTTTTTCTTCATTGAAGTCTGTCAGGTACAATGTTCTTCAACAAATATTCACGTAGGATGAAGTGTCAAGATAATTTACGTGTCCAAGTCTGCAGAGAATCTACTTGGTTCCCTGAATAGGCTCACCATTCTCACTTTGTACAATACATCAGTCTCTAATATTAATATTAATTTCTGTCAGGTTAACTTCTAAGTTGCACCCTAACCCATCATTTATATCAGGTAAGCTCTGTGGAGTCACCCTCATCTAAATATCAAGGCCTAACTGTGTTTTGATGACTGAATAGTGAATTTTTGTTTCTTTATAGAATACCGGTTATTCAGTAAATTTGTCATATGATTCAATTCCATATAGTAGAGCAAATGTGATAACAATTATGAAATCTGATTAAATGTTTAGCATTGACAGACTGGAGTATTTTTATTAACTACAGTTTTCCAGATCCCTACACTTACTTATTTATTTCAAGATAGAACAAATATGTTCCAAGTTTATTAGACCTATATCTCCCAGATGCATTCATTAATGAAGATCTTTCCTGTCTGAAAGGGTGTTCCCAGTAAATGTAGTTTGGCTTGCAGATGCTGTGACCTGATTCAGAACGGGAAACTTATCCTCTCCTCTAATGGTATTTTAACTGTTTTGGATCAGAGATGATCATGAAGTAGTCATTAATGATCTCTAATTCTTTACTCGCATGTCATGCAGCTTTAGAATACTGAGGTATTACTGTAAGTACCTAAGTTCGATTTTTATTCAAAAAGTTGAATAATCAGTAGGAGAGCCCATATTAACATTTAATATTTAATGTTGAAGGAAAGCATGAATAGCAATAGATATTGGCATCTCTCAAATGATTCATAATATCAATACACAAGACAAGGATGAGACAAACTCTCAACCACTGGACCTTAGATTAGTGGTTTAGAGCACTTCTACAATAAAACATCAATAAAACAAAACAAATGTAAAGACCCAGACATGTACTAGAAAATATTGCATGGAAAATGTACTTTTGAGATGAGACTGAAAGAATAGCTGTGATTAGATGGGACAGCAAAATAAAATCTATGTGTATTGATACTGATAACGTCACCAGGTGGATTCTGATCAGTGATTCCACAGACACTCCTATGGGTAGAGTCAAACTTCCAAATTCCCAAAGCTGCAGAATGAAATCAGGATAACACAATAGATTGTGGATGTTGTGAATTTAATATTCTAGCAGAAATAATGAAGAATAAAAAATAACTTGTAATTAGTTAACATGTTTATCATTAGGAGAAATCCAGTACGGATTTTTCAGAGAAAATTATGCCTCATCAACTTGATAGCCCACTAAAATGAGATAACTAGTTTAGTAGATGAGAGGAGAGCAGTAGATATTGTTTATCATGACCTTTGTAAGGCTTTCAACATTCTCTCTGATAACATCCTCAGTGACAAACTGAGGAAGTGTGGGCGAGGTAAGTGGACTGCAGAGTAGGCAACAAACCAGTTGAACAGCCATTCTCAAAGAACTGCCATCAGTAACAGCTAATGTCCACCTAGAGGCCTATCACTGTAAACCACTGAGGTTGACACTAGGTCCAGTACTGCTTAATGCCTTCTTTAACTGCCTGGACTATGAGACTTGCATATGACCCAAAACTGAAAGGGCGTGGGTAGTTCTTTCAGTATTCAGAGTTAAATCAGTTGTCTGGAGAAGTGATCTAACAGCAACCTCAATTCAAGAAAGTGAAGTGCAAAGTCCTGCTCCTGGGTAAGAACAACCCCATGTTATGATACAGTCCCAGAACTGACTGGCTGGCTCTGTAGAAGAGAGAAGGGCCTGGAGATCTGAGTGGGCACCACACTGAACATGAGACTCAAGTGAGAAATGATTTTGAAGAGATTGAGTGAGGCCCTTTTGACATACAAAAATGTATATGCCTAAAAGCAGCTATAATTTACTGAAAGAAATGGATAAACAAAACAGGTTTTCATAAACAGTAGTATTAAAAATGTGACTGATAGTTTTTTTTTTACTTTCCTAAAGTAAGAAAAACAATATTACATATTCTCCTGTGATAACTGAATACTGATAATTGCTCTGTACCAAGGATATTTCTGATTCTCTTTTCTTCTGCTTCCTCTTGCTGCATGTCCTTCTTGGTCCAGAAAGTACTAGATGATCAGCTAATTGAAATGTTGTTTTATACTACCATAGATTGCAACAGGGCCTTGCCCTGAGAAAGAAATATGGAAGAAATGTGAAGAGCTATGCTAAAAGTGAAAAGTGTGTCATAGATTGTTCCTGCAACACACAGGGAAATACTTAACAACTAACCTGTGTTCTAGGTTAACCTAACCTTTGGCACAGGGACATGCGTCGCAGTACTATTGGTAATATAGTGCCATTTTGGTTGTAAGGTGTCTAACAAGAAGTAATTCATCCTGATAAGTTTTCCATATCACCCATCAAACCATTACAGAAGCAAGACACAAGAAAGGCTTCAATGTGCTCAAATACACACAGGTGCTTTAAGCAGAACAGACACTGATGGATGTTGTCTAATTATTTCTCTGATGCTACTTCAGTGTTTCAACATCAAAGAGCCAAGAACTTCAAAAGTTCTGAAGATCACTTAGTTCAATCTCCATACAAGCAGAGGGCCAGAAATATTATTATGGACAATGATGTTAGCAAAAAGTAATCTTCTTTGCTACTTCGGGGGTTAACTGAAAAATCTGCATAGTATCAAGATATCAGATATGATGCATCTAAGTCAGCAGATATGAGATTTTTTTTTAATACAGGAATTTTAACATGATATTTGTTTTGTTAATTGCCTTGAAGGAAAATAAACTAATTTCATTTCTTAATAGATCACACACAACTTTGCTGCTTTCCTTACCCACAAGGAACATAACAGAAAAATCATAACAATAGGAGTCATTCCCATTAAATGATTTTGGAGGTTTTAAAGACTTACTTCTGTTTTGTTGACTAAGCTAGTAGATCTCAGTGGAGCAGCTGAATGCACATGTGTAGCTCACCTTTGTGCGTTTATGTACAGTTAATAAGAACTATGATGTGGGATTCAGCCACCTTGATTGTTATGTTTGTCACATTCAATACAGAACAAAAGCAAAGGAAAAGGCCACTCTTTAGCTCTATTCCTCCATTAAATTCATCACCTATGATGTTAAAAAGCATGCATAAAGCAACATAAATTTTTGCTGGATTTTATACATACAAACATAGAAAACATATGTCTGCATGTACATTGTGTAATCAATACAGAGTTTAAAGAGACATGACACATCCTTTTTCATTTTAACTTGGCCCTAAGTCTATTTGTTTATTGTTGGTTGCTTAGTTACTGCCAAGTTTGAATTAAATCGCTTTCCTTTCCCTACAGCCCTCACTTATTTGAGGAAGGCAGCCAACAGGAATACTAGCTTTGTTATTTATGTTTCCAGCTCAGAAGCTGTCCCAGTAAAAATAAAGTATCTTGGCATTAAACGAGAAAACATTACATTCACAGAAATGGGCAGTGCCACCTTTTCCCTCATTCCCACCAGGGGTCAATGAAATTCAAATAAATATCATGACTCACTCCTTGCTCAAAGCTTCTTGCTTCAGTAAATCATAGCTTGATTTACTGAGTGACGTAGCAAAGAAGGTTTGGAACGCGGTGAAATACACATGCAGGTGCACAATGGGAGTTGAGTCTAACGAAAGCTGATTTACTAACATCTTACAATTTAATGGTTTTACATTTTTTTTCCAAAGAAGTGTGTGTTCTTATGTCAATATGTGTTTTTGACACTAGCAGGACTGTAGCCACTAAATTTTTATACATCCTCTGTGTACCCTTTTCACTTGAAAAATCGGGATTTATGAGCTGAAAATGAATTGCATACTTCATCCATACCTTATTTTTTATTTTAATTCAATCCTTACGACACCATCCCAACTTCCTTAGCTTCATGTAAGATTTGCAAGCTTCATTCTCAAGATCACAGTCAAATGCATAAGAGTATAAGGAGGATTTTTTTTTTTTTAACTTCCATTAGTGCATTTTATTTTATTCAATAAGGAAAGTTACAAAGACAGAGTGGTGCATGCAATTCCTGTCATTTTTCGTAGTTTAGATGGGTAATTAAGAAAGTGATGTTACAACATCTGGTGGGATGACAGGAAGACAAAAAATATTCTAAGTAATGTTCATGTCTGTATGCTCAATGCTCTGCCACAAACACCAGAATCCCTGCTTCCAAGGGAATGGGGATATTGTCCTGCTTCACTTTGTATTAGGCCTCTTCCTGCAATCAACTACATTACTCTTAGTTCAATGTTGAACTGTGTTTTTAAGGAGAATCTTTAACTTCATGTACTGTTCTTTGTTTGGATCACAGAGTAGTATCAAGAATGTGAGCGGGATGTCTTTGAGATAAACTGAAAAGGCACCCAATACATTCTAGCCATAGATAAGCATTCAGACATATATATGTATACAGTCAGATTTAGCCAAACAAGAAACCCCCTGGAGTAAGTATAATGTGGGAGTCAGGTCCTCAGAACTAGCTCTTTCACTCTGTACAGTGGCTGTGAATGCAGTTATAGATCTCCTCTTTGGTAAACTAGGTGTGGTTTGAAATTGGATTGTGGAGGAGGATTCTATTTTACATCAGCTCCTGGCATTTAGAAACTTTCAAATGGCACCAGAGCCTGGATGTGTTACACCCAAAAAACCTGATATGCAGAGAAAAAAATATGTCTACAGTTAGAACCATTGTTTGTCTTCAAGTCCTTACGGTACTGGTTCACCCAGTCAAGGAGGTTGTGGATGCCCCATCCCTGGAGGCATTCAAGGCCAGGCTGGATGTGGCTGGTCTGGTGGTTGGCGACCCTGCACATAGCAGAGGAGTTGAAACTGGATGATCATTGTGGTCCTTTTCAACCCAGGCCATTCTATGATTTTATGATTCTATTATTCTATGAATCAAGCAGAAATTAACTTCAGGATCTTTGAGGCCTTTTAGAAAAATGATGCCTAAACCAGCATATTTCAAAGAAAATTTTGAAGAAAATATTTGTTAAGCTAAACATACGTGTCTTGACACATTGGTGGGATCACGAGGTTCAGAAAGGACCCCCTTGCTTTCTAAACTCCTCCTCAGAGAGAAATGTAGGTGCAGCTAGGCCCAGACGTAGTCAACAATACCTAAGTGATTGTGTACAGCCACTTATCAGTCAATGTTTGTTTGTCAGAGCTCTCTTAAGGACTTTCACTTAAAGGGATTCACAAACATCTGCCTGCTAAGGCCCCCCAGGACTTTTACCAAAACAGGTTTGTCAAAAATAGACAGCATACTGAGGTATCAGATTTGGAATTGCTGCTGATAAATTCACTGCTTGTTTTAGTGCTAATATCTCAAGGCTCAACCCCCTCCTTTGTTCAGGTACGGTGCAAAATAACCACATTAATTACATCTAATTCCTCCTTAATCTGTGATTTTCTGTTTACAGTCATTCTGTATTTTTACACAGCAAGCCTGATGATTTCCTGCAATACTGCAGATGACTTTTCTGGGCTTCTGAAGGAAGGAAAGATTTGAGGCTCAAATATTTGAGTATTTGAATACTGGAATCTTTCTATTCACAGATGTAATGTTAGTAGCTAAGGAAAGTTACATGAATTTCCTTTTCTTAATGAGTATTTTAGTATTGATTTTTTTTTACCACAATGAGAAGCAGACTTAAGAATGACTGCAATGAAAACAGGATAGTTGCTTTTTGTTTTCATAAAAACTTTATAAATCAAACGGAAAATAAATGTGATAATCAACAACATGGCTGTCTAGGCAGAAAAACCCAAAGGAAAGAATACTGAAGACTTGTTCAGTCAAAATTATCTCTTGACACTAACTGGTGCTTTTCTCAAAGAACTTTTAGGGATGGAAGAAATAGAAGAGCAGGCATGGAAACAGCAAATGTTTGTGTTGGCAACTGTCAAAGTTCAGAGGGTCATCATGGGTTTTAATTACCTGTCTGGCCTGATCTGGGATCCCCACCCTGGCTTCCTCTGCACATGGCCCAGGAGCTCTACATATCACAGAATCACAGAATCATTGAATCACAAGGGTTGGAAGGGACCTCAAGAGATCCAACTCCCCTGCTAAAGCCAGTACTCTACAATAGGTAGCACAGGTAGATGTCCAACTGAATTGTGAGTATTTCCATAGAAGGAGATTACTAGCCTCTCTGGGCAGCCTGTTCCAGTGCTTCATCACTCTTACCATAAAGAAATTCTTCCACATGTTAGTACAAAACTTCTTATGTACAAATTTTAGGCCATTATTCTTTGTCCTATCGCTACTTGCCACCAAGAAGAGCCTGGCCTCATCTATCTGCCTCCCACCTGCCTTTCAATATTTATAAACATTTATCAGATCCCTCTCAGTCTTCTTTTCCCCAGGCTGAACAGACCCAGGCTACTCAGCTTTCCTCATAGGGAAGATGCTCCAGGCTTTGTTACCCTCCACTGGACTCCTTCCGGGAGTGCCTCTCTTTTTTGAACTGAGGAGCCCAGAACTGGAAACAGTAATCTAAATGTGACTTTACCAGGCAGACAGAGGGGAATGATCCACCTGCTGGCCGCAGTCTTTTTAATGCATCCCAGGATACCATTGGCATTCTTGGCCACAAGGGCACACTGTTGGCTCATGGCCAACCTGTTGCCTATCAGGACACTCAGTCCTTCTCTCCAGAGCTCCTCTTCAGCAGGTCATCCCCTAACCTGTACTGATGCACGTTGTTATTCCTCCCCAGGTGCAAGACTCTACACGTGCTCTTGTTAAGCCTCAGCAGGCTTCTCCTTGTCCAACTCTCCAGTCTGTCCAAGTCTTGCTGAATGGTAGCACAGCTTTCAGGTGTATCAGCCAGTCTATGCAGCTTTGTGTCATCAGCAAACTTGCTGAAGTTGAACTCTAACCCTTCATCCAAGCTGTTGATGAGGATGTTGAACAAGATCGGACCCAGTGCCAACCCCTTGGGGAACACTGCTAGTTACACACCTCCAATCAGACTCTGCACTGCTGATGATCATAATCTGAGTTCTGCCAGTTCTCAGCCCACCTTACCATCCACTCATCTGTTTCACATTTTCTAAGTTTCATAACAAGGATGTTGTGGGAGACAGTGTCAAACATGTTCCTGAAGTCAAGGCGCACAACACCCACTGCTCTCCCCACATCTACCCAGCCAGTGATGGCATCATGGAAGGCTACCAGGTTAATCAAGTGTGATTTCCCCTTTGTGAATCCATGTTGACTATCCCTAATAACCACCTTCTCTTCCAGTTGCTTGGAGATGACATCCTGAACAAGTTGTTCCAGGGATGGAGATGAGGCTGACTGGCCTGTAGTTTCCCAGATCCTTCTTCTGGCCTTTTTTGAAGACTGGAGTGACACTGGCTATTCTCCAGTCTTCAGGTACTTCTCCCATTTGCCAGGATCATTCAAAGATGATAGAGAGTGATTCAGCAATCACCTCTGCCAGTTTTTCAGCACACATAGGTGCATTCCGTCAGGGCCCATGGATTAGTGTGCATTGGTTTTGGTTACATGCTCTCTGACCAGATCCATCTCAACCAATAGAAAGTCTTCCTTTTCCCACCCTCCCACTCTTACCTCCAGGGTCTTGAATTTCCAAGGGGTAGTCTTAGTACCAAAGACTGAAGCAAAGGTGGTATGCAGAATCACTGCCTTCTCAGTGTCCTATTACCAAGACCCTCACCTCATTTAGTAGGGGACTTATTTTCCCTAGTCTTCCTTTACTGCTGATAAACTTTAAAAACTGCAACCTTTCTTATTTTCCTTTACTTCCTTTGCAAGGTTTAAATCCAAGAGAGCCTTAGCCTTCCTCATTGCATCCCCACAGACCCTGAAAACAGTCCTTTATTATTTACAGGTGAACGGATCAATTTTCCACATTTCATGGACCTTCTTCTTTTCTTTCAGTTTATCCACAAGTTCCTTGCTCATCTACACAGGCCTCTTGCCACTTTTCCCTAATTTCATTCTCTTGGGAGTGCACCAATATGCTGAGGCCACCTAGTCCTATCAGGCTATGATTTGTAAATAGCTAACTCCTGGCTTTGGCTTTTAGGTTGCCTTTGTACCTATCTTGCCTTCAGTTCTGTGTCCCAACTTGTATTCAGCCATCTCCTTGCTCTGGACTTAGAGAACTGCCTGCTGCCACCACACTGAGAACCTGTGTGTGGTCCCCCGTCTTGGTCTCCTTGTGGAGCAGACTAGCTTTCACTTGTCCGTCATCACTGGTGATGCCATAATCCATTTTCAACCTTATAATCTCCTTGGAAAAGAGCTTCTGAAACTCCTTTGTATTCACAGGAAAAGCTGAAATGTGAGATAGAAGATGTGATGGCCTTCTGAAACTTGTAAAGAAGACAAAATTGTGGTGTAAAAAAATAAAGAATACATGCATCCATGAGTCATTGAAAATCCCAACTTAATGATAACACACTGGGGTTCTGCGGTATTTGATGAAGTCTGCATTACCAAAGCAGTAGGGAACTTTTAACATAACAGACTTACCCCTCAAGGGAAGTGACACGGATATTTGGCGATACATCCTATTTCCTTGCGCTCTGTATTTCTTCTTTATGAAGAGTGAGGTCTTGGCCTTGACTGTACCTCTGAACTCCTGAGGCTGGGTGAAGAGCAGCTGTTCAAACAAAGCAAAAATGATGTAAGCTACTGGCACACAGGCGAAAATACAGTGAAGAATTCTGGGTATGTAGGTATACTTTGAGATTTGACATTTTTATAAGGAAAGCAAATGCAAAGGACATCCTAAAATCCTACCTATTAAAAGAATCTTGGTAAGAAATAATCTTGGTAAGTATAGCGCTAGAAATGTCTGACTGTGTTTGTACTATAAAACAAGGTTACCATAACACTTGATTAATGCTATTTGAGTCATACTGCAATTGCAGTACTGTGCAAAGATTTACTGAGCAGTAAAAAAGTCTCATTAGAGATGTGTGAATATTCAGAGCCATATTAATCTCCTTTTAGCTCCAAGCTAGCTTTAAAATCCTTTTCTGAACTTTTTATGGAAAGACGGAAATCCAAATACTTGCTTCTGACTATATTAAGGACATTAAATATTAATGATCAATTTATCTTTTTTTTTTTTTTTTTTTAATCTAAGGTAATAACATTTTTATACTTTTATAATTAGGAAAAAAAAAAAAAAAAAGGACTAAAAGAAAGCTTTTAAATTACCAATTTGTAGTGTCTATTTCTGTTCAATTATTTGGTATGTGAAGGTTTTTAGTTTTGTTTTGTTTGCTTGTTTGTTTTGCATTGTTTTCTGAAATACTTCTTAAGTACTTCAATATAAATTGAGTATTGGAAATCTTTTACTTCTAAGATGATGAGAACATTTTCTTCCATCTTTGGGAACTGAAGGGAGAAAAATAATGTAAATGTGGACTCTGGTACACACGTTTCAATCTAAACTTTTGCAGAGGGCTAAGGACAAATTCAGATCACCTATGATAATTTTCAGTAATCTCCAGATTACCATAAACTACTGGTTTCTTCATAACTAATGAATACGCAGGTTTCTACATCTTATCATAGAGGGCTTGTTGGCAATTATTTATAGGCTTTACATACTATAGTGAATATCTTTTCACCTTCTTATTCCCCCATAACCTATGACAAGCCCTTTTCACAGTCAGATGAATCTGCATCTTCAGGGAAGTTGGATAAGATACAACCTTCCTGGACCAATTTGAAATGGAGGCTTGAGATCACCATGTGTTTTGAGGAAATCACTCAGATTTTATCCCAAGAGCCTGGAACTAGATACAACTTTCTATATCTTAACATTTGTTGACAGCAGATAGTGTCAGCATCTAGTGAAATATACAAAATCATTTCATGATTAAACTCAAATTTTTATAAAAGAGATCCTCAGTTGAGTTAGTTAATTTTGAAATCCCCTAACCACTGTTCAACTTGAGTGAAAAAATACTAATATTTAGTTAAGACACAAAGAAGGCTATTCCACATGACCAGACTGTGGTGAAAACTTATTATTAGTTTAAGAACCCACCCCCCCCCCCCAAAAAAAAAATAAATAAATAAAAATAAAAACAAGCAAACAAACAAAAGCCACTGAATTTGTTTCTGAAGTAAAAATGAGTTTTCACCTGGTCACTTGTGAGAAAAAGGATTAATTGAGCATGTGTCTGTTTCCTCTGCCTGAGCCAACATGCTCTTTTAAACCAAATTTGTTAGACACGTAGTTCACATAGTCAATTTCTAGAAGCTTCTTGAAAACAGAAACACAGAGAGAGAATAGTGAAAAGTGAAATATCCTATTAACTTGTGGATGCTGAAATGTTCACCTGTCTTCTAAATAAGGGAAAATTTTTGTCTGAACTTCACATATTTTTGGCTACAAGCCATCAAACTTGCATGAGCAGGAAAACCAGGTTTTACTTTTCTTTTATGGATTCACTTGGTTGTAGATCCTCGTGCTCTATCTAAAAGTGGATCTAATTTCTAAAGAAAATGCCCGGATACTCTCAGCGCTGTCCTACGTTTTACCAATAAAGAATTTTTTTGTCTGAATATTCTTAAATCTTTATTAGAGGGTATTTTCCATGAAGACTCCCCCCTCTCTATTCCTACTTCTTTTCTTACACAGTGTCTATTACAGTAGAAGAAGACATTTGTGAAGAAAGAGAATTTGGTGAAGTGCAGGGGTGAGGGAAGCTTAACTGAGAGCACTGAGTGGGAGAAGAAAATGGCACAAAGCTATTCTGCCTTTCCAAGGAAAATCTTTTCCTCAGTTTCACTGCCATCCTTTGCTCCCTTAGACATTACAGTCACACATGCAGCTTTCTCCAAGATATTTCCCCAGCACTGCCGATGTTTATATAAACCAAATGTTCTGTAATACCTACGTGACACACAGTGCCTGTTGGAGTCAACAGTAATGAGCAGTCTGTACCAGACAGATATGAAGGCCTTTTTGTAAAACATTAATACAGTTTCCAAATCAAGGCCTTTTTGTAAAATATTAATACAGTCTCCAAATCTGACTGCTGCTGATAAGCAGCCATACTCAGAGATCTGAAATCAGAGAAGCTGGTGAGTACGTCGGAGTTGGCTGTGACATTCTCCCTACTTCTTTGTTGGTGTTTACGACTGAATTGAAGACATAAGTAGAGCAGAAAATCATGTTGTTTATTCTTGGAATCAGTATTCCATTTTCCTGAACAACAACCATAAAAGATGCGTTTCTTATTCTCTCTGTTAGCTTTTCTTCAGTGTCAAAGCCAGCTGTAAATTGTCTGTAAAAACAAAGAGCTCCTAACCAGTAAGCCTAAAAATGACTGTTTGTAGACTCTCTAGTGTGCTTGTCTACTGCCAGGAACACTTCCTCCAAGTTTCTTTACCTACTCCCTCTGGTTTTGTCTGTAGAGTTAATGTACAACAGAGCATTTGTAGTCATACTTTTAAATTTTTAATTCTTTTTTTTCCCCTTGGCAATGGCATTAAGGAGTGTTTGCTTTAAAATGCTAAAAATGAGATTTTAAATGATACCAGTCTAAATCCCGAAGCCAACTAATTTTTATTTCCCCCCCCCCCCCCCCAAAATAAAGAGTAAAATGAGTTTTACAATAAACAACTTTAAAAATCTATCTTTGTACAGTGCACCTACCCTCACCCTCCCCAAAAGATTACCGCTTTCATTTTCTTGTCTGCATGGGTCATCTTTAAACATTTTTTCCAATGTATGCTAAGATTCACGTGAGAAAATATTTGTATACTAATTTCAATAGAAATCATTTGTGTCTTTGCTAATTATTTTTATCATCATATTAGCAGTATTCTAGTAAAAATAATCCACAAAATCTGTAAAATACTCTGCCCTCATGAAGTCCCATCTGGAGTACTGTACGCAGGCCTGGGGACCCCAGCACAAGAAAGATGTGGAACTATTGGAGCGGGTCCAGAAGAGAACACAAAGATGATCATAGGGCTGAATCTCCTCTTATGAGAAAAGGCTGAGGGAGCTGGGATTGTTTAGCATGGAGAAGGCTCCAGGGAGACCTCATTGTGGCCCTCCAGTACTAGCGGGGATCTTATTAAAAAAGGATGGAAGGCTGATTTTTTACAGTCTGAAAGTGATAGGACAAGTGAGAATGGTTTTAAACTAAAGAAGGTGAGATTTAGGCTAGATTTTAGGAGAAAACTACTTAGAGAACATCATTGAGAAGCTGGCACAGCTGCCCAGAGAAGCTGTGGTGCCCCATCCCTGGAGGCGCTCAAGGCCAGGTTGGATGGGGCCCTGGGCAGCTTGAGCTGGTGGGGGGCAGCCCTGCCCATGGCAGGGGTTGGGGCTGGGTGGGCTTTGAGGTCCCTCCTTTCAACCTAAACTATTTTGTGATTCTATGATGATAAGTGTCTTTATACATAAATTGTGTCCATTTCACCCTCGTTCTCTCCACTCCTACTTTAAAATTAGAATTCCTATATGTGGCTAATTTTTAAATGAGCAAAAATTTTATGATAAAAATGTTACTTTAATATTATGTTTTTGAAAGGTAAGCTATTCAGAAATACTAGAAAGTATTGGGAAAGGCAGCTAAATCCAGTATTTTGCATATTTGCAAGACAGAACAGCACATGCAGTAGTGTTCTAAATGTTTTATCCGTATCTTCGGAAAAAGGGATTTGTATTCCACCACTGAACCAATGCAATGATTGAACTACTTCAATCAAAAACATGTGAAGAACCTCTTAAAAAGAAGGGTATCTTACTATTGTATCGCTGTCAGCTTAAACCAAAAATGAACTATGGATTCCCAATTAAAATTTATGAATTCTAGGAAACTTTCTACTTCCAATGAAGATCATTCATCTGATACTTGTAAATGTTTTGAACATAACTTGTTGTGTATCACGGTATTGTTCAGCACAAATATAGAAATGTTAGGCCAGGTGAAATAATTGGAAATAATTGAATATTCTGCAGACTCAGCGACAAACATTGTATGACCCTTGCCCTACCTCAGTCCTTTAATACAAAAAAAAAAAAAAAAAAAGGCACCAAGTATTTTCAATACAGCATGTCTCCCTGTTTCCAAATCTCAAGCATAAGCTGCATTACAAAGTGACCTTCACTATAATCTTTGTAACAAAATGGAGCTCTGGGAATTTTCACACAGCAGTACGATTCTCAGAGTCCTTGACTGTCATGGGATTCATGTGTTAGCATTTTCACAGGAATTTCCCAGATTGCCTTGCTGGTATTTACCATTGAGCCATGGAGTGAGGCATTGAGGAGGTGGGGGCCAGGGAAAAAGCATTTCCTTTCAGCACATTTACAGCTATTTTTTCAATCTCAGTGTATGTGTTTTGGAGGCAGGAGAAGGTGAGGGAACTCAAGACTGTTGTCTTAAATGAAATTCCAATCAGTCTAAAGGCTGACTCTAGACAGCCATTAACTTGCAGGTGTGCCCAAGCAAAATGTGCAGCTTGCTTAAACAGATGGAAGCCAGGCTATGAGTGTGCAACTCTGAAAGGAGAAGGACAAACGGATTTGTCAATGCAAACATATTTAGGTGTTCATACATAAATTTAGATGAGAAGCAATGAGGTTTTTGGCCACAGCAGTTTCAAATATGAAAACAGGTACTGTACTTAAATGAATATGTATCAGGAGACCTCATTTAGACAGCAAAATCTGACACTCACAGAAACCTTTCTTGTAAAATCCCTGTAAAGTGTCACATTTGGCACTACCTGTGCATAACGTCCCACCATTGGAACATAAATTATAAAACTGATATAATCTCCTGGCTTTTGGCTGCCACTAGCCCTAAATTTCAATTCTTATGATATGATTCTCATTTTTGAGATTGCAGTAAGAATCCTTGAACCTGCAAGTGAAACTGAATGGCTGCCACTGATTAAGAACTCAGTCTCAAATCACTTATACAAAAAGAAATCTGATTCTCAGCTTACTGCTACCTCATCTATCTGATTAAATTCATAAATCAAGTACTTCAGTTTCTTTATTAGATGGGAGGTCCACAACTAGCACAAGCATAAAGAAATTTGAGAAGAATTTATTAAAAAACAACATAAAAAATACTGATAGTAGGTGCATTATGCATAGTGATGGGACTAGGAATACTGCTTTTTGTCTAGGTGTGTGATTTCTACAAATATGAGTGAGGCTATCCAAAGAAAATCCCAATAAAATGAAGATTACCTACATTTTTCAGATGAAAAAACTCAGAATTGGACTCTGTGAATTGGACAGTTTTGTAGAGGAGGTATGCTGCAGAGTTGAGGACTGAATAAAAACCTGAATTTCAGACAAATACATTAGTCACAAGCACATTCATAATCAGAAGATCCTGCTTTAAATAGCATTTGTACTTGTAAATTTCTTTCCCATAAAAATGAACTGAAGAAGGAAATGAGTGCAAAATGAATTACTGAAATAGATTTCTTATAGTAAATTCAATGTAGGAAGGATATGGTTATTTCAGAATGAACTGATTTTAACCTACGGTGTAGTAACTGGACACTTCAATATACTCTTGCCAGTTCTCATGTACTTTGGATGGAAAATGAGGTCAATACAAGGTGTTCTTAAATATCCGTTTGTTTTTTATTACACATCAGCCAAATGACGCAGTGGATTTCCTTCTACAACATGGTTGACTGGTCTTTCTCTGAAATCGTGAAAACATTACTTCTCATCAGACTTTCAAGTAAGCAAACAGGAAGTTTATATTTGCATTACTAGCTACCAAAATGTAGCGAAGTAAAATGAATATTCTGTCTGTGATAGTTGATGAAATAAAACTTTTAAGATGTTTTAACTCTGTTCTCTTTGGTGTTTTTTTTCTCCCCAGACTGCAGCTTAAAACGTCAGATACTTCACGTAGGAAATATTTTTTTTTTTTTTTTTGAAGTCTAGAAATGAAAATTATATTTCTAATTACCAGGTAGCAGCTGGAGATATCATCTTAAAGGAGAACACTTGAAATCCCTTGATAATATTTGTCAAAAGTTTAGCCAAATGGAAATTTTTTATTTGGCTTAAACACTTAACTGATGAAACAACGTTTCCACAACATCTGTGAGTAAAACACTCTGAACTTTTTTGGGGATTTGAGTAACTTGCTTTTAGACCCATATTCTGTGGGCAGACTGTGGCTTCAAACCGTTGCACATGTCAAAGACTGGAGGAGTTCATCACGGAGAAACTTTGCAATAGTAGCTCCTGGAAATGAAACTCTGAGTCTCCTCTGAGTGTATTACTCTTAATCATTGACAGCTGTGCAACCTCCTTTTTGGTGCTTTAAATCCTCAGTCTGGAGGCAGTGTTGTCCAAGGACTGAAGCCACAATACCCAGCTCTGGCTCCAACTGTTTTTGGCTTTGTGACCTTGAGATAATGCTTCCCTTCTGCTTAAATTCATATATTCCTTGTGTTTTCAGCTATTGTGAGATTTCTGGAATCATTCTGTGAGCCAGCCTAAGTGACAGGTCTGGAGGTCTGCTACTTTAAAAAAAAAAAAAAAAAAAAAAAAACCATGAAAGAATGCCCATCAGTACTAGGATTCTCCTTTTAGACACCACATCATAGAAACCTAGAGTGTATATTTACTTTTGGAGAGCACACAAGTAGTTGACTGATAAGGCGGAAACTTAATACATTTCCCTATGACTGTGTAATTTTTTGAAGGATATATTTGAGGAAGAAATATTGCTTGCTATTGTCTCTTACCTGTTCATTCACACTCATCTGACTCCTCTGACATGTTTGCTTCTCAATTAGTTTGTTCTTTCCAATATCACCAGTGCTATAGAGGCTTCTGTTTAGTTTTGTTTACTTAATTCTTTTTCATTGTACATCTCTTTGTGAAATGCAGAAAAGTTAAAGTGTGTAGTCTTGAGCCAGCATTCTCCTACTCATCTCTCAGTACAAAAAGGAAAGGCAATATGGTAGAGTATATTACTTATTATAAAGAATATTACAAAGAATAAGAATACTTATTATAAAGAATATTACACTTTGGCTCAAGATTAATTATTTTTTCTGACCCAGCATCGCTTGACTGTGTGAAGCTGGTTAAACCACTTTATCTGCTTCTGCTCATCTCACTGCTTATCTGTTTTATGTCCTTGAATCATATTTTGAGACAGTAGCATTCTCTTAGCAATCGTCTGGGGCTAGTAGAACGTAATCCACCTGAACTGGAACTCTACTACTGTGACAGTAGTTCAAATAATAATGCCAATATAGTTTTTGTTTGCTGTACTGCAAGAGCAAAATTTTGATTATTTATACAATTATTTTGCCTATGATGTCTACAAATCTATAGGAAGACATCTCCTTTTCTTGAACATCTGACTCTCCGTAAAGAAGCTCCTTCCATTTATTCGTCTCTGGTGATCCTATACTAACTTTGCAGAGAGGATGTGTTTCTGCCTGTCAGAGTTTGCATGACGCTTGAAATGATTATATCTTTTGTCATGAGCCCCGAGATTCCCCAGCTTTCAGCTGTTCTTCCTAACTTTGGGAATTTTTCTTGGCTGAGCGACCAGCCAAGAAAGACTTGAAGTACTATTCCTGTGATCTAATCACAGGCGTTCCTTCCTATTTATTTCAGCTTGATCTCAGCTCTTTTCAAATTGCTTTGCAAACTAATGTTGGAAACTGAAAGCAGGGATAAAGACTGGTGATCCATATGTGCCCCTTGCAAATGCATACCATTTGCTGATATTAATCTTCCACCTGATGATCTTTCATGTGAACTCTTGCAACTTAAATGATCCATATGGAATTACTAGTTTATTCTATGTATTGTATTCAGTACTGCCAGGTTTGCATCTTCCTTCAATGGTCCTTTACCAAAAGTTTTCGAAGAATAAACAACATTAGGTTTGAATAAATAGTATGTTTATTAATCCAGAAAAACACATATAATATGAACTAGATAGACCTGAGTTTGAACATCTTGCCTTCGTTTCTTTATTGGAGTGCCGCATGAACAACTTTGTATAATACTACAAACCTTGGGTCACCGAAAGTGCATTGAAGATTATTTTTCTCACTTTTCTGTTACATTCCAGTTTCAATAGATCTTTTTTGGAACACAACGTACAATAAGATCAGAGAGGAGTAGAGAAGGAGTGATTTCAAATATTTTCATGCAGTGGGAAATCTTTTCCTACTTGTATTCAGGCAAAATGAAGATTTCTCACACTTGTCTTCAGTGCATATATTAATAACTAAACAGAAAAGCAGCAGTGAAGTCTGTGTTTATCCTATTTCCTCCACCTGCACTGAGTAGCCACACTATGTAACACTGAATATGCTGGGAAAGAGATTGCTGGGAAAGTGGTAGAATCATATTTGCACATCATTGTGGAGCAAGTTAAGATACTGGACTTCAAATCACTTTACAGCTTTGGGGAAAATAAATTTTCCTTTCTATGTTGGCAATCAATTTTCATGTGTGTGGTTTTCTTCTTTGTTTCTTTTTCAGAAATCCCAGAAGAGACTTTTAAATCCAAGTAAGTTTGAAGCCACTTGAACTTTTGTAACGCTCACTCCAGCACTCATTTGCACTGAACGCAGAAGTCTGAGGCAAGAATGAGTAGAGACTAAAAAGCACCACAGGTCTAAGCCAGAAGCTTTGAACTCAGGTACGAATGAATCACTTCCAAATAATCTGGCCCACACAATGGAATATTTCCTGTCTGCATGAATTACATACTGCTTGGGTGGGCTTACGAATGGTGAGAAAATACAAGGATTGAAATAAATAAATAAATCATTTTTCCTCTTGAATCAGTGAGGCAATCCAGTATGCTTTGCTTTAGCAAACATCCTCATTATCGCCCATTTTGTACCAGATGCATCACAGCTATCATTTTATCTTGTCCTGTTAGTATTCACATAGTAGATAGAAAAGAAAGAACAAAACATACCTTTCAAAGGTTTTCCATTCAAATGTGTTACTTGAATGTCTGCAAACATTAAGTGGGCTTTAGGGAGGGGGAACTAAACACTTGCAGCAACTCAGCAAATAGAAAGAACAATATATAATCTTTCAAAGTTTTCCTGTTTAAGTGTGTTACCTGTATGTCTGTAAATATAAGCTGGAGGTTAGGGAGGGGAACTAAATGCTTGTGGGAACTTAAAATCTTCATGTGTCTGGACACAGAATAATTGCCTCTTGACAAGAGTAAGAAAGAAATTTTCTGCTCTCTACATGCTGACCCCTATTGTACATGCAATGTTTGGATGGAGTTAACTGCTGTGTGCAGCAGGACAACATTTTAGTAAAGAGCATCTTCTCGTTGCTCAGTTGTGCAGTCCAACACTGGTGATTCTAGGTGATTCAGACCATTACACGGATTTCTTCAAGATATATGGTTGCAAGAGGAAAATCTTTATTTTGCAAAAGGGGAAATGTGTTTTCCTTAATGCTAAAACTGAATTACCTTCTGTGACTCACTTTCAGCGACTCACTTTCAGCATGTTTGCTCTGGTGAAAAGGTGAAATTTCCCAGCAGCCTGCTGGCACCAGAGCAAGATGTGTTATCCACACATTGCGCAAGTTAGTGATGGGCACTTGGATTACCCTACAGCAGATACATAGGCACCTAATTCTCCCCGAAAGCTGTTCTGTTGCCTTCCTATGATACCTGGCTTCTCCTGTCCAAAAGCACAAGATAAATTTAAAATCATCTTCCCACAGTGGGGACAAGTCTCCAGAGTCACTCAGTCACTCACCACTAACAGAGGAGGTCCACTGCACTAGTTTCCAAGTGAATAGCTTGAAGTCAATTTCTTAAATTTCTTGAATTAAGGATACAGATGAGCTCATTACATCCTTAATGAAATCAGGCCTGTGATCCCTGAGGCTCCACACCATAATATTATCATTTATTATTTTTGAGCTAAAATTTACTGTAACTAAATAATTTTTATCCAAGATTAAAAAAAAAAAAAATCAATTCCTCATGTAACCCCATGAAGTTCATTGGAGTTGCACCAAGCATGACTTTGGCCCACTATATGTTTTCTCTGAAGATGTGAATCATCCCAACTACAACTTCAGTGACTTCACATTT
The DNA here is from genome assembly GCA_030625065.1 of Alectoris magna. Classification (NCBI taxonomy): domain Eukaryota; kingdom Metazoa; phylum Chordata; class Aves; order Galliformes; family Phasianidae; genus Alectoris; species Alectoris magna. Next base: position 93,143,033 of record CM060560.1, read on the forward strand.
TGAACAACAGATTGATGCAGGCAATTTTACAAAACCTCAGCAGCCACCCTCAAAAATTTCCATAGCTGCCTTTTTTTGAAACCACATAAATGTACTGCAATTGTTTGGAATGAAACATGAGGCCACAAAACTAACATACCAATTCCTTAAGCATCAGATTTTAAGGCACCGCTTAGAATTAAAGCTTCTGGCAGTAGCTTTTCCCTAAAAGAAAAAGCCTCTTGTTCCTAGGACTTATTATTATGACTTTGAATGTGATCTGTCAAGTCCTCTATCTGCATCACTCTTCTTCAACCTGTACAGATTTGATCCTAGCATTGTGAATAAGTCCTTGTTCATTGTATTCCATTTGTTCAGTCTGACTTCCCAGAACACACAAGTTGCAGTTAAAAATGTAAAATTCTGTGCCAACATGTAAATTTGATTTTGTGGTTACATAAATTTACAATAGCTTTGTTACAGTGCATCATTTAGGCTGTCTGGGTCTAAACAGATTTCTCTTTTCCTATATCTGTATCAAAACACTTGAAGTTAATTTTCATTGTGAGTGACATGATCATCAGGCTTACTTTGGTATGTTGATATGTATGATAACATGGTTCTTCTTATTGTAAGTATTTAATCTCTATCAAAAATAACTTGAGTTGATTTTGAAGTGAATCAGGACAATATAATCTCTGACTTGCTGGGAAGCGTGTGCTCAGGTTAGGCCTCTGAGCACAGATCCTGTCCTTCTTCAGAAGTACAAGTGAACACCAAAATCTTGAAAACTTACTTTTAGCACTGTTGAAATGTATATCTGTATTATAACAATTCACCAAAAGCAGAAGTTGACACACTAATACCAATGCATATAATAGTCTGTATTTTGAGTCTAATTGTTGTAATTTTTCGAATTAACTAACAATTTGTCCAAGTTATCTATTTCAGTCTCTTTAATTCTAGAATGGATCCACTAAGACTGTTCTTTCTAAACTTAGCTGTTAAATTTTTATAAAAGCCTACCTATACTGCCAGGAACAACTTGCTTATGTCTGGTTTCTAACAAGATAAGCATATGGGGAATGGAAAACTGAATCAGTTGAACAATGTAGAAAAAAAAAAAAATGTTACCACTGGCTGTAAACAAAATTAGGTACATCATTCATAAGTTTGAACTCCATCCCTAATGAGTCTCTAGCTCCATTTATATAATGGTAATGTAGATTTTCTAGCCTCTTTCTAGCTGTCTTGCTCCAATTTATAGAAGGGAGAAGAGGTTCTTTGGTATATGTATACCTGGCAAGAGATTAAGAAACAAAGGTTCAAACATTGCCCGACCAGTTTATTACAAACCTTAATCAGGGAGATGGAGAAGGGAAGGTGGGCAATAGAAAAGATAGAAAGAGGCAAGAATTGCATAAAGTGGGGATAGTCACACCAGGATCCCACAGAGGTGCTGTTGCAAGATGTTCCAATGGTCCGATGCAGAAGTGCAGGGGGGCGGGAGAACAGCAGCAGCATGGCCAGCCTTGGGCAGCAAGCGTGTAGCAAGAAGCCACAGGGTAAGTCCAGGAACAGGCAGCAGGATTCAGGTAGCAGGCCTGGGAGAGCCCATCAATGAGCAGGACTTCCGCAGTGAGGGATCTGATGACAGACACCTTCTTGTTCTTCTTCAGCATACAAGCATCACATTATGAGGAATCTGGTGTCAGAAACCCTGTTGTTCTTCTTCAGCATGCAGGTCTCACACTGTAAGGAATCTGATGTCAGAAACCCCACTGCATGGTTGCTGATCCCTCTTTTATCCTCCCTTTTCGCTGCCTGCATGACATCCCTGGGTGCACCCCCTGAGATGGCCATCTTCCTCAAGATAAGCCCACACAAAAGACTTCTTCCTGGCCAGTCATCTGCAGCATCTCTCTTCCTTGTTGCCCCTGGCCTAGTCCATCTGTGTCCCTCAGACAAAGGATTTCTCAACCCTTGCCCAGGACTTACATTGTTTACGTGTATCCTTCAGCAAGCTTTGAGTCAATGGTATAAAAGAATAATCTTACACTAGCTGACCTATGTAGGTTTCAAGCTGTCTAGTGCCTGAGTTTATTCTTCGTTCTGAGAATGAAGAACACCTAGCTTTAATGAATTAATGAATTTCAAGGTTCACAAATAGCACCTTATCAAAAGCATATCTTGCCAAATGATAGTCATTAGAACTTGACCTCAACTACAAATATAAGAGAAAAATAAGGAAGATCTTTAGACTTACTTTCCTAATGTGACGGATATCTTCATCAGAAAGAAATGTTCTAACTTAAGCATGGAAATGATGGACATAAGAATGTGAAAAATGAAACACTTTGTTTTAGAAAATAATACATTACAGAAATGAAGAAACAAACACTTCAAAAGCAATTAAAAATATCTCAATAGAAGAGTAGTTTGAAAAATGACATTAGTTATTCAGAAAAAAGAACAAAAAAAAAAAAAAAACCACCAGAATACTTGTTTGTAGAAATAATAACTGTTTACCCATGGAAAAGGCTAAATAAATAAATAAATAAAATCACTAAACTCAGCTTCTTGAAAAGTTCATCTCTTCTTCTTGATATATTGATGAAAATCATAACAAATCTCTGTATCAAAAACATATGTTGTTATACTGAATGAAAAAAAAAGATTACAGTTTTCAGATGAAACCAGTATCTGCATGAAAATAAATGCCTCCCTTCCTCTCTTACTTTGAAGATACAGTGAATAAAACACTAAAATTCTACCAGATTATCACAACAACACTACAGCTCTTCTGTAAGTAACTATTACAACTGCACCATCTGTTGATAACTGACTTTCCAGGCATAAGCCAATGCTTAGTAATTCTTAGATAGATCAAGATGCTTTTGTCTCTACGGAGCATTTTATGTAAGTAGAAAGTCTAATGGATCTCTTTTTATTTTCAGGAAAAAAAAAAAAATAATTGTTACCTACTGTATAACCCATGAACAAACAGACATATAACCAGTATGTATACAGAGAAGTTAGGCTGGAAAAAAAAAGGGATAAACAGAAATGAATGGAAAGCTTACCCATATCTCAGGCTTGCTGAAAAATCCTCCAAGAGGACCAATCTCAAGAAAGAGATCTGCTTGCTGTGGCAGTCAGCCCTTAGATGGGGTCTAAGAGAGGCGTAGCCAGGCTCCACCCCTTCCGGTCACACAGCTGAATTGCCTTCACCTGCGCTCCCTCAGCTGACTCATTGCTCACCTCAGGTGGTCAATCAGAGGTCCAGGCCATGATTCAACAGTTCCCACACACCTACAGTAAAAGCTGTCCAGTAATAGTTCATTAAGCTATAATTTAGTTGCACAATAATCGTTTTGTTTCTGAAAGAAAGTCTTTAATTCAGAGGAATTCTGATTCAAAATAAGTCCCAGAAAGTTCCTTCTGGAGGGCAAATCTTTTTTTTTTCCCTTGACAGTCATGTATTTGAAACTATTCTTGTGTATTCATCTTTGTTCCTGTAAAGAAATAGTAATATAATTCAGCGCTCCTTGGTCAGTCTTTCAATATGTGGTGAATCATAGTTAAAATTATTTAAAAGAATATTAATGAGAAAGAAGAGCATTATTAGAATTACTTGAGATATTCTCCATGGATTCAGAAGAAATTACGAGAAATGTATGTCACAGCCCATTTATATGCTGAAGTCTATTCATTAAGAGTCATGACAAAGGAACCCTGATGCACTTCGGCAAACTGGGGGGTGAGAAACAGTGTCTTTATCTCACAGATTAAATAAGTGATATTTTATATTTTAAGGTGAAATTTGCTCTGTATGGCTTCCTCCTCCAGTTCTTATTTAAATTAAAAAAAAAAAAAAAAGTTACATAATTTAGATTATTGTATAACCATGTCACAGTACAATCACTATATACTTTAAAACTTATTTTTTGGTAAGAAAGTAACGTTAAGGATTTCGTTTTTTCAGAATACTTTCACAGTACAAAAATATCACAGATTTGAAAGCAGCATAACTAATTTGGGCCTATATTTTAATGAGCCCATATTATTATATGTTTAAGATACTATATTTTTTAACCTCTTCTTTAGGCATTTTTTAGTATCCTCGATGTAATGACTTTCCCCCCAACTGAAATAAGTAGATTTATGTATATTTTTCTTAGTTCCTTAAAAAACTGTTATTTTTTGCTATATTTTAATTAAAAAATTATTTACTCCCTTCAAAGAATGATATAAACAAAATATAATTTTGATATAGAACTGCCAAAGTTTTCCAAGACCTTTTGATATTTATATTGCATACAGAAATTACTATAAATGTCTTTTTAAAAGTTTGAGTTTAGAATCAAGGACTTGCTGAATCATAGAATCCCTGGAGTTGGAAGGGACCTTTAAAGGCCATCTAGTCTAACCCCCCTGCAACAAGCAGGGAAACCACAGCTAGATCATGTTACCGAAGGCCTGATCCAGCCTCACCCTGAAAGTCTCCAGTGACTCGACGTCAACCAGAACACTAGGCAACCTGTTCCAGTGCCTCACCACCCTCACTGTAAAAGGCTATTTCTTATATCTATTTTACTAGCTTTCCTTCTGCTTCATTCAGTATAAGAAAGACAACACAGGTCATGTATTCAATGACATAGAATCATAGAATCATAGAATGTCCTGGGTTGAAAAGGACCACAGTGATCACCCAGTTTCAACCCCTCTGCTATGTGCAGGGTTGCAAACCACCAGACCAGGCTGCCCAGAACCACGTCCAGCCTGGCCTTGAATGCCTCCAGGGATGGGGCATCCCCAACCTCTTTAGGCAACCTGTTCCAGTGCGTCACCACCCTCTGACTGAAAAACTTCCTTCTAATATCTAACCTAAACCTCCCTGTCTTAGTTTAAAACCATTCCCCCTTGTCCTATCACTATCCACCCTTGTAAACATCCGTTCCCCCTCCTGTTTATATGCTCCCTTCAAGCATTGGAAGGCCACAATGACGTCTCCCCAGAACCTTCTCTTCTCCAAGCTCAACAAGCCCAGTTCCCTCAACCTTTCTTCATAGGAGAGGTGCTCCAGGCCTCTGATCATCTTAGTGGCTCTCCTCAGGACACGCTCTAAGAACTCCATGTCCTTCCTGTACTGGGGTCCCCAGGCCTGGATGCAGTACTCCAGATGGGGCCTCACAGGAGCTGAGAAGAGGGGGACAATCACCTCTCTCTCCCTGCTGGCCACACCGTTTTTAATGCAGCCCAGAACATAGTTGGCCTTCCGGGCTGCAAGTGCACGCTGCTGGCTCATTTCCAACTGGACCCCTAAGTCCTTCTCTGCAGGGCTGCTCTCAAGGAGATCTTCCCTGTTTGTTTAAATACCTGGGATTGCCCCGACACAATTGTATAGAAATATTTAAACATATTTAAACATAACAGTATAGAAGTCTTTAAAGTGTTCCTTATTAGCCTAACTTTAAAATTCAAGCACTACTACTTAGATGTAGTCCTATTTTTTAAATTATTGCTGCCGTTTATCCAAATAGTATGTTAGAATTGCAAGTCGTAGATTCAGAATTTAGTTAACACTAAGCTCACTGCATGAGCATGTTTCATTTTTCCTTCCTTTGCTTTTTTCACCTTCCAGTCTCCTCTCCCCATTGCTTCCTTTTCTCAGTGTCCTTCTCCCAACAAAAGAAACACAGGTATTTCTTTGAGCCCTTGAGTTTCCACTCCTCCTGCTAAGGATCAACATCTGTAGCAGAAGACATGCTTGTTTATGCTCTAATTTTGTGCATTTCTAGTGTTACAGTGTCACATGCAGCTGGAGGACGATTACAGGTGATTCAGAAAAAAACTTAGAAAACGTATCAACCAAATTAATGTTTCTATTACCTTACCTGAGAACAGGTATTTTCTAGGTTTAAACTGTATCAGAATTTGAGACCAATTTTTATAGGTAGAAGGGCAAGTGTGTTTCTGACTTGGTGGTATCATGGCCATTGCCAAGGGCTTCCTTCATTCCATAAAGGTAGTGGAGTTTTTGCATAATTTGAAAATTGGAGGCGGCAAAAGAAGTGTTGTTGAAGGAATTGTATGATCACTAGTTGTAAGACATGTTAGCGTCAAAAACAGTTTTCGTGTCTATTCAATTAAAGGCTTCTAGACCCATAAAATTTGCAATTGCTCTGTTTCAGTTAAAGGAAGATGGAGATAATTAAAATATTTCTAATAAAGCTATTGAGATAAAACCCTATGTTTTACATTGAAATTTACAGATAACAGATTATGAATTATGTGTATGATTTTCCCACTCTTTCATTACATATGATAAACTTGATGTTCATTGCATATAATTGCACATACAAGCATTTCTGTGTTTGGGAGAATATGAAGTATTACATTTTTTCAAAGCAATTTATTCTATTCAATAATTTTAGCAAATAGACAATTTTTAGTAGATTGGAAGAACATAACTGCCTCTCCAGTATTGTCGTCTTTGCTGAAAGGATGGAAAATGCTCCCTCTTTTTCAGGTCTTCTGGTATGCAGTACATCCTTTGAGAGTTATAGATTCAGATAACCTTTTGCAAGTGCATTCTTTATTCAGTAATGATTTTCATCTCGTGCTTGGGTTTCCATAGCCAGTGACAACCTCTGGCCTTGTCCTTGAATTCCTAGGGCAACTGAATGCCAAGGCAGGTTACAGCACTAACTGCCAATCTGGGTGTCACCTAGAGGGCTCTTCAGCTCTCTCTGAGTAGTCAGCACTGAGATGACTCCACAAGCACAAGAAGACTGCAGTTCTCATGGCTGTGTTTCTTACAGACAGTGGATGAAAAGAACAGTGGGATACATGCTTGCTCTTTTCTTACCCTGACATGAGTAGAATGGAAAGTGTTGTAGAGTACTCAGTCATCATTAGCAGCCAGTGAGTGTTGCTGCAACATTAGACATGAGATAGTGTGGATCTTCTTGAAGTATTACAGTCACAGTTCTTAGCTTTAGTAGTTCACACCCAACCCCCTGTGTAACTCTCCAGGATGCAAATGTGATGGGAATTTCTGAATTTCAGTAATACCTCAAAAACACTAGGATAGGTTGTAATGCATAACTAGGGCCCACTGAGAAAATTTTGATTGCTTTTTCTCGATGAAGTAAAAAAGAACTGCCTTGAGGGCCCCATTATAATGATATCCATCAGATGTTAAAGAAATTAGATCAGAAGGAAAGAGGGTGGTAACACTAGTACTAAACATGTTGCCAGTCCAAATGGATTCACAACAGCTGCAAGCTAAACATTATTCACACTCTTAAGGCCTTGTAGTACTTTTCAAATATGTCAAGTTTTCCAGTTCTTAAGAGTCAGTTCATCTGCCATTTGGTTCCTACTTACACTAGAGACAGTTTGATTCATCATTAAATTATCATCAAGCTGTAATACTGAGGGGATTATAAATAACTATATATATACACACACACACATACAAACATGTAGTTGCTTTCTCAAGTATATATATAATTTTAAAAGCCACACAGATCAGTAGAAAATTAAATATAAAGGCCAAAACAGATGTATATGATGTTATTTATTCTGTACTTATGGACAGCTCCATGGACCTCCCTTGTAAAAATATAACTAAATTATCTAAATTAGAAGACATTCCTATTTTACCAAACAGTATGCAGTTTTAGATGTGGCAGATCCATCTGGATTAATCTTAAATTTTCCTTGACACTGTAATTTTTAACCATTTAATTCTAATATGATAATTCTGAGAGCGGAGATTTTCTTCCAGGGCATGCTTCTGCACTACGCTGAAGTTTGTTAGCATTAGTTGAATAAATTATATGCTAAAGGAAATATGTTCTGGCAGAAGACTAGTTTTATTTGATCTCATTATTTTCTAGATTCTTATAATAGATTACAGTTTAATGTTAGATTATTTTGTACATTGACTGGAAAATGTAGATTTAACACAGCTGTGTTTACCTGAAGCTTTACACCAAGGTTTATACAGTGCATTTGCAGATAATTGGCCATCTTAAAAAAAAAAAAAAAAAAAGAGCTGAGACACCTATCTTGGCAATGAGTTGATTTCAATCAAAAAAACTATGAAAGTTAGGTTAAAATAAGGCAATTCACAATTCAGACTAAAAAGACACTTTTGATGATAGTCTCAAAATTTAGTCACATTATTCATTTTAGATATTCTAAATGACATGATTTCTTTTCTGTTTTTTTTCTAACGCTGCTCTACACTGCAACTTTCTTGTACTTCATGAAGTCTTAAATGGTACCATTAATTTCTCTTTGTTTAGGTTTACTGACTAAAAACTGTCTCTGACACATGCATAAAAATGGAATAAATCACAAATTTTCATGACGTTTAATAATTCTAAGTAGCTAGATCACCCTCAATTAAATCAGTGGGCTATCTCACCATTTTACTTTTCTGACAAAGCTGAACAAGCCCAGTTCCTTCAGTCATTCTTCATAGGAGAGATGCTCCAGTCCTCTGATCATCTTTTTGGCCCTCCTCTGGACTGTCTCCAAAAGCTCCACATCTTTCCTATGTTGGGGGCCCCAGATTTGGACAAAGTACTTCAGCTGGAGCCTACATGAAGACAGAGTAGAGGGGGACAATCCCCTCCCACCGCTGCTGGCCAACCATCTTCTAATGGAACTCAGGATACCATTGGCCTTCCAGGCTGCAAGTGCTCACTGCTGGCTCATGTTAAGTTTTTCATCAGCCAGGGCCCCTAAGTCCTTCTCCCAGTTTGTATACATTTCTGAGCTTACCTTGACCCAAGAGCAAAACCTTGCACTTTGCTTTGCTGAAGCTCATTAGGTTCACAGGGACCCACCTTTCAAGTTTATCAGGACCTCTCTTGTTGGCTTCCCTTCCTTCTGCTTTGTCCACCTCACCACTTTGTTTGAGATCATCAGCAAAAAGGGTTGCTGTAGATACAGAAAGAAAGGGGTGCAGAACCTGGTGACCAAGGATACATAGGATGCTGAGATATGAAATATCTCTTCTCTGCCTCCCTGTTTACCTTAAGACCAGCTTTCTGAATCTCCTTGCCAATAAAATCAGAGGAATAGCCTAGAACAATAAAGGCTTACCCACATATTTAAGGTCTGATGAACATGCACAAGGGCTTGCATGCACAAGGGCTGAGAGATGGCTTCTGTCTCTGGGAGGCCACTCTAGACTACTTATCTAGACAGGTGATGGTGTGGTTCCTGAACACTGAAAGAAATATCACTTCCATCTTTCTCAAGATCCAGGAGGAACATCCAAGGATCAACCAACCAGTCAGCCTTCTTCAAGCCCTGAGAAGGTGGTGAAGCAATGAATCCTGGAGCCCATTTAGAAATACATGAAGAACTAGGAGGTAATCAGGAGCAGTCAGCATGTATTTACAGTGGGGAAATCATGCTTTTACAAGCTGATAGCCTTTTACAATGAGATCAGTCTCTTGATAGATATAAGAACAGACTGGATATTGTTCTACTAGATTTTAGTAAAAATTTTGACATTGTTACTATAATTACCCTCATAGATAGACTAACACAATGTGAGTTAGGTATGTGCACAACAAAAAAAAGAGACCTGGCTAAATGACTGGGCCCAGAAGGTTATAATTAGTGGCACAAAGACCATCTAGAGGCATTAGTGGTATACTCTAGGGATCAATACTGGGGCAAATACTGTTTAATGAGGCCTCCTTTATGACTTCCTCATGGTGGGAGTGGAGGGGCAGGTGCTGATCTCCTCTCTCCAGTGACAGCAACATGACCCAAGGAAATGATATGGAGCTGTGTCAGGGGAGGGTCAGGTTGGATATCATAAAAAGGCTCTTCACTGGAGGGTGGTTGGGCACTGGAATGGGCTCCCCAGGGCAGTGGTTATGGTCCCAAGCTGACGGAGTTCAAGAAATGTCTGGACAAAGCTCTCAGACATGTGGTCTGATTTCTGGGTAATGCTGTGTGGAGCCCGGAGTTGGACTTGATGACCCTTGTAAATCTCTTCAAAAGTGGGATATTCTATGAGTCTATGATTCTACAAAATCTTTATTAATGACATGGATGATGGGACAAAGTACGCCTTCAGCAATTTTTTGGATGATAGAAAAATCAGAAGTGTCTGATACACCAAATGGTTGTGTTGTTCTTCAGAGGGACTTCAACATACTGGAAAAATGGTCTGACAGACAACTCATGAAGTTCAGAAAAGGGAACTGACTAGTCCTGCCCCTGGGTGCAAACATCCCCATGCTCCGGTACAAACTCAGAACTGATCAGATGGGAAGTATTTCTGCAGAGATGGACCTCGGTGTCATGCTGGACAGTAATCTGATAATGAAACAGCAAAGTGCCCTCAAAGTAAAGAAGGCTGTCAGCATCCTGGCAACAAGTCAAAGTAGGTGATTCTTCTCTGCTCATCCCTTCTGAGATCACATCTGGAGTGCTGGGTCCATTGCTGGTCTTCTCAGTACAAGAGGGAAGGGCCATAAAGATGAATAAGGAAATGAAGCATCCCTCCTATGAGGACAGGCTAGCAGAACTGGGACTGTTACATTTCAAACTGAGAATATTCAGACAGATGTTATCTATGTATACTAATACTTGATTTGGAAAAATGAAGTGATGTTTAGTGGTAGGACAAGACACAATGAGCACAAATTAAAACACATGAAATTCCATTGAAACACAAGAAAACACGTATTTTTTATTGTGAAGTTGTTCAGAGAGATTGTGAACTCTGCATTCATGGAGTGTCTGCATACAGATACTCAAAATTTCTTTGCACATGGTCCTGGACAACCTCCTGTAGCTGACCCTGCCTGAGTAGGCTAGTAGACTAGTTGATCTCAAGAAATCCTTTACATTTTCAAAATTTTTGTGATTCTGTCATTTTCCCCCTATATACTGTCAATCCTCTAAGTAGATTTTTAATGTTTTCTACATAATATATATATATATATATATATATATACATAAAAACTGAATGTACACCTGAAATTAAGCCAGGGAGAAGAAATACATAATCAAAACTACAAAATAATTTTGATGCTTAAAATTTCAAGAATTGAAAATGATGCATAGACTTATTAGCCATGGTACTGTCTGTGGAGAAAGTCAGCTTATTTTGCCACTATCCAGCATGTGTAGTTGTCTTCAGACAAAGATCAAAATTATCTAGTGTAGGGATCAATAAAGTGCTCAGTTTCTTTCAACTATATATTTGGATTTCAGCAACACAACATGCTAGAAATTGTATTTGTTTCTCCTCTCCAGATCTTCATATTTAAATTGCGAATATCGAATATCTAAATTTCTGTTAAAAGTATAGGATGGCAATATGTGTATTTAAAGTTCAGCATCTAAATTCATACATGTACCCTAGACTTAGCAGCTGAGTTGTACAACTTCCAGAAAGTACCAATCAAATCAGAATGGTAGTTTAAAACTGTATAGTTTTTAAAGGAAAGAAAGGTCTAAGTATATGACTAGATCATTAAAATTAGCAACAAGCACTTTTTTTAATAAAGAAAGCTTTTTATTTTTTTTATTTTTTTATTTTTTTTAACCACGTCTAAGTCCTGTAATCTCCTATTTCTGTCATTATTTTTTTTCGTGTATTGCCACTGATTTTATGATCACTGACTCTGGATTTTGTTGCTTTCTGATACAAAGGATGCAAACAGCTAATTTTATTCATTTATTTTAATCATAAATAACCACTACAGAATATGTCTCACTGTCTCATTCATTTCTTTTAAACAAGAAAAACAAGATCAAGATAGGCAGGAAAAAAAAAGCCATTGTCCCTTCCACCTCCTTTTCTGTCTTCTTCAATCATCCACAAATTTCAGAAGATGAATTCTTTTGGCTTTTTACCTCTGTCCCTGCAATTTACCATAGTTTTTGAAGAACCAATCAGGCTCTATTTCCTGCTTACCTCTCTAATGACAAAGCATGATTCATAAAGCCTGGCTTTTATTCCGTCTGCGTTAGACACGGTCAGAGTGTCTATCAGCAATTCAAGCTTCATTTTGTTCCCCAAATATGGTCACATCATGGCCTTAGCTGTCCCTTTTGGATCTCAGCTGCTGCTCCGAAGGACACAGATAAGTTGCAGGCTCTGTGCTATCTCTGGGCAGCCCCAGGATGCCTCAGGCAGATCAGAGCATCTCAAAGAGAGTTAAATACCTACGTTTAGGCGAATGAATTGATTGTCTGGATTCAGTACATGGCAGTAAGGCCTCTTTACATACGTGACACTTGTCCTTTCAGTTTTGATTTGATTTTAATTTTTAATTCCCTACAGTTATTTCTTCTTTTTAGCAAATTGCACCAAAAAAATCCTATACTTTTAAATGGTCAGCTCTTGTAGGATTTTGTCAGACAGGCAAGAAAACAGGCTAGTATTTGTTACTTAACACTTGGAATTCCAGAGAAATAATCTGCAATCCTGGTTAGGATTGGTAAGTAATGTATTTCAATTAAGATATTTTGTGGTCAGGTGTGTACAACGACAAAAATGTGAGGAAGTGGTCTTTTGTAGAGAATCCCAGGTAACATTTCAAAAAACTTAGTCTTATGATATTTGTCCCAGATTTGAAACCTGTGAGGAATAGTTTTTTTGTATGAAAGAAAGGATCCATTCCATAAAGAGAAACAGATTCAACTCACCTGGAATTATAATAAAAGAGAGAGAGGAGCAGCTTTGACGTAATAGAAACTTTTGGTAACAGAGAAAATAAAACAGTGGTACCTTAAGGAGTAGCATAAGAGAAATTGAAGGTTCCCATTCCTTTTCATAATTATGTAAATTTGCTAGCAATGTAAGTGAGAAAAGATGGAAAACAATACAGAAAAATAGTAAAAAAAAAAAAAAAAGACAAAAAAGAAAAAAAAAGAGTAGTAATGTAGGTATATATAATTCTCCAAGTTAACCACTTTCGATTGTTAAAAATTTCTTTTTAATAGTCTTTAAATGCAGTTTGTATAACCCCAACCACAATGCTTCAATCCATACAATTTCTGTGCTATTACCTCTTTATAAAATGTGAGTATACATCATGTTGTTCTACTTCCTGTCCAACTTCCTTTAGTGTTAAGTTGACAGGATGTCTAATGATTGCGGCATGAGCCTGAGAATAGATAAATAAAAGTTTGGCACAGTTTGGCACAACCTTCCTCTCTGAACTTCCTCAGTTACTTGGATTGAGAACATCAACAGGTTGCACAAGCAATTTGCAGTAGAGATTGTGCCCAAATATGGAAAAATTGTGAGTGTACAGCATGGGACCCAAACCACTGCTTTGCTGGGCTAAGATGACAAGCAAGAGGGAATGTTTCCTATTATGATACAAATCTTTATATGTCACTATGACTATTCACTGTCTGACCTGAGGTCTCCATCACCTTGCTGTAGCAACAAGTCTCACTAGATCAAGTTGTCAGGAGGCAGCGATCTTTTCTTCTCTCTCCAGCGTACAATTTTAATCTCCTTAAACCTCAAATAGGAATTTATAATGACTACAGGACACTTTAATCTAGCAAGAGTTTAGAGAAAGGATGGCACAATTTTCCAGTCATCTCAATTTGTCTCATAGTTAGGTAATTCTGATTTACTTCCTCAAATTATTTGACAAGTAAAGTAATATTTTGAATAATACAACAGTTAAGAAAAGGAATGTTAGTAAGTGTTGAGAATCTAAAAAGATACGTCATTGAAAACAGAGGAAAAAATTGTATTTTGCCAGCAAATAACAATTTCATTATATCTTAAATCTTGAACATGAGTAACTACATTTGAGTTATCTAAGAAAGTACTGATATTTTCTGCCAATATTTCTGTTTTCTTTGACAGTTAGCTTTTCAGTCTCTGAAAGTTTTACAGCTTTATACTTAGCAATCTGAAATGTTATGAATGAGAGTTTCATCATCAGAACCAGACAATATAAGTTCTGAATAATTTTAAACTTTTGAATGTCCACGTTCTAAAATAGACAAAATGATTCACTCCTTCTAATGAATAATTTGTCCTCATTCAAAAGATAAGGTCAATTATGAAATAATCCAATAGCTATTGCATACTGACCAGAAAGGGATGGGGAGCTTTTGGGGGAAGGGTGTGGGGATGTTTTATAGTACTAGGGTGTAAATCACAGGAACAGTAAACAGAAGTAACATTGCCCTTTAATTGAGGAGTAAGCCATTCTAATTATTAAAACTGAATCAGACAGTGGATGAATGGTGTTATTATCCACTGATCCCAGTGAGCAACATCCAATCTGAAGATTGCATAGAGTTTTGGGAGAGTTCGTTGAGAGAAAGTAGTATTCATTGAGACAAAGATTGTGTTGTTAAGTCTAGCTGACATAATCTGTTCTCTCAAGTAATCATGAAATGGTTACCTCTTTGACTGAAGAAAAGAACAATTTGTGATTATTATTGAGACATTCTCTTAACTGTTCTGCTCCAAAAGACTAGCAATAATTCTTGGACTTATAACAATTAGAGAACATCCATAGATGAAGTTGATTAGCAAACAATAGATTAAATCATGCCTGTCACAATTCTCAATGTTGCCACAGTAGTTCGTTGACTAATGGTATTTGGCAACTATCTGGATGGCCATTTGCCATTCATTCATGGGTGCCCTCTGGAGTGCAACGTGAGAGTGACCTATTGGGAAAAGAATAATCTTTTCATCTACTCATTATTTCTACTGTAGTAACAGAGAAACACTGGGGGTGGGTGAAGTCAAGTCTTTAAATGAGGTATTTCTTGAATGTATAAATTGAGATAAAGAAGGTGGGCAGGTGGGAAAATAGGAAAAAAAAAAAAAAAAAAAGACAAGTTGTGATCAAGACAGTAAAACGTGAAAGTTTAAATGAGGATTTTAGACATCCTCATTTTTTCTTTGACAGTATTCTAAATGTCAAGATTAAAAATAACTGGGGAAGACATAATTTCTGTTGATATGGGTATCACAGCATTACAGAATGCTAGGGGTTGGAAGGGATCTCTGGAAACCAACAAATCCAATCCCCTGCTGGAGCAGGTTCCCTACAACAGATTGTGCAGGTAGGCGTCCAGGTGGGTTTTGAATATCTCCAGAGAAGGAGACTCAACTGCCTCTCTGGGCACCCTGTACCAGTGCTCTGCCACCCTCACACTAAAGAAGTTCTTTGTCATGTTCTGAGGTATTGAAATGGCTCTGGACCTGCAACATGGAGGAGTTTTGTAGAGTTACCATTCAATAATTCTGAGTCGAGAGAGTCACAGTATAGTCTTTCCCCTCATGCCCTAGACCTTGTGATCAGTTCCCCGGCGATGTTTCCATGGACAGCATCTACATTTGTTTCCTTACATCTTAACCTAAGGTCATTCTCACTCTTACTAGTGTTCCAGTAAGCTGATTAAAGACATCAAAGAGGTGAACAGAAAATCACATAAATGTTTAATTATGACTAACATATCTATTTGATATAATTATGTAAAATACTGAGAGAAGCAGGAAATATATGTTCTGCTGAAGGCATTGCCATTGATATACTCAGAAAAACTAAGTTATTTAATTTCACCCTTCCTGAAGGCCTACATGTAAAAGGGGTACAGACACAGCATGTACGAATTACTCGCTGGGATAAAAAGCATATAAAATGTTTCAGGAGAAAAGTAGCTCCAGAGGAGGTATTAAGAATAGAAACTAGTGTCTGGAGATGGACTTATCCACTGTCTCTTCTGAATAGGCTGACTGTACTTTTTGGAAAGACATTATTGCCCATGTAGCACTTAGGAAGTCAACGTCAAGGAGATTTTCAAAGTCACCTATAAATCTTTACATTGGTTTCTCAAAGTTAAATTTAGTACATTTATTTTTCTTGTTGATAAATGTTTTTTTAGCCATTTGAAATACATTTATTTCTGTTGAATGAAGCCTACTATACCCTTCTTCATTTCATTCCTCTATTATGTTTCTTAATAAGAAATTTTGTTGAAGTTCACAGAGTATTTCTTTGATTTGCACATTATCATCATGGGCATTTCTTTAAATATTCCTTTCAAAAGTAGTCCCATACTGGTTACATTTATGAAAATCTGACTTAAACTTAATGAATTCTAAATGATCACTACACTGCTTTTGAACAGCAACAGAATCTGCTATACTTTTGCTACAGTTTACTAGAGCTACATATTAATTAATATGAGACATGCATAGAAGTGTATTTTCAAATGGTTTCATAAATGCAAGCATTCTCAGTTTTCTTTAAATCTAAGCTTCAAATATATATTATAATTAGCCTGAATATTTGATGATAAGAAATCTGGAATTCATATATAGAATCACAGAATCATTGAATGGTTTGAGTTGGAAGGGATCTTTAAGACCATGTTTTTTCAATTCCCCTGCTACACATATGGACACTTCCTTCTCAACCAGGTTGCTCAAAGCCCCATCCAGCCTAGCCCTGTATGCCTCCAGGGAGGGGGCATCCAGAACCTCTCTAGGCAACCTGTTCCAGCATCTCACCACCCTCATAGTAAAGAATCTCTTCCTAATATCTAGTCTAAATCTACCATCTTTCAATTTAAAGCAATTTCCCCTTGTCCTGTCGCTACCTGCCCTTATAAAAATTCCTTCCCCAGCTTTCCTGTAGCTCCCCTTCAGGTACTGGAAGACCACTATAACATCTCCTTGGGGCCTTCTCTTCTCCTTGCTGAACAGCCCCAACTCTCTCAGCCTGTCCTCATAGGGTTGGTGCTCCAGCCCTCTGATCATCTTTGTGGCCCTCCTCTGGACCTGCTCAAACAGCTAATATAATAGAAAAACTATTTAACTGGAGAAACAGCCTTTTCACCTGAATATATTGCCACTTGAAGTTAAAAGCTGCATACTTACTACAACCCGCAGCCACTTCCATGTGACTCATGTCACATGGATCGATGGGCCAAGGTAAACTGTATGAGTTTCAATAGGGACAAGTGTCAGGTCCTGCATTTTGGTCACAGAAACCCAAAGCAAACCCACAGGGAAGGAGTGGCTGGAAAGCTGCCTGATGGAAAGGGACCTTGGTGTAATGATGGACAATTGGCTGAATATAAGCCAGCAGTGTGCCCAGGTGGCCAAGAAGGCCAGTGGCATCCTGGCTTGTATCAGGAATGATGTGGTGAGCAGGACTAGGGAAGTCATCCTGCCCCTGTATTTGGCACTGGTGAGGCCTCATCTCAGGTACTGCAGTATTGCAGTGAGAGCAGGGTTGGTGTCTTCTCACTGGTGACAGGTGACAAGACAAGGGGAAACGGCCTCAAGTTGCACCAGGATAAGTTTAGGTTGGATATCAGGAAAAACCTAATCACAGAAAAGGTGGTTAATAGGCTCCCCAGGGTAGTGGTTGAGTCACCATCCCTGAATGTGTTTAAAAACTGTTTGGATGTGGTGCTCAGGGACATGATTTAGCAGGGGGTTGTTAGAGTTAGGGTAGTACAGTTAGGTTGCTGTTGGACTTGATCTTGAAGGTCTTTCCCAACCTGAGCAATTCTATGATTCTATGTCTAGAATGTCACAGTGCATCCACTTACACCACTGTTGTGTTTTCCTATTCCACTGAGTTATAAAAGATTATATTGGTCCTATGCTATTCGTTTACCTCTACACTTCAAAGCTTCTGCACCAATATCCTCTTGAAGAAAAATGTAATTAATGCTGTACTGTGGGAATACAAGAAGGACTGTACAGAGCAGCAGCTGTGGAGCAAGATAAACAGCATGAGAACCAAGGACACCTCTAGAAGAAGAAAGAACAGCTCACAACTCTAATTGGATAAGTGCCCTCATGAACGGTTGAAGAGTGTTTGTGGAATGCTCCGCTGACATGTAAAGGTGAATGGGAAAGTTGTAGGGGCAGATGGGAAACCTAGAAAAAGAAAACTCATGAAGGTATATAAGTGATGTGAGAACTTGTAAAAGACGATTTGGATTGTTCACATCTGAATCCATGCATCAGGCGCTGCACTGTGCTAAGGAAATTATTCTGGAGAAAGAGACACTAAAGAAAGATGAACACTGTCGCTGTGTGTGTGTGATGTGATCACACAAGACAGAGCTGGCACTTTCATTGGTGATATTTGTGATGAATGTTCTGCCTAATAAAATATTTTGTGGCTTCTTGACCATCTTCTTTATCCACACATTATCTTTTCTAGAGCACTTTGGAATTCCAGGTCCATATGTGATTTGTACAGACAGACCAGTTCATTTTCAGTTTTCCTGTATTTTAAATAAACTATTATCATTCCCATTCAAACACAAATGTTCTGCTCTCCACAACCCCAGAAAATTTTCCCTACACGCTACTCTACCTCAAGCTAAAAATAGAAAATAAACACATTTATTTTAATCAAGTGTATATTGGTTTCAGAAGAGCAAGGTGAGAACAAGTTCCATGTCAGAAACATGTGAATAATCTCTGCCACTAGAAGGGACATATTACTCATTTTCCAAGAGACCAAGCCACTTAAAACTCTGAATATCAGAAAACAAAACTGTACATATGAGGGGAACTTTATTTTGCAAATGGATTGTGATAATCTCTGAAGCCTGTACAACTAAACCAAAAAGGCGGCCTAGTTAATTGTGGGGAGTATTAAAATGGGTCAGAATAGAATTTCCTGAATGTACCATCTCAATAAATATGAAGCATATATTCAGAGACATTATTAGTACTTGAAAATATCATTTCTATTTCATTTGTGACAGTAGCCCATGATATAAGGCCTTAATTATACCAGTATAAGAAAAGTAGAGCATTAATTGCCACTACATAGCAATATAACTCCAATAGCAACCACATTGTACTGTTCTCCTTCAATGGAATTCAATACATTTATTTTAAAAGAAATTAACACATAATTTTATGTTGACATTCTCGGCCTTGAGACTCACCGTCCCACTTCATTAACGTCTAAATCAATTTTAACATGTAATCAATCCCTCCTTTATTTATATCATTTCTCTTTCCTATGATCATCTTAATGCTATCCTTGAAGACAACAGCATCAGATTTATGCGGCAGCTAGGTAATATAGAAAATAGGCTGTCTGCCACTATTTCTCCCTGCAGTAATTTGTCTCTACACCTCTGGTCCAGCTGCACAGGGATTTGGTCTTATTTTCTTGACTTTCTGCAGCTGTTTTAGCATAAGGTTTTGAACCAATGCTTTTAGGTTTTTTTCTTTATTATTTTTTATTATTATATGAGAAAGAAAATCACCTCTGAAGGTATCACCTTGTCAGTAATACTCTAAGTAACAATAACCAAAAAAAAAAAAAAAAAAAAAAAAAAAAAAAAAAAAAAAAAAGTTAAAAAAACTAATTATATGTATGATCCTTGCCAGTTCCAGTTGTTATAAGTGTAAAGATATCCATGTGGACAGAAATATGAAACTTTCACTGGTCTGTCTGTGGTAATGTTCTGGGGTTTTTTACATGTTTGATTGTTTGTTTTTAATTAAAGATACAGAATAGAAGACTGCTATCTACTTCTCAAATATGTAGAAATGCATCTTACAGCAACTGATAGGCAAAAATAGTGAGCAGAGAAAAAGCTTAGGTCTCAGCTGATCAAATGCCATCATAATATCATTAAAAAGTTTAAATCAAGCTATATACCATTGATTCTGGTTACTTCTGTATTATGACTAAGAAACATTTTTTTCAATGCAAATATTAGTCATATACATGGTGGCTTCTAAAGATTATTATTTTCTCCCAGTAGTTTGGATTGCTTAATGCAAGATAACTGTTTAAAATCAATTAGTACTCAAACTTTTCCTTTCTATTCCTGAAGTTTTTTACTTTCTTAGACTGTGAACACTCTTGAGAGGCACGTGCTCATTTTTTCTTAGTCAATGGTTTGTGTAAATGCCGGTCTTCCACTGCTTCAACACTTTCACTTACAGATTAGAAACATATATTGTAGCTTTTCTTGTGATATATCTCAACATTAACCATGGACAAAGTAGAAATCCAGAGCCTTATGATTACTCCGAGGACAATCAGCAAAGGCTTTCTGAAGTCCAGAGTAATAGCAGCAGATGGCAGTTGTCAGATATTAGTATCAGTTAAACTGGTCTCAAATAAGGAGGGTAGAAAAAAAGATTTATTTTATTTTATTTTATTTATTTATTTATTGAAAGAGAGAGAAAGAGGGAGAAAGACCTTTCCTCTGATTTTGGTGGTTTGGTTTGTTTGTTTGTTTTTCCCTGTTGTAAGCTACAGAGTTGGTCATTTATGGGTTTACTATTGTCTAAGCAAGTATTAAACTGTGAAGTAAAACATCTATAATTCCCTATTATTCAGAACTTCTGCTTCGCCATAAGATACTGTTCCTTCTCTTTTTCTCAGTTTCCATGTACTTATAACTAGTACTGTGAATTCTGTGTCACATCCACATTAGCTGGGTTTGGAGAATTTAGCAGGAAGAAATAATTTATTTCACCTCCTGACATTACTGGTAGTTGTTAGAGATGGAAATCCCTTAACTTCAGTGAAACCAGAATTTCCCTCACATTTGTGTGTTTAAGTCACTTTGTCACCAAAGCCTTTCTTGAAAAAAATCAGCTTTATATTTTGAAGGATAAAAAGATTTACAAGTCGTATAAATGTAGATTGAGGTCCTTTAACTACTTCTGGTCCTATTATCTAAAATAAGTAAACTTTTTGGTAACACCTTCAAAATCACTTAATATATTTATTTTATTCGGATATGTTTACAAATTAGAAATATTTTTTCAGTAGTCCTTGGGACAAAGTCTGTTTCCAGGAGACTGTATGCATATCAGAAAAACTTTTCCTTGTGGATATTCTATTAACTAATAAGAGGTTATCTGAACTAAATCTTACTCTGGCAACAAGTGTGAAGCCACACTGAGAGAAATGAGCCTTCCAGAGGACTTCGAGGCCCAAGAGTACAAAGTTTGGATACGTTTAATAAAATTAGCATGAGCTCAAAATATTAAGACTGCTAAGTTCTATCCACACAAATACATTTAAACAGTGTTAGAGCCTGAGCTGAAACCTTCTCAGTGTGAAAAAAAAAAAAAAAAAAAAAAAGGGAAAATGTAGCTTCAAGCCAAGTTTATCTTCTTAAATATCTGGTGAAAGCTGGTGGAGGCAAACCTGATTTCCTGGTGAAGCTAGTTTGTAACCTATCCACTATTTTGCAAGGGTTATAAATGTCCTATTAATTCTACTCTTCTGTGAAGTGGTGATAGTACTCACTAAGAAGGATATGATTTCTCTTCCTGCAGACAAATTTTGCTTGTGATGTCAGTGCTGTGCTGTCAGTCATCTCCTATGAATTTAAAATAAAAACTACTGAAAAAAGAATGAAAGTAAAAATATCCAGAGATTCACAAATGACTTTCTTAAAACTAGATTTCACTTTTGAATGATTTGCTGACAGTTTTGTGCCATTGATAGGAAATGTAAGGATGTCTAGATTATTAATGGCAGTTATATATTTTAGTTTGAGTAAAAAAGAAATTAGGACCCCAGGTCGTCAAAGCAATATTTGCTAACTCTGAGATCTCTGCCAAGGGTTCTTTAAATTCATTCTTATACCTCAGGGCTGAAAATCGCTATTGGCATGAACTGGTTCACAAGATCTGGATTAAAAAAACTTGGAACCAGAGGAAAGCAGTGATAAAAATTTGAAATATCGCAGGAGCCAATTAACCTAAGAAATATGCAGCTGTGTTAACTATACTCTAAATCTTGTTCACATAATTGCATAACTCGCATCTCCCAAAAGAAACTAGAACTTGAAATTTGCCAACTCCAGGATGTCTGTATGAAAAAAAGTGAAGAGAAAGTATTATCGTCTGAGTAGTAAGACTGTACATATTCTCATCAGTTCCATCATAAAATAAATACACTTATTCAAAATATAATAGTTTGTATAACCAAATAGCAGTTTCAAACTTGAATACCACGAAGAACAGAGGAGAATATTTCTTAGTGTGAAGCACCTGCTGCCACTTATGGAGAAAATGTTTCTCTTTTTCAGGAACATGTATTCTTGCTTTATGTTTTCTACATTTCTCCAGACTTCCAGAGGAATAATCCTATGGATGATTTTTCAGTTGTTAAATTCCTCAAACTTTGGTCATATTTTTTCATCTGACTTGTTCATAAGACCCTTCCAGGAAACCTGTGCCTTCTGCTATTTGTAAACTACTTTGGAGTGTGTGATACACAGATGCTTCTGGAAGTCAGGAGACCTGTTGCCAGTTTAGTAATTGCATTATGGATTTAGGAAATCAACTGGGGCTTTATTGAAATCCCTCTGATGTCAATTCACAAACAAAACAGGGGTGGTGATGACAACTATTTTTTCCTTATCATCTGTCTGTGTAGCTTGTAAGCCATGAGGCCAGCAATGTCACATCATTCTCAGTACACAGAATGTCTTGTAGTGGGACATTGATTGTGGCTGGATCTGTAGGAGATACAGTAATAACTTATATTTTTATCCCACAGAAGTTAAATGGATACTATTAGAAACTGGATCTGTTTGTGGAATCATGCAGGTATAATACAAACTCTGCATAATTCAGCTGTTCAGCTATTTTCAGGGGATGTAGTCCCAGAAAGCACTCCATCCTCTTAAAAGATAAGAACATTGAAGCATTTAAGATGTGCACCTCTCTGCTAAGTAGATTCTTATTTAACCCACTTTCCAGGCCTGGCTATATATCAGTTCTTTTATTTTTAACTGGGTTCAATTTCCAGGAGAAGGCCACTTCCTATGGTACTTTTTTGTCCAATAAAGGTTAAAATAACGTTCTCCAAACAGCATTATTTAAACTGGTGTGCACATGTGGCTAAACAGTTTAATTCAATTTGAATAAAAATGTACACTGGCTGGAAATACCATGAAAATTGATATTCCAAATGGGGTAAAATGTTAAGTGTTTGGTGAAATGTAGGTTTTTAAAATGTTCTTGTTACCAAGCATCTAATTTTTTCTTCCTAAGTGAACACAGTTTCAAGTATGAATTAAGAACAGAAATATGAATTCATAACTTCACATCAGGGAAGGTTTTGCCATGTTATTACTTTGATTATCTATGTAATCTCACTTCCTCTATTTCAACGTATTATGTACCATATTCTCATTCTCACTATTCAGCTATTTTATTTACACAGCCTGTATTACTATAACAATGTGATGATGGGCCAGTTTTGAATGTTTAAAAGTGCTTGCTTGACACCACTGCGGGACTGGAAAGCATAGTTTTCTCCTCTTGTTCATAAATGAGAAACTGAACTACAGATGCATCTGTCTGAGTTCGCATGTCAAGTCATGTAACATTTCACTGAATAGAATGTTTGCCTTAGACTGCTGTGGAAATGAATCTACTGATTTATTCAGAAATGTAATCTCACATTGAAGTGAGTCACTTTCTAGAGGGAACTGGACAAACTCACTACAAAATTCCCACATTCTATTTATGGAATAGTTTATTTTGTGTTAGCATTCATTCTGAAAGAAAGGAAGCACAGTTTAAATCCATATTTAAGGAACTCAGGTTTCTTCCTTAGAACAAACTCTCACAATTAAAAATTCAGTCATTCTCAACTCTGAACCTAATAAAAGTTTTATTTTTTCTGGTCAGAGAACAAATGATATATACCAAATTTAAGGAGCTCACTTTTTTTGTTGTTTTATTTTGTTTTGTTTTCTATTCATAGAATAGTTTAGGTTGGAAGAGACCTTTAAGATCACCTAGTTCCAACCCTCTGCTATAGACAGGGACAACTCCCTATAGACCAGGTTGCTCATGGCCCGGCCCCATCCAGCCTGACCTTGAATGCTCCCAGGGAGGGGGCATTCACAGCTTCTCTGGGCAATTCAGTTCTTTTAGTTCTATCAACTTGTCAGCTTGCATTGTTTACATACTGATAGATGTGAATTAAAAAATAGCTGAAGAAAAACGAGCTTTACAAAGACATTACTTCATAGGCAAGGATCAAGGATGAGATTTTCCTGGAAGTAGGAAAAACTACCTAATCAGTTCAAATGAGAAATAAGGCAAAAAGGAGAAAGTTGCCAAATGAAAAATAAAATGCGTTTTTCTAAAGGTATTTGCGTGCCAATTATTGTACCTATACAATTCTAAGGCTGACCATAGTAGCTTAAACACAAAATTATGTTTTCTCCTTGCTCTAGATAGAGGGCTGTCAGTTTGTCACAGCTGGGAGAAAGTGAAGTGCAGCAGATCTAAATCTTTGGGACTTTGGTGAAGGATCATTACGAAACACCTGTAGAACTTCAGTAAGTAAGTAGCTGGAATCATCAGTTTCACTATATAAAAGCAACATTAAGTATATCTCTGACTTCATCTTTCTGGTGTGGGTCATTTTTTTTTTTTTTTTCCCCTGTATCTGACTTTCTTTTAACTTTCTTTTCAGAGACATGCCATTCTTTACAATAGAATCCTTCTTTTCTGTGTTGATATTTAGGATGGTTCTTGATTATTGTGATACCTAATTAACTAGTCCATTTTGTATTCATTTTGTGGGATTAGAAGCTCCGAGAAAATAAAAATACTTCAATATTTAGTTATTGCAGCTTAAGATACTATTAGATTCTTCTACTTGCAAGATGGGTTGAGATCCTCATTGTCACTATTTTTTTTGGATGAAACATCAAAAGTTGAGAAATAATTTTCCATTACCGTTATAATACTTTTTGAATTAACACTTTCATGAAGAAAATAGCATTTAAACATTCACATTTTTCCTATATGATAATAAAAATGTGTATGATTTCCATTTAAAGAAAAATTATTTGGTCTTTTCTCTTACAATAGGCAATATAGCAATTTTGTTTGGGAAAAGTCTAGAGATACTTGTGTGCCAAATTGCTACTCCTTCTTTGAATTAGATGAGTCCTTTGTAAAATACCATTTAGTAGATCCCAGCATTAGAATTAAGAGTAAGCAAAATAAAATATAATGAAAACCAGAAAAAAAAAAAAAATAAATGGACCTGGTTTAATTGTAGTGACACCTTTCCCACTTATTCATTTGACTTATTTTCATTTGAGATGGGAAATATTCAGATTTTCATTCCATTTCCAGTTCAAATGATTGTGGCCCATTTTATTTATTTGTATTACATCAGACTACACTACTGTACACATTTGTCTAACTAGTGTGGTGTCTGAATCATGCATGACCAAGAACTATAAGGTCAGTTGTAACAATATTTGGCATGAACTGATCTTGCAGCTAGGGAAATCTATGTTTCTGGTTTATTTGCTATTTAAGTAATTTCTCTTTGTTTTCTGTGTTTAATGGATACTGTACTAGACTTCATTGTTGATAATACTGCAAAAGTTGTTACAACTGTGTTTGCAGTTATACCACTTTCATTCAATCTGTCCATGTATTTTAAAGATTATTTATTTCATCAAATATAAATAATATTCTTAAGGCTGATACAGACTGCACTGAAGTTCAAAATACCATCCTTAATACACTGCACCAAAGACTATTTCTCTGTGTAGGGGAGATTCTGTTTCTGAAATGGACAGTAGTGTTAGAATCCTCGACAAACACCTGCACACACACGTATATGCAAATACTGATTGAAGGTACTGTATATCTAGAATATTCAAAGATTTGCTTTAAGGGCAAAAAGTAACAGTCTTTAAAATGAAAGAAGGAGTAGCACTGCACAGATCTTGTCTTCCCAGAACAAATAAGTGGGAAGATTTCTTAAATATTGAACTCTAGTAATTAGTGATTGCATCAAGTCTTCCAATTTTCTTGAGTCTAGCCATGTTTAGTCCAATGTATTTCATCAGGACAAATATAGCATAGCAGTTCAAACTCTAGACATTTCATTACATGATCAGAAAGCTTATTGACTGGGATAGAAATAGGTATTAATAGATCAATCTTGATATTACTGATGTAAATGAAAAAATTCCTGAAATGTGCTCTGGGGAGAACAATTCAAACTGTTTAAAATGTCTCACACTTCCCAGAACAATTGATATATAGAGTCCCAATAGACTTTGTTTGCAGAAATAACTTAGAAAATCAATCTAGTTCCAAAGCACACGTTTAGGACCACGTACCACGTGGGTGTTGAATGCTACATGCTTTGTAGTCTTTGAAAAAGAGGACTGCAGAAAAGCTGTTGTATTTCTATTTAACACAAATTAGTCTAGAAAGATCAGAAGATCTTCTGCTGTGAGTGGCAGTGAGCTTAGGAGCTGGCCATAGTATGAGAAATAAAAGCACTTTACAGGATCTTTGGCCCCCTTTTCTTAGACTGCAGTGTATCTTCTCTTACAAGATATCCACTCAGAAAAGACTGAAAAATAGTTGTGCAAGAGGGGATGAAAAAGGATCCGTAGTATTATCTGCACAGTGTAGTAATTCTATCTTAATTTTGTGCATCATATTATAGTTGTTTTATCTATAAGGCTATTCATCTTGGACCCTTTATTAAAATGAAACCAAATAAGGCTTTTCAAAATTTGTGGATTCTAGTACATTTTTTTCCTCAATGACATGTAAAATACTTTCTAATGCTAATGTATTTTTACATAAATATG
Organism: Alectoris magna; assembly: GCA_030625065.1. Taxonomy (NCBI): domain Eukaryota; kingdom Metazoa; phylum Chordata; class Aves; order Galliformes; family Phasianidae; genus Alectoris; species Alectoris magna. Next base: position 93,169,664 of record CM060560.1, read on the forward strand.
CATGTACTGGGTCTTCCAACCAATTGCTAAATCACACCGTTTTTAAATGAGCATCCTATTTATATGTTATGCTCTTATACAGTACAGGGAGCAGTCATTAGTACATATTCTCATGCTTTGACATGTAGAAAATCCTTCATCAGGGAAAGTGAATTTCACAAAATGTTATCTTGTAAACAAAGCTAAATCAAGAACAGATTTAGAAATAGTGTTTTAAAAAAAAAAACAAAAAAAAAAACAAACATTTGAGTTTTGTCTGTCACCCAGCACTTGGCAGACTGCAAATTAAGATTTTTTTACAAACCACACAGAGTATTATGTATAAATCTGCTGGTCGAGAGTGATGCCAGATCCTCCAAAGTTAAGAATCATTGAAGAAAAATGTTCAATATCTTTTACTGCCATGTATGTATTACCTATCATCAGCTCTTTGAATATTTGAATTGCAAACAGTCTTGTTTTTCAGCTGCTGTTTAGAAACCGATTTGCCCCAGCTCTGACAGTGAATATTGTATCCGGACAGAGAGGAAAGAATTCATGAGAAGCTTGGCTTCTACCTTTCATTGGGTACAACCTCAGAAAGTTGTGATGAGTTGCTCTTCTGGTAAACTGTGAAGTAATGCTCATTAAATTCATGGCAATTTATATTAGTTACAATAAAAGATAGCAGCGAGGATCTGATCTTAATTCTACATGTTCCTAATCTATTGTCAATAAGAATGTTGTGCAAACCTTCATTAGACTTAAGAAGTAAAAGAGAAAATCCATCCAACAGTTAGACCAAATTCTGACTTATTGTCTACAGGGCAGTTCCTTTAAAGGATCACTGGAAACTTCTGAATATCTTTGTGGTATTTATTCTAATTTGAAGACTTAGAAACAGTAAAAATTCTCCAACTTGTGTATGATGTTTTTCTGCCTTTAATGTCAAATGCAATCTTTATAACCACAGATCTGCAGAGGCAATAGTATCACTTGTTATATTAGAAGATTCTTACAGCAGCTGCAACAAAGTATGGAATATCTGACAAGAACATATGCTGTCCTTGTCTCCTTTTTTACGAAGACAAATCTGTGCTTTAGCAAAATATAAATATATGTATAGAATGTAGTAACTGGAATGAGAAACAGTCAATTTTCAGAGCTTTCATATCTGTTGCTCCCTTTCAGGCTTAGCACAAATATTCTTTTAAAATATTTATATGATTACAGTTGGTATCAGTTGACGTGATAAATATAGCACAGCTTTAAAATGATGTTTATTAATAGATAAAAATAACTATAACTATAAATATCTATATAACTATAGATAAAAATAACTATAACCAAAATAACTAAAGGAACTACATTTTCAAATATTACTTAGTTGATGCTGAACTCCAAATGATGTAATTCTCTCTCTCTGTCAAGTGTCCACTCGGCACACAGCATTAAACGTTCCAAGTACCCTAGAAGTTATGTGTTGGAAGAATTACAATAAATGATTAGACATACTTAAATGATGTCAAGTTTAGGTGTTCACTAGGTCACACCTAAACTGTCAAATGTAGTTTTAGCAGACTTTGGCCTCTCATTGGTGCTCTCTAGAATGCAGTGTAACATTTTTGAAGTATTTTAAATATAAATTTTGCATAAAAAATGAGGTTCCACAATGTCTGGATGATGGAGTGGAATGTATCATGGACTTGAGTTAAAGCTTTTAGGGTAAAGGTAAAACTGGAGGGATTATTTTTCTATTTATTCATTGGCTGGTAAAATAAAGAGGTCGTTAACAAAATGAGCCTGTAGTGTCTCTGGAAAGTTGTGTGATCCAAGCCTTTCTGACCTTTTGTTGAAGGAGATGAGATGGCAGAAATCGTTATATTTGCAAATCATAATCTCAGCGGGTTTTTGTTTTGCTTTGTTTCAGGCAAGGAGAAAAGTATCTGCAGTGTAGCAGGGAATGAGAGCAGGAGCCTACTGTAAATTGACTCTCATGAAGATCAGAGGTAAAACTGTCATAAGTTTCTTTCTCCTTAGGGGAGAAAGAGTTCCCTTGTCTTTGGTTTAGATATTCAGGGAAAACTTAAGAAAATATAAAAACGGAGGTGATCCTCCCCCTCTACTCTGCCCTGGTAAGGCCTCATCTGGAGTACTGTGTCCAGTTCTGGGCTCCCCCGGACTCTTTTCAGTAGTGCGTGGGGACAGGACAAGGGGAAATGGGATGAAGCTAGGGCATAGGAAGTTCCGCACGAATGTGCGCAAGAACTTCTTTACAGTGAGGGTGACGGAGCACTGGAACAGGCTGCCCAGGGGGGTTGTGGAGTCTCCTTCTCTGGAGATATTCAAGACCCGCCTGGACGCCTACCTGTGTGACCTGGTGTAGGGAACCTGCTTTGGCAGGGGGGTTGGACTCAATGATCTCTGGAGGTCCCTTCCAACCCCTACGATTCTGTGATTCTGTGATTCTGTGAAATCCTGCAGGCTGCATTTCACCCAAAACCCTTTCCTCAAACTTGAGGAGCTGTGGTGCTCTGTCAGACTCTGAGCCATAGCATGGGACCATGTGAAAGGGATCCACGCTAGCATATAATATCAGTGATTGTGTAACTGCTGGAACTGACAGGTAATGCAGTAACTTCCGTCTTCTCCTCTTTACTGCTTGTAAGATGCAAGCTGTGAATAACAGGAAGCTCTACGCATTTGTAGGTACTGCAAGAACACTCTTATGTTGAAGGTTACATTTACTTACTCATTTTGATTTATTCATCTGTATCAAAATTAAAGGAATATTTAGCACGTGTTAACATGTGAGAAGACTTATTTTATACAAAACTATTTTGAACTGTTTATAGCCACTCATTCTGGAATTTGTGATTTGATCCATTTGTATGCAATTCATTTCTATTTAGCTTGGAAAGAGTACAAGAATGAAACATCTTGCAGGCTGCATATAATCATGACATCATCCAAGATTTCATTTTGAGTCTGCTACAGCATTGCTGTGTCCTCTCTCGAACAAGAGCAGGTTGAATATAATTCACTACATGACTGAGTGTCTTCTATTTTATGCTGCAAGTCTTGTCCCATGGCAAATCTAGTGAGGAGGATCTGAATGTTCCGTTCTGTTCCCTGATCTGGTGGGAATAGAGATGCAGACCTTATCTAGTCCAAACAATGACACATGCTTTTCCAGGGAATATCAATTCATTTGTGCACAGTTACGATGATAGAGCATATTAAAATTGAAGCAATTGTTTCATTATTAGCTCTGACAATGTGTTAATGGTGATGCTAAACAAAACTAAAGCAGATTCTTCAGAGATGCTGTTGTGTATGACTCAATCTGTATGAGGTATTGCTGTGGCAATCAACTTCCATGATAGATTATCTATATTTTTCAAAGTCTGCTATAAATTTATTTATATAAGGTGAACATGCAATGTGGACTGTAGCAAGTACGTATACCTTTTTTTTTAATACTAATATCAAGATTATTTTTATACTCTATTTTGTGGTCTATAGCACCTTTATGACCTGCCTTTCTTACTAATGTCCTGCACACTGGCTATAGCATGCCTACTCTCAAAATGATTACCATAACATTCCATATTAACACTTGGGAAGATGATCCCTTCTCTGCCACATTCACAATATGGAAAAAGTATATAGGTTGGTTGCATTCAAATACATGCAGGCAGATCAATGTATGCCAACTATAAAAAGCTCTGAGAAGATTCTTTAGAATCTGGTGTGTTTATTGTATTTCCTAGCTGTTCTTTCTTTGATAATAACTGTTGATTATCCATGCAAGAGGTATGTGTTGGTTCACAGTGATAGCCTGCTATACTGGTGAACTTCTCACATGTTGGTTACATCAGTGTAGTTTAGCCTCAGTGTAACTAGGAATGAGCCAGAGTTGCTCCTATTGTTGCTATAAGCAAATTGTATCATAAAATGTATTTCTATTAATGGTCTTCAGAAATTATAGATTTTGGATATTGGTCAGGATTTTGAAAAATGGGAAGTGAAAGAAAACCCTCCAAAGAGTGTCAAGATGGAGGCAGTGGGAAGGATTGTGCTGTGAGAAAGATCCTCAGAATTTTGGAAATATAGGAGTTTATTACTTCTCGTCACTGCAAACTTGAAACAAGGGTACTCAAAGTCAGGAAGTAGTGTATTTAAAAATTTTATTCCTCTTACTGATGAATTTGGATATCTGAGGATATAACAAATGCAAGACTTTTCAAGAAATAAAATTAAATGTAGTACTTCACAGCACAGAAAATGTGAGTTCAGAATATTGCCTGAATTATGATTTCTGATAACTATATTCTGTTGTTCTAGATTATCAGATGCTCAGGTAGAATTTATGTGGAATTGGGGGAATCCTCTCAGATCAATTAAGAGCTTCTTGAAACTCTGTGTCAGGTTTTGTTTTAATTTGTTTTGTTATTTTTAATTTGTTTTGGAAGTAATCTTGTTTCTGAGCAAGAATATATTTGATGTTTATACAGAAGAGATAGTATAAAACTATAAAATCAGATGAAACTGCATTTCTGATGTCTGCATTTAGCATACACACATCATGAGAGAGCTGGCTCAGTAATTATGGAAATGAATTCTGAACCAATTATGGAAATAAATTCTGAGCCAGCCAGCAGTTAGACTTCATAGGTATGCAGAGTAAAATGATCATGGGATGATGGGCATTGTGCTGATTTGTTTGTAGATTTGGGCTATGACGGTACATGATACTAGAATGTAAAACACCATGTTGCATATCCAATTACTGTCTAGCAGTATGAAAATAGAAAACAAAATTGCAAACCCTGCAGGAAACTGGAGTTTCTCACAGAAAACCCCAGATGGCCAGAAACAAAATCACTATTCCCAACTAAGTGCTTTCTTGTTTCTATTCTGTATGCAATGTAAAGCAATGACTGCTGGCAAAAATGATGATAGATCTCCTTCAGTCTTTACCCCCAAACTATGCATGCATTTCCAGAAATAAGCATTTATTTATTATAATGACATACAATGGCATCACAGTATAACTCAAATCTCTGTCACTGTATCCATTATAACCATTATTTACAGGTGCTTTTGAAAGCTATTGTTAAAATTTAATTCTCAATGGAAATTTGTAGAAAACTTGCTCATTAAACAAACAAACAAAAAACAAAAAACTTTTCCCTAAAGAAACACCATTGAAAAATCTTAAGAATGTTGTCGTTTCAAGTATCTCACACAGGTACAGAGGTACAGCATGATAGCAGGACAGCATGGCTTACACAATTTTTTGTGCTTGCTATAGCTTTGATGCCTTTTCTACTCTGCACCTCAACTTCCCTGAATACTGATCTTGAATCTTATGGTTTTTCCACTCAAGAAAATTGATGTAAAATATGTATAATCTAATCTCCCACCGTGTTTAAATGTAATATAGTTTGCTTATTTGCAGTCTACATGGATAAATTTCACCTAAAGCACCTAAGGATTTTATAGTTATTAACATATATTGTGAGTATGTGGCAATTAGAGAATTTTCCATAGAACTGTCAATTGGCTTCTGTATTTCTAAGCCCCATAAAAAATCGCTGTTGGGAGGCTCACTCAGCAGGCACACACAACTCACAGCCTTATTGCAGTTCCCCCTATTTAACTGCTGCCTTCTATATTTGCTTACCCATAGCATGCATTTTTGCTAATAAGTAAAGGGAAATCTCAGCGTTTTATAAATGGAACAAACAAACAGTAGTGATTCCTGCTGTGAAAACTAAACCAGAGAGGTGTAAGTTGATGAGACAAAGCTACATCTATACATACACGAGCAGGAGAGATACAATGGCAAAACAAAATAAACTGACAGACAGCTCTAGTTTGTCTCTTTCATGTTGGGCATAATCTGTTGGAAGAAGTGACAGTCACAGTCTTAATGCCCTTGGGAGACCAGGGAGTCTGTTTCCCCAACCTTGACTAGGAGTTGATGGGTGATGGTGATCAGTGCAATTGCCTAAATCTGGCAGGGACCAATTGTCCCTAAATGTGAGGGACTGATTCCACTGTTTTGTGAGAAGATGACTTCCTTTCTTTTCACCTGAGCACAAGGGAGGGCTATGTTCTGAAACTTGATGCTGCCTTAAGTGCCAGAAGAGCCCTCTGCACTACAAAGAGAACTGACCTTACACTTGTCCTGAAAGACAGCCCTGGTAGCTTGGGTCAGGAGCCGGTGGAGTATACATGCTGCTGCTGGGAGACCTTCACTTCCTCTCTGCCATTCTGCAGAGTCCCATGGAGGCTGCAAATCAGGCCAGGGTGGGAAGGAAAGAGGTGTTACTCTGTGCTGAACTTGGACACAGCTATGGAAATTAAATCTGGAAGTTGTATTATTTCCCTCTGTGTCCCATTAATGATTGTTACGATGCAGCTGCAGTGGGACCCAGCCAGTGTGGAGGCCATTCCCTCAGAAACCCCATATGACTTTTAAACTGGGCCATATGTAATCTGTTAGTGCTAAAGAAAGGAGAATAGTCTCCTAACTGAAGGCAGCCATGCTGATCTTCAGCTGGACATGTGTTTCTTGCTCGGAGTTGGTGGAGACTTTAATGGTAAAACTGACAGATGCTCTGTTTAAACTGGAGTAATTGAAAGCTACCGGAGCACATGTAGAGGCATACCACAGCCATTCAGATGGGTGGTGTGGTGTAAAAACTAACAAGGCCCACAAAATCCTGTGCTTTATCTTAGGGTTTGCAAGTTGTTCTTGTACATTTCTAAATCTCCGTACTTGGAGATATCTCTTTAAGCTAGGGTCCTAAATAGGGAAAATGTTACATTAGTACCCAGAATCATCCTGTCCTTCAATTCAGAAGTTTCAAAGACAGTTGTAAATAAAATGCAGTTTTCCCATTAATATATCCAATAATGTCATTTAAGTGGATATTAAAATGGGTTATTTAGCATTCTATCTCTCTCCTACATCATTGCTCAGTAGTGATTATTTCAATCTGTTTTATTGCTATTACCCTTTTACACAAATGTACTAAACAATCTGAAATTCAGTCTTTTCTATGCCAAAAGCTACCCACATGTTATTTTCCTACAGATTCTCAGGCAGATATTAACACTCTATATTCTTCTGGAGCAACATGTATTCATGCCACCATTTACATCCCCTTTGGCTCTGAGACTTGTTTTCTTTCAGTGTATCCTGCAGGGAATCTCATTGTGAATTCCTCTGTGAAACTGCTCTACAAAAAACCTCTCTCTGCCTGCAAGCCAAAGAAAGCATTTTGCCCACTGGATTCCCAGCTATATGCAGCTACACTACATTTTTGTTTGACTATTCTAACTATTTGAGCTAATTTTGCACCTTAGGACATGGTGAAACAGCTGCCACCTGCTAGGAAACTGAAGGGAATCCATAGTAGACTTAAGAGTATCTCTAGCCTTGAAATTTTAGTTGGAACCTAAAAGCAGTGTAATTCCTTAGATGTATATCTAGGATATAAGAGAAAATTTAAAACAAATTTCTTTTAAGTATTGCTTATTGGGCTGCTTAGACATCATTCTGTAACTGTGGAGCCCATTTCACAGCACTCTTTCTCTTCAGTCATTCTTTATAAAACATTAGGATGCTTCGAAGAGCTTTGTGATATCCACATATGTATGAATCCCAGAAGGCAAAACAGCTTTTACTTATATGACCTATCCAGCCTCCCAGTTCCTAAAATTCCACTGCTTTCTATTGCGTTATTTCCATCAGGTATGGGCAGGACAGAGTGACTGCTTGTGATTTTGAAAGTCACACTCTTTTGCATTACTATGTCATTCTAATTCTCTGATTAGATGTAAAATAGAATCATAGAATCACAGAATTGTTTGAGTTGAAAGGGACCTTAAAGTCATCTGGTTCAACTCCCCTTCAATGAACAGAGACACCTACAGCTACATCAGGTTGCTCAGAGCCACATCCAGCCTGACCTTTAGTGTCTCCAAGCACAGGGCATCCACCACATCTCTAGGCAGAGAGGAATTAAAGAAACTATTCAAGATTAGGATTACTTCGGGTAAAATGTTTGACATCAGTAATGAGAACATTGTGAAATTTATATTTCATATATATATGGCTGGTTAATACTTTTGATAATTTTATCTTCTGATATTCTGCACTTGCTTCTCCGTAGAAATAATGGTGATAACTGGATACTGCTTCTGGCATATCACAATACAGTGTCACTAAGTAAGTAGTAAAGGAATTTCCAGCTCTGAGAAGACAAAATAAAATAAAATAAAATAAAATAAAATAAAATAATTGAAATCAGAAAGCTTGTTGTGAAATGCATTCTTAATCATTGAGATCATGTAATGAGGAGGAAGTTAGTTAAACAGCTGTGATTTGATTTGATTTTACAAACAAAATACAAATCCTGAAAAGGAAAAAAAAGATTTAACTGGATATATACATATGCATGTTAGTATTTTGTTTATGATTAATTTGCCATAAGTAAGTCTGACATTTGTTATATCTACCACTTGGTTAAAGGCCCTCTCGTATTTGAACTGTTTTCTTCCCATCTCCCACCTCTTTTTTCCCAGAGAGGATGATTCTTCCTATTCGGTAGATCACTTTTTAGTACAATGATTAGGAAGCATCTTCTGTATGTAAGAACTACATTTAACCTGAAAGAGATATCTTTAGTGTATTTGCATTAGTGTGATGTCAATAAGGAATAAAGCTGATGCCATATGTTTCATTATATGTTGAGAGGAGTATCCTAGCACCAGAGCTTTAAAAAATATATTTCTCAGGGTTTGTAACAGATCCAGGCATTCACTAATAATATAACATCTGTGGCTTGTAGTCAATATCAAAGCCAAAATAAATTTAAACGTTCTGATTCCAGATGTCATGGGTAGGATGTTAAACAAGTTTTGCTCTAATTGTCAATGATGACTTTCACCATATTCTTGGTTCAATAACTACATAAACTGTTCCTTCACCTTGTTTTAGCTTGTAAAAAGTGTCTTCATGTAAGTGTGATGTCATGCCTTTGCCAACCATACTTTTTTTTAAAGAAAAAATAAGAGATCTGCACAATCATAGCAATACTGTGATGTAAAAGAGAAACTTCTGAAAATGATTAATCTCTTGTATACATAATTCACCCACTTGTATACAAAGTCCTATTTTAAAGAGAAGGATAAATAATAAAGCAACAGGTTATGCCTCTGAATAATGATGCAGTCAGCTGTTCTCACTTGCGAACCAGAAAAGATGTCTACTACCACATACAGGGATTTCCATGAGAACGGCAGCTGCAAAAGCTGAAAATGGCAAAGCTGAGGAGGAAATGAAGGAATAAACTACAAGCATGTCCTGGTAAATGTAAATGTATTGCTATAAAAATAGTAAATAATTCAAAAGAAAAACATGAGATTTGCTGTCATGCAATCCTTAGCTTCCTGTCTTGATTTAGTTTTCAGTGAATTTAGCACGTCAACTCCCCACTATTAGAATTACTGAAATTAAGAGGTGTGGAAACATGGATGATCTTTTTGGTTAAAAAGCTATTCTAAACATGTTGATTTACCTGTATAAAATCCTTAGGACCTGAATGTTCGCAGAACAAGCACATGAAATTAGGCAAAGGAATGATAGTCACCATCTGAGGGTGGCAAGGCTAATGGGAATATTTGTGTTATTCTGGGGAGCACTGTGGGTTTAGGAGTACATTTGAAATGCTTGTATAACAGCAAATGGGAGTATAAGGAACAAATTGGACGAAATGGAAACCTTGGTCCTTTCCTAGATCTGTATCATTTACATTAGTGAAACTTGATGGGATGAGTCCTGTGACTGGAGTGTTGGGATGGAGGAATATCAACTGTACAGGATGGATAGGCAGGACAGGAAAGGTGGAGGTGTGCTGTGTATAATGGAGATATTAGACTACACAGCTGTTGCCATTAAACAGGACTGACATTCTGGATGAAGGAATAGAATGCATCCTCAAAAAGTTTTCTTGTAATACTAAACTGCAAGGGTGCTGTTGACTACCTGGGATGAGAGGACTTGGGGAGGGATCTAGGTAGATTGGAACATTGGACAATTAGCAAAGCCATGAATTTAATCAAAGGAAAATGATGGTTTCATTCCTGGGATGGAGTAAAGCCTGACACAGGAACGGAGTGGTAGGTGAGTAGTTGGAAAGTAGCTCTGCAGAAAGGGCTTCCTAGTCAATAGCAAGCTCAAGAGGAATCAGTAATATGCCCTGGCAGCCAAGACAGCAAATTACATTTTAGGATACATTAAATACAACATAGCCAGCCAGTCAAAAGGGATGATTTCCACACTACGTTTAGCACTGGGGAAACCTCGCCTTAAATACTGTATACATTTCTGATCTCTAAAATATAACAAGGATGTTAAGGTATTTGAAAGCACTCAGAGGAGGAGGACAATAAAACTGGTAAAATGACTGGAAGGCGTGTCCTATGTAGAGATTGAAGACACTTGGGTTGTCTAGTCTGGAGAAAAGAAGGCTAAGAGGCAATCATATTGTTCTGTGCAATTTTCTGAGCAGGGGAAATGGAGAGGGAAATGCCAGGCTCTTCTCCCTGGTAACCAGTGAAAGGACATGTGGGAATGGCACAAAGCTACATCAGATGATGTTCTTCATTCAGATTGGAGTCTGAATTTCTTCACCATGAGGATGGTCAGACTGGAAAAGGCTTCATAGAGATGTGATTAATGCCCTATGCCTGTCAGTATTCACAGGATATTTGGATAATGCCTTTAATAAAAAGCTTTATCTTTTGTTTAGCTCTGACGTGGTCTGGCAGTTGGACTCAATGACCATTTTAGATTCCTTCCAGTTGAACTATTTTGATTCTAATTCTTAAATAAAACAAACTAAAAAAAAAAAAAAAAAAAAAAAAGTTTGCTAAAATCTACATTTTGTTGTTTAGATCTGGAGTGGAAGAAATTGCGTTGAAATACCACATGAGTTGCTGTCAGTTAAAGGGAGAAAGGCTTATTTACAGTACATCTGGGTACCCTGGATAAATCTAATAATACTGAATTCCTCTGTGCCTAGTATTATTGTGTATGTTATATTAGACATCTCTCTTTAATCAGTGTTTTAGAGCTGGCCACTGTCATACATAATTGCTCAGTATCATTATGAACAGTTGTAGATGCAAGGTGATATCTTAGCCTTGTTGATATTACTAGGAAAGTAATTTAACCTCTGGGTTGACAAAAAAACTTGTGCTTCATTCAGTTTTGTTTTGATGTTTCATTTACTGCATACTGCAGTTGCAGGTAAAGGAACAAAAGCTGCAAGATGTTCTTTCATTTTGGAAATTCCCTTGTAAAAAGGCATAGTTGAACAAAGGGGACTTGTCCTTTAGAAAAAAAAAAACATGTCTGGACTATTTTTGTCAGGATTTCCAATTCAACAAATGGAGTGCCAGTTTCTGCTGAGATAGCTTAGAGTTGCTGTGTTTTAAGTTAGGGATGAGACTTCAAAAAAAATGCACCAATATGGGGTGCAAAATGGGGAAGATCTCCTTGAGAGCAGCCCTGCAGAGAAGATCTTGGGGGTCCTGGTAGATGACCAGCTTCCCGAGAAGCTGGACATGAGCCAGCAGTGTGTGTTTGCAACCAAGAAGGCCAGCAGTATCCTGGGCTGCATTAAAAGAGGAGTGGCCAGCAGGGAGAGGGAGATGATTATCTCCCTCTACTCAGCTCTTGTGAGGCCCCGTCTGGAGCACTGCATCCGGGTCTGGGGCTCATAGCACCAGAAAGATGTGGAGCTCCTGGAGCGGGTCCAGAGGAGGGCCACTAAGATGATCATTATGGTCCTTTTCAACCCAGGCCATTCTATGATTCTGTGATACATACAAGTGCATGTCAAGCAGCACTTTCAGAGTGAGTTCGGATGGAAAGACAAAGTCCATCTGATTGCACTAAAAGCATCATTTCCATTTCAACATCTAAGCTGTATGGTACAGCCAACTGGGATAACAGAAAACTGGCAATGTGGAGTATTTCATTTTTAGGTAAATGATACTGCCCAATTTGAAACACTACACAGTTTATTAAAAACAGATCAAACAATAAAACAAGAGGTTACATGTGCACTGCAACATTGTTTCACTTAGAATTTGGCATCATGGCTATAACTTCTGACTATTTGTTGACCATTTGTTTAACTTCAGAATTTTAAATGCTCTGTATGATTTCAAAAGGTACCTTACTTTCAGAGTTTTTCCAGTATTAAATGTGACCTCACTTTGCAGTAATTCTTGCCACCAGGTCATTGGTAGGTAAGAGAAACAGACAGTTGTTTTACTATAGCTTACACACTCAAAAGGACTACAAGGCCTTGAGAATAGCTTTCTGTGAATAGTCTTGCCAGAGGATGCAAAGTTGTTAGGACAGCAAGGACAGTTGTTAGGGCCAGGCGAATACACATACTCTCATAAACTTATTTTCTTAGAAAATGGCACTAAACTGATATTGAGTGAGTTCTAAGAATTGTTTTAAGAATCTGCTCCAAGGCCTACTGAAGTATGACAGTTGCACTAAGCTTTACTTTAAAAAAGGATGTTCATAAATTACTAATACTTCAGATAATCTCCATTCCTAAATGAAATTGATTCCAATAATTTGACTTGAGTAACTGGTATAATCATACTCACATTCATTACAAATCTGTCCCAAACATACAGGTAAAACTGATATGTTTTGCATATTGTTAAATAAATTTTTACTTTTATTTTTTCCAATTTAAAATTTTATATCTTCCTCCCAAAATACTCAAGCAAAGTGAAAAGTAACATTAGCATGTTGTATGCAGTATTGAGTAGAGTACAGTAGGGGAGGAGAGGGGAGGAGAGGAAAGAAGAGGAGAGGAGAGGACAGGAGAGGACAGGACAGGACAGGACAGGACAGGAGTTACTATACATATTCTTGGGGCTAAGGCACAGGTCTGCACTCCTAAATTAAGTGCCACTGTAGAGTCACTCCAAATAAAGCCGAAATGGGAATTTGCTTCATAATAGAGTGCAATGCAACACAAAGCTTGAGTACTGCAAGCAGCAGTGTCATATAACTGTTCAAATCACTATTGGCAGTGGTTCCACATTTTTATGATTTACATTTTTCTTTTCCTTCTGCATATGCTTCTGTTATAGAAAAGACTGTGTATGCAACAATTAATAACTAAGGTTCAAGAGAACTGAAAGGTGTTTTGAGGTTAAAATGGAGAATATGGAGATCTGGGAGAACAATACCTTATGATAACTCATAGCATAACACAATTTTGTATCTGAACTCGGTCTATTGTCAACACTTTGCTTTCGATTGTCTTCAGCCTTTGTATTTCCCATTGTCTAATGTATAATTGTACTACCTGTAACTGCTTTCCATGAAGGGTCTTCACATTCATCCCTCAAAGTTCTTTATCATATCTCTCCACAGATCAGTACATGTCACTTTCCAGTGACTGACTAGACTTTTATTTCTGGTTAAAATTCAGTCTTGATTCTTTCTTTCTCCATTTATGTTTGAAGCTGAAGTTTACAACTTCTGTATGATGTCCAATCAGTAGATTTGGAGAATACTGAGAATCAAAAATATGACGTCACACTACATGTGTGTGTATGTTCAAGAAAACTGTTGTATTTCTAGTACCTTAAAAAAAAAAAAAAAGAGAGAGAGAGAGAGAGAGATTTCCATTTCGGTACTTAAAATTGAGTTGCATATTTTCTAGGAAATCATTGCAAGAGAGCCCTTGCACTTTCACAGAGATCTTTTACTACAACAAGGAACAAGGATCTGAGAGCATAAACCTCTTTGCAGGGTTAAATGGAGAAGTTAATGTCTGCAGAAAAGATATTGGAAAGAGAGAGTAAAGGCAGTGGAATTCTTTTTACATGTCAAGGCAGTCTGGCATCCAGGTTAATCATATGGCCATCTGTCTCTTTGGAATGAATATACATGTTTAATTACATAGCTTGGAGCTAGATAAATTTGTAAATACTGCTGCAATGGTTACTAGCTTCAGGAAAGCAGATATCTTGGGCACACTGCTTGTTTTAAAGAAAAGTTGTACATTTAAATGTAAAACCTTGGATTCCTTCCTGGCCAGTTCTGCAAATCTATCAATAGCTCTGTGAAATTGAGTTAACTGAAGCATCTCTAGAACCAGGGAGTAAGAAAGTCTCAAAAAATGATAAATTAAGCATAAATATAAATTTTAAAAATTCTGCCTTTATAGTGTGGAATTCTTTAGTGAGTTTTCTCAATTAGAGAAAAAAAATAATGACCTGTTTATTTGCTAGAGGATGAGTTATGTACATAGCTGGGGTACATCTCAAGTGTGTAGGTGATTCACATCTGAGGTGACACTTGCAGACATAATGAAGAGTTCTCCAGATCTAAGTGGGAGGCAGAGGAAGGAGGACTATACATGAGACATAAAGGGTACCAGAATAAGGTCTCTTGCCTTTACAGTGATAGGTTTTGTGTACAGACGTCCAGATGCTCGTTTTGAGCATGTAGGTAGCTAAACACTCAAATAAAATCAGAGAGATTTTATCCTTGATATGCATTCAGCTCTTGCTTTCATAGGGCCCACAGGGCTTACAAAAATGCTGATAAGGATTCATTTTACTAGTCATTGTCCCTCAGCTCAGCCTTGTAAAAAACTTTTCCAAAAGCATTAAACTGCTTGGACAGAGGCTGGAGCCCTCACAGCAATCAGTGTATGCTCAACATGGTATAAAGAAAGAACATGACTAGCAAGTAAGAACTTGGAAATAGTGCTGTGAGATTGATGCATGCTGACATCCTGTCATCAAGGCCTGAGCATCCAGTTACATTCATTGTCAATCACAACAGCAAGTAAAATATGATATACTTGTCTGCAACTAGGGTTTTTTTGTTGTTGTTATTTTGTTTGTATGTATGTTTGTTTGGGTTGTTTTTTTTTGTGTGTTTTTTTTTTGTTTTATTTTGTTTTTGTTTTTGTTTTGCCAGGTTTCACCGCTTTGGTTGAACTTCCCACAATGATTCTTCAAGTGAAAATTTTGGGGGAAGTTTCAGTGAAAAACATTACACCATTTCCAAGAGGAAGATTACAGAGTAATGGATTGATTTCCCACTATTAAAATGTATTTCTTTGAAGAGCCACAGTACCTCCGTGTGTTATAACACCAACTGGCTTGTCATTTTATCTATGAAAATTTACTTATTTGGATAAGTTATAAAACGTTGAAAACTGTTATTTGCATATGTTCAGTACAGTTTCAGCAGAATTTCCATCTACATTATCTGATATTTCCCAACAAGCTTACCTTGTCCCAGTTCCAACAAGCTTACTGTATTACAGACATGTATACCCAGCCCAGACAGTGAATCTCAGTAATAACACTTGATTCTCTTTTGGCCTTAGAGGAAGGCATAGGGACTTAGCTTTTCCCTTAGGCCTTTCACTAGTTAAGTCTAATCTTGTTGTCAACATATTGTTTATGTTCCTCTTCAGAAATTTTCCTAATATGATGAATTTAATTTCACCTACCTTCAAATGTGTATGTGTAGCTAAAACATATAGTTGTCTAGTCTTCTTCCATAGTCTATATTGACATAAATGTAGATCAAAGGACTTAGATACGTACGTTTGAAAAAAGATGTTCCTTGGTACCTTTGTTTTCTTGCATTGTCTACAGGGGAAGATAGATAACTAGCTGAAGTAAATTTCCCAGACTTTTAGTTTCAAAATTAGACCAAATGAGTCTCACTCAAACCAAAGATCTGAAACAGAGGTTGAAAGCACTGAGGAAAGGGAAAGGACTGCGACAGTTAAAAGGAAGAATTTTTTTAGATAATGACAGCATGCAGCCATTAGCAGCAAATCTAGTAGGTGTCATTTTACTTGATATCTGTAAAAGAGAAAGAACTAAATGTATACTGAAGTTCAAACAGAAGCTACAGATAATGCAAAACCACAGAGGCCACAGAAGGCAGCTCAACTAAACAATCACAGTATCAATTTGCAACATTTCAGTCAATGCCTCACAACCCTTTTATGTGACAAGATCAGAGGTTCTTGACAATTCCAAATTGACTACATTGCAAAATCTGAACAAAGTCAAAAAGAAAAATTTATTTTCCTTCTTCGCAGAGGTATCACATGTGAAGTAAAGTCAAAACATTCGTGTATTTTATAATCTACATAGAAAGACATCATAATTTGCTCTGCACTGTTCTTTTTTTTTTCTCAAAATACGTGCTTATAATACTGTACCTTTGTAGAGAATTTCTTCTACGTGTACCATTTGAATACATTGTATACCAGTAGATTTCTATGATTTTGTAATGAAATACAGTATGCATATTGATACAATCTCATTGAATTAAATAAAATTACAGAATACATTTGTGTTCTGTATATGTTCCTTTATATAATAAGATATTCTGTACATTTTTAGCAAGTTATTTATATGTTAATTATAAATTCTATCATTACTATATCTTGATTTTTTTCACTATTTCATCATAAACAGTTATCCTTTTAAAATGAAGAACAGATTATAAGATTCCTATAATTCTTTGACATGATGTGGTTTAATAAGTGCGCCTTGGAATATGATCATCATTTACAGTATCATCATTTACAGTAAAGTTATGCAATGTCAGTGTTTGATTGTTCAACAAACCTTACTGTTTACTGTTGCAAGTGTGAAGTAATCTGAGACACTGGACCATTCCTTTGGCATCAGAGCAGAAGGTTCTCTGGTTTGCAGTGGTTCTAGCACCTTAACACTTTGTTCCACAGTTCATATTGCTTCCTAAGAAAATCTTAACTTCTAAACCACTGGTCGTGAACTTTTCTGTTCTGATTTCTGATATGCCAGAGGAAAAAAAAAAGAGATTAATATAGTGGGCCCAAAACTTTGAGGACCTCGAAACTAAAGCCCAGGGAAGTAAATCAGAATGAAAATGCAGAAAACAGCAGTCTGAAATATTTGCAGAATTGTGGAGTAAAGCAAAGCACCTGCATCCTTGAATGCTATTAATTCCATGAAAGGCTAGTAGAATTAAGCCGAAAATATTGAAAACTGTCATTCACTTAAATACAAAAGTTTAATGTGAGTGCTTTAGACACTGGGCATCTTGATTTACCTTGCAGTTACAGTGGTTTTCCTTTTGCACGAGGTTTTGAATGCTGCTTCTTACATACAGATATCTTTAAAAAAAAAAAAAAAAAAAAAAAAAAGTATTTCTTAAATAAAAATAAATTGTCACTCTCCACTTAATTTTTTTAGTTTTACCTAAGCTCTGTTTTTCTTTTGCTTTTGTCCTGCTTTTTTTGTCCTGCTTTTTTTTTTTTTTTTTTTTTTTTTTTTTTCTGAGATACAGTTGATTTCTTCTTCCTAGCAGCTGGTATGGTGTTGTGTTTTGGATCTAGTGTGAAAATAATGTTGATAACACACTGACCAATTTAGCTGTTGATGAGCAGCGCTTACACTGAGTCAAGGACTTTTCCACTTCTCATGGTGCCCTGAAAGTGAGCCTTGGACTGCACAAGAAGCTGGGAGGGAAAACAACCAGGGCTGCTGATCCAAACTGATCAAAGGGATGTTCCTTGTCATGTAATTCTGTGCTCAGCAATAAAAGCTTGGGAATATTTTTCAGGGTGAGTTGCCTTTGCTCAGGGTCTGGATGGATGTGGATCAACTAGAAGTAAGCATTTGTGCTGTGCATCACTTGTGGATTTTTGTTTGTTTATTTTATGTTTTGTTGTTGCTGTTGTTTTCCTTTCCAATTAAACCGTCTTTATTTTAACTGAGAAGTTCACACACTTTTACCTTTTCCAGTTCTCTCCCCAGTCCCATTAGAGGATGGTGAATGAATAGCTGTGTCATACACAGCTGCCTGCCATGTTACACCACAACACATTTCTGTGGGTTCCTTTTCTTTTACATCTTTTTGGTTCACTCTTTTTATTCAAAAATAAAAACTTCTGAGTTGGTTTTGTGATTTGTTTTTGTTGTTGTTGTTGTTTTTGTTTTTAAGCATTCTCTCTATTTTAGCAATCTATTACAATTGCTTTCATGTGTATATGTTCTCAGAAACAAATGTTTAGCAAATCAAGAAAACCAAGGCCCAACAAGGCTGCTATCCTTCTGATATAACACTATTCCAAGAAAACTGAAGTTACTAAGTTATTTTAGACTTGAAATAGGAGCCATTCTTCCTATACTGTGTCTTTAAAAGCAAAGCAGATCAGACACTTATGGCAAAGAAGATTTGATGTATTTTTAGATAACCGGGTACAAGAAAACTCTGTCAAGTTGACATGTGAAAATTGACTATCCAGTCTCATTTTACTATTTCTTTTTGTGGTAAATAATGACAAAAGTTCATTTCTGAGCAATACAGGCAGCTTTAGTGTTGGATGCCTTATTAAAAGTTAAATTATCATCTCCTATAGTGACTATTTTCATCATTGTGAATAACTTCAGCATTACTGTTTTTCATTTATGCTTCAACACTGAGAGATAAACTATCTAGGAATCAGTGAGTAGACAACAACAAAAGGAAGAAGAAACATGGCAGTTGGACCCAAGGAATAATACTTCTTCCATTACAGTATTGCTATCTGGCACAAGGAAGAAAACTTCCATCCATACACTCTTTGGAGTTTATTAGTATCCAGTAATTTGGCTACAAACACCAGTAACTCATTGAAACTGTGGGTAAAATCTCTTCCATGCTAGACTGACATTAGCATTTGGATTTTAGTGGTCACAGTTTGGCAAGTGCCAAACAGCAAGAGATTCCTCACAAACAGCATGCTTACTTGTAAAGATACAAATAGAAGTGAGTTTGAGGGACGATGTTCTTAAAGAAGACAGAAATGGAATTAAGGCTTCTTGCGTCTGATGTAGTGAGGGTAAGACCTCTTTTCTGTGAAGCGAGACTGGAGATCTCACTGATTGTGGCATAATTATGTCAGCTCCATGGCAGCTATTCCAGAACACACAAGCTGCAAGGAGCAACTTCAAAGTCATATACTACATCGGAGAGTGGAAGTGACATAGTTCTAAGTAAGTGCTTATACGAGTACAAACTAGTTAAAAAGTCAGATAACCCATTACAATTGTGCCTTGCCTGTTCTGTCCTTCTCTGCATTAACTGATGTCCAAATTACAAACATCATCCTTAAATACTCTAGAATTATTTTTTTCTTCTTCCACTCTTCTGTCTACCTCTACATTGAGTAAGTGCCCCAGAATTGTATGGTCAGGTGAACACATAAATAAGTTTGACGTGAAAAGTGAGGAGCAGGTTACTTTGCAGAATACCCAGTTTTTCAGTAGAATGAAAGACTGTTGTTCTGATGGGTTTGGGTAATTGCCTTCTGCGTATCTTTTTTTTTTTTCCCCTACAGTTTCTAAATGCATGTAGTATTATATCCATTTTCTTTTTCAAAACTACTGCCTTTTCCTTTGTATGATTAGGTAACTTTGTTCCTGAAAGTAGTTGCAGATTCCAAAAGAAATATATTTATAGGTAAGTCACACGTGACCTTGTCTACATTGTCTTATGAAGCAGTCTTAAAATAAAAATAATATAGAAAACAAGCTATCATGTCACTTGTAAGATTTCCTCACCTCTGATCTGTATTAAGACACTATACAATGTGAAACAGTTTGTAGCACATACTGACCCACGTCTGCTTGCTTTGCAAACATAGTGCTTCAGTCTCCAATGTTTATCTAGACTCTAAAACTGAGACAGAAAAACAAGAATGAGAAAATGACTTCTATTCAAACAGAATTTTTACTAATTTTTCTTTCTTGAAGCATTCAGTGGGTATAGTCATGTATGGACACACTTAAGTTCAAGATGATCCAAGGATCTTGTTTCCCAGAGAAGTTCAACAATTTTCTGTCAAAATCAACACATGTTCTTGAAAAAACAAATGAACAAGAACAAAACAACAACAACGACAAAACCACCATCACAGCAAGAATCAATTCGGTTCACTTCTTAGTCTTCTATTACTAATGGTGGCCACAAATTAAAAGCTACATTTCCACATTTCCTTTCAGCAATTAATCCGGGAAAGTTTTTAGACCCTTTTGAGTTTTGAAGTAGAATTTGCAGATTTTAATACAATTATTTTATTTTATTTATTTCTTTTTTTGGTCATTTATGAGAAATGCTGCCAACATTATTTACTGGTTGATGTCTTTCAGTAAGGGAGCACTACAGACCTCAGAATTTCTCAGTGCCCTGTTGCAGTAACGTAATATTTTGCTTTGCATGTTTTCATATTCTTTTGAAAAGATGGAACTCAGTCCATGGTAGGGAGCCAAGCGTAACAAATCTACATTACTCAGACAGAGAGAAAAAAAAACACCAAAATATAGTTACTGCATCCAGGAAATAAGAATTTCCCCCCACTGGGTTCATAGTAAGTGTTTTTAAGTATTCTTTTGAACTATTTGTCCATGAGTTTGTTCTCAGACATTAACAGTTCATACTATGATTAACTGACAACACTGTCTTAACAAATAGATTTAAACTTCTCTTTTTCATTTGTCAGTTACTTCCTCTGCTTATGTCAGTCAGCCTCCTTCTGCAATATACTTCACAGACCTTCAGGGTTTAGATATCTGATTTAGATATCTGTGTGATGTCGCATGTATTCCTGCTTGCAAGCAGAAAAAAATACTTTTGGTTTAAGTTTGTTGATTGATGCGATGAACTTTGTAACATTCTGACGCTCCTTGCCATATTGGTATTTATCAGTTCTGGTAAGTGATTTTGATTTTATAAAAATAAATGTAAATTTCACAATTCTCGTAATCATTAATCCCACAGTATCCTCCAAGGGAAATGTTGGAGCTACTGAATTCAGTGGAAAAACTATGAGTGAAAACAATCATTTAAACAACTGAAAGACATGATTTAAAACCTCTCATTAGCTGGAAACATCAGAAATTTCTTTCCTGAATGTGTTCCAGGGAAATCCCACCGTGCTTACTAGCTAACCAAGTGTCTGCAAACACTGGATTCACCAGCCTGCTTTGCTAGCATAGTCAGGGCTGTATAGCTCTCACAGCACTGTGCCAGCGAGAACGGAAGTCCAGGAGCAACTGGACTCTGTTGAGCCATAGACCTCGGAAAACCCAAGAAGCCATTCCACAACTGGATGCTCTTCAAGTGCTAACAGTAACCCATCAGGAACACCAGCAGTTTGCTACAAATGCACACAAAACTTCATGGACACCATTTCTTTCAATTACCCAATGACTATTCTCAAGATAATGCTGTTTCATTGCAGTAAGGACAAGTCTTAACTCTTGCAATTGCTTAAAGCAAAGAACGCTGATGGTAGAAAATACTTAAAATAATCACAGAAGAGCATGTTAAACCTCAGTATATTTCACAATTTAATTAAAGGCAGCTATATTCAACTTCTATTTAAAAAATAAAATAAAACAGATTAGAAAGGTTTTCATGTAGTTTTGCATATAGTTATCACTGTGAGGTAGTGACACGCTCCTGGTACACCAAATATAAATAAATACAAGTAGAATCATAAAATATCCTAAGATGGAAGGAATTCACAAGGGTCATTGAGTACAACTCCAAGCTCCACACAGCACCACCTAAAAATCAGACCCCGCTAAATATATATTCTATAGCCACGTAAAATCTCATTTTCGTTCCTAATTTCTCCCACTTTCGAGACAAAGAGGATTCCAAAGTAATCTTGAAATCTGTCTGAAATATAGTATATGGAAGTATATGGAAGACAAACTGTCCTTGAAAAGGAAACAAGTTACTTCACAGTATATCTACTACATATATTTGTGCATCTTTGTTAACAATGAAATTAGTTACAGTAGCTTGACATTGCTTACATGCTAACTTTAATGCTTATTTACTACTCAAGGTGTGACACCAAAGCGTTTCCTAACTTGAATGACTGTCATCTCTTTCATAGACCCAGTTCTCTCTGATTGTTTTCCAAATTTTGTGAGACAAATAGATACTTTGGTTTTTATTGCTATTAGAGTAGCACATAAATATGTTTTCAGCTTCTGTGGCTAATCCCTTCAAAAGCATACAAACTAAATCCCAAACTCAGCTAACTCTTTGAATGTGCTTTACCCTACTTCTATCTGGAAAGAAAACATTTGAGTACTTGTGACTTGATTATTTATAGATTGTTGTTTGTCAGTTAGTTGTAAGTTGCAAAAGAATCTTTCTTAAGACTGTGACTCACTGAGGCTTGTTGAGTCACAGGTAATAAACTGGATACTGCTTATACTGCACATCTTAAAAAAGTAGTTTTTCTCCTTTCTAAGAAAAAAAAAAGAAAAGAAAAAAAAAAAGTCATATTTCCAAATGCAGGAGACAATGATCCCAGTGAAATTAGACTTTTGTGTATTATTTAGTGTTGATTTTCTGTTTTTGTTTGTTTGTTTGTTTTGTTGTTGTTTTTTTGTTGTTTTTTTTTTACACTGATTATGATTTGAAAATTCCACACTGAATACAAGACAGGTTTGATAGGCAAGACCACATGCTACATTCAGAAGCTGTAATCATTACTACTTAACATTTCTACGTAATCTTTAGATTATTTTGAAGGTCTTAACTGCAAGGGCAACAGAAATGTTTACAGCAAAATTTAATCAAATCTATTACTTTAAGAAATACTTGGAGAGGAAGAGGTCTGTAAATCTTTGACCTAGAGTTAGGATCTGTTGATATTAACCAATTAATTGCATTTTTTTAAAAAACATTCTTAACTAAATAGATTGAACTTTTTAACTCTTTAATTTCATTAATTTCAGTGTCTAACTAGAATTTTTAACAAATACAGAAAACCTGAGGCCAAATTTCAAACATATTAAAACCAAAGGGGAAAGTACCTTATCACAAGTGGCAGACTGAAACTCAATTAATGTCCTTTTTTGCCTTCTGTGTAGCTACGATGAATGTAATAGTATATCATTTCCACATACTGCCTGTGACAGGGATTCCTGATAAATTTTGAGATTTGAAGAGATGTTTTGATGCTTATTTTATCAATCTTTTGTGCATAATGTCTCTTTTATTGACCTTTCTGGAGTTTTCTTTAAGAAGCAGACAATGTGAAATGCTTTACTTTTTCAGAAAAGAAAAGTAATTTCAGTATTTACCTAAAACTGAAAAATAAAGAAAGCACTATGACAGAAGCTTCTAATATACTTTTTATTTTGAAATATAAAATAAGAAGATGCAGTGCAATGTTGCACAACCTTCTCATAGAAGTGTTCATTCCTCTTGCAGGAGCACAAGTCTATGATGACATAAACACAAGTCATCAATAAGGACTATATTCTGGAAAAGGGACGAACTTGTTCATCAGATTTTATTCTTCTATGATTTTGATTTAGACACATGATGTTCTGCAAGGCCATCTCACACAATAGTGTGAGATGACCATACCTCTGCCTTCAGAAAATCAGATAATTCTGTTACTAGTTAAAACCAATCGATCAACCCCAAAGTCAAAGGCTTAATAGTCTTACTTCTTAAATAGTATTCTAATAATTCCTGTTTGTAAGGTAAAAGTTAATTCAAAGTGAAGTTCATATTTGAAATACATTGTTTAATGGGACAAAGGCATAACAAGTTGGTTTTAGACATAGCAATCAACTTACTTTGAGTACTGGGTCCAAAAGAGTCAATAAGATTGTCAGAGTGTTAGAGAACCTCCTCTATCAGAGAAGACTGAAGGAGTTAGACCTTTTGACCTTGGAAAAGACAGGACTTACAAAGGACCTCACTGCAATTTCGTAGTATATAAAGAGTGGCTATGAAGAGAATGAAGCCCCTATCTTCCATAGAATCCATATAGAGATGATAGGAGATAATGGACACAAGTTTTACAAGGAACAGTTTCATCTTGACCTAAGAAATTTTCCACAAAGAGAACAACCAGTATCTAGAACAACCTCCCCGGGAACATGGTAGAATACCATCACTAGAGGTTTTCAAGATGCAATTGGATAGGTTGTTAGACATAACTGTTTCTTGTGGCTTTTCAGAATGTTTTGTCTCTTATTTGACTAGAGGGGTCCCTATAGAGTTGAGATGAGATAGATAGTGGGAGGAAACATGCATCTGCTAACAGGCTCATTTTTACTCAGACTATATTGCATGGGTGATGTGACTGCAGATATGAGTTTAAATACGAATAATCTTGGCAAAGTTAAGTCTTTAAAATCTAGAGGTTTTCACCAGTAAGAGCATTTTTTTCTACCCTGTCCACTCCAGATTCTTAATAGTGCTTTGTGAGGATTGATTAAGCCTTCCATTACGTGACTAAGAAAAAATCTTATTTTTCATTTCAGCCATTTCAGTCTACAAGGCATGAAAATTATGGGAGCTTGCTCCACCTTCCCAAAGACAAAGTCTATTCAGGCTAAACACAAAGGTTTTTTTCTGAAGTCCTCTGGAATCTTGCCTAAACTACGTAATATGTTCAGTATATTTTCTCCCAAACCCCACTCTTCAGCTTCACCATTTCAAAATCCTAAGTGCTATAACTTTTAACATGAATAGAACTAAGTCATCTAGGTATTTTGAAGGCTAAATCATGCATTTGTAGGTACAAGAAAAGTTAGCATCCCCAGTGTTCTGAAAATTATATAACTGGGTCTCAGAATTCAGAAGGCTGTCAAATATGAAGTCAGGACTGTGGTTCTCCCACCAAGGCACATGCAGCCTTTACTTTGGAGGAGGAAGTTATATTATTTTTCTCTTAAATATGATGGGTAACTACATGGGAGTCACTTCACATGAAAAATGTATGGTGTTTCTAGAGTAAAAATGGTTATATCTTATTAAATTCAACATAGTCTTTTCCAGTAGTTCAGGGCAGGTAAAATTTGAAGAGCAAAAAAAAAACAAAACTCAGATTCATTTCTGTATGCCATAAAACCACTGTCATTTTCCACTTCAAAATACAGGATCTACTTGAACTGTGCTTTGGCAAAAATAAATAAATAAATAAATAAATAAATAAATAAATAAATAAATATTCTCTGTGATATTTCTGAGCTCATTATATACGAGCATATATGAGAGCATACAACATATCTCAGAACAACAGTCATTGTAGGTAGATAACTGTTTCTTATAACATTATATAATGTCAAATCTGATTTCACTTATGGAAGCATAAATCGATTCTGTAATGAGAACAGATTTAGATCCAAAATCCAATAGACTGCAATAATTCTATCAGTTACTGCTGAAAATTGAGACCTACAAGTAATAGGCACATAAAGTACACACCTCAGCTATCACCTAGATGCACATACATGTATGGATGTCTTAGTCTTTGATAGAAAAGGAAGCAAATAATTTTTGCAAAATTTGTGGTCACACGTAGGACACAATTTCCTTCTTCTTGAGTGGGTCAGTGTACAAATAATAAATATATGAACAGACAAGGAGGAAAAAGTTGTATATTGTTTCTGCTCTCAGATGTGTGACTATACAATGTTTAAACCCCAGGAAATTGTATAGGAGATAAGTGGGGGAGAGGGGAGAGGAAACTTTAACAGGTTTTCAATGATAAATTCCACAAATGGTTTCCAGAGATCAGAGACTAGAAACCGTAGAATATCTTTTGCTCAGATGCCACTGCTTAAAACAAGCAAGAGAATGTACTAAGTGAAGACTGCAAACTTAAATTTTTTAAATGGTAATAGGGCAATTAAAAATATCCAAGAGTCACAGATGTTTTAAATAGCAATCTTTTAGACTGGAATGTCAGCCTACTTTCAACTGTTTTTTAACTTAAAATCAATAATTCTTGGGATTCATAAGAGTTTCCAAGTTTTATCTTGAAATAAGACAATCCACAGTGCATTCAAAGATTTAGTATGGTCTCATGTAGGGTTCTAGTTGTAGCAATAAAAACTTTGGGAAAAAAAATGTTGCCTACAAAACTTGCAACGCGCTTTAGATCTTGGATCTTACACCTTGTTGAACAGTATTTATATAATTCCTTTTTTGATTCAGTTCTAGTTCTGACTCTTATATGAATATTAATATTTACATGGTAGTGATAGAAAAATATTTTAGTAACTTGTAGAAAAATCTTAATGGTGCAGTCATGTTTTATGATAATTTCCTTATAAAACCTTGCTTTCTTTTGTAGATGTATTTTTAAAATCATTTCTGCATTTTTATCTGTAAGTTAAATTTTATTTTGTACATCCAAAAATCCAAGTTATGCTTAAGTGTATAATATGTGACAAAAATTTCTCATACAGTTTAGAAATTCAGATGTGTGAAGGTGATGCAAAGCCAGGCCCAAGTATGTGAAATGTAGGATTTAAGTTACCATTCAGTCTTACCATTCAGTCTTACCATTCAGTCTTAGGTGAAATTGGTTGGAAACAACTATTAGAAGATGTTTAATTAGGGAAGAAATAAAGTGAAATGAGCATATGTGAAAAATATGCTTTTACCATTTCAAGTAGATATATTTCTGAGTATTATTTTGGATGACAGTAACATTTTAAGAAAAACTCAGTACCACTTACTGTGTGCTTCATAAGGCAAGATAAGTATCAGTAATTGTTCTAAAAATCACTGAATTGCAGAGCTAGAAAGGGTCACATGGTGTCTTCCCATTGCTTTGCCTACAGGTGGGATTAAGAGGTATTTATATTGCACTTAAATACAGCCTTTACAACCTCTCCATTGAATCTGTTCCACAGCTTCATAATAATTACTTGGAAAATACTGTATTTTTACCTTTTTTTACTCCTTATGCCTATATTGAATATAGTTTTATACAATTTATGTCTGGTATTCTAAATCCTATTTCCTTTGGATGTGAAAGACACTATTGTCTTTCTCCTTGTAATGTCCTTGTAATGTTCAATATTTGCAAAACAGTTGTAATTAATCTTATCCTTGCCCCAGTTTTTTCTTATACACTTTGTTCTTTTGCTTTCTGTGTGTACTCTTTATTCTGTGCTCATCCTTGCACAAAAATTTACAGATCTTTCCATTATGTTACTATCAGTAAGGGTAAAAAAGCACTATTTCTATTCCACTGTTCCTCTGTAACTTCTTTATATATCAGCCAATATGTATAAAGTCATATATTTAATAGCCAAGAGGAAAGCATGCCAGTAAACATAACAATGCTCAAAATACTATCCTCTTGTTTTGTGACAGATGTGATCAAATTTATTCAAAAGTGTATTCGTACATAAATATGCATATAGTAGAATGATTGATTCTTTATGAATCATAGGGATAGATCTTCACATCATTTGCAAAGCAAGAAAGTTTTCATTTCTCCTGCCATTACTTTTATCAGTTTCTTCCTTTCAAAAGGTAAACAAGGCAGGTGATCAGTTCATTAGTCAGGTATTGAACAGTCTGAAATTTCTTATTCATTTAAAAGTGTGAGTTCATAAATATCGACACATTTCCAGATGTAGAACCTGAACATTAAAAACTGCCTAGGTTCTCAAAAGACGAGGAATAAAGCCAATTGAAAACACTGTGTACAAAGGTCTTTCCTCCTACTCATTCAATTTACTTACAATCATTCTCCAGTATGAAGTACTTTTCCTCCCTAAAGCAAAACTACTCCTAATGTGGGCTGACCTCCACCACAGATTCTATCACTTTCATTTATTCCGTATTTCCTTAGACTAGGGAAGTTCTTTTCCCTGCACGTGGGTTTAATAACACAGCCACAACCACCTTCCTACCCCCCACTGTAGATTTCTTTTATACTTAACTGTGCTTTGAAAGAACTTCTTTGTTTACTATCAGTAACATAGACCACCAACATAGTTTATAGAATATACGTAATATGTGCATCTAGAGCGTACTGAGTTTAACTTCTGGTACAGAACTGCATGTGTTTCATACAATCATAGAATGTCCTGGGTTGAAAAGGACCATAATGACCATCTAGTTTCAACTCCCCTACTATGTGCAGGGTTGCCAACCACCAGACCAGGCTGCCCAGAACCACGTCCAGCCTGGCCTTGAATGCATCCAGAGATGGGGCATCCCCAACCTCTTTAGGCAACCTGTTCCAGTGCGTCACCACCCTCTGACTGAAAAACTTCCTTCTAATATCTAACCTAAACCTCCCCTGTCTTAGTTTAAAACCATTCCCCCTTGTCCTATCACTATCCACCCTCGTAAACATCCGTTCCCCCTCCTGTTTATATGCTCCCTTCAAGCATTGGAAGGTCACAATGAGGTCTCCCCAGAACCTTCTCTTCTCCAAGCTCAACAAGCCCAGTTCCCTCAACCTTTCCTGATAGGAGAGGTGCTCTAGCCCTCTGATCATCTTAGTGGCCCTCCTCAGGACACGCTCCAAGAGCTCCAAGATGGGACCTCACAAGAGCTGAGTAGAGGAGGACAATCACCTCCCTCTACCTGATGACCACCCCTTTTTTAATGCAGCCCAGAACGCAGTTGGTCTTCCAGGCTGCAGGCACACACTGCTGGCTCATGTCCAGCTTCTGGTCCACAGGACCCCCAAGTCCTTCTCTGCAAGGCTGCTCTCAAGGAGATCTTCCCCCGGTTTGTATAAATACCTGGGATTGCCCTGACCCAAGTGCAGCACCTTGCACTTGGCCTTATTGAACCTCATTAGGTTTTCATGAGCCCACTCCTCCAGCCTGTCCAGGTACTTCTGGGCAGCTTCCTTTCCTTCCAACGTATCGACTGTACTGCTCAGCTTGGTGTCATCTGCAAACTTGATGAGGGTGTACTCGACGCCATCACCTATGTAATTGGTGAAGATGTTGAAGAGCACCGCTCCCAAAACTGACCCCTGAGGGACACTGTGACAGGCCTCCACCATGACACAGAACCATTAATCATAACCCTTTCACTGCATACAGCCAACCAATTCCTAATCCATAGAACAGTCTATCCTTCAAATCCACACCTCTCCAATTTAGAGAGAAGGATGTGGTGAGGGACCATGTCAAACGCTTTGCAGAAGTCCAGGTACATAACATACATTGCTCTTCCTCCGGCCACTGAAGCAATCAATCATAAAAGGCCACGAGATTGACCTGGCAAGATCTGCCCTTGGTGAAGCCATGCTGGCTGTCTCGAATCTTCTCTTTGTCTTGTATGTACCCTAACATAGCTTCTAGGAGAATCTGCTGAATGATCTTCCCAGGCACAGAGGTGAGGCTCACCGGCCTGTAGTTCCCTAGGTCTTCCTTTCTCCCTTTCTTAAAAATAGGAGTAATATTTCCCTTTTTCCAGTCACTGGGACTTCACTGGACAGCCATGATTTTTCAAATATGATGGAGAGCAGCTTGGCAACCACATCAGCCATCTCTTTCAGAACCCTAGAATAAATATCATCTGCCCCCATGGACTTATACACATTCAATTTCATGAGAAGGACTTGGACTTGTTTCACGGTTACAGTGAGACAGAAACCACTCCCCACACCCTCACCTAGAGGCTCATGGTCCTGGCAAACAGGGGAAGCCTGACCACCTGTGAAGACTGGGACAAAGCACTCACTGAGTACCTCAGCTTTTTATATGTCTGAGGAAGCCAGCTCCCCATTACCTTTCATCAGAGGGGGAACACTCTCCTTGGCCTGTCTCCTCCTACCTATGTACCTCTAGAACTCCTTCTTGTTATCTTTCACATCTCTCGCCAAGTTGCGCTCAATCTGCATCTTGGCTTTCCTAATTTTATCCCTGTCATGGTTTTATGGTCATCGGTATTCCGTATCATAACATCATGTAGTGCACTGGGAATTAAAGTGTTAATGTCCCAGTTCAACATACTAAAGAGAAGAAACTACATTCCCCAGAAGGCTGTTCGCTGTGCTGATATCATTCCTGCACAGGGGGGCATATAAGGCGTTGGTGGGTCATCTGACGCTCTTTCGCTTTCCTTCGCCTTTTCTCCTTTGTCTCTCCTCGCTGCTGCCCATTCTGACTGCATGTACTACTTCAGTATTAATGTAAGGCCTACAGCTTTCAGATACTCTCTCATTGTATTTGATTTATTAGCTTCAATTCTAATTATATTGTATTATAGTGTGTTATCTTGCATTCCAATACCATATTTAGTAAATTAGTTTGTTTCTCCTCAGATCATTGCTGCTGTTTTTTTTTAAATTATTTTGGGGTCCCCTGTTTCCCTTTTCCAGAGGTATGGATTTTGCAAAATCCCTCCACCCAGTAGTCACGGAACCAGGCCGAACCAGCCACACACACAGACAACAGCCCTGTGTTCCTCCCAGGCTACACAACCCTGCTTCCACTTTCTGTACATTTCCACCTTTTCCTTCAGTTTAAGCTGCAGGTCCTTGCACAGCCACGACAGTCACCTGCCTCCCCTGCTTGACTTCTTCTGCTGGGGGATGGAGAGCCATTGCGCTCTCAGAAGGGTGTCCTTAAGGAGCT
This sequence comes from Alectoris magna, assembly GCA_030625065.1. Taxonomy (NCBI): domain Eukaryota; kingdom Metazoa; phylum Chordata; class Aves; order Galliformes; family Phasianidae; genus Alectoris; species Alectoris magna. The sequence goes on from CM060560.1 coordinate 93,200,162, forward strand.
GCCAGTTCTGTTCTGTACGCATGCCCTTAAGGACTGTTTCCCAAGGGATCCCACTCAGCAGTTCCTTGAGCAGCTGGAAGTTTGCTCTCATGAAGCACAGGGTCCTAGCACTGTGTTTCAACTCAAGTGGGGTTCTTTTGTAAAGTGAGTCAGCAGAGGAAACAGGAAGATGATAATTCTGTAGTATCTAGTGACTCACCATCCAAAAACAGAACAAATTTTATATCACTTATTTATTAAGGTGAAGATCTTTGCTTGACAGAGAACAGTCAAGTACCTTCATATCTCCCAGTTCTACTTAGGAAGCAGAAAGATTTAACGTCCTATTCATTTCCAGGCTTTTCTTCAAAACTTACACATGGGAAAATTGAAGAATACATATGACATGCCACTTAAATGCTGTTTTGGATATAAACAAACATGTTCGGTGTTAGCTGAGGTTTGTGTTTTGCTCTTTTGATCCTACAGGTTCCTGAACATAGGACCTCCTGTGAAATAGCAAAACTAGAGAACAGCATCTATTATGTATTTGTGGCTCAGTTGTCAAAGCAGACCCCTCTGCAGCTCATGTCCTGTTTGCTCTGAGAAACAATAACCTCTTGACAGCTTGGACTACAACTGTTCTCTTTTGCATGCCCCTACTGCACAGCACTTGAGCTTGACTGCTGAATTTTCTTCATTTTTGGCACCTTGCACACATAGGTATGCTTGCAAAACCCCAGATAAACAACTGGCATTTAATTTTCTTGGCAGTTGGGCGCTCTATAATCTGAGAAAGACTTCACTACTTTATTGAAGATGTTTAACTGTAATTTATTGGAAGTGTAATGCAACTATTACACTGTAAAATTTTGGTCAAAACTGATATAAAAATGCATTCACTTCAGTTCTCTGAAAGAGACTATGGGAAGGAGAGCACAGTCTTTCGCTGTTATTGTGAGATGCTGTGCTGGAAAGCATAAGACTTTATCTCACTTAAAGAAAAGTGAAGCACTTCTACTTATTCTTTTGTATAGTATATTACAATTTCTGCAATATTACTGATGTTTGTGGAACAATTTTTTGCAAATTTGTATGTTATCAGATAAGCCTAGCAAATGAGTAGTAATACCAGAATGTCATGGATATTTTCAAAGTTACACAAAATTAAAATTATTTTCCTATCTGTTTCTTTTCTTTGCCAAGTTCTGCAGCATGCAATTTTTAAAATATGACAAGGAATAGTGTCACGAAAGCTGTAATATACTACTTCTCCTATTGGATTTGGATTCATTTTGGGAACAAATGCGTCCATTCAAAAACTATAAGGATGCAACAAAACATACTCTCTCTCTCCTTTTGGTGGCTGCCTAGAGCTTAGCATTTCTATCTACGTAGACATTTTTCCTCCTACAGTGTCCCCCCTTAAAACTAATTAATGGACTAACCCATAATAGTATGTGCTTCCTATTCCAGTAAAAAGGAAGGAAACTTCCAAATCAAATGGACGTCAATTGGGCTGCAACTTCTGATAAATAAATGTATAGCTACAAGAGGAAAATCTCTCATGTTGTCAAAACATGGATAGGAACTAGATTTCCTCTCCTTAATGGGCAATATAAAGGTCAAGAGTCTAAATGGAGACAAATGGTGACATTATGCCTGATGATTACTTTGCTGATTTAAAATGTAATACAGGAAGTAGCTAGAAGCTGCCTGGCAGATGATTATTACTATACCAGTACTCTCCTCAACAAAAATAATCAACAAACAGGTATATTTGCCCCTAAGGCAATAGTTAAAATGAAAAAGTCCTATGAAATCATTTTCCCACACAATGCAGTGGAAAAGTTGATTTAGTTTTTGTATAGAAATAGACTCAGAGTAAGCAGTACTACTAAAGTTTTCAAATTTGCCAGTATGCTTGCATTTTAATCATACAAAATTAAGGGAAACAGTAGTAGAAGTAAATATACTAGTCTGAATACTTTTGGGAATAAATGTAAATATCTGAGGGTTGCTTCAAAAGTAATGCCTCTTGTTTTATGATGTTCACCCACAACATCAGAGGCAGATGTTGGTGGTATGGCAGTAGAGGGTGAACCTTTCTTCCAGTATTCCATTGCACTTTGTTGCTGTGTGATAGATGGTAGCAGAGGGGCAGTCTGACAAAACAACATCTGACATCAAAGTTTATATGAAGCAAAGAAGTATCACTCAACTCCTCCATGCAGAAAAATGGCCCACATGGGCATTCATTGACACTGAATACTTATGGAGGCAAATCAATGGGTATGAGCACAGTGAGAGAGCAGGTGATGCATTTCAGCATTGTTGACAGTGATTTGAAAGACAAGCCATATTCCAGACAGCTGTGTGCTGCCATCATGCTACAAAATTGAGAGTGTCTACATGAGCTCATCCATGTGAACCGATGGATTATGATCAGGGAACTATGTACAGAGAGGAATACTGGCTTCAATGCATTGGAAACAATGGTGGCAACTGGAATATTGCAAAGTTTGCAGCATGTGGGTCCATGAAGGCTCACACAGGAAAAGAAAGAACAACATATGCAAGTTTGTCAGGACCTACTGAAATAATACAAGGCTGAAAATGACAGTTTCTTGGATAACATCATTACCAATGACAAGATGTGGTGTCACCACTGCAAGTGAAGCAAAAGCAGCAGCCCATGGAGTGGAGTTATGTGAATTCCCTGTTGAAGACGTATGAAGTTCATACACGAAACTATTGTCAAGTAATGTACATTGTCTTTCAGAATAGGAAAGGGGTGATCCTTCTGGATTTTCTGGAACCCAGACAAGCCATAAACTCTGACTGCTTCTTTGTGATGTTGACTAAGCTGAAGGCTTGAACTTCCAGAGTCAGGCCAGAGAAGACAACCTTCCTCTTGCAGCATGATAGTGCCAGGCCCCATACCATACAGTGGTGTTCACCAGCGGCCGATGATGGGCCCAGTCTTGTTCAATGTCTTCATCGATGACCTTGATGAGGGGATAGTGCCCACCCTCAGTAAGTACACTGATGATGACAAGGTGGAAGGAATGGCTAACACACCAGAAGGCTGTGCTGCCATTCAGCAAGACTTGGACAGACTGGAGAGTTGGGCAGCAATAAACCAGATGAAGTTTAACAAAAGCAAGTGTACAGTCTTGCACCTGGGAAGGAATAACTGCAAGTATCAGGACAGGTTAGGTCATGACCAGGTAGAGGGATACTCTGTGGAGAAGGACCCTGGGGGCCTAGTGGACGACTGGTTTACCATGAGCCAGCAGTGTGCCCTAGTGTCCAAGAAGGCCACTGGGATCCTGGAGTGCATTAAAAGGAGTGTGGCCAGCAGGTCAAGGGAGGTGATCCTTCCCCTCTACTCTGCCCTGGTCAGGCCTCACCTGGCATACTGTATCCAGTCCAAAAAAAGACAGACTCTCCTGGAGTGTCCAGCACAGGGCCACAAAGGTGATTAAGGGCCTGTAGCATCTCCCCTATGAGGAAAGGCTGAGCGAATTGGGTCTGTTCAGCCTTGAGAAAAGAAGACTCAGAGATGATCTTATTAATGTTTATAAATGTCTTAACTGTGGGAGTCAAAGGGACACGGCCAGCCTCTTTTCAGTGGTCTGTGGGGACAGGACATGGGGAAATGGACGTAAAATGGAGCACAGGAAGTTCTGCAAAAATATGTGAAGGAACTTCTTCACAGTAAGGGTGACAGAACACTGGAACAGGCTGCCCAAGGAGGTTGTGGATTCTCCTTTTCTGGAGATATTCAAGACCTGCCTGGATGTCTACCTGTGCATCCTTCTGCAAGGGGCCTGCTTTACAGGGGACTGGACTCGAAAATCTCTGGATGTCCCTTTCAACACCTACAATTCTGTGATTCTGTGATACTAGTTTGACGACCATGGAATATGTTGCCAATCTTGGCTGCACTATCCTATCACACCCACCATATAATCCATATTTGGCACCTTCTGACTTCCATCTGTTCAGGACAATAAGAGATGGACTGTGAGGGCAATATTTTCCTAGCACTTATTCTGTCATAACAACTGTGAAAAAGTGGGTGACCTTTGCAGATGCAGATTTTTACAAGCTTGACATGCAAGCTGTTGGTCATGGCCAGCAAAAATGCACAGCTAATGGTGGAGAATAAGATGAAAAGGAGTGTTTTGTAGCTGAGAATATGCTCTATCAAACTGCATTATTGGGCTCTTTGTTTTTGTTGTAGCTCCATGGAAATAAATGGGAAGCATTACTTTCAGAGCAACCTATGTATTTTAAACAATAACTATTTGTTCAAAGTGTTTAAAAATATTTTATTAAAAATAAAAACTTGATTTCAACCTCTTTCCAAATTTTATCTTTATTTAGTCAGTTTCTTGCTGGTATTATACTTCATTATGAGCTGGCCCCACAAATTTCATCCCTGTGCCAGATTCAGTAGCACTGCTTAAATGTTTTTAGGATTTTCACAACTGTTATCAGTTTTATTAGTTCACCAGGGACCCCAGAAATTTCAGTGCTGCTTTTGGGAAAACACAGTGTCAATAATGAATCATTTCTTGTTAATTTCTTGTTAATTCTCCCTCATAACCCCCCTTATGCTGAAAAATATTCATACTTACTGTGATTTCTTCACTTCCTGTTCTAATTATGTCCAGTTGCTGAAGCAAAAATGCCAGGAAAAAGTCTCTGAAACTGTTGTCAAGAAATTTTCACCTCTTTTCAAACCTCATTAAGATTTATTTAAACTGCACCGTCATTCACATCAGGAAAATCAGCACTGTAAGAAGAAAAGTTCTGATAAAATTCAGTGTTCCTTCTCTTCAATACTTTGAAACTCTCTATCAGGGAAGCAGTAGCCTTTATGAGTACAAACAAAACAGAAGACTGATACATAAGGTTAATGAGTTAAGCTTCATTATCAACAATAGACTCATGCTCCTAGATCATATTAGCACCACTTCCATGCCCACTTGTATCTGGTTGTTGTGGAGTTTTGAAAGTGAGAAAAGCATTCCAAGTTCAGTTTTGGAAGGATGAAAAAGTACATAAAAGAGATGTAAATGCAACTCATCTAAATTCCTGATCTTTCATTCTGAGCCAAAAACCAGGCCATCAGATTTTGTGTTTAATGTGATAGTTACATTATATAACTCTTTTCACAAGGCAAGCTTGGAATAAGCTGTCATAAACAAACCACCACTGCTTCTGCCTTAGCTCCTCAAGTTAGCACTGTGTTTGGAGCTCTAATTCAGCAGGGGCAACTTTTTATATCTTAAATACCATCAGTTTTAGTTTTGAAGTTGAGGAAATTCCACATTTTGTCTCTACTTCATTTTTTCATCATATGTTAGAATTTATTCATCTTCCAATATAGTGATATTTAGGCTGAGACAAATAGGGTGAGAGTGCTTATAAAGTCTTCTCAGTTTGTTTTTTGTTTTTTTGTTTGCCGCTTTCCGTTATCTTTCAGCGCTCCTTGTTAACGGGTGAGGTCCCAGAAGACTGGAGGCTTGCCAATGTGACTCCCATTTACAAGAAAGGTTGTAAGGAGGATCCGGGGAACTACAGGCCTGTTAGCCTGACGTCGGTGCCAGGGAAGGTAATGGAACGGATTGTCTTGAGGGAGATCACGCGGCAGGTGTGGGATGACCAGGAGATCGGACCTAGCCAGCATGGGTTCGTGAAGGGCAGGTCCTGCTTGACCAATCTGATCTCCTTCTATGATCCTGTGACCCGTCTGATGGATGAAGGAAAGGCGGTTGATGTGGTCTACTTAGACTTCAGCAAAGCCTTTGACACTGTCTCCCATGCTATTCTCCTGCAAAAGCTGGCAGCCCGTGGCTTGGATGGGTACACTCTCGGCTGGGTAAGGAGCTGGCTGGAAGGCCGGGCCCAGTGGTGGTAAATGGAGTCAAATCCAGTTGGAGACCAGTCATGAGTGGTGTTCCTCAGGGGTCGGTGCTGGGGCCTGTCCTCTTCAACATCTTTATTGATGACTTGGATGAGGGCATTGAGTGCGCCCTCAGTAAGTTCGCGGATGACACCAAATTGGCAGGGAGTGTCGATCTGCCTGGGGGTAGCGAGGCCCTGCAGAGGGATCTGGATAGACTGATGAGCTGGGTCAAAGCCAATGGGATGAGGTTCAACAGGACCAAATGCCGGGTCCTGCACTTTGGCCACAACAACCCCAGGCAGCGGTATAGGCTTGGGGCGGAGTGGCTGGAGGACTGCGTTGAGGAAACAGACCTGGGGGTACTGATTGATGCTCGGCTGAACATGAGCCGACAGTGTGCCCAGGTGGCCAAGAAGGCCAACGGCATCCTGGCTTGCATCAAAAACAGTGTTACTAGCAGGAACAGGGAGGTAATTGTCCCCCTGTACTCAGCACTGGTGCAGCCGCACCTCGAGTACTGTGTTCAGTTTTGGGCCCCTCACTGCACGAAAGACATTGAGGCCCTGGAACGTGTTCAGAGGAGGGCTACGAAGCTGGTGAGGGGTCTGGAGCACAGGCCTTATGTGGAGCGGTTGAGGGAGCTGGGATTGTTCAGCCTGGAGAAGAGGAGGCTCAGGGGAGACCTTATAGCTCTCTATAACTTCCTGAAGGGAGGTTGTGGTGAGCTGGGGGTCGGCCTCTTCTCTTGTGTAATCAGTGATAGAACTAGAGGGAATGGTTTCAAGCTGCGCCAGGGGAGGTTCAGGCTGGACATTAGGAAGTATTACTACTCGGAAAGGGTAGTCAGGCATTGGAACGCACTGCCCAGGGAGGTGGTGGAGTCACCGACCATGGGAGTGTTCAAGAAACGTTTGGATGTTGCGTTGAGGGGTATGATTTAGCTGGGAAGTATTGGTAATGGTTGGACTGGATGATCTTCTAGGTCTTTTCCAACCTCAATAATTCTGTGATTCTGTGATTCTGTGATTCTAAAAATAACTTGTACAGCCTTGAGACCTCCCACCTTCACTTAGAATTTACAAAGTTCTTCAGTTAAATCTGCTAATAAGCCCAAACTATAAGCAAGAAACTTGGCTTCATTGGACATGCTATCATACAGACAGGACCTAAGACTGCTAGGAAAAAAAAAAAAAAAAAAAAAAAAGATGCTTCTTTCTGCAGAGGGGAGAGGGAATGAGATAGATAAGATTCTTTGTGGTTGGAATCTCAAAATATCTGTAATTTTTAGTACTTTTTTTTTGTTCTCTTGGTGATCTAGATGACGTTTTTGATGTTGCAATATTAGTTTGAAACACAGCACAGTAAGAGAAAATGCAAACATTTTACAGATCAGTATTCTCTCTACACGTGAAAATTCAGGAGGCTATGAATTCCTAAGGGATTGCTCTGCTGTGAATAAATGCCAGGGTGCCAAAAATCTCCCTGTAACAGAGTGATAGCTCTTAGGGATCATATTTTGGCTGATCATGACAGGACAACAGTTTTCAGAGAGGAAAACCAGTTAATAAATCCACTGCCTACAGTCATCTTGCAGAGTATTTCACAGCCTCTTAGGTTGCTTGACTCCCTCTCTGAGTATATTATGTGCTGGGAACTTACACAGGCTGAAGTATGGGGTCTGGCTGAATGCCCTGGCCTTGCCTCTGAAAGACGGCTCTGTCAGGAGAGCAGAGGGCAATGTAGCACAACCATAGGAATGGTTTTAACAACGAGGCACTGTTTTCCTGCTTTTTTTTTCTACCCAGCTAGCATTCACATTAAGACAGTGTGTGAAATATAGATTGCGATTATAGTCAGACATAATTTCCCACGATTTGGGGTTTTGTAGACATTCATCATTTTGCATACTTTTTTGGCACTGATGAGCTTTTAATCAAAGATGAGCTTTTAGTGCTGACATTTTCAAGCAATCTTGACAGCACAAACATCTGCCTGTGCTTTAGCACCTGTGCCCTCACAATAACCCAGCACCTGCTAGTGTCCAAGCAGGGTGATTTATGTGCCTGCTCACAGGATCCTGAAGGCAATCTATGGCTACAAATGGTGGCACGCATGTGCTCCGGGGCATACAAAGTGCTGGGTCTTCTCTTGCAATTGAGCAGTCCTGTCTGCATGCAGATAGAGATCCCAGAGTAACTATGTGGGCACTTCGGCAGTCCTGCAGTACCTGTCATAGAATTATAGAACGGCTTGGAAGAAACCTCAGAGACCATTCAGTTCCAACCCCCTGCTGCAGGCAGGGTTGCAACCCACTAGATGAGGCACTAGATCAGGCTACCCAGGGCCCCATCCAACCTGGCTTTAAACACCTCCACAGACGAAGCATCCACAGCTCTTCTGGGCAGCCTATGCCAAGGCCTCACCACCCTCTCAATGAAAAATTTTCCTGTGACATCTAATGTAAATCTCTTCTCCTTTAGTTTAAAAGCATTTAAGATTTTCAAGAGCAAGGCATCTGTGGGAAGGAGATAATCAGTGAAGAGCTTGTAGGTGACTGAGAAATACAGTATTTTTCAAATTGCTAAGTACCAGTTGTGGAACATCCAAGTACAAGAATGAAAGAATCATATTGGCAACAGTCATGTTGGGAGAAATGAATGTAGAAGATCCGGGTTTTGTGATTTTAGCATGTTGCAAAGCTCTTGATCATTAAAATCATTTTGGACTTTTGTTTATAATTAATCAGTTTCTCATTTTATTTAGTATTAGCATGTATTCAGCAGTCAGAAGAACTAGATGTGTGATGGCTTCTCATTTCAACTGCTGGAAATTATTCCTTTCTTGTTTTGTGACTCAGTACAGAGATAATTAAAAACTGCTTTCTATTATTTCTAAGGGATTCAAAGACTTTACATTGTATTGTACGATTTTCCCTTTACCCTACTTATTTGAGCAAATAATGTTAAAATGCTTATTTACCTTATTTTTCATGTTCTGATTAATTACAATTAGCCGCTAAACAAATAATGCTTGAGTAACATTAATATCTAGGTGGGCAATGCAACTTCAAACTCTTCATGATAACTATTGCAGAAATCCACCTGCCAGGAAAATAAAATAAAATAAAATAAAATAAAATAAAATAAAATAAAATAAAGAAGGAAACCATGTAAAATGTATTTTGATAAGATTTCCAACATTAAAGCTTTCAGAGGTGATCAAAATTCTGTCTCAAAGTCTGATAGAGTGTTGCTGAAGATGGTTAGAGTAGGACTTGCCCACTATAATTTAGAAACACGAAGTGTAGGTAAGTTCATCGTCAACATAGGTGTCTGTATATAGTTTCTTTGAGTTTCCCAGGTCAAATAACTGGTTTTCTATGTCCTGGTGTGGATATACCAGTTGCCAAAGCATCTACAATCAAAGGCTGCAGGGCCAATACAACAGGAGACAACTTCTGGTCTAAATATTGGAGGCACCATCAGTCTCAGCCTAAGTGGAGAATTACACTAATGACATTGCCATTGCAAGAGAAAGGATTGCCAGCCTGCTGAAAAGCTATGACAGTTCCTAGCTATAAACCATTCCTAGAAAGCTCCTCTGATCTTTCATAGTTGGCTTGGAGAGATATCACATTGCTGTAAAGAGCAGAGAAGACTGCAGAGTAAGTTTAATGATATAACTCAAGAGGCAGAAGCAAAAAACTTTGCTGACTGCAGCTGGATAAAAACAAACTGTATTTATGTTAGCAGTGCTCCATCAAAATGGAGTGGCTCATGCAAGCTGCTGCTATCTGTTAAAAATCAGACTGTGCAGGAATAGGTTGATTTTATCAGCGTACTAGAACATACTGCAGTCCTGTTCCACAACCAAGGCAAATTCTTGGACACTGCCGGCCATTGTGATTCGTGGGAATAGGAGAGGTGGGAAAGAGAAGATGAATCTGAGAGATTCATCTGAGAGAGAAGGAATGTATGACTGTTTCAGGTAGCTGATATAGACAGGAAAATCTTTTTCAGAATTCAGTGTACCATTTTAGTACTTTCGAATTGGGTATGTTATCCAAATGGGCTTTATAAAAATGAGATCAATATTTTGGTGAATTCACATAAGTGGAGTTTTGAAAGAGAATGTGTGTTAGACGATTCCGATCAGCCCATGCATCCACTTTCTTTTGGGGATTAGAAAGATCTGACCTTAAAAACAAGGTAATTCCAATCTCTTAAAAAAAAAAAAAAAAAAAAAAAAAAGAGACATCAGCTTCTTTCCTGAGAGGAAAATGTCAGTGTTTAGTTTCTTAAATTTTTGCTAGTGAATAAAAGTCATAGTCTAGGAAAACCTAACCCTGAATCTGCTACTTGCAGAATTTTTCCTTAATGTTTTTTGAATTTCAAACTACAAATACAAGAACTGGTCAGCATCTATCTCCTTTTTCAAGGGCAGTATGAAAACATAACAATTTACTAAAACTGTGAAAGTGTTCCAAATGTGAAGAAAAAGGATGAACTAAAGAAAGCGCACTAACAGATTCTTAATATAATGGTTATCTTCAGCACGGTTAAGTATCTGGATAGTTTCTCACTGTTTAGTGAATCCGTCCTTTTGTAATAGGATAGGATTTCACCAAGTAAGAATTTGCTGAATACACACACAAAAAGGGAACTTCTGTAACAAATATCTCTTCTTTATCTCTCCCTCCGATCTACCCTGTTTTTAGTAGAATGGTTTTCATGCTTTGGGTGATGGTAGTTGGCTTATAGTAGGCTACAGCCTGACAAAGATTTTAACAAGCTCAGAGGCCAGCAGGAGGTGGCAAGATAAATATAGGGGTCTTCTCTCTGTTTAGCAGAGCCTACATTTGGTGAAATATGCAGCACTGCTGTTTGTTCAAACATTTAATTAAACACTGTAAAGAGGGACAAAAGAGGATAGCTATACGACACAAGTGTACTTGCTACTCAATTGCATTTCCTATAGATTAAATCACAAAAATGAACAAAAAATATTAGTGTAGCCAACATTAACATCTGTGATAAGCTCAGCTCATGTGTGTTACTGACTACACTCAGATCAGGGAAAGAAGATTCTTCACAGAGTATGTCTCTATTAAATTCTAGTGTAGAAACATTAACATATTTCAGTGCTTTAGAAATCAATCAGTAATCTCTTGTCCAATTCCCACCCTGCTCCTGAATCCAACCTTATCTCTAGATAATGACTTTCTATGTTACTTTAATCATGGAAAGTATGAGAGTAATGCCAAGATTTTATATATGACTGTTTACTAATTTGTGCCTAGTGCCCATTGTGCAGAAATCCCATCATTTTTTTACCAATAATTTTGTTCTTTTTTTCCCGTGTAAACTACTGCTGAAAGATAGCAGCTTGGACAAATAATGTAAGTGTACCTGAAGACCCACTGAAATCAGAAATACTACTCAGTTACTTAAATTCAGGTAAATATTTTCTGACTTAAAATGAACCTTCTTAGTGTTCTTGCAAGTGTAAAAAAATTAGTATGGTAGTATTTACAAGTTAGATCAATTCACTTTCATTATAATTTAAATAATTCAGTCAGATCCTTTTCCCTTTTATCTTTTCCTTTCCTCATTTAAAAATAAAGAGTCCATGTTTCATTGGCACTGAAATAATTTCATTTTCTAATGAGATACTGAAAGATCTTTGTAAAGTGGTTATAAGAAAAAAAAATAATTTCAGGAAAAATAATCTCAATAATAAAGAGAAAAGCATAAAGATATCTTTGTCATCTGAAACTACTATTTTGCACAGATTCCAAAAGCTAGTATTTAAACATAACCAGTGTAAGCGCAAGATTGAAGAACTCACTATACTTACTAAACTTTATTTAAATTTTAGACCAAGAGTACAGTCCCTATTATGTACAGATGCCATAGACATAAACAGTCTTGAAATTAAAAGACTATCGGCATGCTGAGCCTGAGCCTGCACTGAGCAAGAGTTTGAACTAGATGACTTCCAGAGATACTTTTGAACCTAAGTTATCCTATGATCCTAAGTCTGGCACATTAAAGTGCTAGGAGACAGGAAAGCCTGTAGCTATTTAGTTTCCAGTTGATAGGTGTTCAAGGGCTTTTGTTTTGTTTTAAATTTTAATTAAGATAGTGAACTTGCTGAATTTTTTATTTACGTTAAAACCTTTCATGAAGAAGGGTTCACTTCTGATCTAAGTCCTTTGTAACAATACAATTGTTGGAGCTCGCTAGGGAGACATCTAGATATGTCAGCAAGTAGCAAATTGCATGGGAAGATAAATATGTGTATATACATATATGTGTGTGTGAGAGAGGGGAAAAGCTTATTTTCTCTTGTTGGAAGACAGACTTCGGTAGATAAAAAACACATAGGAAATCTTGACCTTAGAATCAGCCTAACAATGTAATGTTTTGGTCCTGAGTTATATTTCTATATATAGATTGTTTACTGAGAGAGGGGACCTACCGTGATGAGCAATGCTAGGAGAGCTAAATCACTAGGGGCTGTTGTGATACGCTCAAAAAAGATGAAGTGCCAAACTCTGAAAGAGAAGAAAGGGATTTATAATCCTGTGTGCTAAGGTAATCATGTTACTTCCTATTTTAACTTAAAAACACATTTTTGTGTAGGAAAAAAAAAAAAAAATGTGATTCCCCTGGCTAAAAGATGACAACCTAATTTCCAGCGTTTATCCAAGTCTTAACTTACTCTTTGTTAAATTTGATATTCAAAAGAAACCTTTGCTCTGAGCAGAAAAGATGTTAAGGGGATGAAATACCAAAAAATATTGTATTATCTGTCTCAAATTACTGACGTCAGATATGATAACTATTCTATCCTGCTCTTCTGGGTGCTTTTTCTGTGACTAAGAACAGTAATGAAATGAAATGAATCCAGTGCCAAGTCTTTGGTTACCCCAGCGAAACTTTTTCTTTTGTTCCAGGTTTATGACACCCTGTAATGATGCAATAGTTCCTTGGCAGCATAAAAGTGTCCTGTTTATTTACATCATCTTGCGCTATTATATACACTGTTATTCTATGTACTTGACCTATGACTGTTAGTGATTGTAATTAACTTGTATTTACATCTACATTGATTAGACATGCTACACCACTAGGCAAATTATCTTTCAAAGAAGTCTTAGTTCTGAAATTTGCTGTAACAATTCTACTATTCCTATTCACATATTTTGAAAATTATTAACCTTGTAGATAGGCTACTTACACAAATTCCTAAAAATCTTTGCGAAGCATCAGGCATGAATTCTAATTGTATGGTGCTGTTTAATCAGAGAAATTGGTCCCAAAGGCTTGATACAAGCAATTTTTTGGAATATTTCTCAATTCAGAAAAAAAGAAAAAAAAGAAAAAGAAAAAAAAAACCAAATCCTTTCAGTTTTGTCAAGAGTAATTAGAATCTCAACAAAATTTTACTAGTAGAAAAATGAAAACCCACAATTTGTAATCTTAAAGTTAACTTACATTCTTTCATGATTATTAATACACAAAGACTGCAGGCCATGCAAGTGCCTTCTTTTTATCATCTAAAGTAAAACTAGCACCCAAGAACACAATATGTTACATAACATGCCCTGGAGGTTCTCAGGTGTAGAATGAGTAAAATGCATGATGTTAAAATCTAATTTTACCTCCCATCACCCCACCCACAAAGAGAAACAAACAAACAAAAAACCCTGTGGAAAGAAATCCATGGTCTCATTTTCTTTAAGTACACTGAATGATAAAGATCGGTACATTGCAGAGTTGTGAGAATTCATGTCAGGATAATCATTTTGTAATCTTTCCTGTAAGCAAAATACATGAATATAAGAAAGCCTAACTGAGACAAACTGTACTTCCTGAGGTCTCCATCTGTAATATTCAATGATATAAATTACAAATGAGGCACTTATCGTATTACTGGGATTGTATGCACCCCAAATGCATGCTTTCCATTTAAAGGATATGATAAACACAGCCAGCATTTTCAGCAGACAAAATGTCATTCTTATGTCTTCTAGTGATAAATGTGGCCTATCATTTGTTGCTGCTCTGTGTTTCATCACGGTAAAGTCTAATCACTAACATAATGCAACTTTAAGTGCCAGTGTTTTAGCCTTTAACATGTTCTGTGCACCTTCCTCTGACATTACTGAATAACACTGAATTTGCTAATATTTTCCTGAAACATTGAGATCTCTCTTTTTTCTTTTTATGAAAGGTGTATCTATTTTGTTATGCTGTTTAAAAGCTCTGTCATGAAATAACACATTAAAGTCTTTGGTATTCAGTCAGTATGCAGGCTCTTCAAATAATTAGTTAATTTAAACATTTTATCTAGTCTCAGAAATCTCTTTAGAGGCACTGAATTAACAGTAATATGTAAGCAAATGTAATGCTGACACCAAGGAACTGAAAGTTTGAAGTGGGTTTATGCAACTTTATGCAAGTGTGTGTATACACACACATGCATTTATATTAAGCGTGTATTGCCAACCATATCCTGGGTTGCATCAGAGAAATGCGATCAGCATGTCATGTCCAGAGGTGACTCTGCCCCTCTACTTTGCTCTTGTGAAACCCCATCTGGAGTACTGTTTCCAGCTCTGGAACCCCCAACACAAGAAGGACATGGAGCTGCTGGAGCAGGTCCAGAGGAGGGCCACGAAGATGACTAGAAGGCCGGAGCACCTCCTTTACGAGGACTGCCTGAGGGAGCTGGCGTTCTTCAGCCTGAAGAGAAGGCTCTGGAAGAACCTTATAGTGGCCTTCCTATAACCACAGGGGATCTACAGAAAAGCTGGGAACCGATTTTTTATAAAGGCATGTAGTGACAGGATGAGAAGAATTGGTTTTAAACTGGAAGAGGGTAGATTTAGGCTAGGTATTAGGAAGAAATACTTTACTGTGAGGGTGGTGGGACACTGGAACATGTCGCCCAGAGGTTGCCCCTCCCTGGAGGCATTTGAGGCCACGCTGGATGGGGCTTTGAGTAACCTGGTCTAGAGGGAGGTGTCCCTGCCTATAGTAGGGAGGTTGGAACTAGATGATCTTAAGGTTCCCATCCAGCCCAAACTATTCTATGATTCTGTGTATGCATTAAAAGTGTCAGTGTTTCACTCAGATGGAAAAAATTATGCCTTGGAGGATAAAACTCCTGATAAGAAAAATCAGTAGAGACTCATTTGCTTTCTTTGAGATCACAGTGTGCAACTCCACATTAAGTCAGTCACTGAAAACTAGTCCCCTGTTACAAGTCTAGGTAATTTATTAATAGAAATATTTGAAAAATGCTGATTCAGTATCATCAAAACATTCTGTGGGAACAACTTCATTTTTCTTAGTTACTCTTGACAGAATCTAGGCAGGTTTCCATGGAAACTTGCCTACTTCACCAACAGTTTTTCCTGTCTGAAGCCAGATTTCAAGCCATGGGATGAGTCTAAACTGCTTGGCTCCTCAGGCTGTTAGGGTTCAGAGAACTTGAAGAACGTCATCTTTACTTTGTTTTGAAAAGCCAAAGCAAAACTGTTGCTTCAATTTCTGTAAACAACATTTGAGGATTCTTGTCTGAAGAAATGTTGAAGCTTTTTTCCAATATGCAATAATATTTTTCCTCCTCTCAGATTTCCACTCAGAAAAATAATTTTGTCTTCTGACCACTAGTTTCTTGAAAAGCTGCCATGTATCATGCTTCATATGGGTACAGACCTGCGAAGTATTTCAACTTCTTTTTAAAAAGACACAAGCTTGTAAAAGTTAGCCCTAGTACCTATCTGAGATGAACAGTAATTCCTTAATATGGCATGGTTCAAAGGCATCAGTATAGGAGGAGCAGTAACTTTTGGTAAGATGGGTGTGAAGTCAGTTATTTCTCAGTGTACACATACATTCTTCTTTGCAAGTGCTGGTATTTTTGTTCTGTGAAAGAAACCTAGTCTGACTGATTGGCTTTTAAAATCCATATGAAAATGATTTGTTCTGAAAGTATGAATTTTTTAAGATTTTCAAGGCAAAAGTATCAGAAGTCAACATTTGATCTTGTTCTCAGATTGCATTTCTTAAAACACCAAAAGTAAGTGCGATGTTTATTTTTTAAACAAAAATAAAGGAGGCACTGATCCCTGTGTTAGGAGGTGTTAGACAAAACCACTTTAAAATCCCCTTTAAACAGGCATTAAAGAAAATGGCAATCACTGTACATAGCTAGAATCTCTCTCATCCTAGCTGTGTGGGCCTTTAAGATCCTTGTTAGAGAATTCCTTAGGAGAAATGTTTATGTTATCTTCTCCCAGGTATAGCATTTTCTTTACCTCCCATTGCAAAGAGCTGTTGTCATCATTTTAGTCATTGTTCTGTTTTGTAAGCTGGGTGTTTACAGTGTGGTAAGAACATTAAAACCATCACTTGCACCAAAAAAAAAAAAAAAAGAAAAGAAAAGAAAAAGAAAGAAAAAAAAAAAAAAAGCCCTGATGGAAAAATCTAACTTGCAGCTGTGGAGGAAGCCGAACTGAACTTACATATTTTAATCCCTAAGTAATAGCACAGTATTGCACATCTATGTAATGCACATGGTATCAACTGGGAGAGGCAACAATTGTTCAGGGGCAGTAAGAAGTTACGTAACCACTAAGTAGGAAGGATGTCCATCTTTTTCTACAGCAAATACTTATGAATGTACAAATCTTAATACATCTGGTTCTTGCCACACACATCAACTATCACATAATGTGATAGAAGATCATCTTAAGCTCTGAGCCTTTAAGTCATAAAGCCACTGCATTAATTCATTACGTCCCTGAAAAACACAAAGAAATGAACCTCCCTCACCGTCTCCCTGCGCCATTTAAACCACTACCAAAAATAAACACTATCATATTCAACAGTTAGGAGGTATCCTTTCAGGTAAGTGGTGAACTGTTTTTTCTTCTAACTATACTTGAATGTTCTCTTTCTCTGTCTCATCCTCTTATTGTGATCTGAGCAGCAAGACTGGGTTCTTAAGGCTAAACATTGTATTTTTGCTTGTTTACCACATCCAGTACAAACTGTTTATTTCCCAACACTTTAATATCTACTCTATGTTGATACACAACTAAGAATCCAAATACTTCAGACATCAAATTTATTCATTTAGGAAAGTTCAACAGTAAGGGAAGATAGGTAACCTCTTTCTTTCCTAGGATATTTTTGCGTGGAAAAGTTTAAACATAAAATAACTTGGTTATAAAATGAAACTGTCTTTAACAAATGAAGTGTCAATGCCCTCAGGAAAATACAAGATAGAATAATATGTCGGTTATTAGCTGGCAGAAAACCTGAGTTACATTTTTATGCCCTCTCTTATTTAACTGTGGATAAAGTCACTGCATGCATATTAGGCCAGATGAGTTCATGTTCTTGCCTGTTTGAAATACTGTGGGGAGGTATCAGGAAGCCCAATCTATCCAGCATTCTATTCTCTAGATACCTCATATGCACTCTCACACTGTACTTTAGCTTGGGTTGACTGAAAATTGGGTCATTTTAAAAAATATTTCATGCTTTTACTTCAAATATCTGGCAGTACCTGGCAGCTATCTTTTCTGTGTGTTTGCTGTAAGATGCAGGTTAGAAATGTTGAGGATGTTAGGCAAGTAATGGTGTAGATTCTTACTAATAGACACATACCTATGAATAGTTTCCTGGTGATTCCTAATCCTTGCACTAAACAGGTTCAGGAATATTTATTTTTATTTTTATTTTTCATATTTTGTTTAATAGGCATGAAATGTTCATTCTTTAAAAGAAGTAGGAAAGAAAACTCATCAGCCTCTGAGATGACTGAATATTACATGATAATGTAATTGTAATCTTAATTGACATTAAGATGTCAACACATACAACGGAGAGAAAATAAGTTTTCCTTGGAAGAAACTGTTTTACAGTGCTACTTCCTTACAAAGCCTGCCTGATGCGGAGATGTATTATGGTTATAGTATTCACAATAATGCAATTGATTGTCAGCAAGTACAAAGCAAGTGGTAATACAAATTCTCCTTTTCATTTTTTCCTGGTAGCTGTTTTCTTATACAAACAAAATAACACAGTCCTGAAGGCTGCTATCACACGTTCTGGTCTGACTTAGAAGAATTAAACTGATGGCTAATCAGTATTTGATAGCTAGTTTTACAAAGGCACAATTTTGTTCAATCGTAACCTATTTGGATCATGAAAATGCATCCCAAAAAATTAAATTTAATTTAGTACTTTTGACTTATCAAGTCCATAACATAATCAAACCTCTATTCAGAAAGTTTAGTTAATTATTAGTTGATTAAGGAAACTTAAGAGTTCATCATAAAGAAAGTTAAAGTGAACAACTGATTCATCGAAAAAGATCAGATATGGTGATGTAAACCAAGACAGAAGAAACAAACTAAGCAACACTCTCATGATTATTTAATAGTATGCCAAAGAAATAATCCTGTTTTCTTTAGGGAAGTTTTACACAGAAATGAGCTAAATTTAAGAGTCTTTCATGTTGTGGCCAGGAAAGAAAAAGGGAAAATCCAGTTTTGGGGATTTTGTGCCTGTCTTTGAATAGTTAGATGCACTGTTTGTGACAAATAGCTAAAAGTTACACAAACAGATTAAGCCTCTTCTACAAATCTGAATAACTGTGTTTAGAAAACAAAATACTTTGTGTGCTCGACAAATTCTTCCTTACACCAACGTGTTTCCCAGACTTTGCAATAGAAAGCAATCATAAAATGAATATTTTATCTTTTATTAAATCAATTATGTATTTAAGCCTGTACTTTATGTACAAAATATAGTTATCTTGACAATGTAATTCAATTTGAATTCAATCAGTTTTGGAATTAATCTACAGTGACTTTAATGATTTTCTCCATGAACAATACTGTGTTTATAACTTTTTGACTGTGACAACTCAATCTGCTCTCTGACACACAATTTTGTTCATTGCATTTGCTTGTCTTTCTCTGGATTTGTTTTGATTGCTACCACATGACTACGATGCAAAAATCAAAATTTTTCTACCAAAGCTTGTTATTTCTAATGTGAACTGGAAATCCATGTTACTGTCTTTATCCTTTCTTGGGAGGAAAATGTGTATGTCCTTCAGCCTGTGTCTTTTGTAGCAGTTCTATGCTTTGTCCTTCACAGGAAAATATAGTTCTGTACTGCTGGCTGAGATACTGTATCTTCTGTGACTTAAGTATTTCTTGTTTATTCTTAGTCCTGATTAGTCTAGATCTTCCTCAACTGTTGTAGAGGATGTGTGTAGTTTGGGAATGTTGATAAGACTTTCTATTGCAAAGTCTGCGAAACATACATGTTCCAAATCTAGTCATTGAAATGTATACTTTTTTTGAGCATTTTATTACCAACCATGATTCTAAAACAGTTTTTCAGTATTTTTTTAGACTCACTGTTGTTTTTTTTTTCACTAGAATCTTCTCTCATATCGGTGTTATTTAAAACAATGTCTATCTTCTACACTCTTGCTTAGAGTGATTTTTCTTTAGCAGCATTTTTAATCTGGACCTGGATCATACATGAATCATGATGTCAGGTGTCTATTCCCTGATTTGTTTTACACTACACCAGTATTTGGATTGGCATAACTGAAAAGGTGATGTTTGCAGGGAAGATAGGAAAGGAACAATTGAGCTCAACAGCTGCTTGGACTGATACTGCTGCTGAAAGAAATGAATGTAAAATATGGGGTTTGGGAGGCTTGGGTTTGATTCTCTGTTCTGCCACAATCCTCCTTTATAACTCTTTGGTAAATTATTTAGGTTCAAACTAACATATTTCAGCACCTAGTTGCTATGGATTTTAGTGGAAGTTAGAAGACTAAACACTAAATATATATAACTGGACTTAGAAACCTTGCTTCATATGTGTAAAACCTCAAAAATGAATAAGAATGAAATAAAAATTATAAAGGTCTTAAATCTTATGTCAGTGGAACACTGAAAAAATAAAATACCTCTTTTTCATGTAACTATTTCCACGTACTCATATAGGATAACTGCAAATATGTCTCACCAGGAATAGAGGGTGCAATTTATCTCTTCTGGGACAACATGAAAAATCAAGATGTGATTTTTTGGCGAAGGAAACTTCAGTGGTAAAATCTGATTTGCCGTTTCCTCTCGGAATAAAATGCTTCCTAATAAAGGATGCTGATGGTTCCTTTTCCAAGTTCCTTCAAGAAGAAATGAATCAGGAAATTTTTGAATAATACTTTCTCATAAGAGCAATGAAGGCAGTGGCGTATGGAGACATCCTCTAGCATATTCACGCATCTCACTCCCTTTCCCCAGAATAATATCAGACATGAATAATTTTTCCTGTGTAAAGTTTATTGTCTGAAACCTGATTCTCACCTTAGGAAAAAAAAAAAGACTCCTCCCTGACCTTCCCCCCCAATAAGCTGAAGTTTCCATTTCCTGCTTTGTTCCAGCACGCCTTCTGAAATAATAAGTGGAAGTCACATTTCTTCAGTATTGCTTTCGTCATAGCAAGATCTACAAAAGCCTGGGAAAACAAAAGTGAGTAAGTAGCAATGCGTGTTAAAGTTCAAAGGGTGGGTTTCACTTACAGTGGTATTTTTCATGTTAGCCGTCCAAAATGCTGTCTGTTGATCAGATTAGCTGAGTGAGTGATCAAAGTGTTCATTTATTTTCTATAATTCAACTTCAGTTAATATTATGTATATTGAAAATGGGGGCAACACGAACTGAATCAGAAGAGGCAGACCTTTTGAATTATTAAATGGGGATCTGAAGTGATAGTAAAATGTCTTTTGACTGTGGGACAGCTTTACAAAACAACTTGAAAAGCATATTAGCTGTGTCTACAAGCGGTTGCTTTTTCCATGAACTGAATCAGCTTTTCCTGAGGATAATAGTTATAGTTTGATGTTTGAATGAGATCGCACTTGATTTGTGTTTATCCTGTCTCTCTGCAACCATTTTTAATGTCAACTTATTTTTTCCCCTTTGTTATGTAGAATCTATTCTTGCAGAATATATAACAACAACTTTTGGACAATATTCAAATTATTTTCAATTATATTAATTACTTTTAGAATGTATAACTTCTTAGCAAGCTACTTTTAATCCCAGTAGTGTTTGTGCTTGCTGATACAATTCCCAATAACAATTTGCAGTCAAATCTTTGAGGATTTATAATGCTTTCCACTTGAAAGTGTAAGTATTTTCACAATAATTGTGGGTGTGGGGGATAGAGTGTTAAAGAGTATTGACTTTCCTATAGAAGATTTGGCTATTGGGAGAATTAGGTATATTTCACATGACAATCATAGAATCATAGAATCATAGAATCACCAAGGTTGGAAAAGACCTACAAGATCATCCAGTCCAACCGTTCACCTATCACCAATAGCTCCCACTAAACCATGTCCCTCAACACAACCTCCAGTCGTTCCTTCAACACCCCCAGGGTAGGTGACTCCACCACCTCCCTGGGCAGTCCATTCCAGTGCCTGACCACCCTTTCCAAGGAGTAATATTTCCTAATGTCCAGCCTGAATCTCCCCTGACGCAGCTTGAAACCATTGCCTCCAGTCCTATCACTAATGACACGAGAGAAGAGGCCAACCCCCAGCTCACCACAACCTCCCTTCAGGAAGTTATAGAGAGCAATAAGGTCTCCCCTGAGCCTCCTCTTCTCCAGGCTGAACAATCCCAGCTCCCTCAACCACTCCTCATAAGGCCTGTGCTCCAGATCCCTGACCAGCTTCGTAGCCCTCCTCTGAACACGTTCCAGGGCCTCAATGTCTTTCTTGCAGTGAGGAGCCCAAAACTGAACACAGTACTCAAGGTGTGGCCGCACCAGTGCTGAGTAGAGGGGGACAATTACCTCCCTGTTCCTGCTAGTAACACTGTTTTTGATGCAAGCCAGGATGCCGTTGGCCTTCTTGGCCACCCGGGCACACTGTTGGCTCATGTTCAGCCAAGCATCAATCAATACCCCAGGTCCATTTCCTCTACACAGTCTTCCAGCCACTCCGCCCCCAGCCTGTAGCACTGCCTGGGATTGTTGCAGCCGAATTGCAGGACCCGGCATTTGGTCTTGTTGGACCTCATCCCATTGGCTTCAGCCCAGCTCTCCAGCCTGTCCAGATCCCTCTGTAGGGCCTCACTACCCCCAGGCAAATCCACACTCCCAGCCAATTTGGTGTCATCCGCGAACTTACTGAGGGCGCACTCAATGCCCTCATCCAGGTCATCAATAAAGATATTGAAGAGGACAGGCCCCAGCACCGACCCCTGGGGAACACCACTCGTGACCGGTCACCAGCTGGATTTAACTCCATTCACCACCATTTTCTGAGCCCGGCCCTCCAGCCAGCTCCTTACCCAGCCTAGCCATAATGTTGGTGGACTGTGCAGAATAAGCAAAAAATTAGATATGAAGAACTAAATATATACTACAAAGTACATGTCTAGAATTTCTTTAAATCTTTACCAGGATATTATTTGTTTCTTTAAAAATGTAGAAAATCTAATATTAATAATGTTATAAACACTGAATTTAGTAATGTTCACCCTCTCATAGAGAAGGGGGAGTCGTTGCATTAATAAGTCTTTCTTTCCCTTATTCCACATCTCCCACTATATGTTTAACCTATTGCAAATGTCAAATCTATGGGAAATAATTTTTGGAAGGAAAATTCCATTTAAGAAAGGAAGTGATAGGTATTGTTTCTTGGCAATAAGAAAGGTACAATACGTCCCTTTCACAGATAATATCTCTGGTGTCCAACTCAAGTCATAAGTATTTTCATTATCAAAATATGATGATTATCTTTTAAAAGTATTAAGACATTTGCACATTGTACTGATAATTCACTCCACTTCATTTGTGATAATGGTGATCTGAAGATAAACCAAAAAACTATTTTAACAGCAAATCATATGAGTTTCATTTTTTTTTCCATCTCTGGAATGAGTATTAAGAGAGGCTGATGATAAATCTCAGATGGAAATAGGTGGAGTCCCCTTTGTTCACATGAAAATATACAGTACGCTCTTGTGTGTTTTATGTTAGATAGCTAGCATTTGATTATTTTTTTTCATGCAAAAAGCTCTCTATTGTTCAATTTGCTTGCATTCTGCCATTACAACTGTTCCCCTGAGTAACAAGAATTAATATTTTTAATTTAGTCAGAAGCTTGAAGAAGTAATAGCTTCCTAGTAAACTGAATCTGAGATGGAAAAATTATGTTCTTTATATGTTCTGTATATAGGCCTTGCTACTTCATGCAGAAATCAAAGATTTTCAGATGTTAAGGAGGGAGTATTTCCATTTGCATGGTAAAAGATCTTTTAGTAGAGGACATGATTTAAAGTACTTTTTTTTCACCCCACTACTCCTATGTTGAAAACGTTGAATCACTTTATGTGATTCAGAAGGGTGTGAGGAACAATAACAACTAACGCTTCTTGGGATGGGAAAACTCCTCTCTTCCCTAGTGAACAAGGAAGTCTGTCCACACCCAGTATTTTCCAGAAGCCATTCACCACCAGAAGAGAGTAAGAGAAGGCAGGGGAAACTGAATTCAATATAGTGTAGGGATAAGATAAAGGCTGATAAAACATGTGAAGTAATGTTTCTGAAGGTACCTTTCTAACTTGTTAGGAGCTGTTTTAAAATGCTTACTGCTGATACCTTGTCAAGGCATTATCAAAGCACCACGTTATAAGACTAAGAATTCAAAATAAAATTTCCCTCAACACGTCTTTACAATGAAATTTCTATTAAATACATTTTTTTTATGTAGCTTTACCCAAAAACATAGACAGAAAATAGACCCTCACCCCTAAAACATAAGTGAGATGAAATCAGACCATTATGTGAAATTCTTGCCTCAGAGTTCTGAGTAATGATGTCCCCAGCATTTCAGTGGTGTACTCTAAGACAGACAGCTTAAATTATTTTGATCTGGTTAGCTCAGATACTGTTGAAATAGTTCTTGAATCAAGTTTCCTAAACCAAATCATCATCTGAGAGGCTTGAAGTTCTTGGTATTCTCAAATTTTACTCTTTTATTTCATTGAATAGGTAAACAAAAGTTGGGCTGGCATAACGCACACATTATCTTGACAGATAAAGTCAAGGTCTTCCTAAGAAATACACTGGCTGTTTTATCTGCTAGATATTGATTCAGTAGAGGAGCTGTTATGGAAAATATGCTAACAGAAGTGTGCTGGACAAGTTAGAAAGAAAGACGATCAGGATCTGGAAAAAGTTTAAATTTCAGCAGGTGTGCTAGATTGTCTAAGCAAGCCCTGAAGCTATTTGGAAAATAGCGTATACAAGTGATAAATTTGATCTGAGATCCATTCTTGACGCAATAGCTACATTCCTGTACATTGCCATCAAAAGACCCCAAGGATTATGGGACTGCTAATTGAGGAAATCCATTTTTAATGTCTACCACTGACAAGTGATCGCATGTGGAACACATTGACAAACAAGTATATTTTCGTGAAAAAAAAATTGTCTTGCGAAAGCTCTGTAGGTAATCTCCTCTTAAATTGCTATTGGTTCAATGTTGTTTTCACTTCATTTGGCACAGTGAAGTCAATACATTTTTGTTAATCTTAACATTATTTTAGAGAAGTAGGTACTTTTAAGTATTTGATCATTCAAGGAATAATTTTCCAGACAATCATGAAGTTTTATGCAAATCAGAATTAATATAAATTTTAAATAAAAGTTAAATTAAATGTTATTTTTTCTCTGAACACCCGCCTTTTCACCAGAGTGATCAAAGAATAAAATAGCAAGAAATTCTAGCAATCACCAAAATTTAAAGCATCATTTATTCTTCCAAATTTTAAAATGCTTCCCCAAATGTTAAATGTGAAGTATGTACACATTTTCTAATTATGAAGCCTGAGGAAGTTCTGAGGGTTTCCTAGTTTTGAGGCCTAAGAGAGTCCTGAGAGCCCCATCCCTAGGACCATTCCAGTTTTCAGTAGAAATACAGATCACAAAGATGATTGTTCTGTTCATTTTGTTTTGTTTTTCTCTTCATTGTCAAGAAGTGAAATCAACCTTTATTTTAGTCAAAATGAGCTCATTTCTTGAGTCCAGAAGACTGGACAAGGGTTTTACACATATGATCCTTAATTACATAAAATTGTTTTTTCATGTTAAAAGTAATTTAACAAGTAATGCATTGGAGTTCTTTAATGATTTTGCAGAAAATACAGTAAAGATTAGGCAAAAAGGAAAAATATCAATGTTCTAAAGACTTTCAGCTCATCTGTGTGTTGCTAGGAGGTAACTCATGTTGGAACACAGGATTTGTCACGTGAATACCTCTCACTCATGGAATATCATTCCAGTCATCAATAAATAACTTGTCTCATTGTTTAGAATAAAATAAGGAAGGCTAACATTACTATAAATAAAACATAGCTAATTGATGTTATTTAATGTGGAGGCGTTTGTGTAGTCTTTACACACTAAACCAATTTCATTCTTGTTCCTATTAGCAGTGCAAGTTCCTGAACTAGATTATTGTACTCTGAAATAGTTTAGTAATTCTATAAAAAATAACTTGAAGATCTAATATCAAGTTTAGCTGGTATTCCATAAAATACTGAATTGCATAGCCTAGTGATAGCAAATAAATCGTCAATAGCTTCCATACGTTAGGGAAAACTGCAGATACATTTTATAAGAGTAGTTTATTTGCTATTCAAATTTCATGATGCATATACCATTGTCCTTTCTGAATACAATTTTCCTTCTAGTTTGCAGTCCTTGCCTTTGAAATTCATTAGGATGGTTCAGGAATGTATGTCAAAATACAATTTTTGTGGATTTTGAAGTAGTTCCTCAAGTGGAAAATAAACAGGTCCTCTGTTGTAATTGTGAATCCCTACAGAGGTCTTCTGATATTGCCTTCTAGTCAATGAGATTATTTTTTATATTGCATTTTAACTTGTACATAGATGAGTTTTACAACCTTGTTAACACAAGTTTACAATACCTAATGCTAACAGAATATTTAATGAGGATTGCTGGAGATTATTACTTCCACTTTTTGTTTGTCTCTTTGTTGTTTGTTTTGTTGTTTTTTTGCCGTTGTTGTTTATTAAACTAACAGAGAAATGGAAAATGTAAAATAATAGTAGTAGGAAGTTTTCTGCTTGTATGTAAATCAAATAAAATTTCAATATTCCTCTTAAAGCCCATGAAGAGCTATAGTTGAGAGTAAGTCCTTCAGTTGAAGCAATGCAGGCCTCTTGAGTTTGGGATTAAGTGTTTGTATACAAAGGAAGCTTCCAGGTGCTTCAAAGACTTCATTTTGGGGAGCTTTTGAAGTCATACTGTTTTATCACGTACTGCATAGTAAGAATAATGAGACCAATATGAATTAAATAATTGGGTTTATTTATTATTATTATTTTTAACTTTAAAATTTGAGACTCTTTGAGCCTCGTTAGGACAGATTTTGTTCTGTTACGTTAACAAATACACAACAATAAGATCTAAAAGTAATTGTTTATAACCATGGTGGAAACGTGGCCCATACTTGGAGGTAGGACTATTTCAAATCATAATATGCGTAATTCACTCATGTTCTTCCTGATCATGTGCTTTCTATGCTTTGCAAAGAATTTCTCCCCAACATCAGCGTGCACAAAAACTATACCCACTGCAAAACACAAACATGAGCACCAGAGAATGAAGGACTATGAGCCACAAGGAAAATTAAACTGCATTCCTTGCACACAAGCTCTTCTACATCTGATTATTTTTAAACATAAGAATTACTTTCCTTTTATTTCTTGGTACAATTAGTTTCAACCACAATGTATGGGAAACTGTCAATCACAGCCTGAACCTCTGATTAACCATCTGAGGCAAGTGACAGGTCAGCTGCAGGAGCACAGGTGAAGGCAATTCAGCTGTGCTCTCGGAAGGGGTGGAGCCTGACTCCACCTCTCCTAGATCCCATTTAAGGGCTGACCACCACCAAGACAGCATCTCTTTTGGAGATTGCTCTTGTGTGGAGTTCCTTGTGGTGGGCATCCATCCTAGCTGTGAGCCTCAGAGTGGGTGAGTTGTTTTTCTATAATCTCTGGCTATTTATTTGTTACAATTATCTGTTACAATCTTGTATAATAACAACTATATGTGCAACTATGCAATTTGTTTTGTTTGTTTCTATGGAGACATTTTCTTTGAGATGAGTGTACCTCTTTAGCCAGTGTATACTAAGGGAACACAATTTGAAACCAGTAAGATCTGAGTGGTCTCAAGTGATGTTTTGAAAGTTGTCACTGCATCGCAGACAACTTAGTAGAGATATTTCAAATCAGAATTTGTGTTTCCCTCCAGCTGAGTGAGATGATTGAAAGTACTGCATCATCAGTGCGGTACAGTGAAGGGTACTGCAGCACTTAGCACTCACTCTAGTGAATTACGAATACAGATTTATTATATAAAATTTGGCATGAGTGGAAACAAAGAATACAGACAAAATAATCATCTGCAAATGAATGATAGTTTGTTAGCATCTTTTTTCTAGAGCTTAGCAGTAGAACTCAGTGTCAGACTATTTCCCTTCGGAACATTAGTACTCATTAAAATGTTTATTTCTTTAAAAGATTTGCTGAGTACTTATTGTTATATATAAGTTCAGAACTGCAGTAGAAGAACTTCATCTGTACATAGCAAATAAAATTTAAAAGAAAAGCATGATCCGCTCCTATTTTCCATTTTTACATTATGAACCTTGGTGTGCACCAATTTGATAAAATCCTATGTTTGTCCAATTTTTATTCAGTACAACTAGTAGTGGTTGTAGCTATCAATTTTAAATGATGTTCAATGAGTATATTTTCCTGTAGCTGACTGATAGTTTATCACCCTGACTGGATTCAAATAGATATACCAGCATCACTGAAGCATGACAAAAACTGATGTGTCCTCTGCCTCTGTGAATTTTCTCATTTTGTTGCTTAGTAATCTGTTGGAATTGATTTTACAGTGTGATTTTATGCTGTTATTAAATCAAGTATATAGATTTTATACTGTATATGAAATCAAGAATTGATAGTTGCTCCAAGTCTTTTTTAACTTAAATTTATTTTTAAAAAGCAGTGTTGTGCAAACGGTGTCTAATTTCCCATTGGCCTGTGGGGGGGGAAAAACAAAGATATTTGAAGCATCAGAATACCATAGTGCAGTTTAATTTATTGTTGCAGCCTAAAGGTTTAATGCCTCTTTTAAGGGAGAAATTATGTGGTTAGCCTTCTTTACCAGGAGAGCATACTGTTAATTGTGCACACTAGTAGAACTTCTGTTGTGCTGTCTTCTATCTAGTCTGCTCCCAGCCTGTACAGTCACAGGGAGTTATTTGATAAAAGAAGAGGAACTGCCATGTCAACAGTGGTTACAGTTTAGTATGGAATGAATGGAATGCAATGAATGAATGGAAGCAAACATTGTTTTAATCATCTTAATCAGTCCTGGCCTAATGCAGTACAGCAATCTGAAGCTTTAACAATGAATGACATAAATAATGTGATTGACCTTTGCCAGGTGGAGAAATTCACTGTCTTCTTCAAAAGCAACAAAATTAAAGAAAAAATATAGTTGAACATCATAGAATCATAGGATGGGTTGAAAAGGACCACAGTGATCATCCAGTTTCAACCCCCCTGCTATGTGGAGGATGCCAACTGCCAGACCAGGCTGCCCAGAGCAACATCCAGCCTGGCCTTGAATGCCTCCAGGGATGGGGCATCCACAGACTCCTTGGGCAACCTGTTCCAGTGTGTCACCACCCTCTGTGTGAAAAACTTCTATCTAATATCTAACCTAAACCTCCCCTGTCTTGGTTTTAAACCTTTCCCCCTTGTCCTATCACTGTCCACCCTTACATTAGCAGTAATAAAGGCTTTAGAGTAGCTACTCCACAAATAGGAGGCACATTTTGGAATGTTTGAGATATAGGCTCATAGCACACTGATATAATGTGTTTGGCAAATTAATCCTTGACTGGTGCAAATCCATTTGGAATGTATACCTCTAAAACTTAAAAATTTTAGAAGATTTCTTAGAATATATCCAAACTATCAGGATGCATGAGTTTCAAGCCTTTTTAATTCTCAGTTTTGTTGAAATGTGCTAGGAGAGTACATGAATTTGTCTTGTTTAACACTGTTTCTGGTAGCTGAGTGAATCCTGAAAGTTGTCCATGGCAGTCTGAAATTCTGCTTCTCATTTCAATAAAATGTCCTAGAGTGTGCACATCATGTCCAAAACAGCTGGATGTGCTGACCACACTGTTGTTTGATTTGGTAGACGTAATTTGTTTGCTGTTACAGAAAGCTTATTTATTGATGCACATTTTAATGTTGAATTCCACTTGGCAAAAATCTGTTTCCAAAATTGAGTAGCTTCATAGATTTGAAGCTGTCCTTCCACAGGTAAGTGGATTCACTAGTTCCTGAAGAGTTTGTCAGAGATTGTCAAGGCATTACAGGAAGTCTTTTTTGTTCCATGAGTTGACTGTTTTTAATTCTACTTTTCCTGTCGCTCCTATAGGAATTACTGACTCAGAATTTTTGCACTCTCTTAATAGATTAGAAGAGATTAGAAACTCTCTCTTTAATTGCATTTTTCCTGACATAGTGGACAAAAAGTGGCATATATCAAATTAATAGACTTTTAAATCAGTCAGTACTCGAGCAAAAGACTGGCATGTTGAACCAAACACAGACAAAAGGCATCACACCTCTTATCTTTGTCCCAAGGACAAATCTCTTAGTGCTTCACTTGTACTGAATGGAGCAACAAAGAACTCAGCCTTGTTAGATTAAATTCACGCAAAATAGAAAGTGTTACACAGCAGACAAAGCTGGTAACACTAGATTTTTGTAGACAACTGGGAATAAATTTGAAACAAACAGTATTTCCCAACTTTTATAAGACTCAAGCTATTCAACTGTCTGTGTATGTGTCTAGATTGCCATAGTCTATCTGAAGTTGATACACACTTTCATATTTATGTAAATCTTCTCTAGAAGAAGTGAAACAGCCTTTAGAACTCTGTCCACTGAATATTATTGTTTTGTGTTTTGTTGCTACTGGTATTGGAGACACAGAGCTTATCTAGGTAGACAGAAGTTTCATTAACTTGAAGTAACTGCTTATTTTGTCTGCCTGATGTGTGGAGGAAAGATGCTGCTCCTTGAGGCCAGTGAGCTTCTCAAACAGTTGTTGGAGTCCTCAGCACTCCTGAGATCAATGAGCAGCTCACTTAGTCTGATGTAAGTTCCTGTAATTAAACTACAAGTGATTCTTCAGCATAGTTTTACACTGTGCAGCCGTGGAAAAATCTGTTATTGTATAACTTTGAAATCAAGTATTTCAAATGCCTGGATTTAAAAAAAAAAAGTCTTCACAGGATTCAAAATAAATAGAACAATTCTCTTGCAACACACACAAAATAAACAAACAAAAAACAAACTTGTCAGCTCCCTCCCTACTTCATAATTTAAATACAGGCAGGTAAATTTGATTTAATTCCAACTTGGTTGGAGAATATGTAGGCAGAATTTTATTAAACCCATCAAGTCAAGGAGAGGAAATTATTAGCATGCCTCCAGAAATATTTTCCAGTGTCTTTCAGTGTTAGTTATTAAAGTTGGTCCTTTACTGATTTTCTTCAAAATCAAAAACATGTCCAGTGATTTCATTTTCCCATCTGAGATTGCATCATGCATAACAATGTAGTGACACTTAATTTCTACTCCATGAAATATATTTTAAATCCATGGCAAGCATAAAAGTCAAATGTATTAATTGCTGCAATTTGAAGTGTTTTATTTCATATAAATATTTTGTTTCAAGCTTCAGTATAAAAGATAAAAATGGAAAGTAAGAGTGAATTATGAGATATCCAAATTAAGTTCTTCCTCTCCTTTCTATGTGATGACTTTTTTTCCAACATGAATTCCTTCTAGCACCTCCAAATCAATATATGGTCAAACTCGATCAACAGTCTTACTTCCTAGTTATATTTAGATTTTCTTGTTTTCTCTTTTAATCTCTCAAGGAAAGTAAGCAAAAGAGAAATAAACATGACAATATACTGTTGCATTCTCATATGCTGAATGGAAAAAAGCGCAAGTCTATGATCCATCCAGTGATATGGCTAAGATCTGTGATTTTAATGTTTGGAATTCTAGTAGATTGTTCATTTCATCCCAGATTTTGGGAAAAACGTAAATATATAATAGAATCATAGAGTCACAGAATAGCTTGAGTTGGAAAGGACCTCAAAGATAAATCTTCCAGGGGCAGGGTTGCCAAGCACTCGATTAAGCACTATGTCAGAGTGCCCAGGGCCCTGTTCAGCTTGGCCTTGAATACCTCCAGGGATGGGGCATTCCCAGCTTCACTGGGCAACCTGTTCCAGGGCCTCAACACCATCTCTGTGGGAAAAACTCCCCTGTGACATCTACTCTAAATCTTCCCTCCTTTAGTTTAAAACCATTGTTTCTTGTCCTATCACTGTCTACTTATGTAAGAAGTTGATTTCCCTCATGCGTATAATCTCCCTTTAAGTATTGGAAGACCATAATAAGTCTTATCAGAGCCTCCTCTAATCCAGATTGATCAAACCCAGCTCCCTCATCCTGTCTCTGTGGAAGTGCTCCAACCCTCTGATTTTCATCATGGCCTCCCCTTGACCCTCTCAAGCTGCTCTACATCTTTCCTGTATTGGGGTCTTCAGACCTGGATGCCATACCTCCAGGTGAGGCCTAACAAGTCTGCAGACATGCAAATAATATGAAGGACTTGGACATAGACTTAAGGACATATCTAATTTTAGGTAGATTTCTGTAGAATAACTAAACTATGAAGCACAAGAAAGAATGGGATGAGATACTTTTACTGGCACTGTTTTCTTTACTTAGTATAGTCATGGTTGTTTTTTGAATAGACCTATCTTTTCCACTACCAGGAAAAAAAAAATCTTAATTTTTATTTATTATTATTATATGAGAACTTGAATCAATTCTATGTGAAAGTTTCTTATTGACAGACTTGAAAGCTGAAATTCTTGTTGCAAACTGATGCATCTCATTTGAGACCTGGCATATCTGTACCTTGGTTTCCTCTTGAAGGGGAATTAACTATTTATCAGTATACTTTACACTGCCTCGCTGCTTTTTGTACTTCACAGTACAAAAGTCAAAAAGCTTGCTGCTTTTGTACAGCAGCTTTTGTACTTCATTAACTCTCCACAGAAGACTAAGTAGTGACCATTTGGCTCAGCTCTTCAACTGGTTTTTCAGTAATCAGCAGGTTACTTGTTCATTATTGATCCAAGATAGGTTTGAGGTCTTTAAGTAACTGTGAACCACAAAACTGTCCATTACACTCTCTGTATGAAACAGGAATGAAAAGCAGGAAAGTATCTTGTAAGTAGATTTTTACATCTGAAGGTGGAAGGATGACTTTAATAAATAGTGGTTCTCAGTAATAAGACTAAAGCAATTCTGAAATATCTTGGAGTCAGTAATTGTGTTTTCTTCTGAAACATGAATCCTGAAGCAATAAATTTTAAAGCATCTTGTGCTAAATTTTACAATAGCGTGAAACTAATTTTAAAAAATTGCTAGATATTTGGCAACTAAAAATAGTATTTTACTTGGTAATTGCTAAAGAGAGGTGAGGTATACCACAGCACTAAGATTTGGGGTGTGTAGAATCTTAAGTCATGGGAAAGTATTGTGCTTGAGATATGTTCAGCTAAGCACATGCAATGTCTGATCACAAAATTTGTAGCTGACATTAATGTATATTAATGTACATTGCAGATACTGAGAACAATACTGTACTTCAACCTGGTAAGCAAATCTTGGTAGCCAAGGATTTGGTGTAACTGCATGCTATTTTGTGCTACAATTTCTGCTATGCCCAAGATTTTTAAATCTAGGAATAATTTCCTCTAAGACAGTGAGCACTTATAAATGAAATATATGAACTATTTAGTATAATCCATGCAATAGTTGTACAGTTTTCCACATAAAGAAAAAGAAATAACCAACTTCTACTTGCATTATCAAATTTAAAATGCATCTTCGTTTACCATTTTTAACGCTAAGAATGCTCTTTGAAATCATAGAGTCATAGAAGGATTTGAGTTGGAAGGGAGCTCAAAGCCCACCCAACCCCTGCCATGGGCAGGGCTGCCCCCCACCAGCTCAGGCTGCCCAGGGCCCCAGTCAACCTGACCTTGTGAACCTCCAAGGATGAGGCACCACAGCTTCTCTGGGTGGCCTGTTAATATGTTATTTTATATCAATAGCTTTACTTGATTTTTTTTTTTTTTGTATTTCATAGCATTTTAATTTCCATGCATTAGTGAAATTTTCTTATCACTGAATCAAGTTTGATTTTCTTCCCTTATTTCATATTTATGCACTTCTAGAACTGGTCAGATCTCACCTTTACCACCTTCCAATCCTAATAGAAAATATTGTATACTTGACATATATTTTAATGTGTCTAGATAATTCAGAATACTTAAGTGCACAGCTCTGCTCAATAGGAGTTGCTGAGGTGTATGTAAAACTTAGAGGCACTGCAGCCTTTTTTTTTTTTTGTGTGTGTGTGTATGGACCCATTCCCTAGGGTTTGTTTTTCTGCAACTACACACCAATTTAAACTTTTAAGAGCAACAGTGAAAGTTGTTTGAGTCTCTGGATCTCACAAAAAAGGCAGTTTTATTTCACTGAGGCCAGAAGGATTAGTAATTACAGCTTTGTTATTAAGAAGGCTCATGCAGTTTGCTCCTTTTTTAACCTCCGCTTCTGGAGTAAAGAAACTGTCTATTCCTAAATATTAGAAACTGAGAAGTCTGACTATTCTTGTTTATTAATATCAGTTGATGTAAAAGAGCCCTAAAGTTGCTTCAGTGCAGATGAAGAAGATGATGATGAAAATCGTCAGTGTAGATGAAAAGCTAGGTGCTAAATAATTCCTTTCTGACATCAGCATAAGGAACTGCTGGATATTATAAATAAAAATTCTTCTCAAGGCCAACAATCCAGAGCAAAAAAACAACTGTAAGTCTTGAGTCACTACAGTAATTAGATAATTGGTTCAAGAACAGAATAACAAGAAAAATAGCCTTGTTCTCTTTTTTGCCATTCTCCTAGCAAGTGGTACTCCAGTTTCCCGTGTTTTGCTGTACCCGTCATTCCCAGAAAGTGAGTAAATGGGCGGCAGGTGCAGACCTAGGTTGTACACACAATCACTGAAGACAGGGAGCTTTTGTGTTTTGAGCCCTACATGGTTGATATTATTTGGAAGAAAAACTGTAATGATATCACAAAATTCATCTTCTCCACTTCTGGGGATCACTGAGCAATCCCTGATGATTTATGAGATTCCTATACACCATTGCAAAATGTTCACTGACAGTGCTGACAGCTCCATGCTTCTGCAGACACCTGTTGTGCATGACAATATGTATGACCAAGCTTATGTTGGTTGAAAATTCCAAACAGTACTGTGAAGTTCTATTACACCAGAAAGAATTTAAAACCATTAAGACATGTCCTCTTTTTGTTGTTGCTGCTGCTCCTGTTTTCCTTTTGGAAGAAGATACTGCATGCAAAGATTTACTTCTCTTTGCACAGAGTAATGATTCACACAGATATTCATCCCACTAAGAGAAGATTTCCTTTCAAAACAGTGATGAACATCATACCCATATATAATTCTGTTCCACTGTTACACATATAGGAATGTATACTTTAGCATGAATAGACTGAGAACATTTTCAAGTGTTTCATCAGCTCATGATCTTGTATGGCTTTTTGTATTAAACCACACCACTTTGTATGCTTGACTATCAGACTGTTTTCCCTGAAACCATGGTAAAGTAGCTAGACCACACTGGGGAGATAATCAAGAAAGTGATGGCTGATTTTGATGACATTTAAGGTGTCATATGACTAGATTTGATAATGCATTTTAATGCCATGGAATGTATCTGAAATGCCATTTGATCATGTCTGTTCAGATGTTGGCCAAAAATTACCAACAGAAAGGGAGAGGAAAAGGGAAAGGAATCCTATTAAGAGTTACTTTTTTTTTTTTTACTATGTAAGGAAGTAGTACAAAAG
Source organism: Alectoris magna (assembly GCA_030625065.1). Taxonomy (NCBI): domain Eukaryota; kingdom Metazoa; phylum Chordata; class Aves; order Galliformes; family Phasianidae; genus Alectoris; species Alectoris magna. The sequence goes on from CM060560.1 coordinate 93,235,291, forward strand.
GGTGGTGATTATTAGTGAAAATGTAAGTTGCTGTTACTTTAATGAAATACCATTCTACTGATGTACAGTGGATGCTGCCTGAATATATCCATATCTTTTAAAGGATTCCTTACCTGTCCTTTCAGACAGCTTGGTGCGGAGATGTTCTCTAGCATATTATACCTTATTAAATTATTATGTAAATAGCTGCAGCACTTTCTGTCTCGTGGTGAGGCAAGCTTTGTTAATACACCATCAAAATGCCTCTTGAGGAAGTATTCCTCCAGTGTCTGGGGTGCAGGACAATTTGGCTAATCTCTTACATGTGTCACATGCTCTGTGTGGTGTGTGGTCCTTCAAGGAGCATAATCATAGATTCAAAAAACAAAACAAAAAAAAAAACCAATATTGTTTGAACAGGAGAAACATTAAAGAAATCCATTATTTTTATGAGATATTATTTTCATAGGAGAAGACCAGCAGATACACTAAAGCTGCTTGTGATTCATTACTAATGGATTTATGTCAGTAACACAGATTGAAGCAGTGCAGAGAGGGGATTCGGAAGAGATCCAAGTGATATCTTGCTGGTATGTGTTAGCTGTAAAGTATGTGTTATGTCAGGTTGAAATATCTTAGACATTGTAATACTGCATATGTATATTACATAGAAAAGCAAACATCACTTTCTTATACATATCCCTGATGTGAGGAATATTTCGTTCTAGCAAGCTTTTCAAAATGCTCTTCTAAAATATTGATGTAGCTGTCAATTAGCCCGACTTATCCCGGGGGAGAGACATAGTCATGGATGCCATGAAGTCTTCTCTCAATTTAATGCTGCGTCACATGGCTTATATACCAGCATGGCCTCCACGCATGCGTGTCCCGTACACCCACTATGCAACCCCACGCATGACCCTTCCTACTCCCAGAGTCCTCTCTTGCAAAAACCATGTCAACACGGGGCATCAGGTAAAGTGCTTCTTCTTATCCCTGATCCATGGTTCCGCTTCAGCTGCTTCGGGCTGTTATCTTAGCAGTTCCTTACTCAGGCCCATCCCCTGGTTGACCTTGTCCCACAACATCTCCCCCCTTCCTTAGTGCACAGAAACTAAATAACAAGCAATACAATGACTAATATGATGGCCCTCATCGCAAGTAAATTTTCCAACTATTGGGGGGCACCGAAAAGGTTGAACAGGAGCCCCCGGCTATTGTCCACTCTGATTTTAAACATGGACTCAGCAATGTCCTTGGCTTCCAGCTGTATCTTTCCAATGGCTGACATTGCGTTCGCACCAAAATCAAGACAGCAGAATCCTTCCATCCCCAGCTGACTTTCTATGTCAGCGCAACCTAAGCCTTGGCGGAGTTAGTCAAGTTCACACATTGTTGCCAGAAATTCTCCAACAGGGTGGAAATATTAACTTTGGCACTGACATTATCAAATCAGCTCCCTAGAAGCTGGTTGCTCATGCAAAATATGAGCTTGTAGCTTTATATATGTTTATTTATGTGTAAACTTCCAAGAATAAATAAAGACAGGAAAATCCTACAGAAAATAAATCTGTTAATTTCTCAAAGCATTACCTTAAAGTATCCTTCTTAAGTAAAACAAGTGTGCAAACAACTCTTTAAACAACTGACTAAAATTTTGAGAATTATGGGATTTTAATGCTGTACATATGATTTTCTTCCTAGATCAGACAGGGACAATCGTATTATGCACTATTAGTTCTTTGTAGCTGAACACAGTCTTTCAAAGAAAATGTGAGAAATATGATGAAAAAGAGCTTAGGTTTTGAGATAAGGACGAGCAGACCGCTCAGTAGTTACTGTTACAGGTAAAACAAACTCAGTGTATGGAGATAAATATAATTTGTTGCGTCCTGATAACAGGCAAATGCAGTGAGAACTAAAAACAAACTGAAACCACCTTCCTTCCATCCATCCACCTCTACCTCTTCCTCCAAGTGGGCCAAGAGAAGAGGAAATGGGGGCTGCAATAAATCAACAGTACTCTGTATCTGCTGCTTCTCTGTGATCACTCTGCCGCTATTCTACATGTTGGTCCCTCCCACAAGATGTTGCTCTTCCTGAGCTGGTCCTGCACAGGCTTCCCCCATGCTGCAGCTCTCCCAGCACTGCCCAGCATGGTTCCATACTAGTGGGCGCAACCTTCAGGACCACACGGCTCCCCACGGATTGCAGCTTCCCCCAGCCCTTCTGCCTCACTGTGGGCTCTTCTCTGTGGGCTGCAGCTCTGGCCCAGAAAATTTCATATACTTGTCATGTATATGTCATGAAACTTCTACAGTTTCAATAATTTGAAATTAAAATTTATTTTGAGTCAGATTAATTGTGTTTTGATACCATTATATTATGCTTAAATAAGCCTATTAGTGTAACCTGCCATGACTGTAATTTCGGTGATGGTAACTCATGGAACAGTGGCTTGATGGCTTTCCTTTTATGGACTCTTTCTTCAGTTATAAGCCAGATTTGTGTAGCAGTACTAAATGGTATGCTTAGAATTTTTATTGTGAACCTTTAGCTTTGAATGTTTATAATTTGGCCACGCGTAATACCGGTTTTGAAAGGGGGCACATGTCTCCAGGCAGAAATACTCATTCATGAAATCTGCAGAAAAGAAAAACATCCATCCCATTTTATGACCACGGAACAGCTAGTGATCAAAGCTCGAATTCAATAGAATGTTGTTTAGAAATATATATACTTTTAGTATTTGTATCCAGGAAAGAGCCTTCTGCACCTGGTCCCTTATCTGAGCCCCATTGTAACTTTTATATTCTTTATGGTGGTTCCATTTATAAATAACATCTCAGTCTGCCACTGTACAAAATACAGTCTTGACATTCCTGAAGAGATACACTCTAAAATTATTTGCCAGATAATTTTCCACTGTTCTACATTTTGCACAATCTCTTTCCCCAGTGTAAAGAGACAGGTACACCTGAAATGGTGATCTGTTTTAAACTTCAATCAATTATGGTAAGGTGGAAATGATATTAAAATTCTCTATTATTTAATTTGGTGGGAAATGCAGTGCTTATTATCTCACAATTATGCATCAAGATATTTGCATGAAAGGTCATAGAATTTTGAATTGCTTTACAGTCTTTACATATGCATAGAAAAATATGTATCAGTGAGGTTTAAGACAGAAACTTTGTGAAGAATGATTTGTACTTTGGGACCAGACGGATTGCATCCTAGAGTGTAGAGAGAGTTGGTGGATGTGTTTGCCAAGCCACTCTCCAAGATCCTTCAACAGTCCTGGCCAACCAGGATTGTCCTGGTGGACTGGAGGCTGGCAAATATGACTCCCATCTTCAAAAATGGCCAGAAAGATGATCCTGGTAGCTACAGACCTATCAGTCTCACCTCAGTTACAGGCAGGGTTATGGAATGCATAATCTCAGGAGCCATCATGGATCAATTAAAGATCAACCAGGGGATCAGTCCCAGCATGGGTTCATGAATGGTAGATTCTGCTTGACAAACCTGATTTCATTCTATGTCAAGGTGACCCGCATAGGGGGTCAAGGCTTGTGAAGGGCTTGGAGAATATGCCCTACAAGGAGCGACTAAAGGAACTGGGACTGTTTAGTCTGGGGAAAAGGAGGCTGAGGGGAGACCTTATTGTTTTCTTCAAATACCTGAAAGGTGATTGCAGTGAGCATGGGGTTGGTTTCTTCTCACTGGTGACAGGTGACAGGATGAGGGGAAATGGCCTCAAGTTGCACCAGGGTAAGTTTAGGTTGGATATCAGGAAAAACTTCTCTGCAGAAAGGGTTATTAAGCACTGGAATGGGCTCCTCAGGGAGGTGGTTGAGTCACCATTCCTGGATGTGTTTAAAAACCATTTGGATGTGGTGCTCAGGGGCGTGATTTAGTGGAGGGTTGTTAGGGTAGTATGGTTAGGTTGCAGTTGGACTTGATGATCTTGAAGGTCTTTTCCAACCTGAGTAATTTTATGATTCAATGATTCAATTCTATTTTTTTCTGTTATATTTCCTTTCCTTGACAATTCCAAGCATATCTTCCTCTGTCTTCCTAATCTTTCTTTTTTTTCTTTTTTCTTTCTTTTTTCTTTTTTTTTTTTTTTTGCTGTTTTTCACTTAGCTAGTTACTGAAGCAATGCATACTTCTTTTTGTCCACTACTCATATACATATATGTCATGCAAACATATGCTACAGCTAGAGCAACAAATCCTTGTAGATCAGAACAAAAAGAAAAGCAATAATAGTTCAAGCTGAGATTCCTTCTAACCTTTTACTCTCTGCTCAGTAGAGATCTTCAAGAATGTCCAGTATGACAAGCTGCTATGATGCTTTCTCTGACATACTCTTTTAGCCATCAGCTGTTTTCAGAGTAAGGAGTTTCTTGAGCTTGTTTGGTTATTTAATAATTCCAAAAGGGGTATAATCTCCTCTTGATCCCATGTAGTTTCTTTTTATGTGAAATAGCTTTCAGGAAAGAGTTCTACAAGCTCACAGCTTCATGATGTACTTAATAATCAATCTGATTTGAATTTGACTTCTTTTAATGTACCTTACTTCTAGTACTGAAGGAGACAGTGAACTATTTGTCCATAATCATCCTAGCAACCTTTTCTAGATACTCTAGATACTGTCATATCCCTACAAGTCATCTCTTTCCCAGTTGAAGAGATGTAGCCTACTCAAATATGGCACATTATGGAACTTTGACTGTCCTTGCTGCTACCTTCTAAACCTTTTCCAGGATATTAGATTTTATACAAGTGAAGGTTTATATCCTCACCCACAGCTGTCTGACAATTAAATCAACTGTATGTCTTATGGTATAAGAAGACCAAGGGTATAAACAATACTCAAGGTGTGGAAAGGGGAGATAAAAGCGAACAATGGGATGAGATCTATCTCTACTGCTATTTGTCCAGGTGCTTATACTATTTTTAGTGCTTTGAATGTATTTTTTTTCACTTGTATAGTTTCATAATTTTTGTTAGTGGCTCTGTCATTTTTGTCAAACTTTTTGTGAATCTGTAAATTCTTTAAATTCTGTAACACCTTTTTTAATATTTAATGATGGATCTGTTTAGTACTCTTTTTTGTTGTTGTTGTTACTTGTTTTGTATATCACGTTGATAATTCAGTCTTCAAAACCATTATTCTGAAATATTTAAGAATATTTTGTTTAATTAAAAATATTTTACCATGTTACTTATTACTTTTCATAGAAAAATTAGTAGCAGGCATATGGTTTGATCTGTGTGACATTCAAAACATTAAATGAAGAAGAAAAATATGAATAGAGAATGGGTTGCATTTAGAAATTTTTTGTACATACTTGCCTAAAAAATAAGCCTATTCCAACATTTTTCTATTTGGTTGCATTTTGTTTTCCTTTACTCTTTCAGGAGATCATCTCATAATCACTAGCATACAGGTTGTCTACTGTCTTTGCTTTCTGAAACTTCTTTGTTTGTTAATCAAATACAGAGGAATATATCCAAGAGACTTTCTTGATCATCTAGATATGTTCCTGATGTATCTCAAGAATTTGCAGTGCATATACTTCAGCTAAATTTTGCTCCCAGCAGATCATCAAACAACTTTAATTTGTTCTGTTTTATTGTCTGTTCCCCAAGTGCCCCAAGCATCGTGCATCAGATTTGTCTGCATGTATTGTACACCTGCGGTAGTATTTCTTTCTCTCATTTACTATTTTATACATATTGGCTAAAGACACATTCTCTGCTAGACTCTGTAATTCAGAGTACATTCTTCTTCTTTTTTTTTTTTTTTTTTCAATTATAATATTGTCTTGTTGTGAATTAAATAATGCTTTTTCTAAAGTGCCAACTTCCAGATCCTCATATTTATTCTTTATATTACTTAATCTCACATTATTGTACAGACTTCAAAGGTATCCACCAGGTTGTCCTCATATTTTTAATTGGCCCTGTCTTTTTATATTTTCTGTGCATTCTTATTCTCTTTCTGATACTTGTAGTTTCTGTGTACATACAGGCTACTCTTGTCATCATTCCAGGGTAAAAGGTCTGCTAACAAAGCTGTCTCGAGTCTGCATTCGTGTTCACAAAGAATAGAGATTCCCAGGTTTATTATTATAATTGTAATTATTAATTGCTTGCAGCCTAGATTACAGTAATATTTTCACTCATTGGTAATAATCAATACTGCTACAAATTTTATTTTATTTTTTTCTATATTCCAGTCTTTTTACCCAATAGCTTGTTCATTCTTTACCTTCAGAGGACCTACTGAAAGTTTGATTCCAAAGAGTATTTTCTCTAAACCTTGACTTGATGATTGATGGAATTAATGTTTTCTTAGGTATGTCAATTCCAGAGGTACTGAGAGAACATACTATTTTTAATGAATAGTTAATCCTTGTACTGTGCAATATTCTATGCTGTGCTGTGAAACCTTTGAGAAAATATATAAATAAATAAATAAACAACTTCAAAATTGTATGGAAAAGTTATATTGGTTCTATTGTTGATATATTGATATCCAGAACTTTATTTGCATTTGTAGTGCTTTTAGACATAAGCTGAAATATATTTGCATACAAACTTATTTTTCTATTAACAAAGAATTGCAAGGTTTATGATATTAAAATCGGGGAAATAAATCACATCCAAAGCTCTTAGTCAAGGTAGAGAAATCCCCAAACGTGACTAGAATACTGCTAAGTTTTTGGAGAGTTTCCAGCTGTTTTAAATTGAGATTCCCAAAGTGTCACAACCACACCAACATTACAGTCTTGATCTGTTCTATGTTCCAAGCTGATCCACTGTAATTCTGAGATGTATAATTTTTTATATTGCTTAATAAATCCCTATTTCCCCACTGTCCACATCCTTTTACTTTTTACTAAATTCTAAGTCAGTTTCAAGAAGCAAAAAGTTTTGCAGATATGCCCACATGATGGGATTATGCTGTCTGTGCTTATGTATCATCTCTGCTTTCTAGCTTTTGATAAACAACCTAAAAATGTAGTTATTATACTTATGACATCATGATTTTTTATCTCTAAGACCTTTCCTCTAAAGGTTTCTTGAAAAGCATAGCAGATAACAGCAGGATGCTGCTGTTGCTTTCGGTGGTGGTTTGTTATCAAAGAAAATGAAAACTTGTTTTCATGTAATGTGGCATTTATCACAGGCAATTTTCTGATTTTTATTTTTTGGCTACTGCAGATTTACTTTTCCCCAGGGGCAGGACTTCACACTTTCCGTTGTTGAATTTTGTGAGCATTACATTGGCCCATCCCTTCAGCCAGCTGAAGTTCCTCTGGATGGCAGCAAGAACTTCTGTCTTATCAGCCACTCTTCCCAGTTTGGTATCATCAACAGACTTGCTGAGGGTAGGCTCTGCCCCATCATCCAGATCATTAATGAGGATGTTAACTAGCTCTGGAGCCAAGGTCACACCAGTAGTTACTGGTATCCAACTAGTCTTCAAGCCACTGATCAAAACACTGAGCTTAGCTAACTAGCTCATTACCTGCTTGTCCAGCCTATACTTCAACAGCATCTCTACAGAGAAATTGCTAGATCAAGGTAGACAGTATTTACTGATCTCTCCTCATCTCTTCAGAGAGGGATTTCATTGTAGAAAGTTGTCAGTTTGGTCAAGAACCATTTCCCTCTGTGAATCTGTGCTGACTACTCCCAGTAACCTTTTTGTCCTTCATATTTTGTCCTTCATGTCTTTGCTCTAGCTCCAGCTGTTCCTTGGCTCTGGCTCCAATTGGGAACATGGATTTTTCTAGTTCCTGAATGCTGTTATTTAAGGGAATACTTTGGATGTGGGTTTTTTTGTGTTTGGTTGGTGTTTTTGCATCTGAATTTGCTGTGACCAGAGTATCTCTTTCTATTCATCTGCATCCCAGCTGAAACCACTGGAAGTGGCCATTCATATCATAACAAGAAATAAGTTAAATATACCACATGAAGTTTGACAAGAATGAGAAATATTTTTGTTTAAAGAAAGGTCACCGCTGCCTGTGATATTAGCAGAATGTCATATGTAATTGATTTAATCATATTTTCAAATAAAACAAGCTGTAGTCCAGGAATTCCACTAAGGAGAAAGAGCTGTTAATGCTTATTATTGAAGGCATCCTAATACTTTGAAAATTCTACTTGGTTTGAGATGGAACAAAACATATATTTGAAAGGCTGAATCTTCATGAAAGATAAATGGTGTTTCAATACAAATAAATAAATAAATAAATATCAAGGCATATTAAAAAAAAAAAAATTGAACATGGTGGACCACAGGCATTTAAGCTTGTATTATAAAACCAAAGATGAGAAAAACAAATGTCTATTTCAGTATGAAAGTTTAAATATTTTTTCTTAGTAGTTGAAATATTCAGATGAAAATATCTCAATCTTCTACTTTTTGTTTTTGTTTTTGTTTTTTGCTCATTTCAAAACATTTTATGTTACATGACTTGTTATTTTCATAAGTCAGTTCAAATAGAAAATATCATCAGCTCTGTTGAAATGTTAATAACCTAATTTCTTTTATTTTAATTGCTTAGACTGTAAGTTTCTTTTGTCAAATATTCATTGCACCAAAAAGAACCCACAAAATGTCTGTGACACTATCATAATAGCACATACAAGTAGGTCCCTTTTAACAAGTACTACAGTTTTCGTTCTGAAAGTTGTCATTTATCTACATATTATGCTGTGTGATATACTCTACCAAAAAAAAAAAAAAGAAAAAAAAAAGAGGGGGGAATATCTTGGGAGGAAGTGATGAGAAAGAACAACTTAGAGTCAATGGTTATCGAGGACATTAACCTTCATTGCTTTATTTGTCATGATCCCTGTTTTGAAATATTTATCTTTGCTTTTTAAAATAGCAAGGTAGCAGCTATCTAGGAAGGAAATACTAACTTAGCAATGAGTCTTTCAAATTTAATGTAAAATATCTGGAGGTGGAGCACACTCCACAGAGTTTCTTGCTTTGCTGGAAAGTCTCTCCTTCCTAAGACAGTAGGGCTTTCTTTTAACAGTTTCTTGGGGAAAATTAATTTACATCTGTGTTTTCTTCCAAAAAAAAAAAAAAAATTGTGGGGAATGAAGAAGACTCTTCCTGTCAGCCAATTGATGCACAACAATGTGAATTAAAAATAATGTTTGAATCAAATAAACACAAAGAATTACTGGTATAGTCTTGCTAGGTAAGTTACCTGTACATTTTTTCCTACTGCATCCTCCCTAGAGTTATAAAGAATCATTCAGCTGTTTTATTGACATATAGATCATGGTTAACTTCTTATTTATTAGGCCTTAGAAGGACTTCTTGGCAAGTCCATTTGGCTTACAGTAGGGAAATGTGTGCTAAAACTGCTTAAACAAGATTTGGCTTACTCAAACTACAGTAACATCATTACCTGTGTTGCCAGGGTCTTGTTTTAGATTTATAGTCAGGGGGGTGACATCACTGCAGTTCTTCAACATTTACACCTCATTTGCTGTATCATTCTGGAATAAGAAATGCATCTTTCATGTAAAGCTCCCATTTCAATTACACATCATTTGCCTCCCCAAATTACAAGAAAGGAGTCAATTTACAGGATTGTTCATGATGATCTTCTTGGAATCTTAATAACACCTCACACCGTAAGCCAACATTTCCGTAGCACTTCATCATTACGGTGTTTTATCACCTAATAGAATTAATGATTACTTAAGAACACTAGCTATGCTCGAGGTGAGCTGGCAAGTTGGCCAGAACTTAAGACTTCTAAAGTTGCATTAGCTTATAATTTAGTTAATTACCATGCAGAGAGGTGCAGAAGGGAACTGTTTTTTATCTGTGCTCTATGCTCCTAGCAACATTTCAATTCCAGTGTAACTTATGTCAGCTTAAAAGATATTTAAGGGTGTAATGAGTCAGTGGTGGTACAACTGAAATGGGTTAATACTCTTGCCCTGCCTTTTGTACATTTTAGAAAACCACACTTGGAATGGACACCAATTGTTATCCTTAATTAAAACCTCTGTGCAGAATCTGTAGACATTGGCCAAATTATCTTCCCACATCTTTAAGGTCAATATAGAAAAGGACATACACATTTTGGGGATTTTACATATAGGATAGTCACTATTCACACTTCAAATAAATTACGTGGCTTGAAAAGTTCCATTTGTTTTGGGGGGGGGGGGGGGGGGGGGGGAAATCTTACTGGTTTGGGCAATGCAGATGAAATAACAGTATTTCTCAATAGCCATCAAACCTGTTCTATATGGCTACCTCAGTTACTAGTTTTCTAAAACAAACTGTTCTCCCTAAACATTTAGATGGGGAAAGAGCGGTTGCGTGCACTACTTCTTCTGATCTTTTCTGGATGCATGCTAGTAGAGACTTTGCAAAAATTAGAGACCACTCAATCTCATAAAACCAGGATTTCATTACTTTCTTTGTTTCCCACACTGCAATAAGCACGTGTGCATGAAACAGTTTTTCTGTTGCATTCTATTACTTTAACCAGTAGTTCTGATAATTCCTCAGACATCCCAAAAGCACAATCCTTGCTTTATGAATGTAAAGGTTCTTTTAGATGTTTGTAATGGGCACTTTAGTAGCCCATTACACTTTAGAATCTTTGTATAAATGAATCATGCTTTAAGGAAAAGGGCAAAAATTTTGTCTCAACTTTCTATTGAGAAAAACTATAATTTCTTACTCTTCTTACTCATCAAACCCTAATGCTTTAGACATCACAGACCTCAAAATGCATAGAGGCATCAAGCAAAAACACTGGATTAGGTTTCTAGAGGGAAAAGATTAATAGCTGTGTTGTTTGAGGAAAACTAGTACATGAACAAGGTAGGTCTGGATGACATTCAAGTTTGGGAAGGAGCCTTTCAGGGTTAGTGTAATATTGATCTGTAATTACCTCTCTTTATTATCAGAAAACTCTCAATATCTTTTGCTTGTAGAAAGCTACTCTGTTCACATAATGTTAAGGGTTGTCAGTTATTGCCAAAAGGAGCATCTCAGCAGCAGCTGCTTCCAACAAGGACCAATAGAAAAGCATAAATATAAAATAGTTTCAATGATTATACCTGAGAGAACATCTGAACACAAACATAAAAAGTAGTTTCTCTTCTGTAGATTCTCTTCTTTAATTTCCTTTTCAGATGTTTAGGAAGCCCAGATTCTTGGCCAATTACATTAAGTGTAATTATGAATGCTAAAGGCAAAGTAACAGTAAAACAAACTTTGAGGAAAAATTGAAAATATATAATTGTAGGCAGAAGGAAAATGCTAGCAAAGCCAGAAAATTCCACCAACCTCTTAAACATAAAAATAAACCAACCAAACAAACAACAACAAAAAAAAAAGTGCTTAAAAACAATCCGTAGCAATGGTTGTCTCATTTGTACAGTTCTCATCCTGGTATCAATAGGGATTTTTGTGCATTACTGTCATGCAAATAACTAAAAGGTGATATGGAGGTGTACACAGTTGGAGTGTGATTTTTTGTGATTTTGATCCCAGAAGACTACATTTTCAGATCACTATTAGTTACTTTCAACAGTGAAAAGTTAAAGATGAAGATGATGTTATGGAAATTATAGAAGATATATCAAAGACATTATAGTAATGTATGGATTACTGTAAATTGGTATTGAACTCTGTCTTGCATGCATGCAGATGACTGTTGCTAAAACTAATTGTTTTTGTTTATAACATTTTGAAATAAATCTGTATCTCAGTACAAATATGAAATGGTATCACCGTTCACAAAAATTTATGTATCTTATTGGTTCACAAGGTTTTTTCAAATAATTGTGGTACAAGAATTAACTGGAAGTACAGAATCACTTACTATGCAGGCTTGTAGTCTTAAGTCTGAAATACTTTTTGAGTTAAAATCAGTAAATTGTTCTCAAACAATGGATCTTCTCAAAATTCTGTTTTACTTTAGAGTAATTGAACATGAAAGTGACTTCAGAAGTCAAAAAGCATCAAGTAACTACTTGACAGAGAGTTAATACTATGATAAAAAATTTGGTAGTGAAAACATGAAGGACATAAATAGTATGCTATATAATACCTCGAATTTTGTACAAGATGATTGCTTGCATGAGATCAGGTAATAAACTTTTTTTTTTTTTTTTTCTGTATTTCAGTGTTTTACTAAAAGACTACTGTAATTTGTTATACGTTACTCAAGATACAGGATTACTATTACCAAAATAAGCATCCTATTGCAGAACTTTACCGCCTGTAGTATTGGGGTTGGACTCAATGATCTCTTGAGGTCCCTTCCAACCCTTCCAATTCTGTAATTCTGTAACTTTGTCATATGTTTAAATCTGATTATGTGCAGTGCTGAATGCTGCATGAAGAGGCCTGCATTTCAGATGAGTATTAAACCAATGTCATTGTTGCCCATTCATCACACAAAGGGCAACAGCTTAAATCATGTTTCCTTTACTCAGTTATATAAGCTTTTTTCTCCCTGGGCACAGGTAAACCTAATGAAATTAGACAAGACCGAGTGCACAGTGTTGCACTTGGGTTGGGGGCAATCCCAGACCTGTCTACGGACTAGGAGAAGAACTCATTGAGAGCAGACCTGTGGAGAAATACCTGGGAGTCCTTGCGGTTGAAAAGCTGGGTATGAGGCAGTAGTGTGTGCTCACATCCTGGAAACCATATGGTATACATCAAAAGAGGGATTGCCAGCAGGAAGAGGAGGGGTATTGTTTCCCTTTGCTCTGTCCTCCTCGGGCTCCATTTGGAGTACTGTGTCCTGGCCTGGGGTCCACAGCACAAAAAAGATGTGGAGTTGCTGAAGAGTGTCCAGAGGTGGCCATGAAGATGATCAGAGAGCTGGAGCACTTCTCTTGCAAAGATAGGCTGAGGGAGCTGGGCTTGTTCAGCTTGGAGAAAAGAAGGCTCTGGGGAAGTTTTTTGAAGCCTTTCAGTACTTGAAAGGAGCTTACAAACAGGAGGGGAACTAACATTTAACACAGGCAAATAGTGACAGAAAAGATGGGGGAAAGTTTTAAATTGAAAAGGGGGAGATTTAGATGAGATATTAGAAAGAAGTTCTTTCCTCAGAGGGTGGTGAGGCGCTGGCACAACTGCCCAGAGAAGCTGTGGTGCCCCGCCCTTGAAGGCTCTCGAGGCTAGGTTGGATGGGGCCCTGGGAAGCCTGAGCTGGTGGGGGGCAACCCTGCCCATGGCAGGGGTTGGGACTGGGTGGGCTTTGAGGTCTTTTCCAACTCAAGTTGTTCTATGATTCTGTCATTCTGAACTGTTGCCCTTAATGATGGTGTTTCAGGCTCAGAAGTAGTATAAGTTATTAAAAATCTCTAAGAAAATTGTACTTCTTAAAGTTTCAGGTTTCTGACATGTTTGTTGCTGACTATATCTCAATATTCATAATGTTTTTATGTACTTTGTATGTGAGAGAGTGATTTTATCTTTTAGCAACTTTATTTATACTCTTTCATTAAACTGGAGAATAGAGAATGTTGGAGACTGCATCAGAGGAGAAGGACAAAACTGCACAATTAAGTGTGACATTGGAATACTAACAATCCTGGTGGAGTTGCAGATGGTAGGAGAACTAGTTTGGGTAGAGATTACTGAAATATTTAAGTTTTTCTGCGTGCCAATAAACTGTGCAAAAAGCTGGAAACAAATTTTCCCCTGATGCAGGTAAAGAGAAATGATGGAGAAGTTATTAGATTTCCCTCAGCTTCAAGAATCAATCCTTATTGCATTAAACTTTGCCTATAATAAGTATCACTGAATCTGCTCCACCAGCACTAGGAATCAGTTAGAAACTTTCTGGGGGACATTTCAACATTTATCTCTGCGATGTGTCAAATTATGCTCAATCAAAAACTTTCTGATCTCTTACCTGGTTCTGTGAACATGTCTTCCCAAAGAAACCAAGGTATTTGTTTAGGAACAGAGATTGGGCTCTACTTGATAGGTTTTGGTAGTTGAATTCCCAGCGTAAGTACATTCAAGCTAAGCAAAATACATGAGTCCAGTGTAATAGATTTGCTGTACCTTCCAAACTATAATTTAATACAGTCAAATATTTGGCAGATTGAGCACTAAAACATAAACAGATAAGGATTTAAACAACACAGTACTTTCATTTTATTTTTCTACCATGTAATACGTTTAGGAATTTTCAACATTTTTTTTCAATAAATACACACCAAAAAAAAACAAAATAAAACCCACATTAATCACTGCATTTCTTAATGGCTCTGAGTAAAAATATTGTGGTTTTTAAACACTGAACATTTACAGATTTCAAATCTTGATACCTTTGAATACTGCAGAAACATTTCACATCCAAACAGTGCAAAGCCACGTATTTTTGTTTTATTTATTTATTTAAAAAAAAAAAAAATCCATAAACTATCTCACAACAACTTGGCACCAATTATATCTGGTATGAAAAGAGAATCAAAAATCTCCCAGAATCCTTGCTTCTGTACAGAGTTTATGATTTTTAGTGCCTATACTCAGAATGTTCTGACTAACTGCAAATTGATCATGTGATTCGGTCTGTAAAATCCACAGGTCTCATTCTGGTTTTAATTTTATGGGTGTAACTCAAAACAGTTCTTGGGTTTTCAATAGGATTAATCCCATGGAAGAAAGTAAGTGAGAACAGGCTGCAAACTATATTGTTACAAATCTGTTGTTTAACGACTAACTCTAATTACAATATAACTTCGTTGGATCAGTGGGAAGGAGGAAGTTGGTGACAGGAGTGGTTAGATCAGGATCAAAAGTCTGCTAGGGCCAGTGAATCCTGTGCCTACAAATGAATGCTAAAAAAAACATTTATACCTTAAAAGAGGAAAGATGGAGCTACTGTGTTAGAGTTGTCAGCAATGGAAATATTTGGACAGACAGACAGATGCAAATTTGAGCATAAATAGATGAATATTACCTTCGATCTTCGACTTTTGATGTTTTCGTAGTTTCAAGCTTGACTATTTCTGATGTGATAAGTTAGAAGATTTTCAAAGTCACAGTGTTTCATTTTGGGCACAAATATTGTTCAGAATAAACAGTGGGACATTTTCCTTTCAATTGATTTTGTTGTTTTTCTCATTTCTCAAGGCCCAGACAAATAGTCTTTTTAGATATTTTATTTTAAGAACAATGTAAAGATAAAAACACTTAGAAGCAATGTAGCTAATGAATGAATATCACACCAAAATCAAAACAAAATCCAGTTACTCTACCCCTAAATCAGAGAGCAAAGGTGTTTTTTGTGGATTATTTACTGACTGCAATAGCTATAGACATCTTCTGAATTCAGTGTTGTCTAGGAGACAAATAAAATCCCAAAATTATAATAGAGGAAAACTTCTTTGCTACAAAGTTCCTGTAAAATTCTTTAATTCAATTGGTAATTCTAATCTCACTGGTTGTTTCTGCAACTTTTATAGCAAGTGTGAGGAACAAGGTAAATCATTTGTCACCTGCCGTTTACTTAGTAGGTACAGAGCTCTCTGTGTAAATTTTTTAAGATCAAACTGTACTAATCAATGCTGTAAAGTAGCCCTTCACTTTTTCACTGTTTTGAAAATCCATAATTTTTTTTTTATCCAACTGCTGATAATTCAGTTCTTGATGCACAAGTAGTTCTCGTAGAATTTCGCTCAAGTATCTTCTGTTGAAATATCCATACAGCATTTTCTGAAGTCTGTATAAATGTTTGCGCCTGTGACTGATCTTGTTCATACAATTTCACCAAATAAAAAATTGCTCACGTGTTATTGTGAAAGGGCAGACTGACTGACATACATCAACCTGTGACCAGTTCAGCACAATTAGTAATGGAGACAACAAACTGTCATGACCTTATGACTACCCATGAAATATAGTGTAGAGACTATTCAATTGAAAATGAGTTTTGAGAGAAAGAAACATAGCAGTATCTTCCAGTGATCCAGAGACCTATTTTGTCCATGTCCCCTTGCTTAGATTCATCCAGGTTTCTTCCAGAAAGTGAATGGCTTCAGAACCAATGCAAAGTGAAGGTCCTTGTTTGGATGCTATGGTATTAGTAAGGAGGAAACTGAGTTTGATGAGACCCATTTGTCCCTTTTTCAACTGTATTTTCAGATTGTTTCATGATTTTTCCATTTTTACATTGTAGCATCCCTGCAGTCAGAGAACACTATGGTTAGATTTTTTTTTCCCACCAAATACACTGACAAAATATTAATTTGAAAATACAGGGAGGAAAGCAGTTACTGGAGAGCAGTGGCATGTAAACCATGATCTTTTTTTGTAAAACTCTGTGTTTCCAGAAGAAATATCATGAGGGGAAACTATTAAGTCAGCCAGTATAAATTGGATTGGACCAGTTCCAGTGGAACAATCTGGAAAAAAAAAAAAAAAGCAACACAAGCAAGAATGTGTTTAATCTGGATGTGTCCCAGGTTTACGTAAGTATACAGAAAACTGCTTTATGAGAGGAACAGGATAACTGATGTCACAGTGATAAAAAGTACAACTTTGATTTTCTGCATATTTAGCTATATTTACCCACATTATCTTACAATGCAGTGTCTTTTCATTAAACAAATGCAGACCACTGTAATGAAGTACATTGTTCTGTTTCACCCCTACCTTCAGCTGAGAGCTTTAAACAAGCAAAAATGTTCTGGTAGAATCATAGAACTAGTGAATCTATTGGTGTTATGAGCCAATGCATTTAACAGGTACATAAATCTTCCACTAAAAAGTAAAAGGAGTGGATCAATACAGTAATCCAAGACCTGTTGATGGATAATAAGATTTCCCTAAACTCATTCAGTTGTCATCTTTACAAACCACTGTTTGCAATGAAAACTAGCTTACCCCTGACTCCAGTCTATTAATGGTGCTGAACTCAATGGAGGGCAGCTGGTTATTTTCACAGTATTCCAATGCATGCTCTATAGTGCCTTACACAGAATGCAAGATATGTATTTTTTTCCCTTAGGAACCTACATCCTAAGGGCTGGTCTAGACTGCAGAGCATAGCTGTGTCTGGGTTTCTATATGTGCAAACACTGAGACCAGACAAAAGGCTTAGAGGCCAAATCCTACCATCCCCCAGGAAACTTTCCAGCAACCACAACCACTGAGTTTTATAATCCCAGACATTGCTGAATTCTATCAAATCTAATCATTATCAATGTGATCAAAACACGAAGAATGCTAAATGTCAGAATTGCTAATCTGTCTGCTAAGTCTCTAATCTTGATCTTATCTATTTTTAACCGAGGCATGTGTTTGGCAGTTAGGAGTTGTAAGTGGCTTCCCCACACTTCTACACCTAATCATCCTTGTGCCTTTTCTGATAATGGAAATGTAGAGAAGGAAAGAACTCATTTTCACTCTAACTGGAAAGCCAAACTTTTCTCATCAAATCTGCCATGATCAGGAAAGCAAGATGATATTCAAGTTCTCTGACTCCTGAAATTCACTACTCTGCCTTTTCTAGTCTATCCCCTGATGACACAGCCCTGAACTGTACATATGTGTCAAGTGGTGCCATCTGCATTTGTACTAGCACTGGCTTTGATTTTCACATCATTTCCTGTGTTGGATAACGCCATCCTAAAAGCTACCCACTAAGGCAATTGAAAGCACTATTTCATGTATCTTTATGGTAGTCAAGAAGGTGCTAGACTTGACCCTCATGACTTACTTTACAGTAAGACGGATTTGAAGTGCTTAATGTGCTCCCTTCCTTTGTCAGCTGTTGAGATGCTCCTTTCTGCTGCCAGTAATACGAAAGATGCAAGTGTTTCTGGTGCTCCTGCCAATACCTTGGGGACTCCCTTGACTGGGAGGTTAATCTGAACACTGATATGCTTAGCGGCTTGATTATTGCTGAAAATGATCAAGCAGACCTTTCTAGTAGCTGCATAAAGGAACAGAATTAAATTCCTAGAAATTTCATGGACAGCTGGCTGGATAAATTAGAGAGATTTCTCGCAATGCTGCAATCACAATCTGTGCTGATAACATTAGATAAAGAAAATTAAAAGGTAAAAGTACTTTCCACTTTTACCACTCACCAGAAGTGTTTCAGGTAGAACTTCCATGGTGAGTTAATTGTGACAATAAATTCAGAGAGAAGGACATTTTATGACTTAAAGTTATTTCATTGAGATGCTTCTATAGCCAACATCTTGCAAACCCTACCTTTGCAAAAAGTACCAGTAGGCTTTCTTCTGCTGCAGAGTACAGCTGTAGCAGGAAAGCTCTCCTGAAATATTTTTATTTCTTTCTGGATAGTAAAAAAGCAAATGAGATGTCACATTGCCTATGTTCCTCATCATCTGAAGGGAAGAGAAGTTCGCATGGCAGTACAGTCTAACATCCACTTTCACACAAGTCTATATGAAAGCATTTGTTTCAGCAAGAGTGCATTCACAGTACTTTTAAAGTAAGAATGTTGCCTTTAAAGTAAGAATGAATAATACTGGAGGACTGTTATTTCCAGGATGTGCATTCTTTCCACTAATCAAGGTGACAGTTATGTATAATCTTCCCTGAGTCAGCTGCACTGTTCGATTGTACCCTGTTGGACAGGGCAAAGACATCAGACAAAGAAGAGGGAGGTAAATGTCTAACTCTTCCAACAGCTTATTAATGTGTCAAATGGATGGGAAACAAGCAGTGATAATATCAGGTGCACATCTGAGTCTTGCCTTTCAAAGGTGGACCTGAATAACCTGTACTGTTACCGGCATTATTACATCAGTACTTGCAAGTCTTAGTTTTGTATTTCTATACTTTATAAAATTATGCAAGCATTTAAAAAGGTCTCCACCAGACATATACACTTAAATGTATATGTACATACATGAATAGATAGTTTAACATCTCGGGGAAGATTACATCAGCTGAAGATTTACTCCATACACCTAGGTGCTGTTGGGTTAAACAAGGAGAGATGTTTTGCTGAATGATTCATATTGCTGCAGCGCATCACAAACCATATGCATAGGCAACCTATCTTTACTGATTCTTCCGTCTTATGGTAACGACAGAAATGTGAATTCCCCTTTCCATGATTTTCTTTTGTCTTTGGTATTTCAGCAACAGAAGTGATTTAAAGAAAACAGCAGATAATGAATATAAATATTATAAACCTGGATTTGATCCAGGTTTATAAATACCTGAGGTGTGGGGGCCATAGTGGTGAGGCCGGACTCTTTTCAGTAGTGCGTGGGGACAGGACAAGGGGAAATGGGATGAAGCTAGGGCATAGGAAGTTCCACACGAATGTGCGCAAGAACTTCTTTACAGTGAGGGTGACGGAGCACTGGAACAGGCTGCCCAGGGGGGTTGTGGAGTCTCCTTCTCTGGAGATATTCAAGACCCGCCTGGACGCCTACCTGTGTGACCTGCTGTAGGGAACCTGCTTTGGCAGGGGGGTTGGACTCGATGATCAGCTGGAGGTCCCTTCCAACCCCTACGATTCTGTGATTCTGTGAATATTTTCAAGGTTTCAACAAGCTTAACTCAGGAAACCTGAAGATGATTTGCTTTTTCGTGGTTTTGTAACTGCTAAAAGAGTAATACATGAAATGATGTGATATATGAACCAATTGCAAATGAAACTTAGTCTGGTCTTCAACATTCAAAACTATTTATTTTTAACACAGTTCGTTAAGTATTTGTAGAAGAAAACCCTGTAAATTATATAGTTGGTCCCTTAAATCACCTCTGATTTCTTTAAGTAGATTGTAAAAGTCTATGTGCCATTGTCACCCCTAACAGTGAAACAAAAAGGAAGCTTAGGGAGCAGGAAAATGTTGCTAGATTCCTGACATACTAGGGTTCAAGTGCATTGGAAGGAAGTAGTGCAAGGAAGAAATGTTTTTGCTGAATGCCTTTGCTGAAGCTGAGCCTGTTGTCAAATGATCTGTTATCTTGCTGAGTTCTTCCTTCACTTTGGATGCATCAACACAAAACACTGTCTAGGAGTAATAACTTGGTCTGAGACAATTTAGTTTTAGAAAGTTAATGTTTAAACTAGTGTCCATCTACGATGTCAGAGCGTGAAGGCTGGAAATTTGGCATGTTAAGCAAGGCTTCTGTGCCAACACCACTGCATAGCGGATTTGTGTGGAGTATGACTTATTTCACAGTAATAAATCTGTTCCAGTACAATTGTAATTTTTTTTTTTTTTTACTGTCAGCTTGTTTCTCACTATATTGTTGTGTTTTGTTTTGTTTTGTTTTTCTGATGAGACATATTAGTTGTGAAAGTTATTTACAATTTGAAAGAAAAACAAAAGTTTAGATCTTAGATTTGTCTCTGACACATATATTTATTTCTTCGGTCTTCATGGACCAAATCTTAATCTCCTACAAATGCAGTCTCCAAGAATTCCATTAAAATGGAAGGGGCCCACCCCCACCTCATCCCAACCTCCTTTCAGATAGCTGTAGAGAGCTATAAGGTTTCTCCTGAGCCTCCTTTTCTTCAGCTTGAACAATCCCAGTTCCCTCAGCTGCTCACCATAAGACTTGTGCTTCAGACCCTTCACAGCTTCATTGCCTTTCTCTGTACAAACTCCAGGATCTCAATGTCTTTCTTGTAGTGAGGGGCCCAAAACTGAGCATAGTACTCAAGGTGTGGCTTCACCAGGGCTGAATACTGAGGAATGATCTACTCTTTGCTCCTGCTGGCTGCACTATTTCTAATTCAAGCCAGGATGCTGTTGGTGTTCTTGGCCTCCTGGGAACACTACTGGCTCATATTCAGCCATGCATCAATGAACACCACCAGATACTTTTCTTCCGTGCATCTTTCCAGCCACTCTGCCTCAAATCTGTAGAGATGCATGAGGTTGTTGTAACCAAAGTGCAGGACTCAGCACTTAGTTTTGTTAAAGCTCATACAGCTGGCCTCAGCCCATTGATCCAGCCTGTCCAGATCCCTCTGAAGGGCCTTCTACATCAGCATGGATTGACACTTCCTCCCAACTTGGTGTCATCTGCCAACTTACAAAGGATATACTAAATTTCCTCATAATGATGATCAATAAAGACATTAAACAGGCCAAATATACCTACCCCCTGAGGAGTACCGAGTACCGCATGACCAGTCACCAGCTGGATTTAAATTCATTCACCAGTAAAGCAAAAGAGTACACTACATTGTTAATATAGTTATATAAGTGTTTAATACTTTTTTCAATGCATGATATTTTTCTGAGTACCTGAATGAAAACAAACCTTTCAATCCAGTTCTAGCTAGTTATATATATATATATATATATATATATATACATACGTATATATATATATATATATAGGTATATATAGGTATATATAGGTATATGTATATATATATATGCATATATTTCATTTGAGGGCAAACTGATCATTCATTTTTCACTGTTTTTGAGACAGTCTTTTTCCTATCATAACTGAGTATGAATATTTTTGCACAGCATAGAGTTCTGTCTGATGCTTCCTGTATATACAGCTGATGGCTTCAGCAACTTAAGTCTGTGGCAGGGAGATTTGTTTTAAAATTGGATTTGATCATTCTGGAATACACACCATGACTTAACAGCTGGAACTGGGGAAAAATGGGCAGCAGACCAAATTCAAAATTTAGAAAAAGCTATGAAGCATTCTAAATACATAAAATTAAGTGTAAATCAGAAATTCAGTGGTGCAACAATATTTTGGAAAGGTAAAAAATTTACAGGTATCTATTTTCTAATTAAACAACAGCCAGTATAACCTATAAATAAATCTGTAAACAGAGCATGATTTCCTTGGTACTTGAATCAAGGCATCCTCAGTTTGTTTTGGTGTACTGTCATGTTGCTGAGAGAACAGTAAATGAGAAAATAAATTGTGTAAGTACTAAATTAGAGTTGTGCAAATTTTTTGTGCTCTGAAGTGTGGCAACTTA
Source organism: Alectoris magna (assembly GCA_030625065.1). Lineage (NCBI taxonomy): Eukaryota > Metazoa > Chordata > Aves > Galliformes > Phasianidae > Alectoris > Alectoris magna. The sequence continues at coordinate 93,257,271 of CM060560.1, forward strand.
AGTCTTAGCATGAAATAGAAGCAAAAGAAACCTTATTGACACAGAAATATCATACCAAGCTAGCCTCTTTGAGCATTTGGAAATCTGGGGATGTTTAATTAACTACAATTCATCAAAAAGAGAAAGTTGTGTGGAAATTCATTGAACTAATGGAAAATATTACTTGTATCAGGATACAAGTTTGCTTAAGACTCAAGTAGGAATAAAGAAAACATAGTCCTCGGTGACAATACCAACGAACATGAAGAACATGCAAGTCGATTACATGAATTAAGAAATGAACAAAATGGCAAAATTATTAGAATAAATAATATAATACAGCCTTTATTATTATATCCAAAAACATCACTAGATCTATATATTATTCTGATTATAATGGAGTTTCGTTGCTTTTTCATAAAGGAGCTGTCAAACCAAGCCCACAGCTGTAGATACTATCTTAAGAAGGTATCTGCTTTGTCAAGGTGACATTCTTAGAGTTACTAATGCTTTCTCCTGAGCAGTCACTGGTAGAACTTCACAGAAGAGTAATCACAAGATTTTCTGTTAGGGAGTTACATCCTATGTGATGATCTTATCTGTCATTCTGAATCATCATTCAACAAGATAAAAGAGTTCTTCGCTAGCCAGGCTATTGTACACTAACTAGCCCTCTAATGGGGATTAATCATTATCCTTTCTTTTATCTCTAAGATTTTTCTGGGTTGTTACTACATGAAAATCTAAGGATTTGCAGTGGTGGCTTGGCAGATCAGGTAGTTTTTCAAGCAGCCAAAAAATCTTTTATCTTGTAATTATGATTTCTTTTCTTCTTTTCACATAAACTCAAATATGGTGCCAAAGGTGATTATGCACTGAAAATACAAGATTCCTAATTTACTCTTCAGAGTTGTGAAAAAAAGACAGTTTTGTGAGAGAAGGCACATCCTGAGGTGTTTGGGGTTTTTTCTTGTTGTTGTTCTTCAGATGTTCTTTCATCTGTTCATCTCTTTTTGTGCTAAGAAACCCTGCGCTCTGATTATAGGATCAGAGAAAGGGAGAAAATACCAGAGGGTTTGTGTGAGACAGACATAGAAACAAAAGGGATACAGAGCCTTATAAAATGTTCTTTCAGTAATTTAAACCAAACTGCAAAATCAGCTTAATAAAATGTCATCAGTCTGTTATCAGCACTGTGGTTTTCAGAAATTTCAGATATTTGCAGAGAAATCAAAAGGTCACATTACAAAATGTACATAACTGTTTGTCTGAAGCTGTAGTAATAAAACAGGTCTGTGATATACAGTTAACTGTGAACTTTTTCTTTTTTTTTTCCTGTATAAATATATCACTAGTTCTGCACCAGACTTGTCCTCTTCAGGATGCTGATCACAGAATGGTAGAATCACAAAGGTTAGAAAAGACCTACAAGATCATCCAGTCCAACTGTTCACCTATCACCAATAGCTCCCACTAAACCATGTCCCTCAACACAACCTCCAGTCATTCCTTGAACACCCCCAGGGTCGGTGACTCCACCACCTCCCTGGGCAGCCCATTCCAGTGCCTGACCACCCTTTCTGAGGAGTAATATTTCCTAATGTCCAGCCTGAATCTCCCCTGATGCAGCTTGAAACCATTCCCTCTAGTCCTATCACGCTGATAGGAGCTGATAGGCAGCTTTTCAACCCTGTTCTGATAATGGGATTGTGATCTGATTTTTATCTCCTTTAATTTTTTTTTTCCATTATATACGGAATATTCATAGTTTATAGTTATATAAAGCAATTTTAATAAGTAGGCGATTCAAAAGCAAGAAATATTCAAACAAAAGTTAGTTATGTGTTCCAGATTGAGTATTTCTTTGATGTATGTTCACTAAAACTCATTCTTCTTCTTCTGCAGCTGTTTTAATATGATAATAATAATACAAGGAGTTTTTATTTCCCCATAACTATGCAATTTATACAAAAGAACATGGGTCCAGCAACATATACGTAAAAGGACCTGTCTCAACAAATTTCAGTTCCAGTTGAATTTGTTGCATTTGTTCTGGAGTGAATGAAAATACAGTGTGCATACTCTGCTTTACACAATGGCTATTTATTAGGCCTCTTTCAATGGTAGAATAATGAGTACATTGCTTCTGAGAAATCCTAGCTCAGCAACTGGTTTTTTTACAATGTCTGGTTAAAAAAGCTACCTATTCTTGATACTACTTATGTGCTACTTGTTGAAGATGCTACTAAGAGTTTAAACAAAATCTTCTTTTGCTGTGTATGTTTTGGTATAGACCAGAGATCCCTATGTCCTACTAGGCTGTAGTATTCCCACACACAGTGTACCTTTGAAAATAACATTTGTGAAGGGAATATGGGTATTAACTTTGTGTGTCTTATCATGTAATTGAGATGATGAAAAAATGAATATAGAATCATAGAATCATAGAATTGTTTGAGTTGGAAAAGACCTTAAAGATCATCAGGTCCAACCGCAACCTAACCATACTACCCTAACTCTCCTCTATATCATGTCCCTGAGCACCACATCCAAATGTTTTTTATTTTGCAGTTATTCAATAATTATTCTGATGCATGGGGAAGGGAATGGGAAGTGTGGGGGGAAGTAATAGAGTGGGCTGGAAGGAATGGCTTGGGTGTCTTTACATAAAACATCTTTTTGTCTCCTTCTCCGTTCCTTTTGGATATCCAGCCTTTTCAAATAGCTTCTAAGAATATTTGTTTCTGACAAAAATATGTTTACTGCTAATACAGAAGGTATTTAGGTCACTGAGCATTGCTCATTTTTGTCTAGCCCTTGAATTAAATGAGGTCTCTAATAGCTGCTGCAGCTAATGAAAGTTGCTTCTGTTTTCATACCAACTTTCAGACACGGACATGCCAGGAAAAACCCATATGATAGTTGGTTACTGATCTTTGCCAAACTTAGAATGAAAGCATATTACTATCATCTGATAGCAAAACTGTAGTTCTACCAAGAAATTTAAATTACTATATATATATAAAGGACAGACTGATTGATTATGAATAGATTATTCTATTCAGAGAATAAATGTAGAATTTTTTGAGTTTATGGTTTTGTTCTTACATATTAAAGTAGGAGAATGTAGTCTGAGTTCTTACATTTTTGACTGAAACTGGGAAGGACTTGTCTTTCAGTGGTCAAATATGTGAAGACATGTATGGGTCATGAGTAGTCATAGAGACATTCTATAAGTCACAGACCAGAGTTGGAGAGCACCTGTGTGGGTCACTGAATAGCAACTGCTGTTCAGAGCCGATTTTTTTGTCTGGCCAGATGTCTTTACAATGAGTGAAAAAATCCCTGACAGGTTCTGTATACTTTGGGTACCATATGAACAATAGGTCCAATCCTCTTTCACAGTCTTGTGCAGAACTTGCACTTCATATACTGTAGATGACATTAAAAAAATCTAAAACTCAATATCAGTTTGATATAAATAAAAAAGTCTTCAAAAGACCCTCACAGTATATCTTACAACCTGATGATTGCATTCCTGAATATCTCCGTGACATTGTTGAAAGTAGAAATATTGATCCGCTAAGGTGGTTGCACTGTCAACAGAAGTTGGCTTGCTGCAACTCTGCTACGGAAGATGAGCATTTGGTAGCTTGTTCTTCTAAAACAAATACTATTCACAAACAATGTGAAAGGTACAAAAAAGTCAAATCCTGAAAAGTAGGAAGTGGAGAAACTGAAGTTTCCTGCATAATCCCAAATTCTACCCACTCCACGTACATTAGATTATTTATTTATTTATTTATTTTCCCCCACAAACTGGACAGTTTGGGGTAGCTCTTCTTGGTTTAATGAGCCACTGTTCAATACTTTTTCCTGGGAACTCATTGTGTGGCCTATTTTCTGCATACTTGTCAAACCCACATCTGAAAACAATGTTAGTCATTTTCCTTTAAGATCACACATTTCATAAGCATTTCATTTTCACAGTCAAATATTATAGTTACTCCCATAGTGCAAAATTGCAAACTACAATTCAGGCATGAAGATTGACCAGCCATTAATTTTAGGTGGCAAATTTAAGACAGGAAGGACCTGGATTTTTTTCTGTAACAGTATTATGGCAGAGTAATTCCAAGTGCAATATCCATCACTTTCAGCTGATGTTGTAAGTAAATGTTTAGTTTTTTCTGTGGGTGACATCTAGGAATGTAAATCCAGCCAAGCAGAAAATAAAAAACAGCCCATCAGCAACAGACCCAGGAAAAGTTCAGCTTCAGGGAGTTGTCCAACACAACAGTGAAAATCTGGAGCATGTTAGTATCTCATCCCTTTCCCCAAGGGAGAATTTAGCTGCAGAAGTCATGAGATTAGAAGTTAGAGAAAATTTTGAAATCAAAAGACTTCATGAGATTATATCTTTTTCAGAATAAGGGGGAACAAAAACAAAATAATGTTTCAACATCTAACAACTTGTATTATTTGATGTATTTGGATTTAATGAGGTCCAATGAGGTTCAACAAAGCCAAGTGCAAGGGGTTTACTTGGGTTGGGGCAATCCCAGAAATGAGCACAAACATGGAGAAGAATGCATTGAGAGCAGCCCTGCAGAGAAGGACTTATGGGTCCTTGTGGATGAAAAGTTGGAGATGAGACAGCAGTACGTGCCTGCAGCCTGAAAGACCAACAGTATCCTAGTCTGAATTAACAGAGGGGTGACCAGCAGAGCAAGGGAGTGTATTGACCCCCTCTGCTCTGCCCTCCTGAGGCCCCATCTGGAGTACTGTGTCCAGGCCTGCGGACCCCAGCATGGGAAAGATGTGGAGTTGTTGGAGCAGGTCCAAAAGAGGGCATGAAGATGATTAGAAGGGTGGAGAACCTCTTCTATGAAGACAGGCTAAGGAAGTTGAGCTTTTTCAGTCTGTAGAAAAGAAGATTCTGGGGAGACCTCTTTGTGACTTTCCAGTACCTGAAGGAAGCTGACAAACAGGAGGGGGACTGACTTTCTACATGGTTAGATAGTGATAGGACAAGGGGGAATGTCTTTCAACTAAATTAAGGTAGATTTAGATTAGACATTAGGAGGAAATTCTTTACTCAGAGATGGTGAGGCACTGGCACAGCTGCCCAGAGAAGCTGTGGTGTCCCATCCCTGAAGGCACTCAAGCCCAGGTTGGATGGGGCCCTGGGTAGCTGAGCTGGTGGGGGGCAGCCCTGCCCCCCAGAGGGCTGGGGCTGGGTGGGCTTTGAGATCCCTTCCAAATGGAGACATTCTGTGATTCTGTGATTTAATATTTTTCATCACAAATTGTTTTTATTCTGAAGAATTTCTCAATGTATCTTTTAACATGTCTGTAATACCTAACTGGGAAAAAAAAAAAAAAAAAGTGTAATTACCATTTTTCTACAAAAAGTTTTTTGTATTTATTTGAAATCAAATCAAAATTTAAAAAAAAAAAAAAAAAAAAAAAAGCCCAACAACAGATGGAAAATTTTCAGGCTTCCATTAAAATGAACTGAACTTTGCTGCTGTTGGTTTCTATAAACAGTTTTCCTGAAAAAAATCATTCCTCTATATGTGGTAGCATTTTCTTCATGTCATAACTTTCATTCTCACCCTGAGCACATCCATTCTTTAAAATGATACAGCAGTTTTATAAACTATGCAATAAAATACGCACAAAAAGATTTAGATTAAGATTAAATGGGTAATACAATTGAACCATTTCCCAGTTTTCATCTATGTGTCTAGTCAGATTCAGTTTTACCATTTTGGGGCATACTACAGAGGGGTGAATTCATTGAGAATTTCAGGAAGAAACGTGGAACACCCTAGAGGTTCTAGTCTGTGAGCATCTTAGTAACATGAAAGAAAATCAACATTCTGGAGCTTTAAAATTCAGAGCACAAAGCTCTCTCTCTTATTCTAGAAGTGGAGCAGAGAACCTAGAATGAGTAGGCGTGATGTACAGACACCACTGGAGGATACTTTCCCATTATCCTAGAGTTACTTACTAATTTAGAGAGTATGCTAGAGTTACTACCAGGTGTTACACAAAGGGGAATCTCAAGATTTGATATAATGTAGGCTTTCTTGCAACATCTGAGGGAAACAAACAAGCAAACAAACAAACAAAAAACCAACCAAAAAAAAAAAAAAAAGAAAAAGGGTGATGTAAGAAGTGTGGGAACTGCTGTTTCTGTATATGAACTTCCAATAGCAATAGATCTTTGTCTTTTTTCCTTACTCAGTCAGTTGCCTTAGCTTTTTCATCACTGATCTTTCAGACTTCATTTTCCCTTTCTTGTTTCTGTCTCTTTGTCTAGCTAGTGCCAGTTTTTCCTGACTCATAATCCAATTTCTTTCTGTATCATTGACATGTGGTCACTCTTCCAGCCACCTGTACATTCTTTATTCCCATTGGCTCCAACTAAGTTTCCCTCTTTTTTTAATATCTTTATCTCACCCTTGTCCTGTTGCAGTTCACAAACAGAAGTATTCCAGTTTTCTGAAACTCTAGACTTTTCATAGGTAGTGGCACAAACGGGATGTACACAGAGTCCAAGGTTCTGATCCCTTTTGTTGGGAAGGAAGCTCTCTTTAATAGACACAATCAATTATTGGTCATTTGAGCTGTATTTTTAAGCTTTTAAACATGGCTAAATTTGTTAATGGGAATGACCGAGACAGACCTGTCGGCACTTTAGAGGTATACTTGTGAAACTGCTTTTCAGCAGTGCCTTGTATCAGTTTTATTTAGCTGTTATATTTTCTTTTTCTTTCCCTTTTTTTTTTTTTTTCAATCATCATTATTATTACTATGATTACTGTGGGTAAAACAACATATTTTCTCCTGTCTTGTTCTCAGAAACAACCCACAATTCTTGACTGAAATTTAACATAATTAATCAACCTAGAGTGACATGAAAACTATCAGCCAGCCCTTATCTTCAAGATTGGTAAAGTTTAAGCAGCTGAAAATGAACTTTTCTAAATGAAATGCCAATCAACCTTCATAAAGCATCCACAAATAATGCTTTTATGCATTGGTGGAACAAATTCTCAGTGATTCCAGTGTATCAAGAAAAATAAAGCCAAACAAAACAAAGAAAACCTTGATGTTAAAGTGTCAGATCCTAGAAACAAAATATGTGACAATTTCAAAAACAGCATGTTGTGTAATTAGTTTTTTATGCATCTATAACACTCACTGTTAAAGATTTACTATATTTTAATTACTTTTATGGTGCAGTACCTTTGGTAAGAACAGGACATTAGTACGTAAATAACTAAGTGGTATACAGTAGCATGCTGGAAAGAATAAAACAGATAGGAAAGTTTTCTTTTTACCCCTCTGCCTCTCCCTTTCACTTGGTTTGGGTTTATTTCAAGGAATTTGGAATCTATTCAAACTTTTGACAGTTTAACCCATTTACGAACTTTGGAAACATGTCTCCACAAAGTACACTTGGCTGTCGTCTTTCTCAAGAATGTTAGAGATTTGTTAGATTGTGACAAATATTTTCTTGTCACAATAAGTTAGCAGACTGTTAATCTGGAAACACAGAAAAATAAAAATATTTGGTAGTTATTTGTTTTCAAATATTATTCTCCCGATGAAGAAGTCTCAATCCCTGGAGGGCTCAAGGCCAGGTTGGATGGGGCCCTGAACAGCTGAGCTGGTGGGAGGCAGCCCTGCCCGTGGCAATGGGTTGGGGCTGGGTGGGCTTTAAACTCCCTCCTACCCTGACACTCTGTGATTTTATGATTCTATGATTATATAAAATTATAGTTTGCTATAGACGCTTTGAGAACTCTAAGATTTTGTTTTAGTGAAAAATAAGATATCTTAGAGCTGAAATGCACACCATTGCTGTAAGTCACAATTTCCAGTTTTACAAATCTTGTTGGCTAAAATTTATTAAAATATCATTTTTGTTTTAAGTAACTGATTCTGGTTTTCTGACCTTTCTGATTTGATATCCATGTATAGTGACCATGCAATATACATGGATATCAAGGTTCTGAAAAACTGAATGGAGTTTTGGTTTTGTTGCAGGCTTGCAATTAAGTGCTTAAAAGAATAATTCTCTTCTTCTCTATAGTTATATTCTAGTCCTTTCAAAGTGAGTTCATACTTCCTTTGTGTTCAAAGTTGACAATAAGATGAAAGTCATGGGTGAACTTTTAAAACTTCTAGATGAATATTTGATTATTTAATTTATGGATTTCTGCAATCAAATATTAAGGGAATCTTACAGATGTGAAACTCTGGTTACTACTAAAAGTCTCTAAGCGTATCAGTTGATTTTTGGAAATTCAGCCTCTTCAATGGCTGGTCCTTCACAACTATTTCTGCTGCAAGATGTTTTAATGTGAAGAGATTCCTCTCTCTCAAAACTTAACAAAAAGGTTTAGCCAAGAAGATCTGTAAAGGACAACTCTTTCTGATGTCTTCAGCTGTCTTCTGCTGCTGTAACATACCTTCTCCTATAACTGTGAATTCCATATCATCCAGATTAGTCATCTCTACCATCATTCAATTCAAACGATGAGCACAACCAAAGTAAAGTAGTTTAATATAAATATTCTAGATTGCTCAACAGAGGTGTTCATGTTGAAGAGGTAAATAGTAAGTTCACAAGTCCTTCCCTATGTTTCCAGTGCAGTGTGTAATGTGTAGAGTGTGAATTTAGCATGTCCACTACTCATGTCCACTACTCAGCACTTAGACTCATCAGAAAGTATTTTGGACATTTTTTCCCCTGGAAAAAAAAAGAAAGAAAGAAAGAAAGAAAATAACAATTTCCATTTCTTGCAACCAAGAGCTGGAAAGCATTGGCCAAAAATACAGACATTTGGATATAAATAACAGAAATCTTGAAAAATGTTTCTAGTATAATATTTTTGTTTTCACATAAGAAGCTTAAAATTCCATGTGCAGTGCTTAATTCTTCAAAAATAGTTTTGTATTCTATAAACAGCTTTTGGTAAGCTGTTTTGCAATTTCCTAAACATAAGTAATAGCTTGTTATTCTGTGATTCAGATCCGTCCCTTTTTCACGTATGAAATTGTTTTGTTGCCAAACATTATATTTCTCACTGCAGAGAAGAAAGATTCATCAACTTAAAGGGTTTAAAGTACTGTCAGAAAAACCAAGAGATGGGTGGTGCATAGTATAAAATACAGTTTATGCGTTATCTTCTTTGCCTCAGTATAAAAATATAATCTCATTTTACAACCCAATAGAACTTACTTAAAATTTTCTTAGCCCTCTTAGTCTCCTCAGCCAACTGACACTAGCTATTTTCTTCCTTTAAAATTTCATCACTATTTTATTGTGTCTTTATCTGTGTATACCCATTTTGTAAGAAGTTACTTCTAAAGTCCAATTATACCATTAAGCAGACTTTATTTACTTAACATCCTTCGTAAACCTCAAGTTCAAATTACCGTGATAGGGAATTATTATTAAAATAACTTTAACTAGTTATTAGGGGGAAAAAAATGTCATCTTCAGTGGTTAGAATATATTCTCTAGCTAAAATAATCATGTAGGAAACTTAGAATGAATCTACTATTGCACATGGATGACTACAGTGAAGAAATTATCTGTGGAATTCAAACTGAAAGAAATTCAATAACTTGCTCCTGCTTGCACTAACATAAAATTACTTAGCAAGAGGAAGGCACAGACAGCTTGGCAGGAATAAATGGCATAGGAGTGGTGTTCGATTTTTCTGATGCCAAACAGCTGTCATGTAGTAAACTTTCATTTCTTCTCTCAGAAAACAATTTTCTTAAAGCTCATCTTCAGTGTTTTTGTTATTGCAAGTTCAGTTTCTCTGAATTATTACCAAATATTGAACCTCTGATTTTGAACCAAATTTTAGCTTCTGATTGACTATGCCATTCCAAAAGTTTATCATTTTGTAATTTTAAAACAACAACATTTAGAGCTTTCATTAGTATACCTCATTCTACAAATGATGAATCAAAAGGATTTGTCTCAGTCTTCCTTACTGACTTGTCATTTTTCAGGAATATGTTCAGGTAAATTTTTTAAATAAGTCAAATATTCACTGCAGTGTCAAGCAAAACTATTCAGCCAGTAAAATAATTTTTTTCAAAAATCTAGTTATCCAAGGAGATTAAGAAAATGAGTTCTATCGGATGAAAAAAGGGATTAGTTCTGGACAACTGTTAATAAAACATAGCAGAGTAGTTGTTTTTGAGATAGAAGCTTTACTGGAATATTCAACACTTGGAAAAAAAAAATGTTCATCAATGACTGCTGCAATAGCTCTGTTAATCAAAATTCATATATATTTAAAAATTACATATTAAATCATGTGCAAATGTAAGATGAAAGTGTTACAGCATCCAGCAGTAGAAATTTGACAGTATTAGATACAATCTTCACTGCTTGCTTATTTTCCCCATGAAATTAAGGCTAATTTTTTTTTTTTTTTTAATAGTGTTATGTCTCCAAAAATCAATTTCTTTTCCATTTCTCAGCTTCCAGCTTCTATATTTCCTTTCTCTCCAGCCTATTTTGATGGACGTACTTGTAGATCATAGAATCATAGAATCAGTAAGGCTAGAAAAGAACTCTGAGTAAGTAAGATTATCTAGTCCAGCCGTCAATCTACCTCCATCAAACCCATTAACCATGCCCTTCAGTGCCATATCCACACCTTGCCTGAACACCTCCAGGGATGGTGACTCTACCACCTCCTTGGACAGCCTGTACCACTGCCTCACCACTCTTTCTGAGAAGAAATTATTCCTAATCTCCAGTCTGAACTTCTCCTAACTTAACTTGAGGCCATTCCCTCTTGTCCTGTCACTGTTACCTGGGAGAAGAGGATGAACCCACCCTCACTACAACCTCCTTTCAAGTGACTGTAGAGACATAAGGTCTCCCCTGAGCCTCTTCTTCAGACCCAGCACCCTTAGCTGGTCTCCATAAGATTTGTTCTCCAAACTCTTCATAGCATCGTTGCCTTTCTCTGTATGTGCTTCCGGGCCTCAATGTCCTTCTTGTAGTGAGAGATTCAAAACAGAACATCTCTGTACTTGAGATGTAGCCTCATCAAGGCTGAGTACAGACGGACAATCAATTCTCTGCTCCTGTTGGCTGCACTATTTCTGATATAAACAAGGATGCTGTTGGTCTTCTTGGCCACTTGGGCACACTGCTGGCTCATGTTCAGCCCCGTGTCAACTAACACTCCCAGATCTTTTTCCTCTGTGCAGCTGTCCAGCCACTTCACCACAAGTCTGTAGAGATGCATGAGGTTGTGATCAAAGTGCAGGACTCAGCACTTGGTTTTGTCGAAGTTCACCCAATTGGCCTCAGCCCATTGATCCATCTTACTAATGGAGAATGTTGTGGGGGACAGAGTCAAAGGCTTGTAAAGCAGTATGTATTAGCAATTTAGTTAGCTATCCCCGAGGTGAGACACATAGGCATGCAGCAAGTCAGACTGACTGCATAAAGGAGCTTGTAGAACAGTATAACAAGGTCCTTTACATGATAATGGGCATTTTTTCTAATTATAATTCACAACAATTTTTATTGTTTTATTAGTATTTTTACATCAGTGCAAAAGCCATACCAATCCCGTTTATACATTCCTCTTAAACCTATGTCATCACAGAATAAACCATAGAGTCATAGGATTAATTGGAAGGGACCTAAAAAATCACCCAGTTCCCATCACCCCAGCATGGGCAGAGACAACTTCCACTACACCAGGTTGCTCAAACCCCCATTCTGGCCTTTAACAATTCCAGCAATGAGACATTCACAATCCTATGGGCAATCTATTCCAGTCCCTTACCACCCTCTGAAGAAATAATTTCTTCCTTACATCTATTCTCTTTTAGTTTAAAACCATTATCATTGTCTTTTCACTATATGCCAAGTTAAGGAGCCTCTTCTCATCTTTCTTGTAGGTCCCCTACACCTATATGTGTGTCCATACATGCAGACACAGAGAAGAATACCCATACTGACACACGTAGGTGCATGTGTATATATTCACAAGTGCATTTATGCACATGCCCATGTGCAAAGAAGCACATGGACACACAAACTACATAACTTTTTAGGCCAGGTTGGATGGGGCCCTGGACAGCCTGGTCTAGTATTAAATATGGAGGTTGATGGCCTTGCATGCAGCAGGGGGTTTGGAGACTGATGATCCCTGAAGTCCCTTCCAACCCAAGCCATTCTGTGATTCTATGATTCTATGATTCTGTGGAAGTATTTTCTTTGTCACTGAAGAATGTTTTGCCTCTGCTACTGTACTAGGTATTTTTGAGAACCAAATGCTGGAGGGAAGGTAATAATTTTGCCAGTTCTGTAGCAGATTAGCATTCAAGTTTAAGTTTGTACTAAGCATGCTGAACTTCTTCAAAACCTTTTTCTGAGAGAAAAGTCATTATTGATGCTGTTACTGTAAGAGGAAAAGGAGATACCACAGGCTTGCAACAGAGTTTTGATGTGATATCTGTAAACTACATGCCTCAGCAAAACCAGACTGAAGTGCTGAACTGTTTCTCTGATAACACTGATATGTCCAGAATCAACATGGAAATAATGAGTCAGTTTAATGGTTTGAGAAATAGCAAGGCTATTTCTACCCACGAACCTATAGAGTAGTGTATCAGTCTTAACAAAATTTGATTGAAGACATATGTCAAAGTAGAACAAAAGCCATGCATATTTGTATTAAATTGTAGTCATATTTATTTTTAATATGTAGGACAGAGTATATTTAGAAACATTTCCTGAGCTGGGGAAATGAAAAAAAAAAAAAAAAGATGAAGCATACTTGTAGAGGTAAATGTGACATATGCTGCTGGTTTTCCCAGCTTTGTAAACAGATGAACTAAGGGCTAAATGATAAGATTTTTAGATGAACATTTGGCAGGCAGCTAAGAGTGGTAAAAGGAATTGAGGAAAAATGCTACAGAGCACTCTACCAAGCCTTGTATTTTAACAAGTAATTAACTCCTGTGTTGGAGTGCCAAAAGTATTTCAGAAGAAAAATGAAAAACTGTTTAATAAGAAACACACTAATAGTTTGTTTTATAAAAACATATATTTGTCTCTATGTAGTTTATCAAGGTATGAGAGAAGGTAAGCATATGCTTTTTCTATTTTTTTTTCATTTATTATGCTATATTAATGGTAGTATAGGGCCATTCTTTCAAAGACGTAGCAAAATATTTAAGTATGTGGTAGAAATTTCTTCTTCCCACTGGGAAAACTATGATTCAAAGAGAGTTACAGAACACCTTCAGTCTGAACTCATGGACAAACCTCTTCCAGGAAAATCTTGCCCCCAGTGTGTCACACATTTTCTTGATGGTGTTTTAACTATTTCAGAATGGGGATTCTTCATGAAGAATCAGGGATTCTTCATGTGCAAAGGAACAGCATTCCAGAGATGAAAAAAGGAATCCTGGAAATTCCTGCAGGAATTCTCAGGCCTCTCCTTCAGTGGACTGTCTGGTGATTTTATACTCACCCTAGAAGCACTCTCTATGGAATATGTTGTCTGTGCTGTTGTCATAGCACCAGTTCATTTACTTGTCCTGCTGGAGTAGAGTCTAGACTAAGCGTCACCCTGCTGGACAAGGCACTCTCTCCAGGCATGTTTCTTTTCAGAGCTTTGATGGTGAGACAGAAAAACCTTCAGAAGGAAGAGCTGTTTCTGTGCTCCTCATTCTTCTCTAACACTACAAGGCTAGAATAGAAATGTGTATGTGGTTTCTGACTGTCTTAGACTAGAGCCAGTCTTCTCTTGTGTTACAATATCCTGAGGTTTATTCTCATGATTTGCCGGTGTCACAAGTCAAAAGCAGAACTGTGAAAACCTTCATATTAAAGGCATTACTGTCTTTCCTCTGCTCTTCCTCCTCATTTGTCATTCCTTCCACGTAAGTTTTCTTCTATTTTAAAGAGGCTTTTTCTTTCTTATTTTTCACTCTTGTGTGAATTTTATTACAATTAAATATAATAAAAATGTCAAGTGCCTTATAAAGTAATTCAAGTAATCAAAAAGTTAAGAGATAAATAAGTGCAACAGAGCCACGTAAATTGTAATGCATATTATATACACTGTATTTTTCTCTTGTGAGGGCTGCCCTAGTCTTTTGTCCCTAGAAAGTGACTACATGTCTACATAGCTTGGGTATGGAAAATTTATTTTGATAATATTCTGCTCAGTGTGTAAAAAGATGTCTCTCAAAATGAGCTTAAACTCTTTGTTACAGTTTTCATGAGATAATCTTTATTTCAAATAAACAAGGAATATATTCCTTCTTTGCTATTTGTGAAGGCTGCTTTTTAAAAGTAGTACTAAATCATTTGCAAAGGGCTGAGAAGAAAATCCTTAATGAATAATGTCAATATAGAAGTCAAACTCTCATTTCCGTCAGCCTGGGCCTTCACTCACAAGAATATTTTCATTAGGTTTGACATTGTTTGCCAAGGGTTTGTCATGTACTTTGTAACTCTCTTGCTTCCTCAGGAGCAGCTGGATGGATATGTCTTGATTAAGGAAATTGTCTTCTGGAGGCTTTGTTTATTTGCTCAGCAATGTGGTTGAGCAGGAGGGCAAGTGAAAGGTCAGTGTCTCTGGAACCACAGAAAGGAGCACAAAGTGCTAAACAGTCACCAGTGAAATGAAAGGCCAGATAAGAATGCACAAACTCTACATGCAACAACACACCCATTTATCCCCTAAAAGTCATGTAACACGTCCCGTCCGCTCCCGCTCCCCACCCTCCCGCACCACCACCACCCCCCCCCCCCCCAAAAAAAAAAAAAAGGAAAGGTAAAAAGAGTTGTTATGAATAGCTTTCCAGTTCAATTTTACTTAAATAAGGTGATTCTCTCCTTGATGGACTGTAAGTAGATATATTGAAGGACGACCTCTTCAGGGAAACTTAGAAATTGAAATGAAGGTAAACAGACAGAATGGGAAATGATATCAGTAGCTGTGAATCTATTTCTCACCTGTGCTCTTCAGGCTTGTGGTGTGCAAGTGTTCTCAGTCAAATGCCACTGAAGTTACTTGAAAGCTGATAACATTTAAAATTCCCTTTAGACTAGTGAGCCCTAAAGTTTAAGGCGTCTTAAGGGCAAACACATCTGGCAATGTAGTCTAAGAGAGGAAAATGTGGATTTTGGTATATGGTAAAGCTACATGATGCTTGAATCTATGCCTGATGAGTGCTAAAGAAGTCATTAACTTTGGGTCGCAAAGTTTTTCAAGGCTAAAACTTGTGTGCTTTGTTAAATGGATGAACCACTGCGAATTTCAAGGCTATCCTAATTAACAATGATGCTAGAAACATTTTACCAGGACACTTTGTTTTTCGCTGAATGGTCATTTGAATCTTTCAGCCACATGGCTTCTAACACGTACACATGTCTAGCAGAAGTTGCCCTTCACCTCATCTTGCTTCATTATCCAGACTGTCAGAGAAACTTTATCCCAATAGCTATGAAAAAAGGACACACAACATCTACTGTATGTTATTGTTGGCATCCTGAATTGGCATGTCTTCTACAATTAAACAGAAGTTCTGAAAGATTCCCAGTTCAGTGCTTTTTGTAAAGACTTCAACACTGGGAAAGAGAAAAAGAGTGCTCAGGAGAAAGAGAATAACAATGGTCATGTACTATGTAGTATTGAAGGGAAGAGAACATTTCATATGGAAATAAAAAGGAGAAAGAAAATATAATACAGAAAAATAGCAAAATTTGCTTTTAGTGAAGTGAAAAGTAATGAAGGAACAAATCTTGTGTTTGAATTTAAGATGAGAAGAAGGCAAACAAGAATAGCAGAACTTTCTGAGTGGATTTTCTTCAGTCATAATTCAGAAATAATAATAGCTTGCTAACTGCATGTTAGATATTCTTATCTCTCAAAAAGGTGAAATTTTAATAGAAATTCATATTGTTAAAAAAACATGTTTAAAAAAGGGCTGATACATTCTTCCTTTACCATTGTATCATGTGCCTTTTTATTTCTGGCACTTTAAAAAAAAAATATATATATATATATATACATAAAGTTATTAAGACTATATCAAATGCATTTCCAAAGCTGAAATTACAGATTTTTAAATACTTTTTTAAAGCATGAGTTTTGGAACTCTGAAAGTGGTCATTATTAATTATTATTTTTTTTTTAAATCAATCAGATTTTTAAAAGCTGCAATGGAATCCAATGCATAGTGCAAAAATGGTACCCAAGAACCTTTCCAGTACTGACAGCTTTTAAATTTTGTTCATTTTTAAGTACATCTGGATATAAGCAGGCTTTGAAACATGTCATAAGTACATGGTTAACAAAAAGAATGTCACTGAAGTCTGTACTTTGAAAGCCAAAGACAGAGCTAGGGTTCTTGAATCACAGCAGAGCTAGTCCCATCTAGATCCTACATGGCAAGCTGCCTATTTTTTATCTTAGTAATTTTAAATTTCAGTGTCTCCTTCCTAAGGCCTAGCATCTGTCAACTTATTCCTCATTGTCTCTTGGTTTCCAAACCACCGTAATTGATGTGCAGGTAAAAGATATTTCACCAGGGACAAGTTTAAATACTGATGTGTTGTTTTCAGTCGCATTATGAAGTAGGCAATGTGAGCTACTTTGTGCACAGTTCAGGGTACCCAACTACTGAAGTTGGTTTCTTGACATTATTTTTCTCATCATTGTTGTCAGGGCTGAACCACATCATAGAACATTTGTGCCCATTCATTTTATGAGACAAGAACCGCAAGGCAAAGTGTCAGAATGTGTTGAGATGCTCATACATACACTCCACAGTTTTGAATTACAGAACACCTGAACTGGAGTACCTATTCCAGTGCGGCTTCTGCTTACTTCTGCACACATTCCGCTTGTGAATTGAATGGGAATAGCTGACAGAGCAGTGATTTCTGACACTTTACCCTGATGTAGAATCAAGACAATACCAAGAACATGGTAGATACAGTGTGGGACAACATGACCCAGATTGCATCAGCTCTGAAATAATTGTGTTCTATTTCTGTTACTAATTACAAGTAATGGGTAAAAAGCATCATCAAATTTAAAATCATTCCTCAGCTGGCGTAAGTTAGAAATTGGAGGCCAGTAGTGATGAGAAACTGAGCAGGCAATCCAAATGGTTGTGACGTTTATTTTAGAAAGGCGAATCTACATCGCTTTAAATGCACCATTGTCTATATCACACTTTATATGTCTGCGAGTTATTATGATGTGCATTGCAGTTTAAAGCAGATATAGAAACAAACAAACCTCTACTCTCTACTGCCATCCATTCAGAACTCTGATGTTTCTTCTGTTTTGAGCATTGTTCAAAGAACCAAGGAAGCCTAACAAAGCCATGCTATACTGTATAACAAAAATATTTGCATCTACTCGGAAGATAATATGATCTCATCTCATTTCTGCAAGAGGCACATGATATGATGTTGGTAGAGGAGATAAAATGAGAAGGACAAGAAAACCTAAGAAAAATGTATTAAAGGAATCAGACCAGGAATAACATTTTCAGGAAAAAAATAATTACATTTCTGTTGTTTAAGAATAGGTTTCAAAGAAAACTCTGAATAACTCTATCAGCTCAATTTAGGCTCGCAGCCTATCCTGTATTATTCCCATTCATACAGCTAAAAGAAGTTGGATATAATTTCCGTCTGCTAAATGTCAAGGAGAGGAATGTGCATGCATGTGTCCCAGCCAAAATGCAAAGTCAGCATTTGCCCAGAACTTCTCCTCTAGGACTATCTTAAGATTAAAACTGACTACTGTAGTGCCAGTGTTCTTCCCCAGTTATACAAATTATTTGCATGTAAATTGACCACTCACTAGGATGTGTGGAAAGGAGCAAAATCAACATATGTTATATTTGAACAGAGCTCCTTATTTCTGGCAGTACAATGTCTCAGTTGACTTTTCTAACATTTTTGTCCTTTACTTTGTAGCATGTTTTTGAGCCTTGCATCATAAATCAGGCCCAAATTCCACTAAGAATGTACTTTTTGATAGTGATGTTTGGTTAACTAGGTATTCAATTCTATCATCTGCTCTGTTCTCAGTCTGTTCTGCAATTCTAGCTGCTTCAGATTAACTTTGGCCTAGAAAAGTAAAAAAGTTCTTAATTCCAAAATTAATTTACTGTAGTGGAATTAATGCTGTAGTTAATAAAAATTGCTGCTATGGTTAAACTGTTGCATTTTACTGACAGAGAATGAGTTCAGTATTTCTAGAGTAACAGTAGTATAATAAATGCAGAATTATATTTTGTATTAAAGACACCAGGATTCTATCTTCATGCTTATGACTCTCACTGAAATAAAATCACATTCATATTTTTCATATAATTTAATTCATCTATTTTCAATTCATACTACAGTGGGATGGAAATATTCTCCAAAATAGTATGGATTTTTTTATCTTCCCTACCAGGAGTCTAATAGTTATGATCTTTTGCTTCATATGTTTCTTTCTTAGCAAATAGAAATAAACTCTTTTAAGAAAAAGAGAGCTCATGCTCTTTAACTCTTCTGTTCTCTTTTGCCTTCCATCACTATTTCTCTGTTGCCATCATGCTACTGCTAGGAGACTGCTCACTTTCATTTCAATGAAATGTTTAAAAGTGCTCAAAGATAATTTTTAAATAATTTTACAATCCTAAAATTTGTCCTCGGTGTAGAGAATCTAAATTTCTAAGTAGTGTAGTCTCTTTACAAAATGCATCCAGTCTAAGGTCTTCTCAAGTCTTCAGACAGTGTGATTTTACCTCAGTACACCCTGAGTAAATGCATTTTTATTAGTTTCATGCTTTAAGCACTGAGGGCTTCATCAAACATAGGTATTAGTGGCTGATAAATTTGAAATGAAGTATATTTATAAGTAAACAAACAGCACTCTGCAAGATATCCCAGCTGAGCAGGTCTCTGCAAAGGAAAACGGCTAAATCTACAAAAATGACCTTTGACATTGCAGCAATACGCAAGTCAGAATTCTTTCACAATAACAAAGAATTGTTACAAGGCCACTGTTGAGGAATTTGCAGATATGAATAACCTGTTATACCTTCTATGACTCTGCTATGGGTAGCTCCAGAATACTTGCCATCAGTGATGTGATGGAATGTACAGATGATCTAAATAAACAGTTGCTTTGCCTCACATGGAAATTTTCTTTGGCATTGATTGTATTATCATCTGAAATATTCCTGTGCCTAAATGCATAACAAAGAACAGGTTGAAATGTTGTAACTAGTGGGAAATTCATTTATTGCTAAATGTTCATTCCATGTTCAGCTGAATACTGCATGAGGTAATGAGCACTGTGTCTCCCTTGACTATTCATTCTCTGAAAGTGTATCTGAAACAACAAGTGCTGTCTTCCAGGAATTTTTTTGCAGTTAACTCCCATCAGGGTGTAACAACAAAAATTGTCTATAAAAGTACTTTATATAATATAATGTTTGCTTTATTTGGACAAACACTTCATAAAGAAATAAACAAAATGCTGTAAAACAGTGCTTAGTTAAATAAAAGAACTTCTTCCCAACATGCGATTTTAAGAGGCATGTGATAATATTAATTCCAGTACCAATATAACCTCTAGATTCAATAAGTTCAATGAGTTAAAATCAGAGCATTGTAGAAGTCAATATCTGAAAAGGGTAATGAGGTATAAGGAAGAGGCGAGGATAAATCCACATTTTTACTGCAGTTGTTTTGAGAATTTATAAATATATTTTACTAAATTGTTGATAAATTTGAACAGAAATGAACCAGACAAGGAAGCTGATTAAGACAATTAATAAATTCGTGAGAAGTTTACTCCAAAAATACCAGCCTACTATATTTTTATGTTGTATGGAGATCTGTAATATTCTCCAGAATCTTCTGTGTCTCTCCTTCTGTCTGACAGACAGAATTTTCAGAAAAGAGGGAACGTCAATAACGTCTGTGAGGACTTTGCAGTCACATTAACCAGTGCTGACCACAACGTTGTTTCACTTGATTTTAAGTCATTTGGGATTAAGAGCTATGATTTTCAGCACTGATATTAAATCTCCATAATACCTGTAGATCATCAGTAACATGAGAGGTCTGTTTAATGTAGAATATCTAACTGACACAGAGACATTTTCCCCCACATAAATATGTGTCTAGATGAAGTGAAAGATAATGATTTCCATGTTAGAGGTACTGAAACGTATGTAAAATGATTTGCCTTAGACAAGTAGCATTTTTTTTCCCTCAAAATTCCTCTCTTGATAGCTGAAGCCAAACAGGAATGCTTTTATTTATTTATTTTCTTTTAAAACAAAATATTTCTGAAGAACAATTTTGGCATTTTTAGCTGTTCAGAGGATCTGAGAGGGAATTAACTTACCTCCTATGGGAAAGCAGTTGTGGCTTTTCTTTTTTTTTCCCCCCTAAAAATACTGTTGAACACACAGATCAGGTCTCTTCTCCTATCACTAAAAAGACATCTGGCAATAGAATAGCAGACTCTATTTTGATTGTGAAGTTCCTGTCTGCCACCCCACCCTTCAGTGTTCTTGTTAAAATAACTGCACTATTCTGTTTTTTTAACCCTCCTCAGATAACATCATGGCTATGACATGGTGCTTTTTGTTTGGTGAGTTGGGATAAGCTCACACAGGAATATTCATTGGTCTCTGCCACTTATTAATACAGTAAAATGTCAAGTTTTGCTTTGAACCCTAAATACAGTATCTTCACTGACTTAAAAGGAGCTGTTCAAGTTCCTTTGTGCCCTAGCATACTTTATTTAAGTCCTAGTCTCGTTGTAGTGGATTTTCATCGTTATCTTTTAAATATGTATGTCCTGATAATTGGAAATTACTATGTGATTCCAAATTCTGCTTTTCTGCTTGTAGTTCTCAGCAGACCAGGCAGGCCATTCTTTAGCAATTTTTAGAGAGAAGTTGTGTGGAACCTTGCAATTTTTACATGTGGCAAGCAGCGAATCTGGGGTAAAGATTTGTTTGAAACATCAAAGTCCAAAATATCTGTTTAGCTGCCCCAAACTGTGGTCAGCCACAGGACCACAATACTCAAACCAAACTCTTATACCTTGAGTTTTCCCTGCAGGACTGGTGGCACAATGCTGCTCCAATTTTAAACTGAGTTCGTATTCTCATTAGTTAAAAATTATATGCAAATGCACGTTTTTTATTTCGACATGAAGAAACATAATTTAGACAAGAAAGGAACTAATGAAGAACATATTTTATATGCAAATTAATGCTGAAACACTCCATTGCTCATGAAGGAGAATCTCTTCCAACATGGCTGTCTCATTAGTCTGAAAGCAATGGGGAACACCTGTGCTCTGTCAAGACCTTCAGGGTCCGAGATCTGTTATTCCAACAGTTGCAGCTGCCAGAAAATAACTGCCAAGAAGTAAGATTCCAGACCATATCAGTCAGAGAACACACTGTTCTGCTGACTGATTTAGCTAACATATCAATGCAATTTACACATCAGATTAACTTGTAAATGGATCTTCAGGGTTTTTTTTTTCCCACCTTTCTTCTGTAAGGCTTCTTCATGTTGTGTATTTGTTTCTAAATGATCTTATTAAGAGCCAGCTGATTTTACTTAAATGTTCATAATGCAAATTAAAATATGTGATGTCTGTTTAGTACTTTGTTGCCTTCAGCTTTTCTTTAAAAAATTTTCATGTTCGACAGCCTGTCTCTTGCTTCTGCCTTCAGTTGCCATTGTTTCATATCTATTTGTTTGAAAGATCCCATCCATTACATTTATTTTTATTGATATGGGAGGAAATGTGAAAGAAATTGGGAGAATGTAATATTCAACCTACTTATTTAAGTACACTTTTGTATGTGAGTACAGTTGATTTGGCTATGGGCAGACTCAAAGAAATTGTATTTTCCTACCCTGCCATGGATAAGGAAAGATAAGAAACTGCTTCAGTGCAGAACTTCTGTTCTTTTTGGCTATGGGCAGGAATACAAGTAGAGGATAAGACAGAAAAAGTAATGGATTGAAATGCAGTACTCAGGATGAGTACATCACATGCAGGTTTAATGGCATGTGAATGCCGATCAGCATACCCTGGTCTTTGTTGAATATAAACTATTACTGATGATGGTGAACAAAATAAAATTATAAGCAAAAGGACTGCAGAAGTTCAGCTTGCAATTTCCCTCTTGAAACTGACAGAATCTATGAAATAAGCATTATGAAGATAACTGCCTGAAAAAATTCCTTTGTGTTACTTAGCAATGTCTGCCATTTTCCCATCATGGAAGAAAATAAAAAGAAACTGTTCAACAGGAAATGTAGCTATACTCACATCTGATATGTTTTAATAGATTTTCTTAGACCATACTTGCAATAAGAAATGTAGAATGAAGATAGTGGCAACCTGGCTAGCAAACAAAGGTCACATCACTCACTGCTAAATTAAACAAAACTGTACTGATTGTGAAATGTTAATAGCAAACCTTTTGTTCTTGACTTTTTGTAGTAGGATCAAAACCATGTTTGTTGTTTTGGGTTTTTTTGTTGTTTGTTTATTTTTGGTTGTTTTTTTAATTAGTTGAAATAACATCTAATAAAAAATAGCTTAAAAATGCTGTCTAGTACCTAAGTATTCTTTTATTGCAGAACCCAGAACTCGGTACAATATTGAAGGTGAGTCTGCACTAGTGATAAACAGAGCTGGAGAATCATCTGTTTTGGCTATACTGTGCTTAATGCACCCCAAAATGCATTTTGCCCTCATGGCTGCCCAGGCACACTTCTGGGTCATGTTGAACATGATATCACCAGCATCTCAAGATCCCTTTCTGCTGAGCTGCTCTCCAGCCACTCGTCTGTCAGTCTGTACCTGTGTGCAGCATTACTCTGTACCAGGCACTTTCCTTTGCTGAATTTCATGCTGATGCTAATTGTCCAATGCTTCAATCTACTTAAATCCTCTGCAAATGCTCTTGTCCCTCCAGGGAGCCAACAGCACCTCCTAGTTTAGCATCATCGGCAAACTTGCACACCAGCCCTACACTCAGACCATTGATGAGAATGTTGGAAAAGACAGCTAACAGAATTCAGCCTTGGGGAATACCACTGGTGACAATCCACCAGACAGATGTAGGCTGAGCTTGGGTTGATGTTGAGTTGCGGCTATGTATATTTTGTGCATCTGACCTGCCATTCACTCCAGCATGTTATCCACTCCACTGGCAAGAATTCAGATAAATCTAATGTCAGTTTCCCAGAATATTTGTGAATTGTGACAAATATGTAAAACAAAGCAGATAGGATATTAGAAAGGAGACAGACAGTATGGAATTTACTCTTCCGCAAGCTTACTCTACGCTATTTAAGTATTAAAAAAAAATCAGAATGAATCAAAATACATGTTAATCTTGCATTCCCATTGGCCAAAATTACAATGTTTTTCAAGTGTCTTTGGATTGTCATTTCTCATCAGAGTTTGGATGGCTGTTAGGTGTGATGCTGTTTTAAATGACATATTAACTTTTTATCTGAATGCTTTGCTCTGACATTATAAGAATTTTCAATGAGTAACCAGAAAGAGACATGTTACACCTGCTTTATCTGCCTGTTAAGAAGGTAAGATGGCTTTCTGACTGCTTAGCACAATTTTTTTGGAACCATGAAGAAGCTGGAAAAGGGACTGAGTTTCTGGTTGTTAAGTTTAGAACATTTTTGCAACTTTTTTTTTTTTTTCCACATGTGAGGGAATATCACGTTTTGTACACTGTATCTAATTTCATAGTCATCAGAAATGTTTTAAAGAACAGTATAAATTTTTCCCCATCATAACACTTAGAAAACTGAAGATGACTTTTGACTGAAATATTTGAAGACTCACTGCATACTTTGGTTTAGCTAATCTAGCAGAAACATTTTTTTTTTCACACACGTTTATCATCTACAGACCTGAAGCCTTATTTGCTCATTTAAACCTACAACTCAGAGGTATGACTGCAAGATTCAGTTTTGAAACTACACTCAGAGGGTTTTGTTAGTGTTTAAACATGCCCAACTTATTTATTTATGTATTTATTTCCCAAGCTGATTAGGAAAGAAGAAAGTTGCTTCTCTTAAGAATGTTTTTCCAGTCAATGCTTTCTAATGGATAAAAAAAGTGCTTTTTAAAGACAATGTGACTACACAAATAGCAGATTATATTACTTTGACAAGCAATAGTATAGTATGATATTCAAGCTCTATTTGTCAGAACCTAAATACAGCAATATTGATCTAAAATTAAAAAATAAGAACAGCTTGTAGGATATTTTAGTTATTCTTGAGTAATTATTTCAGTCTGTATGGTAATTAAATACCAGAATTGCTACCTGTTCTTTGGACAAGAGCAGAATCTTCAACTAGTTCCACTTTGTGTCATCCTGGCAGGGATCCTGGCTTCTTGTAAGTCAATAGCAATGCTTCATTGACCTCACTGGAATCAGGATTTCATTAAATGAATATTTGGGGTAATTAAGGATGAATCATGAGACTCCTGTTTTTTGTTCTTAATGATCACAAATAAGATCCATGAAAAGCCTACTGAAGTTAATTGAAATATTTATGCTGCTTTCAGCAGACTTCAGTTCAGGCTTTTTATTTTGCCTCCAAGTGCTTGTGTAATTTTTTCTTTTTTTCTTTTTTTTTTTTTTTCCCAAGATTTTTTGATTTGCAATAGTTCTTTCCCATCTACAGAATTCCCAGTGTCCTATTTTCCTTAGCTAAAATGTATACAATATTAAGTCAGGCATGCTCAAATAAAGCCAAGTTATTTCCTCTCCCACCAATTTGAATTTTAAAAAGTTTACAGTGTTTTTTCTCAAATTATGTCAGTCCATTTTTAGTATATATAATGGTCACTGTTGGTCATTATCCCAATTTTAGACAGACAAGAGAGTTTTGCTTCGGATGCAAATCTCCTTCCTCTAGATCTGCTTAGCATCAGTTTAGTAACTTGGCCTTATATTCTTTCCTCTCTCATCACCCGTCAATTAATCTGATCTTCCAGTATCATCTACTTGTCTTCCAATTTTCATTTCTTGCTTAGAATGTAAAATCAGTACATTCCTCTTATAGTCTTACTGACAATTTTTCCACTTCTCCCATCATTGTGGGATCGCTTAGTGTTGTAAGTCTGAGAGAAGAATTAGCTGAGCAAACTGAAGGTCTCTTTTCTTTTGGTATATAAGAGGGCAATAGATAAAATAAAATAAAAATTCCAGAAATGGTCTGGACTTCTGCATATCAGTCTCAACTTTAGCTAAAGTTACACAATTATTTTAAAAATAGAAATGTCAAAGTGCTTATAACAGTAAGTGACTATGGTCTTTCGGTATTGTTATGAGATAAACATATAATTTCAGCACCAATGTCACCCTGAGAAGCTTAGTTTCTGGATAACAAGCGTGGGTCAGCAACGCCTGCTCTGGCTGCTGCATCAGTGGAGATGTCACTGCGATGACACATGGGTGCCATGGTGACGTCTGAGCACCTCCCCGCAGAACCCCTGACAGCCCTGTGGGATTGCCAACTGGCAGGGCAAGAGTGGCTCCTCACAGAGATGGCTGCAAGTGCAAACTTGGTCAGGAGATATTGAAAATCAGCCATCTGCAGCAGGAGCCTCTTCTGTTTAGGATCCAGACAAGTTACCTGAGATCTCAGGCTGCCCTTCTCCTGGTGCTCCTCGGGATCGGGGAACAGCTTGGGATACTGCCAGAGCACCAACAGGAAGAAAAGGACTCACAGCATTTTACCAATGAGCAGGAAACCAAATGTTCACCTCATACCGCTTCTGAGCACTGACACTGCCAGTATCCTTGCAGCACTCAGCTTTCTGGAGAAACTCCAGGCACTGGTTGGAAGCAACTGATTTGAGAGTGCTTGGTGGGATCACAGTGAGAACTGCACTGTAATCGATGAAAAACTGTTTCAGGTGGAAGCACTGAGAAGGAAAGGGCCTTTCAGAGTTTGTGGGACAGAGAGCAGGAAGGGCTTCATTCCTCAGCTTCATGTGTACGGATTCACCCCACTGCAACATGACTGTCACTTCTGCTCCTCCGCCTCGCAACGCTCTGCCCGTCATGATGCCTGCTTTTACACCTGGCCCAGAACAGCAGGAGCTTCTCTGGCACCCGTAGGCACCAGAGTAACCAGCTCCTTGGGTCGCCCTGCCATGCCTCAGCCAATGCTTTGCCATGGCCATGACAGCAGCAGCCATGCTGATGCCTCTTGACAGGCAGCCCTGGGCAGCCCTGGGCAGCCCTGCACTGCCCGGTGTGCTCCTGCAGCCCTTGCAGGGCTGATGCAAGTGAGGAGCCAGCACCGTACAGCAGGACCCACTGCAGAGAGTGAGGACAGCAACACCCGGTTACAGATTTTTAAGTAGATAGTTCATATAGTTCTGGAAATAAGATGTTTGAATAATAAATCTTTTCTGTTGTCATATCCTTTTATTCTTTCATTCACTTAATTGTTCTGGAAATAAAATGTTGGAATGATGAACTTTTTCACTTATCATGCCTTTTTATTTAGTTATCACATTAGACATTGGTGATTCAATCTTAGATCCACAGAGTAAATCTTCTTACTTAAGCAAAGATTCCTGCACAGACTTCTTTCATTTGCTACAGTATTTTCATGTGCTTCATACTGCCACCTGCTCACTCTACCCATCTCCAAACAGGATGGAGGAAAGGACTGGAAAAGTCAAAACAAGAACTTTTTTTGTCAAGATGAAGACAGTCTAGTAACTGAAGGAATGAGATAAAAAACGTTAATGCAAAAGCAATGAGTTATCACCTGTCATAAGCAAATTGATATCCATTCTGTCTCCAAGCAATGGCTACTTTGGAGAGACTGGCAAAACAAAATGGTGTGAGGGAAGAATTGGGAAAGTGTTCAGTGAGGCAAAGAGCAAGGAAAACCTAGATTACTGCTTTCCAGTCATCAAATATTCATTTTAGATATTTATTTAAAAAAAAAAAAAAAAAAGTGCTGTATATTTAGCATTGTATATTCAGAATTTTTACTTAAGAGAAAGAAGGATGTTGGCACTTCACTTACTTATTCTCATTTTCAACACTGTTATATGTTTAGAATTTAACAGAGTTAAATATTAGGGAAGGAAACACTGTTTATTTTTTGCTCTGTTTAGATAATATGAAAAGTTTCAGGGGAATTTAATTTAAAAAAAAAAAAAATGTTAAAGGCAATTATAATATAATTTTATACAAATGCCAGTGAGTTTTCTTAACTGGAACATGGCTGGTATTCAACTGATTATTTGGCCTAGTAAGCCTGATAGGAGGAAATTGTTTCAAGTGAGCTGAACTGTTTCACCTGATTGGAAAAAAGCAACATTTGACTGATTTCTTTTTCTTTATGTTTTTTAATAAAATTGATGTTTCAAAATGAAAGTTCTTTCTCAATGTAAAAAATGAGATAGAAGTTTCAAAAATAGGATTGTGTCCTATCAATAAGCCCTGACAATATAAGGAGATGCAAGAAGATAGGCAAGGGTCATGTGCGCATGAAGCACAGGGAGGAATGCCGGGAGTGTCTGGCCACAGTCATTGCCAAGAAAACTGAGCTTATCTCAATTAAGGCCCTTGGCCTTTGTTTATATAAATGATAGTTTCAGTTAAGTGGATCAATTGGCTGTGTAAACGTTCTTTTTCTTGAGTTAATTGAAAGAGTGTAAAAGAACTTCCTAGCCATACAGAACAGCACGGAGGAGCTGCATACATAGCATAGGCCAACATAAAATATAAGAACTAAACAACAAAAAAAGATGTAAAGTGAGTAATGAGCTTTAGCTTCCTGACTATCTGGAAAGCCCAATACCATGATGGTGATCGTGTATACACCAGTAATGAGAACCATTTATGTACTGTGATTCAACTGTATATTGAAATTTCTAAACATACACATATTGTGATTTCAGAATGTTGCAGTATCAATCTGTTAAATAAAAATCCGTTTTGACATCACATATCTACAGAAAAGTAAACTTGGCATTAAACACTAAATCAACCCTGTGTAAAATGTCTAAATTAACCTGGTTAGAAAGTATTGGACTATGTCAGGGATCCATAGCCATTTACAACCAAAATAATTTTTGGCAAGCTGAGAGCTTGAACAATATGTGAAGTGATTTAAATAGATCCAAAAGATGAGGAGAGAGTTTCCAGTACTTGTTAGTGTAAAATTAAAGTAAAATAAAAATAAATAAATCATGCATACATACATAAACAAATTGACTACTGTTCTCGGAATATTGCAGTCAATTGGTGAAGTTGAGTAATAGTCTTCCCATTCAATCCACATTGAAGTTCTGTTTTGATATTGGTGGTCAGCTGAAAAAAAAAAACCTATAAACAAACTACTCAGTAAGAAGTATGTGCAATTTATTTATTTATTTATTCATTCATTCATTCATTTTCCTGTTTTGGAAAGAAGAGCTGTAGCCATTGCAGCGCAGCTTCTTCCTCTTCTTCATTAGAGTAGCAGAAGCTGACAATGCCTTGCTGAATATTTTTAATACAAATGAAGGAGAAATAGCACCAAAGTGTATCACCAGACATTTAATAACTGAAATAATAACTGAAATAATAATAAGGAACTGGCACTCAAAGGAGTACAGAAGTCACTCCCAGCTGTGGAAAACAAAACCATTGTTTGACAGCAAATTCAATAGTTGTTTTATATTCAGTCAGGTATATCTTTTACGTAACTAGTACATACAGTAAAAAATCTTATCATACTTCATCCGGTGCAGAACGCCACTGGGAACATGCTTAGCTAGTATGCGTGGATGAATATATGCAGCAATAAGGTTCCGGATTTGTGAGATTTGGATACCAAGTCATAAAATAAAGACAACGTCTATAAGTGGTACTGAACTTCACATCTAAAATTATTCTTTTTTGTCCTTTCCTCAGAGCCAACATCACTACATTTGCTAGCTACTGTTAGGCTTTGACAGAGGTCTTTTACAGATATGCAAGATAGGCACTAGAAAGAACTAACTGAACAGCAGAATAAAGGTGGACGAAGTCCAGGTTAAGCATTTCATATTCTGATTTGTGCACATATACTACAGATTTCTCACTGTTGGATAGTTTACATAAAGTACATCTATAAAGCTTAACAGCGTTTAGGGGGTTTTGCTACATGCTCATCTTCTTTTTCTTCTTGTCTACATGTGTTTTTCTTGTTCTATGTTTCTTTTGGTCTCTTTGATGGGAAAGTATTTGAAGAAATGATAGAATAACGGTGTTTTAAACTGTCTTGCTTTAGGATAGGCCTAGATGGAATTAGCTAACACGTTTATGCCTCAGTTGTTTTCCATGTGCAAGAAAATATTGGAAAAGAAAAACTGTAATCTGGAAATGACTTAACTAAGAGATGAATTTCCCCAGGTGCTTTTAACTTTGCCTTTATTCCTAGAAAGCCAAGAAATAGAATCATAGAATCCATAGAGTTGGAAGAAACCTTTGAAGGCCATCTAGTCCAACTTCTCTGAAATGAATAGGGACATCCACAGCTAGATCAGGTTGCCTAGGGCCTTATCCAGCCTTGCTTTGAAAGACTCCAGGGACAGGGCATCAACCACATCTCTGGGCTATCTGTTCCAGTGCCTCATTATCCTTACTGTAAAAGATATTTTCTTTATATCTAACCTAAATCTACCCTCTTTGAGCTGAAACCGTTTTCCCTTGTTCTGTCACCACAGACCCTGTATTTACTCCATACCTTATAGTTCCAGTAACATTTTAATAATACTGTATTGTGATAGTATTTTTTTCTTTGTAACTAAATTATATGATCTCCAACATAATATTTGTGACTAATGAATGAATGACAGAATGAACCATACTCCCTGTTGTATCAAGGAAAATCAGCTACAGAGGGTCTGATATTTGAACATTTCATCTTTGGAGGATATAACTGAAAGACTAGTAATGACATGATTGGCACAAACCTGGAAGCTTTTCCAAGATCTTTCAATAGGAAAAGATCATGAGCAATTATAAGTATTCACTTTCCAAGCAAAAATTCCTCTTTCACATCTGCACTGCCTAACTTTTCATCCTCATTTATTTTTCTTGTATTTTTCTCATTTTCCTTTATCACCTTTGTCCTCTGTATCTCATACATGTCCCTTCATAAAAACCTTTTTCAAAATGAAACTTGCCCTCTGTGTCAGCTTTATCACCGCACTGCCTTGAAAACGTATCACATTTCCTCGAGACAGTGTACGTAAATCCACATTAGCTCCCATGAGCTACTGGTACAGTTACTCCTCCTCCTGTTAACACTCATCCATGCTACTATATTCCATTTCCTACTCTCCTTTTCTCTCTACTCACTCACACATGCTATTGGATATCCAGAGATGACTTTGATTATTTAGTATGAATTTGTCTTTACTAATTTGCTAATTTTCTCTGTCATAAGCTCTATCAACAGAGTAATGCCTGAATAGCTTGTCTGCCTTAGTACTTGTCATACCGGAAAAAGCAGATGACAGAATACAGAAAAATCCTCTCCACTTATCCTTTATTAGAAATATGAGCAATAGGACAAGGCAGTGTTTTGCTCTAGTTTCATGAATGCAGGATATCTAGGGGAGAAGAAAGGATGTCTCTGCTTGCCTGCTCTTGCAAACATATTTTGCATAGTTGATACAGTCATGCATCCTTTGGCCTTCCCAAACATAATCTCCAATTCTACACTAGCCACTAGGGGCAAGGAAACCACTCTGTTTAGTCAGTATTGTGATCTTTGATTGCTCTGAAGCTGCCAGTAGGTGAGACCTCATCTAGAACTTATAAAAATGAAGCATCCCTCTCTTCTTTTCTGAGTATTTTACTGACTGTGGGCATTAAAGTTGAAAACAGCAAACTATGCTAGAGCAATGATATTTCTATTTATTACAGCTTCACATTTTTGTGTCATGTGAAATATAAAATGACGCATGCTTATTTGGCAGAATATACATCCAGCTGACACCGCTTAATATGAATGGTTCCACTCAGTGACAGTATTAATCATTCTAGACAGAAAAGTTTTGTGATCTGGTCATTATTATTAGTTGATATCAGAAGTAAGGTATTGTGCTGTCTGTAGGGCATGTAGACAGAGAAGCATACTTTTAGGTGAGAACTGGAGAAAGACAAGATTAGAATGTGTTGCAGATTAAGTCAAAGAAGTATGATTCATGAAAGACAATAAGTTTTTGTTGCTGATTTTGTTGTTATTTTCCACTGACAGGGTCAGTCACAAAGTCAACAGCAGGTAAGGGGTGGACATAAATTTTGGCCTTTTAGGCCACGTCCAGCACTGACTTGCAAATTTTTGTATGGAAACAGTTAGATAGTTCTATTTTTTTCCCCTTTGTTATGTGTGTTCCTATCTCTGTTTGCAAGACTTGTGTTATTTGTTGTTTTTTTTTAAGAAAACAGTAAATGCAAGTTGTATCAGCTACCATTGACATAAATGCATGTCTTTTTTTCTTTTTTTTTTCTTTAGGATACTTAGATACTCCTAAAATATTTCCTCAGGCTATTAATTCACCACCACAGAAATCTCTATTATTTTTTTTTCACAAACATGTTTCCCAAATATGAAATCCACAAGTTCAATATTATTTTTATTTTAGGTCATCTGTAGAGTTTAAACAGAATGCTCTCAAGGTTCATTTTTATTTCTTATTTTGCAGTGCTGTGGATCACACACGGATGTGAAAATCTAGACAATAATGAGGCAGATTGATACATAGATTGATACATTAGTTCTTAAATAATAAGCCCCTTTTGCAAAATTACCTTTATCTTTACCTTTACCTTTTTATTTATTATCTTCATAGAATAAATGCAAGAAAAGGTAAATAGATTTAAAAGTAATGCAAAGAGTTGGATCATGCGATATTTTATTATATATTATTAAAAGTTTTCTTTTTTGTATACAGACAGTATTCTGTTTATTTTTAATCAACTATTACTATGAATGTTCTGTATTTTTCAACAAAGAAAGATCAGAGAACTATGTAAATCATACTAAGTTTTCATTCAAATGTCTTTATGGGGATGGCTTTTATGGAAAAGTTACCATTAGATTCTGGTAAACAAAAATCTTTCACTGGAGAGCCAAGCTAAACTTGGTGTTTGAAGCCAAAATATAAACTGAGCCACTAGAGCTGACTACATATATATGAAAAGGAAAATAAGTAATATCCAAATACAGAATTCCTGTAGCAAAATATTTTATATCCTGCCTATTCTCAACTTCTTCATATGTTCCTTCTCCTTTACTTTACTGTTTTTAGACAGAACTTGAGTTTGAGTCTGCTATATTCAAGATGCAGAATAGCAAAAATAATGTAACATGAAAAGATGCAGTTCCTGGAAATATCCATTACCATTTATAGCAAACAAGGATCTGTGAAATTTTCAGTCAAAAATATCCTGGCATGTATTTCCCTCTGCTCCATTTTTCATCCTCTTGTCTCCAACACCCCCGCAACAATTTTTAAAGTGAAATTTATTATTCCAACATAATGAAGCAAGGTGATTGTGTTGCTGTGGAATGGCTGGAGCAGAGCAGGAAATGTGGATGGAAGGAACTGGCTGCATCAAGCTCAAAGGCAAGAGCAGGAAGGGAATTTCCTTGGTTTTGCCCTATACTTTTCACTACTATACTTAGTGTGCGCTTTCTTTCAACTCTATGCCACCAGAAGCAGCATTACCATCCAGAATTACCAACCAAAAGCACACAATTTGAGAATCTACATTTACTGTGGTATCTCTGTACCATGATATTTTATGTCTTTGAAAAACTGCTAGTTTTAGTATTTTAAGTTGAAAATACTTGAGTTTGGACACGAAGAGACCAGTAACAGCAGTATCAAAAGGAAGAAGGAAGGTGATAATATTGAAGTCTTATAAAAAAATCCCTCAAGCCACTTTTCCTTAAATATGGCTGCCGTTATTTTAGTTTCTAATATTCTGTGGTTAACCAGAAAAATAATGGTCTGATAGTACATACTGATGTTAATTGCAAACATCCACATGAAGTTCAGTGGGTTCTGAAAGTAGTTTTTCATGCCTTGTACCTAGTAGCTATAGTCAGAGAATCTTGGCTTTCCTTGGTATATGGTTTCTCAAACAAGCTCTGGTGTGTTTTGTTTCGATTTAGTTTGATTTAGGTTTTCTTATTTTTCGTACATCTGAAGATATAAACCTCAGCTTTGAGTTTTTCTTCTCTGTTTCCAAGTTATTTGTTAAGGACCATACAAAGGAGTCACTGATAACAGAGATTTCTGCCTTCCCTAAGTGTTTAGATTCTCCTTGAATTGGAATCCTAACAACCCATGACTTTTTACAAGAACGAAACTAAATTTATGGAGCCGGTACACTTCATCATACTGGGAAAAAACAAAAGCAAACAAACAAACAACAACAAAAACAAGTAGTAGCAATATTAAGGTAGAAAGTGAAGTAGTTCAAGGACGTGAATGGAGAATATATAGTATGTAGTATTAAGTATATACTATTAATTATATAGTAAATAGTATTAAAATTCTTACTGGGTATATTCTGATACATCCTTTAGTCCTTGCACGTTATGCTAGTTGTATTTGTTTCCCGTGGGCATAAAAACCTCACCTTTAAACAGATAACCATAAGCAACATGCTTACAGCACCTGTAAGTTTTACACACATTGTGTCCTGCCAATTTAGTCTAAGTAAATTGTAAGTCCTGCCAAAGTAAATTTTAGAAATCCATCCTGGCATGTAGATACTATGACAAAGAGGAGGAAATGATAACAGTCATATTATTGTTGCTGGTAGAAACAGTTCAGTCTCATAAATTTTTAGTTTACCAAAACAAATAGTAGTCTTGTTAAAGTTACAGGAAATAAATCCACACATACTTTGAATGCTTGCACATTCTTAGAAAACTAATGAATTGTGAAATGAGTTATGAGAAAAGTATGTTAAAATTATTAACTTCTTGCTCGTAAAAAAAAATATATTGGCTGACATTATTTCAATTATGTTCTATATGATTTTTAAATTATTTTTTTCTTCTGTTATTCTGTTTTAACAGTGCTTTATAACCAGAAAGGCTTAGCAAATCCTTTTGTAGTTTTGTATTCTAACTGTATTTGTGATTTTTAGTAATGGATGAAAAGAGTTTATTAATCCTGTTTTTATAAAATATATTGGTGCATTAAATAAATTCTCAAATTATAGTTGAACACAAAAATAATGCCATCATTTCATTCAAAGTCTCGTGTGTAGCAATATGTAAAAATATGAGCTACATATCTGACAACACAGTTGAACTGTTCAAGTGTTAACTAGTTACAGAAACATACTCAAAAATATTCAAAGATACAGAGTCCCTATCCTCTACCATATTGATCTGTCCCATTTTTATCACAAGTAAACCTTTTAGAAAACTTGTCTAGGTGGACGGAGATGGAAAGTGTTGAGAACTGGTTATCATTTTTACAGTCTAAAGGCATGCTTTCAATTGTCCCACATTGTTTCTAAATTTAATAAAACTAGAATACTGTATGATATATACTCAGAGAGAGTAGAACATAAAACAACAGGGAAGAATACTGATGAAAAAGATGAAAAAAAAAAAAGATATTACGACGCAGTTAATCCCATTTCATACTTCCAACATAACTATTTCACAGTAGTAGAACACAATGTTTTCTGTACATTGTTATAGTGCAGGAAGAATTTGGTGTGACTTGCTTGGCATTTTTCTACTTTACAATTACTTACAGTCTCTTATTAGGAATAATGTATTTATTAATATATGTAACTTCTCCACTTATATATTATTCACTATAGCTCAAGAGAACTTTTGCATGCAGAGGAATCAGGTTATGGGAGAAATGTATAGTCTCAAAGATAAATTCAAGGTTATTCTGCATACAGATGTGTATATGTATTGTGCATGCATAGTCTATTTGTGCAAAAAGATCATTTTTGTCATGGGAAAAATGTTTGGAATGCACTTTACTTCATGAGTAAAATATCACTACAATTCATCAATCTGTTTTTCTTCTTGGAAACTGTGTCTCTGTTGAGTTACACATTGCAGAACTTCATAATCCAAACAACAGTAGAGTCATCATGAAAGGGGAAATTCCAAGACTTTGCAAACAAAGCCAGCTTATTAATAAATAAATAAATGAATAAATAAAATCATTTGTTCCTAAAAGGACAAAAGTTCCTTGAATGTAAAAGCACAGTAAAACAAGTCTTGGAAATACATGTTCATGTACACTCAGGAGAAAGGAGAAAGATTGTTGACTGACCAGCTTTAGCTGTTATTTCTATAAATGAAGAAGTTCGTCAAAATACTATGAAAGTCTTCATTCAAAAGCTGCAATGTAAGAAAGCATTCTACTTAAACACATGGAATTAAATGTCTTAAGAAACAAACCTGTATATTTCTTGTTCCTTTTTTATTTTAGAATGTATTTACACAGATTTTTTTTAATTCACTATGGATCAATTCCTTCTTTCAAATGTGAAACATGCAAAATTCCAATAATTTTTGCAAAAGACAATTTTAAAGCTCATTTTTCCATTCGCTTGCAGGTACATTACTTGTTCCATGGGGTTTAACGTAAAGGTCTCAAAAGTAATCAGAGAAGAGAAAATTCAAATTTTAAAATGTGTGATTATAGAAGACATTTGAAAACATCCTCCAGAGTAACTGCTGGAAGGTAAGTTATAATAATTCATCTATGTTTGTATGGGTGAATTTTTGTTCAGAGTAAGGTATCTTGAGATGAGTTGCTATACTTTTCAATATCAGAGCAAGTGATCTGCACCTTCTCTGTGCTGCATATTTATAAATGCCAAACATTATTTCAATACTTCAAGTTCTTAGTTACTAGTTTCTGAAATATTTTGTTCTGCTTTTCCTAAAATTTTTGTTGCTGCTCTTAAATACACTCAGTCTATTTTCTGAAGCAAAGCTCAACAGACTTTTTTAGGGAACGGATAATATCTGCCAAATTGAATAACATTCTAATATCTCTTTCTAATATCCCTTTACCTAGCGATGTCCTGATGTTTTGGGCTGGTTTTTTTTCTGTTACACAGAAAGCAAGTGATTTATATAAACTGATGAGCCCCAATTGTTTTAATACAGAGTAAAAGTAAACTAAACTTGAAAACTGAGATAAAATAAGCAACTGTGACTTCACGCTTGTCATACTGTGTGTATTTAGCAATGTGGAGATCATTTGAGTTCTTTAATGCTAGAAAATGCAGGACTGTAGGTACACATGGAATTCATGGAATGACTTATGCTCATATATCACAGAATCACAGAATTATCAAGGTTGGAAAAGATATGATAAAGAATTCTTCATTGCCAGGTGAACTTTATCGTCAAGGATTTCAAACATTTCCTGAGAAATGTACTGTGAAATTTTCACTGCTAATGTTAATTTGTTTACTAAATAAAATAGAGAAAAGGGTATGTACCTCTGTAGTGCTTGGTAAAAGTTTAAATTTAACCCTATGTCATTGAAAGCTGTTTGATACATTACTGATCAGATCAACTTATTGTAAAGACAAGGCCCCTTCTCTATTTCCTCTCACAAATAATATGATAGAAATCACGGGCTCAAAAGTAATGAGATTTTCCCTAATAAAGCCCAGACTGTGAGGAGAGTCAGCAGAGTATCTCACCTTCAGATGAGAAATCCAAGAGTCTACACATAGAGATATATTGATTATGCTGACTTGATCTGGCCATAGAAGGAGACTTCATGTGTCTTATTTTGCTGTTTTACTGTTGACTGGGCTGTTTTCATTCCTTCTTCAGCAAAGAATGAGAAGTGAGATACCATGAAAAATCTAAAGTTCTTGCATAACTCCCCCTTTTTTGTGATAAACATTATCTCAAATTTCCACCTTCTATTCAGATACAGAAGAAATAATAAAGTGGGATCTCAGAGAACACTCCCATATCTAAGAAAAGCAATGCAATTTGACAATTCTGGAAAATGCAATAACCATTTGCCTGGGAAAAACACCAACATATTTTCATCAAGGCAATGAAATATCTCTGATGACTTCAACTGGAAGCACCTCCTGAATATGAAAGCAGCATGGAAAAATATAAGAGATAAATTAATCTGAATTAGAAGTCAATGCCTAAGAGGAAAGGAAGAAGAGCTCATGAAATTACGACAGTGAACCAGGAGTTTTGGGGGTTTTGTTTTTGTAATAACTAAGGAATTCTTAGCAGTAATACTGCAGTTGAGAGAAAGATCCTGATTCTTCTAAGCAATCATTCCCATTTAAGTCTATAGAGAGCCAAGATGTTTTCTCTATATATATTTGCATAACTATCTTATTGCTGCTTTTGGAAATCAGCGAGTAAATTAAATACTTACATTAGCAAGTTCCAAAGTTCTTTCCATCTAAGTATAAACATACATATCTATCTATCTATATCTAATCTGTATCTGTATGAGGGCTGCTTCAAAATTAATGTCTCCATTTTATTATGTTGGACTACAAAATCAGAGGCAGATGTTGGTGGTATTGTAGAGGTTGAACCTTCCCATCAATATTACATAACGTGACAGATGGTAGCAGTGGGGCAGTCTGACAAAATGACATTTGACATGGAAGTGCATATGAAGCAAAGATGTGACTGAATTCCTCCATGTGGAAAAAATGGCACCCATTGACATTCACTGAGCTTAGTCGAACATTTATGGAGTCCAAAGAGTGGATGTGAGCACAGTGAGGGTAAGTACTGGGTAGTGCGTTTCAGCAGTGGTGACAGCAATGTAAAAGAAAAGCTGTGTTTTGGATGACCGTGCAGATTTTTGAGTGTGGCCTGCAGGCTGCTGTTCATTGCTGACAAAACTGTATAGCTAATGACAGTGACTATGTTGAAATACAGTGTTTTGTGGCGGAGCATTTGCTCTATCAAATAGTGTTATTGTGGTCTTTGTTGTAGGTTCCATGGAATATAGATGTATGTAGATGTATATATATCTATAATTATTTCATTTCTAGACTATGAGTGTAGAGACTATGTCGTTGCACATACTGTAGTGAAGATTTTCAGACTTACATTTTTTTGTAGAAGATATGAACTATTATCGCACAATCACAATATGGTTAAAATTGCAAGGGATCTCTGGGAGGCCATCTGGTTCAACCCACCTGCTCAAGCAGAGACATCTAGAGCAAGTTGTCCAGGACCTTGTTCAGACAGCTTTCAAAAGTCTCTGAGGAGGGAAAGTCCACAACAGCTCTGGATAACCTTTATTAGCATTTAGTTCTTCCTGATGGTAGAATCTCTTGTGTTCATATTTGTATCCACTGCCTCGTGTCTTGGGACTGGAGGATATTGCATAGAGCATAGTTCCTTCTTCATTGTGTTCTCCCTTCAGGTATTTATACCCACTTATGAGATACTCTTCTCTAGGCTGAACAGTCAGTCCCACCTCTCATCTTCTGTTCATACGAGTGATGCTCCAGTCCCTAGATAATCTTGGTGGTGCTCCATTGGAGTCTTTGCAGTATATTCATGTCTCTCGTACTCTGGGGCCCAGAACCAGACACAGTACTCCAGGTGCAACTTCACTAAATATTCAAAAAAGTGGAAAGGATCGGCTTTCTTGATCTACTGTCAGTACTTTGCTTAATGCAGACAAGAATACAGTTAACTGCCTTAGCAGCAGAGGGACACTGCTGACTCATGTTTGAGTTGGTATCTACCAGGATTCCTACATCCTTTTAGGCAGAGTTGCTTTTCGCCTGGGTGGCCCTCAGCATTCTCTGGTTCTTGAAGTAGTTTCACTCCTGGTGCAGGACTCTGCACTTCTCTTTGCTGAACTTCATGAGATTTTTGTCTGCACGTATTTGTCAGTTATATTTGTTGTCCAGTGATTGTAATAGAGTGCATGTGTAGGAGCTGCATACCTTAACAAAAATTCAATTTATGCTAAGAAATTTCTTGTTTCTTGACATAAGCATAATTTCTACTAAGAGGATATTTAAATATATTTGCTTCTATAAAGAGAATGTCAGATCTGAGTAACAGTAAAGTTTGATCCTAGAAATAGGTCCACCAAGTAACTGCCTCCTTTCAAGCACTTTATTTAGGAAAAGAAAATAAAGAAGAATTAATTCACTGTTAAAAATTATGTTCTAAGAATTGATCTGGACTTGTGCAAAGTGTGTGACACTTTAGAGACATTCTTGTCTCTAAACTGGAGACAAAGATTTAAAGGATGGACCATTCAGTGGATAAGGAACTGGGTGGATAGCTGTAGTCCTACTGGTGGAGGTCAATGGTTAGTGGCATTCCTCGGAGGTTTGTATCGGGACTGGTGCTGTTTAACATCTTTGTTGGCAAAATGGACAGTGAACATAACCTCAGTAAGTTACCTGGTGGCACCAAGCTTTGTGATGAGGTCAGCATGCTGGAGGGAATGGATACCCTGCAGAGGGACCTAGATAGTCTCGAGAGATGAACCTCTCTGAGTCTTATGATACTCAAGAAGGCCTAGTACAAGGTGCTGCACTTGTGTCAGGGCAATCCCAAGCACAAATACAGGTTGAGTGGAGAATGGATTGAAGGCAGTCCAGGGGAGAAGGATGTGCGGATATTTGTTGATGAGATCAGCATGTACTTATAATGCGCAACTGTAGCCCTGAAAGCCGATCACATCCTTACCTTTATTAAAAAAACAAAAACAAAACAAAACAAAAAAAACACCGAGATGAAGAGGTTAAGGGAAGTGGTTCTCCCCCTCTACTCTGCTCTCAGGAGAACCCATCTGGAGTTCTGCATCCAGCTCTGAGGCCTCCAGCATAAGAAGAACATGAACCTTTTGGAATAAGTCTAGAGGACCGTAACGATGATCAGAGGGCTGGAGCACTTCTCCTTTAAAGAGAGGCTGAGAAACAGAGAAGGCTCTGGGGAGACGATACAGTGACTTTCCCATACACAAAGGGGCCCTACAAGAAGGTTGGTTAGGGACTCTTCGTCAGGGTGTTTAGTGATAGGACAAGGACTAATGGTTTTAAACTAAAAGAGGGCAGAATTATGTTGAAAATTAGGGCTTGGAAAATCAGCCCTATGAGGAGAGGCTGAGGGAGCTGCAGCTGTTTAGTCTGGGGAAGAGGCAGCTGAGGGGAGACCTTATTACTCTCTTCCAGTACCTGAAAGGTGCTTACAGTGAGAGCGGGGCTGGTCTCTTCTCACTGGTGACAGATGACAAAACAAGGGGGAATGGCCTCAAGTTGTGCCAAGGTAGGTTTAGGTTGGATGTTAGGAAACACTTCTTTACAGAAAGGGTGGTTAAACACTGGAATAGGCTCCCCAGGGAGGTGGTTGAGTCACCGTCCCTGGATGTGTTTAAGAGCCGTTTGGATGTGGCGCTCAGAGATGTGATTTAGCAGAGGGTTGTTAGAGTTAGGGTACTATGGTTAGGCTGCGGTTGGACTTGATGATCTTTGAGGTCCCTTCCAATCTGAGTGATTCTATGATTCTATGAATGTAAGGAAGATATTATTTACACAGAGGTTGGTGAGTTCTCTGGGAACAAGTCACCCAGAGAAGCTGTGATAGTCCCATCCATGGAAACATTCGAGGCTGGGCTACACTTATCTAGTCAAGTGGAAAGTGTCCATACCCATGACAGGGAAGATAGAAATAGGTGACATTTAAAGACTCTTCCAACCCAAACCATTTTATAATTCTATGATCGGAACTGAAACAATCTAAACAACATCATTTCCATTGTGAAATTAGCAAAATTCTGAGCTGTAAGTGTGAAGGCTGATCACTCTTTCCATTCCTTAAATTTATTTTGAACACCTCCTTTAGCATTCTTCAGAAATAGTATTCAAGGAAATCTTATTTTATCCCTCTTCATGTTCTTTTTTCTGTAGTATTTAATGAAAATTAGACGTCATTAGCTAATTTACTGTAGTATTTCCACATTCAATTACCTCCTTCTACACATAATTTTCAAAATAAATAGTTGCTCATTCAAACCAAGTGCTGTACTAAGAAAATATTTAAGTAAGGCTTTGCATTATCAAGAATATATAAGGCTGAGCTATTCATTTTAAGATGTGTGTTAGTGTAGAAAAATTATGAGCAAACACTGTGAACAGGAAGTCTTCAGGGTACATGCCTCTGCAATAAAATTTCATTAACAGTTTTATTCTTATGTTCTGGTTTCCTTTCTGTTTGAAAGTTTTCCTATAGAGTATGAGATAAAATAGAAATTAGTGCAGAAGGCAACTTTTTGAAATTACAGTAAATTAAGCTGCTAACAGGTTTGGAAATCCACTCATTTTGTGTCTCAGTTTAACTAAAATAAAACAGAACATTAGAGAACAGATCTGAAAGACCAAGTTGAGTCTCCGAAACTGGTCTTAGCTGGAAATTCAAGTCCCTGACACATTTTGTGATCCTGCTGGAGATTCTTTGTTGACAGTTTTCCAACAGTGAATGAACTGCATAAAACATTTTGCAATTTGAACTTTCTTCAGACATCCAAATTGCAAATTAAAAAATACGGTAGTGAGTGTACTTTTTTCATCTGACTTCTTTGCATGACTATCAACAATGAAGCACTAATTGGAACAGGACGTGAGACGAGCGGAAGAAGACCGAAAAGAGGAAGCAATGAGAGTGGAAGGAGGACTGTAAGCATGGGAGGATTGCTACAAAAAAATCTTGTGTAGCCTACTCACTTGCACTAATACACTGGGAGAAAGATATTCCTAACCACATATGAGGGCTTCTATGTTAAACTAAAAGTACTTGCTTGTATAATGTTCTGCTATAAGAGAATTTAGGGAAAAATCAATTGCCTGATCTTATTTTCATTTGTAACTTCAGACTACCTCCAGTAAAAATAAATTAAAATAAAAATAAAGATAAAGATAAAAACTTTCCAGAGGAAAAGATATCATTCATTAAATATCAGGTATCATGTCAGCTAAGTTATTTTATATTAGTTCTGAAAATAGATTCATTTAATAATTTTATAACTTTACATTTGGAGCAGATAAGGCATTCAGGGAAGAGGTGGGTTTTTTTCTGCTTTTGGTTATGAAGAGAAAATGAAAATAAGCAAAATTGGATAGGAATGCCCGTATATTGTTTTAACGTCTCATAGTCTGAACTTATTATTTGGTCTTGTGGAATGAGGAGGAGAAGGGATCTAGTCTGTGGTATCCAGTTCTAATAATGAATTTGTTTGCTTTATTTTGCCCCTCCAGGTAGATCTTGGTAGAAGTTGCCATGACATTTGGTGCCATGTACTAAAGCACATGCTGACACATTTATGTGCAAGATACAGAATGATTCTTTTCCTTCTTGTTCTCCTGGCAAGATCAGATTTGATGTTTTAATATACTTAGTCTTTAGGATATTTATGCTTTCTATTATTTATTTTGTTGCCTTTATTTTTTACCCTTACATTTAAATGCCTGCAGGCAAATAAATGGAAGTTCCCTAAGCATTTTAAATACCAGATTTCCTCCCATGGCAGTGTTGTTTTGTTATTGTTTTTTTTTTCATTCAGTATATACAGTGGTACAGTAATTCCTCAACCTTATCTCATTTCTGAAAGCTGATCTGGTCCTTTTCAGATTTAACCTTTGAATTTGTTTCCAATTCCTTTCCAAATCAAGAGAGAATTTCACAATCCTTAGCATGTATTACTCAGTGTCAACTAACTCCAGCATACGAGTAATTTATCAAGATTTGAATCTAATATCCAAAAGACTATTAGCCTGCACTATCAATCTAGATTTGTTTGTTTTCTCTTTTTCTTTTAAATAATGAAAATTTGTCATTAGATTCAATGACAGCAGAGGTAAACACTTTATATACCCTTTCCATGTTAAGGACATTAATAAAACAAGAATTGTGAATAGATAGAATTGGGTATCAAATGCTTACATTTTCCCATAATGCATAAGGATATGGAATATAACTATTTTTGCTCTGACTATTTCTAAAGCATTGAAAAGAGTGAACATTTCTTTCTTACCAATAAAATTTATTGGTAGGAAACTAAAGAACAAACAAAAACTATGCACAAAATACATAACTAAGTATATGCATACTTACATGCATAAAAGAAATGTTAATAAATAATATTTTGCAATTTCTGTCTGGGAATTGCCAAACCATTATT
Organism: Alectoris magna; assembly: GCA_030625065.1. Classification (NCBI taxonomy): domain Eukaryota; kingdom Metazoa; phylum Chordata; class Aves; order Galliformes; family Phasianidae; genus Alectoris; species Alectoris magna. The sequence continues at coordinate 93,300,590 of CM060560.1, forward strand.
CTTTGCTGCATCACAAATTCTCACAGAGAAAAACTTAGCAATTTATGGAATCTAGGCATATTATGGAATCTAGGGACAACAAACAGTCTCTCAGTTGTAACCTATTCTAGGACAAGAATTAGGTATTTTCAGGATGGGATACTGATTATGTTGCCCAAAAGTCAGTTACTTCCTTCATACATAGTCTTCAGAATCTCCTTACTCAATTTTGAAGCGATCCTATGTTTTTCTTGGATCCTGGTTGAGAAAAATCCCTTAAACATATTTAAGAAATACTTTACATGTGGATAAAAAACCTGTGGAAACAATTATGTTTTATTCATCTAATATTGTTTTATGATATTTTAATACAACTGTCTATGACTCTTCAGGTATCTCCAAATAAACAGCTGAGAATGGAGATGGGGCAGTATAAATATTAGGGAAGATTATTTGGAGTGAAAAGACACTTTCATTTAAGCTGTAAAGAATATAACTTGCTTGACCTTACTTTAGTCCCTGCTGGTTAATTCTCAGTCACTGGGAGAATGTGGCTTGGAATTTAACTCTGATTGACAAGTAGCCCTTACACTGGGGGAACATGGAAAACTGCTGAGGAAGCAACATCCCATATGAGGGAGTTGGCTTTGTGGTTTTGTCTATGATTAGGATAATCAAGAGTCAGAGCAGATTAGAGGGTTGCACAACCACTGCAAACAATCAGGTTAGAGCCCCCAAAAGCTCCCATGCCTGCTTTTAAAGAGTTTTCAAATTCTGTTGTCATATTGCAGCCCTAAAGTGCCCTTAGAGCAGGAGGAAGAGAAGGCTATGTTCACTTTGAAGGTTTCCACACTCAGCAGTTTCTCTGTATATGTCATCTACATGCTCGATGTAATCCGCCTCCTGATTCCCAACATAACTGCCAGCAGGTGTAAAATAGTGTGCTGAGCAAATAAACAGCTATATGTCCACAATTAGATGGATTTGTCACAGAATAAGCTGCCCTTTATCTACAGAAACTAGTGTACATTCATAAATGTGGAAATAGAGAACGTGCCAGTATGAACAGTCTTAATAAATTATCCACTTCCAGTTGTTCCTCCACAGGATACCTTTGAGAAATGTGCTGAAACAAGATATCGCATTCCAGGTCAGCTTTCTATGAGCATGGGAGTTTATATTATAAACAAATTCCTCTGATGCAAGAAAGATTTGAGGTGAGTAATGGTGATAATGTCTTTATTTAATAATGAATTTAGGGTGCATTTTCTTACAAATTCAAATTTGTTAGAGCAAGTAGAAATCTTGTAACCATGGAAGACATTTCAGAGGACTAGCGAAGAGAGTTTTTTGTTGTGTGCCTTTAGCTTTATCTCTTTGGAGACTTGCTATGTTATTTTTCATTGCTTTTGTGGGGAATTAAGTCAATCACATTAAGAAGTTATGGAATTCTCTGTGCTTTACTTGGCAGGTTTTCATATAGCAACTTAACCCACCTAACTTTTGTCAATGTTTCAACTTCAACATAAATCATCTAAAGGGTTTCAGAAAGACATAAGATATTGAAAATACACAAAGTGTTCTTTTCCCACGAAACTTCAAACATGATAGCTGTTCTAGGTATGTTTGGTTTTTTTTTTAATTTTTCTGAAAATCCAGTGATTTGACAAGTTGCAATATGGATTATATTTATTTAGTTCACATTCTGTTTCTTGAAAATTGTCTCAATAATTATAGAAAATATGTGAATTTATGGTTTGCACTTCACATTTTTTTCTCATTCAGCTATATAAAGAAAAATAATGTTTGTGATATCACTGTCCAGCCAAAAATACTTCACAAGAAACAGAAATATATGTACAATCCACAACAGTTTTAAATCAGTTTGTGTTTAAAAGATTGATTATTTGATTGATAAATAATTGATCAATTGATAATTTCACTGATAAATACATTTGTCACAGCCAGAGGGTTGATGTCAATGGCTCTGTGTCCAGGTGGAGGCTGATCACAAGTTATATCCTCCAGGAGTTCATCATGGTACCAGTGCTCTTCGTCATCTTTACCAATGACACAGATAGTGGGATCAAGTACACCCTCAGCAAGTTTGCAGATGACACTATGATGAGTGGTGCAGTTGATACAACAGAAGAAGGGATGCCATCCAAAGGGACCTAAACAAGATGGGTCTGGGTGGGCTTTAAGATGCCTTCCAACCCAAGTGATTCTGAGTTTCTATTATTTAAAGGGGAATTCAGATTTAGCAAGAATTTACATTTGTAGCATCCAGAGGAAAAAAAGAAAAAAAGACAGCATTTCAATACGCATGATTATTAAAATTGTTTATGCAGTTATTAACATTGTAGAACATCTGAAATACAGAACATATTAGAGTTGATATCTAATTTATAGGGAAAAGTACATGTAATACTATCAAGGTTAGCACATCTCTCGAATGTGGTAAACATTCAGTTTTAGTAGAACCCATTTTGGCCAAAGTAGACATTACATTTTAGGAAGAGGTCAATTTTCTGTAACTTTTCCAATGCTTAATTTTCTGGATTTTCCACAGACTTATTGAGATAAGGATGCTGTAAGGATACTGGTATGTAGTATATTGTTAGTGCAGTGCCAGATGTATCCCAGCTGTGGGTTCTCTTTGAGACAGATGACTTGCAAAAAGAAGTAAGCAAAGGTGACAGAAATGGTTACATAGACCGTCTCATCATTGCAGTAATTAAACATTATTTCTGAAACCAAATTGCAGTAAGCAATACTATTATGTCTTCTTAAAGAGATTAAACTTTACTTACAAATTTAAGCAATCTTACTGGAGTACATTAAATTTAAAAATGCTTACGTATTATGCGTTACGGTAAGGATAGTTTTAGTTTTATGAAGTTCAACAAGGAAAATAGCAATTTCCTGTACCTGGAGAGGAACAATCCCATACACAAGTATATGCTGAGGACCACACAGTTAGAAAGAAGTCTGGCAAGAAGGAACATGAGGGTCCTGGTGGACACCAAATTGGACAGGTACCAGCAATGTAGTCTTGCCACAAAGAGAGTATCTGGGAAGCATTAGGCAAAGTATTGTCAAGAAGTTGAGGAAGGTGATTCTTTCCTTCTTCTCAGTACTGCTGAGGCCACACCTGGAGTGCTGTGTCCAGTTCTGGACTTAGGAAGTAAGCAAGACATGGATGTAATAGACAAAGTTCAATGAAGGACCATCCCTAAGGTGGTTAAGGGAGTACTTCTACTACGAGGAAAGGCTGAGAAAGCTGGGGCTGCACAGTGTAAGGAAGAGAAATCTCAGGAAATCTCATCAGTGTATATTAATACCTGAAGGGAGGTTCAAAGAGGATGGAGTCAGTCTAATTTCATGTTCCTGTTGCCCACTAACAGATCAAGAGGCAGTGGGCTCAAGTTTGAATGCAGAAGGCTCCATCTGAACTGCAGGAAACATTTATTTTTCTTTCATATTTAATTTTATTGTAGCAATGAATGGAAAGGCTTTTTCCTTTTCCTTTTCTTTTTCTTTCTCAATTTTTTTTTTTTTTTTTTTGTCAATAAACATTTCCAGCCACTCCTCCACTCTTTTATTGTCTTTCTCCTGTACCCTTAGGCACCTACTTTTGTATTCATATTTAACATCATTACAGATCTTGTCTAACCAGCTTCTTAAGGAACTTTTATGTGGCATCTGTTAAGCTGGAATGTTCAAAAATACTTCTGTAAGAAGTGCCAACTCGTAATTAATGCCTCTAGGGAATCAGTGTCACTCTCTGGGGCACTTTTGAGCATACCACCTGTGGATTCTATTTCCTGGTATTTGCTTCTGCACACTGTGAAGGTGAAAGTAAACATAAATTTTTGTTTGAGAGTCAAACTTTAAAATGTCTGCCTTAGCAATTTATTTTTTTAATAATCTCTTTGGACCTGATCCAGCTATGTTACTAAACATGAGCCAAACTTTATATTGACTTCATCAAGACTACCCTGCTTTTAAAGTTATTAATGAGTTAATACCCTTTCCCAGATTGGAAATTTAATTGTGGTGATTTCATTAGATTAATCATTAGAGGAAATTTGCTGATAAAATATTTTAACTTGTACTTCTAACTGGCCGACGGAAATAATAGCATTAGGCCCAAATTTTCCGCTTTGCCAAAATAATGAAGTACATTCTTTGAATTCAGAATTTATGTAATATTGGTTCAATATGAGGCATATTGAAAATAAAACAATAAATGACAGAGTCTGTTATGAAGAGGAAAAGATTTTAACATTTCCCCAGAAGAAGAAATACAAGTTCAGTACCAAATAAAGAATTTAGACGAACTTTGTACAGTTAAAATAATATCAGAAGCAATACATTTAATAAGCCAATGCATGATAAAGTCCTTTGTCTGTAGGCTTAAAAAGATAAAATTTAAAAATAATTAAGCACAATCTTTCTTATTACATTCTGCTATGCATTGTGCTATTCTGTATGACAGGTATTTTATTCCTAAAAGCACTCAACATTCTGCTTTTCCTTCATTAATGCTCACTCAGACCAATTTTACAGTGTTAGGAAAACTTTCAGAACGATATTCCACATGACAAAACAAGGCAAAAAGAAAGAGAAAAGGAACCGCAATATGATATGTTAAAAAAGTTAAAATCTGAAGGTGATCTCCGGAAACACTAGGAGGGGAGGATGGGACAAAGCTATGGAAGAGTCTTGTACTAGAAAGTACATAACCAGAAGACAAATTTACGAAAGCTTGGCTTTTGGAAACTTTTCCAGTCCAGAACACCAGAAAAAAAAACAACAAAAATTGGTTAACAATAAAGCTTTCAACTGTTTGTCTTACGTCATAACTGGAAAATTAATTTTAAAATGATGTAAATATTCTACAGTCATTTTTAGTCCTGTGTAACTACTAGCTCATTGAAATAAATTTACAGGAGGTATAAATCAAAGAAGCTGAAAGTTTTTTCTTCTGTCTCAAATTATCTGCATATAATTTCATGAGTCTAACATTCATCTATAGCATAACTATACTTTTGAATAGTAAAAAGTGCAAATATTTCAGTCATTTGAGTATGTTTAACCTGGGTGCATTCAACTATTTCTCAGCATACCTTGCTGACATAATTTGAATTAACTAATATTCAAATATTGTATCACAGAATCACAGAATCACGGAATTGTAGGGGTTGGAAGGGACCTTTATCTTCAACCGTTTATTTTTTCATGTTTCAAAAAATATGTTTACTTTTCAAAAACTTAGCATTACAAGTCATAATACTGCACCATAAATAGCATCCATCTCAGTGGAACAATGAATAGTCTTGGCTCTCCTAGCATTTTCTATTGTATTTGTGGTAATAGTCATCAATTTATTTTTTTATTTACTACTATTTAGTTTTCATAACTTACTGGCACTGTTTAAACAGACAAAACCCTAACAGTGACGAAGTTTTAATTCATCAAAGACGGTACTCTTTATGTCTCATAATACCATATTTTCAGTTGAGTCTTCTGTTTTCAACTTTATGTGAAAGAAAAAGTCTGATAAAGGGAAGAAGGAAAGGGCAAAGGAGAAGGCAAAAGGTAAGATAAATGAAAAGGGAAAAGGGAAAAGGGAAATCCACAGCTTTAAAAAGAGGAAATGGAAAGGACTTGTGCTGCTGACGGCTAACAATACATTTCCCCTTTGCAAATACAGTGTGGTGATGTTTTAAATAAAATATTCATAAAGATATTTCTTCAAACAACTTGCTGACTTTTTCTTCCAAGATGAACTTTTATATCAACTATTATAAACTATTATACCCTTATAAAGGAAGAATGCTCCTATTGTTGGCCACTGCAGGAGTGGGCAAAGAATATTAGAGAGGTTCTTCAGTGACCAGTGGAGCTGGTGAGATTAAATGCTTCAGTTAAATGCTAATGTTAATAACCTAAGAAGTTGTAATAAAATGAGCCTATCTTCAGCCTCTGGAATATTCTATATGGGGACAAATTTCCACACAGTTCTCACTGTAGAGACATTCTCTGAATACAGCTGAGACAATGTTTTTCTTAGTCTGCTCAAATAAATGTACACATCCTGTACCATATCAAACTTTGCAACCCTTAGATGCTTTGGTATATTTTAAATCATCCTAACAGTCATTCTAAGCTAGACTTCCACTATACTCCTCACTTTCAAAATGCCAAAATTAGGCCTTTACCTTTATACAAACAAAATCCTGTCTTTCTAGAACTGTGTGTATGTATTTTATATGCATCTGTTTTGCATGGATTTAAAATGGTTCAGAAGAGGATACAGAAACAAGTTTTTACACTGTTTTTTATTCACTTGGGATTTCACCAGGTTTGCTTTAAGTGCAGGGTTCAAAGAAAACTTCAGTGATGCCTTCCAAATTTGTCTTGGATGAGATCCAAAACCATAAATCCTTCATCCTTTGCAGACTTGCTTATTAGACTACTCTCCTATGCCCTGCAAGGTGGTACACTCAGAACTCCTCTCTGCCACTTTAAAAGTTTGTTTGAAGTAAGGCCAAGATTTAGGGTTGTAATTAAACTTAGGATTTAAGGTTGTAATTGAAGCAGTTTTGGCCATAATTTACATTTTATTGTGAATTATTTTCTGAATCCTAAAAGGTTGTGTTAGACATTACTGTTAGTATGCATACAAGCCATTAGAAGGAGGTGTGAAGGAGGAAGTCCTGCTTGTCTGATTTGTTCCAGCAGATGTAGACACGCTTTCTCCCAGACATCAACGTGAGGGTCTTAGTGAACTTATTTAAGGAAGTTAGGCTTACCTATAAAACAATAAATTGAATTACTCCTGCTTTTGAATTTGATAAGTGATATCATAATATGATTTGAAGTAAAATCAAAGAATCTTCTCAGAGTGGGTTATTTCAAGAAAACTGAAATGCTGGCTATGGAAATCATTTCCACTTTAAAAGAAAAGTTTCAGAAGCAGTTAAGTCAAGTCCTATGGACTATCAAAGAGATAACAGCCCTCAGATCACATGAGTAATTTTTCTAAAGAAGCTGTAAGTTCTTTAATCACACAGGTGCTTTGAAGGCCTCACTGCAAGATCTATTATTATTCAGAATATTCTGAAATGTAAAATGAGCTTTAATGTTACCATTAATTAAGTTTGTGAGTCATCTTTTAGAATCTGATTTATATCTTATCTGGTAGATTCCTTGGAACTGGCCAACCAAATTCACACCCATTTGGAGCAAATATTTAATTTCCTAAAATTGTATTTTTTACGCAAAGGTAATCTGAGTTTAAATTTACAACTTTTATGTATGATCTTGTATTTAAGTGTTAAATTGCCTGTACAGATCCATCAGAAAAGATCAACATTTGACTACCTGTAGTTTCAAGATAAATGTTAGGGATTTTGTATTCTCTCTTGTCTGCTTTGTTACATTTTGTGGTTATTTTGGCCTGGGGTTATGGTTGTATTTACGTAATACTTAACTTACTTATATTTAGCATACTTAAATAATTTTAGGCAAAAACGGACACCTGCTGTTCTCTAACGCAAATGATATCCAAGTTGCACGGTTAGAACTTTACATTTCAGATAAGAAAGAAGATTTGCAGAACCTTGGGTGAATAAGGAAGTAATTTTGCATCTGTGTGGAATATATTTAGTGCAAAAAGCAGGGTTAAGGATTTACATTAGTGAGAAATCTCCTAACATGATCAGAAGTTACCTTTGCTACATCTGAAGCAGTTAACTGGCTACTGAAAGAAAAGGAATAGCAGGGATAGCTTTGCTGGGAAACTCTATTCTGTTTTAAAGGTGAAGAGAGTGCAGCCCCATAGGGTACAACAGGCATTAAAGTATGATCTGTGCTGTTCAAATCAGGTCCATTCTGTTTCGCAGAATGAGACCTACATGGAAATGTAATATAGAGATGATCCCAGTCTTTCTGAGACCTTGCCAAAGGTTGTAAATATGTTGACTCCAGAGAGGGTTATTTCACTAATATTGAGAAATTGACATTAGACATGATGTAGATATAACCAATAATAAAAAGCTGCAATTACCATCTTTTTATTTATTTATTTTGAAAGAGAAATTCAGAACAAGCTCTGGTCTTTTCAAATCAAGCTTGTTTCCAGAGATAACTTGTTCTTTCACACATCCCTACTGAGATCAGTGCAGAACTACAGAACTATGAAGGTTGTCAGGGCACCCAATAGTCACCTAAGCCTGAAAGAGCTGCAGAAGTAAATGAGATCCAGAGCTTTACGAAAACTGTGTTGAGAAAACTGGCCTACTTATCCAACACAGAGGCAACCACAGAGTAAACAAGTAATCTGTCTTTTAACTCCTATTTCTACAAGAGAGATAATACTTAGCCCTTAGAAAAGCCTGGAGCTAAGGGTAAACGATGTTGTGTACAGTAAAAGCATCAAGACAATTACACAAATGCAGACCCACCATCCTAGCTTTTTCATCACTTTAAGAAGGGGAACTCTTCTTATACTCCTATCACTATTTGAATTATCTGAATACTTAACGGCTGCAAAAACATAGCAAAAAAGTGTCTCAGCATTTCTGAACTGGGAGAACATGTAGACAGAAAACCTAGACAAATATATTTTCTAGTCAACTGTGTGAAATGGTCATAATCATATTCTTTGTGGTTTCACATTTTTAGTAGGAAGTATTTTATTTTGAAGCCATGTGAAGAGAATATCATTAATAATTCTGAGTACTTTGTCAGTAGTCTACTGGAAACCGTGGGACAAATTACACTGAAACTGGCAAATAAATAGTGATCCTTGGGGCTCTTTCTTTCCTGAACATTTTCAGGTGATTCATAAGTAATGGAAACAAAACTGCTTTCCTTGTGCCTGTCTCCACATTCCGACAGGTGCTGTTTTCTCTAGAAATACTTTCTCCTAATCTTCTCCTAATACACCAGTGAGGAATGTGAGAAAAGTAAGACAGTTTCTGATATCACTTCGTTCATTTTCCCCCTGCAAATCAATATAAACGTGGTTTTAAATCTGCATACTGAGTAGCATGTGAAGTAATGAAAAAGAGCAGTGCATTTTCTAGACATGTAAACCTTCTGTATTAAACCTACATAAAACCCCTTAAACTTCTCATTTAGCTGCTGAATGTTTCAGAAATGTGTGCATATACATAATTTTGTCAGTCCTTACAGCTTATGAGTAAACTTCCTAAAGTCTCAGCTGTTCATAATTTTCATCAGTGGTAAACAAATATATATATATAACACAGATCTAAGTTGATTCTCTGGGCTGAGCTAAGCTGCTCAAGATGTCATGTGTAAAGAGCATTGTGAAAAAGATGCAAAAATCCTAGGAAGAGATGGAAAGTTTCACTTCTTTGCAGAAAAGATCTCAAAATTATGAAGGACAATGTATACAAAATTCAGAAGAATTCTTGTTCTGTGTTCAGAAAGAAGCATAGAAGGTGGATTCCCTGAAGAGAGTTCTTAGTATAAGAACTCTGTATAATATACAGAGAACTGAGATGATGAAATTTCAGAAGACAAGGCCATATTTAGGGAATACACTTCTGATGAGTGGTCAGAACAGGAAAAACAAAGAGCATGTCAGAGTGCATTGAGTTTAATGATATGATAGGCACCGATTTCTGAACTAACATTTTCATTTGCACATTGGCTCTGGCTGTGACTTTTTATGCATGTCTGAAAATGCTGACACAGATATTGAGGGATTAACCAGCCTGAGAGAGCAGGCTGGTTACAACCCCTGCTCATGAAGATCTCTCCTTGAAGCCATGGAGATAAGCAGAGATGTTCTGTGCTCATCTTGCACGTGGTTATTCCCGTACCCTGGTTTGTGACAGGAAACACAGATGTTTGAGCCTGAGACAAACGGATTTTCAATAATTCCTTACTTTAAGAAGTCAATTCTTTTTAAGTTAAATCTAGCCTTTGCTTATTGATCATCTCCAGGGTTGAGTGAATCATAACATGGTATTCTCATATCAGCAAGTCTGGGAACTGTTAGCAAATTCACCACCTCACACTACTTCACAAGAGCATTGGACAGCTCTCTATTCAACTGAAAGAAATTTTGGAGGAAGGGTCACATGAACTCAGGATTGTAAGTGAGGTGGTAAGTAATAAGACAAAGCATTGAAGTATTTGTTTTATAAATGTCCTTCAGAGGAAGTACACACACAACGTTCCATGAGCTGGACATAATTTGCCTATATACATTTTTAATAGTCTTCTCAAAACATCCGTCAAAAAAGTGAGATATGCTTGTAAATTATTTTTCCCCCTTCGGTTCTCTTCATGCTTTCAGAGTTCTATAGCATAGGCAGCTGTTCCTGGGGTAAGAGACTGAGAGTTTGGGTTTTGTTTGTTTGGTTTGTTTTTACTTCAAGCCTCAGTATCTTACATCGAGTGAGCACATATAAATATTTAAGCCATATTCAATAAAATAAAGTGAAATCACAGCATGGGATTTTGTTTCTTAACCTACTTGTTCTGTGCTGCATTTAGACCAGTAAGTTTTACAATAGAAGTCCTCATGTCCCTGTCACAGAAAGACTTTCTGTTCTTTGTTTTCACAGCACCTAGACGGTGACTGCAACTCCTGTACATCTTATTGAAACAAACCCACATTTTAGGTTTTGTGTTGTTGTATTTTTGTCCCACAGAAAAATACAGTAACTACATTGACTCTACAAGGGACTTCAAAGCAAGAAGAAGAATGAAAAGGTATATAAACTCCTTATTTTGATGAAAGTGTATACTTAAATGGTACAGATTAGCAATAATGACTGTAAAACAAAACACTGTCCTTTACCCTTTTACATATGGATTTTCTCTAATGTTTATTTTTACTAAATGACCTTGCTTGTATGTTAAAACATTGGGAAAGAACTTTTAACATAGATTGTCATAGATTCAGTTCTGTACTTAAAGTGGTGATTCAGGCACACAATATTTATTCGTCTGCACTGAAACCAAATATTTGCTCTGAAAGACAAGGCAGTATTCCAGAACATCTATTCCCCAACTGCGTTATTGCTTTTGTTTCAGAATTCTTTTTGCCATGCAAATTTTTTTCACAGCTGTTGTTCGTAAAATTGGCTTGGATGCTGCTTATTTCAGAGAAATGATATTTTACAACCATTCATAATTCTTTCATCTGCAGAATACAACAGATTTATGTGTGTTTAGATTGGGTGATTTTGTTAATAATGTATGGTCAATAAATCACAGAACGGTTTTGTAGAAATAGTTTTCAGTTTGCATAGCAATGGCTTGAAGAGCTCATGTCTCTCATTATTGTTCTCTTAATGATTTGTTTTTAAAGAATAAATGTAATTTTATATATTGAGTTTGATTTGGATCCTAATGTAGGATAATTTTGCTGTATTTTTGTCCTATTAGATTTTGAAAACCATAATAATTTTTGATCATCTGGTTATAATATGCTTTTACTACTTTTAAAAACTCTTTCAGCATATACAAATGTTATAACAAAACAATTTCATTGATAAATGTGACTGATTTTTTTTTTTTTTAAACTAAGCACGTTTTTTTTTTCCTTTTTCATGACACTTATTAAGCATAGGGTATTACTAATGCCTGTATTGTTCTGTAGAGACAACAAAAATAGCTCTGATAGGGAAAACAAATAAATAAATAAAAACAAGCTGCTACAGAACTCTGTTTTGTATGCTTTCTAGTACTCAGACTAGCCACAAAATAGATCTACCAAGAGCCCATGCACACAATACTGCAGAGCTCTGGGCATAATTAGGGTTCCTGTCATCAACAGAGAAAGCATTTTTAATGTTTGTATATAGGTAATTTTCATCTTTTCTACTTTTCAGCACCTTACCTAAGTGTCTGCACTGATCAATTCTGTGTCCTCCTTTTTCCATTAGTTTGTTCCCACAGTGCCTAATTCAGTATACCCAACCTAATTCAACCAAGCCAAGTTCCTATCATGCTGATTCAATATCAGTAGCTTTGGTTTATGATACCATCCAGATATGTTAGAATCGCACATTTATAGCAATTCTTTACAGGTAATAAATCGTAATATTACTTATAATTTGTTTCCTTTCATTCCTTTTAGATTCCCCAATATATTAAAGGTGATCAAAGAGATCAGAAGACCTGGAAATGTAAAAAAAGTAAATAATTTTGAGTTGGCATTTCTGAACCAAGCTATCATGTGAAAAACTTTGAATAAAAATTTGACATATTTTACATAATGTCAGCTAAGAGAGTGCCACTTAGAAAATATTTTGGTTTTTAATAAAATCAGAGATGTCAATATACAAATATACAAACACCCTCTAGTTTGAGCTGCTTCTTCCTGAAATTTTAACCCTTTTTAAAATTTATAACTTTATTGAACCATTAATTTAAAAAAAAAAACAAAACAAAACAAAACAAAAAAAACAGGGAATGTTAAAATATAAGTAATGTCTCTTATTTTATGATGTTGGCCCACAATGTAAGAGGTAAATGTTGGTGGTATGGCAGTAGAGGCTGAATGTTCCCACCAGTATTCTGTTACTTTTTATTGCCATGTGACAGATACAGAGGGCAGCAGAGGGACAGTCTGACACATCAGCGTGTGACATGGAAATACATACAGAGCAAAGGTGTGTCACCAAATTCCTTCATATGAAAAAAATGACACCCACTGACATTCATGGATGCTTGCTGAACATTTTGGAGACCAAACAGTGGATGTGAGCACAGTGAAGCAGTGGGTGGTGCTTTTCAGCAATTATAACTGCAGCAGTGGGTCACCTCTGCTGGTGCAGATTTTTACAAGAGCAGTATGCAGGCTCTTGTTTGTCACTGGTGAAAACACAAAGCTAATGTTGGTGTCTATGTTGAAAAAGAATATTTTGTAGCTAAGAATTTGTCCTTTCAAGTAGTGTTATTGTGTTCTTTGTATCTGTTGTAGTTTCCATGGAAATAAATAAGAAGCCTCACTTTCAGAGCAACCTACATATGCACATACTTATATATACATATGTGTATGTATGTATATGTATCTAAATACATATATATATATATAAACATTTTTATATATCAATTGAGAAAGAAGTATCAAAACACAGATGGTTAGATATTCTACATGTGGTGTGGTTTAAGCCAGCAGATGGCTCAGCACCAGTTGTTTGCTTACTCCACTCTTCCCATTGAGATGGGAGAGAGATTAACAAAAAAACAAAAAGTAGAATTCATGGGTTGAGAAAAAACTATTTACTAAGATAGCGAAAAGGAAAATAGTTATGACTATATATATATATATGTATATATAACAAGCAATGCACAAGGAATTGCCATTTACATCATGTTCAGTTCCCACAGTTTCTATACATCCTAACTAATTACTATCATGATTTACATAGATGGATATGGAAATAGCGTGTGTGTGTGTGTGCGTATGTGTGTGTACCAAAAAACAAGATAGGTGATTGTAGTTAGCAATTCTGTCCCAGCTGAAATTAAGACAACATATGTACATGACCCTTTGTAGCGGAAATGTGTAGGTGGTCAGAAGTATTTTGATTAGGATAGAGGCACAGCTACAGAAGAAAATTTGTTTTTTAGTGGTTCCCAAATGGAGAACTTCAACCTGTAGATCATTTACTTTTGTACTGTTTTCAATTTGAGTCTTCATAACGAGTGTTCATGTCCTGAGAAATGGTAAGATGTGATCTAAAATATTTGGCATCTGCTACAGTATAGCTTTACATAAACTATGCTACGCTGTGCTATGCTGTGCTGCCCTGTATTTAGTTATCCATTGGGAAAGATTCTTGTTGCCTTTCCAGATAAATATCAAAGAATCAAACGTCTCAAGCATTCAGAATTTTTCTTCAACACGGTAAATCTAGAGTGGTAAAAGGTGTTTTCAAGGTTTCTGGTGCTTGAATTAATAATGACTTTGCAAAGAAATTAATATAACCCTCTACCTGGGTCTGGTCTACACCTGGCATGCATCCCAGAACAGCCGCTCAGTCATTGGCAGCTATTTCAAAATAGAACAGCCAGGAAGCTGCATGTGTTTGATTTTAGGATACAAGAGTATAAGAAGTATAATGTATTAAAAATGGCTGAAGGCCATTATTAACAGTACTTCCAATCAAGCATAACTGTGATATTAGTAAGTCCTGGTGTGAACATACCTGAATGTGCCTACCTTTTGCATGGTCTTGATAACTTTTCAAAGAATCTATTGCTTAGGTTGTTAAGTATTTACTAGGTTGTTAAGTATTTACTATCTGCCTTACACTGGTTCGTGTGTGTTTATTTCATCCTGCATCACAATCCTTTATTTCATTTTATTCCATTTTCCACCCTTTACTTCCTTATTTAAGTAAACATCAGCTTTTTCTGTGTATCAAGATATGTTTTGTAGAGGCTTGAGGTGTTTTCTCTGCCAGTTCTCATGTTCTTTCAGTTAAAATAAGGACTATGGAAGGTTGTGACTCTGTCCTATTTATACCGTCTGATTAGTACTCTATTGGCTCCTGCATTATAGAAATTGAAGGGATATTAAACAGTTTTCCTTTTAACTGGATTTTAACCAATTCATAAAAATATATGGCTGGGCATCTGTGTTTGATGGAATCATAGAATCATAGAATGGCCTGGGTTGAAAAGGACCACAATGATCATCTATTTTCAACTCCCCTGCTATGTGTAGGGTCACCAACCACCAGACCAGGCTGCCCAGAGCTACATCCAGCCTGGCCTTGAATGCCTCCAGGGATGGGGCATCCACAACTTCCTTGGGCAACCTGTTCCAGTGTGTCACCACCCTCTGTGTGAAAAACTTCTTCCTAACATCTAACCTAAACCTCCCCTGTCTCAGTTTAAAACCATTCCCCCTTGTCCTATCACTAACCACCCTTGTAAACAGCCATTCCCTCTCCTAATGTTAACTCTAATTCAAAAATTACAGAATTCATTCACTAGGAAATAAAATATCAGTGGAAGAAATCACTGAGATAATATTACCTAGGCCACTGAAGTCTTCAGGTAAGACAGATGGATGGGTCTTTGCAGGAGGATTGGGTGCAAAGGCTGAACACTGACCTGTCTGCACACATGAAACTTACTGTAGTTCTGTCCAGCACACCTACCATTAGGATTTTCTTGTGTTCTAAAGACTACGGGTTTCGGACTCCACTGTGGTGATAGAATCCCAGATCCAAGTACAGAAATGTCATATTTATGTGCTAGTTCTTGAGACCTTGTCAAAAACAGTAAGCTGCTGAGAAGACCACTGAACATTTAGAGGAAGAGTGAGTTTGGATGTGATATGCCTCCTCAGGGGCATGCAGCTGGAGAATCCTTGGCTCCCTGTGTGTAGAGGGTCAGCTGTGCCAAACGTCAAGAGTGTGAAGGTGATGGTTTTCCAAATACCTTGCTTTGCTCAAGCTTCTCCCTATATGATGCCATTTTCAGACCTCATTATGTGATGAAGACTGTAAATATGGGAACTCACTGAGTAAGCTATCCCCCAGCTCCAAGTTAAGTATTATCTGTTTCCCACAGGAGCTGTCACCATAGATGGCCTCACTGAATGTGACCTTAAAATGAAATCTAATTCACTTTCTCAAACAATATATTAATTAATTTATTTATTTATTTATTTATTTATTTCCATCACTGAATGATGTAACATAAAGTCTTGCCCTCTAGGAAAGTTAGTATAGTTTTGATTGGAACTTAGTATATGACCAGTATTTAAAACAACAGCATGGCTTCTGCATACTCAGAGGTGACAAGTGATATTCAAATCATTGATCGTGATGTCTCAAAATATTTTCAGTCTATCATTGCATCTGTTAACTCTGATTTCAGTAGTCTGAGTCTAAAGAGAGTGAAGTTAGCTCATCCAAGGATTTTGTAAATTTTGTCAAAAGGAGGAATGTCTGTCAAGTTGTCAAGTGTAGGACTATGTTCACTAAGTGCATCATGAACCAGTCTATTTAAAGCCGAGAGAGATTCACCCATATGTGAGAAGGATTTTCCTCAGGAAAACTGTGACTGAATTCAATACTGTAAAAACTCTAAGTGTTCTTGTTTAGTGGCTAAAGAAAGGGGATGTCGTTTATGCTCTTACAGAATAGACTGCAAATGAAGTTACTAATATTTTTTCTCAAATAGTAGGTTGACATATGAGATCCACTCAATTCAAGCATTTCACCTCATTCCTTTTTACCAATATGTAGTGTTTGTTTTCACTGTCAGTACCCAGAATGTTTATTGGACTAGGTCCCCTCAACACCGATGAAACTTGCATAGGGCTATTTCTCAGTCATTGATACCTGGCCAGAATCTGTAAGTACTTGCCAAACATAGGATATGCATCCAATTAAGCATGAAAGTGATTTATTCAGCTTTTTTTTTTTTTTTTCACCTCTACTATTTTTTCTCTTTATTCATTAAAACTTCCAGTGCAGGTTTTAATGCACTGTATTTAAAAATATATAATTTATATATATATATATTTTTTTTTTTATATATATATTTTTTGTTTTATAGTCAAGAACAAGAATGGGTCAGAGACATTATTCTCAATGACTGAACAGATTTAACCAGCAAATTCCACAATTAATCCTTGATTATCTTTCAATTTGGATACACTTTGACTGGAAAACTCAGTTACTCTCAGAATTAATAGTGCAAAGAGAAGAGATTACTATATAACTACATCTATTCAAAAGATGTATATCTGGTTCAGACATTTCATCTTGTCATGAGACTGTAAAGGCTTGGATTATTTATCTCCAAAAAGAAAATATTTCTACAAACATCTGAAATGTATAGTGCCAGATAAAGAGTAACAAAAAAAGTTTCATTGAAAAAGAGAATGTTATTTTGCATCACTAAATGCAAAATTTCTCTATATAACCAAAGGCCAATACACTTATCAGCAAAATGAAGAAACAGAATTGTAACAGAGCATAGTTTACCACTGGGTTTCATCACCTCACGTGGCGATTTAATTAAATTGTGCTGCTTAAGTCCTTGCAGTAGACTTGAGCTAGGCATACTAAGAGCCTGCCTGTGCCAAGTATATTCACAAGGCCATGCACCCTAGAAAAATTATCATGCTTTAAGAAGCATTTTTTTGGTGGTTGTGTTACAGTTTAGTAACACTCCTGTCCAAGGATGTAGTGCCTCTGATGTTATGCATGGCAGTATAAAGCAGCGCTGCAAAATTAGTCAATGGAAAGGTACAGATCTGAGTGAGGCATTTGGGACTGTTGGTTCCCAATAAATCAGAACACCTAGAAGAGCATGAGAAGCAGATGGTAACAATATATGATCAATTTTGAAAGATATGAGCAGAGGTTCTATGTAAACATAGTGCCTCAAAAGTCTGAGAATTTGTTATAATTTGCTTAGCAGGATACTTCAGCAGATACTTTGGTAGCTCTGAGTAGACCTTGAAAAGTCCTTAAGGCAAGCTTCCTTCTGAGGTTACCGAAATGCTCTCTGTGAAGTCTGTTAATATTGTTCCCTGCCAGAAGAGCAGGACCAGCTTTTGTCTTAACTACAGGGAATTACTTACGTTGTCTGTACTGGGGAGCACTATGTTGTGTTAATTACCAAAGGCATCTTCCAAATGTACTCCCCCTCTGAACTCAAAAGGACTAAATTTATTTGTTTTTTCATTTCTCCTTAATTTTTCAGAAAAAGAATCTGCCATCCTTACTGCAAATTCTGACAATATACTTTTTCACAATTTAAATTTTGACATTATGAAAAACTATTATGTTAAATTGATAGGCTGGAGATATTTGCATTGGTAGTCTGTAAGGCAGGGAAGAAAAGACACATCATTAAACACATGACAACATTCAAGATCTTTTATTTTCTTGTTCCAGACAACAAACAGATGAGTGTAAGCATGGTGCGTGCCTGGCACCATATCCCTTGCCCTATGATTTTGTTGGCAGGCTAATTCCTGCAACTGACATCAATGGCAGGTCAGGTAGCTGACAAAAGAAGAGCACTGAATCTTGGCAATCCACCCCGCAGTAAGGACACAGACATTTCTAGCTTAATTAATGAAATAATGTTGCAAACCGCTTGTTTTCCCCAGGGAACTTTAGAGTAAGTGACTCATAAAATCATTGTTGGAGCTTGTGTCGTCATTCACAATTTGAAAAGTTGAGGACCATTACGCATTTGTACTCCATGCTCTTCTTCTGGGAACAGCAACTCAATTCCCCTAAGAACATTGTTAAGGTATTCTTATGGAAATACACAAAGAAAAGGAACTGCTATCTTATTTTTATGCAAAGGTCGCAAGGAACTCTTTCTGGATATTCATTTCTAAAGAAAGCAAAGTAAACAAACAAGCAGCTTTCATGTTCATCTATACTTTTTTTTCTTCTCACTGTTCTGCAGATCTCTGTTCTGCTGTTCTCTTTGTTCTGCACTATTTCTAGAGAGTATACAATCTTAGAGAACCAAAGGGCTATTGAAACTTTAGGTAACCTTGCTCAGACTAATTTCTGCCAAAATGATTTGGTTTTCTCCTTGCAGATAATAATAATAAAATAAAAAATTAAAAAAAAAAAAGCATAGATAAAAAATAACTGCAACTTGATTACTGGAACTATCTGTATCCTGTAGCAATCTCAGTACTTCTTTCAAAACATTTTGTCTTATAGACTACCTTTTCTGAGAATTTGTAGGCTGGTACTCCTTTTATTGGTTTTTCCTTTTCCTGGCGTCTCATGCAGTGGATTTCCTGCTTATATGACAGCTGTGGTCTTAGTTGATGTTTACTACATACAGATTCACACAGTGAAAGAATGGTAACTTTTGTGAATAAACTTATAAACTTATATCAGTCAAATTACGGAAAAAGTGTGCAAATTTTGATGTAAGCAAATAAATATGGTAACTCTTAGATAAGATTTCTTTTATATTTAAAGACGTCTAGCTGTGTTTAGTGAAGGAAAAACATAACAGTGCTACCTACACACATTGTTGTCTAGAGAACATAGCTAGCAGAAAATTAACAGATTATGGATAGCTGGCAAAAGTCATGAGGATTACACAGATAGATAGTGTAAAAAAGTTTACTTTTTTTTTTTTACAAACTCATTATATAGTGTCAGAAATATTTTAACTAAAATACTATTACAATAAACAAATGAATGTGACTCATGAGTTTGTATCCATGATACAATAAGACCTATTTCTCACATGTTGGAGTTGCTGAGGTCAGGGCACAACAACCAGTTCTCAGACTGTCTGCCATGCTCTGGCAGGCCACCAGCCACCTGCAGACTACAGAGTGAGTGATACTGCTCCACAGAAGGCTTGCTTCCATGTAAGTTTTTAATGCAAAGTAGCTTGCCTGAATAACATCATATTAGGAAACTCTGTTATGATCACCCTTCCTTACATGACTGGCTCAAAACAATGGGGATGGCTCATGGGAAGGGAAGTAAAAGTGTGAATGTCTCTGAGGATGTCTACAGGATGTATCTAGGTGGCATTGGCAAGTGAATGTGTGAAACACATGAAATGTAGGTCCTAATTTGATACATAATGCAATCAGATAAATTAAAACTAAGAACTTGAAATCTCAGTTCTGCTGACAAGGAATAGAAATTCTCTACTGAACCATGAGATAATTAAAGGAGAGAGATGAAAAAAAGGAGTAAAGGTGCCAAATATTCTATTGCTGGCCAATAAAGCCAGTGCTTTCACATAATCCACAGAACTATATGTCTTAAAAAGGAAGCATTGTGTATTACAACGCCAGTCTGTAGTGAGGGTCATATGTAGCCTGTATGACAGTGCACACATGCAATAGCCTTGTAGTTGAAAAGCTGCAAAAAATCAGTGTTCAAGCTGGTCATCAAGGTGTGGGTTGTAGATTCCTGGCTACAAAAATAGAAAGGCAGTTTCACTTGTAGCTGGATCTCAATACCTTTAATCTCTTTAATCCTTATAGTAAAATGCTGTTCTTATTCAAGTTATGGACTGCCGCCGCTTTTCAAGAGAGGTTTATCTGTCCTTGGTGTATTATTGTACGCTGTATTTTATACGCAAAGCTAAGAGAACTGCAGTTACTCATCTAACAGATATGAAAATTGTATTAACATTCCTCCCTACATCTGTCAAACTCTGCCCTCTGTTTTTTTCACTAGAAAAGCCAATGCTTTACTAACAAAGTCATCCTGAGGCTACAGGTCAATGACTTAACTGTCTCCAAATCACTCCCCCAGTGATCTGCTTGACTAGCTTGCCTGTTCACGTGAGAGAGTTTATAACTGCAGGTTAAATTTTAATGAAACACCTCTAACTTGATGTTCGACCTCATATTGATGATATGCAGCTTCTGTGGGAATGAAGTATGTAAAGTGTCTTCTGAGCTTTGTCTTTGTTCTTGATAGCAACCGCCAGCAAATAGATATATTTTTAAATGACAATTGAATATTGGGAATGCCACTATCACTAAGCACTGACAGCTTCCAGAGAACTCACACG
Source organism: Alectoris magna (assembly GCA_030625065.1). Classification (NCBI taxonomy): domain Eukaryota; kingdom Metazoa; phylum Chordata; class Aves; order Galliformes; family Phasianidae; genus Alectoris; species Alectoris magna. Next base: position 93,321,122 of record CM060560.1, read on the forward strand.
AGAAGACAGTTCTCTGTGCGGATAGATGTAATTAAAATTATTTACAGCTCACCATCTGCCTCTGTGTCCTCTTAGCATGTGTGGAGAGAAGGATGGTGTTCTGGCAAACACAGAAATTCAATAAAAACCTTTCTTTAACTGATGAGTACATGCAGAGGCCACTTGGTTTGTATTTAGAAGATCAAACTGGGGGAGGAGTATGTTTTGCCTCTTTTTTGCTAGTCTGAAGAAAACAACTGTGCCAAATGTACTCCTAGAGCTTGAATTGATGGGGGCCTGAGCTACGTGTTTAAAAAAATTATATGCAGCCAAAATACATCCCAGCAGTGAAAACCAGTACAGTGTTTGCTATTTGTAATTCCATTACAGGGATGTAAAGAAGAAACTTTGAAAACATCGTTAACAACTGGAAGAAAACACTCTGTCTATGTATACCCAAGAGAGTTCATCATTATGGTGTCTGACTGCATTTAAAATACAGGAGGAGGAAGTAATCATTATTAAAGGACTGGAAGAAAAAAGAAAGTACTTCACAGCTAATAATTGTAAGAAGTACTTTTAGCAATGCTTTTAACTGTGAATGGCCAGCTAGGACAACTAGGTTTCTGCGGGGTATATACTTTTGACATTATTTGGCAAATACGTTGTCTTGAAATTATTTTGCAGGTTTGAGAGGTTCATTGTGATCATCAGAAATGTGAGGTTATAGATGAGGTTGGGCATGAGTCTTTTGTTGCTCCTTCAATTTCTTAATTAGATGAGAGTAATTTTAATATTCAAATTCAAGTATGAACAAGTTCAAGAATAAGATACGAAAATGTAGAATGATAGAATCATTTGGGTTGTAAGGGACATTTAAAGGTCTTCTAGTCCAACTCCCCTGCAAGGAACAGGAACATGTACAGCTAGATCATGTTACCCAGAGCCCCACCAAGCCAGACGACTAATGTCTCCAGGGATGGAACATCTATCACACCTCTGGGCAACATGTTCCAGTGCCTCACCATCCTTAACATTAAGCTAACCCATTAGAAAGCATTTTGTGTGATGTATATGCAGCCTTTTCATTATTATCCTTGCTACTACACATCTATTTATTTCTGTATCACTGAAGGAAGTCTTGAAGAGGATTAGGAATAGTGATCATTTAGCAGAAACAGCCACACTGACCAGCAAGTTTGAGTCTCCATATGGGAGTGATGATAACATCTAAAGTCTGAAATAAAAACTGCAGCTGATGGCTAAGTCTTATAATTCTTTATTGAATTCTGCAGCCCATACTTCAGACCTGGCATAGCTTCCATAATCAAATCTATGTAAGAAATCTATGCTAGAGTAAAACTGCAAAAATGAAAGCTATTCATGGAGACATATTTCCAATCTTCATGATAGTTTGTAGTGGAGCCACTTCAAAAACAGCAAGTGCAGGAAAATCACTCCCAATAAATGCATAAAAAGTCTTAGTTTATTTCAATACTAGTAAATCTAATACACTGAGAATTATGGAGGTGAGAGTTCTTGATCTGTCAGTTAAGTAAAAAAGAGGAAATAAGTCATTATAAACAGATTTCTGGAGTTGCCAAGTACAATTACAGCATATTTGAGATGTGCAAATCACATATTTGGATTCTCAAATAGACAGCCTTTATGGGAAATTTCTCACAAGTGGAGGACTGTAGCTGATGATAGAATATGAAATTACAACAGATAGACTGCAGTAGCCAACACCCAATGTCTACATACTCTATGTCACGGTACCGTATCTTGTACTATTAAAAGAGGCTGGAAAACTTGATCCAAGGATCAATCGTACGTAGCCAGCTCCTTTCCAATACAGTTACGTGATTTTTGACATGTGTTTGCACTATTGTTTCATAAGGCCATGTAACCCCCAAAATCTTTCAAAGCAAGGAGTTCCCACTTTCACTTCATGCATGCATAGACTTAGAACCCTCACTACTGAGGTGTTTTTGAGATCAGATGAATAGAGAGAAGTATGAGCCTGGAATTTTTTCCCTGCTGAATAGAGGAGATGAGAGGAAATTCAGAAATCCTGGACAAAGATAAGAAACCCCATGGCCAAAATTATTATCTGTGAATGAACTGTTTTACATATTGTTCTCAGTTGTATGTGACATTTCTGTTAGAATTTAAAATGATATTCCTTAAGATTTTTAGAAATGTCCTTTGTCACTTGAAACCTGAAGAGGAGAAGGAATAAGATAACATGTTATATAATTTTTTCTTTCTGATTACTCTGGTCAGAGCACTTTTTCTATTGCTGTTATGTTTGGGTTTTTTGTTTGTTTGTTTATTTGTTTGTTTGTTTTTGCTTGTAGCTTTTCATTTTAAAAAATCATTTTCAAAGTATTTCATACATAAAATTTTATTTTTATAATATTCTAGGAGCTAGAAGTTTATTAATCACATTTTTAATGACAGATTTGAAACAAAAAGAAAAATCACTTACTTAGTTTTTTTTTTTCCTCTCAACAATTTCCTACTGTACCACACATTTTCTCTTTATCCCTTGACTACTCTTTTATCCAGGCTTCACTTCTCCAGTTATTGAGTTGAACTTGCCAGATAATACTGGTTGTCAGAAGATAAATATGTGATGAGAATCTGCCCGTTCTGATGCATTGGAGCTCTGAGAGTTACAGCTTCCCAGTTTTTACCACATCAACTTTTCCATGAAGATCTTCCCTTTCATCACTGCCAGACCTTCTACAAACCACAAATTAGTTAGCAGTGTTACCTGAAGCCTCAGAATTTTGTTTACCCTTCTAGACCAGAAATGAAACTTGCAGGACTGTAGCAGGATATTGAAACATTTACCAAGATGTATTACAGAAAACATACATGATTAGAAATTTTGAATTATGTTCTGATTCAAGCAAAAGTTAGTCCAGATTCTAAAATTGAGATGTTTCTTTCCTATATATCCTTACTTTTTCCCATATTCTCGTATTACAAAAAAATCTCAGCGTAACCAATCACAGTCCTAACTCAAGTCACCACTCTTACATATGTTCCTTTCTTCTTCTTCCTTTTATTCTTTGGTAGATAACTCTTTTGTGCTCTCCTCCCACATTTGTTCTCAGTTTTGTCTTTCTTGGCTCTCAGTTTTTCCCAAAACACCGATTACCTCTTGCCCGTATACAACTATTGTTCTGTCACCATTACAAACTCTGCTTTCTGTTTTCTCTCTTTCTAGTTAGCCTGTTTCTTTTCCTCCCTAATACCGTTTCTTGCTTCTGGACTTTCTACATCATATTCTTTTTCCCATCAATAGGTCCAGGCCTCCTAAAAATTCTTTGTAAAATTCTTTTTGTTCCATCCTGTTGAAACGAGTGATAGATAAACCAGAAAAACAATGGAGCTACCTGGAACTCTGTTGTGGTTCAGTGCCCAGGTTCAACATAGATCAACAGTGCAAAATGCCAAGAGAAGCCCAATGTAGCCATTTAAAAAAGTTTTCCTGAGCATGAGCTAACTTTTTTAAAAGTTTAAATATTTAGAAGTTTAGAAATAAATTTGCCCTGATGTAGACATTGTTGGGGGTAGGAATATATATGTTTGACAAAGTGCTTATCTTCCTTCTTTTTTTCACTGCTCTATTCCAAGTCACTGAAGAGTTTGTGTTTTCAGAAAAGGGATTGGATTAACAGGGGAGAAACTCAGTTTCTAAGAAAAGTTGGAATTATTTTGTTTTCCTTTGCCAAAGCTTTCAAAAATCTCTTATGGAAACTTACTCCCAAATATTTTGGTAAAAACTATAAGACATGACAGTGGAATCTTCTATTGGAAAGTATTAGCTAACCTTAAAAAAAAAACAATGTCACTCTTTCCAGCTATACCTAGTCAGAGAAAGGTTATAATTGTGGAGTTTCTTGTCACAGCTTGTCGTTAACAGAGTGCTACAGTGGAATTATTACTCTGTAATTTATAGTAAACTCCTGATGTATGATTAGGAGCAGTGGACTGTCTTTCTTTGAAACTATCATCTCCCTCCATACATGCGTAAAATGCAAGTTAGTTATGAAATGTAAGATGTAACATCTGTGTACCAGATTTTATGCTACTGAGTTATACTATGTTCAAGCATTAAATATACCACATGAAATTGGTGTTATGTAATCTCATAAAAAGGCAAGAAATAACACATATCACCCATGTTTAAGTGGTGGCAAGTATCAGTTAAATGTCCTTGTAATGCATGTTCAGATCATTGCACTAGCTGCAAGGACTTGGCCTGTGTTGCATCACTTACTTACTGACAATAAATTAAGTCAGCTGGAAGGTGATACTTTTACAGGTTTATTAGCTCATCCTTCAGGGACCTATTTTAGTCTGGTTTTAAATGAAATTAATGCTCATCAGGCTAGTGAAACAAGTAAGCTTTACATATTGCCTAATTTTGTATTTCCTTCATTCTTTGAATCCTCTGAAATACATCTCAGATATAAAGTAAGATTTTTAGGAATGGATGCCAAGTGCAACTATGAAAGAACACAATAGAATGCTTGTAATATAGTGACTGAAAAGGAAAAGGTTTTTATTATTTCCATTAAAAACGTCTGCAAAATAGAGAGGTTAGGATCAAGAATTGACAAAGCCAAGATTGTTGGAAGTCATCATAACAGCAGTGGAATTTTTCAAGTTTCTTAGAATCACAAAGTGACAGAATTGTAGAGCATGGAAGGGAGCTCTGGAGATCACTGAGTCCAATGCTCTGCTAAAGGAGTTCCTCTCCAGAGAAAGAGATTCCAGCACTGCTCTGGGCAGACCATTCCAGAGCTCTGTCACTCTGACAGTAAAGAAGTTCTTCCTTCTGTTACTATGAAACTTCATGTGCTTCAATTTCTGCCTGTTGCTCTCTCCTGAGAAGAGTCTGCCCCCATCACTTGACTCCCTCACTTCATTATTTACAAACAGTTTTGAGATCCCCTCTCAGCTCCTCTTCTCCTGGCCACTCAACTGAGAGGGTTTGGCAGTCCCCTAAGGGGAGAACTGACAGTGACCAGGGCCCACACCAGCCATGCAAGAGGCCACCCCTCAGCAGCACTGGCAAGGTTTACACGGGGTTTAATAAAATAATAATGATAATATTACACAGAATCATAGAAGTTATATGGGTTGGAAAGGATCTCTGAAGAACATCTAGTCCAACCTCACTGCTAAAACACATTCCCTAGAGAGTCCGGGTGGGTTTTGAATACCAGCAGAGAAAGAAACTCCACAATCTCTCTAGGCAGCTTGTTCTGGTGTTTTGTAACTGTCAAAGTAAAGAAGTATTTTCTTGTATTCCTATGGAACTTCTTGTCTTCCAGTTTGCGCCCATTGCTCCTTGTTTTGTTGCTGGACATCATAAAAAGAGCCTAGCCCTATTGACTTGACTGCCACCCTTTGCATACCTATAAACATTGATAAGATTCCCTTTCAGCCTTTTTACATAAATAAGCTCCTTTAATTGTTGGTGGAATCGATCATGGGGACATCTCTGTAGGAAATTATAGCTGTCTTTTTTAAATGTTGTCAAAGACTGGGAGGGGAGGGGAGGGGAGGGGAGGGGAGGGGAGGGGAGGGGAGGGGAGGGGAGGGGAGGGGAGGGGAGGGGAGGGGAGGGGAGAGGAAATATATTTATTTTTAATTGTCTGTGTGAGATATGGAAGAAGCCAAAAAAATAGGCCACACACATGAACAGTGTAAATGTGATTACTTAAGTAATATCTTTGCAGAGAGGCTAGAAAGGTAGACTCATAGCACTTTTAAATATCCTGGTAGTAGCACAAGTGTTTTCTGTATCTGAAGTAGCTAGCTATGGCTGAGTCAGAAATGTTGACAAGAAATCAATGGGCAGCAGCACATCCCATCAAAGAACACTTGGATGAATTTGTGCATATTAACCATAGTGGGAAACTCTTCTTACACAAAGGTGAGTTATTTTAAACTATTACTTCACCTTTGATCTAACTTCTACCTCAGGACTACAGAGATACCTCCACGACACAAATTTTCAGGAACCTTTGAAAGGCACTCTATACATTTAAATCCTTTACTATACCAACACTACTCTCAAATTATAAAAGATTAATGATTGTTTGCATAGCTGTTGGGTAGAAAATGCAGGCATGAGATCCTTATTTTGTTCAGAATATTCCTAGTAGCTCATTAAAATAAAGAGTTCACAAGAAACAGGTAGGACAAGCCTGTGTCTCAGAAATATGGATAAAAAGACAAAACTTCTGTTGGGAATATCTCCTGGAAAACTGTAATAACATTATGTATTTTAAGTAGTAAAGGGAATTCCCTCCAAATGGAAAAGCATACAGGTGTTTAAAGTCTCCAGCTGAAGGACAGAAAGGGTAAATTGTTTAAACAGGCTGATCTTAGAGCCACTGCAAAGCAAATATAATACTATATAGTAGAAGGTTACCAAGACACACCTATGTTCATGTTTAATACCTCTTCTTTAGGCAAGTTTCAAATCTTAAGAGAACCATTATGAATAAAACTGAGTTACCAACATTCTGCTATTTGGTGGATCTGGGTTGAGATACTTAAGACATCGAGATATATTGAGATATATGTGTAGAATTAGAGAATCACTCAGGTTGGAAGGGACCTCAGGAGGTCCGTAGTTCAAACTCTTGACCAAAGCAGAGTCAACATTGAGTTTAGGCCAGGTATCTCATGGCATTGTCAATAAAGTCTTGAAAACCCTCCCCGAATTGAATCTGCACAACTTCTCAGCAAAGGAAAAATCCTTCTGCTGAGAGTATTTTTGTCCTTATAACCAGTCAGAATTTCCAGTTTCAGTTTATGGCCAGCATCTGCCATTATCCCACCACACATCACTGGGAAAAGCTCCATCTCCCTAAGTCTCTATAACTGCTGACAGGATGGCCAGTAGGTTACATTGCAGCTCTCCTACAAGCTGACAAGCTCAACTGCTTCTCTTGCGCAAGCATTCCAGCCCTCACTATCTCAATGCCCTTGGTTGAACTTGCTTCAGTTTATTGTTGTTTACTTATATTGGAGAGGGTGGGAGGGAAGAGAAAATCTGAATGCAGAATTCCCAGGTAGAGGACTATTCTATAACCCCTCGAGCTCCAGCAATCCAGACATTTTTTCACTGTTACATTTCAACCTTAGAAAATGCTACTGGGCTCATCTTAGTGAAATATAATCTATTCAAAGTTAGAAAGAATTTGTAGAATTCTTGTACTCTGGAAAGGATACAAACTGCGCAGTGCTAATAAGTTATGTTTTTAATGTTACGAGTAAAAATGAGCAAATGTATGATTTCAAATATTTAGTATCAAGAGAGGAAATGTTTTTTTTTGCCATGTTACCATTCCCATAGTGCTAATATTCCATTATAATTTATCTACAGTTTTACAGGAACAATTCTAATGAAATCAAAGATCTGGCAGTTCAGCAAGAAAAAGAGCAGTGTGCAATTGATAATAAATGAGTTGTGCCTTCATGCCTTATATGAGAGAAAATCTTACTGATATGTGTAAGTTCTAGAAACAAATCTAGAAAATACAGGAAATTCAGATGTGTCATAAGGCGCACCTAGTTTTGCACAAGGTGAAATGTGTCTTATCAACTAGTGGCTATGAGTAACTAGATATACCTGTGTTTAGTGATTTCATGCATAACATTATACTTGCTGAAACCAAATGGCTTATCATGTGAAAAGAAAACCCAGCATTCAGTACTGTGGAGGATTTACTCCAAGTCTTGCATGTGTCAATGGAATTAGACTAATCCTTATGCTTATCTCCAGAAGCTGAGCTATTTCATGGAGATATTAGTTTTCATTTTGAGGAAACAAATGGAAAAAATATACGTACTTTTGATCTGTGTAGTGACACAAAAATATCTAAAATATCTAGATGGTACTTTATCATCTCAGAAATACAAATAAAAAAGGGATCACAACAATATACATTATTTTAAGTTCTAATTTAAAAATAATAATAATTTTAAAAAATTGAAAATAAAGATTATTTTTAAGCCAGGATTTTATTTTGAAGCTTCATGAGATTTTAAATGCTTATGGTTGTCAATTTTATACTGAAGGTGGAAAAATTAAAATGCATGTATAAATACAAATTTGAATATGAGTTCATTACTGTGAAAACCTAAAAATGGTTAAGTTCTGATACACCTGAACTTTGTTCTATACATGAAACCTTTTTTGGAGGGATATTACAATGTTTGGGGGTTTTTTGTTATTATTAAATTCATATTTTCTTATGTTTTCCAGTTAGAGCCAGGTTTGAGGCAGAGCTGCCAACATCCATAAAAGTTTGGGTTCTTATGTTATTTTTTGCTTCTTTTGTCCTATTTTGCCACTTTAGATCAGCTGTAATGGATTTATATACCTGTTCTTTAACATTTCTGTGGTTTTACTCCCAATTTGCAGTTCTTCTGCAGATGCATTTCAGATCACTTGTCCTTTCTTGAGATTTGTCCATTTCTGATTGCTTACTTGCAATTTGTAATGTGTCTCTCACATGACTTACAGCATGAACATACAATATTCATTCAATTACGACAACATAGGGAAAACATCATTTTTTACTTTAGTTTCATGACTTCTCTGTCCTGTGTCCCTTTGATGACACTCACTTCTCAGCAGCTCAGAACTGGTGAAACACTGTAGGCAGAAGTATTCTTTTTTAAAATCCAGCTGTTTATTTTGGCACATTTCAGAAACAGGAATCTGGTACTTAGGACAGGAAAGACAAACCACATCACAGACCTCAGCAGAAGGACTGCCAGCTGCTCTGTGGAGCAGGCTTGCTAACTAGTCCCTGCGCTTGCCTCTACTTGTGCACGCAATACACCTGTAAGCTCTCTGAAAGGTAAAGTTAAGGAAAAGAATTAAGAATAGGAAAAAAAAAAAAAAAAAAAAAAAGGAGAAGTATATTCTTAATGATATCCTGAATGTTTTGTAACGGCTGGGGAAATATACATTATAAAAATTCTATAACTTGAGTGATTTGTACTCACAGTCAGGAGATATTTTACTGGAAAAAAAAAAATCAGAGTGTTAAAGTCTCAAGTATTTTCACACAATCACACAATCACAGAACTGCAGGGGTTGGAAGGGTCTCAAGAGATCATCAAGCCCAACACTCCTGCTAAAGCAGGGACCCTATAATAGATTGCACAGGTAGGCATCCAGATGGGTCTTGAATATCTCCATAGAAGGACACTCCACAACCTCTCTGGGCAGCCTGATCCAGTGCTCTATCACCCTTACCATAAATTCTTCTGCATGTTTGTACAGAGCTTCCTATGCAACAGTTTGATGCTGTTACTCCTTGTTGTATTGCTATGCACCACTAAGAAGTGCCAGGCTTCATCCACTTGTCTCCCACCTCCCTTTAGATATTTATAAACATTTATCAGATCCCCCCTCAGTCCTCTTTTCCCCAGGCTGGGCAGATCCAAGTTGTTCAGCCTTTCGTCATACAGGAGATGGTCCAGACCCTTTATCATCTTTTTTGGCCCTCCACTGGACACCAAGGAGATCCCTCTGTTTTTTTAACTGGGAAGCCCAGAAGTTTACCCGGTATTCTGAATGTGGTCTCACCAGGGCAGAGTAGAGGGAGAGGATCACCTCCCTTGACCTGCTGCCCACAATGTTCCTAATGCACCCCAGGATACTGCTGACTTTCTTGGCCTCATGGACATGCTGCTGGCTCATGGCCAATCTGTTGTCCTACCAGAACACTCAGATCCTTCTCCCCAGAAGTCCTTTCCAGCAGATCATCCCCTAACGGGTATTTGTTTTCTTAAATCTCACTCCAGATTTCTCATATAAAATAGGGAAATTCTTTTAATTTTTTCTTGATAGCACGTTTTAGAATTTCAGGACAGAATTAAAGGGAAGAATTATAGAAACACAGAATCATAGAATCATAGAATGGCCTGTGTTGAAAAGAGCCACAATGATCACCTAGTTTCAAATCCCCTGCTATGTGCAGGGTTGCCAGCCACCAGACCAGGCTGCCCAGAGCCACATCCAGCCTGGCCTTGAATGCCTCCAGGGATGGGGCATCCACAACTTCCTTAGGCAACCTGTTCCAGTGCAGCACCACCCACTGTGTGAAAAACTTCTTCCTAATATCTAACCTAAACCTCTCCTGTCTCAGTTTAAAACCATTCCCCCTTGTCCTATCACTATCCACCATCATAAACAGCAGCTCCCCCTCCTGTTTATGTGCTCCTTTCAAATATTGGAAAGCCACAATGAGGTCTCTCCATAGCCTTTTCTTCTCCAAGCTACAAGCCCAATTCCCTCAACCTTTCTTCATAGGAGAGATGCTCCAGCCCTTTGATCATCTTAGCGGCCCTCCTCTGGACCCATTCCAAGAGCTCCCTGTCCTTGTGCTGGTGGCCCCAAGCCTGGACACGGAACTTAGATGGGTCCTCACAAGAGCTAAGTAGAGGGGGACAATCTCCTCCCTTTCCCGGTTGGCCACTTAGTTGGCCACTGTTGGCCTCTTTTAATGCAGAAGGCAGTGGAAGTTTTAATAAGATCTCTTAATAGTAATCAAGATCTTCTAAATTATTACTGTCGTAAATTTGATTTAAGAGCCTTTTTTTCTGCAAAAGTATGAGTGACTAGAACTCTTTACAGCATTTGATATGTATCAGATTATTTATTAATTTACCATAAGACCAATGACACGATGAGTTAAGCACTAGTAATATATACATAGAAGACTGTTCATTTTAAAAGTTGGTTTAAGGTTAATTTTAAAATTATTTCTTTCACACTGCAATAGTAGTACCGTACTTACAGTTAAATGGCAATCTCTCATACACAGAAATCTTTGGGCTCAGTGTCTTTGCCTCAGCATTCCATATTCCTCAATTTAACTCTTACTACGTTATATGTTTGCCAGGACAGACAAGGAAATCATTTGATCATGGAAGTTTTTTACTCCTTTTGTAAGCAGTGGTTGGGGTACAATCTGGAAACTTTATTTTTTTCTCTTCAACATTTGATACTTTCTTCCCTTAAAGATCTTTTTTCTCTTGCAGATCTGGTTGACCAACATCAACTATCTGGGGTTTGACAACTTCACTCTGGGTTGCTTCTCTTCAACAATAATCTTCTGAAAGAGATAAAGATGAATCATTTCCACTGTATGATCACCAAAATTTGCCACATAGAGTATGCAACAGGATGTTTCATGTACTTGAGCTCATAGTATTTAGAAAGAAGCTCTAAACTTGAATAGTTAAATGCAGTCATGGAGTTCAGACACAGATAACCAAAACAAGTTAGGAACACATTCTGGCAAGTGAGAGATTTCATCTGGGAACTGTACTAAACATTGGTTTTGCTGGATTCTATTCATTTTAAATAATGAAACTGCCTCATAGTTTATTTAGCTATTTCTGTTATCCTTGTACAACATGTGTTCATACTAATGTTGAGGCAGACATATTGCATTTCATTTTAAAAGCCAGCTATTTTTTTAAGTGTTGTTTTAACAAGCATGGCATAATCACACACACTATTCACTGCCCTGATGCTTTCCTTTTCAATAAAGAAAACTGGTTGTCCTACAGATTATCACAGCTGTTTTTATAGCTCAAAAGCAACAGTCTTTTAAGGACTTAGAACCCAGAGGAATCCTGACATTTTAGCCTTGCCAATGTTATAATTCAGCTTGCTTTCACAAATGCACATACTTTCACAAATGCAACAGAAACAAACACCCAACCTGGTATGGACAATAGCTCACATCTGAAACATCCGTAAATCTCTGGAAAGAATTAATACAACTGAAAATAATGCTTTCTGATTCTGTCTTTGTAAAACTTACGAGGATATCTAAAGAAGCTAAAGGCTTTTTATCAGTTTGATAGTTTTGAAGTCAAGTTTTTTATTTACCTCAACATTCTTCTTCTTGTGTGGTTCCACCTTGCTGACTGGAGAGCTTAGATTGTTATCTGAACTAATTTGGGAAACAACTGACAAAGGAATCTTTAACAACCTTACAAAGTACTGCTTGTATGACACGAATACACATGAATGAACAGAGAATATCAGCAGAGGTGGGGCTTTAGAAACTATTAAACTTTTATTCTAACAACTTACTTATAGTAAGCTGCAAAACTGCAAATAATGACTTGAGGGACCAGGCATGGAAATGTTGCAATTTTCTTATTCCTAGCGTGTGAAAAGGAGAATATATATATATATATATATATATATATTTAAATGTGATCGTCTATCAGCAGGATCATTTAAATCTTTGGATACTCTGACATTTTGACTCTAAGAGAAGTTCCTTTGGGTACAGAATCCATAAAGCACCGAGCATTCAAACTGCTTAAGATACAGAGATCTTCCAGGAAAACCATGTCTAGTCAATAAAATAATCACCATTCACTGTTTAATCACCTCAGAGCATTCTAGATTCTTGGGAAATTACTAAAGACGTCTCTTCTTTTGGAGTACATATTCTTGCTGCTACAGTAATGTAGTGTCAAATGCTCTGTTGGATAAAAGATATTGAAACATGTACAGACTGATGAAGGAAAAAAAGGAAGCTTAGACACTTTTATTTAAACCAGGTTCAAGTTCTATTCTGAAGTTACATGAATGTGATGCTTTTAGACAGTGGCAATTATTTCCTCAAGAGTATTCTAGTACCAAACGTGACAATTTAAAATACAACTATATACAATGCTGTATTGTAATTATGATCTGATCTTTATTTACAGGTTAAATTAGTGTTTGTTTTTCTTTGCCTACCTTTTCTCATAATTGCCAGTGATGCTGAAGGTTTGGCATCATTGTGCTATAATTGCTTATAGAACTAGTCTGAAAATGCAAGCATATGAGGATGCTGTTTCCCAAATCTGCCAATACTAATGACTCACCTTTTTTTACTTCTTTTTGGAGTATTTTCTTTTTAATTAAATGTGAAAATACCTTATCAAGGCATTCTATCTTGCTCACTCTTCAAAGAACATTGCTCATTCTTGCTCATTGCTCATTCTTCAAAGAACAATGCTAATGGGTTATTGGTAGTTCTGCTTGGTAGTCATCCTAGATGGTGAGGCATTAAGTATCTTATATTGTACCCATATATATCCTAAATATATTAAATACAAGATATACAAAATAGAAAGTATACCTGTTTCCTGAACTGTAAAGTAATAAGAAAAGTGGTTTGTTCTCAAAGTTATCTACTGCACAGATGGCAGACTTATGATTGTTCAGTTGGCACTCACATCATGGGAGACAGAGATTTAAATGTCTAGATTATGAGAATAACAAATATGAATAAAAATAAGAATAAAAGAATAAGAATAAAAAATATAAACTCATATGTATCTGAGCATGTACCTACTTTCCTGCCTGGTTTGTTGTTAAAATTTTAACTGCTATGTTATTTGGAAAGAAAAGTTGGCAATCCAGAAACTATTCTTATTTCAGGTAGTACTATATGCTGGAACTAAAGGTATTCCCAACCTTGAAGACTGATGCAGTTAAAAAAAAAAAAATTGAATCATAGAACCTTTACAATTAGGAGGGCTATACAAAGGTCGTCTAGTCCAACTCCCCTGCAGTGAACAGGAACATGTGTAGCTAAACCAGATTGCCCAGGGCCTGATCTGGCCTCACCTTGAAAGTCCCCAGATATGGGACATCAACCAAATGACTGTGCAACCTGTTCCAGTGCCTCATCACCCTCACTGAAAATACTATTTCCTTTTATTCAACTTATATCACCTCTCTTTAAGCTTGAAGCCGTTTCCCCTTCTATCACCACAGACCCTGCTAAAGATTCTGTCATCTTCCTTCTTGTAGTTCTCTGTTAGATATTGAAAGGCTACTCTCAAGTCACCTCAGAGCCTTCTCTTCTCCAGGCTGAACAGCTCCATCTCTCTGGAAAAAAAAAAGAAAATTCTAAAAATCTTAAAAATAGAATTCTTTAAAAAATGAATGACAGCAACTTGCATTTGCTTTTGATGTCAACAATTATACCTAATAATATACAGCCTATTGGATGACATTAACTCAGATATGCTGGCCAGTCTCCCTTAACTGTACAATCTGAATGTGTTCAGCTGTTGCTTATCATCTTGTTTTACAATCTTAAGGAATTTTGGATATACTTTTCAACTGTATTTTATCAGCACCTATCACAATGAGGCCCACATCCATAACTAGGATTCCTGGACACCTTGATAATTCAAGTGGCAGTAACAATAATAAATTGCACATTTTCAAGATTGGTGAAAAACTTTGACATAAGGAAAGCATATGTGTTTCAGACCACAGCAAAATGTTTAATACGTAGTCATTATAAATCCCAGAAGTGATCAATTTATAATGAGAAATGTTTGTACATGAGCAGCACTGCCATGCCACTGAAATATAAGACAATGATTCAGTATGTGCACAGACCTCCAGTGGACAAATGCATACAGATTCATTCCATGCCACACTGACATTTTTTTACTGAAATACCCTTAATTGCTAACAGAAATGCCATCATCTACTGTAGCTTGATTTTCTTCAACTAGGTTTCTCATGTAAGTAACACAATTGCAGCAGCAGAATTCATCCAAGTTCTCGCCTTGTCAATATTTGATCTTTAAAATTTATTCTACGTTCCTAGCCTAAGAGCTTTCTTCTGCTGAAAACAAAGTAATCAGATTTCATGAGAGCTGGGTTATTGCTCACTTGTATGTAGCTCTTGGAGGGAGCTCATAACGGAAATAGAAGTCTGTAACTTTCTCCAAATTCCCTTCAGGGCCCCTAGTTCTTTGATTTAATCTTGGAACAGTCAAGACTCTTAGCCATTCTTCAGACACAAATAGGTTATGGCATCAAATGCACTTCAGGGAAGTACACTGTGACTTTATATTGATCTCTAGTACATCTAGATATATTTTCTCCCACAGTTCATAAGGGTCTTCCCACGCCGTTGGTACTGACAAGTAAGTTAGTTTAACAGAAGTGTTAGCCATCCATTTTAGAAACTGGAACAATAATCTAAATGAAATGTTACACAGTAAGGCATTTTCCTCTGAACCTCCATATATTTGACTTTTACATTTAAGTGTCCAAAATGGAAAGAAACCTGCTTATAACTTGGTCAGCTTGCTAACTTTTTGTTATTAATTAGACAGAATGTGTTTCCTAGATAACATACAAGCTCTATTTTCCTGCCAAATAAAAACCCGTACCTTACGTATTCCTGAAAGCCAAATGCTGGCTTTTTTTTCACTATGAAAAGGGAAGTTAGATTAAACTCAAGCCACATTTTTTCAGAAATGTCAGATTAATTCATGGTTTCCTTCCTCTTTCAAAAATAGATCTTCATCTTCATCTTATGTAATTTTCATATGTCCTTAAAAATTGTTCCCTGAAGGTTACCCAGGGGGTGATAACTTCTAACAGTCTGTGGGATTGTTCAGTTATAGGGAAAGACTACTTTTTGTTTCTGCTCTAGGCTGTATGGCTAGGAACCTTAGACGAGACTCTCTTGCAAGAGAATACTCCTGATGTACTCTTGAGACGTGTGACTGTGTGTATGAATGTATGTATGCATTTACATGTGTTTTGCGGTAGATGGAGGTTACAAACATAACAAAATTGAATGCAAAGGTGTTTTTTTTTCTCAGCCAATATCATCCTGAAAAAAGCTTAAAATTAAAATGTTATGTCATGTTCCTCACTTCTAATGCATTCCTGCCTCCATGAATTCTCATGTTAGGTAATCTCACAGTGGGGGCAGCTTGGGAAGAATTTATTTTCATTGCAGCAAATGCCATCCTGAAATTACATAATGATGTGCAGCTTACAGTAGGGTTCTTCCCAGTGCAATTTTGACTTTTTTTTGAGCCTGTAAGAAGGTTAAAGAAAAGATAGAACAGTCATAGAACAGGTTTGTGCTCAGACAACTATGAGATAGTCACAAGTCTTCCTTAAAATAAGTGTCTATAACCAGTGTCTATAACCAGAATGTCACTAATTATACATTAACATCAGAATGAAACAAAATATTTTTGTTTAGTCTTCTTTTAGTTTTGTACTTCTCTTTTAGGATATTTCCATATACATACCTACGTACAGAAACACACTTGCACCAGGAAACTGAAAATGCTATTGTGGAAGAAATATAGTGAGTTTAGAATAATGGTTGAGGCTTGGAGGTTGGGAGGTGGGTGTGGGAGAGAAGGGAATAATTTTTTTCATTACTCTTTCTGATTTCTGTGACTATAACACTTAGAAATAAAAGACTGAAAAAATCTGGGAAAGAAATTGTCATTGGAATTCTTGTTCCCTTTATGAATAGCAAGGATAAATTAGGCTACTTTTGTTGGACAAATCTTTCTAAAGACATGATCATTTATGTACTTTACAATCGATACAAGATCCTGGTCATGGAGTATGGAGAGGTCCCTACTGACTAGAAGCTAGCCAATGCTGTCTGCAAAAAGGGCACAAGAGAAGACCCAGGAAACTAAACACCTGTTAGTCTTAGTCCCTGTAAAAGTTATGGAGAATATTTTTCTGGGAGATGAGAAGCCTTGCAGAGATATCTAAATAGATTAAAGAACTGAACAAATCAGTATCAAGTTCAACAAAGGAAAATGGTGAGTTCAGCAACTTGGTTGGAGGGTTGTAAGGTTGTAAGGTTGTAAGGTTGTAAGGCACAAGCACAGGGAGAAGAGGGGCTGGAGAGCAGTTAAGCAGTAAGAGATCTGGGGATGTTGGTTGACAGAAGGTTTACCATGAGTCAGCAGTGTGCCCAGGCAGCCAAGCAGGCAAAACACATCTTGGAGTGTATTAAACACAGCACAGCCAGCAGGTCAAAAAAGGTGATTCTCACTGTACATTGAGTATTGGTATGGCCTCATCTGGAATACTGCACACAGTTAGGAGATTCACAATGTGAAAATGATATTAAGGTTCTTGAAAGCATCTTGAGGAGGAAAACGAAGTTTTTAACAGGGCTGGAACAACTTGGACAGCTTGGGTTGTCCACTTGGGAGAAAAGAAGACCGAGAGGCAACCTCATTGCTCTCTACAGCTTTCTGAGGAGGGAAAGCACTGAGAGAAGAGCAATCTTTTCCTGGTAACTCATGACAGGACATCCTGGAATGGCACAGAGCTGCATTGGGAAGGTTCAGAAACAAGGAAAGAAAACCTTAACTCAGAGGGTAGTTAAACACTGAAAGAGCCTTCCTCCTGAAGTAGTTGGTGTGCAACATCTGTCAGTGTTCAAGAGATGTTTGGACAATGCTTTCAGTGATATATTTTAGACCTCATTTGCATATTACAGTTGGGCTGGATGATGTTTGAAGGTCCATTCCAGTGGAACTATTCCTCCTATATGCCTTGCAATTTGTGGTAAAACTTTCCTCATCTTTATGTATTAGGTGTATAAAGAGATGAATTTCTGAATTTGCTTAGGCAAAGTGCCCCTGAGCTCAGAAATCAAAGACTATGATTTTTGGTATTCAAAACACTAATAGATCACATCTCAAATTGACCGTAATTTCAGACTTTTGGCAAATAAATTTACAATTGACCAGGGTAAAGTTAAAAGAAAAAAAAAAAAAAAAAAAAAAAAAAAAGACGTAAACTATAGGCTGTTTAAAATAGATCATTTTAAAGCACTTTGTTGATATCGTGATTAACCTCAAAAAATTCAAAAAATTCTTTATTATCTCTGTTCACTACATGGAAAAGATGAAACACAAAATGTGATCAGGTATGCCAGAGGTCATAGTATAAAATCTGCAATCTGACATATCCAATGTGGTACTAAAACTACAAGTGGATTATTCCTGCAGAGAAGTTCACAAAATAAGATATGTATTTTCATTCTCATAGTAAATTACTATATTTCCTAGATTGATTGTACCTGTAAAATTTAAATGTTTTTTCTTCTTCTAGATAAAATCAGACTAATTTTTTTTTTTCCAAAGTAATTCTCAAAGGATTTTTTTAAAATAAGCATAAAAAGCAACTAAGGGCTAAATTCTAACAATATTCATCAAAAGGGGAGATGCTTTACAAAAGGACATTCATAACAGATTTCTATAGCAATCAGTAACATATTTTACCATGACATACAGGTTCGAAGGCAGACTACACTGGCCATTTATAATGATTTACATATTTCAAACATATTTTATTTTATTTTACTTTATTATTTTTATTTTGTAGCCACTCAAAGTACAGCTCTCATTACACTCCAGCAATTCAGAACTTCATTGCAAAGTTCAGCAGGAAAAAAAAAAGTTCAAGGCAAAGAAGGAACTGAGCTCTCTTAGGAACAGGTTTTTTTCCATGAAAATAGATAACCTCAATCTCTTATCATAATTTTCAGTGTATTTTGTCTTAATGTAATTAGGAGACAATGTAGTAATGTAGTTTTTATTTTCCAGATCTAAGTAAAATATTTCAGGCTAAAGTTTTCTGAAATGACTCTTTTGGGAGATTTTAGGTTTTGAATGCTGTTTGGAAGTCTCATGTATGTTTGATGCCAGTGGTACCAAATCCCTTGTTAAGGATTTAATTCACTGAAATATAATCCAAATAATCACAGATTTAACTATAATATATTGTTTTTAGTTTTCTCTTACTTTTTCCACATTAGGCAGTATATTCAGGATTGGTGAAATACAGGATATCTGTAATGTCTTTGATAATACTTGCAAAGTATTAAAGATTAAAGATAACGGATAAGTATAAATTACTGCCAAAAGGCAACATATAACTCTTGTCTAAAATCCTCTAATACAGACATTTCCACAGTGCACATTCTACAAAGATAGTTCTAAATTATTACGAATACAAATGCTTCTCATAAGGGAATTATTATCACAGCATTTCTAGACAAGAGCTCTGATATTTGATAAGTAAGAATTATTTCATTTATTTAGTTTTCTTTTAGTACTGTAAATGGATTTAATCCTACCAAAACTGGAACATCTACTTAGCTTTATCTTAGGTGTTGTCTTACTAATTTTAATGGAACCCAACATCTATCTTTGCCCCAAGTGTAAATCTAGCTATGTGATTTGTTGGACAAATTTGTGAATTCAGTGACAGATATTTGGAGACATTCACATTTAGGCTGGATGGGGCTCTGAGCAACATGATCTAGCTGTAGGTGTTCATTGCAAAGGGAGTTGGACCAGATGGTATTTAAAGGTCCCTTCCAACTCAAATGATTATTTGCTTCTATGATTGTGCACTTCCATTCAGATTATTAATAAAAGTTGGGTTAGACCTTTATGTATAAGTGATATTTCTTCATAAGAATAGCGTAAAATTTGTTTGGCATGTATAGTGTCCATTTTTCTTCAATAACTGTGGTGGCAGGTTGTGATTTCCTCAGACTAATTGTGTTGTTTTGTTCAGGTTTTTTAAAATGTTATTGATTGTACTGAGTTCCTTTCTCAACAATTAGTAGGGAGCGTGTCAGTAGATGAGTATAAAAATTCCTTCACATCCGTTGGAAGAAATAAGCAGTATTTTGATGTATCTACTTTTGTGCACAAATCATAGAATCATAGAATCACCAAGGTTGGAAAAGACCTACAAGATCATCCAGCCCAACCGTTCACCTATCACCAATAGCTCCCACTAAACCATGTCCTTCAACACAACATCCAATTGTTCCTTGAACACCCCCAGGGTAGGTGACTCCACCACCTCCCTGGGCAGTCCATTCCAGTGCCTGGCCACCCTTTCTGGGAAGTAATATTTCCTAATGTCCAGCCTGAATCTCCCCTGCCACAGCTTGAAACCATTCCCTCTAGTCCTATCACTAATGACACGAGAGAAGAGGCCGACCCCCAGCTCACAACAACCTCCCTTCAGGAAGTTATAGAGAGCAATAAGGTCTCCCCTGAGCCTCCTCTTCTCCAGGCTGAACATTCCCAGCTCCTTCAGCCTCTCCACATATGGCCTGTGCTCCAGACCCCTCACCAGCTTTGTTGCCCTTCTTTGAACACGTTCCAGGGCCTCAATGTCTTTCTTGCAGTGAGGGGCCCAAAACTGGACACAGTACTCCAGGTGCGGCCTCACCAGCGCTGAGTACAGGGGGACAATCACCTCTCTGTTCCTGCTGGCAATGCTGTTTCTGATACAAGCCAGGATGCCATTGGCCTTCTTGGCCACCTGGGCACACTGTCGGCTCATGTTCAGCCAAGCATCAATCAATACCCCCAGGTCCATCTCCTCTACACAGTCTTCCAGCCACTCCGTCCCAAGCCTGTAGCACTGCCTGGGGTTGTTGTAGCCGAAGTGCAGGACCCAGCATTTGGTCTTGTTGAACCTCATCCCATTGGCTTCAGCCCAGCTCTCCAGCCTGTCCAGATCCCTCTATAGGGACTTGCTACCCCCAGGCAGATCCACACTCCCAGCCTATTTGGTGTCATCTGCAAACTTCCTGAGGGTGCACTCAGTGCCCTCATCCAGGTCATCAATAAAGATATTGAAAAGGACAGACCCCAGTATCGACCCCTGGGGACACTCATGACCAGTTTCCAGCTGGATTTAACTCCATTAACCACCATTCTCTGAGCCCAGCCCTCCTGCCACCTCCTTACCCAGCCAACGGTGTACCCATCCAAACCATGGGCTGCCAGCTTCTGCAGGAGCATACTGTGGGAGACAGTGTCAAAGGTCTTGCTGAAGTCTACGTAGACCACATCAACAGCCTTTCCCTCATCCACCAGATGGGTCACTAGATCATAGAAGGAGATCAGGTTGGTCAAACAGGACCTGCTCTTCGTGAACCCATGCTGGCTAGGCCTGATCCCCTGGTTGTCCCACACATGCCTCGTGATCTCCCTCAAGACAATCTGCTCCGTTACCTTCCCTGGCACTGAGGTCAGGCTAACAGGCCTGTAGTTCCCCGGATCCTCCTTACAACCTTTCTTGTAAATGGGAGTCACGTTGGCAAGCCTCCAGTCTTCTGGGACCTCACCAGTCAACAAGGAGCGCTGATAGATGATGGAAAGCAGCTCGGCTATCACCTCCGCCAGTTCCCTCAGCACTCTCAGGTGAATCTCATCCGGACCCATGGACTTGTGGCAGTCCAGTCGGAGTAGTAGGTCTCTGACCGTTTCTTCCAGAATCACGGGGGGTTAAGTCTGCTCCCCAGCCAAGACTACCAGGTCAGTGTGTGGGGTACCCTGAGGATAACTGGTCTGACTTTAAAGACAGACGTAAAGAAGGCATTCAGAACTTCTGCCTTTTCCTTATCCTCAGTGGTCACATTCCCAGCCTCATCCAGTAAAGAGTGGAGATTCTCCTTTGTCCTCTTCTTACTGTTGATCTATTTATAAAAGAGTTTCTTGTTTGTTTTTACCCCAGCGGCCAGGTTAAATTCAAGTTGGGCTTTTGCCTTTTTGATTTTCCCTCTACCCATCTTAACGACTTCTTTGTATTCATTCTGAGTTGCCCATCCCTCTTTCCAGAGGCGGTAGATTCTTTTTCTCCTGGAGCCTCAAGATTAGCTCCCTATTCATCCACGCCGGTCTTCTTTCCCACTGGCTCATTTTGTGGCTCAGAGCGACCGCCTGCTCCTGCGCCGTTAAGACTTCCTTCTTGAAGAGCAACCAGCTATCTTGGACCCCTTTACTCACTAAGACTGAATGCCAGGGGACTCCCCCCTCTAGTCTTTTGAACAATTCAAAGTAAGTCCACCCTCCGGAAGTCTAAGGTAGCAGTTTTGCTATTCTCCCTCCAGGGCCCACCAAGAAACGAGAACTCTACCATTTCGTGGTCACTCTGTCCAAGACAGCCTCCAACCTCCACATCTCCCACCAGACCTTCCCTGTTTGTGAACAGCCGGTCTAGCGGGGCTGCTCCTCTCGTGGGCTCTCTCACCAGCTGCATCAGGAAGTTAACCTCTATGTATTCCAGAAACCTCCTAGGCTGCTTCTTCTGCGCTGTGCCATACTCCCAGCATATGTCTGGGAAGTTGAAGTCACCCATGAGGACAAGGGCTGGTGACTGTGCAGCTCGTGCCAGCTGCTTATAGAACACCTTGTCTGTCTCTTCATCCTGGTTTGGCAGTCTATAACAGATGCCCACCAGGATGTCTGCCTTGTCATCCCTTCCTCTGATCTTTACATAAAAGCTTTTTGAAAAGTTAGTAACTCCAAAAGATGGAGTCACTTTTCAGTGTTTGAAATAATTAAATGCAGTATGTAACTGAAGATATTTAATTTCAATCAATGTTTGTAGAATATATTTTGAACTTTTGACTTTGTCAGTATTTGTGTTAGCTGTTACATGGAATTGTGTTGAAAGCCTTCCTTTCAGTAAAGTGCTATATCTCACTTAAAATTTTAGCCTAAGTTGCTGGAAATAATTAGGTAAAAAAGACAATTTAATACCTGAAATATTTAACAATCAAAAATATCAGAAAGAGAAAGAAAGAAATCTCTTTTAGAGAATTATTTCATATCTCATGTTTTTGAGACTTTTCAATAAGCCAAAGCTATGCTGTATGTCTAATTCTAATTAATTTTCACTTTAATTTTCACAACTACATTGTTAAATTATCTATCATTTGCTAAGACTAAATTGAATCTCTATTTCTGAGATGGATCTTCCTTCACAATAGATTAATTCTTTTGTTTATCCACACTGAGATGAAAAGTGAGACAAAGAAACCTTTGCTTCTTCTTTTCTTGTGGTAAGTTTGCACACTTTTGGAAGAGAAATAGCTTTGGGCAAAGATTCAAGAAAGATGGTGAACAGATTTTGTATTTTTAGACTGTGAGAGTTAATGTAACCGCAAAACAATGCACTATACAAGCAACTAAATAGGATGCAGACACTGAAATACACAAATTACCCAAAAAAGGGGAGCAAGAAGATAAAAAATTAATTTTACAGATGACTCTGGAAAGGAAATGAAGTATTTTAGGAAGACAAGAATAGCACAGAACAAGCATTTGGAAATAGTGAAACTACTGCAACATTTGCTTGCAGTTTCCGTGCAGTGCTGCCATGCAGTGGATCGGTGTTTGTCATTCTATCATCTATTCTAAAGCACTACAGGTAGCTATTTATTCAGGTTTGCAGAGGTGCAGGTCAGATCAGTCTAGACTCAGGTGGCTTCCCATGAGATACAAATGACTTAGAAAATACATGGCTGTTGGGTTTTTGACTTATGAAACTTATAAGACTAAAAGATCTCAGCACCATCATTTCAGCCTAGAAGCCAGCCTTTTTCTTTGATTTAGATTTGAGTATCCTAAAATGTGTGTGCACGAACATGCATGTGATGGTGATATGACTATACAAGATAAAAATCGTTTCTGATAAAAGTGAACTTAGTGTCTGCGTATGAGATTTTAGAGCAAACATTTTTATCTCATATAAAGCACCCACTATGTGGACTGATTTTCCTAATAGCAAGGAGAAGGATGCTTTGCCATCTAGATGACTATAATTCAAGTGAGTCAGATGAAGAATACCTTCTTTGTACATGGATTATGGTTTTTTATGTGTCTTTGAAGAGTAAATGCCTGCTAGAGGTCTAAAAGCATGAAGAAGAGGGCAGCTAAGCCTTCTTTGTTTGAAAGTAAAATTATTCTAATATAAAGTAGTAGTTAAAACAGAAACATACAAGAAAACAGAAATTATGAATTATTTAGACAGACTTATGTACTTGAGGTCACAATTGGGAATTTAAAAATTGCATTGAGAATATGATACAAATATTAAAAACTTAGTTTGCTTTGAACTACTTATGCAATTCAGTTCTTCTAGTGTCAACATTGTTTTATTTTGAAGATATTGCAGTGGATCAGTTACAAAAATTCCGGGGCCATGCATCATTTCTAGCTGTAAATACATTTGTATCACTGTACGTCGCATCAGCAAACATTGAACATCCCTAGAATTCATCTTCACAGTATGATAGAGAAAAAAGTAAATATTGAAGTTTTAAAAAACAGTGGTATGGAAAAAAAAAAAGAGAGAGAGAGAGAAGCATAACAGTAAATGCTTCTTAAAAGTAAATATTTAGACAATGAAGAAGCTATATTCCTCTTCTGCTTCATGGAAGAGAACACCAAAAATGTACGTCATAGATACAGGATATTTTACATGTCATTCCATTTATCTGAAATCTCTCTTAACAAAGAGTTTGAAGATGTACCCCAGTGTAATTTTAGAACTCAAAAATTATAACTAGAAGCACTCAGCAGTTTGGGAAAGGGTTGAGGGAACAAAGTCTGTGGAGGGGAATAAGAGATGAGGGAATTGCTCCATGAGTGCACTGCAAATAGCTTTTGAATCAACAGTATGGTAACAATTAGACAGTAGTCTTTTTAATTTTGTTGGATTTTGAAAATCATAAAAATAGATTATGAATAAGCCTGGTGTATAAGCCAAGAGTTATGTTGCAACAGCTGCGTTATCCTACCAATATATACTAACTTTATCAGATCTATTTACAACTTGCTGCTAATATCTCACAGGTGGTAAGAATGTTTTTGAGATTCTTGCTTTACAAATGAATTCTTCTGCAGTATTTTCAGCTTCAATACTTTATTTCCTATATTTACATCTTCAGAAGGAAAGTTGTATGGAAGCAATTCATCTAACAAAGCAATAAATTTAGGCCTACCACACATACTATTTCCTTTAGTATTTCAAGATACATGGTACCTTCATATACCTTTGAAAGGAAAGCCTTAATCAATGCATTATCTTAAGAATTTTAAATTTATTATAAAGATGTAAGAAGTAGAGTTCTCCTGTCAAAAGTGATCCCTAGTGTTTCTGCTTTTTTTAATGAAACTTGTCTTAGAAAGGCCAATCCTTGCAGATTTTACAACTGTTCACTTTTAGCAACACTTGCAGGTACACTGTTCATGGCTGTCTTATGGAAATGCAAAGCAGTCTACATAAATCTTAAAAACTTGAATAGTTTTCAAATTCAGTATATAGTCCAATTTCAAAAGAGGTAAAAAGGGCATTATATCTCCTCACATTGATGTTTCTTTTTTTTTCTTTCATAAACCTGATTTATATTTGGTCTGTATCTTTTGTGTATAATAAATATCTGTGGAAACAATTTGCAGTGCTAAAGAGTAGAACAGAATCAATATTTGGAATGAAAAAGAGAAGAACTTAATGTGATAAATGTTGGAATAAAATCATTTTTTCTTATTATAAAGGTAACTCTTTGGAAAATACAGCTATTATCACAAATGTTTCTAAAAGCATAGGTCTTTTTTTTTTAAGCTGGAATGATTTGGAATTTATTTTAAGTAACGTATAATCTGTGCCTCCAATTCTTTTATTTTCCATTATTTAACCATTGAATTTGGATTGTTCTCTATTGGTATCCTTTATCAATTTAGCGGATACTTGGAGTTTTTTCCTACAGTACTTTTTATTCATAAAATTAAAATATCTCTTTTATTTCAAACAACACACTTTACAGATGGATTAAAAACAATGCAAACTATTTAAAATACATAACTATGATTGAAAAGTTATGAGTAATTTCAAATATATTCCCTATGTAATAAGAGTTTAACGTATGGCCCACAAGAACCTTATTCTATATCTGTGGCTCAATTCTTGTGATGCTACGGAGCATTAATAGACCATTCTTTAGACAGAAAACCTCCAATAAGCAGATGTCTCTTTTAAGAACAGAATCATTGACAGAGGCTGATTGAACTTGTCAGTGGTTTAATGTTGAAAGGCTGAAATAGGTACTTGATCCTCTTAGAAATAACAATTTCTTGAGGAATCAAAATTTCTACAATAAGATTCAGTTTCAGAAATTTTGAAAACTGTTTCTTATCACCTTGAACATGTCAACACCAGATATATGTGGCTTTAGACGTGATGCATTCTGTATCTCCACAAATATTATAGCATATAATTTCTTCTATGTTTTACTAAATATAGAATCATAGATTCATAGAATCACCAAGATTGGAAAAGACCTCCAAGATCATCCAGTCCAACCATCCACCTATCACCAGTATTTCCCACTAAACTATGTCCCTCAGTACAACATCTAAATATATTTCTTGAACACTTACCGGGTTGGTGACTCTATCACCTCCCCGGGCAGCCCATTCTAGTGACTAACCACTCTTTCAGAGAAGTTTTTCCTAATGTCCAATGTGAAACTCCCTTGACACAACTGGAAGCTATTCTCTCTAGCTCTAGCTCTAGATACACAAAAGGAGAGGCCAATCCCCACCTCGCCACAAACTCCCTTCGGGTAGTTGTAAACAGTTATAGATTACTCAAACAAAACACTAAATCTACAAATACTAAGTTCATTCCACTGTCTTCATGGACATGGAGCTGTAACTTTATTTTCATATAATCCTTTTCTTGAGACCAGGGAGAATGGTAATGGCAAGTTTTCCTGTCCTGTGAGGCTGACCAACTCTCTTTCATCTCCAGACAGAGAAAGGATACACTTCCTAATAGATAAAAATTTATAAATATAAATTTTATATAAATCAATATATATTTATATATATACATGTTATAAACATTTCCTCATAGCCATCATAAACATGTCACAGGTGTTCTTCTATGTACTTCCAATTGAATTAGAGTATCAGGGACATGTGTCTAATTAATACTGTCGTATGGTTTGTTTTTTATTGTTGCTGTTTTTCTTAAGGAATTTTGGGAGAAAAGTATCTTCTATACATCTTTCTTTTAATGAAAGAGAGATTTGTTGAGAGATATGGTTAGTACCTGCAATTCTAGCTCAAGCACTTTGTCAAGGTTCCAGCATTCATGATGAATTGCAAATGGGTGAGGAAACCCTTGAAACAGATATGCAGCCAGTGATATAATTGACTCAGTACAGTCTTCTGGAAACATTTTTTTTTTTTAATTTCCTAAGGACAAGATTGATTGATTTATATATTTATTTATGGGGAAAAAAAATAGGAATTAGTTGGTCACTCTAAGGTGACTCTTCCACTTTCATAAGAACATATTTTACATTACTTTTTTTGTCAAATTAACAAAGCTAGGCCTAACTGAAATCTCTAAAAGAACATGCATTGAAAAATCTCTGAGAACAGAAGAGTTTTCAGACTTTTGGGAAAATACACAAGTGATGAAAAACGAAGTTCGGGTTTTTGTTGTAGGAGTGCAGGTGCATATGCTATTTAGACAAAGGCTTGAAAAAATTTGGAATACATCTTAACTGTAGGATTTATCAAAATCTTTGTGGCAGTATCTATATGCATTTCCAAGGCAAACTTCCGCAACAGTCAAACATGCAGTTTATAGTGTGCTAACAGACTCAGTCTGAGACCTTGCTTAAGTTGATTATGGTAAATGTTACTAACTTTGGTTAATTGTTGTGCTATGGTTACTTTATCAGCAATTGTCACGGAGTTATCTAGATCAATTTGTGTCCATGACGGGGGAGGGGGCAGTAGGCCTGTGGGCACCCCAGCCCCCCTGACAAATGGGAAGGTAAAACTTATTTTACTAACTATGATATGAGAATGCAAGATAACACACTGTAATACAATCTAATTGAAAATTGAGGCTAATAAATCAAGTGAAATAAGAGAGAGAGAGGTTTCCAAAGACCGAGAAGCCTACTTTGAAGTTGAAGGAGCCGTGGCTTGGAAGTACACCCACACCCGCTGCCGGGAAGTGAGAGAGAGAGCGAGCGTCGCTTCCATGACATATTTTCCTCTTTGACCGCGAGGTCCCCTGGGACGTGTAGTTCTTCTTCTCTGTGCTCCACATGATGTTATGATGTGGAATACCAATAGCAAAAATTACAAAACCATGACAGCGATGTATAGCCAGAAAAAAAATGTAAGAATAATTATTCTGAAAAAATTCATTGTCCCTTGTGGCAAACAGAATTATTTTTTCATTTTAGAGTAACTTACTAAACAACATATCTGCAGGGAACTGAATGTACCTTTTTTTCCTTTCGAATATACTGGATTTTTCTTTTAGAATATACTGAAGAATATTTTTAATTTTCACCGCATAGCCGCTCAATTTCTTCCTCTATGTTCTTGTTTGGGAGCATCCAGCAAATAAGGTTCTGTCTAGAATTTTGTTTCTCCAAGCAGGCTTCTATCTTCAGTGTTGTCTATCCAAACCCTTGGTGTACACAACCTCTGATTTTTCAGTGGATAATATCAGGTACCTCCTAGAAGAAATTAGACAATGTAAGTAGTCAACAGAACCTCAGTTCCAGAAACCTCAGAGTCTTTTGAAGGATCCTTTGATAATATATGCAGCCTTTTCTCCTCATTAAAGAAGCTAGAGGTGCCAGTGTCAGTGTTGCCTGCTTTCTCAGAGAAAATCATTCTTTTAGTCTAATTGTCTAAGGTTTGTGAGATAGTTTTAAAAAATCTAGTACAAAATTGGTATGAGAGCGTCTCCTAACAGAAGTCTTCATGAACTAGGATTAAAATTTTTTGCACCCTCTGTGGAGAGAATTATATATCATCCACAAAGCTAATAGTTCTGTACAAGGAAGCCTGACTTTTCTCTAGATCTGTCTAACCTAGGAGATGGTGGTCTTACCAATCATCTAGGTGGGAAAAGATAAATAATTTGGACTGTCAGCAGTTGGTTTTGACCATAGACATGAAGCTTCTGTGATGTTGTCTTCAAGACAGCTGACTGTAGGTTAAAACAAGAACAGGTCTGATCAGATAAGGAAATTTTTCATCTACACCATAGGTGAGAACAGGTGTTGAAAGAATAAAAGCTGCTTAAATTCTTGAGCAGTTGCATAATTTTTAGAAATAATTGGTGAAAGAAGTTTATGGAGGGGCATGGAGAATTAATTTATTCTACGCGATTTTGTATGAATGCAGAATAGTAGAAAATTGCCTGATATTCACATTTTAAGATTTTGTTTCTTTTGAAAAAAAAACAAAAAAAAAACAAAAAAACTACATCTTGCTAAATTGGTGACCAAAATAATTAATGAAAAACAAATCATCATAAGTACATAACAGTTGAAGTGTGGTGTTTTGACTCTCAAGGCTTGTGTTTGCTATCTGTTCAAAGAAAGAATGTACATGAAGACACATATACCAGGTTGGTGTGTAATATAATGGTGTGATATATATAATTATTAGTGGGTAAGTGTCTATGAAGTTGCAGAAAGTACTAAATCTGTGTTACTCCAAACACCAGAATGAGTTTTTCTGTTCTTTACAAAACTGACTTGCTTACTGGCTTTGTCTTGTGCTCTTTCCTTTTTTTCAAGAATTTTTATTTTGTTATTTCTGATGTTACAGTTTCCAGCCTCTGTTCAAATATCATTTGTACTTTTAAATCTGCTGCCTGTAGACACACTGAAAGAGAGAGTACAACAGGAAAAACACTTCATGTTGTCATCAGAAAACCTTTCCAAAATTGTGAGACACGGCAGAGATCTTGCTGGAAATATAGGTGCTCTGCTTGAAACATAGCCACAATTTCCCCTTCAATTTCTACTTTTTTTTTCTTTATGGCAGTAAACTTCACTGCATCTTCAGTCACTACTTAGGTTATATAGATTCAATTATCTTCCAACAAATTTGTACAAAAACAACTGGGAAAAAGCATGGAAATAGGAGTATGGGATTTATCCCAGTATACTCTCTTGCATTTCTTAAGCACTATAATCATTTTTGTCCTGTTGACTCCTCCTTCCTGCCCCAATCAGTCAAGACATTATTTGACTGACGTTAGCAGGCTAGTAGACATATTCTTTCACTTATTTCAACCAGGAGTGGCAAACTATACACATAGTTGTAGGTTGACCTCTGTCAATATAGAGAAATAGCTACCTTTAAGTTCACCTAAAGTGTAAAGACAGTGAGTGAATTTCTCCAGAAATGGAAGTTCAGTTTTGGGAACATCAGACCTTAGCAGTCCAAAGATGTCTGAATTTGCTTGTCTGCTTGTGCTGAAGCTGATTTCCTGATTTTGTTTCTTCCTAGATTCAGAATGTGATGGTATTTAAAAATACTTTCAGAAGACAATAAGAAGTGCTTATGTTAAGATCCTAAACTAGCTTAGAAAAATAAGAGTTAACCTAAGTGTTTCTAAGTGCTATCTATGGAAAATTGAAGGTAAAAATAATCGATGAAAGTTACTGGAATATTTCCATGCTATAAAACTTTAACAAAAATTGAATCAAGTAGAATCTTAAGAAAAATATCTATGCAAACACTGTCTACACAGGCAAACTGAATTCATGTGTTTGTGTTAAGTGACACTATCTGCATGCTAATATACTTCACACTTCCAAGATGAATTCTTGGCATTGAGTTAGTTCCAGCTACATGGCTATTTACTCACTCAGGATATGGCAAAACAAGCTTGCACTGACTTGCAAAAATCTTGTAGGCATGCCCTGTATCTTGATATATAGTGAGCATATGTAATCCAAAAACTGAGCAGGGCTATTCATGAAATGAGTACTGCCTGTCAGCCAACTGCCGAGTGCAGAAGCTGATAGGGGGTAGAAGTTTCTCCTCTCTGTAAAAGTGGACAACTAAAGCTTAGATTATCTGTTTTACTTAGACAGAGAGAATGTGGAGGAGTTGTGCTTGCACACCAGAGAAGAGTCATTTTTGTTTCTGATGCCAAATCAGCCTCTTGGTATAAGATCCCACCAAACGGAGACCCAACACCAGTAGACAATAAGAGATTGGCAGCAAGATTCTGGAGGTGGGATACAGTGCTTTCTGATGACTGAGCTCCATGGGTTATGGTTTTTAACACAACACAAATCAAAGGGTCTCCCCTTAATCCTAGCTTCAGTGCTGTACAAGAACTCTGGATTGTATTTCATCAAGCAGCTCTGAACCAAACACATACCCTCACTTATTACAATCTCATTTGTTGCTCCATTAAACAACTTTCTCTCTAGGGACTTCTCTTCCTTAAAACTTGTCCACTTTTCTGGCTTGAATGAAGAAGAGATACACAGCCTCACTCACTTATCTTTGTGAAGCACTCTGGCTTTCCTTAGTGGGCCTTGTTGTAAGGCAATTTCTGTGACTATGAGAAAAAAAATATACTGGAACAGCATTGTGAAAAATATTTAGTTCTGTACAAGATTTTTAAACATTTCAAGGTTTTTCGAGAGCCTTATTGTAATATTTTGCTCTTTTCTGAGGCTGATTTCTGAGTTCAGGCAGAGAGGGTTGTATACTACAAAAATGATAAATGTAGAGAGGCTTTTGGCTGACCTATGCCACTGATAGTGGAGTCTAAAACCTATATGGACCTTAAGGTTACAGTAAAAGCCTGAATCCTTTTCTTTGCGAACTTATCCCCTACTAACTTTGGGGTCTATTTTTAGTGGGTATGGAAATGCGAGGCACTTAGTCCTGGTCTGGGCCTGCAGAATTTCAACCTGGAAAAAAGGTATTGTGACTGCAAAACACAGTAGATTTTCAGCCATGTGTTGGATGTTTAAAAAGAACCAAAACCTAACATTGTCTAGGGAAAGAAATCTTTTTATTTCATTCAGATCTTCAATTCTGGATCATGGAAGCTGACAGCCTTATTTTCTTTCTGGATTTTCGTAGTCAGGAGACATTTCTGCTGCATGAAAACGCACTATCTGCAAGATGGGATATTGCAGATATTCTCTAACCCACTGAAAATTCATGCTCAGAAGAAACTGTGCAAATGACACCAGGTTTTCTCTCTTGTACTGAATGGACTTAAGTTATATTAAAGTATGTCACTGTAGATTCATTCCAATGTACTTATCTACTGTTGTGTAAAGTCATTTTCATGGGAAGGATTTTTGGTTTAAACTTTTCATGCAAAACAAGGCATAAAGTCTAACAAATAGAACAGACTGTTTCTGACTGTTATTTATTTATTGCTGGTCTAACATTGAATTTGATTTATTTTGGGTAAGAAAAATAACAGTTTTCTACCCCAGAGACAGTTAGTTTTATGCTTTGGAAAATTTGGTACATTTTTACAACATCTGAATCTACTTCCCAGTAACAGATTCAAATGTCATACAGTTAAAAGTTCCCACATAAAAGAGAAAGACTGTAAATATCAAGTGCATTTCTGTCACTGCTCTTATCTATATTAGCATTCCAGAATGCTTCTCAAACTTAAGAATCTACTAGGAATAGCTTTCTCTTTTTTCCTTTTCCTTGCTAAAAGCAGCAATCTGTATATTCAACTATATTTTTTCAACAATATGCTTTTAAAAAAAAAAAAGAAATAAATAAAACCAAGCACTGAAATGTTCCATTGGTTTTACAGCTGGCCTTCTTCACTGATTTGAACTGGGAAAGCAAAACGTAATTTCTTGCACTTCTCCCATATAAATATTATTTTTCATTTTCATGATCTGAATAAAACCTTATGGCAGCCAGGAACTCCTTTCATTTCCTATGGCCAAATCTTTACAGTCATCTCAATTTATTTGAACCTGACAGGACAAGAAGTAATGGCTTTAAAGTCAAGGAGGGAAAGTTTTAATTAGATATGAGAAAGTTAGTCATTCTTCACTACAGGGGTAATGAGACACTGGAACAGATTGCCCAGAGAAGATGTTGAAATCCCATTTTCAAGGCCAAGTTGGACAGGACTTTGAGCAACCTGGTACAGAGAAAGTTGTCCCTGCCCACAGCAGCAGAGTAGGAACTAGATGATCTTTAATGTCCTTTTCAACCCAAACCATTCTATGATTCTATGGTTCTATGAACTTGTCTCTAGTAAAACAATATATAGTTCTTAGATATCTCTGTGGTCCCTATTAAATCAGCAGGTTTTCTGTGAAATCTAGCACAACCTGATTTTTCAGGATTCCTTCCATAAATTCTTTTTATATGTTCAGTTTGTACCATAAGAAGGGAAGGGAAGGAAGGAAGATTTAGGCTGGATGTCAGGGGGAGAGTGTGGTGAAGTGCTGGCACAGGCTGCCCAGAGAGGTTGTGGATCCTCTGTTCCTGGAGGTGTTCAAGACCAGGTTGGATGGAGCCCTGTCTAGCCTGGTCTAGTATTAAATGTGGAAATGTGGTGGCCCTGCTTGTGACAGGGGGATTGGAGCTTCATTATCCTTGAGGTCCCTTCCAACCCAAGCTACTACATGGTTCTATGATTCTATGAAAAGAAGTTTTTGCCTTCAGAGGGTATGCAATATAATAGTATGACAACTTTAAATTCATCTTCAGCTAAATCATAAAGATTAGTAAACAAAATGACTACTACTTAGGAAGTCAAAACTTGTCTTCACACCCATGGTAACAAGCAAATTCCCTTCTTTTGCTGCTCTGTCCTGTCATGGTTTGAGGTATCACTTCTTATTTGTCAAAAGCTATGTAGAGGATCTTGAACCTAGGTGGTTGTACCAACCACCACATTTGAAAAATATCATTCAACTAAGCAGAAAGAGTTGCTGCAACAGAAAAGAAAACGGCCCTTGAAAAGTTGATCTCCAGCAGCAGAATTCTCTCTTTTGAAAACAACTTAAATTTTCAAAGCCCCTCACTGTTGTCTTGAAAGGAATTCTTCTACCCGGAGATAAAAGTTCTATAAAATGTGTTCAAAACTGACAGTTTCTAAAACACCATGTAATAGCACATTATGTGTTGTATGATATTTAATGTTAACAGTTTGAATGAAAAAACCCTTGGCAGGGCTTCATTTGATTTTTGTAGCTTGAATCTTATGATTAAATCTTCCCATTTAATTTAGTTTTAGTATTCAAGTGTTTAATTTTTACGTATCTCTAGATGGTCCCTGTTCTGCCAGCAGAATCTGTGTAATGACACATGGTAAAGAGACTGTGATATTACAGAGATTCGCACTAAATTTTGTAATTAATTTTGACAGTCATATATTGCTACAGTTTTTAAAAATGCTAAATTTGCTGGACAAATTCTGTAGGAATTAAAGAATTATTTCAGGTTGCTGGTCAAAGCCTCAAAGTAAATCAAACTAAAACAACAGCAACAAAAAGTGTACCGCCTTTCAATACTGATTAGAATTCAGGGTTTTTCTCAGGGATGACTGCTTTGTTGGTATATTGTCAGTCAGAGGGTTGAAATTGAAATTTGAAACCATGAATTTTATGAAATGATTTTTTTGCATCTTTATCAGTAAGCTTTTTCTCTTTAAAAAGTATGGAAAGTAAACACTATAATAAAACTATATGTAAAACTTCTGATTTTGTTATTGCTGTTATTCTCTGATCATTGACTGTCATGTAATTACAAGCATTACAAATGCATGCTGCAACAGAATTTTGATTATCTATCTGTAATGACTTCAAGTACCCCAATTGGTTGTGGTAAAATCCTGTTAGTTAGGAACGAGTACTTGTCAGCAAGGAATGAGGTATCAGTATATGCTGTTGATGCTCAAGGATTTGTAATGTTTCATTTTTCAAGGAAATGCAGGGAGAAGGGTCTCTATCTTACGACATTTCAAAAGGCACACAATTTCTACATCCTTCACACTTGTTTCTAAACTCGAGTAGTGTTGGAAGAAAAGGTGAACAGATTCTGTAGTGCCCATAGTTTGTTCTATTTGCAGCATATAAATATATGTGTAATCTTTTCCTAAACTTTTATTCTGAGAATGCATTTTAAAAGACAGAATATTTGAAATAAAATCACTGCAGAAACCTTTGAAAATGTAATGCTGAAATAATTCGTTTGATTTCTAATGGACTGCACTCTTTATTGGCTTCCAGATTATTCATCATTCACTTGGCATCGCCATCTCAAGGGAGCCTATAATCGTGGACTCACACAGCTGAGATTAGTAGGGATGTCAGTTTATTTTTTTGTTTGTTTGTTTGTTGGTTTGTTTCTGAACAAGATGAAGAAGTAGACAATAAGATTTCTGCAGGATCTCAACTGGCTTTTAAACACAATCACATGAACAATTTCCATTTATGTTCCTTCTGTGGTAATGGACACCTCAGATCTGTACCTGGGATAATTTTTCAACAAGATAGCATCTACAGTCTCAATACAGACTTCGCAGTTTATGCTTAACTGCAGCCCTGGCAAAATACTAGTCCACTACCTTGTTTATGCTTCAATGAAAACCTAGAGGTGAAATTCTAACTTTTTCTAGAGGTGAAATGAAATTCTAACTAATTCTAGAGGTGAAATGATAACTTGGGTTTGCAAGACTACATGCGTGACAATTAGATATTTGCGTGCAGAGCATGCTTATGGCTTTCATGTAATTATGAGTAAATCAGCAGGTAACCCAGAGATTAAGCAATGATCAGGTGAAGTAAAGAAGAAACATATTTCTATTTTATCATATAATTACTGAAGTGTTTTTCAGTGCTTTTTGTGTTCCTCCCTAACTATTCTTCATCCACTATTGGGGGAAAGTTGAATTATGAGATAATCTATTGATCTCTTTTGCAAAGGGTGCTCCAAAAGTAATGCCTCCTATTTTATTATTTTGGCCCATAACATCAAAGGTGGATGTTAGTGGTACGGCAGCAGAGGTTGAACCATCCCACCAATATTTCATTACATTTTGCTGCCATGTGACAGATGGCAGCAGAGGGGCAGCTTGACAAAATGGTATTCAAAGTGCATATGAAGTAAAAGTGCAGAATTTAATTTCTTCCTCAAAATAATATAATTGTTCAAGCTAATCTATCAGGAAGGTTCTTGACAGAAAACAAATAAACAAACAAAAGCCCTATGAAATTTTCCATGTTATCTTCTTTACAGTGTTAGGTTGGGGCACAGCAGAAACTGTCTTAGCAAACAGCTTTATTCAGAAGCCTGGATAAAAGTAACTTGCAAGTAATGGAATTTATTCGTTGATGGCAATAACATCAAATTAATACGGCAGAAGAACCTAGTGTTTTGCATGCACTAAGCGAATCGATTTTGTATCCTCCTTGTTGAAAGGCTAAATACTTTTCTGGTGTTGGTCACGCAAAGTGTAGATGCAGTGGTTATTGTTCATAAAACTAAGGCGTGAGGAGAAAGTATGCCCCAATAAAGTTAGAGGAGGTGAAAGAGAAGACTAGACTTTCTCTTGTGCTGTATTTGTTTAACATAGCTGCTGCTAAATGATTGAGTCCTCAAAGTGGACCAAATCCTGACTGCTGACTTCTGATATCTTAATGGTCCTTAGCTGCCTATTTGGAGAGTCTGTTGCTCTTTTCATATGTTCTATCAAAAAGTAGCAGCTATAAATTATAGCAGAGCCCCAACTCAACCCCCACACCCCCAAAGGCAGATAGCTGGCGATTGCCTGCAACTGTGTTTATCTTCCTGGTGGGAATGCATGTGGGGTCATGGAAGCAAGTACCCATAATTAGTAATTTCTGAGTCATAGTGGGAAGAGCACTTACCAAGAAGATATTGTCAAAGGAGCTACCAGGTAGTAGCAAATGCTTGCACTGTGAATCGTTTTAGTTTCAAAAAGTTGAACTGTTTCACTTGTTCCAAATTTAATACTTTGTCCCCATACAGTTCTTGTACAGACTGAATTGTCCAGAAAAAAAATGAGTGACCACATCATCTGGCTGTGGTTTTATCACAAAACACAAGATTATAACACTGTAATCTGTAATGACTGACTCTGTTTTGATGCTTTTGTCTTTAATAAGTCAGCTCACAGAACAAATTATTGAACAGCACTAATAAAGATACCGGAAATGGGTCTGCTGTGGAACTGTATCCACAGCAATTTAACTCATGCAAATTTCTTTACAGACAATAATGTGTCGGTTATTGCCAAAATCCACTGTAGCAAGACCATAATTTAGTAGGGAAATTCTAGCAAACCAGCAGTTAGTCATCACCATCACTCATTGCCACTTGAATAATGGTTATGCCATGCAACAACCTGATAATAAAACTGCTGTTGTTTTTCTTAGCTGGGGAGGGAGTTAGGGGAAGACTCATAATATTCCTCACTTGCAAATCCAGCTGCATAGGACTGAACTGAAATGAAATGACATAACAGACCTTTTCCTTAAATTTTCAATATTTTGGCTAAAGAATTGGCTGTAGAATTCATGGCTTACCTGATTTTTGAACATATGCATGTTCCAGAATACATGGTTCAAAGAACAGAAACTGTCTTTACTCAAATATGTAACTTGATATGAGTTCAGTTCCAAGAGTGAACTACCACATCTGCTAATCTCTCTGCCTCACACAGCAACTCCAACCCTGTGAGTATCTCCACAGGGCTGGACGTTCCAGGCATGACATCACTGGAATCAGTGCCAGATTAAATTACACACAGGCAGATGGATAACATAGTATTCAGTATATTCTCAACATGAACAGTTTGCTTTTTGCATCTGTAGATTTAAACTGCATTTTCAAATAAATTTGCAATCAGCTATTGTAACATGCAAAGAGTCTTCTAGTCAGATATGTGTACTTACAAGAAAATATAGTGAGACAAGAGCACCCATGAAGAGCTCTCTGTCAGGGTTTCATTCATCTGTATGCATACAGATACAGACTCTGAAATGTTCAGTGTATCAGTTTTTTCAGATGGATCTCTCTACTTACCCTTTCACATAGAGCTCTTTTCTTTTTATATATCCTATAAGCTGCAGTATCAAGAAAGTCATTAAAAACTGTTTCATGAATATTTGTGTTGTTAAAACTTTGGACTTCATTCTTAGGTTGTGTTAGGGAGGAAGGGGAGGCACAGAGGATGCTTGTTGCAGTAAAATGCATTTTGGAATGATTTCCAAAATTACAACTTCACAGAGGGATTTTGCCTCTATTAGCTTCTAAAAAGCTAAAACACATGGCCAATCTCTCGTAACAGTATTAACCAGCACAGAGACACAAGCGCAGCTGAAAGTCTACCCAGCTGGTCCTCGTGTTGGCACATTAGGACTGGTGCTAAATTGGAGCAGATGATTATTTCTAGGGCAAGCAAAGGTTATGACTCTTAGTTAACACTTTCACGAGGCAACATGAGTAACAGGACAACACGTTTCACTGCCTTCATCTCTGCCCTGCAGAAGTACCCAAAGGGGAGCTGAGAACATCTGGCCCTGAGATTTCAATTCCAATTTCCTTTTTGTTGTTGTTGTTTTTGTTTTGTTTTGTTTCCCCTTTTTAAAGAAGTTTAAATCTACACATATTTGAACAAGAGAGAAGTGACTGGGCATCCAGCCAACATAAGATCCCAGTAGGATCCAGTTGTGGAATTGCCACATTACTCTTGTACAGTGTAGATGATGAGAGACTTGGGATTCAAAATTGTTATTTTGTTTAAAAAAAAAAAAAAATTAAAAAAAGTTTTTGCACTGTTAGCTTTCTTAGCAACAATATGAAGCAAAATATATGAGCAAGATAACTAATTATGCTGTGTGAAGCAAGTTTTATCACTTAATACCTCCATGGAATGGCATGTCAAAGCAAAATATTGAAGATATGCTTGTATCTGTGTATCTATGTCTGTGGTCATGATTGTTGCAAAAACAGAAGCATTTAGGGAATAGCTGAGCATTTTGTCAAGTCTAAGTCAACTTTCCAGAAGCAATAAAATGTTATGTCCTGACCATAAAGAATAACTTCACAGTGAGGTCGACTCTTCACAGTTGAGAAACAACAAATAGGAGGGCCATGCACAGGACTCAATATTGGATAAGACCTAATTGCCCTTATCTCCATTCAAGGACTTCAGTGCAACAGTAATTCCAACAACAACGAAATGGATTACATTTTACTTCATGAAACCAACACACAATATTAGAAGTTCTGCTCCTGGTGACCTGCAAGAGCGTATAGGAGTAGAAAGCAACCGTGCTTCCAACAGCTCCCAACAGCTCCCCTGCCCCTAGAAGCTAGGTACCAACAGCTAGCTGCCTACCAGACTTTTACAGATAATTTTGCAACTATCCTTTTCTGAGAGCTCCTAGAGAAAACCCACAAGTTAATCATTTCTGTTGTAGGAACAGTAACAACTAAACACTCAAAGGTGCTCTCATACATTGTAAGACAATGTGCAACAGGAAAACTGCACTGAGACATTTTGACTAATTACAAAATAATGTTTAAAAAAAAAAAAACCCTCAAAATGTAGTAGCAAGTGTTTAAATTCTCATTGCCATGGAAAGAAAATTTTACCTTAAAAGCAATTTATTTGAATTTCTTTAACTGTAGTTGTCAGTGTGTGGATGCAATTAAAAGGAACCCAGAATATTAAAAGACTTTAACTACACTTTTTGATTTAAAAGCAACTGATTATAACTCTCCCCTTCTTCTCAGCCCAGAGTTAATTTAGCAATAGTAAATAAATAAGGGTGAGCCCAGTGCAAGCTAAGTAACTCAAAAGCTGTTTCCTTACCTAATGTTGACTTCAATTTCTTTTCCTCATCCAGTTCTAAGTTCTTTAAATAAACAGGAATGGCTTTATGGTTTGGCAATAGAAAGAAAAATGGTGGAGAAAGACAGGTTTACTCCAGCAGTAGAAACATTACCATTTTATTCAATGACAACCCCTTTGTTTAGAAAGTGGCAACTGTGAGAATTCCCACTGACACTGGTGGAATAAAGCAAAAGTTTCCAAACTTTGGCCCAGCTGCTGTCCTGTATGCCTTCATGGATAACTCCTGCACTGAAACTCACGAGGAAGTAAAAAGTAATAGTTAAAAGTATGAGTACATTGCAGTCTGCAAGAAGTGCTAAGAGTCCAAGACAAATCTTCAGTATGAAAGATTTCTGTTTGCTCCTATTTCTTTCACTGTTGTTTTGTCTTTGCCCTATCTGAAGCTTCTGGCAGAACAGTCGGGTTTTTTTAATTTGCTTTTCTCACAGGCAAATGTAAATCTATCTAGCCAGATTTCCAGTATTGTTTCTGTACAGCCATAAAGCCATGAAAGCTTCATGAAAGCATCTCAAAAGCTCTCCCACTCTTTTTCCATTTGTGACTATGAACATCCCTGAATTTTCACCTCCTTCTTTCTCTTAAGCTGAATTTTTACAGTGAAAAATGTATCAACCCAGGTGGAATTTTCTGAGCTGTCAAAGGCAGTTTAGCTGTGATCCCTGAAATAAATTTTCTACCTCCAGATCTAGCCTTGAAGTTTGTTGATAGTGTTTATTACCAGTGGCAAAAGAATTAAGGCAAAAAGATCCTACTTGACTCCAATTATTAAAAAAAAAATAAAAATAAAAGGCTATAAACTACACCAAACACAATTCTCCTCTTCTTTCTATGAGTTGCTCAACAGCACTTCTCATTTCTAAATATTCTTTCCTTAGTTGTCTGTTAGTTGTCTGTTAAACCAAATAAAAACATTCCTAGATACTCATCTATATTCTTGACAAATTTAATCAGGAATTGTATCCTACTTCTGTTTTTCCTTTAAAAAGAGGTGAATTAAGTCAGCTGAGTGAAGTGTGGATTCTGTGGAATGATGTATGTAAGTGCAAATGGAATATGAGTAACTGCTCTTTCAGCAATAAGAGTGAACCAGAGGACAAAATGCCACAAGCAGTTACATCTCTGAGAAAGAATATTCTAACTGGATTTTCCCTTTTTCTTAATTTCTCACATTGTTCCAGTTTGGTTCTGTGTGACTTAAACATGCCATCAACTGTTTAACTTTGTGAGTCAGTTTCTTAATTCTCTCTCTCTCTTTTTTTTTTTTTAATCCCTCTGAAATGTTTATTTACTCAGCTCCTTCTGTGAAGTAAAAATTCCAGAAATAAACCCAGTGCTTTCAGGAGAGACTTTCAGCAGACATGAACTTACATTGGTGTGTAAGAGTCTATGATGATTTCCTCTAACTGAACATCAGAACCCATTTACGGTGAGACTACCTATTAGAGGAAGTTAATTACTTCACAATTCTGCTTCATGTTACAAGAACAGTCTGCTCTTACGCTGTCTTTTTAGGTAGCATTACTAAGGGAGCCTGCTTTGGCAGGGGGGTTGGATTCGATGATCTCTAGAGGTCCCTTCCAATCCCTACAATTCTGTGATTCTGTGATTACTAAGGAGTTACTTGCTTTTTTATGTCTGAAGGCATTTTTCTGGCTGGGAAATACCAGTTTTAATTAAAGGAAATAAAAATCACAAATTAAAACAAGCTTTGTGAACCCTAAATAAGTTTCAGAGTTTCACAAGCATTAAACCACTTCAGATTTGACTTGCTTTTGATCCTCGACCTCTTTAAGATACATAATGGATATTTTGATGGCTTTGAAGGCAGAAAGCCATATACTACTCATCTCAGGTAGGAGAGTGAAAAACGGGAGTGCTAGTCTCTGTATTGTGTTGCTTTTCTGTAGCTGAAGTATCACCTTTTAAGTAGCAATGTCTCCGACTCAAGATATGACCATACTAGTTTGAAGGACACTCTCTATATTGTATTATATTGTGTTATCTTGCATTTGATATCTTATTTAGTAAATTAGTTTGTTTCTCCTCAGATCATTGCCTCTGGTTTTTTTTTAGACCCATTTCTCTACTCTTTTCCCCATCTTCCCCCTTTCCCTTTCCCAGAGCATGGGTCCGTGGGTCCTCCCACCCCGCTAGTCACAGACAAACCAGCCTGTAAATCATTGACAAACAACAAATAAGGAAACATGAGGGTGGCAGAATCATGGGCAGGTACGTAAGAAATAAAATATAGAATCCAGTGCTGAGGTCCTTATTGCCTACTTTTCTAAAAAGAAAAAAATATCTTTGAAATCTGTCTCTATTATATGAGAAGTATCTAAAAGCACTTTCACTCATGCTTGCCACCAAAATATTTTTCTTAAATGGAGAAATACGTCACTCATTTTCCTTCCAGTTCTGTTTAAACAATATTATTTAGAAATATTCTAGTTTTATTCTCTCTCTCAAAGTACACTGTAAGTACAAAGCTTTAAAGCACTGCTCCTGACCTGGTTTAATTAAATTTCTTTAATAAATAGAGCTAGCAGAACAAGATATTCAAAACTGCATCTACAAAATATGTGAGACTGTAGTTCCAACTGTTTATATGTCACATCAGATAATGATGTGTTTCTGGCCGCAGCAGATTTTAATTTATGCTAAATTTTATGTTTATTCAATCAGAAGAGGAAACAGGCAACAGTGTCCCATCAGAAAGGAAAACTCTAATGCACTTTAGGTAGACTAGATCTGGAACCGTGTACAATAGGCAAGGCGTTCTGTTATTAAAAAAATTGATTTCTTGTTGATTATTGTCTGAAGAGTTTGTTTTCTTAATCAGTCTTAGATCATTCTAATGATACATCTGCATTTTCTAAGCACTATTTTTGTGCCTTATCTATAACTACAAGATTTACTGAGAGTAGCAGAGTGGTGCCTTCTTGTAGAGGCTGAAGACACAGGAGTTTTGAAAGACAGAGCTCATGAAAAACAGGAATGTTTTGACAAATACTTACCCTTAAGATCTCTCACATATCAAAAACAGTCCCACCAATAAAGGTTAGGTTGCACCAGAGCTGCACCTTGTGGTGCATAAGGGTTTATGTCCTTTGGCCTTGGTTCTTTAATAAAGTCAACATAGAGGAAAGCGTGTTCCCACAGAAGAAAAAAAGGTCCCTGTAGATTCACTAAGGTTGTTTGATGTGCTTACGAAGCCTGGCATTTCCCCCAAGCTGACCATTACTTCCTTAGGCAACTTTTCTTAAGTTAAGCCCCACCTCAGAAAGCTATTGTGAAAAGTAGGTATGAATTGCCTGTATTTCTTTGGGGAAGTGACTAGTGGGTCTCAGTGACTTTGATGGTGTCAGCAGTGTCCAGTAGGTAGTCAACCACTAGAAATCCCACTAAGCACAAGTGGTATTTGCGCTGTCTTTCTCCCATTGCCTTAAAAAGCAAATTCTCCCCACATCAAAAGTGTCTCTATTGAGCAATTACTGTGTGTCAGCACTCTTTCAGTCGTAAGTTGTTTGCTGGTTTCTGAAACATGGAAAACACAAGATGTTACAAAATGAAAACAGCGTCTGTTTCCATTCTGTTGATTTAGGAGGCAAAGCAGAAAAACAAAACAAACATGCTCCAAAAACCTAAGAGGGCAATCAGGATAACTTAACAAGGAACAGCAATTTGGTACGTGATTCCTCTGAAGCCTTTTCTATCACACAATTTTTTCTATATGATCAGCAAGATAGATAACAATGTCAAAACTGTTGCTAAGTCAGGAAAACATGCTTTTATAAATTAAGAATGTTAATGGATCTGATATACCTCTAATTAATTCCAATTATGCATATGTAATTCCTAAAATTAGAGGGGAAATGAAATGATGAATGAGTCCCGTTTATTCTAATCACTGTGAAAGATCCCGTTGTATTTATCAGTTTCCTGCAGTTGTGCAGTCTGTGAACTTCTTTCCATACTTTCTACTAAACCTTCCATAACAATTAGGCATTTGATTGTGGTACTTCTTATTTCTCCTAGTATGAAATGACATTCTTTCCACCATGATTCTCATTTTA
Organism: Alectoris magna; assembly: GCA_030625065.1. Lineage (NCBI taxonomy): Eukaryota > Metazoa > Chordata > Aves > Galliformes > Phasianidae > Alectoris > Alectoris magna. The sequence continues at coordinate 93,364,601 of CM060560.1, forward strand.
AGAATTGGATCTGCTTATAGAGTTAATAATAAATGAAAAGATTGTACAAGTTTTCCCAAAAAGACTAAGTCAACTGAATCCAGTGTGAAACTTGCAGCTTTATATACAATTTTTTGCAAGTTCTCAGCTGCCACAAGAATCACGACAGAAGTGTTGACTTCAGAAATCATAAATACATACCACACTTTGCATATTCTTTCCATTGTGACCCCCCCCCCCAAAAAAAAAAAAAAAATTCTTTGAGTGGTTTACATCACCAAGGTTGTCAGCCAAAAGGGAAAAACTTTCTAGACTAATGAAAGTGGACAGATGCAAGTTATTAAATGCTACTTGTCAAAATTTGAAGCCTGCATATCATCCACAAAGTAAAGCAGGAGAAAAGCCAGGAACATGATGAACTGACCTAAGAACATTAAGATCATGTCAGTACTTGACTAGATTTTCCATTTTCCAGGCTCCCAGGTCCTCAAAGTTTAAAATGCATCAAACTACAGTGCGGAGTGCACTATGTCTGTATATGTAAAGTGATCAAAAAGAGGAAAATAAAGAGAAACTTTTTTTTTAACAGAAGTGATTAACCCATTTTCTTCAAAACCGTTTTTGCCCCTTTCATTGTGAGTGTCCCTGGATTACTACATGCTTTTATCTTCTGCATACACACACAGATTTCGAATATCCAATAGAAAAAATATATTAATATTTTATTAGGTATTTTCTGTAAGTAAATATCAAAAACATATTGCAAACAATGAAAAAACACTGAGTCCAAAGACAGTGAATTATTTATCTCTTAATGTAGAACTTTTACTGTTCATAACTTAATAAAATCTTAATACAAACTTAAAAAGGTTTGAGTCAATTACAATTTTATTTTCCTCAAAATCAACCTTGAAGTTTAAGATGACTGTAAAAGTGGTTTGCAAAATCAACATTTGGCTGAAGACAGTGAAAAAAAATTGTGCAGAACATTTTTAAGAATATGATTAAATTTGCAGTGAAAATTGATTCGTATCAGAGCTGGAGAACTTCACTGTTTTCCTGTCCACTCCATCTAAATGAATATAAAAGCATGCAAGACAGTTTGGCTTTTCAGTGGGTCAACTGCCTTGAAGGGCACACTAGACTTATTAGCACAGCTGTGATTTTGCAGTTGATGTGAATAGCCTAAATGAGTTAGGTTGGACTCAGTGCAACAACTGCCTATGAATCAGATTGAATTGAGGAAATCACTGAAGTTTGAGACTTTGGTTAGTGTTGGTCTGTTTGAGAAGACAGCTTCGTCAGGAGAGTTTGTTGCTTGAGCTGAATCAAATTGGGACCACGGTGGGTTGATCCTGGCCAGCAGTGAGACATAGAACAGCTACTCCTTCACTCCTCTCCTGTGCCCCGGTGGGGCAGGAGGGAGAATAGGACTACTGAAAGTGAGAAACTCATGGGTCAAGATTAAGACAGTTCAGTAAGTGAAGCAAAAGCTGTGCATGTAAGCTAAACAAAACAAAGAGGAATTTATTAAATATTTCCCATTAGCATGCTCATCTACTTTCTGGAAAGCAGGGCCTCAGCGCTCATAACAGGTACTTGGGAAGACAAACAACCTAACCACAAACATCTCTGCTTCCTCCTTCTTTCCTTGAATTTTTTTTTCTGAGGACTGTGTTGTATAGTATAGAACATCATTTTTGCCACTTCGGGTCAGTTGTCCTTCCTGTGATCCCTTTCCAATCACTTGCCCAGCCCCAGCCTACTCACCACATGGTAGACAAAGTGGGAAGGAGAGAAAGCCTTCAGCAACGTCCAAAATATTCATGTGTTATCAATGCTATTTAAGTCACAGATCCAAAACACAGCACTGTAAACACTGCTATATAGTTAACTCCGTTCTAGTCAACCTAATACAGAGTTCAATGTGCCCTGTGAGTAACAACAAGCGCTGATCATTCAGACATCAAGAGCCAGGATCCAGTCTCTAACTGTAGCTTAGAGTCAAGATTTCTAAAATAAGACTTGGTAAACTATTCTTCTTTTTCCCATGATGTTAAGATGCTTACACTCTTCCATTACCAAAGGGAAGGGAATATTACTTTCTTCAAAAAAATCTTTGATTCATTTCTTTTGGTACTTAAAGAGACAGCCAAATTTTGAATGAATAAAAACACTGACAGGAGCCCCTGAGAAAATGTTTTTATTTATAGAGCATCAGCTGGATGAACCGATGGGAACTCCAACAGAAATGAGACTTTCTGAGATTAAGGTGTTCAGGGACTAGTACAGAATTTATTTCTTAATTTGGCTAAGACTTAACACGCTTCGGAATTCCTGTTTGCAGTGGAAAAGTATCCTATTTGCGTAGCCTCAGTTTGACCTTCTACATGAACTGCCAAGGGGTATCCCTTTTTCCTGTATTTATACACAAGTTTTTCCATACCAGGTGTATTTGTTTTTATTTCTGGCAAGAGGGAGAACAAAATGAAGTGTACTGAGAAATAGAGACAGACTTTATGCAAGGAAAATGTTATTAGGAAATGGGCAACACACGTTGCTACTCTGTTTTGAGTAGAAGAATCTAGTTCTACTGTGACTCAGAAGATCCACTCTTCTTTCATTTCTTCCCAATAGATTAATGAAAACCATGAAGAAAAAAAAAAAAAAGGTGAATGACTTTGGCTGTATATACATGGGAGTGCATAAGTAAGGGATTTAAACACACACAAATTATATGCAAGACTAGGACAGTTACAGGGTTCTAGACTTTTTCCCTCTATGAAGCCTATGAACCCAAACAAAATCTCTGACTTCTTTACTGATTGATAGCAGCAAGGACTGTAAGCACTCCAAAAACTCTGCAGTATTTTAGTTGTGGAAGATTTAGGGTTCCAAACAATAACCTTCTTATATTGCAAATTGGACTGTAAAATATATTCAAGTTTCCTTTTGTCTATAAGGTTTTTGTCAGAAAGTATATTCTGCTGGAAGCTATAAAAGCTACTAGATGAATTTTCAGTCTTGATATGAGTTCTTTTTACAGAATCGCAGAATGGCTTGGTTTGGAAGGGACCTCAAGGATCAGTAAGCTTCAACTCCCCTGCCACATGCAGGGCCTGCAACCTCTGAATCTAATACTGGACCAGGCAATGGTTTAAAAGACAAGCTCTTTAAAGACAATTGTATTGTAGAAATATTAAGACGAAGAAGGCCAAATAATGTAATCTCTGACACCAAATGAGTGATACACTTACTCATTCATGAACCCCACATTATGCTTAGTCTCTAAGTATTGGATGAGCTTTAGCAAGTTTTGTGGATACATATCTTAATCTTAAAACTTCAAGTAAGACAAAATTAGCTATGTCCTGAGTGAAAAGTTCTAATGGGTTAGTTGCCTTCAGGATTAAAAGACTTTTCTCTCCTCAATTTTTTTATTTGAAGGTGTTCAGTAGGCAGAAGGTACATAAAAGCATTCAGAACCACATCCTACAGATTTTTGATAATGTCTTTAAAGCATACACAGAGGAAAAGAAGGGAGAACATTAAATAAGTAACACTGTTCTTTTTAAACTGATTTCTTTGGCCAACCGTGAAGAATGTAAAGTTTCCTACAGCTGCAAAGCCCTGGAAATTCAGGATTCTGGCCTGCAGTACAAATTAACCTACATATACTCCACATTAGAGACCTTCTGAACTACTTCACATAGAGCTGAGCAGAGAAAAGTTCTCTGCTTTCAAAACAAACAGTTATTGCAAGTATCCACCTGTGATTCACGGCAAAGACATTCTAAGGCAAAACAGTAACTCTTTTCCAAGAGGTGAACTGCAGTTAACTGGGTTCAATCTGGAAATGCTCTGAGGAACTTAAAGCAATGCTAGATGGTGTGTATTTAGTGCGGATGCTGGTTGAGGAAGTATTCTGCAGTAATCTGGCAAAAGTTTTCTGTGAGGCACTAATATTTTTTGAACATCGATTGGGATAACTTGTTTAACGTTTGGAAATGCTCAATTTTATTTTATTTTATTTTATTTTGTCGGTCTTTGTGGTTGTTTTTTTGTTGTTGTTGTTTTTTTTTTCTGTGTGTAATGGTATATGGTAGTAATGTATACATTTCAAGTAGTTGAAGAAAGGGTTTATTGTGATTTTATGTTGATGTCATAGCTAAAAAACTTTTTGGGTGATGGATAGCTGTGAATGATATATTTGTGCTTCATTGTAATTATACAAGATTTTATGTGTAGTTGCTGCTTGGAAGTACATTTGTCAGGACCTGTCTCTCATCCTCTTCAACAGTCAACTGCTCCTTTCTGCAACTTGCTGTTGCACTATATTTACTCGTATTAGGTGATTTTAATTTTTTTTTTTTGTCATCACTGATTTCTTTGTATGCTTTCTCTTACACATTTATACCATGAGATTCTCTAGAAGGGAATAACTGACTCTTTTGTTTGAAATTTAGTTCACAATATTGGTTTATCTGATACTTCTTTACTCATCCTCATCTCTTAATTGGAAGAACAGAAAAGTTTCCATAATGTTTCCATAATATTTGCTCAAAAAGCGGTGGCAGCATGTTCAGGAGTAGATAATATGTACATCAAAATTTTGAATATGTTTCTATACTGCATCTTATTGAAATACTACAGGTAAAAGGAAAAAGGAAAAAGCTTATTGATCATTTAAATGCTTCTGGAGCTCCAGCTGTAACTGGAGATCAGTCTAAAACATTCCAGCTCATAAACACCAGCAACAAAATCTTAAAGCTTCAGTACAATGTGCAGTGTAACGTAAGTGTTAAGAGTAGAAGCTAATCACGAGAGAAATGTAGTGTACAACTTCTAAAGATCCAAAGTTAGAAAGATGGATATTTTCACTAGAAACAAAACTTATTTAACTGCATGAACATTGTTTTTCTAAGGTATACGGTCACTTTTTCAAATTTATATGCAAAAAAAAAAAAAAAGCCATCTTTAAGTTACTAACGCTACTCATTTGCAAGCAATGTAACTTTATATTGTGTCAGAGTAAAACTGGGTCAGAAACTGTCCCAGATTCTAGAAAACATTCTTTTTCATAAATGGTTTTTTTTTTATTTCACTGAACACATAAAATATCAATATAAGATAGGTCTCTGCTTATTCATACTTAGGCAAACAGCTCACAGGTATATACCTTAGCGAAAATCTGTTTTCACCAAAACTCCAGCATCTGTGTGCACCTGGGTTGGCTCACTCATGCAGAGCTACAGCATCTCTCATGCTACACAACCTCAAGAATGAGGCTGAAACAGCACTTAAATCTTCCTGAGGTTGTTGTTCTTTTTCCTCCTGTTTCATTTCAGATGAACTATCACTCTTATGAATGAACAAATAATTATCAGACTCCTTTAAAGGTTCACAAAAAGAAAAATAATGAGTTATTGAAATGGGATCATGACTTTAATTTTATGTCACAAAATAATTTTTCAGAAAGCACAGAGAATTGGGGAGGCATAGGGAAAACTAATTATTATATAGTTCAGGTAGTAGTTGTATTTATAGATACAATTTAAATGCTTAATCTGCTGTAATTTTTAATTGTCCAAGAAACATTTTGTTTCATTCAATGGAGAAACAAAGATGGAAGGTGTTTAGAAAGTTTTTAGCTTTGTATGGATGTAGGAGGTTGGTTAATTCATTCAAAACAAGGATTCATTGTAGATATCCTGTTCCTTTTGAAATCAGCAGTACAAGTTACAAATTTGTACTAGAGGCTCATCATAATGTTTTGCCCATCCTCTACTAAGGATGATTTGTTCCACCATCTTGTGTGGTCTTCTGTTCTCCCCATGATGACTCCATTAATTATGAAATACTGCCTAATGATCTCCAGACTTGTAGGAATTGTATTGGCATTTTGAGAACTATTTATTTATTTATTTATTTATTAAGGAAAACTAGATGGGAAACAAGAGTGATATCTCAGAATTTGTCTTTAATATTTATGAATGATCGTTTCTCTTGGAAGTAATCTATTGTCTTTTTCAAGGACAAACATCTCCAGCAGTTTTTCTACTGGTTTCATTTGAACTGGGCATGACCAAATAGAAACTACATAGTAGAACAGAGTAGAAATAGTAGAGTAGAAATTAGCCTTGCCAATAAAACACTCGTATTTTCTGTTTTGTAATGTCATTTATAGATTTCCCTTTCTTTATATGGTATTTAGATAGGTATACATCATTATTGTCTTTTTTTTTATTGTACAGCTTACTTCAATCTGTTTGCTATGATTCTGATTAAGTCATACTGCAAGGTATCATCCCCACTTTTCAGAACAAATTTCCATTTCTTGGCATTTACACTGCTTTATTAGTATTGCTGTACCATGTGTAACATATAATTTATACATCAGGATTTAATCACATAAGGGCAATTCAAATGAATGCATTCAAGAATCCAGTTAGAATATGCTGATAAGATTCATACTGTACATCAAAATTGAACACTCACTTTCTCTTTGTGTTACAATTTCATACTATACTTTTTATATTATGGCCTACATTTTAGTTTTCTTTTCCTCACACTTTTATGTCTTATTTTGTTTGTTTCCCTTTATATCTCTTTCCCTCTCCCTCCCCCCGCCCCTTCCCCCCCAAATATTTTCTAATTAGTACCCATGGGCAGATTCCATCTACAGGAATTCTCTGCTACAAATGAGGACTGAATAGTTTCTAAACCGAACAGAGAAATAGTATGACTTCATTTAAATGTACTCGAGCCCTGTGAGAATCACCTGATTTATTATGAGATGTTCTAGCTCGAGTTTACACTCAGAGGAAATTTGTCAATAAAGCAATATATTTTCATGTTTCATGAGTGTAGGAGAGGGTGGGAGTTGGTAGCTAAAGTTAGCCATTGAAAGACTGCATGTGATTTCAGTTCAAAAGTGATTTTTCCTTTTTATTCAAGTGCAAATGCCTTTTCTGTCCTTTCCTGGTACTTGTTCAGATTTTGCAATGCCACATAGTGCCATACATAGTGCAGACCATAATAATGGGTGTCAAATCTTAATGGTATATCAGTTCACCTTGTCAGAGCATTGTGTAACTCCAGCAGTGCAACCTCTGACTGCAATACTGGAGCATTGCTGCAGTGTCAAATCCACGCTAAGAAGCCATTTTCCTCAGTACATCTCCGCTCCTGTGACTCACCTTCAGCTCTTTATGTCACCAGGACAGCAGATGAATAACCCTGTTTTTGTGGGACAAATTGTAAAACAGAAATATTGAGAGGTATGTTAAAATTTGTTGTATTGTACCATTAGTTTTTGTAATAAATACCATCTATCTAGAAAAGTAAAGCACATCCTGTACTGAAGAAGTGATGTTCCCATGTGTCATCAACAAATATGGTGACAGTGTAGGTTGAAAATAATCGGTAAAACTAATTCTTTTGTTGTTGTTGTTGTTATTTGTGATATTTAAAGTAAGTTTGTGCCTAAATATCCTATAGTTAGAAGAGACACAGGCCAGGACAGTGAAATTCATCACATAATTTTTATCACATTTGAAGATTTTACTAACCTCTCTACCATCCAAAATTTACTAATGTTTGGCTCCATATATGGTACTCTTTATTCATGAGTCTCAAAGCCCTTTTCAGGGAAGGAAGTACTTGGTATCATTTCCAGATGGGGTAAATTAGAAACTAATCAATATTCCCAGCACCTCATGAAGTAAACAGTAGTAATATTCCCCATTTGATGATGAGGTAGCTAAGGTACAGAGAGACTAGATTATTTGTGCAAAGTTACTTCTGATTCAATGGCAAATAGGGGAATAACTTTTTTTTTTTTTCCAAAAAAGAATATTCTAACTACAAGACATTATCTTTTTCCTCAATAATAAAGTTAAATATGTAAAGTAAAATAATGAAGTTGTTCTACAGCTTAAATTCACAGAAATAACAGATGTTCAACAGTTTTTAATTTCTCTCTTTCAGTAATGTGGTCTGTGTACGGCCTGAAGCAGGATTTAATTTGTCTCACTGCATTATCAGACAACTAAGCTGCTGTCAAAACAGGCAGATCAGGAATTAATGAAAACATTTCTATATACCATTCTGTGATTATAGTACAGACAGATGTATTTTAATTTCCAGGAATTTAAGTTTCAGATCCATAGATGTGGAGCTTAAACTAAAATCAGATAACAATACAGGCTAAATCTTGATTCACATCTGAAAATCTGATGTTCTTATAAGGAGTGAATCTGCACAGAGACCCACATAAATAGTCATAGTCAATAATCCTGTTTCACAAAGCCTCTGTCACAATTGTCACTGAAACTTTCCTTTGCTGACTAGTCTGAACAGCTGGAACAGGGAAAGACTACAAAAGGTCTCATGATCTACACTGAAATGCTTCAAAAACATGATTAAACCTGAAGTAAACTTCTGCTACTATACCTTCAAGAGTTTGGGCGACCTTGACTAAGCTATCTTCTTGCTTATCTCTTATTGGAGGTCTAAGTCCTTTAGTATTGTATAGTGTTCCAATCAGTGAACTACACTTGGAAAAAGCAAATAATAAAAGCTCCTCAGGGCACTTTGCTATCATCATTAGCACAAATAAACACGTTGTCTGGAATTACCTGCTTTAATTTCTCCATTTTATGCAACTTAGCAATGGTGTCCAGTGAATTCTGCAAATTGCTTCAAAATTAGTCTTTAAAATCTGTGCATTTCAATACGCAACTACAAGTGGCAATTTACAATTCAGGTGCTAAAATTTCCCTTTTGGATAGTGTATGTCTCTATTCAACCTTGCAAGAACCAGAAGTATTTTTGCTATGTTTTTATAACAGGGAGGACTTAGGCTTTACCCTTCAGTGGAATCTGTGTGTAATAGAGTTCATGGCTGTCAGCAGAGACTCATGTAGTCAGTCATGCTCATCAGAAAGCTTTGGTTTGAAGTTCTGGGTCTCTTTTAAATTGTAATGCCGCCTCTTTTCTCATTGAAATTAGGAATATTAGTAAGGGAATTTATAAAGCCTTCACTGACCCAATTTTTCATGGTCCTTGGACTCCTGCTTAAGCAATCTCCCCTTTCTACAGACACATATTTTTTCCTGCATTAGCCCTCAGATTATTCTGGGGCAAATGTTTGTACTAGTGCACAGACGAATCTAATGGGAAATTAATCTGACTGAAACACAGTTCAATCTATTCCCTCCTTTCCTCCTCGTTAAACAAAAAACTATGTTGTCGTAACAAAGATAGCAAAAGTTAGAGAGATGCTGAGTGCATCTGCCTATCTTGCCCCCAAAAAATATTTATTCAATAATATCCTGAGGATATTATTATTATTTTAAAGTCTAACTTTAAAACTGGAATTGTGGACCTGGTATTAAGATACTGATTCAGTGTGGAGAACTGCACTTATTTCTGTTTCAATTCAGTCGAATATTGTTCAGTTCATATTGTTTTCTGATACCTTGAAAATTAGCAGAATTTCACTAATTCCATCAGAAAATTGGAGGTTACACACTATCTCCAGTAGTACTTCCCAGATACAATGATTTCAGGTGGACAAAAGGAAAAATATGGGCCTGGACTTAAATATTATGAGATATCGAGTCTATCTCTACAGCAATTAAGTCAACAGAGTGTATTCTGAATTAAGGTGAAACATTAATTGATAAACTGAAGAATTTAATAATCCTGAAGGTAAGACTTGCTATTAATTTCTTTCAGAAATCTTCTTCTTATACAGTTTGTTGCCTGCTGTTTACCCTTCCTCCAGCCTTAAAGTTCAATATATGTGTTGGCTCCAAGTAGATAAAATAATCACTTTAGACCCAAAGGTCATAGCACTGTGCCTTGATAGCATACCATTCTTGATCGTTGTCGGAACAAAACAAAAAATGACATTTGGCGTAGTCAGAAGTAGAAAACCAAAATTACAGACTACAATAAACTCTGCCTGCAATAGTCAACAATCTTTGAGAGAAAACATATGCTGTGATGTCAGCATTCTCAGCTTCACTGGGGCACACTAGCAATGACATTTCCCTTCTTTTAATTTTCAGTGCAATCATTTTGGTAACATTTAATTATAAATCTACAAATATAACACATAAAGCCTCTTCAGCTTTTCCAGATAGTCTGGATACTACTGCAACAGCATACAGCTTTTTGATGAATTTTCACCACACACTGCAAAATTCCTGCTTACAGTCTCTCAAACATTTCAGTGGGAGCAAAGGAGAATTATCAGGCTCATTAGAACCTGACAGAAATGTTTGGTGTACCTGGAATGGAGATTTAGAGGATAATCCTGAAGAGCACTTTCAGAAAAGAAATTTACTTGGGTGGATTCAGAGCAGCCTTGAGGCTGCACCAACTCTTCCAGCTGGTCTGCTAAGAGAATAGGAAAATGTAAGGAAATAAGGAAGACTTACATATCTTTTGAGGGAGGTACAATTAATCTAAGTTTAAAGATGGTTGCAAAGGTTTCAGTGTTCTCCCAAATATAAGCCCTCTCAGAGAAAGTGAGGCACACACAGTGCATCAAATAGATGTCTCATCTTTATGTGTCATCCCCAAACTGTTGTTATGATGAAAAGATAATCAGTTATGAAAACAGCAAGTGTTCCTTTTCACTGCACAGCAATCAGAGAGGGTATGATGAAACTGTCATTGAACTCTTCCAAGCAGGAAGCCGATCTAATAATTTAAAAAAGGAAAGTAATCCTTCTAAAACCTTTCACTGACTACCATATAAGTGCAATCCCCCATGAATCAATATAAACATTAGGTTTCTAGATGCTCTAACTTATCATCTTCTCACTAAGCTTTTGTTTACTTTTAAATCTCTGCACCCCATAGAAAGTACAGAATATTTCCAAAATTAAAGCATGAATTGCTGGCAAGGTTGACTGAGACATAGAATTATGTGCAATGGGAGACTGGAACCATGCAGAAGCTTCCAGTGGAAAGACTGAGGTAGTGATTTTGGCCCTGCTAATTAAGTCCCAGTGGTATTAAGAAAATTTTCTCCTCCCTACAGTCAATTTAGGGGAAAAAAAAAAAAAAAAAGAAAAGAAAAGAAAAAAAAAAGATTGTGTGATTATATAAGTCTTTCTCTGTTGGCATACCACGGAGCTTAACAGATCAAGGAGATGCGTTCCAGTGCTTCAAATCCTTTCTCTGCACACATCTGATAGCCTTTAAACATTTAGCAAAAGCTCATGCATGTCTTTGGACATTGCTGAAAGGATGCTGTGTTGTAGACAGTCTGTCTACAGTGTACATGTGAGCTGCAATGGTTGTGTGAAACCTAAGAGTTGGGGACACCTGTTATGTTTGCTTTCATACCCCATGCAAGTAAGAGCTAAAGCCAGGTCTCCACACTTCACAGCTTCTGCAGCCAGCACAGCAGTTATTGGCATACTCACTGCAAAAGAACAGGGGGTTTTGTCCCCTGGTGTGCCTTCACAAACCCCTTTGAAACTTATGTGCCTTTCCAAGATCTACCTCAAAGCAGAAAGAATGGTTAACATAAGCCAAAAGGTAGAAGATTGACCAAATTTAGTGTCCTGTGCCACACCTGGAGCCAGACCTCCCAAACTGCTCAACAGCATCTGTAATCTGCAATTTACATTGTGAAGGGTACAGATTTTAAAGTACAAGGGCTCAGCTGGTTGGTAAAATTGGGACTCAGCTATGGGCACCTACTATGCCTAAGTCTAGTCTTCAAGTACTGCCCAGTGGCTGACATGAACAGCAGGTGTAGAAAAGAGTTTCGTCAGAAGTTGGTAAAAATATTCAGAAGTTTTTGCTGTTGTAACATCAAAGTTCTACTAAACATAGTCATGTTTTCTGGCAGCTTTTAAACTTACTGCCCTAAAGCCTTAGAGGTTGAGCTCATAAATGTAATGACTGTTTCTAGCCACTTGCTGGAAGAGCTAACAAACATAATTGATGGTACCCAAGTCACCTGTTCAAAATACAAACATTACATTTTAAGTGTCATAAAGATAATAGGTTAAGTAAAGCATATATACAACGTATTTTGTAAGCCTGATTTGCTGTGCATGCAAAGATCTTCATGCTACAGACAGAATCTTCTGTGACAAAACTGCATTCTGTATGAATAAGAAAGTGTGTTTCGTACCCAATCAGCATCTGGTATAATGTCTAGGTAATAATTCCCTGATTGCTTACTCTCAGAGTGATATAGAAAAACCATAGAGAGTTTGGATAGCTGCCTTTTCTATGTGCGAAACTGATAGAAGTGTTTAAGAGTGCATTTTTAGGTTCTTCCCTGGTCTTAGGTTCATGCCTCAGCAAGCACCTTGTCCACAGTTTTTTTGTCAGATTTTTATCCACAGTTTTTTTGATCCACATGACTACCAGTCATAATAATATGCAAGCACAATAAGGGACCCCACGAGCAATCCACAAATGCATGCCACACGTTTCATCATTTCACAGCTGGAGTTAGCAACACCTCTCACTAACTTGTAAGAGCCAAGTAAACATTCAGTGTTCTTAAACTGCAAAGATATGTGCAAGAAAGCAACAGTTTCTTGAGGACAACAAAGATAGTCAACAGCAGAAATAAAACATTTAAATGGATAGGCCAATAGTTTGTAAAATCAAATTCCACCCATTTGTGATTGCCAGTACTAAAATCTACTAACCCAAATGATTCAGAATATCAAAGAAAATTTGCTTTTCTTTCTCCCTTTTTCAGGTATGTTCATAATGCGTCATTTAGTATGTCAGTTAGATTTCCAGGTCGTCTTAAAACAACTTCGTGGTATTTTATATCTTCAGATCTAGCACTTGCTTCAAGATCTGGCACGTAATCTGTGAAGGTCTGAAAGAAATACAGTGGGGTGGAGTTTCTCCTGTGCTGCGAATTGAGGGTGAAGTTCCCATGCTGACTTTCATTTATGATAAAATAGATGTGTGGTCAGTTACCTGCTGATTCCAGTGCCTTCATGTGCAAGGTCAACTAATGCATCACTTTAATAAATAATGTTTATTTTAAAAGCGCTTTTTAATTGCAGTAGTAGATGTAGGAAAAAAGTTCTAAAATTGACTAAATGTATGCATACAAACTACCGAACTGCTAAAGTATGTTTCAACTTAGTGGGACTAGATTGAGGAATTTCTCCAAAATACAACTCAGTTCTGAAAAATGTGTTACGGTTCTCTGCTATGCTATCAGATTTAAAGTTCAACAACTTATGATAGTGTTAATTCTAATAAGTAGATTACATTTTCTGATAGTAGAAGAGCAGTACATTTACAAAACCTGAAAAATTACACCATCTTTGTTGTATATTGGCAGATCTTGTAATTATTAACATTAATTCACAGAGGAGCTGAATTCCTTAACACTGATGCTCTTCCTGTATGAGTTCCTGCCCTCCAAAAAGTTAAACCTGTAGCTTTCCAGCAACATATTCTGCATTTATTTGGATTGCATGTACTGGAAACTTATTTTTAATATTCATTCAATCATTTGTTAAAAGTAATAGTATGTTTTACTCCTAATACAGAAAAATATTCTAGAAAATAGTTAAAACTATCCCCAGCAATTTAAGAAGAGAAATGAGAATCAGGTTATCGAAATGTAAGAAGGAAAAGTATGATATCTTTAGGTGAAAAATTATGAATGAATTATGTTTGAAACTGGAAAGCAAGGGCCTGAATTGTTAGGATATTTTTAGCTCCTAATTAAACAACTTAAGATTTAGATTCTGTATGTCCTTATCAGATTGTCACATGAAAGTAAAGATCTCCAGTTGGATATTTTGTCTTGCTAACAACCTTCACATTTACTTACCTACGTGCAGTGAACTGTTTGTAGGAGTGGAAACTTTGTGCTGATATACGAAAGTATAGCTGATGTGGCTGACTTGTTAATGAAGAATTTTTTCATGAAGTAGGCAGAGAGCTCTTGTCCTGTACTTTTCACAGATCAAAATACATACAGAGCAACACTTCTTGCACTTTCTTGCTTAAGCAGCTTTCTCTTATTAGATGTCTTTTCCACCAAAATTACAGGTTTCTTTTTATTAGGAGAATGTGACCACTGGCTCCCCAGAAGGGAAAGTCTTGTTTCCATATTGCTTTCCAGACCACTCCCTTCACTGGGAATTAGCTTGCCTGCTTGCCACAGTAAAATAATTTTGAGCTCACGTGAAAAATCCATTTGTGTCTGGATGGATTGCACAAAAAACTAGTTCACTGGGTAATAACCAGATTAACCAGACCATTCTGCATCTCATAATGAATGAAATAATGGATTCCATAGTTTTTAATCATAAGTTTATTTGCTGTGTCAATTAGATTAGATGCAGTAATACCTAAATGCACAAATATACTGATATAATAAATACATGTGAGTAGTTGTCGTTTAATTGACAAAATCTTGTACTTAGCTGCACTGACAATGCAGTTATCTCTCTAGATCATTTATTTATACATACTCATCCCATGCACATTTTGCCTTCCTCAGTAGCAACCTAAGTATCTTTTGAAGCTGTCAGTTATATGTTGTTCCTGATATTTGTTCTATATCCCTGAATCACATTAAAAAATTATGTAAAGATAATAAAAATTTTTCCAATATTTTATTCAAAGAAAAAGGTATTTCTGTACATTTGTGAAGTGCTTGCCTTTCCCTTCCTATTTTCTGCAGCAATTTTTTTTTGTCCCATCCTCCATTTTCTAGTGAAAAAAGTCAAAAGAAATTAACAGGGATTCCAAAGAAAATGAAAGCTGAAATTTTCAATCTCATCTCTTATATTACTTAATGGAAAAGTATACTCTTACGCTTTATTTTCCCCGGATTGTATGCCGTATTTCATTAACATAAACAATTCAGCATGTAGTAGTGCTGCTCATTAGTGAAGACTCTAAGGCCATGATTGCACTGAGGCAGTCTAACTTAACAAATTCAAAGGCAATTAACATCGAAACTTTTAAAAATTAAAAATGCTACAAATTGTAAGTCCAATGACAAAATGTTTTTACTCAGTGATATGTGAAATTTTGGTCCCACTAAGTGCACGAGAAAAAATTTTCATTTCTGGACCAGAATTTCATTTCTAACATCGCTGATGAGAGCATACGCTATTTGGCTAATAGCTGAAGTGATATCTGCCGTCAAATTGAAAATAATCCACCAAAAAAGTACGTAAAAGACTTCTTCCTGTTAAACAATATAATGTCTATTTTATTTAAATTGGATGAGAGCCTTCACAGGTCAACCTCAGTATCTAGATAGACATAATGGGAAATACAAAGTCTGATATATCTGGGTCAGATACATCTGGAGTAGGTAGTGGGAATGAGCATCAACAGTGTATTGACAGCTAATGCATGGTGTCTCCTCAGAGTCTCTCCCCAAGGATACAGTGTAGCTGGTACTGGAGGTGAGGAGAATCAGGGGCTAAGCTGGCTTCAGACGTGGCAGTTTAGAGTCCCCGGTGGGTGTGCTAGGACTTGACTCTGCCCCTCAACTCCTCCTGAGAGCACAGAGGAGAGTCACCTACTGGTTGTACTTGTTCAGTCAATGGAGAACCCACAGATGTGTCAAGACCAATCACTTGGGATGAAAGGTCATCACAAGGCCAAGTAGTGTCATCAAAACAATTCAGTCGTGTTTTGCCCTGGGTAGTTTGTAGAAGATATAGAGCAATGCTGTCTCCACACTATGCTCCAGTCTGTGATCTGACTGATTGGGGTCCAAGGAATTTGAGGATATAAAATCTTGTTCCAAGAAAAAGTGGGTGAGATGCTGGAGGAGAATTGGCATGGATATTAATGTGCAAAGCTATGATCCTGGTTAGGGATGTTTTAAGATTTCTACCTTCTCTAACATTCTATTGGGGAAACGCAGCAGTGTTACAGGCACAAAAGTTTAAAATCTATAAACAAATGCAGGAGTGTGAATATTTTAATAGGAATGTAGGTCTTTTAATCTGGGCACTTACCAGGTGGTAGCTGATTCCCTTCCTCACAGCAATAGCCTCTGGAATCTGCTTGTTCTATTGTTTCAAGCCTAACAGAATTTCCTATCCACCTGTGGCTTTTCTGTTTTTCAGTGCAAACTGCAATGTTGTTCTTAATCTTTAATTGTTCTTCTAGGGAAATAACATAACAACAACAGCAATAAACTTGTTTTCTTGTCTTATACTTCTCTTACAGTTACATCTGAACCGCTAGAGCACACAAGTGCCTAAATATATTCCTCAGAGCCAATATGGCTGTGATTCTTCAGATTAATCTACGGGTGGTCATCCATTGTGATGCCCTTCTCAACTTTTAGTTCTCTGGTTCAAATGTAAGAACCTTTAAATCATGCATGTGATGTGTTACCGTGTACATGGTTCTTTGGCTTTGGGAGGAAAAACTGGAACAGACCAATTCCCATTAGGTGTTTACATCACAGAAAATGGCAGCGTAACTTGTCCTAGCTATGACCACATAATTTTTTACAGGCTTGATTAAAGAGGTCTGGAAACGGAACAGGATTAGCCACAGCCTTTGAGGAAGTCTTGTGAGTTGATGTCAAAGCACTTTTACAGGGTAGAGGAGAAAAAAATCCCCCGCATTACTCTGCCTTGTGGTGTATTTGATCTGTGGGAAAAACAAGAAATCTAATTTAATTTTGCATTATGCTGTGATATTTTTACAAAGGGTGTGATGCATGCACTATTTGAGATTGTTTTTCTGTTTCTTGGTTGTTAGCTAACACCTTTCACAGGCATTAAAGCCTCATTTTAAATGTGGAAAGCCAAGATAATATATAATGCCCAGATATCAAGCACTTTCAGACAAGAACTGAGAAGTCTCTACTGTTCTACTATTTTAATATTACTATATCCCTGTCCCTCTCCTTGTATTATATAAACCTTTAAAGAAAAAGCAAGTTTGACATTCCTTTTTGAGAATTTAATTTTGCAAGTAAGTCCCAATGTAGTGCAAATAAGATGAAGTATTGCCCACAGACCACTCACAGGTTTTTTCCCAACTGAATTGTACCACCTCTTCTGAATCATATTAGAGTAGGCTGAGAGTGATGAAAAGCTTTCTGCAAGTAACAACAGCAGCAAACAAAATCTACTTCCGTAGGAACACTACCCACCGTTTCTATCTCCTTTCCTCCTGCCTCTTCTTGATGTTTTGGAGACAGTGCCTGCTCAGTGACCTGCTATACCCCTGTGTCCTAAGGTATTTGCTCTCCAGGGGTAGGCAGCATCATTTCTTTATAAAACTATCATCTCCTCCTGTTTCACATGTGGAGGAGAAAAAAAAGAAAAAAGGGCAAATGCTGCTTCCTGAACTCTAGACTTTTTCCCACTGCTCTGTTTTTTCCCTTTAAATGATCTCAAGTGATAGAAAAACTGACCAATTCCCAAGATATTTACATTTCTTACAGTCTTGAAAAAATATGCAGTAACCATCCCTGAATAAGATGCAAATACATAAAACATTTTATGCATCTTTCCTTCACTGCATTTGAAAACTGGATGTCAAAATCCACATTCAAATTTAGTAAGAAACAGATATTTTTTAGAATCATTTTGCTAAGACCAACTCACTGATTGTAGAGAATACATGCAAGCACAAACCATTTGTATCAAAATGCTAGTGCCTTTACCCTCAGAGCGTAGGAGGTTCTTTAGCACACAGGCTCATAACATTTCCAGAAATGATTCCACCCTTAAATTAGTGGGTTAGGAATTGAGTGTTCCCGATGCAGGAATGCTTTACTAGTTCCATTTATGACACAATCTGCAAAGATTCTGCTTGATGCAGGGGAAATATCAAAATGAAAAAGACAAAGCCTGTACACTCAAAAGCAAAAAGAAAATAAGCATGAAAAAAAAAAAAAATGAACAGATATTGTCAGGAAATATAGGATAGCTAATCAAAAAGTTACATGCTCTACACAAAAAAATACTGAAAGATGTAATGATGGGCAAGAAATATTAAACAACGGTGCCTCTTCTTTATTGCCAAATATTTTAGAGCAATAATGTCTGCCTGTGAAAGTTTATAACTGAGAAAGTGGTTACTGCTTAGGATATACAAATTATAAATGTCAGGTCTCTTTAATATTAGAAAAATTCAAATTTTCTTTTGTAGGATGTCTCTATTCCTTAAATATGAGGCATATATTCAGGACAAAGTGTCAAAATGTGTAACATAAGTGAAGTTGGAACAAACTGCATTGTGCTTACTTAAATGGCTAAAGGTGTTTATTTTACTGTTTTCACACTGAAAAAAAATGAAAATACATTATACTGAAAGTAAGACCCCTGCTTCTCTGAAAAACAAACCTTTGCACACACAGATGTATACACACACAAAATTCCGCATGCTTGTAGACAGATTTACTTTCAAAAACTTCACTCAAGAAGTTTACTGACATTTTTTCTTCAAATAACTTATTACTAAAGAGGGGAGAAAAATCATTATTTTTCTGACAAATTTAGTTATGCTCATTACTGAAATGGCATAATCAGTCGTAAAAGCTCTATCCCAGTTAACTTCAGAATACATTATTTCTTCTGAGCTAAACATGTAGACAAGATGCACACAATACCTTCTCAGTTAACTCAGTAACTGTAGAAAAAAACCTCAAAAATATACGTCATTATGTGTGAGCTCTGAATCAGCACATCCAATTTTTCCACACCAAGATGGAACAATATGTTGAATGAAGCCTGCCTTTCTAGTAACTCTTTGATTCTGAGATAGCTGGATCAGCTTCCTGATCAACAGCCTATTATGTCAAACATGCACATGCACTCAGTTTTACTGGCTAATTAATAATGTGTATTAGGTCTTCTCTGCATGTGTAAGGTCTCTGTAGATACTGTAGATAAAATTTTAAAGCTTTTCTCCTTATCTCTAGCATGGAGATGCTGATAGGAGCGTGATAGAGATCTGAATTAATCCGCGTCAGAAAGATTGCAGCTATGCTCGTTTCATGTGATTATAAGGACAGAAGAAACAAAACAAAACAAATCAAAACACATGGCCCACCCACCTAGCAAATATTATACAGACTGTTTTTCCTTGGAATGATACTTCAGGATAGGCCTCAGTATTACATCTGAAAACATTTCAAAACACTTAAAATTTCCTAATCCTCTTTCTCGGCAATTTCATTTTAAGTGCTCCTTTCTACCAAGAAAGCCTTTGAAATAGTATTTCTCACTAAAACAATCAAATTAGGACATTTTTCACCTTTGTATTTTGTCTTTCATGACATTTCTGAAGATTTTATTTATTTTTGTCTGGCCCCAGTTGTAGCCACCACAAATATTTTTTACAAAAAAATAATTAAGACTTAGAAAATTTTGTCGTGATGCAAAAGGATAACTAACACTTCATTCATTTAATCACTTTTAGCATTAAGTTATTACGTTAAATCTATTTGAAACTTACTAACATATGAGACCTTGAAACGTACATGGCTGAACGCAAGCAAGTAGCAATGCTTAGGTGGTTTTTGTTTCTCTGGGGGTTTTTTTGGTGATTTTTTTGTTCAAAGCCTGTTTTAGGATTGTCTTTTGCCTCAGATACAAGCGTCTTTTTTCATTTAACAGTAGAGATTTTTTCCTTTTCAAGTTATGACAGTAACTCAGAAAAACTTGCTTTCAGCTATACATTTGGCATCAAAACTGTTTACCCACCTACCCCTCCCTACTCACACATCTGAGTAGTCTGACATGGAATCACTTACAGCTTTGTTCATATTTCCATCAAGTATCCATTCTTTAGTCCCTTTTTGGAAAGTCCCTCTTGTAGAATGTATGTAAGCATTTCCTCTTCTACTTTATTCCAAAATTATCCTTTAGTTCAGAAATCTACACATTTTTAAGATTGCCCCAAACTGCAGTATTTTCTAAGGTTCCAAAACTCTTAGTGTTTGGTAAATACAGTCCTTTTTAGGTTGACGCTCTGCACTTGTTCTTCTTAAACCCAGTTTATAACTGAAAGTTTAGAATCGGCCAGAATCATAAAACAGAGAGCCACAGAATCACAGAATTGCAGGATTTGGAAGGGACCTCGAGAGATTATCAAGTCCACCTCCCCTGGTAAAGCAGGTACCCTTCAACAAATTGCACAGGTAGGTGTCCAGATGAGTCTTGAATATCTCCATAGAAGGAAACTCCACAGCCTCTCTGGGCAACCTGTTTCAGCGCTCCGTCATGCATCATAAAGTTCTTCCGCATGTTAGTACAGAACTTCCTGCGTTCAAGTTTTAGGCCATTACTCCTTGTCCTTATTATTCTCATTACACATCACCAAGAAAAGCCTGGCCTCATCCATTTGCCTCACATCTCACATATTTATAAACGTTTAACAGATCCCCTCTCATTCTTCTGTTCCCCAAGCTGAACAGACTCCAAACTCCAGGCAGGTCATGCTTGACGAACCTCATCTCCTTCTACGACTGGCTGTTGATGTAGTCTACCTAGACTTCAGCAAAGCCTTTGATACAGTCTCTCACAGTATTCTCCTGGGGAAACTGGCCTCCCTTGGCCTGGACAGGTATATCCCTCTTTGGGTAAGGAACTAGCCAGAGGGCCATGCCCAGCAGGTCATGTGAAGTCCAGCTGGTGAACTGTTACAAGTGGTGTCCTCCAGGGGTCAGTACTGGGACCCATCTTGTTTAATATCTTTATTGATGACCTAGATGAGGGGATTGAGTGTACCCTCAGTAAGTGTGCAGATGACACCAAGTTGGGAGGTAGTGTTGATCTGCCCAAGGGTAGGGAGGCCCTTCAGAGGGATCTAGATAAGCTGGATCTCTGGGCTGAGGTGAATGGGATGAGGTTCAACAAGGCCAAGTGCTGGGTCCTGTACTTTGGCCGCAATAACCCCATGCAGTGCTATAGGCTTGGGGCTGACTGGCTGGATGACTGTGAAGAGGGAAGGGACCTGGGGCTGCTGTTTGATGCTTGGCTGAACATGAGCCGACAGTGTGCCCACGAGGCCAAGAGGGCCAATACCATCCTGGCCTACATTAGAAATAGTGTGGCCAGCAGGAGCAGGGAGGTAATCACCCGCCTGTACCCAGCTCTGGTGAGGCTGCACCTCAAGTATTGTGTTCAATTTTGGGCCCCTCATTACAAGAAGGTCACTAAGGCCCTGGAGTGTGTCCAGAGAAAGACAACAAAACTGGCAAGGGGTCTGGAGCACAAGTCTTATGAGAAGCAGCTGAGGGAGCTGGGATTGTTTAGTCTGGCGGAGGCCCAGGGGAGACCTCATTGCAATCTACAACTTCCTGAAGGGAGGTTGTGATGAGGAGGCGTTTGGCCTCTTCTCCCAGGCAACAAACAAAACCCGAGGAAATGGCTGCAAGTTGTACCAGAAGAGGTTTAGATTAGATATAAGGAAAAACTTTTTCCCTCAGAGAATGGTCAGGCACTGGAGTGGCCTGCCCAGGGCGGTGGTGGAGTCGCCGTCCCTGGCAGTGTTCAAGAGGCATCTGGATGAGGAGCTACAAGATATGGTTTAGTGACTTGTGGTGGCAATGGTAATGGGAGGACAGTTGGACTAGATGATCTTGTAGGTCCTTTCCAACCTTGTGATTCTATGATTCTATGATTCAGTTATTCAGCCTTTCCTCAGAAGGGAGATGCTCCAGGCCTTCTTCTGGACTCCTTCTAGGAAATCCCTGAATTTTTGAACTGAGGAACCAAGAACT
This sequence comes from Alectoris magna, assembly GCA_030625065.1. NCBI lineage: Eukaryota > Metazoa > Chordata > Aves > Galliformes > Phasianidae > Alectoris > Alectoris magna. The sequence goes on from CM060560.1 coordinate 93,386,316, forward strand.
GGTCACAGTATTCCAAATGTGGCCTCACTAGGGCAGAGTAGAGCGGGAGGATCACCTTTTTCAACCTGCAGGCCACACTCTTTTTAATGCACCCCAGGATACCATTGGTCTTCTTTGCCTCATGGGCACACTGCTGGCTCACGGCCAATTTGTTGCCCACCGGGACACCCAGGTCCTTTTCTGCAGAGCTCCTCTCCAGCAGGTCATCCCCTAACCTGTACTGATGCATGTGATTATTCCTCCCAAGATGCAAGACTCTCCACTTGCTCTTGCGAAACCTCATCAGGTTACCTCCTGCCCAAATCTCCAGTCCAAAGAGCACTTCTTTAACACAGACAGACTTGAAGTCACATTCATGCACCCATTCCCTTCCCACAAAAATGTTATATTAGAGAGGCATTTTTGCAGCTGGAAACAAGGAAGAACCAGCATCGTATATCACCAACAAGCCCTTTAAAAAGACATCTAAAGGCCACAATTCAAAAATCATTGTTTAAGTTTTAAAATACTTCAAATCTTTGTTTTGTTTTGTTTTGTTTCCACTATCTTTGTTTTAAAGTGCAAAAAAGAACTGTCATCAGAAATGTCAAACTGTGTCTTAAAGCACTCCATGCATTTGAATAACCTAGACACTGTCAGACACTGCTTTTAACTCATTTGCAAGGACTCCAGTTTCCTTCTTCCCTAACTAATGCTCAGTTGAACTGCTGGATCTTTTGTTCTGTTTTAACTCCCCCTCCTCTTCCCGCATCTCCGGTTGTCTGAAACGTGCATATAAAGATATCTTTGTTACCCTTGCTGGAAAAGGAACAGATTCTTCAGTCTTGTAGTTCTCTGAGAATTTGAGATTTTAGTTGGCCTTTGGCAAAGAGGATCACCATTTTGGCAGCAGAACTCGAGTTCATTGACAAAGATATTTAGAGCTTCCTCACTTGAGTTGGTGGGTCAGAGCTCATAGTTCTCTTATTCTCAACTTAAAAACAACAATAACAACAGCAGACTAATTTCTAAACACAAGCTTTCAAATCAGTAGCAAAGCCTGACTTTCATTAATTTCCTAGAAATCTATTATTATGTAAATGAAGTTGATATTAAAGAGAGCCTCTCTAGAGGTCAAACACAGGTTACTTGGAAAGCTGAAGCATCTGTATGTTGTATCAGTTAGAATTCCAGTGTATTACTCACTGAGCTCCTACCATGTCTGTTTTTCCATTCCAGTGGGAGATTGATTTCATATTTAATTTCACATGTACCCCATATGTACAACTATTATTTGTGTGTACCTTTCAGCTGACTTTATAGAGTGAACTGATTTAACTTTTCCTCAGGAAAAGGCATCATAAAAGTAGGTGTTGGTATGCCAAGTCCAAGTGTTTTTTCTCAGAACAAGCTATAACAGTTCTTGCAGGCGCTAGAGTCTGATAAGAACAGAGTTAAGATTCATTTCAGATTTAATTTAAAGAGATTTGTTTCCTTCTGCAGAAATTGCTCTGCTTGGCTCTGAGTAGTAGGCAGCTATTTCAAAAATTTTCAGGCCTGAAATGGTCTAGTATTACTCTTGGGTTAATATTCATCTGATACACCACAAGCAGTGTTTCAGTATTCTGTAATAGTGTTGCGTTCTTTCTTTCTTTGATTTCTGTTACTGAAAAATTAGGCTTTTATAAACTTTTAACAATATCCATAACGAATACCAAAGCAAAAAAAAAGCAGATACCACTTCTATATAGCAGTAGGGACTCTCCTGCATTATATTTCTTTATGCTTAGGCAGAAATTCATGCCAACCATGGCTTTCCAAGTAAGAGCTTTTCAAAATAGAAGCTTTAGCTCTGTCTTGTCAAAATGCTGGATTGGGGGGGGGAGGTTGTTTTTGTTTTAAGAATAATTGAAAAGTTTTTGAAAGGAGTATGGAAAGATGTCATGCTTTTTCAAAAGAAGTTGTCAGGTAAAAAGGAATTTCATCTATTCTGTCTTAAATTTGGCTTTGATATGGACTTGATGATTCATAAGTATGATTCAGTATAGCACTCTAAATGTTTCTACCATTAAGGTGGTGTTTTCTGTCTTGCTTTAGAAAAGAGAGGACTCAAAGGTTCTTCCACTTCCTTTACTCTTTATTTTTCTGTTCACATCAAGGATTCTTTCCAGCCCTAGATTGTAAACAGCTTGCAAAATACTCTGAGGTGATGCAACTTTGGGTTGCTAAACCCCTGAGCATCTCATACCTCCAAGCATGAAATTAGTTGTGTCCTGTTTTCCCAGTAACTATAGTTTCAATTTTATTTATTTATTTATTTATTTATTTATTTTTTTACTCTTAAGTATTAAAGGCAGACCAGGGATATACTTGTGTGACAAGTCAATAAAAGTCAGTTAAGGTCTAAATTGAAGGGACTGTAAATCTATGAAATCTTTACTGACATGTTAATGTTGTCCCTGTTATTTCCAAACATACTTGGAGCATTTCCTGTGATATTAATTAAATGTTTCTCATTATTTTTCTGTCCATTAGCCCAGGTGGCTGCTAAATAAATCAAAAATTGAGACTGTGAGTGGGAAGCTGCAGTGTAAGGATTTGACCCTTCCCTAGAACTCATGTACATGGAAGTGAATCCTGAAAATAGACTTTTATTGACCTCTGGTATAAACAGTCAGGACTCCATTAACTTCAGGGAGCTGTCTCACTTCATAGCACTTGAGGTTCTTGCCCTGTTGACCTTTAGGCAGGAACCTTTTTTTCAGAACATTTTTCTCATTCTGGTTTAAATTTGAACTCACTTTTATTGCCATTACCTAAAACCCTTTTTTTTTTTTTTTTTTTTAGCAGTAGTTAGTTCTGTTTTTTTGTTTTTAAGAAGAAATGTAGTTTTATTTTCTCCTCTATTGCATTTTATTTGAAATTGTGGTTTCCAGGGCCAGCAGCCAACTCAGAAATTGCCTCTTAGAATAGAGATTTGACTGCGATTTATGGAAGAAATATAGGTGTGAGGCCTGCAAGAAAGCTCTAGCTAGGTCTGTTCTTATAACAGAACTCTTTGTCCTGCTTGCTGTGGAAGTTGTGCATGTAAACTCATGAGACTGTTGTGATGGTAGAGAAACTGGAGGTATTTAAACATGAAGAAATCCAGAAAATTGAGCCTTTGGATACGACTTCTAAATGTGTAGGTGGTGTACTTCTTTTAGAGCCTCTGAATTTACTAATGCCTCTGCTCTGTAGCTGGTGGGACAGGATTCTTCTCCCTAATCTTTGCACTAGAGCATGTGGCAGTCACATTTGTCTCTAGAGGAGCAATCCAGATACCAATTTTTCTATGGAAATTAAAAATCTTCCCATAAAATGAAAGCTATGACACAGTATTTTTATTTTTTTCCTGTGAGTTCAGTTACTCACTGGAGAGACATTTGGGTTGTACCAGTTGTGCTAAGCAAGTGCCCATGAAATCACTTGCAATGTAAATGCTCTTTATTTTGACAAATTTAGAAAAGCGTTGAAGATATGGTGACATAAAGAGACAGGCAAAATACCCCTTCTCTATTTTTAAAGATGAAACAGTATTATACCACTTTAAGAACAACCTTGGTGGATCTCTAAGACAGTCGTGGATTTTGATGCCTGTCTTAGAGCCAAGTCCACAGCAGCTGCTGCAGGGTAAGAGTTGTCACTTACTCCCTCTTTCTTCCTATTTTTCGCGTTGAATAATCTTCACAATATGAAAGAATTCACACAGACCTGACAGCATTTCAGTTTAGTATGCTCCTCTACAAGTAGTTACAAGCTCTTCAAGAGAAGCGCAGCAGATTGCTGCTAATCTGACAAGCTGGTAGAGTTACTCGGGAAGACAAATGGCCTCAGCAGTGGCTCAGTGGAAAACAACAGATTTACACAAGTAGAAAAACTAGGATCAAAAGATTTTTTATTGTCAGTCCATGACTCAAACCCAAACATGGATGTTTCCAGCTTCCCTTCACTCTGGCTGTCATCTATGTCTAGCTTGGAGCAAGCCAAGGAGCAACCACAGTTTTAAGCAGTGTTACCCTTATGTTGGGGACCCCATGAGTCTTGCATTTTCCTCTTTTCCTGTATAGGACCAAGTGATAAACTGCAGCTCTTAACTCCATGCAGGGTTATAAATGACAGTATGTTTTTAGTAAAGGGGCTAAACAGAAACTCAGAATTTAATGTTTCGTGTTCTCAACTTGTGCTTTAGCTTACAGCTTTCCTTGATTTTCGTTGTAAACTGTGCTTTAAACTTACCATAAATTTGTGTTCCATATTATGTTCAACAATATTTTATAATAGGACAACATGATGTAGTCCTTCCATATAATCTACTAGTTTCAATTTGAGCTTTATAAACGCTTGTATGCCTTCTGAATACTTGACCACCACAGTAAGGCTGTGTCACACCCGGTGGTGTGACACAGACGTAAAGACAAACTTGTATATACGCTTTTCATACTTGACAAGTATATGGGAACTGTTGAATTATGGCCTGAACCTCTGACCACCTGAGGTGAGCAATGAGTCAGCCATGGAAACACAGGTATTTCAGTCACAATATCTTCATGTTGCACCAGGGAAGGTTCAGGTTGGATATTAGGAACAATTTATTCTCAGTAAGAGTGGCAAGGTACTGGCACAGGCTGCCAAGGGAGGCAGTGGAGTCACCATCCCTGGAGGTGTTCAAGAGCCGTGTGGATGTGGCACTGAAGGATGTGATCAGTGGGCATGGTGGGGGTGGGCTGATGATGGGACTGGGTGATCTTCTTAGAGGCCTTTTCCAACCTCAGAGATTCTGTGATTCTATGATTCCTGTGGATATTCATTCTAAGCTCATCTACAGGACAAGAAGTCTTAGGAGGTCTTCTAAGCACTTTTGCCCCCTTAATTTACTGCACGAATAGCTCTCCTGTTGGTTGTCATCATATATTTGTGTGTGTCTGAGTACTTTCAGAGCTAGGGTGAATCCATCTTCACTCCACATATTTATTTTAATTCTCATATTTATTGTCTATATTCAGAGAATGTAATGTTTATTTTGAAGAAAGTATTCTGTGTTTTTATGCATTAAAGACAGAAGAGCTCCTTTAAAATTCAGCTTAACCTAGACTATGACTGCTCATCAAGTGTTTCCTTCATGTATTTAATACAGGTTAATTTGAATCCCATTAACTCAGATTTCTCCAGTGCTCAAAGGCCTTGTCAAAGTCACTGTACTCTTGTCTCATTTACATCAAGACAGGCTGTGGCATGCTCTAAATTAAAAAATTAGTCAGAAACAGAGCTCTTGACAAGATGCTAAATGCATCTTAAAGCTAATGTCATTTGTTAATTGACTTTTCTCATTAAGTTCAGTTTATGTCTTATGCAAAGTTCCATTGGAGGTATTATTTGTTTTCATCTTGCTCTGTCAGTGAAAAGAATAATAGCCTTATAACTGATCCCTGAGGTAGTACAATGTGCAAAACTGTTAATTTCTTGACTAGGTTCTCCCAGGGACTTGAGCACTTATTTAAATGCAAAGCTATATGACAAACTATGTTCTAAATGTTTGTTTCTGTGCTTCCAATTGGTCCAAAAGTAGAGAGAAAATAAACTAATAGAGGAGTTCTATTTTTTTTTTTTCTGTATTTGTGTGATGAAAATGACAAAAGAACTCCAAGATCCAGGAATGTACAGAAATCAGTCAGGCATTGTAGGTTGTGAGCATTTTGCTTGTTTTCCCATAGACAGCTGTAACTCCTACTGCTATCCACCTCACCCAGCTTTGGACCACAGTGGTGCGACAGTGCACATTCATTCCTACTACAGTTGCTGGACCAAAAAGGAGACAACACTCCTGATAGCTTCTAAACAGATCTTCCAGGGTCCCCTTCTGGGACTATTCTAGGGGAATAAGTCCCCTTCTGACTATTTGCCACACCTTTTTCCAGTTGCAGGGGCAGGGAAGGAGGTGATGGGGAGCCAGCCCAAAATCCTAAGCTGACAGCAAGAATCCTACTTTCCTCCAGAGCATCCTATGAAGAGTGAAGTAGAAGGAGTGGGAAGAAGGGAAAAAATAGCAGCCTGGAGTGCAGACCAGGTATATTATGGCAGGTATTACTTGTTTTGCCTACAGCCCACAGTGAGATCTCTGTGATGCACAAAGCTTTTGTTTGTTTAGGAATTGTTTCATAGTCCATGTTTAAAAAGTTGAGTAGGGATAATTCACATCACGGTAAAACTTATTAAGCTCCGTGTAATATTTCCTGAAAAGCTCTGGCATCTAGCCTGTACTTCAGGAAAGAGTTAACTATGGGTACACAAAGAGAAAGTGCATACGTAAGGTTGACTCCAACTTTCCCTTTGCAATAACAAAGCACAGACTTCTTTAAGTGGAAACTTGAGAAAGTCATTCATAAACAAGTCTATACAATATAGCAGTACCTTACATATTATATTCTACAGGTTTGACAGTGCAATCCCACACTCTCTTAACATTTTTTGTATCAAACTGAGGATGTAAATGTCTATCTGGATTTCCTCCAGCTTTTCCTTCTATTTTTAAGTCTCTGTTTCTTCAGTCTTTGCTAAACTAGTGGAATTTGCCCTAAAATACCACTAATAGGACTTTCAAATTCTACACAGATTAAATTTATAGGATAGGATTTGTAATACAAATGCTGCTATCATTACAAAACTATAAATTCACTTTCAATTAATGTTGTGCCACGTTATGTAAGAAATAAATAAACAAATAACAAAGTAAAACACAGAATGAATAAATAAATAAATGGAACCACCAAAAGCACCACCCCAGTTTTCTAGAGCAGTTAGATTTCCCTTGATATAAAGGCAGACTCACAGATGACCATGGTGCTTCTATGGCCATTACTTTCACCTGTGACACTTAAAATCTTTTACAGTGAGAGTAGTAAGGCACTGGAATGGGTAACCTGGTGTTGTGATTGATGCCGCATCCCTGGAGACTTTCAAGGTGAGGCTGGATAAGGCCCTGGGCAACTTGATCTAGCTGTGGTATCCCTGCTCACTGCAGCAGGGTTGGACTAGATGCCTTTCAGAGGTCCCTTTCAACTCTAAGGATTCTGTGATTCTAAAATTCAACATGAGAATCCAGTTCTCCACCTGTTCAGCTAAGGAGCTGAACTGTAGATCCATGAGAAAGGTTTAATGCTTTCATTTTCATGTTTTAGTGATTCTTATGAGAACAGACTGGCAAAATTGCAATTCGGTAGAACCCTAGCTATTACTTGTAGATTATTTTCCTTCACTTTAAATCATATTTCTTTTTTGAGACACCATAGTCTGTCTTTCATGAGATATAGGAAAGCTAAGTTCAAGCAGAGCACAAACGAGAGGCAAGTTTGAATCCAAAGGAGAAGAAAACCTTCACTGTAAGTCCTCAGGTCAGAATATCAGGAAGCTGTGCCAAGAATATAAATATTGTCTATACTGATACTTTCACTGATATCTACAAAGGTGTGTAACAAATTTCCTTCTTCCTTTGCTGCTATTTGTAGCATTAAGAGTTACAACAGGAGATGAGGGAGAGGCACTCTTTCACTTTCTTGAATGTTTTCTCCTTGGTTTCATGGGTGGCCCACGTAAACTATTGTCTGTTATTTGAATCTCTTTCTGTTGAATAGCATTCATTTCCTCTTAAAAGTATTTTCCCTCATGAGTCAGGTTTCGATCTGAGGCTGAAGACCAGAAAGCAGCAATGATGCCTATATATCCTCAAATAAGAATCTTTTACAAAATGGTCTATTTCAACATATTTTAGTCTGCTTTCTTAAACTTTTGTATTCCTATTCTTTCCCCCTCTGTACAGGGTATTATTGCACCTCTTTAGCACAGAGTCCTACTGCTCAGTGGTGAGAAATTAAAGATTTGAAATCTTTATTTTTCTGCACAAGGTTCAACCTGGAATAAGAAAAACTAGGTAATACCTAAAATGCAGTATGTTCAACATACAAAATTTTCTGTAACCAAGGAATAAGCTTCTGAGGGTAAGCTGAAGCCTCTGCTCAACTTATGCATGCTGTACAATTTCAGCTGAGACCGACAGCTGTTGTAGTGAAGTTATGAGTAAGAAAAAGGATTCAAATCACTAGTCTGGGATAAACCTCAGAAACAAGCTAATAGGCCCTAGATGCTGTAAATTCTACATTAGCAGCAGTGTCCAAAAATCCTGCTTCCTATTTAACTCCCACCCCTCTTTACAGTTTGTCATGGTTTTGCAACTTTTGCTATTAGTATTCCATATCATAACATCATGTGGAGCACAGAGAAGAAGAACTACACATCCCAGAGGACCTCACAGTCAAAGAGGAAAATACGTCACAGAGCGATGCTCGCTCTCTCTCTCACTGCCTGGCAGCGGGTGTGGGTGTGCTTCCCAGCCATGCACCTTCAATTTCAAAGTAGGCTTCTCGGTCTTCAGAAAACTCTCTCTCTCTTATTTTACTTGATTTATTAGCCTCAATTTCAATTAGATTGTATTATATTGTGTTATCTTGCATTCCAATACCATAGTTAGTAAAATAAGTTTTCCTCCTTAGATCGTTGCCGCTGCTCTGTTTGTTTCCTTGAACCCAGCTCCCATCTCCTTACCCCTTTTCCCCTTTTTCCCCTCCCATTTTCAGGGGTCAGGGGGCCCACAGGCCTACTGCCCCCGTCACAGACACAGATGATTGATCTAGATAACTCTGTGACACAGTTCTGCATAGTTAATGTTAACTTTGAAAGCATGTTAACATATTATGATGGAAAGGCGTATGTTATTGCCAGGAGAAACCATTCCTTTTAAAATGCAGAAAAAAGTATCTGGTTTGTATATTTTTCAAGAAGTAGGTTTTACAGATTCACAAGAATCAGTCTGTTGAAAACTGTAATTGCTTGTAAATCAAATAATAATGTTCATTAAATTAGAGTCCACCACTCAAGAGGACCTTCCTGCAGGATTGCTTGTTCATTGATGCTGCAATCTTTTCTATAGGACCCTCTCTTCCATATGAAAATCCAGTTGAAGTTGAGGGTTAGCTACATTTTTCCTACAGGAAAAAAAATGATGAAAAAACTTTGAGGAAAGTCAGTATACCAGCTCATAGCCAATGATTGATATAAGGATGACAAACATCATATAAGCACACAGGCAATGATGTTTCTTTCAATCTTGGTCATTCAGTAGATTTGGGGTTTTTTCCATATCTCCATTTCTGGTTGCCCAATTAAAAAAGCTGTACAGTAGTTCAAAATCCTTTTTTGCAAGGGCATGCCTAATTATAAGGGAACGAGCAGGCCTGAACACAGAGCTGGGTGACAGAAACTAACTTACACAGGGAGTAGGTATATATTAACTTCATAGAAAGTCACTCTTAAGGTAAGATATCTAAAGACTGCTGGAAGAATGTGGGTTGTGTGCTGCTAAGATTCACTCTTAAAAATGTTTGTGCAAGATGACTTTCAGCAACTCTGGGCACCTAAACATCTTCACACATTAATAGGAAATGCCCTCTGCAGTTGAAATTATTAAAACAGAAGTGTAATATTTAATTGACAAACTCACTGACTGCAGGGAAACAGAAGTCTGCAGATTAATACTAGGAACTGTGAAAGGAAATGCTTTTTGTATTTTTACCCAGAAAACAGCAGAGGACTTAGAGGTGTCCTGCAAGACAAAGATGAAAGAATTCAATATGCTTTTATCCCCATTTTAGGGCAAAAAAGAAAAACACTAATAATAACTTTGAAAAAGATATGAGAGTTCTATGATCTAGCCCTTTTTGGTAAAATGAGATTGTACAACATCTCAATGTAAATTTCTACATTAAAAAAAAATTGTTATTAGTAGTTTGGTAGTGATATGGAAGATAGTACAGCACTGTTTTATAAATACATTCTTTGTATGACTTAAAGATCTAAAAAAATTCAGGCCCTGTCGGGGCTAGGCTACTCTTTTTTACTTCTTCCTTCAATGCTTCATTTAAAGAAAAAAAAATAATGAAGAAAAAATAAAAAGAAAAAAGGAAAAAAGTCATGGATCTTTTTATAGAACAGGAAAAAACATAAGGCTAAGCAAGTTGGTCTGTCTAGACGTAACCATAGGGAACACTAAAGCCTTACCTCTCCTTCAGGAAGGAGGGATAAAGGGCGTGTATGTGTGGAGAATTAGAAGAGTTACTGTCAGCCAGGAAATGTCAGAAGCAAATTGAATCTAGAGAGGATGAGCAAAGGAGCAGGTATACTGAGGTGCTTATTTATAGCTATCCCTTAAAGAAAGCTCCCGCTCATACTGTCTGCGCCCCCATCTCCTCTCACCAAAATCCTCCTCCTTTTCTCATGCCAACAAATGGGGTTTCTGGGTTTATACTGCAAAGCAGCAGCTGTGCAGCTCTTCCCTTCGTCCAAAGCATTTCAACATAATGGCTGCCAATGGCACTGCCATTTCTGTTTGACAACGGACACTTGCTACAGCTTCTACTGTTCCTTCTCACTGATCAACAGCAACTTGGCGGGATGACTTTAAAGACATTGACCACATATGAAATTTCATTTTCACGAGCCATGGGGAGAAAAAAAAAAAGACTTAAAGTTGAGTTGTCCTATATAGACTGTGTAATAAAACTACCCTGTGGAGCAAATATTTAAAACTTCACGTTTCCAGGTTTTTCATCAAGTACTAACATTAATCCAGTTTAAACAAGTATGCCCCCAAGACTGTTTTGTAGGCTTCATTTAAAAAACTACACACCACCAGACCTGAGAGGTATTTTGTTGGAATAGATGTTTTTGAATATCTTTGAGCAATAACACTTTGTTATATCATCTGTCATCTGCTTGGCCTGTGCTAGAAAACATCGTGCAACTCTACCAAGAAAATAAGTGTGGTTCAGGCAAAATTATCTTCAGTAAATAGAGGCTATTCTATGGTATGAATTACCTTTCAATATCTTCTTTTTCAGCACCTTTTGGCCTCCTTTACTAGACCAAAAAAATGAAGTTAAAATTGTGCCTGTTATCCTGGTTATTTCAGTCAAATTATCTTCATGTTACACTAGGGAAGGTTCAGGTTGTATATAAGGAACAATTTATTCTCAGCAGGAACAGTGAGGCAGTGGCACAGGCTGCCAAGGGAGGTGGTGGAGTCACTGTCCCTGCAGGTGTTCAAGAGCCATGTGGATGTGGCACTGAGAGACGTGGGCATGGTGGGGGTGGGCTGATGGTGGGACTTGGTGATCTTAGAGGTCTTTTCCAACCTTAATGATTCTGTGATTCTATGTTTGTGCGTTTATACATGCCTATATCTTAGTCATAAAGGATTGCTTGTATGATAGTAGTTGTGAAGATATAGGAAGATAATGAATGATACAAAAGCATTGTAACATCATTAAAAACATTAATGACAGATGGGCCAGGTGTTTTGTAAGCTAGTTGTATTAGTGCTTACTAAACTACTATTTCTGTCACTATATGTGTAACTATTGAATGAGAAAAGAAGAAGGATACTACTTAATATGTAACCCATACCACACTATTTAAAACCAAATATTTAAGGGTATTTCAGTACAGTATTGCCACCTTGGAAGACACTGAAATTGTCGAAGCCGAGCAAACGTAACTTCTTGAAACTATGGTATGTGAATCATTGCCATGAAACTTACTGCACTGCACTGCAAAACCATTGGATCGTGAAAAAGTCATGGACAGGAAAAAGAGATTATGTGAATTTGCGCAGGTTTTGGAAAACTATAGCCAGAAGTAAATGTGTGGTTTTACTGATGGTCATCTTTTCAAATTAATAGTTGGCTTTGCTGTCATCCGTGATTGCCCAAAGAAGTGAGAGTGAGAACAGTGCTTCCAGGAATGTCACTGCAGTACAGCCACACAAGCTGACTTGTTTGGTCATATTGTGTTGGTTAATGACAGTTCCAGACACAGTGGTGAAGAAAAATTTCCGGTTTGTTCAAGTGAACAGAGGGAGCAAATAACACTTCCAGAAATGATGGCAATTTGCTATGCAACAATAGATAGTTGTGACCTGAGTAAATACCTAGTGAACAGCTTCCACTGGAACTTTAATATCATTCACTCCTGCATCTTTTTCATTAAATCTAAGCCAGTAAGAATCAGAAGAGCAAATACTACTCTTAACAAGGCTTCTGTAAACTCTCCTGCCTGAGAAGATTTTGGAAAGCAGGCAGCTAACCAAAGCCAGAGGGCAGTTCATCCTACCGCAGAAGTATCTGAGGTGCCATAAGTTGTAACTCTAGTGAGTTATTTAGTACTGTAAAACCAGCATCAGTGAGATGAAGACTGGGTTAAAAAATTCTGAGCATAACAGTTATTAAGAAATCCATAGCTAGGAAACTACAGCAGAATGAAGCAAGGTGAAGCTCATGCTGTCATGGCCTGTTTTGTAGGCATGCATTAATAAACCACTGCAGTGAGTAGGAATTCAGATGATTCTGTGGCTACAGCTTAGATCTGTCTTCTGAAGTGAAAAAAGGAATGAATCTGTAATAGCACATCATTCAACATGCTTCGCTCAGCCAGCCATCTGACAAAAGAAGTGATACAAAGCTTCTTTCGTGGCTTTCCTGAAGTTCATAGTTACAGCTATTGATGAGCTTGTGTAATTTTTGGACAGCTTATAAAATATTGTTTTTATTTAGGCCAGAACTACCCATCTCCCAAACACTTGTAACAGAGGGAAGAAAGCAGATACTTCCTTTGATACCCTGCATGAGATCTTTATATTATAATTTTTTTTTATTATTTTTTTTTTACATACCAGCACTTTAGTGGAACTCTTTCAAGTCCTATCCCACTCCCATGCAACAATAGTATCTTTCCCTTCCACTAGAAGCTCTTTTTGGAGGGATGATGGAAATGGAAATGATTCCCACCATGTTCATGTGGTGACAAATATTTGGAAAGCTACAGGAGCCTGCTTTTGCATAGGAGTATAAATATTGATATATCTTCATCATATACCTGTCTGTTCATCTTCAGGATACAAGATGCTTGGCTTCTTGCCGCACAGTCTAGCCAGACAACACCATTCCTCAGAGCTGGTTCACCCAATAAAGAGGATCTCTTCCAAGAAGCACATTAAAGTTGAAATCCTTGTAGTGACAATTAGGGTTAGGGTTAGTGACAATTATATTTTTATTGCAATATGTGTTATATTAATTTGTCATGTAGATGGCAAAATCATTTCATAGAATGGCATGAGTTGAAAAGGACCTCAAAGACTATCTAGTTTCAATCCCCCTTGCTGTGGGCAGGATTGCCAGCCAATATATATACCAGGCTGCCCAGAGCCACATCCAGCCTTGTCCTTCTAGTGTCTCCCTATATATACTGAACGTTGAGGTAGAAGGAGTAGCACAACAAGGGAGTTAAGTGCAGGCCATGAGCAGCCCACATTCTGAAATACTGACCTACACACATATTTTCAGCTTACTTATTTCCTTTTTGGCATGGATTTGTTTTAAGCATGCTGTAAAGAAATGTTTCAGATTTAACTGTAGAAATTACTGGCAAATCAGTTGGTAAGGTTATTATCAAGTGGCTGGTTGTGCCTTATTTTGGTAGAAGTGCACTAAGTAGAAAGTCTTCAATTATTACTTTCATTATTAAGCACAGGGTACAATATAAACATGAGCAACCTGGAAAAAAAGGAGAGTTAAGTTACTGACAGGTCTGTAGAATACTATGCCGATAAAACTTATAAACTTCTAGCGTGTAATTCAATATATTGAAGGTTATAGTTGAAATATATTTCTAAGCCATATTTTTGAAGGAAAACAACTTTTAGATAAAAGTTGGAGCTTTCAAAAAACTATGCACTCTTCATAGGAAACTCATATATTTGATAACAAGACTTTCAAGAGGATCAATAGGAAAAATATCTCTCAAAAATTACTTACAAGTAGTTTAAATAGTAAACCAAGATCTGAAGAATAAATTATGCTCTTGAAATCTCCCCTTCCTTTCTTCATTTCCTTCCCCTCTTACCATCACCATCAACAGAAAAAAAGAAAAAAAAAAATCATATTTTTCAAACCCAAAGAAGACAAGAATGCTGGAAACACAATATTTATGATTTTTCCACTATGCATTACCTAGATATTTCTTATACTTTATCTCTCGAGCCATTAGTTTTATGTTATTTCATAGTCCGCCTCGTCGTCTCCTGTTTTAGTTCATTCACAGCAACATATGTGTGCAAGAATTAGAATAGGCAATCTGTCTTTCTTTCCATCACAATTTCTTGTGATTAGAAAACAGGATCAGACAATATAATCTGATTAGTACCTTGACCTCCTGTGACTGTTTTAAACATCCCAGTGTCTGTGCAGGCTCCTCTCTTTTGAACAAGTTGAACTGTCATAAGATTGCACTATCAATCATTCCTTAAAATTTAAGCTGTGGTTAATAATGTACTCCTACTAGAGACCATGAGAATTAGTCTCTACAGTGTAACTAAGCCAAAATCAGTTGTGACTTAAACATGATACTAACGATTCATGAAAAGTAAGGAAATAAAGAAATCATGTCATTCAAGTCTTATTCTTGCACAGAAACTAGATTTTTACAATCACTCTATCTGCAAAGTTTACTCTCTCGTTAAAGCTTTTCTCAACACTAGCACAACTAATTCCAAGCATTTATGGTTTGTTTTTTTATTATCATTATTTTGACTGTAACTTTCAGTGAGAGAAAAAAAAAAAAAAAAAAAAGATGAAAATAAATTTTCCCCAAGAATTCTCACAAAAAAAAAAATTTGATAAAATTATTATGTTTACTACAATGTTTGTCTACAATCTTGACTAAAATTAAGCCTTTTCTCGCAGAACTTCTGTTGTAATGCATTCAGTTCAAAACCAACTGAAAGTTCTTAAGCATATTTTGTTAACATCTCAGAAACTTACATGTGCTCAAATTAAACACTGGTGTGTTATCTGAGCCTCACATAATACACATATTTCTTTTCCAAAGGTGTTTTGAGTTGATCTTATGCTTTGGGATTATTGATAAAAGAATAGTATTTATTTTGGGCAAAAGCTGGGTCTGGGCTATGTTGATAAGAAGTGTTTGAGAGTAGCATATGACTTATTTTGGTGTTGGGTATTTTTTCTTCCCCATTTTTAACTGTTTCTTATCCAGCTTTTTTAATGATAAGACTTTTTCCATTATGTGTCCTGGAAAAAGCGTATTTTTGTCAGGCAACATCTTTGTTGTGTTGCATGTAACAGCTCCTGGGATTATAACCCATAGTAAATGCTTTGCACTCCCTCCCTCTACCCTCTTCCTTCCTAGAAGGATTACTTTGCTTTGAAAGCATAGTAATTATTCTGGAAGAAAGTAATGTTTACTCTATGATATGTTGTGCCTGTGGGCAGGGGTGCGTTGAAGTCATTACTGAAGAATACTGCTACAATTTCTCTAGTTAGTTTCCTGTTCACCCACTCTACCTTTGGAAACAAGTCCTTTATCCTTTCTTTTTAGAAAAGAAAATAGTTATGTGCAGGTGAAGAGGAGAAAAGTGCAACTCCTCTATTTAATAAACCCATCCAGTAGTTTCTTGTTACACCCCATCTTGTTTTAAGTCTCTCTTACTCATCAATTTGATCTTTTTCTTTTCTCAATAAATATCATATCATTATAATAGAGTAAAGCAGGTGAAAGAGAGGAAATTAGTAGATCAGCTGAACTGTCAGTCCAGAGAGCAAAAGCAAACTCTTTTCCTTTTTACAAATGGCTGTATGTGGGGAAACACTCTATACAATCTTGATCCTTTCTCAGCTGATAAGAATAATTACTCAGGTGCTGAAGATGTCATTCAGTATGCTGTATAACATACTGAATAGTTTGAGGAAAATTATTACTGTTGCCTTATGAAAAAAAATTAAAAAAATCTTTTCATAAGTATATTTAAGTCTATTGTATCTTTAGCTTTTCTGAACTGAATTCTGATAATTCTGTGCTCTTTAAAACTACTCCGTTTTGTAAAAAGAAGTCTTTTCACCTGAAAACAACAGAGATGCAATGTAGTTTATACTGATTTAATGTTTAGTTGCAAGTTCATAGAATCATAGAATGGCTAGGGTTGGAAGAGACCTCAAAGATCACAGAATCGCAGAACTGTAGGGGTTGGAAGGGACCTCTAGAGATCATCAAGTCCAACCCCCCTGCCAAAGCATGTTCCCTAGACTAGGTTGCACAGGTAGGTGTTCTGGCAGGTCTTGAAAATCTCCAGCGAAGGAGACTGAACAACCTCTCTGGGCAGCCTGTTCTAGTGCTTTGTCACCCTCACCATGAAGAAGTTCTTACACACATTTGTGGGGAACTCCCTATGCTTCTCTTTGTGGCCGTTTGCCCTCCTCCTGTCGCTACACACCACTGAAAAGGGTCTGACCTTCTCCCTTTGCCTCCTGCACCTTAGATACTTATAGACATGAATCAAATTTTATCACACAGATAAAACTTTAACAGAAATCACATTAGATGTTTGAACTTGAAAGAGCTACTTGTGATCAATTTTATTTATTTATTTTTTTTTGCAAACCTCCTGCTGCAGGCAGTTTTCAACCGCTAGATCAAGTATGAGGTCAGGCTGCCCAGGACCCCATCCAACCTGGCCTTGAACACCTCCATGGATGAAGCATCCACAACATCTCCAGACCAACTGTTCCAGCACCTCACCACTCCCTCAGTGAAACACTTTCCCCTTACATCTAATCTAAATCTTCCCTATTTTAGTTTAAAACCATTTCCCCTTGTCCTATCACTATCCATCCACATAAGCAGTTGATTTTCCTCCTGTTTATAATCTCCCTTTAAATACTGGTAGGCTGTAATGAGGTTTTCCCTCAGCCTTCTCCTCTGCAGACTGAACAAGCCCAGCTCTTTCAGCATGTATGTAGATGACACGTCATCTTGCTAGAGGATCAGGCAAAGAGAGTTTTTGTTTCCTCTTTTGCATCTGTAACACACAAATGAAAAACACGTCTTACACGGATCATATTTTGCAGTAACTTTGCTGTGAGAAACCACTGTCCTGGAAGAATCTTCATTAAGACTTTTCTTCTCTCTTTTATTTTTTTCTTCTCAATCTTCTCTCTCTGCACAGTTTAAAGAAAATGGTGGAACTTCTGTATAAAAGCTTAGATTATAAATCCAGCAGCGATTTTGTCACACTGTTTGTGTAAAACCTCTCCCCTGAGATCTTTGTCTGATTTTGTTGGTGGCATGTGTTTTCCACTCCACTTATCAGCTATCAAGACGAAATTGTGGAAGATGTATCATAAAATCTCTTATGAGCATTAGTGTAACATACTTCTCTTTTCTTCTTTTTCACCATTCCATGCCATGAGACTCAACCTAGAGATTAGAGTGAGCCTCATAAACAGCATGATAATTTTACAAAAAAAACTGTTGAGCTTAGAGGACATGTGTACTGTAGAACTCTTGACAGCACTGTAGACTTCACAAATCCAATATTTAGGCTGATCTGAGGCCAGCATTTTTGAGTTCTAAATGCAAAATAATAGCAACATACATCCTCTGAACTACGTAGTCATTTTTATACCAGTTTCATAGAAAAATAAAAGAATGTATGACAGCAGAAATAAATTGAATGAAGAGGCAGTTGATTGCAAGGGAAAATACTAACTGTATTTTTTTTTTTTGTATAGTTATATTTTCCTTTATTTTTATTATTTTTATTTTTATTACTATTATATATATCAGAATTTTTATATGAAGAAATTATGGGGCATAGTATTAACAAGGCTGAAGGTCCACGTGAGTTTTGAATTCACAATGTGACTTTTAGGTATTGGCTGTTTGATTTTTCAGGGACCCATCTTGCAGCTTTTGTGCCATGACGGCACTAAAGGATTTGATGATGCCAGTACCACAAGATGGTGCTGATGGCTGGCTGACTAGACATGTTTTTTTGCTTTGACAGATACCAGACATGAGGACTTCTTATGTAGTCAGGCATGCAAACTATGCACGCTCAAAAAGAGATCAGCCAGAGGCCTGCAATACCTATGAGACCTTGCTACATGAGCACTGCAGAGATACTGCCAAGAAGACTTTGGAAGCATAACTGTAGCCCATAATTGGATGCATCTAGAAGATCCTGGTCGTTGGCTCAAACTCAGGTAAGATATAAAAAAAAAAAAAAAACCCTAAGCAAAGTATATAAAAGCCTTTCAGTTAACAGAGTTAAATGCTGCTTAATCACTCCCATTTGGGAGTGGATTTTGATCAAGATGTCATGGTTCTACTGATCTTTACTATTTTGTTTCTTTCTGTTCTCCTTTGCTTCCTATAAACTGGATTAAAGAATAGTATGATTGTTTCATGTGAGAGTTTGAATTCAAGAATCAGATTAGGGTCAGAAGGAATTTCCATTAAGTGCAAAATGGAAATAACCTAAGGAAACCTGGAGAAGGAGCTGAGGGGGAAGGAAGGGAGGGCTAAACAATGATATATTTCTCCAGAGCATTTGGAATGAATCAATCTCATATTAAACCTATAAGCAAACCACTTTGATACTGTGATTTGTATGACTTTATTCCAGTATAGTTTCTGAAATACCCCAGTGTTCTTTCTTAAAACATGTAATGCAGAATGGAGAAGCCATAAAATCAGGTCTCATTTTGCTGAGGGAAATAAAATCTCAGGACCTGGAAATGTGAAGAAGTTTAGACAGAAGACACCTATGTTTTATCTATCTTTACAGGAAGTAGAAAGCTTCAACAGCTCCTTTTATTGTGGGAATTAAGGGGGGAAGGAATTTGTTTTTCTTTATTTTTAAGTAATTGATTTCATTGATTTATTTTTAGTATTTATTTGTGATGTTTCTCAGATGAGTAATTAACAAATATCCCTTCAGCCAGGTATTTCTTCAATAAAGATACAGTCTTTAATTGTAGCACTGTTATATAAAACATTCATTTGAAAGACCAATGCACAATCTGTTTAAAGTTCACTCATCGTTGCAATCTCCTTCATGGAAGCTGTGGCTTAGACAGAAGGTATGTGTAGAGGGAGATACTGGACCAGCTTGACTATGGCAAACTCCAGCAAATCAGCCAAGTGGGGGGCTTCCTGATATCACAATCTAATACACTCACTGTGATTCACTACCCGGAAATGCAGGAGAGTACAGTTGAGAATATGGACTGCAGTAGAACAAAAAGGTTCTTTTAAGGTTACTGAGTAAAAGAAAACTTTGGATTTCTTAATGTTTTCCCCTTTAAATCATATCCACACACACAAACACACGCAAAAAACAACAACAACAACAACAACAAAAAAGTATAGGCTTTTTCCATTGCTTTTCCTATAGACATTGGGGAATTTCAACCCAAGTGCTTTCTGGATACCCTAGGGACAAGTTTTTGCTGGAATACCTATTCTACACTGCACAGTACATGGCAGGCACTTAGGATCAATGGCCTTTTGCATCTACTGAGTGTGCAAGCTGGGTTAGAGGCAAGTTAACACTTGTTTGATACTATCAATTGTGTTATCATCATCTGGTGTACAGTTAAGAAAGTACCTAAAATTATTCTCTATTAACACCTGGCATTTTCTGGCAGGGTAAAATGTTGAATTTGGCTATCGTAAGAGCTGCACAAAGAAGTTTACACACATTCAGAGACTTGACTAAAGATGTGTGATCTGAAATGTCTTTGGTTCATGGTACTGCATCTACGGTCCAAGTGGAAAACCTAGAGAGATTTTTTTTATTTTTTATTTTTTTGAAGAAACATCTGAAACTTCAAGGATGATAACTACAGATTTCAATTCGCATGCAGAATAAATTCAAGTAAACAGAAATGTAGTAATAATAAGAAGCAAAAAAGATGTAGTATATTAAAACAAAGCAGCATCAAAAGTTGTCTGTTATCTCTCAAAAACGTAGCAAATTGGTGACTGATGAAAACAGAAAGCTGAGTTTACAGATAAGATTAAGCAGTCAGTACAAATGTATTGCTTTTACATTAAAAGTAATCATACAACATTTGTAATCAACAGAATACAAACTAAATGATTCCATGATTCTATGATTCTATAAATATGGTGCTCCTTACTGTGAAGGAGCTGAATTCATTGATTCATTTGTTTATGCACTCCCAGTGACACTAATAATTCCTAGCTCACAAGTATCAGGTCACAGATGTTAATTTTTTCCAATTTCATATCATAAACACTCACAAACATACACTCACTTTTGTTTTCTAAATTAAAAACACCTTTCTGGCAAAGTTAGTACTGAAGAGAGAAAGCATAATTTTTCATTTTAAAGTCTGATAGGAAGCCAGTTTAGGGACATGACCGCAGAACATTATTCTGTGAACTTGGAGACTTTTACTGTGAAATGAACCAATCTGGATTCCTCAGCCCCCTACTCAGCACAGAGGAAGGGTGGGAACCCATTGCTACACTTTCAGCATCCCTGGCAAAGAGTGCCTGCAGCAGACTTCATCTCGGCTCTGGGGAAAAGACAGTGGC
This sequence comes from Alectoris magna, assembly GCA_030625065.1. Taxonomy (NCBI): domain Eukaryota; kingdom Metazoa; phylum Chordata; class Aves; order Galliformes; family Phasianidae; genus Alectoris; species Alectoris magna. Next base: position 93,406,860 of record CM060560.1, read on the forward strand.
AGTGTCTGCCTTTGGAGAAGAGGAGCAGTGCTCATCAAAATGCAAAGTTAAATAATCAGTTTAATGTGAAGCAGGGCTAATTCAGAATGGAGAGATGCTCACTGGCATGAGCAAGTGGCCATTCTACACATCTTACAAACGAAGTAACACTGTGTGTCTCTTGATGGAGAGAAATTTTCAAGATTTACATTCCTATTATTTGCTTTTTTAAGCCAATGAGTGTGAACTACCTTTATTGTTGTCCTTGCTTGACTTACACTTACGCGGAGATATGCTGTGTAGTAATTACAGAATAGTTAAAAGAAGAGGAAGGAGGTGTTAATATTTCTCTTTTTTTTAGCTGAAGCCAAAGAGAAATGAATGAGACAATGAGCAATGTCAATTTTAAGGTTAACTTTTCCACACTGAATGACTAGCAAACATAAATGAATGAGTTCTGCCTGAAAGGAAATTCAGCAGGTGACTATTAGAAGGTTCAAATTTTCCCATTGGGTTGCAACTTGTGTTATGGAAATTGAGGACATAAATGCATAATTACTCTGGAATTCAAGAATCTGACTTAACTCCGTGTGATTTATTAGGAGCTGGAAATTTAAACAGTTCTGCTGACTGACTTGTTTTGATTGGGAGTACAAAATTCCTTGCCTGGGTTTGAAAAGTATTTGAAAAATGTAAAGTAGAGAAAGAACAGTTCAAGCTTAGATGTTGTCACTGGAGAAACTCATTCTACTCTGATTCTGTACTGATAATATTAGGATACACATCTAAAGAACCAAGTGATTGTTAAAAATCAGTTTAGTATGTGTTTAACTAGAATGGTGTGTCACAGTTCAGAGCTACAGAACTATTACTACTGTACACCACTAGAGCCTGAAGGAAAACCCTTGTCTGAAACGCTTTCACTTAGGTGAACTACAGCCTGGAGAAAACTCTCTCTTGTGTTTTTTGCTTCTTCTCATTTGACTTTATTTTTTTAATTCTGGTTCATTTAAAATCTCTGGCTTGACACGGTGCAGTAAAAGGTTCAGAAATCTTTCTTCAATACAGAGCAGCTTTCTTGTTGTTCAGCCTGGAGAAGAGAAGGCTTCTGGAAGACCCTTTGTGGCTGCTCCCAGTACTCAAAAAGAGTTTATAAGCAATAGGGGATCTGACTTTTTACACTGGGAATGGTCTTAAACTAAAATAAGAGAGATTTAGATTAGATGTTAGGAGGAAATTCTTTTCTCAGAGAGTGGTGAGGCCCTGGTTCAGCTGCCCAGAGAAGCTGTGGTGCCCCATCCCTGGAGGCGCTCAAGGCCAGGTTGGATGGGTCCCTGGGCAGCCTGAGCTGGTGGGGGGCAGCCCTGCCCACAGTAGTGAGGTGGGTCTGGGTGGGCACTGAGGTCCCTTCCAATCTAAACTGTTCTACAGTTCTATGACTCTATGATTGTTTTACTTTGTTAATATTTAATAAACTGTGTAAAAACAATACTGTTATGAAGGAAGTATGACCACAGTATAGTGTCGGGAAGGAGGGCTTGAAGGAAAAGTGAACTCAGATACTTGAGTATGAATGAGACACTATAACCCAGGTTGCTCACAGACTGAAGTTTAGCTTGATAATGCAGCTTCTTGGAAACCATTCTCTAAATGATCAAGATGGTCATCTCTGTATTCCAGGAGGTCAGCGGGGACTTGCAAAATAATAACAAAACAAATACGAGAATTATGCTGAAGTTGTGATCTATGAGAACAATTAAAACCACTTTGTTAAGTAAGTGATATAGATGTTTTATTGCTCTTTTATCAGAAAATATCAGACTAATCATATTCAGCTGATTTGTAGGAATTCATTGTCAAAGGCCTGAACAGTAAAGACAAATATCACTTGAAGAGTGTTATTATTCATTCATTCCCTGACCTCAAGTATTCTGCCCACTGTTGGTCTTCCACACATAGATGGACTGTCCTCACACCTTGCAACTTTCCAACCACAGAACTGGATTCTGCTGCTGAAATAACACTGTGAATAAACAGGGACTGTAACATTTTTTTATATAGAAATGTAATTGCATAAAATAATTCAGATCTAAACAGATGCAAGAAAATCAGTGCATACATGTCAATTGTCACAGAACTTCTGCTGGCTTAGAAATAAAAAGTAATAACTGAACTTTTGCTTCCATACATTGTTATCAAGGTATTTGTATCAGTCGATATGAAAAATGAATTTATTCCTATTAATATACTAAAGCTAAAAAAAAAAAAAAAAAAAAAGATAAAAGCACTTATTTCTGTTAGCATATAGAGACTCCACTGACAAACTATGTACTGCAGTGCTAGGAGCTCCACAAATGCTTGGTGAAAGTCCCCAGAAGATCTATTTTGAAACATGTGATTAAGATTTTATGACTTTTTCATCATAGTTTGAGAGAATGGAAGGAAAACTGAAGCCAACTTCTTTCATATGTGCTGTAACGATCAAATTCACTATGGGAGACATCGTGCTTCAAGTGCATTGACAAGTTTAAGACAGCATAGAGGAAGGGTGGGACCCTACTGCTGACTGGGGTGAAGTTAGGGATTTGCATAACTATTCTCAGGAAAGGATCCTGAGATATCTACCCAGCATCACAGAGGAAATCAGTAGCAGTCTTGTGAATTGAACCCAGATTTCCTGAATTTCCACTCCACCCCTCCACCAGATGACGGCTTCCTTCAGATAGAAAATGTCACTTTAAAATAAATCCAGAATTTCATGCTGTTCAGAATTATGTCAAGAATATCATGAAAATTAATTAATGCACATCTTTTTCTTATGGACAGTTTTGCACAGTTTCCTACTGACAGCTTTCTAACCCTACAGCAGGATTGATTTTTCTTTTCATACCAAGAGGTGACATTAGTTGAAACTCTTTAATTAGCATCTACAGAGCAATGGTTTGCAATTATAAAACTTCCTGAAGAACTACTCTCAAGCAACATAACAAATACACTGAATAAACAAGAGGAACAACAATTTCAAAGATAAAATATTTCAGATAGTACCAGATGAAATACTTACAGTAGAAAAAAGAAAAAGCCTCAGGAATTCTTATAAAATAGCAGTCAGGTTTGTTGTATCAAAATTACGCTATTGCCTCAGAACAATCTATCTTTTTTTTTTTCTAAGAATATTTTCAAGCAGTTGTTTTCGAACAATTTTGATCATATGAATAATTAATCTTTTGAAGCATGTCTCCAGTGTAAGGTCAAAGTTGTTTTTATACTCTCCAAGCAGCTGAATTGCTCTCTGCTTATGTAATACAGATGTCAAGCTGCCTGAAATACTTCTGCTCTTTTGTGACTGCTAAGAAAAAGAAGCAAGTACTCTCTACAGCATTTGATTTAGTCAATTTGGAATTCTATTTCTCCTTTAAAATGAATTTCAAAGTCTCGGAGTTTGTGCTTGTGCAAAAACTGCTTTTCTTACTAATAATACGCAGTAACCACTAAGCTTTTACCGATGATTTAAACAGAGTTTAACCGTGTTCACATTGGAGTGAAAAAACTTTTTTTTTAGTGAGCAAATTTCAGGAAATTTGGATTCTTATCTGAATAATCTGAATTTTAACATGACGGGCAACTACACGTTTGTTTTTCATTTTGTGAAACCTGTGCAGGTTTCACAGATTGCACCTGTACAATCCAGGAGGAATACGAATTGGTTGTATAAACTTCTTCATCCCATTGAGGTTATATAAATTTTCTTTCATGAAAAAAAAAAATAACAGTAATGTTAAGACTTGGCAGAAGAGCAGTAGTGTTCAGCATGCTTCACCTGAGATGTTTAGTAATGCTGTCGTTTTTTATTTTTCATATATACAGATCTACCTATATCCATTGACTTGTATAAGCTTGGAGCTCACCTGTAACAGATCAAGACCAAATTTACTCCAGACCTTCAAAGCTGGGCTTGCACATCCTATGTATCAGGGGTCAGTGCAGTGTTGGGGGATATAACCAAAAGGCTCAATCTGAATAAATCATTGCTATTGATAGGGTTCCAGATCCAGCTTCTGGCATTGCCATGGAACAGTTGTTAGAATGCTCCTAGTCACACAGAGCTATTCAGTATATGTCTTGGATTTCCAATAGCTTGAGGATATTTGCAAAGTTGTCTGCAGTTCTGTATAGATAAATCTAAGTTTTGCAGTAAGACAATACATATTTTCCATACAGTTCCCAGGTGATGGAACTGTAGAAAACAGAACTAAGTTCCTTATTTTTCACAACTAGAACATGGAGTGAGTTGTGTGACCCTCATATCACATTACCAGCACCTCCACTTTCACATTTCTATCTAAATAATGTAAGAATAGATTGAAGCTTCTCCAAAGAAATTTAAGAGTCCTTTTGCTAGAAATCTGAATATATAATCTCATCAAAAATGACAGGATTGGAACTGCTTTGGTATTTTGTTTTATTGATACTTGCCTCATCTTCTTAGGATAGTTTGAATCTGACAGGAAACTAAGGAATTTGAATTGGAAGCTGCTGCTGCCAAATTTCTGTGTTGTAATTTGGGTGGTTCCTGTTCTCTTCCTAGTTAATGTTCAGCTCAAAATGAATCTTCAGTAATATACAAAATCTCCCTTTTGATTTGGGATGTTATCTATGAGAGGAGTTTCTATCACAAAGAGTCTCATTCAGCAGTGAATATTCCTAAATAAAGGCCTGCATTTGGTAGCTGAATTGGAATTAAATCAGAATATCTGAGCCATATATATCCATTTTGACAAAAGATATTCCATTTTCCTTAAAGAACATTTCCCGAGAAAGCAGATTTCTTCATAAATTGAGTTTTCCTATCAGAAGGCTGTAGCTCTAACAGGAATGTTGTATTTGTTTAATGGCTTAACAATTGGCTCATTTCTTAGCAGATGATATATAGAGAAGGCAGTATCTATCCAATATGAGAAGTCCAAATAAACAGATCTGCATAGCCAAAAGTAGTTTTAAGACTGCAGATATAAATTAACTTCAGGAAAAGAAAACAGGATTACATAAGAAGTGACTCACAGTTTGCTAAATCATCCCAGTTGCCAAAAAGTAAATCAGAAAAATCAATTAAAATGGAAGAGAAGGAGATATGGGTGTGTAGATTGAAGGAACAACTAGAGAGATAATCAAGGAATCAAAATGAAAGTAGAAAAAGGAGGTGATAATACCATTGTCTGCAGTAATACTTTGAAATGTCATTTGTCCATATTTAAGTACCTACATTTTGTATATATTCAATACAAGAAATGTTTAAACTGTCTGCTTAGGTAATTGCAAAAATAAGACTGAATATAGCTTGAAGTATCTCAGAAAAATGGTCTATGTGAAAGCCTGATTGTGAGAGAATGACATAATTATTCTATGAACGCTAGTAAGCTGATAATATAAACAGCTTACTGGTATTTGGTCATTATAATCTTTACTCCACAGGTTGAAACTAAGATAAACTAGACAAACAGGAAATAAATAATGAAGAGAAGCTGATAGAAATGAAAAAGAATATATGCTCTACAGGCAACAGAAATTATGGTTTGGGTGCTGATTTGAGAATTGTTGGGTCCAACATGTTTGGCTACGTGAAGTGAAAAAGCAGACTGATGTTGCCAGAGACAAGAATAGAGAGAGCAGAAAAAGTTAGGAGGGTAACATGGAGGATGATATTTCAGTCAAGATCTCATTAAAAGGAAGAGAAATGGGAGGGGAATGGAAACACAGAGAGTGTTCTTCTCTTCAAAGCAAACAAAAAGTTAATGCAATATAAAAATGTAAAAAATATATGCTGAGGAAAGGCCATATTTTTAAAGAGAACTTATGTTCTCGAAGTTATGAGATTGTATCATGAGCACAATTAGGGCAGGGATATTTCCCGCTAAACCCAAAACTTTAAATGATAGTTCTTCAAAATGTTTTCCAGTGCTTTATATTCCCTGTAATGGAAAATGTTGTCCTTCATTAAAGTCCAGCTATACTCTTGGATATAGTATTTTCCATCCATTCTCTACTAAGTCCATATTATTATTTAACATAATTTGTGGTGTTCATTTTCCCATCACTGCTGAAGAACTACACTAATTTTCCCTTCTACATTTTTCTCAGTGTTGCAAAGGCTCCTTCCCTCTGTGCGGAGCCCAAACTCAGAAATACTTGCCAAAAATTCAAAGAACTACAAAAAGGAGAGGTAAGGAACAGACATGACCCTTCTATGCTCTTCCTTCTCTCCCTCTCTCTCTCTCTCTCTCTCTCTGCCAAACTGACAACAGAAACATATGTCTTTCTTAAGTCTTTCCCTAAATATCTCTAGCTGTAACTGCCATGTATTCTGTTACTGGTTATTAATCCTATTAAAGTATCATCTTATAAGCCTTAGCTCATACACATTCTCCATTGACTTGAGTGTGAAGAGGTGCATGCTCTGAGAAAGTCCCTTCTCCTGACAGTTTCAAGTAAACTAAAGATGGAAAGGGAGATTAAGTTTAACAGTGACTTAGACTCTTAGGGTTTACAATTCTTGTGTTGTCTCAAAAAAACAATCCTGATGCTTCAACTACATTAATTAATTCTGTCTTTCCTTGAGAACAGCACTTTGCATTCAGCATACACATTATTCAGTAAACTGTCTTTTTTTTTTTTATCCTACCTTGACTGTTTATCCATTGTAAATCACTAATACAGGCATTTCTTTTCCCTCTGTTACATACAGAAAACGTATAGTGCACGGGAACCACTCTCTTAGCACTAACAGGGGTCCAGAATATTGCATACAAGGGTTAAATTATTTGGGCTGCTTTATTGCCTCACTGACACAAGTGTCTATCTTGCATCTCTGTTTTAGGCATGAAGCAAAACTTATGTTCTGACTCAAGTTCATTATAACATCAGATGAGATGCTTTTGAGGGTCTTCATTGAATTATTCTGCTCATTTAAGGTTAGGGACCTGTTGGATCAGGAGAGCTCGTCTAAGCTAAAAGGTGGCAGATTCAAGCACAAACAAAACAAGGTGCAACAAAACAAAGCAAAACAGAGAAAAAGACACAGAAAGAAAGAAAGGAAGAAAGAAGGACAAAAAAAAAAAAAAAAAAAAAAAAGGAATAGGAAGAGATTGTATTTCTTTCCATTATCTAGCTGATCTGTGGAATATTCTGTGGATCCTGAGAGCTCATTTGGCTTCAGAAAGAAAGTAAGCCCTAGAATAAAAAGCCTGCTAAAGACTATTAAGCATAAGAACATTAGCACAGAGTTAGGGAATCTCTCATCTACAAACTGCTGTCAGCTGCAAAGGCATCTTGGGGGGAAAATATCACACACATATTCTTATGTCCTACACATTGGTCAGAATAAAATAATTTTGGACTAAGCTTTGATATCATCTAGGAAGGTTATCGTTATGTAAGAGAAATTCACCAAATAGCGAAACATTGCATGAAAGGAAAAAGTTTCAAATAAACAAACTGACTTCCTTCTTCCTTTCCATCCTCTACTACATTTTGTAAGTGGTTAATTTCAATTGATGATATTCATTTTTCAAACACAGCTCCTTTAAAGTAATTAAAAAAAAAAAAAAAAAACTTTTAGAGACGATCAATCAGGGAAAATCATACAAGACTTTTTGTTTCTAGGTTGGTATTTAAAGGAGCCTTTCAGGAATAGTTGCATCAAATAGAACTGTGCCATCTGCCACTCTCTGACCAGTTCCCTTTTCACTCTCTGCTCTGCTCCGTTCACTTGCTGTAATTGCTGTCAAGCCCATAAGTAAGCTGTCTAAGTGGTTGCCGTTGAGCACAATAGGATATGAAACAGTTAGTGACACAATCAGAGAAAACTGCAATATCAACATAGAATAGAAGGTGCTGGTAAGTAAAAGAAATTCTCACGCTCCAACCTACTTAATCGCTTTCATTTACAGTACCCACAGATGAAACCTGAAACTCAAACAGAATTCATTTCTGTTGGTATCCCCTTTAATTCCTGATTTAGCTCAACTGTTCTAAATTTTACGGACGCAGTTAATTGCAGCCCATTTCCAAGACCTACTTAGATGAATTACCTGTATTTTTGTTTTTGATTCATTGCATTTCAGTGGTTTTTACTTAGGTTTTACATATCAAAATCTCCAATAGTAAAACAGAATGCAGTGTTAGAAAGCATATCCCAGAAATTTGCAGCCTACAGCATGTATAAAGTTCCATGGAGTTGCAGGGTGGACATACACAAAATGTGTTAATGTGTTTGTCCTTTTGTTTTCTGGAGAATTAATATTTTTAGGTACCTCATTTTATCTGGCATGTCTTTTTACTATGGAATCTGCATGAAACTTCCTTAAATTCTCTTTATGCTTTTCCAACAACAACAACAACAACAAAAAGCTTATTTTAATATGGCCTTTCCTTAATTTCTGGAATGTATTTTCATTTTCTAAGTGTTTTCAAGATTTCAGATCATTAACTAGGAAAGTTTTGGTTACAAATACAAGTCTCAAGAAAAAGAACCTGCGTAACCTGAGTGAGCATTCCTGTGTGATGTCCTTTCAAAACCTGAGATCTCTGCAACCTGCTTCATTCTAGTTGCTGCTTTTGCATCCTATAATTTGAATTTCTTACTTTTGACAAAGTCAAACACATAAATGATGTCACCGAAATGAATTTCACTGTCAGAGCTGACAGTGTGGAAACCATCTAAGAAGAAGCTTGAAATCCTCACTGCAAGACCCAGGCAAACCTTGCTGTCCTGCTGTAAGTCACTGTGACCTCAGGTGTCCATGGACTCATTCCATGGATCTTTCATTGTTGTGGAATCAGCAGAGATATAGATAAAATAATGACTGCACACCTATCTGCACATATCTACCCATGCCCACTTCACAAGCTAGGATATTAGTTTTTGGCAGCAGTAAAGAGGCTTTCAGCTAAAGGTGATGAGTCCATATCTGGGAAAGCAAAAGCTGTAACCTTCTACAGCTTTTAGCACTGAAGAATTTAGTTTGGGTTACTGAGCTTGCAATGCCTCACATTAAGCTCATACACATATTTCCAAGGCAGTAGCTGAAGTAGTATAATGGATGAAATATTTGGATAACAAATGTCTTCTTGATATTCAGAAACCTTGTTATCACAACTGAACATAGATTCAGAAATTAGTTACAGGAACAGGGAAATAAAACTCCCAGCTTGCTACTGAATACCTTCCCACTGAATCAAAGTTGAACTCCACAGCCACTGGGGAAAAAGGTAAGCTTGAACCAAAAACAGTGCCCTGAAGACAAACTGAAGAGAATATTCAGCCACCCCCCTAGTAGAGTGCTGTCTGAACATGCCTAGTACTTCACAATACTGAACACAGAATATATTTTAAAAGAATACCCTGAAGCTTATGTCTATGCATTCAAATGTTGGCTGCACTTTTCATCTTTGCACAATTTTGAAAAAGGCCAGAATTAGCCATGATATTTTTCAGTTAAATGTAGCTAATCAGTTCATTATGCAGTACCCATGGCATTTGAAATCTTTAAGCATGGCTATCTAATGTTGACAGTTAATTTTTCTTTTTAGTTCATTTTTACAATCACTTTTCAAACCAGCCCTCAGGACAAATTTCCCAAGTGCTACTTCTAGTGTAAGTTATCAGCCTTTCCACATTTAGGCACCAGAGATCAAGTTTTCCCAAACAGCCACACATAACGGAGAAGTAAAACTCTGGGAGCTGCAGAAACTAAGTATTAAAACTTTACCACAGTAATATATCGGGGTTAAGCAAGAAAACATTTCTGGAAAATTTCTTTGCTTGGAAATGGAAAGAAATTGTCATTTCAGTAACACCTCAAGGAGGAAAGTTTGTTTCAAGTATTCCTTTGGAAATTAGAAAATGCTATTTTCACACTATTTCTCACCATTGACTAATATCCATAGGAATCACTTTCTATGCTCTTCTTTAAAACTGATTTTATTTTCTTTTTCTTGACAAGAAATGATATATGTTATCTAAAGATGTTAGATTTATCCATGGAGACATCCTGATGGAGATGACCAGTTTAATATAGGCATAGGTGTCTGTGTCCACACAAAATATATAGTCAGATATAAAAGTCAGATTGGCCATGGAAGTCCTTAAGACCAAAGAAGTTTCCTCATATCCTTCTCTATTATTTGGTGCAAGTAAGGAACACTTGGGTTTAGAGAAAATTTTTAAAGTATTACCCATAGTGAAATTAGTTCAAATATATATATATATTTAATTAACTTCCACCCTTTCTAGATGTCAAAAATAACATGCAGATAGCATAGTGATACATAATAATTCAGTTAAAGTGCAAACTCTCAGAAAAAAAAAATGCTGGATGGGCTTAAACTCTATATTCTTAACATTGTCCTGGTATTTATCATACAGTAAGTTTTCTATGTTGGAAGAACTCATCAGCAAAATAAAAAGAATGGAAACTGTGTTACATTCCACTTCTTGAAGAATGATGGTGTTGGTTTGTGTTTTGTTTTTTTTCCTCAAAAAATGCTTTCAGATTTACATTTTACATTTCCATATAACAAGGTTCATCTACAAGTCAGACGGTAAATGTACTGATATTTGGAGAATTGATACAAGCATATATGTACCATATATGTACCATACACCCGAAAGGTGATAGCTATTTAACGAGAACTGTACCTGTATCTACCTCGGGTATTTACTTCAGATGTCAGATTACACTATCCAGGCCAAACTGGCCATACACAAAGTAAAATGTAATGATGTTAATCAATTAGGGGGGGAAAAAAATTGCTTTTCTGCATTACCTTCCAGTGGCGCTTAACAATTTCTGTGATTCCTGAGTCAGATGGCTTTCTAAAAATTAGTTGCTATTTTTCCTTTCCTGTCTTCCAGGGAAAAGAAATCAAAATAAATCTCTTCAGCTTACTTTGAAATACTTACTTATTCCATATCTGAGCAGCACAAGCAACGTACAGCAGTAGCACAGCAGTAGGTTTCTGTGATAAAAATGACTTGATCTGTGAGCATTTAGTTAGAGCATCAATGTATCCAAGAACAATCACAAGGAATAAGATGACATGAGACATGCTACATTCGTTTCTGTACTTCTATATTGGATAGAGTTGGGTTAAGAGTGCAATTTTTCAAGGCTGGCAGAGATTTCTTCATTTTCTTAGGGGGCAGTTCTTACAGTAAGAAAATGGGCTAGGAGAGGAAATTAAGTTACCTTTTTGATTTGTAACCACCAGAACTGATTATCAAAACTGATCTCCCAAATTGTTAGTGCTTCAGCATCAGTGAGATGACATTTCTCCAAGAAAGGCTTCCTGTGCTCATAATGATTCAGATTTTACCATGTTACTATTGTGGTATTTCTCTGTTTGGTTCTGGTAAGATCTTAATGGAAAGAAACAGTTATCTAAGGTCTTCATCTTAATCTAGACTCAGTATACTAAACTTTGTGTTATAAATGCTGGAACGAAAAGATAATGTTTTATAATAGTGTTTCAAGACATTACAAGGGACTCACTGTGCTTACAGTTAAGTGGTACTGGCAAATGAGAAATCAAAAGTCCAGCTGGAGCATTGGAGCAGTGCATAGAGCCAGACAGAAGTTTAAACATGCCTTGCTGGAGAGAGAAAAGTAGCTGTATAATACACTGATTCAGTAATTTCCACGTTTAGTTTGGCCACTATTTTACTATGATAGGTTTTTCTTTGCTTCCTGGCTGAGACAATCTTCTATCATCTGTACAAGAATGGAGGCCATTCAAAACAGGCAAATATAATTGGGTCAAGATATCAAAGCCCTAAGGCAAGACTCAGCCTCAAATCAAAAGGAAGTTCAAATGCAGCCTGCCACCATGAGGCCACGCATTTTCACACTGTTGTACAATTGCTACTGATTTTTGACTGTATTGATGTTGAGAAAAAGTTCAGTGCATACAGATGTAATGGGTGAAGCATCTTATTACAAAAGAGACAATATAGCTGAACCTGACAATCTTCAAACTGTTAGTGCTGCAGAAATATATATTTCATTAAACCAAAAAAAAAAAAAAAAAAAAAGTAATCTAAGGAAAATACATAGGTTGCATTGAAAGTACTACCTCATATTTATTTCCATGGAAACTACAAAGAGTACAATCACATTATATGATGAAGCAATTTCTCAGCTACAAAACACTATTTTTCAGCATAGTCACCACCATCAGCTATTTATTTCCACCAGCAATGAACAAGAGCCTGCATGCTGTGCTCAGAAAATTTGCACCAGTGGATGTGACCCACTGTCACCATCATCATTGCTGCAGTCCACCACCCACTGCCTCACTGTGCTCACATCCACTGTTTGGACTCTAGAAAAGTTCAACAAGTGCCAATGAATGTCAATGGTGCCATTTTTCCTCACAGAAAAATTCAAATCCACACCTTTGCTTCATGCACACTTCTTCCATGTCAGATGCCATTTTGTCAGGCTGCCCCTCTGCTGCCATCTGTCACACAGCAACAAAACATAACTGAATATTAACATAACATTAACAAAACATAACTGAAGGTTCAGCCTCTACTGCCATACCATGAACAACTGCCCCCACCATTGTGGGCCAACATATTAAAACAGGAGGCATTGCTTTCAGAGCAGCCTTCATACATCTTCTTCTATGGTCTGTAGCTTAAGTGGAAGCAAGGTGGTAAGGGCCAGAAAAAGAAGGTAGGAACTGACTTCTTTTCAACAGGCCAGGCAGATATGCATAAACAGGTTTTGTATTTTGTAGGATTTGGAGGCTAGTACAGCTTTCCTGTCTGTGGATTTTCTACAAGGACAAATCTTATGAGCACTTTTTCCATGTAAAGATCATTTTGTCAAGGGCACATCCCATGTTCTCGGTCCCCTGAACATTTTATTCCCCTGCAAAAGAGTGTGGTTCATCTGTTACATAATGCACGTCTCTTCTGCAAGGAAAGCAGGAGCACTATCTGATGTTGTTTGCAAAACTCTGGGTGATCAACTGTTCCTAATTTCCCCAAATTGTTCCATTTTCTAGCCCCTTTTCCTTTGTTCTGCAATTAGGCCCACATGTTGCTATTTTTAACTTTTCTAGTCCTCAGGCCCAAAACATGTTTCTGATTGTAGATGGTGCCCTTCTGTGAACCTTTCCCTCACTGACTCAGCTGCTGATTGTCTGAGAACTGAGCTACTCCGGCACCATTTGTGGCTCTGCTACACTTTCTGTCAGCCAAATTCAACACTTATGTGCTTTGACCACTTCAGCATCTCATCGCAGCCAGCAAGAGAGAGGGACAACGTCTGTGAGGGCAGAAGGGACTGCAGTGATGGAGGCCACTGTGCCTAACTGTCCCATCAGGCTCATCTCATCAGTAGTCATCACAGGACTGATGTAAGTCAAGGCCTTCTCAAGACCAGAGATTCAGCTTTTTGATGTTCTCCGAGTCTTTTTGCAGTATGTGAGCAGTTTTTCTGTGTGTAGCCATGAAAGGAAAACTTGAAAAGAAATTGAGTGACTACATGGTACCTTCATCAAAGAAAAGTATCTGACAAGACTGAAGTGAGTATAACTAAAAAGTGGGAACAGGAGAAAATGCAGCAAAGGTGGTTAAATACAGTAAAACTTAGGTTAAGTGAGAAAGTGATAAAGAGTACAACGAGGAGGAGGAAGTATAAAGTATAAAGTATAAAGGACAGATTGCATTACATTGTGCATGGAACAATAAAAGAGGCACTGAGAAAAGAGAAAGGAAGAAGAGACTGAGTAAGAAGAAGAGGAAAAAAAAAATGAAAGGGAAATAGATAGTAAGTGAAGTAAATCACCCTGCATTTTTCTTTGCCTTTTTTGAACAGTTTTCAGGCTGCTAAAAGGCTATTCCAACACTGCCAGCAGCACCCCCACGGGCTTGGGTGCATTGCCTGGAGTTACATTCCCTTGGTGACAAGTCAGATGTGCCCTTGAGCTGGGACATCTGGCTCAGCAACTGATTTTGAAATCAGCAAGTACAGGAGCACATGGGAAAGATCTAACCATATGATCAAAAGTAGGAAAACTGGGAAAGCAAAAAAGGAAACCCACAAGACAGTTAATCCAACCTCAGAAGCTGCATACCCCGTGCTTAGCATTACTCATCAGTCTGTGGGAGGAGTGCTGAAGTTATATTTTTGTCAAAGAGGTCATTGGCTGAGGGTGCTGTCACTCCTGTGAAGGGGGCCGTGCATGTTGGGAGCACGAGCTTGGGCCAGACCATCCTGTCCCATTCCATTCCTGCTGCTCATGCAGCTGCCGTGATCTTCCTCATAAACAAGTTGATTATTTGTTTTGGGTGGGTATTTTTCCCCTTTGCTTTCTTCCAGGTCCTCATTTCTTTTAACATAACAGGAAGGATATCAGACACTTTTGAGATCTGTGTTTTTTCCAGTTAGCATGGGTTTTTTTCGGACTTATTTTTCATAGAAGGGATAAGGAAGAAAATTTTCCAATTGCTTTTTCCCATTTCTTTTCATTAGTCACTATGTCATTGCCTGTCTATAGCTCCCCATTACAGCCTTATTACTTGTCTTTAGTAGAGTATAAATATTTTCTATTTACCTAGTTTGTGCTCTTGCTCCTACTTAAAATGTTTGCTGTAACCTGAAGGATGTCAGCATCTCATTGTGAGTATTATACCTATGTTACAAAGATGACTAATGAAGACCACATAGAATCACTTTTCTCTCATCTTTGTGGTGTGGACCCGTGAGCAAGCACCTCATTACTATCTAAGAAAATACGTAATATTTGTTTGGAATATTCAGAGAGAAAAAAAGTATCCCAGTATGTTTTTCTTTGCTAACCTGTTAAAGATAGGCTGTAGCACATATCTTTACATTTAGCAAGTCAATCAGTAATATGCTTGGAGATATTTTTAGGAAAAAAAAAAAAAACATACTATATGATAAAATAATTTAAATTGTGGAAATTCATGAAAATACAAAGTAGTAGTGGGTTACTTTGAGCAGCAGAGAGAAACCACAGGAATCTTGTACCAGAGGATGGCTGTGAAGATCTATGTGGAATCTGCATTTTCCATATACATAGTATATATGTTAGTTTGCATATATGGGAAGAAAACCAAGTGTTTGCTTAAGACAAGGCATCATATCCATCTTTTCATTTCTGATGTCCACCTAGGATCATATTGTATTGATGTAAGAAACCAAATAGAAAGGACAAGATATTTTTACTGTGTGTCTTTGCATTACTATGCAGCATTGTCACGTCAACAACCTGAAGAATCAACTTTGAATTAAGATATAGCAATTTTGTAATGAGAATTCTAGAAATGTTCACGTCCCACTCTGCTGGTTATGGATTCAGACCAATTTAAGGAAGGTCTTAACTAGAGAAGTAATATTTTCAAAACAAAACTTGGTGAATTATTGTGTAATTCCCTGTGTATTTCTAGTGATGGTTTGATGTGTAATTTTTGTCCCTTTGAATATTTTCCTAAATGGATTTAGGAAAGACAGCATGATTCTAAAAGAATGCAAAAATTCTTTTGGTAATTTTTTCTCTCAGGTATAAAGCAAGTGTTGCATTAATATTCATTTATCCCTGTGAGGTAGGAAAAATTCTACCTAAAAATGTCCCATTTCCCAGTCTATAAATCCAAGGCAAAATAGAGTGATAATGCATCTGTGCAATGCCACTCAGAAACAAACAAAAAAAAGACATGGTAGTGTAGTGGTTTGTTTTGTGCTTTGCAGAAGTATTCTCCAAAAAAAAAAGTTATCGCTTAAAAATTTTTAGGGTGTGTTTTTGTTGTTTTTTTTCCTCCAATACTTAGCTATGATTTTCTATTCATTTTTTTCTGGTAATGAGCTTACTCCACTGCAGTGAGAAAATGAGCCTATGTATGAAATGCTAAGTGCAACCACGCACCAACCTACTGCTAATTCTGAAATAATGAGTGAAGAGTAAAAGCGAGTGAAAAAAGCTAAATAATGAGTGAAGACTTGAAGCGAAGAAACATTGAGCAAGATAGAAATGTTATTCAGAATTCTCCCCTTCCTATTTAAAAGGTAGTTGTAGAGAATATGTTATGGATAAGATCTTATTAAGGTTTATATCGAAAGGATAAGAGGTAACAATCATGACTCGCTTTGATAAAAGCCATATCTGGATATAAGGAAAAACTGCTTCACTGTGAGCAGGCTGAGCACTGGCACAGGTGCCCAGGGAGGCTGTGGCATCTCCATCTTTAGAGATTTTCAAAATTCATCTGGACAAAGCCCTATGTAAGTCCGCAGTTACATTCCTTTCAGCTGCAGTTTGGACAGCCTGGCCTCCAGAGGTCCACTCCCAACTAACTTTTGCTACAGTTTTGTGATTCTGGAGTATCTCATTAATATCAGCTCCTGAAGAATTCAAAATAGCAGAAGTTACAGGTTAAATTACAAATGTACTACTGGGCGTGCTTTCCTTACACTCCAACAGTGCTGTGTAATGAAGTGAGGGCATGAAAGGTTAATAATTCACTGGCAACAGCTGGCATTGTGTAGAAAACAGTGAAAGTGAATGGTTACTCTAAGTTTGACTAAATTAGCTGTTGCTGTATGCAATTACCCAATACTGAAAACAAGTGCATTTTGTGGGCACAGTTTAACGTCCCTCTTACTCCAACAGCTCCATGTAATATTTTCATGATCATGAAAAGACCTTTAATGCTGGCAGTCTGCTGTTGAAAAACTGCACGGCTACCACAGAGAGACAGGGTCCCTCTCCTCACTCAGTTTAGGAGGGAGCTGCTTTCCAGTGACAGTTGTGCTCTGCAGGGGCCCTCGTGTTTCCATTTCAACTCACGGGGCTTTTCGAGCATTTGTTTCACAGATGGCCTGCACATGCATGACAAATCTAATGTATTCGGGGCAAACTGTGCACATGCAGCAGCCATTTGTCCTGGACTTCTGGGTGTCAGGCAGCCTGGTTCAGCTCTTGCCCCAGCTGGCCTGCTTGCCATCTGGAAGCCCCTGATGCACAGCCAGGCTCTTTTCCCTCCCTTCACTCTTTTTCCTACCTCTCTACTCCTTCCCTGTCCGCCCTCTTTTAGTTAGCTCTGTGCCAAGGAATTTTTGGAGAGCAAACCCTTCAGTTCCACAGCACAAACACCCCATGATTTTTGCGCAGGTGGGAGTTGGGCAAGGTGAGGGAAGCAGCTCCATGCACCATTTCCTGCAAGGCACAGCTGTATAAAGATTAGGTTAAACTTACTTCTGCACCACTGCTTAAAATAAGCAATGTAATGCCACGGCAGGTGTGTGCACTTTTTATTTGAGGTAAGCATGATTTGGCTCAACTTCAAGTGAATGTTTCCTGAAGAACAATTTTATTTATTTATTTGTTTGTTTTTCAAAGGAGAGAGCTCATCTCTAGTAATGTGGTACTGGTAGACAGCCTGTTTAAAATGAAATATTCCTTACAGCAAATGACCTTAGTCTTACAGTCCCATGAGTATTTTCTGATCTTTTTGTGCTAAGCAAAGGCCAGGCTTGGATGTCTGCAATTCTTCACACTCGTATTAACATTGTTACCCTACAATTAGATTATTTCATGTAAAATATTGATAGCTGAAGAAAGATTCATTATCAAACCAAGGTCTTTGCTCTCTTCTGTCAGCATGTACCCTGGCGAAGATCCCGGAGGCAACGTGAATTTTGTGCAATTACATTCAAGAGAAGCTAAATCCAAACACGTGCTGCCTTCTCAGCTTTTCTATTGAGAGGAAGGAACAAAGAGAAGGGTTAAATTTCAGTTCCCAGATTTGTAGGATAAACAATACAGGAACCATCTGATTGACTGTTCCATTTTTGGGGTCTTCTGGCAGCAGGCATAATTTACAGTGTCCCCTGAACTCATCAATGGAAAACTGGCATCTTTGCCATCTACACTTGTGCATCTGTTATTCAATTTCTTTTGAGATCACTAGCCACCAACAGGAATCTGGAATAAATGTGTACCTATGAGAAGAAGCAAGAAAAATGACTTACTACGTCCTGACTGTTCCTTGTCCATTTACTGTGTCCAGTTCTGGGCTCCCCAGTATAAAAAAGACAGGGATCTCTTGGAAAGAGTCCAGCGGAGGGCCACAAAGATGGTGAAGGGCCTGGAGCATCTCCCCTATGAGGAACGACTGAGTGAACTGGGTCTGTTTAGCCTTGAGAAAAGAAGGCTGAGAGGGGATTTGATCCAGGTTTATAAATACCTGAGGTGTGGTGGCCATAGTGGTGAAGCTGGACTCTTTTCAGTAGTGCGTGGGGACAGGACAAGGGGAAATGGGATGAAGCTAGGGCATAGGAAGTTCCGCACGAATGTGCGCAAGAACTTCTTTACAGTGAGGGTGACGGAGCACTGGAACAGGCTGCCCAGGGGGGTTGTGGAGTCTCCTTCTCTGGAGATATTCAAGACCCGCCTGGATGCCTACCTGTGCGACCTGGTGTAGGGAACCTGCTTTGGCAGGGGGGTTGGACTCGATGATCTCTGGAGGTCCCTTCCAACCCCTACAATTCTGTGATTCTGTGATTCTTGGAAACTCTCACACATGTAACTAGAGAGAATATGGCAAAATGATCATGGCTTGCTTTATAGATTTCAAAAGTGAAGAAAGCTCTTGAGTCACCACCACAAAAAGAAAAACAACCCAAGAGGAAAAGACCACCTACAACTGATGAGGGGCCAGACACCTGCCTTTAATTGAGTGCCTAAAGAAAACACTATATGGTCACCCTTTAATTTGTAGTGAGTTCTGACTTGCTTTGACACAAGCTATGTGAACTGCCATGTGTGCTGCTAGTTGACGGTAAAAAGGAAATTCTTATGCTGGAGCATGTTATGTGTCTGTGCAGACCTGAAGCATGGTCCAAAATGTGAAAAACAGAATAAATTCCTGCTTGGCTGAACAGAAATCACAGAAACGTGTGGTACAGGATAACACTGGACAGGTACAGTAACTCTTGATTAAAGGTCAGCAGTGTGAACACATTTGTCACAAAACAGCTCATTCTGTGTCTTTCTCCTCCTTCCTGAAACCACTGAGGGAGAAGATAGATAGTGATTTTATACTCTAATATGGAAAAATACATTACTCTCTTACTTGCTTGGAAATGAAGGAATACAAAAGGTCGGCCTTATTCCTGGTTTTTGTTGTTTTGTTTGGTTTGGTTTGGTTTGGTTTTTAATTCGGGCTGCCTTCCTTTACCTATTTCTTATATCACTGTCTTTCTGACACTTTCTCCTGAAAAGTTTGTCAAATATATCATGGCCTAGGTCCTAGCTCACTCTGCATTCCTACATTTCTATCATTGGTAGAAATATTACTGTCCTCCTACCCTGCTGAATGAGAGAAAAGATGTCACTACTTTTTCCATCACCTCACACTACTAGCCTTTCTCTGCTCTCCTCTCAAGCTCTGTACAAGACATTGTTCCACTGCCCAAACAGCTTTTCTCTCTTCCCTGCTTCTCTCTCCATCGCAGTCTTCCCTTTTATTCTTGAATGCAGGACTGCATCCTCACTTCCTGCCAAAATCATCTTCATAGCTGGTCATTCTGCCTGTCAAACTTGTCTCCTCCTCCCCTTCATTTCTTTCCGCTTCACTACTTAATTCACTTGAGCTCTTACCTGCTACTAGCTCCTCTCTGCCAGCCACACAAACTGCCCTTGTCAGTCTCTCTCCCACTGGCATACTTGTTGAAAATAATACTATGCTTCTATGAAACAGTTTTTTTATTCTACAGTGCAAATATAATTTTATTGTCCTCCTCTAAAGGAACCAAGTAATAGCTGGATAAATACTGTCATTGTCTCTTCTATTAATAATTTTCTATAATCTGAAGTATAATTTTAATTTTTAAGTTAACTCCATCACTTAATTCAGACAGTGAGCCCATTAATTCACATAACACCACTACTGCAATAATAGAAACAGTTGTTTTTTATGCTGCTGTTATGCGTTTGGCATCATGATCTTGAAAATCTTTTCCTGTTATTTAGTGCTTGTAATTATTGTGCAACATCTGTTACAGGTAGCTCAAGACAAGAAAGAGAAGGAGGGAGGATTCTTGAGAGAGAAAAACATGACCCTAGAGAACTGAGAGGAAACATATCACTGATTAACTGACTCCAAGTCAGATATGGATTTATTTCCTTTGCCATTTATTTTGTAAATTCAAAAACCCTGAAAGAGTGTAAACTTTGATTTGATATAAGGATATTTAAACCGCACAGTGATGTTACTTTATCATAATTCACACTTATGACCCTGTGTTAAATTGCTTTGGTCTTAGAGAACAATTAATGTCATTGTACATTTTGCCTTACATAATAAGAGTTTTGTCTAAGTACTGTAATGACATTTCTGGTCTAAAGTTGCTTTTTTTTCTTAAGCCAGAGTCCATCAGATCATACTAGTATAGGATCAGGTTGTGGAACAGCAGTAGCTTTATTTCTGTGTAATTTTACATCTATGATAGTCCCCAGAAGACTCACTACCATGTTGGTGTTGCCAAATTAACAAATAAAGTCTTAAACTTTTAATTAAATCTGTTTGGGAAGACTCATGGATTTGTACAAAGTTTCAATGGAGCTGGATAAGTTATTCTTGTCTTTTTAGGTGTAAATTAAAGCATAGCTCTTTTAAAGCTAAGGTTTGAGTTTATTTCCATACGAAGCAATATGAGCTCCGGTTTTTAGAACGCTTTGTATTTGCAAGTGCTCATAAAGGTAATTAGTGTGCAAGAGATCTTCAGTGTGCTTGATATGAGAAATACAAACAGGTCTTTCATCGTGCTCATTATACAAGAATAATCTTTATATCAAGTACCGACTGATAATGTTAATTGCCAAGATAATGACAAGTGCCTTCCAACAAACTTCAGTAAATCATGCAAAGCAATTGACTTAAAAGGGCTATTCCAAATCCTTTTGTTATATTTTTACAAAGCAACATCATTGCAGGTTGGATTTTGTCATAAGTGTACAGCACAGGAAGCCTTGAAAAGGAGGAAATTCAGGCTTTGCATTCTGCTAGATGAACACTGCTTAATCTTTTCGAACTTCCCAGCCATGGGCAGAAATATCATTTTACAGTGAGTATTGTGTGAGAACAATCACAAAGGCATTTAGATGGAGCTCTGTGTAGCAGTGATGCCAGACACTATTTTCTTCTCATCTTACGGTATTTAAAGCTGATGTAAAACAGGATGTAAATGATCTTGAATTTTCTGAAGATACTATAGGGCCATTTTATTTAAAGAGAAGGTATTATTTTAAAAACAAAGGATAAACTCTTGAGAGTTACAGCAGGAAAAGAAAATTTGGTTATCTTTCATTTGATTCTTTGTATCTTTTTTAAATAAAATGTCAGTTTCTTCTGCTACTGCTTTAATACAGTTCTCCATTTTGTTTTACTGTCATTTAAGAGTAAAATTAAATAAATAGAAAAGAGTTCATAGAGTCTGGAGTAGATTAGAAAAGAAAAAAGAAAGGAGATTTTAGGAAGGGTCTGCAATTATGAATTTTGCCATTTTTGTTTCTCTGGCACATTAAATGAAAATGAAAATACTTCCCAACTGAATTCCATACACTGCAAAATTAGCAAAAATGATTCAGGTCAGATGAGTTTTGATGAGTGAAAGTCCAGTGAACTCTTATGAAACTCTGCTGCTCAATCCAGCAATATTACTCTTATTATTTGTTTTATATTATTTTCACTTTTTTAAAAAAAATTAAACTTTTAACTAAGATGCAATTTAAAACAGTGCAAACACATTAAATCCCACACAATTGCTATGCATTTTTTTTCTTTTAATTTCCTTGAAAGTCTTTTGGATATGTCTCAGTGTCTGGAGAAGTTATCATTGTTTACCCTGAATGTTCTGAAAACAGAAACAATAGATAAAAAAGGAACATACTTTCCTCTAGTCTATGTTTACAAGTTTTGTTGTACCAGATTCTCCTGTTAATGTTATTCCTCCCTCTTTCCTCTGTGGTACAAACACTATATGGTCCAGATGATGTCCCAAAGAGTACTCTTTTCCATTTTTCAACTATTGAATAAGGGATAAGAGATACACAAAGGAACATATAGTAATGGAAGACTATAAAAAAATTACTATCATAGGAGACTTTAACCATGTGTGCATATTACTGTCTGGGCTCCCCATTCTGTCCAGGGCCCAGGACCCCACATCAGCCCCAGCAAACCCACAACAGGACTGGTCCCCATCTCCCCACAGCACTGTTCTGCCCAGTTATGGCACCCTCCCAGCTAGGCCCAGCTGCAGGCTCATATCTTGGCCGTGCCTTGTCCCAGCCTCATAGCCATACCCAGCAACTGCAGGGTCTAATCCTGGCTCAGACCTGCAGATCGACTTCCTGGCTTGTCACAGATCTTTCTCATCATCACATCATTGCCTTACAGCATGGACTTTTGATTGGGCCTGGCTGCCACTTCCAGGTCTGTCCTTCTCCTAGGCTCACCAATGAAAGAAAATGTGAAAAAATGAAGGGAAGAAAATCAAGAGAATGAAAACAGGCTTCCAGACACTTCCAGGCTTCCTTCTTTAAGTACCATACCAGCTCTGAGATTTCTAGTATGTGTCTTAATCAGTACTACAAGCTGTTACTGTTAATTAATTTTGGAAAACATAAAACTTCTGCTTGGAGAAACAGATGATGTTTGTACCTGACTGAAACAAAATGTCTATTTTGAGCAGAACTAAATGAAAATCAGGGAAAAAGCACACATCAGTGCTGAATGTACTCCTAGCCAGCAGAGTAACTGTTTTCACAATTAATGTGGGACCAGAGTTATAGTTGTCTGCTATAGCCAATTTGTAGATGGTCATATTTTTCTTCTCTTTTAACTGTGCTGCACTGTTTTACATGAAGCATGTGTAAAGCAACTTAAGAGATGTAATAGCAGGATAGCACGGCAGCCTAATACCCTGTAAATGTGAGTAATGGAGCTTTAAAACAGCATGCTAAGTAGGGTCTCCCCGACATATAAAAGGTTCTTAGCTATTGTCTTTAGACCCAAATCTCTTTATGTATTGTAAGCAAGTAAACCATGCTTGAAGAACATTTGCATTAAGACCATGCAGATACAATGATAAAACTTTTTATAGCAGCCAGAATGTGATTCAAGGGCAGCAATAATGTGGAAATGATGCTAGCCTTCCTGACTTCGTGCTTGTGAAATTCCATGCCATATACCATGCAAGATTTCTCTTCCCCAGTGTTCCTAAGCCATCCATGTGAAGGAGCACAATCAAAAGAACAAAATACTTTCTGCAGCAGAAAAGCTTACAGCTGTTCACTGAAGAGAATGGCTGCTGTGATAGCTTTATCTCTATGGAGTTAGGCAGTGTCTAACAAGGCAGGTTGGCAACTTGAGAAATTATTTACAATGAAATTACTTTGTTTAGCTGCTATCAATGTTTCCAGCGCTGTTTCATGTAGCATTTAAACAAAAGAAAAATTCCACCCATTGTTTAGCTTGCCTTAAGATTATTTTTAATAGGTTTTTTGTCGCTATTTGGTTTTCTCAGTGAGAGGCTTTTTGAACCATTCTCATCTTTTCTGCAACTGGAAACACTCTCTCTTTGAGAGATCAGATTACAACTAAGTGAACCTTCTTTGTCAGGGCCACCTGCCTGATAAAAATTTCTTTTGCTGCAATCACTGGTACCAAGCTGAAGTTTTAAAGCAAGAGTTACTGGACCCCACTGCCTAACCCTCTGCAGTTTCCATAAAGCCTGTAAATCATCCAGGTTTTCAGTGATACTGATTGTTCTCTCTGTCCTCCAGAAAGCAGTAATCCAAGATCTAATCAAACAGCAGGAGTTCTCAAGCTTAAAACACAAAGCAACTCATTTTTAAAGCTGCATTAGTTGCATCTAGAAATACTTTTTTTATTGCCACAGAGGTACACAAGTTAATGCCTGTTCATTTACTCTGCTTCTTTCAATGAATAAAAAATCAGACAAGAAAGGGAATTAACTTTGAAGGTTCTAGTAACCAGTGGTCAATATTAACCTTTTCTTTTTTAATTTCTCCGTGGTGAAAAACAAATGTTCTGTTTCAGCTCTTTCAGAATGAAAGTTTTTGTTTTGCAGCATTACCAGCCTTGTAAATATTCTACTTTTGTCACACAGTCTGTTCAAAGCGGAAAGGAAACTACAAATCCAAGGCTTCTGCAAATTATTCTGCGTCTTCATGAGAAAATTAAATCGCAATCAGAAGTAATGCTTAATTAGACAGTAATTAACACCACTGGAGTTACCTGTTTAAACTTCACTAAAACGCAATTGGTCCTGGAGTGTATATGGAACATAAAGTATCTGTTACACTTTCCACAAAACATGCAAGCTTTTTAGGAACTTGTATACTAATGCATCCAGTTCTAAATTTGGGGCTATACAAAGTCGTGTTTCTTCAGAATAACTCTAGTAGCTACTGTATTGTAAAGACTTGTGAGAGTATTTTTACTGTTTGATATTTTCAATTTTTCTTTTTTTCTTTTTTTCTTTTTTTTTTAATTTAGACTTTCATCTCCTAAAAGCATGTGTGTCCTGGAACATAACTTTGAAAAAAAGAAAAAAGTCTTTATAATTATAGAGAAACTGAAAGACACAGTAAGTGGATGTCTTAATACATTAAAAACAATAAGGAAAAAAAAAGTGAATCTTTTTTTATAAAGTATAATAATTTCAAATGAGAAAATGTGTTGAATTATATGTTAAAAATAAAATGAGACAGCAGCAGTCACATTTCAGTAATTCTTTTCTGTGTAATTCTTTTCAGCTGGTGGTATCTAAAAACTGATCCTTATCTCATTAACTTTATCAATTGTCATCAGTGTAAGTTTAATCACAGAATCATAGAATTGTATGGTCACAGAATGGTTTGGGCTGGAAGGGAGCTGAAAGCCAGCCCAGCCCCAAACCCTGCCATGGGCAGGGTTGCCCCCCACCACCTCAGGCTGCCCAGGTCCCCATCCAACCTGGCCTTGAGCACCCCAGGGATGGGGTACCACAGCTTCTCTGGGCAGCTGTGTCAGTGCCTCACTGCCCTTCTAAGTAAGTAAGTATTTCTTAGAATCATAAAATCATAGAACCACCAAGGTTGGAAAAGACCTACAAGATCATCCAGCCCAACCGTTCACCTATCACCAATAGCTCCCACTAAACCATGTCCTTCAACACAACATCCAATCATTCTTGAACACCCCCACGGTCGGTGACTCCACCACCTCCCTGGGCAGCCCATTCCAGTGCCTGGCTACCCTTTCTGAGGAGTAATATTTCCTAATGTCCAGCCTGTATCTCCCCTGACGCAGCGTGAAACCATTCCCTCTAGTCCTATCACTAATGACACGAGAGAAGAGGCCAACCCCCAGCTCACCACAACCTCCCTTCAGGAAGTTATAGAGAGCAATAAGGTCTCCCCTGAGCCTCCTCTTCTCCAGGCTGAACATTCCCAGCTCCTTCAGCCTCTCCACATATGGCCTGTGCTCCAGACCCCTCACCAGCTTTGTTGCCCTTCTTTGAACACGTTCCAGGGCCTCAATGTCTTTCTTGCAGTGAGGGGCCCAAAACTGGACACAGTACTCCAGGTGCGGCCTCACCAGCGCTGAGTACAGGGGGACAATCACCTCTCTGTTCCTGCTGGCAACACTGTTTCTGATGCAAGCCAGGATGCTGTTGGCCTTCTTGGCCACCTGGGCACACTGTCGGCTCATGTTCAGCCAAGCATCAATCAATACCCCCAGGTCCATTTCCTCTACACAGTCTTCCAGCCACTCTGCCCCAAGCCTATAGCACTGCCTGGGGTTGTTGTAGCCAAAGTGCAGGACCCGGCATTTGGTCTTGTTGAACCTCATCCCATTGGCTTCAGCCCAGCTCTCCAGCCTGTCCAGATCCCTCTGTAGGGCCTCACTACCCCCAGGCAGATCCACACTCCCAGACAATTTGGTGTCATCTGCAAACTTCCTGAGGGTGCACTCAGTGCCCTCATCCAGGTCATCAATAAAGATATTGAAGAGGACAGGCCCCAGTACCGACCCCTGGGGAACACCACTCATGACCGGTCACCAGCTGGATTTAACTCCATTCACCACTACATTTCTTCCTAATACCTAATCTAAATCTAATCCAAATCTACCCTCTCAGTTTAAAGCTATTGCCACTTGTTCTATCACTACGCTCTCTGATAGAGAGTCTCCCTCCAGGCTTCTTAGAAGACTCCTTTATGTATTGGAAGCAGCACTGTAATGTCTCCCCAGAGCCTTCTCTTATCCAGGCTGAGCAACCACAACTCTCTGTCCTGGTTTTGGCAGGAAAAAATGAACTTTATTCCTAGTAGCTGTTATGGTGGTGTGCTTTGGATGTAGGGTGACAACATCGCTGATAACACACCAATGTTTTAGTTGTTGCTGAATGGTGCTTACACCAACTCAAGGACTTTTCAACTGTTCTTACTCCCCTGCCATCAAGATGTCTGGGAGAAGAAAGAAACAGGACAGCTGACCCAAAATGATCAAGAGAATGTTCCATACCATATGTTGTCATGCCCAGCAATGAAACTGGGGGAAGGTAATAGATGACAGGGCTATTACTACTCAAGGATTGGCTGAGAATCAGTCAGGGAGTAAGCAATTGCATTGTGCACAACTTGTTTTGTATATTCTTTTTATTAATAACAATACTAATATTATTTTTCCTTCCTTTTCAGTCCTATTAGACTGTCTTTATCTCAACTGATGAGTTTTACACTTTTTTATAATTTTCATCTGCATCCAACTAGGAAGGAATGAGTGAACAACTGTGTGGTGCTTACCTGTCTGCTGACTTAACCTCCAGCACTCTTTCAGCCTATCTTTATAGGAGAGGTGCTCCAGCCCTCTGATAATCCTTATGGTTTCCTCTGCATCCAATCCAACAGTTCTGTGTCCTTCCTGTGCTGGGTGCCCTAGAGCTGAATTCAGTACTCCAGATCTCATGAGAGTAAAGTAGAAGGAAACAATCATCTCCCTTGACCTGCTGGCCATGCTTGTTTTGATGCAGCCCAAGATACTGTTGGCTTTCTGGGCAGCAAGGGCGCATTTCTAACTCATGTTGAGCTTTCATCTACTGATACCCCCAAGTCTTTCTCCTCAGGACTGCTCTCCATCCTCTCATAGCCCAGCCTGTATTTGTGTTTGGAATTGCCCCAACCCAGGTTTTGGGCCTTCATCTTGACAGTGTTGAACTTCATTAGGTTTACACAGCCCTGTTTCTCAAGCCTGTCTAGGTCTCTGGATGGCATTCCCTACAATGTGTCTACCGCACCACAGAGACTAGAATCAGAATCATACCTCCTGTAATGTGAGTGCTGCATTTCTGTACTGATTTAGTTGCTTAAACTCAGGTGCTTAGGGACATTTGAAATGCCCCAGGGATCCCACCTGGACTCTCACTGCTGATCCAGTAGGACAGAAGTTTCCCACAGGAACTTTGCTAGTGCTGACAACCCTGCATGGATGTCATAGCTACTACAAGACATCTCCAATGACACAGCTTGCCTCTGTTTAGGCAACTGAATCCTGGAGTGCTCCTGCACAGCACCAATTTTTCTGATTTGCTGTTGTAATCAGCAAGTTAGAGTGGGGTTGCTTTTGGCTTTTCTACTTTTTCAGTCTTGAGATTTTCTTTATGCAAATCATCTGCCTCTTCAGCTACAAGAGGAAGGGTGTCAGTGGCCTTCAGAGGTAAAAAGAATTAGTCTTTAAAATGAAGAAAAGTGCGAGTTCATGGAAGTGTGATATATGCTTTATTCATCACTATTTTTGAAGGCCACTATGAGAAAGAAATATGTAAATAGTTTGTCAGCGAGGAAAGAAGCTGTTTAAGAGACAACACCCACCCTTAAATAAAACTTGGAAAAACACAGCTGATCTGTATTAAAAGAGAACAACAGCTCCATTTTATTGTCAGTTCTGAAAGCTTTTCATAAACTTTTCTAGGAAAGCACAGGAATGTACATTTTGCAAACAAATGTACTCAGGTTCTGAGGCAGGTACTCCTAAAGTTTTCCTTGATTTTATGTGTCATTAATTGGTGCATAAATGTGTAGCAATATAAGTATATCTTCCAGATGTTTCATTCCTCGGTTTTAAATTATTCTTCTGGGGAGCAACTACTTCTGTGAGAAAATAAATCTTGGAAGGTGGTGTTCTATATGACTTTGTTTAACTGAGCCAGTATGCCGCACTGGGACAGTGGCTGATGTGGGCCACTCTCCATTGCAAGGAAGTCTAAAATGACGTAGACTTTTAACTTCACCAGTGGAGGGTGTGACTGCATAGAAAACCACAGGAGAAAAAGAAGGAAAAGACAAGAAGTAACGAGACAAGAACGTTTGGAGCTGGAAGGGGTGGTGGGAGAAAAGGTTTCCAAACAGTAGAGAGGTAAAGCCAGAGAAATTACTCAATCTTCAGGCTGCTCTGCAATGCTTAAAGCAGAGCAAGCTTCCCTCTCAGTTCATTGCCACACCACTGTGTCAAGAAAATGCTCTAATGAATTGAGTGCAGAGAAAGCAGACAAGGTTCATGCATAGTAAAATGCACCTGTTGACAAGTACTGTACTTATGACTATGAAAGTGCTTTATAGTGTAATAACTTTTCAGAAGCAAACTTTAAAATAATGGAAGTTTAATAATAGTAATCATGTCATTGTTAATAAAGGTTTTAGCATTTTTTTAATTGAAAGCTTAAATTCCCTGGCAGAGAACAAATTATTCAGCTAATTCTGCAAATACATGTTTAACTCTGTCTACTTCTACATTAGAAAGCAATTTGACACTAAGTGCAGGTGGTACACAATCCCCTACATGTTATATGCAGCACGGTGGTTTTACCTTAGACAAGATTTAGTCTGGGCTGTTAAACAGAACATCCTCCATCACATCTGAATCTGCCAAAAGGGCTCATTGTTGCTTTGAGTTGTTGTATTCTTTAGAAAACGAAATACATTTGATGTCCCACTGGAACAGAGCGTTTGGCTTAGGTACCTCTGAAATGAATCTCATTCATGGGTACTGAAATCCCCCTGAGAACTGAATCAAATTTTAGGAACTGGAGGCAAGCAGATGAGTATGTTTCAAAGCCACTCTGCTGCTCTGCATGAGAACATAGTCGTAGAACACTTTTCTCCTTATTTTATTAATTATCTTAAACTCTGAGTACAATCCACTTAAGGTTGCAACTGATCTGGGGAATGAGATGTGCAGAACAATGTCTATTTGCAGTAGTTGATAGCGCAATAGTACAATGCACTCAGGATAAAGCTTGTGTTTCATTGCCTTGTGGGATGGGCGGGACCACTTGGAGCTCTGGTCTTCTACTGTTTACAGACTGGTCTGACTGTCTGTGCAAATAAAGGTGTGACAGTATATTGACAGAAGGGACAGCCATGAGGTGACAGACGCCTTGTTAGAGGGGATGGGTGAGAAGCTGGCACGAGGCACAGTCATTCTTGCTGGACTGATTCTGGTGCTCATTCATTTAATATTTCTTCCCCATTCCTCTTTTAACTGTGAGAGAGAACAATAAATATGTAACAGATACAAGCAGGGCAGGAGAAATACATGCACTCTCTGATGAAAGCTACTGACGTGCACAATAAAATTTTCACTGAACAATATGAACTTTTCATTGTACAATCAAACTTAACTTCTGAAAAAAGGAATAAAAACAATATTCTGGCAGACACGGAGAAAATTTAAACACTCCAAATCTGTGAAAACCATTAAAAAATTAGTTCTCAGCAGAAAGAATTTGTTTTTTCAAAGATATTTTTTTTTGTTATTGTTTTAAAAGGAAATCACATGTTCGCAGAGTCTGGTTTTGTTCTGTGAAAATTCCCAGCTTTCTAAAGGGATGGAAGTGTGGGAAACAATTAAAAATAATAATAATAATGTTATCTTATACAATTTTGTGACTGCATCAGATGCTTTTGCTATTATTTTTTTTTCCTAGAGCTTAAGGAAATAATTTCCAAGTTATACTTAATATCAGGACTTATTCTTGAACAACCCCTTGCAGGGGCAACAGATTTGTTTGCAATCCACTGCACAGACTGGAAATTTGGAGGGTAAATTTGAGCAAGATATATGCTTATGTCTGTTTCCATTTAAATGTGAAGATATATTTCTATGCTTATTCTTACCCAGTACTGCAACGCTAAGTGGTTCTCCTGTCTACAGATGTCAGGAGTTATTTGATATATTGGGATATTTGTGATGTTTATCTTTAAAGAGTTGGATTCCAGTGCTCCCCCAGTTCTTCAAGCAGAGTCACTGCTTTGCAGGTGTTGCTGCTTCAGCAGATGCCAGGAAACTGTATGCTTGTCAGGCACCATATGGAGACTCCCAGAAGCGGAGGACTCTCAACTACTCAGCTTTTATTGCCTTTCCAGAGTTTCAGGTCACTTAGCGCCATGCAAAATCGAAAACTTCAGCTGATTTAACAGTGGCCTCCGTTTTTTTAAATTATTTTTTATTCTTTTTTTTTAATAACAGAACCAAAAGTTGTAGCAACACATGTGCTAACTCCAATATTTCCATTTCCATTCCAGTCCAGTCCAGCTTCTGAGGATGTTAAGTACATGGCCTCTTTCAGACTTCAGAATTAAAAAGATTATTTGAATAAAGCTTCATTTTATTTGAAAAGAGAAGCAGTCTTTTGAAACTGTCTCAAATGTCATACTTGGCTGCCAGCATGCTTTGGGAAAGACAGGTGAGAACTGAGTCACATTCCTTCCATTATGCCTTTTGCCACAGCGTCCAGCTTTATCATCTGGGCAATTACATGTCTTTTTTTTTTTTTTTTTTTAACTTTTAACATTTAAAAAAAAAAGAAAAAAAAAAAAGAAAAAAAAAAAAGCTCAAATACCACTGAAGTTTTTACATAAACCAAGACAGAAGGGAAAAAAAAAAAAAGAAAAAAAAAAAAACTGGTTGAGTTTATTACAGTTTATTACCTTAAAATTTTATCTCTCCTTCACTTTTGTAGGACTAGAATAGTATTACAGTATTCAAGGAATGTGGCAGATATTTTCTGACAGTGCATGGGGCCTGATTTTTGTTAGACCCCTGGATGGCTCTTTACACATCACCATTTCAGTACAATAAAGTGAGAGATGGAAGCAATTTCTGGGTTAGGTTGAAGGTATTTTCAAGTACAAATAATTCTTTGAAATTTGTGAGTTACTTTCAGCCCTATTTTTGTACTTCCAAGAACCCATTTCCTCTTAATATTGAAATGTTAAGACATAATATTAAGGACACAATAATAATATTGTGTCCTCTGGACACAAGAAAAGCCCTCCATGTTGGAACATGCTTTAAACAACCTGGACATATAGGACTCTTCTTAACTGGTTATATCAGCATCCTATGTTAAGAGCTCATGTTCTGTAATTAATAGATAATTGATGAAATGGTGATAAACAGTGCTCAAGAAATACTGCCTGCCATTTTGACAAATTTCATACATTTAATTGATATTTTTCTTCAACAGTTATGCGTAGTTTTTAATAGCTACCTAAATGACCACAGTCACTATGATCTAGTTGGTGGCAACCCTGCTCACAGAGGGGGGGGATTGGAACTAGGTGATCTTTAGTGTCCCTTACAACCGAAGCATTTTTATGATTCTTTGACTATATAGTCTCAAGCAGAAAATGTCAAAGAGTACTACCACTTGAGGACTCTTACAGTTATACAATATTTTGTGACCATGTTGATGCTAGAGAGAGCCTTTAATAGCCTCCAGGATCATTTATACTATTCTACTTCACATGTTTTTCATGGTGTTTTGTTGGTTGTTTTTTTTTAAATTTTCTAGGTCTCAATACCAATCTACATTTTCATAGCTTTACATATGATTCAGTTAGCCTGGGCCTCATACTGTTTATGGTGTTCAGTGTCACAATGGGGATTAAGAGGTTATTCGGGAAGATGTTCATATAAGGAGAGCAGACATAGGATTGCTACATGCTGGTTGAACAACACTTATATTGCGTACCAGCTGTTCCATAGGCTTTGCAAAGGGCTTATATCCATCTTAAACTACACCTAATCCCTCCTTTTATTTTTCTGGCTACATCTCCAACTAGTGAAAATTGACAGGAACATCTCTGTATGATAGCTGGGGAGCTGATCACTTGATCTGAGAAACTTTAATGCCTGTATAAGAAACTGGTTTTTTAAGAGTTTGGGAATTAAATATAATAACCCCTGGGACACTGAAGTTAAGAACTGTTTTCAATATTTATCATCTTTTTTTTCAAAGCAACCTTACTGAGTAAAATGCAGCTGGTCCTCTTCCATCTTACTTTTGCTATTCCACTCTCTTCTAACGATTGTTAGACTTACTCACTTACATTACAGGCTTCTTACAGAAGTAATAAGATCCTGACTGGATTTTATTTAATTACTACCTCATAGTACCAGAAGACTCATCTTTTCTGGGGAAACCTTCTTCCCTAATAAAAATGTGGTGTAGAGTATCTGCTGCTTTCATAGACCTATCCTTGAGTGTTGTTCCTGCCTTGCCAGCAAAACCAAGACCTTGAACTGGCAAAGCTACTCTGCCATACTCCAGCACTGGGAGGTTAACGTGAATCCAGTAGGACTGGTTATTTTAGTTCTCATAGTAAAATCCAGTTGCTGAATGGTTGTATCCTATATTTTTCGTTTACTTTGCATGAGAAATAATTTTAGAAGTTGTACCTATTCTATGCACATGCTGTCTTCACACAATTTCTCCTCTTCCATCTGTATCAGAAAAACCTGTAGTGCATAAAACCAAGGATATGAGAGGCTTATGGGAGGTTGGAGATATTTGGTTATTTTCATTTTGTTGGGTTTTAAATTCAATTGACACTTACTCAGTAAAGCAATAGGGCCTGCCTTTTCTTGAATTAGGGATTTAAGAATGAATGTTCTTTTAGTCCACAGTCAGCTACATCTTCTCTGAGTAAACTTTACCCAAGTGCTCTGAGTCCTTCCAAAAGATCAGACACTGGTTATGTAGGATTTCATCCTGATTCTTGACAGATATTCTTGGTACAGTGTAACAATATCTCCAGGAATTTTCAAACCTCTACCTCCTGATGTCTGTCAACAAGCAGCCTGTGCACAAAAGCCCCTTGGCACATGCAAACTCAAAACAAAATAGGGAGCCTGAATGCCTGAATTTCAGTCATGCCTGTGTATGCAGCTGTGTTCTTTCTGTCCATAGACAATGCAGGAAATTCTGAGGAGAAAAAACGCTAATAAAATGAAAAAAAAATTTCTCTGACATACTCCTTTGAAGGTGAGAATGAATGAGAACTAGAAGCAAGTCTACGCTATTTATGCCAAGCTGGATACAAAGGGAGAGTATTATATCACCAAAGCAGAGCACAGCCACGTATCTGGTTAATGGGCAGATAACAGAGGAACAGGGAAGTTCAAGATTTCCTGACTTTTATCAGTACATAGGAGAAGATTGTTTCTTGTGCAATTAAGTGAGTAAAGAAAACTCTCTTGAGCGCACCTACAATCTCAGCTTGAAACAAGCAGCCTTGAAAGAGAATCCTCTTAAAGAGAATTTGCTGAGAGGAGTTTGTATTAGCTCCCACTTGAATTGAAATCTATTCCACCTGCTATCTGGCAGAAAGGCAATGTGCATAATTAAAAGCAGACATTTCCAATACTCTGAGCACTGAGCAGGGTTTTGAATACTGAGAGTAGAGAAGGGATCTATCTCATCTATGCACTGTTTCCACTCTTTACAGACTCTGGAGAGATTAAATAGCAATATTTGGTTATTATTAATCCTTTTTACCATGGAAAGAGCATCTCAAATAATTTTTGGTGCCAAGAATCTGTTGTTTCAAGCAATTCACTAAGAAGGCTCAGACACCATGAGCCCTCCCTAGTTAAGCTTCCATAGTTTAATTTATTCCAGACTGGACCGGGAATGGCGGGAAAGAGAAAATTCAGCATTTTGTTATTCAGTTTAGTGGGAGTAAGAAATTGCTTTTCTTTTCAGATTCAGAAAAGAATCTGATTGGTACAGAGTAAGCTCTTCTAATGGAAAAGGTTTGATTGGTATCACACCCAAATTTGTATTTCAGGTAACTATTATTTCCTTAATACATTTTCTTCAACAAAACCATGAAATTAGAAACTACAGATTTATAGTTATTTCACCCCAAAGGTAGTCTGTGGTTGCTTCTGAATTATCTGCTTTGAATAACTAATAATGTTACTGAACAGGAGAGATTAGTGTATTCAAATATATATTTTAATAGAGTAAGTAGCAGCAATTAAAAGCAAATGAAAATATAATTGCCAGCCCACTTTAAGGTTTCCATATTAGGATAACCATTCAACAAAAATTATCTTTGGATCAGAAATGGAAAAGCACTTTATACATTGAAAAATGCAAAATATTTGAAGAAATCATTCTTAAGATGGTGGCTTACTGGCCATACGGTAACAGAATCCTCTTTTTTTTTTCCTAAGAATATGAGAACTAATCACCAATTAATAAAACTGTATTTTTTGTTAATAAACTTAATTACCACAGGACAAATTTATCTTTTCATTCTTTCTCATTACAAGCCAATCCTCAATGGAAATGTGGAATAGATAACTACTTCACTGCTCTCCACTGCTTATTTTTCTGGCTGTAAATTCAAGTGATTTTTTTATTTTTTTTTTTTAAGTATTCTCCTCTCACTTTAGAAACATTATATTTGCGCTACTTTCTCCATATGAAAGAAATTCATGAGTAATCTTCTACTTGGTTATTTGACTGCAAGTAATACTTTTCTGTCTTGCTTATTTTATCTGCAAACAATACTGTCTTTTTGTTAGAAGGTCTGACTCTGAAATTCATAAACCATATAATAAAACAGCATTGATTTTAAACAGTTATTCATACGAGCATATGTCTTTCCACATGAACAGGGTTGTTGAATCAGGCCGGAATCTTTCAGGTCACCACAGAAGGATGGATTATAGGACTGGAGATGGATAATGCATGAACCTGTAAGCCTTGTTGTATTATTGCCTTTATTTTGAATCTCCTTTTGTGCTATAAGTTTACAAGGTATAAAGACACCCTACAAGGACTGCCAGACAGTGCTTTAATAAACATCATAGATCCTTCCTGACCAACCCTTCTACATATGCATAAATCCAGTTCATTTCCTCTAGTATCTGATTTCAGCTGAGGTTAAAGCCTGTCAAGGAACTAGCTAGCCCTCTGTACAACCAGGCGAAGGGAAGTGAAGCAGATTTCAGTTACTCCGTAAATGAGTAACTATAATTATACAGATAATAATAAAGGCTTTAATATATGAAATATCAGAGAGAAACTGCCCTACTTCCTTCTCCTTTTCTCCACCATCCTGGGTCACTTTCTTCTACAGCCTTATTTTTCTCCACACTGCCAACTTGGAAATCTCACATGCCCAAATACTATCCAAAAAGCAACACAATTTTAAAACTCGCAGTGGTTCATTCCCTGCTCAAATACTAGGGAGCTGTGAAAGAGTGGTCAATGACAATAAAGAGAAGAGTGTTTCTCCTGGCAATTTGGGACTGCACTGAGCACTGTAAACATTTGTAACATTTGTCTTCTGACCTCACTGCCACTGCTGCAATAGCACTGGGCAGTCAACAACCAGAGCAACCTTTGGCAGCCCAGATGCTCTTAGACATATCCAAACAAGAGTCAAGGTTTATGTAGCTGCACAAGTGGAGAGAAGGCTGATGTTTCTTTTTTGGTGTATTTTAAATGCTGGGACTTCTTGCAAGACTGTGCTGTGTCTCTATGTAGATGAACAGTAAATTAGTTGTCTGTATATGGGACTCAAAATTAGGTGGCTGGCTAACAGAAGAGTTCCTGAGTTTTATGAGATCAATAAAACTTGTTGTTGTACAGAGCACTTGGCTTTCACTGGTAGCCTCTTACATCAGCTTTAATCAGGTTTCTCCCTGCAACATGGTGTGGGAGGCAGTACTGCGAGTTTTTTCAACAGCTGTAACAGAAAGTCCAGCATTAGCCCAGACTTAGCAGCCCAGTGGAGTAAATGTGGCTCATGGATGTGCTTGAGTGCTTTGCTGAACCAGGGCCAGCATGAGTGACATTACCCTAGGAGCCACGCACTCAGTCTCACTTGCTTTGAAGACATTTTCACAATATGAGGCTTTTCCAACTTTCGTGTTTGTTTTTTGTTTTTTTTAATCAAGACTAAGCTATCCAAAATGAAAATGTGTGATATCCTCTTGTATATGGAAAAGTTAATAAATAAGAACAGATGCTTCTAATGCAGAGGCATTAGAAAGGCATTTTGAAAGCAGCAGTTAGAGACTCTTCATCTCTCTCTCCTTTTCTTGGATGAAATTGTTGAGCACTGAGACCTGAAGTGGGAAGGCCCACTAGCCAGTTCCTTTCTTTATAAAGTAGGAACTAAAGGGGAATGTGATCCAGATCCTCTCTTTGGCACATTCCACTACGCACCTTGAGTCTGAGCTCAAAACCACCAAGGTCAGCTGGATGACTCCTCTGGAGCTGAGGGAATATTGTATCTATCTGGTGCAGACTTGGAAAATGTCAAGGAGGCATTCCCAGTTTTTTTAAGGACGTGGGTTACTCTCGTTAATCATGGCCTTAGAAACAGATGATTGGAGCTACATTTAAATTAAAAATTTTGAGGAAAGTAGAAAAGAAGGACAGAACAAACAGTGGGCCCTTTTGAATTCACATTCCCACTGATTGGAAAATGGGAAATGTAAGTAAGTCCCATTTTGAAGGGAAAAAAAGGAGATCCAGAGGACTACAAGCCAGTCAGTGTCACCTCTGTTCCTGACAAGATCATGGAGCAGATCTTCCTGAAGGCCCTGCTAAAGCCTGTGGGGAAAAAAGACGAGGTGATGTCGGTAATCAACATGGCTGCACCAAGAGAAAGTCACACTTGACAAACTTGGAGGCCTTTATATGATGGAGTTACAGCATCAGTGGATAAAGGAAGAGCAACTGACATCGTCTACCTGGACTTGTGCAAAGTATTTTACTCTGTCCCACATGACATCCTGGTCGCCAAATTGGAGAAAAATGGATTTGATGAATGGACCACTTGCTGGATGAGCAATTGGCTGAACGGTCAAACTCACAGAGTTGTAGTCAATGATACAGTGTCCAAGTAGACACCATTGACAACTGATGATCTTCAGGGATCGGTGCTGGGACCAGTGTTATTTAACATGCTTGTAGGCAACATGGAAAGTGGGATCAAATGCACCCTCAGCAAGGTTGCTGACAACACCAAGCTGAGTGGTGCAGTTGACACGCTAGAGAGAAGGGATACCATCCAGAAGGACCTGAACAGGCTTGAGAGGTGGACCCAAAACAACCTCTTGAAGTTCAACAAGGCTAAGTGCGAGGTCCTGCAGATGGGTTAGGCCAATCCCAAGCACAGATACAGGTTGGGTGGAGAATGGCTTGAGAGCAGCCCTGAGGAGGAGGGCTAGTGTCAGCTAATGAAAGATTCAACACGAGCTGGCAATGTGTGCTTGCAGCCCAGAAGGCATACTACATCCCAGATTGCATTAAGAGAAGCGTGACCATCATGTCAAGGAAGATGATTCTGCCCCTCCACTCTGCTCTAGTGAGAAACCCACCTGGAATACTGTGTCCAGTTCTGGGGCCCCCAACACAAGAAGGACATGGAGTTGTCAGAGCGGGTCCAGAGGAGGTCCACGAAGATGATCAGAGGGTTGGAGCACCTTCCCTATGGGGACAGGCTGAGAGGGCTTGGGTTTTTCAACCTGGAGAACAGAAGGCTCTGGAGGGACCTTATAGCAGCCTTCCAGTACCTGAAGGGAGCCTACAGGAAAGCTGGGGAGGGACTTTTTAGAAGGGCGGGTAGTGACAGGACAAGGTGAAATTGCTTTAAACTGGAAGAGGGTGGACTTAGACTAGATATTACAAAGGAATTCTTTACTGTGAGGGTGGTGAGACACTAGAACAGGTTGCCCAGCGAGGCTGTGGATGCCCCCTCCCTGGAAGCATTCAAGGCCATGCTGGATGGGGCTTTGAGCAACCTGGTCTAGAGGGAGATATCCCTGCCTATAGCAGGGGGGATTGGAAGTAGATGATCTTAAAGGTCCCTTCCAACCAAAACTGTCTTATGATTCTATCATCTCATTTTTCATTTCATCAAAATGAATGCATTTTGCATTCATTTTGAAAATGCAAAAATGAAAAATGAAAAGCAGGCCCTAAGATGAAGAAGGATATTGTGCTAGCTTCCTTCTAACTGTGAATAATGGTATTATACCTCTATATTTTGTCTTTAAAACCAAAACTAAAATGAGAGAACAGGGAGAAACGATCCTTACAAGTAGTGCTCACATGCTTACGGTCTCTCAGACAGCTAGCACAATGGGTACCTCCCTTGCCCCTTCGTCCTGTAGGATGGATCCCCTCCAGTTTCTGTACCGGAACAAAAAAAACAGAACAAGGTTCTGGACAGGCAGACAATACACCAAAATGGTATACAATATACCAGTCATTGTAGTTGGGTTTGAGTTGATAGCTAGCGAGATGGATTTATTTGCTGCTTTATAAAATAAGACATGGTTCAAGATGGAATGTGACAAATTGCTCTCCCTTTTACTAAGAGTAAAACTTACATTTTGAGGTATGTGAAAATTCTTCTTCTTAATATTATATGACCATTTAAATTACCCTATTTAGCTGGATAAAAACTGTTTTAGCTGAAACTCCAGGTTAGGTGAGTCAGTAAATATTTGTAAGACTAACATCAGCAAAGGAAAAATTATGCAGGGCAAGTTTGCTTTTGTTTGGGCAAACAGAATGATAAAAATAAAATTGTGTCACATAAAACTAATGCTTAGTGAAATCTCACTTTTTCAATTACTGTTATTAGGCAAAGCTGTATATTTGTCTGCAAAGTCCTAATATCAAATGCACAAAATAACTTTTTTCAATAGCATACAATAATATCAATAGATTCAACAGGCACATGTTTTTAGATGTGTACCCTCATAAGTAAGAAAACCTGTGCTTGAAATTTCTTGGGTACCAAAGAGTTCTTTTGTTCCAAGACTTGAGAAAAAAAGAATGGTAAAGATGCAGGAAAAGATAAAATATGCTAACTGAGGTCTTCCAAAAGAACTAAAAAGACTGTCTTTTTCATAGGTTTTCCAAAGTCATCTCTGATTTGGAACAATAAATCCACATTGCTGGAATTTTCCAAAGTATACCATTCCAAAGTATTGCTGGATGTATTCCTATATTATTTGGGATTTTAGAAAACACCACAGCCATTTCTCAGTGACTTTCAATGGCATTTAGAATTTCCAGAAAGGCCTCAGGCACTTATTTGGAATGTGAGCATGGAAACCTGTGAAAAAGGTTTTGTTGCAATTTCCCAAAAGCTGTCATATGCATAATTTGCAGGCACTCCAACTCCCACTTATTGCAAGTTTGGACACTTCTGGAGTTTGGATGATCTTCTGTCATAATCAGCAAATCCCCAGTAAATCCAAGAAATAAAACAAAAGAGAAGACAATTGGAGTTCTGCAAGATACCTTGTTTCTCCCAGCTTCGAGGCCCAGGATGTCCAGCCAGGATGTCTAGCTGACATTCTGCTGGCCTGCCTGCTCATTTCTTTGTCTGTGCTTTGATCACCCGTGAATCCACAGGACACAAGAGCAAAAACCTGACTCCACACAGCAAAAAATCAAAAGACAAGGCCCAGAACAGCATGATGTACCTGGGGGATCCACCAGAGATAAACGAAGAGGCCAGGTGATCATTAGATGCATTAGCATTGCCTTCTGTTGTGGCTCACTGGAGCTGCCCTGCACCTGTACCTGTGGTGCAGCAAGGCCTGCACAGCACCTGCTGTGGCCAGGACTGCAGCCCAGCCTGTTCCAGTTCCATAGGCCTGCCAGCTGGTTTGGGAGGAAATGAACTTACAGTAATGGAAGTTATAGTGTTCCCAGGTCAGCCTGATGTATCCATACTTGGCTACTTCCTGAGGTAACTTTCTATCCCTATTAAAATGAAAGCAGCCTCACTGTTGGCCTCACCTTGGCTTTAAGAGTTTGTTTCTCCAGTCTAGACTTCCCATTTGAGTCTGGCCACAATGCCTGATGTTAAAATGCCGGCCTTTTTCATCTGCCTAGCTTGAAAAGCAGAGTAATGTGAATGTTCCTGTGGTACAATGCCACACCACAAGTGACTGTGAGAGTCCCAGATGCTGTGACAAAGTGCCTAGTGCCAGTCCTTTTATGAATAATATCACCTGCTATTAGCCTGATTTCATATTTATTTACTAAATCTGTGTAGCTTCCTGCTGTGACGATTTGGTGGCCAGAGGAGTAGAGAAACTGGCAACAAAAAAGCATAGCAGTGGTGGGATATAAAAAGCTAGCTTTTGAAAATGCATGTTTACCAAGTGCAGTACTAAAGCCATAATGTCTATTGGTTTTTATGTATACTCCAGAGGCAATGCATACTTCAAGAATGCAGCACTGTGGGCATTCAGCTTGGAGAGTTTTCTGGTTTCCAGACCAAAAGCTGCAGTCTATTAAGCCTATAGAAGCAGAAATTTGCCCTGCCAGGTACCAAATCTGTATTTATTTTTCACTTAGGAATTTCTGTTGGTTTAATGCTAAACAGGAAAAATCCCCACTCTTTAAAATAAATAAATAAATAAATAAATAAATAAGGACAACCATCAGCAATTTCATTATATTGTGAAAGCTTTCTGTTTGTCTGTTTTTATTACAATTCATTTCAATCCCAATAAGAAGTAGGTCCTGTCTTCACAGAATCACAGAATTTCAGGGGTTGGAGGGGACTTCTGGAGATCATCTAGTCCAACCCCACTACCAAAGTAGTTCCCTACAGCAGGTTGCACACGTAGGCATCCAGGCATGTCTTGAGTATCTCCAGAGAAGGAAACCCCACAGTCTCTCTGGGAAGCCTGTTCCAGTGCTCCGTCGCTCTGACAGTAAAGAAGTTCTTCCTTGGGTTTGTATAGAACTTCCTGTGTTCCACCTTCTGCCATTGCTCCTTGTTCTATTGCTGTCCACCCCCATTGACTTGACTCCTGCACTGTCTTGCTCTTGCTCCCTCCCCGGTCCCTTGGTATAGAGAGGAGTCAAGCTGGCAGCAGCCATCAGCACTTCCCTGCAGGACATGGCTGAAAGCAAACAGCCTTGTGGGCATTGGAAGGAGGTGAAAAGAAGCAGCCAACCTCCTGGCCAGGGCAGCAGGAGGCCACGTTACTGGTGCTGCCCAAGGAGAGAACACTGTGTATCTGTGACAGAGACAATTGGGAACCTAGAAGCAGCACCTGTTAGTGGCATTTTAACAATTCTGGATAGGGGTAGCAGAGATGGAAAGCGCGGTGTATCAAATGCACTTGAAAGGTCACAGAGGTCTCCCAGGCTTTTGAGCAGTTTCTTTCTTCAGTGGAGGCAGCCAGGAGCAAAAGAGGAGGGGAAGCAAATACAGGTTGAACATTCACAGTCACTAGATACTGTTAATAATCATTAAGCGGTCACCTGAGTCAGGAAAATACCAGCTGTCTCAGCCCCTGATTAAAATGCTACCTAGCAATCTTTTGGAGTCCACCCTATTTACAGAACGTTTGGTTTTTGGTGAGTTTTTCCAAAGGTTAAGGCTGTATCAACATAATGTAACACATGTAGATATCCATAGGTCTGACTTGTCAGAAAGTAAATAAATAAATAAAGAAAGAATCGGAGGAGTTGTTCTGTGCAGTTATTTAAGCAAAAAAAAAAAAAAGGAATTTTCATAATCGTTCAGTAAACTTCATGCAGAATGACTTCCCACGAGCACTTTCCTCCTGCTTCTGTAAAAGTGTATTGAAAAAAAAAAAAAATGCTTAATGATAGCTTCACATTCCATTTTGGTAAGGTAAGTAAGCTGCCAACAAGAAGGAACTTTACCTGGGGTATCTTTCTGAGCCTCAAACAAAACAAAGGTTATCTCATCTTCCCATCAGTTTACATGCTGTAATCCAGAAGGCTTCCATACTTTGTTTTGTTTGAAGAAGTAGAAAAGGTTTTACAGGAATTTCCCTTATTTTAAAATGACCTAATTAGTCCCAAAGTTTGGATAGATTTAAAAAAAAAAAAAACAAAAAAAAAACAAGTGCAGTGAGACATGGCTATTCTTTACTTTGTTTACCCATCTGTTTCTCTGCACTGAGACTAAGGGGGGAACATGGCAGAACTATTCAATGCAAATGGTACTGAGAATATGGAACAAGTTACCACTGTTGGGAGTCAGTGAAGAGCATACATGTGTTCAAATTACTGGAGATTTGTTACTCTGGTAAGGAGGATTGAGGGATGAAAACACAAGACTATGGGATTCAGCAAAACTAAACAAAGGATTTGTTACCATATTTTGGAGCTGATGTCTCTTTCCTGAAAAGATTTCACTTCCAATTCAGGTGCAAACTTGTTGTCTACAGAGACCAAGAGTCAAGAGCCTTCAACACTGCTTCTTCTGGGTGTGACACGTGACTTCAGGCAAGGGGGGAGGGGGTTGGAATCTTATTGGATTATTTTTTTTTTTAAAGTTGTTTTCTCTTCTGATGCAAGACTTACTTTTCTTATCTGTAAAGTGTTCATTATTAGGAAAGGAGTCCTACAAGCTTCAAATGAGGACTGGATTTTGTCCAGATGTGAGTGGGTACAAAGGAAATGAAAGATGGGCTGGGAGTGGGGGTGGTTAGGGAGCTGTTTGAGCTTCCCAAGGGAGTCTGCAGGGTGCAAGGAGCCACTCTAAAGATGAGTGTAGAATAAGCATCAGTTTTGTAGAAAAAAAACTTGGACAAGAGGAAGGGTTATGCTACATGCATAGCAGAAACTAGAGAAACACATACTCCCTTGATTGTTTTTCTTCTGAGGTAAAAATCCTCTGACATTTATGGAGGCAACATGCCTCTGTATCACCTGAGGACTGAGGTTTACCTACAAGGCATCCTCTCAACCCAGATGACTGCAAGAGCTTTGATATTAGCTCAAGCACAAAACTGAGCTAACATGTCTGCAGAACTCCTAAATTAGAGCTGGCTTATGTCCAAGAAGCTTAGAGCAGAAGAAAAGGAGCCTCGGGTCTGTCTGAAATGTCCGTGTAGATGGATTCTCAGATAGGATGCTCTGAAGTGTTGCCTCTTGTGGTTACAGCTAGCATGTGGGTGGCTGAGTTCTCTGAATCACACATTGTAAAAACAGCAGTTTGACAGTTCCATTTACAATATAGATAGCTTTGGTTTTAGTATAAAAACCCTTCTTTTTGGAATTCCCCAGATCTGAGGAAAGGATTGGAGGAAAAAAAGAAATCTAATTCAGAACTTGAAAGGAATTCATGTCTTTCCCACAACATTTACTACTGGGAAACATTACTAACTTTTACTATAAGAGCTATTGACCAATAACTCTTCTAGTGTTTCCCTGCTATTCCAGCAAAGTGTAACTATAGAGGCTGGAAACTGACAGATATTTGCTTTACAACACTGAAGAATAAAATTATGTGCACCACATACAGATGCATAAACATGTACACACTCTGCCTTCAAGTCTGCAGATAGTCTGAAACACAAAATAATGGCTGAGCTTACTAAAATTCATTGGGCCATGTGAATAGAGAGTGCTCATACCACAACATAATGAAAGCCATCAGAGCTCCAACTTCATGTGGCTTTCATGGACCAACAGTGTCTACTTACTTTGTTTTGGAATTTTGCCTCTGCCGCATGCATGTCACTGCTTCAGGAGAAATATGTGAAGGAGTCACTTTGGGTTTACAGGGACAGAACAGCAAGAACTGAGCTTAGTTGCTCTGGGTGCTTGTTAAAACAGGTTTGGTCAAATGAGAAAGGAGAGAGGCCTATAAGGGTTATACAGCAAAGAACAGTCTGATATGCCACTGCCTTGCCTTTTTATGCAGTCATTAATTTCCTCATGTGCAAACTGGGAGCAGACTCTGTTCCATCATAATTCCCTGGCCTGTTATAATGCAAACTGTATCAACCTTAATGAATATACAGATCTAAAAAAATGGATATAGACACTCAGCCTTGACTCCCCAAGGGAAAGTAGAAATGGAGAATGCAGTATAGGCAATGATATGTATTAAGGCTTTTTATTCAGAATATGTAAATTTTCCTTCTACCACCAAATGTTTTTCCCCTTAATTCTTAAAACGTGTCAGGAAGTGAGATGGCTATATTGCTTTTCACTAGAAATAGGTCTAAGTTCAGTAGACGAGTGGAATGATGAACTGAAGCTCACACACCAGTGTAGACAGACCTTCCAAGAGAAGTAAAACCTGCAATGAGAAATTACCAGG
This sequence comes from Alectoris magna, assembly GCA_030625065.1. Classification (NCBI taxonomy): domain Eukaryota; kingdom Metazoa; phylum Chordata; class Aves; order Galliformes; family Phasianidae; genus Alectoris; species Alectoris magna. Next base: position 93,451,371 of record CM060560.1, read on the forward strand.
AGATCTTCAGAAGATGCAGAAAGGTAAGGATGGGTTATTCTGGTGTCTCTGAGGGGTACAGGAAGGAGAGAGGTTCTGTTTGAACCCTATCAGTAGAAGCATGTAAGTAGGAGCAGACAAAACAGAGATGGGATGAGGTCACGTCTCTGTCAGTGCTACCCAGGAAGCCTGATTTTGCTCAATGGGACCCCAGCAGCAATATTCAGAACAGCAGCCATGGGCCTGAGTCAATAACGTTCCAGCAGACAGACAAATAGAAGAAGAAAGTCACTGTAAGACAGAAACCTATTAATCAGCCTTGTAACAGCGTAGTTACTTAGTGTGGTTCATGTGGATATGCCTACGTATAGAAAATACGCAGCAAATGTTGACTGTTGAAAACTGATAGACCTCAACATGTGATTGTAAAGAAGAGCTCATTATCAAGCAAGGCTTTGCTGCTGCGTACCAAAGACAATTGTTCTTGACACAATGCAATTTGGTATATTTATCATCAGTGACCTAGAAATACACATTGAGTCATAAAATATGTTCAGGAGGCAGTATAAGCTTTAAAATGGGCTAGTCATTGACTTGGATCCTGAAGAATAAGCACTGAACAAAGCAATACATCTGGACACAAAGAAGGTGAGCCCTGGCCTTAGAAGAGGAACATGCTCTCCAGAGAAGCAGAGATTCTGAAGAAGCTCTAAAGAGAGGAAGAGGCTGCGGCAGTTAATAGCCAGTGTGAGTTCCCAGTGTGATGCTCTGCCCAACACAATTACAGCAAGCTAAGTTGTATGCATATTTTACACTGGTGTGAAATGCATTGCCATACCCAAATACAATAGCCACAGCTTAGAGAGGATTTTGCTGAAATGAAGGAGGCTAAGAGAAGGACCTTGAGAACAACTACAGCTTTGATAAATCGATGTTTATGTAGGCACAAGGTTTTTATTGCTTTTTAGCCTCCCCCAGAAAAAGGTTAGTCATGTCTGTTATCTGTAGTTTTACTAAGTAGGAGAAAAGGTAGCAGATTATTCAGACTAACAGGCAAAAGATTAATGAAGTGTAATGACTGGGCACAGCAGCTAAATGTATTCAGACTAAAACCTGCGACTTTTAAACAGTTAAGGTTACTTATTAAACTTATTACGAAAGGCTGTCATTTCTTCCCTAGAAATATTAAAGTCATGGTTAGAAACCTCTTAGAAAAAAATCTGTTCCAGCTAGGGACAAAATCAGAGAAGTCCATTGGCATCATTACACTGTGGATCAAGTTGACTATTCTGGGTGTGAGCACGTGGCCGCTCTCAAGCCCAAACATACGCTGATTCCAAACAATGTCTGCACACTCCTGCACACATATACCTGGAGTCTCAGTTTTAAGACCTTCCCAGTCACAGCAGGGGAAGATGTTTGTGCACAAAGCACCCCTTAATGTCCTTCTGCCCTCTCACTGCCTGGAACATAGCAGACTGACCACATTAGTAGTTGGCAAAGCTAATGACAAGATGACATACAGATGCCAAAGACAAACATGGTGCTTACAGTCAGCCTTCCTTGTGCAGCAGCAACCAAAACTGTATGGTGATCGCACTGGTCAGTTCTCCTGGATGAAAAAGGTGGGGTTTTGTTGGGAAGGGTAAAGGATAGGAGAAGGTTTGTTTTGTTTCTCACTTTGTTATGTTTTTTTTTTTTAAAAAAAAAAAAAACACATCACCATATGGTTTCTGTGTTTTGAAGTAACGAGCTCCTGATCTGTGAGAGCATGGTTTTCCTACACAGGGGATGGGTGAGTTTTATGAACCATAGAAAGTCATGCTGTTCATTGGCAAGGGCTTGATTACACACATTTTTCAGTTCATATTGGAGAATATAAAACCTAGCAAACGTCAAGGAGGAAAGGAGGCTGCCTGGTGTGGTTATGATCTGGACCATGACATGCACGTTTCAAAATGTTCTCTTGGGAGAAAAAAAAAAAAAATAATTAAAAAAAAAATCTGAAAATAACAGCCAGGGGAGCAGAGATGCAGAAGGGTTCTGAGAGAGGGTAGGTAATTTGGGAAATAGTCTTGAAGCTTTCTGTAACTCAGATTAAATAGAAGAGCAGAGATTTGGGTTGCCCTTACTCTAACACCCTGGTTTTTATACTGTGTTTAAACGTAAGCTGCCTCCATGGGTGCATGTCTTTTGTACACTGCTCTGTAAATCTATTCCAGGTCAGTTGAGGTAGGAATGACATTTTGTAGAATGATGCATAGTGAAGGTATGACTGTTGTCTAGCAGAGCTGTTTTGATTTTTCTCTTGCTGGAGTTTATGATACATGGATTTTGATAGGACTTGCTACTCAGACCAACTTCTTTGCTTTGCCTGTATGAGATATCTTCTGGGCACACCATTTTTTTATTTATCTGAAAATTTCTTTGCAGCGTAGCAACTGAAGGTTGTGAAGACTCATATTTGATGGTATTCTGGGTGTCCAGCAGAGTGGGAAATAATTTCCTGCTGTACATTACAGTATCATGTATAACAGCTCCAGTGAGATTTGCCCACTCCTTTTACACCCCACCCCCTACCCCCCTGGAGCAATGGTGAAAATGGAGTCATGATACTTAGGGATTTCCACCATTTCACTTCCTGAAATGGAAACCATAATGAAATACCATGCACGCTTATAGTACTGTATGGGCAGGAAAACTAGACAAAGTCTTCCATTGTACCAGTCCAGTTGCTACTGGAGGGGATCTGCCCACTTTGGTGTGACAGGATGTACTGCATATTTTGTAGTTTTGCCCAGTGCTCCAACCCCTGTGGGCTAACCCTTTTCAACAGAAGCAATAAAAGAAGAAAAGATTGAGGCCCTTCTCTTATACCACTTTTATTTTAGGGGATATTAAATACAAAGAGTTTCACTCTTGGTGGAAATTGTCCAACTGACTCCAGGATACTGTGTAATCATTAGGAACTGGAAAAACTCAAACTGCCTGTCTGTAGTGGCTTGGATAAGACCTGCTGGGTGCATTCCAGAAATGAATATTGCAGCTGTGATGAGACTTATGTTAGATCTCTTCTTTCAGGGTGAATTGTGCCCTTATGCCCAAGGCCAGTATAAGCCTTATGCACCTCTTGAGACCCATCGAAGCCCCCAAAATAAGCAGAACAACACATTTAAATGTTACGTGGACCTCCTGGCCCTTTTGGTGGAAGTATGTGCATTACAGGATATGTGCAAATCATTAAAATGAACGCTTTTCACCATTAAGGACTGTAAAGTGTATTCAAAAAGCTACCTCCCTCTCTTACAACCCTAATGTGTTCCCTTATAATTTCTTTGTAAAGCATCCAAGCCTGCAGAACTGTCTAAAATATTTGATCAGAGAAGGGATATTGTGTAGTATTTGGCTGACACTGCAGCTTGTTTGTGTCCTTCTGGTGTTCCTCAACAGTGGCAGCATGACTGCTTTTGCAAGCAGTGCATTTGGAGGAGGAGCAGTGCAGAACAGGATAGGTGGACTCTAGGCTGGATCTAGTGTAGTCCTGCACTTTGCGCACCCAGCAAAGCATGTCTTCTGGTTTAGTTTTATCCCAAAGAGATCCCATTTGTGTGATCTACTTAGTAAGCACCAGAGCATAGTAAGTGGAAACGAGTGGGAGAGTAATTCCAAAGCAAATTCACCACCCTACCGCAGATGCACCACGTGCACCTTCTTGTGCCTTCTCAGACAAAGGGCAAAACAAAGCTCACAAAATGCTCTTACATGTGGGTTGCTGTTAAAAACATGTCTGTGGGAGAAGAAGCAGACTCTCCAACCTTCTCTATTGTGCCAGAGGTTGTATTTTGAGTGAGGACAAGTAACAGGAAGATCTGCACCAGGCAGTGGTGCCACCTGACAGTGCTTCCAACAATTCCTGCTTCAGAGAACCTGCTAAAATTCTCTCTGCCCTTGTTCAGGGCAACCAGGATTTAGATGGAAAAATCTGTGCACACGGCAACCAGAACTTGATATCTTAAGTGGTGCCGTGTGTGTATTAATGCCAGGTGAGATCTGGCAATTGAATGTTTGTTTTAAATTTCTCTTTAATCTCCCTTTCAGTTTTAACTTTGAAGTCTAGGTAAGTACATTTTCTGGTTTATGCCTCAGATGACATGGAAAAAGATATTCCACCTACAGTACTGGAATATCATTTATAGGTGTGTGGATTCATAAAGTTGTGCTTCTAACAGTTTGCCCACATGGAACTATCCCAATGTGCATTAACTGAGAACTTGATTAATATAATATATATATTTAAAATTTAAAAAAAAAAAAAAAAATTCATACATTTATTTTATTATAACTGCCTCAGTGTTTCAGACCCAGCTATTTCAGGACACATGAAAGAGTATATACACAGCCTACACACAAAAAAAGAATGAACAAGATTTGGGTAGAGGGGAGGGGATGGCTATTTGCCTGCTAAATTGATACTGAATTGAGTTTTGTTTAGACACAGCTCATTAAAGCAGAGAGGGCAGGGAGAAGCTGAACATACAAATCTGTGGAAAAATATTTAAAGGAATAATGATAGAAAGGGGGTAAGGTTTAGAGGAGCATGAGTATACTCAGATTTATTTAAGTTCTGTTTTTCTACTACAGATGTTCTGCTAACTAGAGCAGAGATGTTCAGAGACCACATATTGGCTGTAAAATTCTAGGTCTGACATTAATTAAATGTCTGCTGCTCTTCATATGAACTAGACTCCAGACTTTTTCAGGCCTTCTAGTCTTCTGACGGAACAGCTGTAGAATACATCATGTGCATATCTTGCACTCTTGCGTTTTTTTTTTTATAGCAAGTGTCACTTTTTTATAAGGAAAGTTTAACATCTTACCCTTCTGATTATTTTGCTGCTGTTCAGGAAAAAAGAAAAAAAAAAAGAAAAAAAAAAAGAAAGAAAGAAAGAAAAAAAAAAAGGATAGTCTGATACTATACTACCATCTGATACTTCCTGCAGAAAGCTACCTCCACCCAACATGTGTTTTAAAACAAAATTCATGGTAGGTTCAACGGTCACAATTATTCATTTATGTTATGGTTTATGTGAGTTCACTCACTGCATCATTTGTAGGAAGGTGAAGGACCCCATTCCACCTAGGAAATATAATTTGTCATTTGTGTCTTCTTTTCCTCCTGACTGGACATTGTCACAGCTCCTTTTGATCAGCAAACATGCTTCTACCCCGGATCCTGCTGTGAAGGCAAGAGATACGCTTTTGTTATGTGACACGTTTTTATATATGATTAATCTTTCAGAAATCTCACTAGCTCCTTTTTTTTCCTCCCTCGTAAGTGGATAACATAACAATTTGATTTCTAGCCAGGCCCCAGACAGTTTCCTTTTTTGAGTTGATACTGTACCCATGAATTCACAATATTCTTGTGCTGTTACACTGAAACAATACCACTATTTAAAGTGTGCCCAACCCAGTTTTAACACCCTTTAAGGCTGCCACCTTAGTCCTTGTAGAAGAATGAAGCTGATGTCAAATGTAAAGATTTTAGCCTGCTGGAACTGTTATGTACTTGATACATTACTTACACATGCCACTTATAAAAACATAAACCCGAAGCCAAAGGCGTCTCCTTCACTCCCACATGGCTGTAGTTGAAGATGTCATTGACCATAAAGAAGCAAGTAAAACATTTTGCCTTAAAGCTACGCAGCTTCACACCAAAGAAAAGAAAAAAAAAAGAAAAGAAAAAAAAAAAAGACATTTATCGCTAAATACAACTACTTTAAGTTCATGATTTTATTGTAATTGAAGACATTTTTACTGTAAAACTGAACAGTTAAAGCAACCGTAGTTGGTAGTCATAAGCAGTCATAGCTTGTCAGGGACATGAAGGTATGATCTGGATAATGCCACTCAGGAGCTCACACACCTGAGAACACCAGTCTGTGTCTTTTCATAGAGGTGCAGAATTATAGAATCGCAGAATGGTTTGGGTTGGAAGGGAGCTCAAAGCCCACACTGCCCCAACCCCTGCCATGGGCAAGGCTGCCCCCCACCAGCTCAGGCTGCCCAGGGCCCCATCCAACCTGGCCTTGAGCATCTCCAGGGATGAGGCACTACAGCTTCTCTGGGCAGCTGTGCCAGAGCCTCACCAACCTCTGAGGAAAGAATTTCCTCCTAGCATCTAACCTAAATTTCCTTTTTTTTTTTTAGTTTAAGACCATTCCCCATTGTGCTATCACTATCTATCCATGTATAAAGTTGTCTATCCAGGCTAAACAAGCCCAGCTCCCTCAGCCTGTCTTCTTAGAGGTGCTCCAGCCCTCCGATCACCTTCGTGCCCTCCTCTGGAGCCATTCCAACAGCTTCACATCTTTCCTGTGCTGGTGGCCCCAGAGCTAAACACAGTAGTCCAGGTGCGGTCTCATGAGAGTAGAGCAGAGGGTGGACAATTTCCTCCCTTGCTCTACTGGCCACAGCTCTTGTGATGCAGCCCAGGATGCAGTTGGCCTTCCAGGCTGCAAGAGCACGCTGCTGGCTTGTGTCAAGCTTTTCATCCACTAGAACCCCCAAGTCCTACTTCATAGGGCTGCTCTCGGTAAGCAGCTGCACTTCTCCCAGTCTGTCTTCACTATGCATTTTCATTATGAAAATACTTTTTAATTGTTTGGGTTTTCTGAGGTATGCATTATTAGATGCTTAAATAAATAATTTAGGGTCTACAAAAACTTGGAACTGAGCTCCATAGAAAAGATAATCTGTTTAGAGGAAATGACAGCCCTGAACATGAGAGAATGTGCAGTCAGGAGAAAGCTTCTTGCTACTGCATTTGCCATTGTCACATCCAGTATGAGAATGATGAAGTTAGCTCAGTGTGCAGAACCACTCAGTTCCCGACTCATTTGGTAAGGCTGGCGGGAAGGATACGCCAGTATTGGTGATGTTGGCTCACTTATCAACCACAAACCTACATCAGTGTCAAAAAGCAAGAGATAGACTCAGTCAAAACAACTAACAGGAGGTCTCCATCCTAAATGGGTTTCCAAGAGCATTAAAGCCACAGAAATATACACAGTCCAAAGTAAGGGACAGTGTTGACTATGCTGTTTTTCTAGAGTGGGAGTCAAAGGCTGTACAGCTTAGTCCAAATACTGGCATATCTAGACTTCTCCAGAAAACTAACCAAAAATATTCATTTGTAAATGTTCCTCGCAAAAATGATTTATAATGAGTACTTAATTTAATAATGAGCAGTTGAGAAATAAGTGTATTCGGTGGTTTTAATGCATCACCATAGGAAATCTCTAAAGCTAATAGACTTTAACATTATAATCATAATGTCTGGGTTGCTAAAAATCCTGACAAGACCAAGAAAATGTGGTGGATTTGAAAGGTGGTGAAATATCACTGATGGATTTGTGGGAGATAAACATTTGAACATCTTCCTGTTGCAAGTGAGCTTGATCCTGCTGAATGGGACTGAAAATGTCCCATAAAGCAAACAAAGACTCTCTATTCTCAGGAGAGACCAAGCAGCCCCATGTTAGGAAGCATGTTGCAACAGGTATGTTCAAGGACAGGAATTTCCCAAAATCTGAGTCCAGTTCCCACCCTTTGGCTGTGTTCTTTATGCTAATTTAGAATATATTTAGATGGTGGATTTCTTGGGTTTGATTCAATCTTCCTACAATTTGACAGAAAGAAAAGATGACTATGTCCCATAGCAACTCATCTCACTGTGCAATTAGATAGAAACATCAGGCATTCCTAACACTCAAACAACAAATCCTGAAGAGAAATTAATTCTCCAGGAGTAAGAGTTAAGCTTAATTAAGAGTTAAATCTCATGGACAAAACCAAGGGCTGAAGTACAGCCTTAATGTAAGCAGCTTGCAGCTCCGGAGACTCAAGGGGACTGCATCTTTTTACATCAGGATTGAATTTGGTCCAAAGTGCACAAAACTCGTGTTGTGTCTTAAAGATAATTGAGGATTTGTGGCTCTCTATCTCTCAGTTGGGAAAGGTCAGATTTCTGATTTCCAGGTCAGAACTGTTTGACAAGGATTTAGTGCCATCCACAACTCAGGACATGCTAACAGGCTTTCTTGTTTAAAGGGAATGCTGTAACTGTAAAAAGGGTCTAAGAGGGCAAACTTGGGAGGAAAAAGAAGACAACTTGTTTAAGTGATTTATCCTTCAAGATTCTCAAGCTAAAAGAGGTTTCCTCCTGTTAGATGAGGCATGATTGACCTAACTTTCCACTCTTGCACTAATGAGTTACTACAGTTTTGAAATTTATACAGGAAAGACTTCATAATCCACGGGGTAATCTGAACAGGTTAATCTGCATCTTCCTGGAAAGCCTAGATCCTTGCTTAGCGAAACGCGGCATTGTGGACATTTAGCCAGCCTTTTTGTCTCATCTGGGAAATCAAGGACAAGGCAACAAGCAAGCACTGAGATGCACCATTCAATTACCACTGACCCTTCTAAGCATTTCTCTTTTTCCTAGGCTATCTAGCTGGACATTTGGAATTATGCTGTAGCAGAGGAGAACATTACGCTGGCCTCTTGTGTGCTATATGCCTATTCATGGACAAACTAACGCTTTTTTAATGAGAGTTTCTGAGGTTGCTATCCAAACTACATTCCTTATCCCAGATATCATCCTTAGCATAACTCCCAGAGGCATTTGGGAGTTTGGACACGGACATATATGTGAATCCAGGGCTTGATCAGGTCTCACTGAAGTCAATAAAAATATTGTTGTTGCTGAAGAGATATCCATGAGGCTCAAAGGAAAAGTAAAAGCCATCCAAGAAAAAGCGAGAGATGAATTACAGGTTCTTCTTTTCATCAAAACACGCCTTACACTTCTCTCTCTTTCTCCCCCTTTTAAAACAGGAAAAAAAAAAAAAAAAAAAAAAAAAACCCTCTTTTAACTTTATAGCTACTTTAAAATAACCGAGAAAATATTTAAATTTGAAAAAATGTTGAAGAGTTCTGGATTGATGCCCAAAAAACGTCAAGTGACCTCCCAGATATAGGACTGAATTTTGGAATTTACCGACTCCGGTGAAGAATTTTTGGTGATGGCAAAGTGCTGAAGTGCAGAAAAACAAGCACCGGGAGTCGGAGCAATGAACTTTTGTTTGCATGTCTCCTTGTTTCCGGAAAAAAATGGGGAAAGAAAAGAAAGAAAAAAAAGAAAAAGAAAAAAAGAATAAAGAACACCTGCAAACCTTCGGTGCGTTAAATATTTCACAAGCATAACCTCAGGGCGATCTAATTACAGATCGGGCATATGTTAATGCGTAATTTACCCGGGAATATTAATTTGCGAAGCGCTTGTGGTGTGAGTTAACCCGTTCTTTACAAAAGCGCGTTGGACTCTGAGAGCAACCTCCAACGCTCCTCCCTCTGAACCGCTCTCTGCACAGCGCTGTCCCGCTTAGCGCGGTGCCGGTGCGCGCATCACTCCGTGCGTCCCACGGAGGGCTGCGGTGCTGATACCGGCTGGGAGGAGACGGGGAAGCCGCATCTCTCCGTGCGTCCCGCAGCCAGAGAGCACCTGCTCCGGGCACCCGTCTCCGCGGGACTCAGGGGCACAAGGAAGAGGAAACAGCGGGGATTTCTGAGCTGTCCCCTCTGCCTGCAGGCAGTGTCAGCGCGGAAAGAGCCGATGACAAAGTGCACCCGGACATCTGACCTTTGCGGTGTCCCCGTCGGGCGCGGGGATGGGGAAGCAAGGAGAGGGGACCGAGCGCGTGGGTGCGCGTGCCGGTCAGCGTGTGGGGGGGGGGGGGGGGGGGTGAGCCGAGCATCTGAAGTCACTCCTAAGGTCACAGAGAGCATTAACTCTTCCCCGCCCTCCCTCTTCTCTTCCTAGGGGGCTCGGGGTAATGGCAGCCCGCCGCAGCGAGATGACAGCTTGCCGACCCTTAATGACAGGCTTGGGCGCTGCGGGCCGCGGGGACAAAGGGAGGAAGCCCGGTGCCGACGCCGCTACCCCCGGGCGGGGGCAGAGCCCACGAGCAGCGCGGGGCAGCTCGGGGCCGGAGCTCTCCCGGAGCGCAGCGGGACGCTCCCCCCACTCCGAGCCCCGCAGCTCCCAGCCTGGACTGCAGCGGAGGGGAAACTTGGCAGGACGCGAGGTGATCGCTCGCGAAGTATCGCACACCGTGCGGCTCTGCGGCTTTAAGTGATCCAAAGGAAACGCGGTGTTTTTCAGACACAAACATTTTCTGCCGGTCTCTCCCCTCCCCGGCTTCCTCCCTCCTGCCTCCCTCTCCCTCGCTCCCTCTCTCTCCTTTCTCCTCCCCCCGCCCCTCAAGTTTCTCTGTCTGATTAAATGAGAAGGAAGTGTGGGAGTGGTGGTTTTGAAGCTCTCCCTTTAAGAGGCAGCCTGCAGTGACGAATTGTTGAAATTGCCATTGCAGGATGGCATTCCGCTATAAATTCATTGTTCCACCTCCTCTCATCTTCACATTTCTCTCCCTTCTCCTCTTGTTCACATCGGCAGACTGGGGATAACAACAACAACAACAGAAAGGAGAAGGGGAGGAGGGGGCTCGCACCAAAATCCGGGACGTTTTCCGCTTCTTCGGCTTTTTTTTTTTTCCCCTTTTTTTTCTTTTTTTTTTTTTTTATTTCCCTTTTTAACCATCATCTCACCGGAGACGATCGAAGCGGTGTTTGGTGCCTGAATTTCTCCTCTCCCCTTCTTCTCCTTCTCTTCCAAACCGAAGGGGGCAGAGGAAGGAAGGAGCCGCCGGAGCCGGGGAGCGCGGAGCCGCAGCAGAGCTGCCCTCGTCCCGCTGCTGCCGCTGATGGGGATGAGCCGGTGACTCCAGCGAGAAGTGCAAGAGGAGCGGGAAGCGCTCAAACTTCTCTGCACGCCGGCTCCAAGCCTCTCTCCTCCTTCCCCTCTCTCCCCCCTCCGCCTCCCCAGCAGCGGGGATTTTCGATTTTCGCCTCTCTCTCTCCTTCCGTGTGCTCCTGGCTCTTCCCTGCAGAGAAACACAAAGTTCACACGCGAGCGGCTTTTGTTGACATCCTTCCCTCTCCCGCTCACACTTGACTCGCGCTCAGGAGGCAGAACTTTCTTCTCCTTCGTTTTTTCCCCCCCGCCTCCTTCTCCCTTCTCTCCTTGCCCTCTGCACTCCGCCGCCCGGCTCCTTCCCCCCGCTCCCCGTCCTCTGTGACCATCACCGTCGCTCATCCCTGCTGCCGGGGGCATGCTCCCCGCGCCACTCTCCCTGCTGCTGGTCGCCCTCCTGCCCCTCGCCCCGGCCCATCCACCGCCACCTGCCGCCGCCGGAGCTCCGCCGCCGCCCCCCGGGGCCGCCCCAACGCCGCCACCGCCCCGGCCCGGCCCTCCCCCGGGGCCGCCCCGCGGGGCCAGCGGCGTCGTGCGGCGCCTCGACCCGACCTACGCGGGGGGCGGCAGGGCGGGCTTCGTGCTCTACGCCGGCGGCCGCCGCTTCCTCCTTGACCTGGAACGCGACGAGGCGCCGGGGGCGCCGCGGAACGGCGGGCCGCCGCGCTGCTACTACCGCGGCACGGTGGACGGCAGCCCGCGCTCCTTGGCCGTCTTCAACCTCTGCGGCGGCCTCGACGGCTTCTTCGCCGTCGGACGCGCCCGCTACACCGTGAGGCCGGCGCGGCGCGGTGGAGAGGAGGAGGACGAGGAAGAGGAGGGCGGCCCGCGGATCTACGGCGAGGGCCCGGCTCGCGCCCCACACTTCTTCCGCAGGGAGCGCTTCAGCTTCGAGACGCTGCCGGCCCGCCCCAGCTGCGAGACCCGCGGTCCGGCCGGCGCGGCGACGGAGCCTGAGAGCGGGCGACGGAAGCGGCGGCGGCGTCGCTCGGTGTCGCGGGCCCGGCAGGTGGAGCTGCTGCTGGTGGCCGACTCCTCCATGGCGCGTAAATACGGGAAGGGGCTGCAGCACTACCTGCTCACCTTGGCCTCCATCGCCTCGCGGCTCTACGCGCACGCCAGCCTAGAGAACCACGTGCGGCTGGCCGTGGTGAAGGTGGTTGTCCTGGGCGAGAAGGAGAAGGGACTGGAGGTCAACCGCAACGCCGCTACCACCCTCAAGAACTTCTGCAAGTGGCAGCACCAGCACAATCGCCTCGACGACGACCACGACGAGCACTACGACGCCGCCATCCTCTTCACCCGCGAGGTAGGCATCAACCAGGGCCCCGCATCCGTGCGTGGCACTTCATGGGGCTGTGGCGACGCGGCCGCTGTCCAGCACACTTTTGGTCTGGTGGCTGTTGCCTGCCCACGTCCTTGTCCCTGTGGTTGGGGTGTGCTGCGGCCCGGGGATCAGCACCCAGATGTGCAGCTGCTGGGGTGGAAGTGGGGCTGGAAAGCCAACATGTCGTGTATGTGTTGGTGTGTCTCCCCTTCTCTTCAAGGCCATCCATTTCGGCATGGCACTGGGACTGCTGCCAGGGCAGAGAGGCAGTGGTTTGCCAGATCTGAAGCCATCTTCCTTGTTCCCTCTTGGGAGGTGACTTTGTGTCCTTTCCCACTGAGCTCGTCACACACAGCCCCTCTCAGGAAGAGATCTGCTCCGCAAGCTGACCATTCCCCAGCCCATATTGGTCCCCCAATGAACCTGCTTAGCTGCTAGCAAACCCGTGCAGGGCACCGTAAAAGCACATGAGACTTCCTCACTGAGGGGGTTGACAGGCTATTTCCATCACAACAGGCCAGCTCTGCTGCTCTGGAAGCTGGCTGCTGCTCTGTGGTTGAAGGGTAGGGCGCGAATGGAAACCACAGGCAAACAGAACTGCAGAAGTGGAGTGAGCTGGGCTGGTGGCGAGGGGATGCAGCATCCTCCTCCGCTGTGAGACATGAGTGTCCCAACCAGCCGTGGGTTAGAACCCACCAGCCTGAGCCACACGGATCTGCGCCTCGCTCCCTTGCCCACTCACTAATTAATTGCATCGCCAGAGGTCATTAAGGGACATTGCTGTAGTAGACATGTGGTAGAGTTTATGCAATGAAGTTCTTCTGTAAGGCTCTGCCCTCAGCGGTCTGGGTTTGGTGTTTTCTTTTTTTAATTTTTTTTCTTCCTCAAGTATGAAAAAAATAACGGCATGACTTTCCGTTAGTTCGAGTACTCCTGCTTTTCTACATTGCCAGAGCTTGCCAAAAAGGATGCTTTGGATGGTTTGTGGAAGGAGTTGCTCCAGAAGGGGGAAAAAAAAGTGCCTGGCTTGCTTTTATAGCTGTAAATAGTTGAAACATTAGGTTCTGTGTCGGTCAGGCGTCCCTTGTGCAACTGGAGCCTTTTTTAGCAGTTTAAAACCCGTCATTCCAATTTGCAAGCTTTCATTTTTTTATCATTACAATCTGAATGAAAGCAGGCTACCTAGGGTGGGTCACACTGTTCTCTCTTTTTGCTATAAACATCCCTTCCAATGGCTTATTGGTTAAGCTTGGGCCAGAATCCATCACTCTTTCACTAGAGGGTGTGTGTCTCTGCCAGAATTCCCATTTATTTCCTTGGGATTTATTGTGGTTCAGAAACTCCTATGGTGGTAGGCTGTGAGTCCTAGCTTAATGATTTAACTTCTTCGGATTAAGGTAGGATGTGGCTTTAAAGTGCACGTGCTTTGCGGATGCTTATCCATGATTTTTGCATGGATGCCCTCACGCCAGAACAAGAGCGCTAATCAGTAACTGGCTTTGAATTACTCCTGAATAACACATCTTCCATGGGCAGGATTGCTGCTTTCAGATGCATGCAGTACATCATCTAAGTAAGTGTCACCATTCCCCTGGTCTCCTTCCACTCTTAAGATGCAAATACTGTTTGTGTTGTTACTTGGGGATGTGAGTACTCTGGAAAAGAAAGGCACATGCTTCAGTTTTCCTGGTTTACATGTAGTGCATGCAACAGAGCAATTCAGGCTAACATAATCTGTTCTGATGACTGGCTGCATGCACAGGCACGTTGTTTGGCATTGCATGTCAGTATTTGGCTCATTAAGGACAGGATCGTAGTTTCTTGCTACATGTGTTTATGATGTTCTTTGCAGGGAATCCACACAATTTTTATATGCTTACAGTCAGAATGTCAACATGAATCTATTATTTGCTCATCTTGGAATGTAAACACAAAAAAGGGTTAAAGAATGAAAAAGGAGCGGGAATGTTTTCTGCAGAAAACAGCCCCACTTTGAGCTCAAGCAAGATTTTTTCCAGTTTAGCTTTTCAATGAGAGTGGCAGCAGTTGGCAAGAGGATCCCACTTTTACAACTATGTTTTGAATGTATGAAGCGCGTTGCTTAGCTACGAGACGCCGAGCCATGGCTGCCTGTTTTGATGGGCTCTGAATACCGTCATGCTAATTTTTGAACATCCAGATGTCTTCCTCTAAATGGCTTGTTTTTGAGGCATGGAGTGAATGTGTGAGGTACATTTTCCGTCTTTGTTTACTAACTGAGGCCACCTCAAACTTTGTGTCTCTGCGTCAACAGAATAATATTTGCACATCGTTTGTCAGCTGAGCACATGTCCTCAGCTGTATGTAACTGTTGACATGGAGCTAGAATCTCAGTTATGTGTGCCCATTGCCATACGAGGCTCTAAAGTAATAATTATCTTTATTCTGTAGTGACAGCGACTCAGATCTTATTTTGACGTGAAAAGATGCTTGCTCACTGTTCAGCACCACCGCTTCCTCCTCTTCTATTGTCATTTTTGTTTCACGATAAATTAATAACCACTGGTAGACTAAGGATGCTGGCAGCTCTCTCGCATTGTAAAATTAGTACGAGAGGTCTAAATTACTATAATCGTCATTCATGCTGGAAATACTTCCCATGCAAGAAGATTTTGTGAATGAGGTTTACCAATTCTGGGTTAAAACATCAGTTCAACTTCGGACATAATATGTATCTAATTTGGCAAGTGTTTCAAAGCAATTGTGCTGAAGAGCGTAATAAATGGTAAATAAATATGTACCTGAGTTCCATTTGGGGTGATACAGATGATGGTGTAAAAACTGTCTTTATGCCCTGTATTGCTATCAATCAACAGGGGCAAGGGCAGCATAACTCTATCCCTTAGTGTCAGTGAATCAAGGGTGTAACTACCAGAAAAGCTACCATAACAGATCTGGTTGCTGTTACACCTATAACCATCAATAAACGCAGAAATTATCTGTCACTAAATATTGCAGAAATGTGGTTGGGTTCCACAGAGATTATTTTGAATCCCCCAAATCTAATTTTCCTGGTAATGCCAATCTGTTGTTTTGACTCAGTATGGCCTGTATCAAGTATGAGAGGGGTCTGACTTATCAGTGCCAAGATGTAATAGAAAGGTATCTTAGTTTCAGCTGGGATGGAATAGCTTTCTTCAGAGTGCCTGGTATGATGCAATTTTTTTATTCTAGTAGAAAAACAATGTTGATAACACACTGATGCATATAGTTGCTGTTAAGCAATATGTTGTACGGAACCAAGGCCATTCTCAGTAAAGGGCCCAAGGAGCTGGGAGGGAACAGAATTATGACAACTGACTTCAACTGGCCAAAGGGATATTCCATACCTTTCTGACATCACACAGAAGGAGTTTTGAAGGGAGTGGGAGTTCATGTTTCTTCGCGGCTTGAGAAGCTAGCTGGCCATCAGTCAGAGTGTGGTGAATGATTGCTTGTGTACCACATGTTATACACATTCTTATATATATGTACAGTCATTACTATTTTCCTTTTTTCTATCTTAGGAAGCAGTTTTATTTCAACCCGTAAATTCCACTTTTTTTTTTTCCTGACTCCCTCATCCCATTGAGAAGGCGGGGAGTGGATGAACAACTGTGTGGTGCTGAGCCACCTGCTGGGTTAAACCACAATAAATACCATGAAAGTTCTTGTTAAAGTGGTTTGGCCTTGACAGCCAAGAGAGTACATGGATCCCCTGCTGCTGGACCGCTTTGTGGTAGAGTCCCTGACGGCAGCTTTAAATCCTTAGGGCACATGCATCTTCAGAGCATCCTCCATAGTGTAGAGATGCTAGGACTTGATCATCTGGTGGCCAGGTGAGACCCCACTCTGCTTTGTGGTACAGGTGCAGCTGTGTGTTGGGAAAGAAGAGCTCGTAAGCCTTGTACCCTCACTTTGTTCTCCAAGTCTGCAAAGTCAACAGCAAATTTCATCTGCTTCAAACATTCTTCTCATTAACAGTTCTCTGAAGTTGGAAGCAGGTTATCCTCAGTCTTCAGGTTTTTATCAGTGCAGCAAATATGTGCCAGATTATTAGTCACAGCACAAAAACATATTAGTTGTGACTTGCAAACTGTGCTTGAACTCAGACTGTTCTTTTCTGAGATCTTGTCTGCTCTGTAATTATCCTTGAGATTTCATCCAACCTATTTCATTAGTGACCCTTAGTTAAATTTCAAGTGAACTATTGAGTGCATTTGGACAAACTCCAGTTCTCTTCCTTTCCCTTTCCTCCTACTCTAAATCATGTGAAAATTAAAACAAAACAAAACAAAAAAGATATTTCTCACAGTAGATGTAGGTACCAAGAACAAGAACAAATACTTTCCTAAGTGCTTGCTAGCATCATCCACTGTAGTACCAGAAAGCCTGACTCTAAAAGGTTCACACTGGAGCCAAAGGCCACCGTCCTGCCTTTTTCCACACAGTAATTACATGGATCTTATGTGTGTGATTTAGTTTAACTGTCAATCTGACAGTACTGTTGAAATTTAACAGTGAGGTTTGGATTACCTTGACTCAATAGATGGTTATTTCATTGAGTGGAGCACATGCTTTATTTGGCTCTACTTCTCTTCTCTCTCTCTTACTCTCTCTACATATATATATATATATGTATAAAATCATCTCCTCACAATTCTTAATCTGTAAAGCAGGTCACCATAATAATTGTCAATAAAATATATTTCATTAATGTTTATTATTATTACTTTGAAGAAGTTATGATGTGATTTGTCTACCAGTTCTGTACCTTCTTAACCATTTTGTTGCACATCTGATACATTTAGTTGATGCCCCAGGGGAAAATAAAGTGGGGCATTATTTGAGAGGGAGGAGTAGTGTGTATGATTCATGCCTAATCTACAGAGGCTGTGTGGAGTTTCCATGCAAAAGATCTATGGGATATACAAGTTAAATCAAACATCTTTCCCTGCTCACCAGTCACCTTTATCACAACTGAAATTTTGTTTGCCCTTCCTCTCCCCATGCAGAGTCCAAGAGATTTATCTGCATTTTGTTGTTGTTGTTGCTTTTAATAATCTGTGTTTTACACAGTGCCACTGCATTTTCTTTGTATATTTTAGGAGTAAAAGAAGCTTTCTTACTTTGTCCATTCAGATCACAAAGGCTTAAGTCCAATTTGGACTGTGTTTCTAATGATTCACTGCAGAGTGTCCTGGGATGACGCATGCTTAGGGTCCCTGTGTCGTACAAGGGAAGAGTAAGAGCATGTCTAAGTAAGCACTTCTTGTGAGGAGGTCCCAACAGGACATCACCAAAACACTGAATCTTCTTGAATTTCTCATTACCTAGAATTCAGAAAGACAATTCACTGTGTTTGAGATTCGAATACCTCTGACTTATTTCTGGCTTTAACACAGTAATCTGAAAGGAAGGTGACCTCCATTTTTAGGTTGAACTACTTTGGTTTTGGTAAAAGAGGCAGGTATCACCACTCTCGTTTCTCCCAAAAGTTAACCAGACTTCATTTTTCCTCTCAAAATGTGTTGGGGAGGGTGAAGCAGTATCTCAGTGGGTATAGCTGGAGTCCTTCTTTCCTTCACAGTGATGTCTAGGCCTTGTTCTCATGCCCTTACCCGGACATCCACACCAGCAAGTCCTAGCAGTTTTTCAGGAGCAGGACTTTTCACAGCAGGCTTTCTCCAGAGCAGCGTTGCACCATTTTTGGCATGTACAGTCTCTCTTTTTAACTGTCATAGTATCAGCTGAAATGTAAAATTGACCATTCCCTCATTGTTTTTTTCACCAGTTAGCCCTTGTTTCCAGTACACATTTTGGGGCACATCAATTCCAATCTTGCACTCCTTTTGCCTTCTGGACTTCACACACTCCTTGGGTGATACTGGTAATCCTTTCTGTTTGGATTAGCATTAGTCTCTCTATCTCCTTTTTATTAATGTTTGTCTCCAAATGTTCTGTTCTGTGTTGCTGTGACGTTAATAAACTTCCATCCATGTTCCAGGGTTGAGCACGGAAGGATGGATTTGTGGGTCCTGACACACCCACAGGATTGTGGGTCCTGTGTGTTGCAACCCCACCCTCCTTTTATGGACCTGCAGTGAGAACACTTGTGCAGGAAGTTGGAAAGCTGTGTTTAATTCCTTCCTCTGCTTGAGGGATTTTAGGCCTACATCACCCACCTCCCAGGAGAGGTCCTTAACCAGTAGGTTGTAAGCTGTTCCAGGTGTTAAGGAAACTTTCCACCTCTCTGACCAAAGGTATGTCACTATTTAGCAAGTAATACATGATACATGTGGTGAGAAGGAGAGAAATCATGACCTGAAGCTGCTGACTGGAGTGTGCTGCTTAGAGCAAGAGAGCCTGTGCTCCCAAAGCATACAGAAGAGTGTTTCCGTAATTTACTGAAAGGCTGTTAAATGTAAAATAACAGAAGCAGACTGAGGAACACCAACCTAAAATGAAGTACCTTCACCAGGTGCTGTAAGCACTAACTGCAGTCTGGGCTATGGAAACCTTTGGCACATGGGCTGCAACAGGAGCCCCAGCTCTCTGCACACACAGCCTCATGCATACCTTCATTGTAGGCTATAGTCTGGTGCTTAGGGAACTTTCTTAAGAAGCACACTTTTAAGTATCCTCATCCTTCAAAGGAATTTAAAGTTGAGACTTTTGGGCAGAGGCTTTGCTGGACCATTGTAATGAAACCAGAAAAGCAAGCAAACAAACGTGGTGATGTAAAAGCTGTTAGCTGTGATTTAAAATATGTTGATGTGCAACTATGTCCAATAGAAAGTCCAGTCCTGTTGGTGTCTCTTAGATCTGATCTGAGAACATGTGTAGACTTGAGCTCCCACAGGGACAAAGATTGAGAAACACTAAATGTCTCTGCCTTAGTGTAAGCTAAATGCTAAGCTGCTCAAGGCTGTAAAACTGTTGTACTTGTCCATAAGGGGTCCATAAGGTCAAAAACTACAAGTCCTGTGCAGGATAGATAACTCAAAGACGAGGGAACACGGGTCAGTTTTGTTCTTCTGCATTTACATTCCACCAAACAGTGTACACTGGTGTTTAAATACTGTTTTGGATCCAGTCCATAGGCTCTGGTCTGCTATCAGGTTTCACTTAACAGTTTATTCTCATTTTTAACCTTACCGCACAAATCAGAGATTTTCAGGTAAAATAAATTAACTACTTCAGCAGGAAGCCACTACAGTTATCTTCATTCACTACAGTGCTATGTATATCTGGCAAACAGCCAACTGCTCTTGATATACTTACGAATGCCAGGAAAACTTGGCCTTTAATAAGCTGTCTAATTAACTACTGGTCTTATGATGTACAGCTCATTTTTCCTGTTGTTCCTTTGCCAAAGCTGAAGGCTTAGCATCTATTGTCTCCTGTGTAGCAAACGCATTTTCTATTCATTCTTCCATTTTGAAACTACTGCAATCTAGATGAAAGGCCAGATGCTGCATTCTTTCTTCAGAAATATCAAGAAACACATATTCTTAGAAGTTTCTGCTGCTGCTTGGAGGCAATTAAATGAGTGTACAGCTCTGAATAAGAGACTGACTTTTAAAATGAAAGCTACGCACCACAGCAAAATAGTTGTTGGACACTGATCTTAAGTATCATGGCACTTCGTAAAGTTTTTCAAACTGGGAGTTTGAAGAATTGAGGGGTCCCAAGCAGGTTTGTTTTTTTTAATTGCATCATTACATCAAAGCCTTTTTTTTTTTTCTTTTTTCTTTTTTTAAAGAAAATACTACTTTCTAGGGAAATGAGAACTTTTAATGTACTCCCAGAAACTTTACTTTGGAAAAGTCTGTGTCTGCCTTCCAAAACTGCTTGGGAAAACTAAAAGTGTAAATATTGATGCTGCTAACAGATCATCCATGGCCAATATGGCTAGAGAAACTCTATGTCAAAGGAAAATTTGCCATAAAGATGTAAAAGATTGAAAGTGTAAACAGGTATAGTCTTTGTCACATCACTGAAAGTTGTGCTGTGGGGAAAGACCATTAACTAAAAAATGATGAGTTAAGGAGGAAAACATCCGATAGCAAAATTTTCAGAATGTTTATCTCAGAGATGCCACTTCAGTTGCGTCTGTAATATATAATATGGGATGCTGTGAGTAGAAATATTGTAAATCATACGTGGGCAAGAGAAATTAAGAGAGAGTTGAGGACATAATGGAGCCACATCCTGAGTAACCTGCCTGGTTGTGGACAAACTAGCTTAAAAAAGTCATCCTCATGCAGTCACTGAGGACTCAGCTCTGCAGTGAAAACCAGAAGGCTCTGTGCATGTTCTTTGTTCAGGGCTTGGTCAGTGCACACGCTGCTCTAGTAGTAGATGGGCATTCTGTAGACATCCCTCCAATGACTGTTAACATCCCTCTGTGATTCTATGAGTAACAACTTCACACAAATAAGCTAATACCAGAAAATATTTCCTGTCCCAAGACCACTTACAGCCCTGCTCCACTACTGCCCGGCTGGAATTCAGTAGCTGGCAGCAGGACTCCCCACGCCATCTTGCTCAGCCTGCCGGGGAGGCCCTCCAGATGTGGTGACTTAGTTGGCTGCTGGAAATGCAGTTGTGCTGTATCAAGCCACTACTTTCTGTCCACAGTGCGTTTGCTCTCCTCTCTTTTCCCTTATGGGGATCTCTGGTCCCACACTGCCACCGTACCTCAATCTGGGGGCAACAGTTTACCAACTACCTGTGGGGTGTTGACAGAGCTAGCTAGTAAGCAGGATATTCTAGGGGTGACCATTAAGTAATAAAGTCCATTGAGAAGTTTATCTGACCCGAAGTTCAGTTATTCCTACAGAAAACACAGAGCCTGCTTTGTTATGTCTAGACTGCTGTTATGCAAATAAGCTTGAAGGCTACTAGTAAGATGTTGAGATGTTTGCATATGTGTCATACTCTGGGAAATTATGGTAATGGAGGAACAACAACCTGATGAAGTGACTGGAATTCACAGGAAAACTGGGACATGTAATATGCTGTAATGTCAGTAACACATAATGTATGAAAAGTAACCAAACATTGCTATTTCCTTTCGTGCCTGCATATGTGCATAGCTATTTTCTGATGTTTAATGAAGGTGGCATAATGCATAGCTTAGGAAATTTTTAGGATGGTATTACTAACCAGCCAGAAATCAGAACGGATGCTTATTGTTAACATCCTGGTTATAATTTTTCAAAGTCCAGAGATCCCATCAGAAGTAGCTCTAAGGAAGCTTATGAGTTTGCCTGTTTGGAAAGACTGTGTTATTTTAATTACACTTGTGTTGTCAAATCTGAATTATCATTTTGAGATCTGATTCTGTCTGCTGTTACAGCTCCATGGCCATATCACTGATTTAGCTTCTTCTTGTATGCAAATGAAAATAAGTCATGCAATTTATGCATGAGGCATATGGGTGCTGATATAATTGTACCATACTGAGAGGAGTACTTATGTAAGCATCTAAGTGATAAAAACACCACAGGCATAAGAGAGGACCAAATGGCACAGAATCTGCATGTAGAGACAAGGTCTCAATTAGTGTCTTTTATGCCATTCTCGGCACTATCAACATGAAAGTAGTTCAGACCTCCTTTACTAAGCAAACTTTCTGTCTCATTTATGTGCTTTTCTGTATTTGTGTAAGAATTTCAGTTCAACTGCTTGTGTGGATCCAGTTAAAATTGTACTCGTATAAAGATATCTTACTTCCTATACAGCTTACAGTCATTTATTTAGACCAATTATATCACCATTTAAAGGTATTTATGTTGGTACGATGCCATGCATTTTTCTGAGTTTTGTTACCTGAATTATGGTGTTGTGGGTAAACCACTTTAAACTACCCTATGTAAAATGTACTCATGGATTGAAAGGGCCATACTCAGAAGTAGTGCATAAAGGGATAAATAGAAATGAACCCAAGAAAACTAATAGGAATTTAAGTATTGCATCTTCCTTTCTGAATATGCCCTAGATCATGAGCACTACAGTATGGATTAATTATTAAATGTTTAAGTAAGTTCTTACAAAGGAGAGCTGGAAGGAAGAAGAGAGTCTTAAAAATGGAAAAAAAAAATGGAACTCTGATCATTTTGATAACAAGAATTGATAATACTGCCTTGAAAATGTTTTCACTCAACTACAATTAATAATCTTAAGAGTGTTCCAAATGGCATGGTCCCAACTTTACTTCTCAACCAAAAAACCATATGTCTGACCAAAGCTTCATTTTTTAACAGTGGTAGTGGTGGTGGTGGTGGTAGTAGTAGCATCCTGGAATAGAAAAAAAAAAGCCTGTGCAAGCTGCATGATTTCTGGAGACACTCCATATCTACAAGTAGAAAGCATGTGACCTAGTTGTTGCACTATTTGAACTAGGAATCAAGGGGATTTCACACTCTTCTGTCCTTAACTCCTTAAGCAACCTTTGAGAATTGCTTACATAGTTGATATATTGGGTAATATAGTAGAAGATTTGCCTTTTGAAAAGAAAGGCAACCTGTAGTTCAAGAAATGATTAGGAACGTGGTGCTTTATCTATGCATTTGTTTTTTACATTATCTCTTCTGTTTTTATTTCTTCAGAAATGTTTCTATGGCATGTGTTTTGTGTACTAGTTCAATGCAACTTTGAGTATCTGCATGCATGGCAGAAATACAAATTTAAATAACAATAAATTATAGATTAATTAACCCATTAAATTCAGTGAAATTTCTCCCAGTGACTATAGCAGAGATTGGATTGGATAATCATACTTTTAGACTGCATTGAGATCCTTAGATGTGAGCTTATATGACTGTTTTTATCCAGGTTCTGCTGTTTGCAAAGGGCTGGTGGCTTTAGCCTGTTGTTACTTACGGGTGTAAAAATTTATTTTAATGATTTTTTTTCCTTCCTGGACAGGATTTATGTGGGCATCATTCATGTGATACTCTGGGAATGGCAGACGTTGGGACCATATGCTCTCCTGAGCGCAGCTGTGCAGTGATTGAAGATGACGGCCTCCATGCAGCTTTTACAGTGGCTCACGAAATTGGTATGCAGTGCCTTTTCTGTTCGCTTGCCAAATCAAACACTTGTAACAGCTGCATTAGTAACCAAAATACTTTGCAATTAATTCCAGATTTCCCTTGGTCCAGTTACTCACTTGGGGATTAAGGCTGTATACATATGCACTTCAGGGTTAACTAATAAGGGATCAGAAGGCAAGTGAAGGCGCACAGTAGGTGTTTCCTTTCTGACAGCGTCGTTTTTAAGCAGCAGTTGAAGTGAAAATTCAAAGGCTGCTGCTACTGTCCAAAAACGTCAATACATGTCCCTCCTGAGAAGGTGGTTGGCTTATCTATTATGTTTTGCATGCATTTAGCGTATACACAGTGGAAAATAACTCACCGTTTTGAACTACTTGTGTGCTGTATTGTTATGAAACTTTATATGGGACAATGTATTGCCTTCAGAGAAGGCTTTTGTGGAAAAGAGCTAAATCTTTTTCTAAGAGTATTGAAATGCTACTTTTGTGGTAAAATGTAGGACTAATGTGAATCCTGAGATAAGTGAAATAGTATTTAGGTGTTAACAATTTGTTCAAAAAAACTGTTTGACTCGGTTTCAATCTCCGCTTTAGTGGACAGCAGTTTCACGTAGGAGTGTTACTCACACACTTGAGAAAGATCTAAGATAGATAGAATTTGTGACAGAAGAAAGTTTGTATTCTGGGACATTACATCTGGCATGATATATTCCTTGAGGGAGATTGCTGCCATCTTGTCTATTTTTAACTTTCTATTATTTCATGACCTGTGTTCACTAGAAATACATTCAGTATGAAGGCTATTCGCTTTGGTGAGTGAACAGCAATTTAAAAGGGGAGAACTTTTTTTTTTTTTTTTCTTTTTTTTTAACATTCTTGGAAGGAAATAACAAGGAAAGGAGAACTTTCAGAGGGAGCCAATTTCTGAATTGCCTTGTACCTCTTGCCAAACCAAAGTAAAGTTTGCTTTGGGAGTATCATTGCAGTAGTTCAATTTTCAAGTAACTAGCAGGTAGAGCCTAAGAGTTCTGTGCCTGATATATACCTGGCTCAGCAACCGGAGGTCACCAAATATGAAAAATCAGCTGGCATGTTAATGTCCAGATCATTCAACCATTAGTGAGCCTAAGCCTACAGCTTTTACAGTGCCACAAAGAAATGAGATCAGCCGTGGATGGATGGGGTTCGTGTGTTGGATGACAGCATAAGATGTTATGGTAGAATGAGTCCCCAAACCAGAAATTTTATTTTAATAAACAAGATGGTTTGTTAATAAGAGAAAAAGTAATCTGAATTACTATTTTAAAGTATTTGGAGAAACATGCAGCAACATATCAAATACAGCTTAAAAACAGATGTGTCTAGTGGTATCATACCTGGATGCTGTAAAGCTAATAACCCATCACAAATGAGACAAAAAGAAGGACAAATAATCTACCACTCAAAGGCCAGTCTGCTGGAGGTACTCTGCTATCATCTGACATCCCAAAGAGATTGTCTACTGCTGGCAGTTTGTGGGCATTGATGAGGCTGGAATCTGAGTGAAGGACTTCCTTGGGATGCCCGTATTGGTATATACCTGTTGTGCTAAGCAGTGGGCAAGGTGTCTTGGCTGCCATTATATCAACAATAGATACATGTGCAAATAGATTAAAAATGAAAGAAAATAGATCAGTTAAGATAGGGGTGAGGAGTACGTATTATTACCTTGAATTCCACTCAACGGAAATGTAAACACAAGTGAATTATTTTTAGAGATCTAGAAGCACTTTTTTGAAAAAGAGCCATTTTCATACCTAGAAGTTTACAGGAATCTATAAAAGCTATAATTTTCAATGTAAAAAAGGCACAGTTTGAAGCAGTTGGTTAAATAAGTACCCTAATGGACCAAATAACTCTAGTTTGAGGTTGTTTCAAATAACATCCCTCTTTTCCTTCTCGCCATAAGATTTTGAGAAAGGAAGGGTGTCAGATCACAGCATGACCTTTGTGTGTGTGGCCTAAAGTGGGAGAAGTTGAGAAGAAAACACAGCTAAAATTGAGTGCGTACTTAGGTTAAATTAAAGGTCAAAAAAGGATGAAAAATAAAAGTGTGGCATGGATACCCTTTAGTTAAACACTTTGGGGAAAACTTTGCTTTATTTTATTTGGAGACCAGATTTCTTCCTTCAATCCAGGAATCTTAAAGTTCCCCCTGTCCTGTGGGCAGGATGTAGCTTTAATTTTACGGTGTTAGTTATTCAGTGGAGTTCATTTTACAGGGTAGGGGATGTCCTGAAAGATAGAGGGAATTCTTGCAGCTCAGCATAAGTTTCTCCTTTCTGACAATGGGAAGAATGAGGTGAGTCGCTAAGCATGCCGTAGTTACCATCTGCAGAATATAAATAACTCTACCATGCGTGCATCTGTAGTTGATGCCGCATCATTAGTATGGACTTGATCTGAAGAAAGACTGTGTCCCTACTTTAACTTCAAGGTGATCTGAATGCTCCTGTTTCCTCTTTGAGTGTTCCAAGAGCTTTTTTAAGTGTCATGTTCTTTCTCTGGAAGGTAACCAAAGTAAATGGAGCTGCAGCTCAACCAACCAGGGCAATGCACAACCCAAAGGTTCCGATTGAATGCATTCACAGGAAGCCAAAAAGCAGGCTGCTGCTGAATAGAGGCTGCTCCTTCAATTGGTTTCTACCACATCATGTATTAGGGGGAGAATATGAATGAGCAGCAACAACAAGCAAGATCTCTAAAGACAAGAAAACAAAAGCAGAGAAAGAAATAGATACAGACAAATTCATAGCGCGCTAGTTGGATGACAAGCTGTGGAGACCTGTATACGAAGAGCAATGGGATAGAAGCAGAATCTTGTCCTAGTTTTGTGTAGTAAAATCAGGAATCGTTTGTCTAGTGTCAAGTGCAGAGAATAGTACAGCAAAAAACAGTACTGGTAAGGATATCTTTTAGCTTTGAAAGTGTTAATACAGCCTCAGAATAAAGGGAGATAATGTTAACAGTACAAGTGTAATTTTAAAATCATATCCTATCAAGGCATTGAACTACGAATGGTAAATCCAAATACGGTTATTTTTTTCACAGTGGATGTGCTATTGTCAATTTAGACAGTAGTAGCTTTGCTGCCAAAAAGGTAGTCTTCTGTACTGTTGCCTCAAATCATGAGTTCAGCTCCATGTTGTGGTATAGAGGTGTCTTTTGTGATTTTAGGCTACTGCTTCAGGGTATGCCTCCATAGCACTGCAGATGTATCAGAACTAGGCTAGGCAAAGCATACAGATATTCTCCAAGTATTAGTTATCATCAGCCTATAGACTATAACAAAACGATGCTTTGTTTCATGGATTTCCCTACATCACAGAGACATTTGGAGAAAAGTGTTAAATAACCCACGATTGCTATAATCTCAGCATTTACTTAACAGTTTTCATTGGTCAGGGCTGGTATACTGCTACTCCTGGTCTGATGGGAGGCATCCCTGCCTTTAGCAATGAGGTTGGAACTAGGTGATGTTAAAGGTCCCTTCCAACCCAAACCATTCTATGATTCTATGATCCCTTATTAAAACAACTATCAGGAAACAAAAATGACTAGATTTATTTCTCACTCTAATACTGTATCCTGTTTGGTTGGAGATTTTGTTGCTTTTACAATGCTAAATTGTAAGGCAGCCTGTGCATTCCCTGAAGATGTCTGGTATAACATGATGGAAAGACAAAATCAATCAATTTCAAGTCATGTTTAACATCTCTTGTGGTGATCCCATATATGCAATATGTTGCAATGCTTCATTTAGTAGCCCAGTTTTGTATGTTGTTGTGCAGTACCCTTCAAAAGGTTCTGTTGGCTTCAGTCCCTCTCATGCTGGAGTCCTGCAGGTTTCAGTGCAAACAAACCACCAGCCTGAAGGGTTTATCATCTACAAAAGGAAAGAAGAGTTCAGGAGAAAAGAAGCGGAGCTACTGATCATTTTATCAGTAGGCGATTGTGATGCAGAGATTTGGTGACTTTCCCAGAATCAAAAGGAAGTCTTAAGGAAAGACAAGGATTAAACTCGCCTCTTGAGTTTCAGTCTAGTCCTTAAATACAAAAGCATCCTTCCTGCAGTCTGTAAGCAGGCAAGGTTCCAATTTAGCTCAGTGAAAATTACATGAGTTTAATAACTTATATGTATCTTTATTCTTTCCATCAATCTTGAAGATTTTTTTTAGGAGCAGATACAGAGAAAGCCTTGCCTTTTTGCTCAGTGGTAATGTTCATTTGACCTTTTCGCAAAGTTCCTATTTCTCTGTTGTGTAATCATGCTGGCATGCTATTACTCCTTGTATCCTCCTGAGTAATATGGTTTACTGATGTTCTTTCCAAGTATTTTATTTTTAGATTATAGCTTAAAATTGCTACATGGAACTAATTAAACCTCTGGTCATTAATTTTCTTTATCTTTTACATGTGACTTTAGAACCAGAAAGACTGAAGGGGAGTCATAAAAGCAGTCTCCAAATATATTCAATAATTGTTGTAAAAATGTACGTAATAAATCATTACTACCTGGGACAGCACAAGGGGTAACAGCCTTTGCACTGCAGTAAGGGAGCTTTCCTTTAAGCATTAGCCAAAATCATTTAACCATAAAGACAGTTCAGCTCAGGAATGAATTGCCTGGGGAGGCTGTGAAGTTTCCATCACTGGAGGCTTGCGGTATGGCTTAGGGGATGCTGATCCTACCTTATGGCAGAGGGATGGACAAGATGACTTTTCAAGCTCTCTTCTCAGCCTCATTTCTTATGGCTGTGTGATGTTATTCCAACTACTTCTCCATCTGCATTACACAGCTGAACCCCTAAAATCAAGGAACAGTACAGAAACTAAAACTGGAGAATAATATGTTTAAAGGAAAATCTTTTTAAGCTTGCCATCATCCTGTGGCATCTACCATCACTAGAGAATGAAAATAACATGGATGCTGTCAACAAAATGTAGTGCTTTACTGAAGAGTATTATTTTATGCAAAGAGACCATTTCAAAAGTGAGATACCACTCCTGGAGTCCTTATTAAAACAGTTCACTGAAATAGATCAAAATACAATCAGACTGAATTCTGTATGGGTTCAGAGTATTTTTTCAGAACCTTAGCTTGCATTAGAGTTGTAGGCCTCCGTAGAAGGAGAGCCATGCCTACCATACCTAACCTGTGTAACCCTTATAAAGAGCTTCATGACT
The DNA here is from genome assembly GCA_030625065.1 of Alectoris magna. Lineage (NCBI taxonomy): Eukaryota > Metazoa > Chordata > Aves > Galliformes > Phasianidae > Alectoris > Alectoris magna. Next base: position 93,479,862 of record CM060560.1, read on the forward strand.
CTGACCCATCCCCAGGAGAAACTGAAACCAAGAATAGTGTGTATGATATTTAAGTAGTAGTTTTGCCTTTGATGTATGTAGGAGAACAAAAAAAACCTCTAATTCCATGTTTTACCACGTGTTCATTTTGTGTACTCTCAAAGTAATTAAATACACAGTCATCTTTTCTTTGCCATTGCTGAATATGTAGCCCTTTGATTTCAAGGCTGTCAAGATGAAGCAGATAACAGCAAGCTTCAGATTTGTCAAATACAAATCTTTTGTAGACTTTCATTTCAAGGGGGATACATTGCCAAAGGCATAGAATATCATAGGAGCATGAAAAAATGGTGAAGGATATTTGACTTTTGTATTATGTTTCTTTCATGACAGACAAAGTTTAGGCAAACATCCAGGTAATCATAATTAGGCAGAGCTGCATTCTTAAAACAAAAAAAAAGGGAGTTAGAGGGAGTCATCCAAATCTACTCTGATGACATACATCAGGAATATTACTTGATTCCTTCTCTTTGAACCTTTTTCAAGTTTTTATTTAAACATCTGCTAGCAAGAGCACTTGTATTAAGCCCTTATGAACTTTATTTAAGCCCTTCCCTGTAGTTAAGAGAAAAGATGAACAGTCTGAAGAGTAGGGCAGAAGCTTTACATGATGTTTCAAAATGCAAACATCAGCTGTACAAAAATTTACTGCTTAAAATTTTGACTAAAAAACTTTTGGCTTACCCAACAATATTGTGATTAGCTTATAATGTTGCATGCAATACATAATTTTTCCACCTGCAACGCATATGGTGCTTAGAACTAACATTTTTTAGTGAAGCTGAGCCATTTTATAATGGCCTTTTTGTGGAAAAATGGAGACTCGGAAGGGGAAAAGTTATGTGATGTAGAAAAATTAAATCCTTGTTTTCTAAATATGCTTGAGCTTTTCTTTATGGATCCTGTACTTCTAAGTCTGACTAGATTAGGGATCTTTGCCTTCTTAGCAAATGTGAAGCAGTCCAGACAGAGAAGAGAGGGGGTTGACAGCAGAATTCTCAATCAAGGACTTCAGGAAGCAACTTAAACACAGCAGCAGCAGTTTTCAGAGGTTCTCAGGAGCTGCACTGATATTTGTATATGTGTGACCTCATGAAGAATTGGATTAAACAACACTGTGTTTTGAAGAGTTGCTGTGGATCAGGAAACATCATGACATGAGGAGAAGTAGGTAGAATGATGTATCATGATCTCTGCGTCCATAAGGGAATTGAGAATGAAACTGGATTTTGCCTAATGTTTCAGAACACTTGTTATCAATAAAAGTTCACTTTGGCTGTGTGCAGCACCTGAACCACCCAGTCTTCCATATAGCAGATTAAAGTAGGGATTGCTTTCCTCCTTGGCAGATAAACGCTACTGATATGATCATGTAGTTTTTGTGCAGACAATACTTCAAGCAGAATCACACCAGAAACAGACAGCAGGCAATGTAATATATTCAATCTTGCACTACCTACTCTCCTAGAGTTCATTCATTTCCTATGAGCTACAGCACATTATACTCCTTGTGAGTTAACCTGAGTTGGACAGACATGAAATTGGAGTAAGTATATCGCACTTCTTCGTTAGAATTTTCACTTTTCTTGTACATGGCACACAGAATAGCAGATGCAGAACGGACCTACAAGACAACATCTTTTAATGATCGTTTGAGTCGATGTGGACACGGTAGTTTCTAATTGCCTAATCTGCTTTGCCTGGACAGAATTTTGTCTGCAAATTGTCTGTCTGGGCTTATGCATCTGTGATCTCCCACAGAAGTCTGTTATAACAAGCCATTTCAGTAGACGTTTGTTTTGTGTAAAGTCTGCAAGACTGGTGTATGAATGTCTGATTGTGGCTTTTTTTATGTATGCTCCTGAAGAGGAACTGCACTTCAGACTATTGTTTCTCTCAGTCTGAGGAATTCTTTCAAGCCAGGAATATTAAAAACTGCTTTTGTGCTGTAGATTTAAAAGAGAGAGTGATTTTTTTTTTTTCTTTTGTAAATAATGGATAGCAGTCAAGGAAAAGAACATTGGAAGGAAAGTTCAAGTATGAAGAAAGGGGAAGAGCCAGTTTTACATTCTGTGCATGTTTTTTGTAAGCTTATGTAATTCAAAACTCTGCTGTTTTGTTAAAAAAAAAAAAAAGAACAATTTCATTAATCATTATTGCTTAGGTTCATCATTTGTTACGCAAAATTCTCATTGCTTCAGAAGGATTTCCATCTATGACTGACATCAGTATGTGGTTCTTAATTACAAGCCAAGTACTTGCACAAGTTGGAAAAACAATCTATGCACAAAGAAATGGCAATCTGTTGTTAGGAAAGGAGAGAGCAAGAGAATTGTGCAGAATTCATAGCCGGGTGATTAAAACAAATAATGTTGAGCCAGGAGGTTCCTGAATCCTGATTCCAGGAGATGCTGTGACTCATTGGGTAACCTTGGGTAAATCACTTGACCTTCTTTTGTACCTCAGTCATCTTCACTGAAAATTAGGTGAAAGGCTTGACCTGACTGAAAAATACATGCTTAATTGGCACTGAGCTTTTCTAAGAAAACAAATTACAATGCCTGTAGTGCTGCCGTGCACCTGGCAACCCATGTTCTTTTAGCTCTGTGCCTGTGCTGAACTATCGGGTAAAACCTACCCGGGCCAAAGAACTGCACGTGAATACCAATATGGTGAGCAGAAAAATGGCGTTTATTGCGTCATGCGATTTACCTATAAACCTATCCTACTTCATCTACGCCCCTTAAGCATACATTAACCTTTCGACACCGAGCAAGGGGAGAGTCCTACCACGTCACATCCCGAATCCTCGCTGTCGCCTACTACAACACCTGTAGGATTTTTTAGCATATTGTGTCACTTTGCATGTGTTCTGTGGTGCAAGAGCTGTACTTTGATATGCTCTTGAGTCTAAGTACTGGAGATCTCCGTATGATTGTAAACAAGGGTGATTTTTTCCAGAATATTGAACCACTATGATTTATAATTTAGCAGAAGCTGAACTTTACTTGCTGTACGTTGATACTCCTTTTGCCTTTTGTATTCCAGTACTTGAGATATCAATGGAAAATGAGGTTATATGACTTCGGCGCACTATTAACTCGGAGAACCTTTACGGATAGTTTCACAACACATTTTAAGAAAATTCAGAAATATCCACATTGTTGGTTTGCTTCCCAGTACTCCTGGGACTAAAATAGCTGTGATGTAATGTGCCTTACAACACATCCAACATAGCTCTGATGTGCTCCTGATGTACCTGCAGAGTGTTCTGTATTCTGATATTTAGCGGACATAGAAGTTTTAGACTTGTTAGAAGTGCTTTGGAGTATTCCCACTTCATTTCAGAAATACATACCCTATTCCTACAAGGTGCAGAAATTCTTTCTAATCCCACTGGAGTTATTTCCTATTGGTCTGCAGTAGGTACTGTCCTTCAGTAGTTAGTATTGGGACCTTGTACAGTGTGAGGTCCACTGTCAGGAATGCAGAAAGTGAAGGTGAACCAGAGTCCAGGGGATTGATGATTGCTGCTGGCTCTTTTTATTTCTTTCTCGAGTGTCTAAACACAGTGAGCTGCACTGAGATTCCCTTGAAGACTGCACTCCAGATTATATTAGGGTCTGGAGCCTTCAAGTTGCTTTCATACTGTTTTAAAAGTTTACTCATGCAGCGACACCTGCTCTCACATGAGAAGAAAGGCTGTTGAGAAAGACTGACAGTCCTTTTAGCTGGTTGGCCTTTTTGCCTTATGAGAAGGAAACTATTTACAAGGCTAGCTCTTCTTCACTTGCATGAGGGCAAACCCCTGCCTCCTCTCCATCTGTTCCTTTTACCATTTTGTGCATTCTTACAGGATAACTTAACTAAACACCATCCTGCTGGTAAATTTATATTATGTCATTTTCACTCAGTGGGAACTGTCAACACCAGTAAGATGCTTCATTAAGTAGAAAACATCGGATGATCTACTAGCCCATTCTCAATCAGTCATCATTTTACACAGCTGCCAGGAGCCCTTTTTTTCAGTAGCCTGGTATGAAGTTCATAGTAGTACAGAATTGTGAGGTACTAAATTTGGCATCCTTCTTAAAAGCTCTCATTTTGTGTTCCTTATGTCTTGTAGCCTTTGCCCAGAGCTTTCACTGGAATTTTGCTTACATGTAGGATCACCTGAAGAATCACCCATAACCTTCTCACTTCGGTTCCTATAACGGGAAGCACCCTACCAATAACCATGCTAATGTCCCGGGCAATACTTCGTAATACCAGCATGTTCATGCATGTGGGTGGGGAGGGGACTTTTCAAATAGAAAGGGAAATGTTCGTTGTCTTGTTCTTGGATGCAAAAGGATGAAAAGCACAGGTGTAGAAAAACTTTGTTTCTCCCACCTCTGTGCTAAAAAGAGCATACCCCGGAGATTACAGATTGTTGCAGTATTTTGAATTTTGATTATTTCTAATAAAAAGCCAAAACAGTTTTATGAGTCATCAGAAGTTTGTCGTATATCTTAATCTAAGTCTGACCATAATGTTTTAAAACCAGAAGTCAGGAAAGAGAGAGATTTAGGTCATGATAAGAATTAGGAATTTTAGTTCTACAGAATTATTTGAGAGTTGCATTCTCCGTGTTTGTAAACATACATGCAAAGTTAACAAGCAAATCAATATGTACAGGTGATAGAATTCGTACATTTAATGTTTTGAACAGTTGTTACCCTCACTAATACAAGTGGGGGCGTATTTAAAAGCTCAAATACTGTCAGAGTTCTATATTTGGGAAGCTATTCACTACCTCGTTTCTTATGATGTTAAAAAAATATATTTTCAAAAATTTTTAAAGTAATGAGAGACTCATAAAGACTTTGGGAACCTCTCAAAAAGCGTAAGTATGCCAGGTAAGTGATTAATTCGCATCACACTGTAGAACAAAGGCCCAGTTTAATAACCCAAAGTAGGCAACTGTTAATGAGGTATGTCCTCAGTTCACCCCATTTATCACCATGAAGATAAGAGTTACAGTGCACTCTAATTAAAGGTGAAGCCAGTAGCTGGACACTTTCCAGAAGATGACCCTGTTTCAGTTTCTTGTATTCTTGCCAAAGTATTTGGGTTGAAATGTTCTGTGTTGAATAGCCGCCTGAGAAGTGTTTCATTTTATTTATTGATTCTGAGCTACAGAGATTGTCCAGCCAGTTCTGAGGGGGAGATTAATTTGCAAACATTTTATGCAGAAACTCAGAGCTTCTCTGTTCAAAGTGATGGGCTTGAAATTTGGCTGCAAGCTTCCTTGTTTGTGAAGGATATTCTTTTGTCTATGTGAAGGAGGAAAAAAGGGAGACCAATTTCAGTATGCTGTACAGGAGTTAGATTCTGCACAGTCAGTACATCTCAGAGGTGCTGCAGCTCAGGGCTTTTTGGTGTGTCGGGGCTTTCCCTCAACCTCAGCCTCAGCCTCAGCAGGCTGCTCATTAATAGATAGATAGATCCACAGTGCTTCACCTCCAGCTGTGCTGATTCCTGCCTTGTGCTCAATTCATGGGACATGAGAAAGGATGGTGGGCAGGGGACTAAAGAGGAGAGAAGGACAGAGACTATATCATGTTTAGGCATGGAAGCTGGGCACTGACTAAAGCACAATAAAATCCCTGGCCCCCTGAAGTAAGGTTACCCAAATATACCTGGTTTAGTGAGCATGGTGGTGATGGGTTGATGGTTGGACTGGATAATCTTAAAGGTCTCTTCCAACCTTTATGATTCTATGATTCTGCCTATTAGAACAGTCTTCTAGCTTTTGTTATTCACACACAGCTGTTTAGAACCAATTCCAGTGGCTTAAAGTGATATTTCTTTTTCATTAACAGTACCTTGTTCCTTTGTTTCACAAACATGCTGCAGTTAAGTAATGTCTTGCAGTGTTATAACTATGAGCTCTCTTGGGACAATAAATGCAAAAAATTCTTCCTGCAGCCTTTAAGAATAAGAAGTGTCTCAGAGAAGGTTGCTATAGCAGGACTGAGGTCTAAGCCTGGTGTTTTCATGCTCGTTGGACTAATTTTATGCAAATACTTCTGCTTAATTGATTGGAAGTATGTGCACATTCAAGTGGATTTTGAAGTAAATCACAGGAAACTCCAGAGCAACTCAGCAAAGCAATGTGTTTGCAGACCTGATTTAAGTGCAGAACCACACCGTATATGTAAGGGTACCTCAACAAAAGCTAGTGGGTATGTCTAAAGCCCTGTCCAGGAAATGTTTGCTTAAGTTAGCAGAAAATTTGCTACAAATAATTATTTAATGTCATCAGAGAACAGTTCTAGTTATTTTATTACTAGACATGTGTTGAGCTTCATTAGCACGTTGGCTGTGCTTCTCAGATATGAAGTATGACCTGGTGCCATTCACTGCATTACAGTGAATGCAAGCATAATGATAACATTCTGTATAAGTGTAGCCAAAACCAACATCATCTTCATATTTCCTGAAAACTCTCGTCATCGGTGTATTTAGATTTTGGCAAAGTCAGAGGTAGTAGTCCTCACTGGCACAGTAGCTGAACATTCATTAAACGTTTAGCTTGTGACACTTCCAGATAATTTGTTCAATAGGTTAGAAGTGATGCACTGTTTATTTTGGTTACTCTGTCAGAGAAACACATGTGTCTGAAATAATAATTATTTTGCTCTGCATCAGCATTTGGCTTAAAAAAAAAGATGCCATCTCTTCAGAGCATGTATTCATATAACACTATGTCAGATTGAAACTTGACATGTACCTACTGCATGTCAGTGCAGAATAAAAGCAGCATTATCTGGCTCATAGTGTATCACCAAAGGAAAGTGTTACTACCTACCAGAAAAAAAATAGGCTAAAATTGTGCACATAAAATACATCAGTAATTAGGCTAGCCTTCTGTATGAAAATCTGAATTGTTACATTCTTGCAGGAGTGTAACAGTGCAGCACAGCAATAGTAAATATCAACAAGGAAAAGGCTGCTCCAGAAGTAGTGCCTCCTATTTTATGATGTTGGCCCACATTGTCAGAGGTGGATGTTGGTGGTATGGCAGTAGAGACGGAACATTCCCACCAGTATTCCATTACATTTTGCTGCCATGTGACATAAGATAGCAGAGGGGCAATCTGACAGAATGGTGCCTGACATGGGAGTGCATATGAAGCAAAGGCATGGAATTGAATTCCTCTATGCAGAAAAAAATTACACCTATTGGCATTCCTTGACGCTTCCTGAACATTTATGGAGACAGAAGAGTGGATGTGAGTACAGGGAGGCAGTGTGTGGGGCGTTTCAACAGTGACAGCAGTGGTGTGAAAGACAAGCCATGTTCCAGACAGCTATGCATAGCTGTCCCACCACAGAATGAAGAGCATCTTGATGAGCTCATCCACGTGAATTGGTGGATTACAACCACAGAACTGGATATGGAGTGGAGTATGAGCTTCAGTGTGTTGGAAAAGATGGTGGCAATGTTAGAATATTGCAGAGTTTGTGCCATATCCCACTAATGCTCACACAGGAGCAGAAAGACCACTGTATACAAATTTGCCAGGATCTGTTGAACCAATACAGGGCTAAAGGTGACAGTTTCCTGGATCACATCATTACTGGTGACAAGATGAGGTGTCACCACTATGAGCCAAAGTCAAAACGGCAGTCCATGGAGTGACAACACGTGAATTCCTCATCCAAGACAAAGCTCAAGATGCAGCTCTGAGTGGGTAAAGTGATGTGCGCTGTCTTTTGATATAGGAAATAGGGTGGTCCTTCTGGATTTCCTGGTAACCAAACAAACCATCAATTTTGATCTTGACATTGTGTCACTAAGCTGAAGGCTCAAATTACATGAGTCAGGTCAGAGAAGAAGACAACCTTTCTTGTGCAACATCATAACTCCAGGCCCCATACCAGTTTGTAAACCTTGGAGTACTTTGCTGATCTCGGCTGTGCCGTCTTATTATACTCACTGTGTAGTCCAGATTTGGTGCCTTTTGACTTTCATTTGTTTGGGCCAATGAAAGACGGACTGTGTGAGCATCATTTTCCTCCCAATGATGCCATCAGAGCAGTGTTGACATAGTGGGTCACCTCCATTAGTGCAGATTTTTACAAGCGTGACACACAAGCTCTTGTTTATCTCTGACAGAAATGCATGTCTAATGGTGATTACTGTGTCGAGAAATAGTGTTTTGTAGTTGAGCATTTGCTCTATCAAATAGTGTTGTTGTGCTCTTTGTTCAAGTTTCTACGGAAGTAAATAGGTGGCGTTACTTCCAGAGCAGTAGGACTGGCTGCTGTTAGTCATCATTGGTTCAAATGAGATGACAGATCAAGGTTCTCTTTTCACATGTCCTGGAGCTCCATCCTTAGATCAGGAACTCAGCGTCACTGGGAGCTGGGCTGTGAGAAACCCTTATTTCTGGTGTTCTCCAGCCTTCTTGCATACTTCTAGGCAGATAGCTACTTTCATAGTCTCAGACACAGCTAGACGGCGAGTGCTACCTTTATCTTCTTCCCCTTGGCCTCTGTTCCAAAGCAGATGAAAACAACATATCATAAATTGTATATACGGCAAATAGATTTTAACTCATTTTCTACTTTTTTTCCAGCCTGTATTGTAGGCATTGTTATTGTTTTTACTGTTGTCATGGCTGTTACTATGGATATCAGAACATGGTATTCTGCCATCAGTATTCTTTCTTTTGTCACCTTTCAAATAGTATTCAGCAGTTATACCAAAACATAAAACCTAGAGTATGTAGAAGACTTTTAGTTATTGCAGAATAATAAAATGTGTTTCTTCAGCCACGCAGACTATTTGAGTGCATCAGATTTATTTGTCTGCAGTGTCTCTGATGGGTGGTCTTTGCCCTTATTAGAGCACTCGTGGTCTAATTCTGGATATCTGACTAACCACCTCAAGGGTGAGATTGAAGACTGTGAAAATTAAGTTCAGGCTTGCGCTCCCTGCAGCTATGGTACCCATTCAGTCTTATACCTCGTGGACAGTAAATTGGTTGTGAGATAAACCGGTGCACACGTGGAAATTGACATTAAACCTGATGTTTACAGGGAGAGCAGTATGTTGCCTGCCCAGAGGCTAGAGAAGGTAGGAATCACTGAATTACGGTAAAGATTTCTGTTATATAGGGCCTAATCTAGCAGTGGAATGAGCTCCCCTCAATATCCAGGATTTTTGTAAGTTACATTGTGTCCTGCTTTGTGTTCACATTGCTTTGTGTTCTGTAGTATAAATACCCAATACCACATACATTTAAAAATAAAAAGCAGAAAAACCCTAACAAAAAATCCGTCAAAATAAGACATTGTACATTGGACAGATTACTGGAAAACATTATTCAGATTGTTTGATGTGCTGTAGAGGGTACTTGCACATCAACAAGGAGTGCAACAGAACTTTTATGTTCATTTAGAAAGATACTGTAAAGTCTTTCTAAACAATGACAGAGTATCTTTGTGAAGTAAGTATTAGTTTTTATTACTGCAGATTATTTGGAAAACATTGAGAACTAAATTCATGACATATAAATAAGTACAGTTCACTTTAGTCTTCATCAGGTATAAATCAGTTCAGTTTGGTGATACATCAGCTGATGGCACTACATCCTTGCTGTATGCAGTGATGTAAACTCTTTCATCCTCAAGCAGAGATACCGCATTTCAAGTGGCATGCTTTGTGCTCCACTTGGAAATTTGAGAGCAAGTAATGCGTTTCATTTTGCTTTGATTGTGGGTTCCAGCTGTTAAACTCTATTATGAGTCATTGTTTCATTTAATGTATTCATTTGGTTTCAATAGGGCACTTGCTTGGTCTTTCCCATGACGACTCCAAATTTTGTGAGGAGAACTTTGGCTCCATGGAAGATAAACGCCTCATGTCCTCCATCCTGACTAGCATTGATGCTTCCAAGCCCTGGTCCAAATGCACATCAGCAACTATAACAGAATTTTTTGATGATGGTCATGGTATGTATTATCACACTTTGCATCAATTACGTGTCATTTTTTTCTGTGATATGTTTTTTAAATATTTTATATAAGCTTTTTCATTCCTTGCTTGTCTTGAGACTATCTTGAAAGTGCTTGCAAAACAAGGTGAAGATCTAATAGCCTGGCAGAGTCTATGCCCACATTGTGTGGTTCAAGTGACAAAAAAAATAAAGAGTTGATGGAGTGCATGTTGGTAATATATTGGTTTGAGACACAGAGAGTTTCAGGCTTTTTAAAGTACAAAATTAGTCTTGTCTTCCCAAATGCTACAGAGAATGCTTTCAATAGAGGACAAAAGGAAATTTCCTCACAGAAACTAAAATGGTTAATGTGGTCTACTTAGCATTGCTCTGCCGATAGGAGCAAAGGGTATGTGCTCTTACCATTAGCAGCATTTGTTCTGTTTATAAAGGCATTATATTCATTTTGTTTGCGTAGAGGGGCTGTAAACAAGTATTAACACCCCTTGTGGTCTTTATTTAGACCCCTTTGTGGTCTATGACAAAAGACTGCTTCTGCTCCAGGAGCTTACCCTTCAAGTCATGTAACTAATATGTGTTAAATATGTCATTTACCTTTTGGAGAATAAGTACAAAATTTTCATTTTTTCCAACAAGTAGTAATATAAAGTATAGTCTGAACTCTTAAATGAATTTTAAAGTTTTTGTTGTGCTTCCAAAGCAACTGCAGTTCTTAAGCTGTTCAAATTCCAAAATGCTGAGATAAAAATGACATAATTAAGTGAATGGATCAAGTTGTTATGGTAACTGAAATACTTATGGATAAAAAGTATGATACGCCTGCTGAATGTAAAGTTTTTTGCTTTTAAGTATTTTGTTGGCTAATTTCAGTGTGCTCTGAAATATTTTCTCCTGTTTTCTCCTATCTGGAGAATGACTTCATTTTTTTTCTCTCAATTTTAGTAGATTCATTAATCTATACTGTCCTATTTTAATACCCATAATGCTCTGGAGTTGACTTACTATTACCGAGAGAGTTTCTACATGTGAAGAGACCCTTCCTTTTTGAGTTCAGTTGCATTAACTCCCTTTTGTCTCACCTGGCAGTTTCACAGTATGTATTCACTGACCCTAAAGAGAGTACAGTCTGTCCTACAAGTATAAGAATGTCATTCTGACTTTTTTTTTTTTTTTTCCCCCAGTAGAATAGTGTAGGAGCTTCAAATCCTTCAGATCTGCATTGTGGTCTCCTTGTTCAGCCTGTGTTGACATCCTGTACAAGAAGTTTAGCAGTCCTCCATTTCTGACACTTTTCACAAAGTCATGTATTCTTTGCTGCACAAGAGGTGCTTAGGATCTGTCAGTTTTCTAACAAATGGGTTAGGGTATATTGCCATTTCTGATACTCATGAATAGTTACCACTCGAGCATGTAGTCCCAAATATTAACTGGATGAAATAATTCACAGAAAATGTGAGCCTCTGGTCTTATCTGTTTTATTAGCGATGTTATTGATATGCTTTCACAAATACAGTGTTTAGGAAGCGTGTTCTCTTGATAGATTAAGGCCCTCATAGATCTTGTCTAAACTACAGTGTTCCTGTTCTGTTAAAGTTTATCAATATTTAGGTGTTAATTTTAAGTCAAAGATTTGTCCCGACAGAACGCAAACACTATCTATGAAATAAGAACTAAGGCCAATGATTTAAACTGCAGTTTGTTCGAATTATTCTGCTGAAAGTACGTCTTCTATTTTAGGAATGGAACTCCTTCTGGTTTTAATTTCTAGCCAAGGAATGAATCCATAGCTGTAATTCCCATTTGTAATGTACACCGAGTGTACCAAAGCCCAAAGAACCCTGGTAGAGCATGACGACACTTTTCAAGCTGCTTTGGACTGATAGTAAGACAGTGCAAATGTGCCATATTTCCATGTTTCTTTCAGAATGAGCATGTGTCTGCTTTTTGAGTTGTTCATTTTTTTCCTTAGCTGTGGATGATGTATTGCCATGTAGTTACAGTGCTTTCCCTCTCTTTTTCACTTTGAGAAGGTGCTCTCTTGCCATCTTCCCATTGAAAGAGGAAAGTTCTATATCTTTCAAGTGTTGCTAGCAGAGAAAAATAAGTTTAACCATTCGGATGTAATTCTGGGCGGTGCCACAGACATAATGTAGGCAAAGAAGGCACAAAATAGCAGATACAACAGAAGAATGAGAGAATACAGACCTTCATATACCAGGCTTTCTTTTAAGATGTTTTGACTGGATTTTGTGTAGTCACGGGAAGCTTTTTCTTTCATACAAAGCATAAGCAGTCTGCACAGTGTTTTTGGTTTGAATGGCCAAGAGGTTATGAACAGTGCTTTGTGACAAACCAAGCATGGTGGTATTGGTGTGAGGAAGCAGATGAATGAAGTACTTCATATGCTGCTCCTTATGGCAAAGCATAATGAAATGTGAATGTCCAGAAACCTGGATCTGTGAGCACTATTCTGTTATAAAACAGCGTGGCTTAGATTGGAAGAGACTTTAAAGATCATCTATTTCCTACTCCCCAGCTGTGGGCAGGGCTGCTACCAGCTGGATCAAGTTGCTCAGTGCCTAATCCAACATGGCCTTGAAATCCTCCCTAATCTTAACTCTAATTTTTTGAGACCAGCCTTTTGTTAGGTGCTGAGGTTCCTATTTAATACATTTGGAAAGTGATGTTGGGATGTGGACTCATCACATAAAAAGTGCACTATGTAGGTAACCATGTAGTTTACTGTGTAGGTAACTGTGCGTAAAGTGGGTGCTTAATTCTCATCGTAGCATGGAGGGATCTAATTAACGGCATCAGTGATTTGACTGATGCCATCAGTTGTATTAGTGGTATTGAATTACACCACAAGCTCACGTATTTATTTGTGCTAAGCAGTGAAACATCTGACTGCTGACTGAATTGCAGACATCAGCATTACATCCAGTTATGATCAGCTAGATAAATTTCAATAGAAATGCCTCATCCAAGGTCAGCCAGGAGGTCTGGGAATGATCAAGGTGCTGATTCCCAGTCTCCTGAGACCCACTCTGAGAACTGTAATCATCACTGTCATCATATCACCATCTATTTTATACTTATAAGATGACCCCAGGCAGCAATTTGACATTTAGGAAGAAAATGCTCAATTAGCGTCCAGAAGACAGTGACATTTATTACCATCTGCTTTTAGCCAACCCTTTGTAAGATACTAATTGCCTTTATTGTCATGCCAACCACTAGACCGTGGTATGATTGCCTACAGTTTATTGTGTTTAGTCTGACTATTTGGTGTTCTTTGTAACCTGAAAAAAGGACTATTTCTATTTTAATTAATTTATTTCCTGGTTATCTGCTTCCTGAACAGATTTTATTCTGCCTTCTAAGGCTGTGTTGCACATATCACTGTGGAGAGAGAAAGAGAATGAGTTGGCTTGATTAACTTTGTCATCAGTCAAGAATGTTGCATTAGTCCAGGGCACCCAGATGTTCTTTGGTACTCAGGACAAAAAAGTGGGAATAGTAGTGCATGTGTGCTCTGTGTGCTGTAATGAATTGCTGTTCTTTGCTTTTACGTAATATATTTTTGACAGCAACTACTGCCAGTATCTTTGTTTTCAGAAACTCCAGGAAAAGAAGAAACACATCTGTGCTTCCTCACTCTTCACCATATCTTGAATATTTTACATTATGAAAGAATTTGAATGCTCGGATACCATTAATTTTCTATTTCATGGTACCCAGATCATCAATTAGCATTTGCACATCTTGACTTTATTAAAAATGTCAGCATAATCCAGATCAAAAATAAGGCTAAGGTAAATCGTGGTCAGCAAAGGACAAATACAACAGCAAGTTTAACAATGTGATAGTTTTTTGGTAGTAAGTGATGATACAGAAAGAATTTTTGGCTGATTTGAATAATTGGTCTTAGACTTAAGCGTAAAGGAAAAATTGCAAAACTGGAGGGAAGACACAAGCCATAGAGTCATGGGATATTTGATGTGATTTTAATCCATTTCGTTTAAACAGTGAAATTCTTAGAGACCATTTTTTCACCCACGATCCATTTGAAGAATAGTGGTATAGGTTGCAAAGTATGTAAATTGTGGTAAGTTATTTTAGTCGAGGATAAGTGAAGTTTGCCAAGACCACATACCCCTTTCATGGGGTGTAAAATAGGTTATGCTCAATAAATAGTTCTGTATGTCAACAACTGAATTTTTCAGTAGTAAACAAAATCTGTTAGTAGATCCTCTAGAAGCAAAATGGGAATTCTCATTTTTAGAGCGTGCCAGACAAATTCTAACTTCTGCAATATATCTCAGCACACGTATTCAATTCTGTAATTTATATTTATTCAAGGTTTTTTTCCTTATCTTTCTGGGGTGGCTTTCTTCTGCATTTTTGTATAAAATTTATAGCCCTCTACAAACTAGTTCCATAAACAGCCAAGTATCACTCTTTACAAGGGAAACCCACTCTAGATTTACCACCAATATTAGATTTGATATTCATTGTATATTTTTCCTTTGATCTGTTTGCTTGTGTGTGCGTGCGTGGTTTTGGAGGGGAAGGCATTTATTTGTTTATTTGTTTTTAAGTGCCTTGCGGTCTGCATTTTGTAATTTGAATATCAGACTTTTCTTTAGAAGCATTACCATTTGTGATATGGTAATGCTTCTAAATGTGATATTCTGGCTCAAAATTCAAATGAGCACTTTGCTTACTTTACCAGGACTCCTCTTGATCATTTTCTAAAATACAAATTGATAGAGTAGAATGTGTTCTAAGTCAAGTCAAATAAAGGAAAATAGAATGGAAGACCAAAGGGACCTGAATAAAACTTATTTACACTTATTTTCTTGGATTGGAAATTGCTTGACACTTGGTAAGCCCGGGACAGAGAGACCACAGTTGCTGTAAGATGAACTCATACAAAGCCTAATAACACCTCAGAGAGCATTTCCAATGACATCAGTGTCCTTCATATGAGGATTGCTGTCATTATTGGTCTCCCTAATTTGAATGACAGATTTGCAGCACTGCAGAAAAAGTAGGTAACGTGTAATAATAGGTTGGATTGTTCTTTTAGGTAACTGTTTGCTGGACCAACCAAGAAAGCAGATCCTGGGCCCTGAGGAGCTTCCAGGACAAACCTATGATGCCATTCGTCAGTGCAAATTGGCATTTGGACCTGAATATACAGTGTGTCCCGGGATGGATGTGTGCTCTCGCTTGTGGTGTGCAGTTGTTCGTCAAGGTCAGATGGTGTGTCTGACTAAGAAGCTGCCTGCTGTGGAAGGAACGCCATGTGGAAAAGGGAGGATCTGTCTCCAGGGAAAATGTGTTGACAAAACCAAGAAGAAATACTACTCGGTAAGTTACCAGTTGTGACTCTAGGGAAATTTAGAAGGCGTAATCCTGAAAGTAGGAGTGAAAGGCACTTTATTATGAAAGTCAGATTGAAAGCTGCTGTATTTTTTAGCACGTAATTGGAGTGTTACTGGTGAAGGATACAGGAAAAACGCTACTGAGTTTCAGGAAGCATGTTTTCTTCTTGAAGTTCAGAAGCCTACAGTCCTGGAAAACTGAGAGCATCACTTCAGACTAGAGGACACCCATTCAATAAGTCAGGTTTCAGGATGCATGGAAAAATTGTCAAGGAATGATTCACAGCTTTCTGACTTCTTGGCAATGGACTCTGAGGCAAATTAGATATGAAAACTTAGTTTATGGCCCTTATCTGAAAGTCTCCAGAGAGCTAACTCTCGTGAAGAGAAAAATTGAAGAAGTTTATTCAGGATATAATTTCTAGAGCAACCAAGCTTGTACGTACAGTGAAGGAGTTCCCTCTGTCAGTTTAATACCCCTGAAGAGAGTCCACTGAGTTAGAATTGTCAGCTGCACAGTACAGATGCTTTGAAATTAACTGGGAAGACGATTGCACTGCTACTTCTGTTATACCTACGGGAGAGATACAGAACTGTAGAGCTCTGTGAAGATATTTACAAAATGCAAGAGTCATTCAAATCAAGCAGCAGCCTTTATAACACTCTTATTTATAGACTGGTATATTTCTTTGTGCAATATTTGTTAATTGTTGGAATATGCTATAGAGTCAAACTGGTAAGAGTTGTAATATATATCTGAAAGCTCAATCTCTTGCCGGTACTCTTAAACTGTTAAGCTGCTGGTTCAGAAGGAGCTGCTTCTTCACTTTCACTGCCCAAATTTTTGATTTATGTGTTCATTTCCTGCCTTTAAAACACTCTGAAATACAGTCTGATTTATTTACAAAGTGAAAAGCAGAAGCAATTGCCTAATCTTAGACTTAGAATACTGTTGTAATTGGGGTATATGGTGAAACTATGAATATTTTGTCATATTTGTAGTATATGTATGAAGTAGGTAACTGGAAACAAAACTCATCAACGTAAGGGATCGTTTTATCTCGTTCTTTAGAATTCAGCATTCAGGTTTCCTTAAGAATGCTTGCTTATGTTAATTAGATCTCATAATACAGGGCAATACCTACTTAGAATAATAATTGCGTATATTATTCATAGATAGTCTTGTGAATATGCTCTGGAGCCAAATCCTCTAGAGATGGTTTATGGGGCCTGTTGGTGGAAAATTAGTGCCAAATCAGATGCCATTCTGCAGATAAAATAAATTTATTTCACTGGTAGAAAGAAGGCTCCTAACACCTTTTTATCCCTGATACCTTTTTATCCCCTGACCAAGAAAACACCTTCATTTGGGGAAGACATTAGCGATGTCTTTGAGATTTAGCATCTATTCACACTTGGATGATAATGTCCTTACCTCCCACTTTTCATATGTTTCAGGCATCAAGCCATGGTAACTGGGGGTCATGGGGACCCTGGGGACAGTGCTCCCGTACGTGTGGTGGAGGCGTTCAGTTTGCTTATCGTCACTGCAATAACCCAGCTCCTAGAAACAACGGCCGGTACTGCACTGGCAAGAGGGCCATCTATCGATCTTGCAATGTCACACCTTGCCCAGCAAATGGTATGTTAGCTGCTCCAGCCTCTGTGTTCATAGATAGTAAATGTTGAACATCTACGGAGAAAGGAAACATCAAAGATCTGTTGGAGTTTCTCCAAAGAGTGCTTACCAAGGAAGACTTACATCACTAATACAATGTGATAATTATTCCCTTATCCCTATTCTGACCTCATAAGTAAAGGGCATCAAATGCAAAGAAATTTCAGTTGTAGAAGATTAATCCTAATGCTATATTCAATCTTTCATAGCTTATTGTGTCACTAGGAGGTTTTCGAGCTCTAAAAAATGAAGGATTTGAAGGCCTATTCTAAGTAAAGAGGTGAAGTATCATAACTTAAAAAGTTGTGTTAAAAAGAAATTTCTGTAATAGGTGTACATAATGATATTTGCAGCATGGTCTGAAATAGTCACTAATAATGTGAATCATTCTGCAGCTAAATCTTTTCGACAAGAGCAGTGTGAAGCAAGGAATGGTTATCAGTCTGATGCAAAGGGTGTCAAAACGTTTGTTGAATGGGTCCCCAAGTATGCTGGAGTGCTTCCTGGAGATGTTTGCAAGCTCACCTGCCGAGCCAAAGGAACAGGCTATTATGTGGTATTTTCCCAAAAGGTAATGGCATCTCCAATCATGATTTCATGTTCCAGTTAAATAGTGTCCTGTATCTTAAAAAGCAGTTCCCTACAACAGGGGAGAATGCATTAATCATATGATTTAAAGATTTAACTGTGTGATTAGATGCAATGGTTACATCCAGTTGTTACACATTATGATCAGAACTGACCTCTAAAATTAGACAAGTTTTTCCACACTTCAGTATACGAGTCCATAAAAATACAGGCCTGCAAGAGCACTTTGCAGCAGTTTCTTTTCAGTTGTGGTTAAAGGACTTTTACCTGGAGACTCATCTGTGAGTCCGGGGGCTTCTGGATGAGAGAGAGTACTGCAACTGACATATAAATTTTCTCCTGAATGATGTTAAGGATGTCTGGATTAACTCATACAAAACCAGTTAATAAAAACAAATTTGCCAATTAGTATAGATGTGACTTGTGGTCAGTTTGTCATATCAGATACAATTTGAACTGAAATATCTCCCACGCTTACACTTGCAGTTTTCTGCCTCTTAACTGTTATATATGCATTAATGAAGTGAACTGAAATTCTGAATCTAATGAAGTGAACTGAAATTTCTGAAGTGAAAAGTGATCTACAAGTACTGTTATTATTAGCAAAATATGACCTCGTCATTAAAGTCTGGCTAACTTTAATGCTTTACTTCACATTGCTTTCAGCCGTTTGCTAAATTTCATCTGCTGCAGCACTGGGAATGTTAGAGAAACTCAGTCTGGGTTGTCAGGGTAGTAACTCTGTTCTGTATGGGTGACATAAATAAGGTTTTTTGCCAGCCAGATTCACAAAAGCAATTTTATTTTATTTTTTCCCTGTGGTGATTTTAACTAACAGGCGTTTGATTACCTAGGTAACTGATGGTACTGAATGTCGGCCGTACAGTAATTCAGTCTGTGTCCGGGGAAAATGCATCCGAACTGGCTGTGATGGCATCATTGGTTCAAAGCTCCAGTATGATAAATGTGGGGTGTGTGGTGGAGATAATTCAAGCTGCACAAAAGTCATGGGAACCTTCACCAAAAAGAGGTATTAATCTTGGGTATTAGTAAATGTATCTTGTGCAAATAGTAGCTCTACTTGTGTGCTTCGTTCTTCCCTCCTCTAAATGCAATCTACTTTCATATGCAAATTAAGCGAAAGTGTACATTGCCAGTGCTTTATTACACTGTTCAGATGTTTACAGCTGGCCTCTTAACAATACCCTGAAACTGGCAAATAATCACCTGACAAAACACTGCACCCAGTTCATTTCTGACATAAAGTACCAGGGATACATGTGAGCACCCAGTCATAGGAAGTCTGCCTAGAGTAAAGTGCACAATCTTCTGCTGTTTGCCAGTCTTGCTGTGCCAGGTGGCATGTGGTTTTTAGAGGAGAGAGAGAAGGGAAGACAGTGATTAATCAAAAAGCTATTGGTGTCAGGGGTATATCTGGATATATCTGAAACTCAAGGTTTCCCGGGTGATGCTGTCTTGACAAGGCACACGCTGGGAATGTGTCTAGTATCATCTAGTAGATATCATCATTTAGTAACATAGATTCCTTGCATAGTTAGTGAAGAGAAGCAGGCAGCATTAGAGCACAGCTGTAAAAGTAATCCTCAGTAGCTGAAAGTGATTATACCCTAAAATGCCTTTTCACGCTGCTGAGTATACAAGGAGCTTAGGTGACTGACTAGGCAAGAAGCACACATAAGCTTATATGCAACATATCCCTTTCTGCTCACTGGGATAATATTGATCTCCAGGTGGACAAATATTTTTTTTAAGTTAAAACATTTATAGCAGTCATCCATAAGCCATTTTTCTGTCAGAGTTCAGCTTTTAAGTATGATACAACTTAATATAAGTAAAACAAAAGCAACTCCCCCATGGTTTTTCCTGACTCTACAAAGCAGAAGCAAGCTTTGTACCAAGATTACCAATGTCAAGTAAGTCTGCGTTCTGTCTGTATTCTTGTTTTCCTTAAGGTTCATATAAGAATTAGGACTTCTTAACCACTGTTTACATAGATTGCAAGGTCTCACTGGACGGCTGTAGTGACCCACTCTTAGAAACTTGCAGTTGAACATTTATACGCAGCATGCAGCATCTTTTAAAATGTACATCGAATTTATGTCTTACAAATTCTTCCGTACACACAAAACACCACTAGAATTTGAAATTTGACTCCTGAAAGGACCTTTTATTTCTATACGTTTTGACACACTGTGTAATAGTAGTCAAAAATTCCTTCAAAAGTGAGTTTGTTCTAAAAATAACCATTACCAATCTACTTCCTGGTAAACCAATGATTACTCACCTGAGGATGCTGAAACACCTCTTCCAAAAAGAATGACTTTCCATCTAATGTGGCACTTAGATAAACCAAATCTTTTCTAGTTTGTAAATATCGAATGAATATTGAACATTAAATATGGAATGAAAATTCTGAAATGCCTGAACAAAGAAGACTGTGTGACATACACTTCATGTGCTCCAATGGTAACCCTTATGTTGCAGTCCTGGTTCCTGCAAAAGTGCTAGAGACCCCATGAATTTTAGCGAGGCCAGATTTGTAGTGTAGATATCATTGGGAACAGTGAGATTCTACTGTAATTATTCTTATGAAGGTACCATTTTACTCCTCAAATCATGGCTTTAACTGAAATGAGACCAGTTGGAGTGTGAAATACTAATTTGACTTTGCTGCATTCAAAGAGTTGTCTCACTTAGTAATAATCAAGCTGTAAGTAACATGTGTGTTCTAACTTGATTTTGATTGAGTTTTATTTATTTTTTATGGGGAAATTGTTTGATATAATTCCTTTATGCAAGTAATTGATTTTAAAAAGAAACCCTACGTTAAAATAGTGAAATCTTCTGTAAATTATTTTTGCATATTAAAAAAAAAAAAGCAGTGGCTACAGTAAAATTATCTTTCTCCACTGAAAAAATAGCAGCTCCCACTTTACTGCCCACTATAAATCAAACTATGGCAACCTGAACATTAAGTGTGCAGGGAAACTATTAAATGCACAAGAGGAAAACTAGTGTTTTCTATTGAAAACAGTTGCCATCACAACATTTGCTTGTACTTTTTTTCTCTTAAAATGATCAAAAAAACAATCTTCTGGAAAACTCTTTCCTAAGGACTTTTTAAAAGGGCCATAAACTTAAATAGTCAGAAGTTGGGAAATAGGGTAACTAAGACTGCACATGCTTATTTTTGCGCATGGAATGTTGCAGAGAATGTTGCATTCTCTAGCATTTCTTTTTTTTTTTTTTTTCTTTTTCTTTTTTTTCCAAACAGATGATTTTGTAAGTTTAATAATGTGTTTTAACAGAGTCATTTTGGCAACTGTTAAGTAAAAGTATTTCTGCAGTGCTGTGGAGCAGAGACACCCAACTTGTTATTTGCACAATATTCCTTCAGGTTTATAGCGGTGATAAATTAAAGGAGTTTCAGTAGTTGTCCTGTGACTGCTTGAAATAGCATGGGAATGGAACAAGCATTTAATCTGTAGTCTCTGTAGTCTCTACTTGCACAACCAAAATTTGTGAAAGTGCTAGGCCATTCTTTAAACAATTCCAGGGGACTGTCACTTTCCTGCATTGTATGTGTATTTTCTCATTTCCTATATCCATTTCAGCACTGGGCACTTAAGATACGAGATACTTGCAGAATGGTTGTGTCACAGGTTTAGCAATGAAAATAAGTGTTTCCAAAATCCAGCTGTTAGCCTATAGCTGTGTATGCGTTCATACGCTTCTCTGTGTATCACTGTGGTTAAAACAAATTACATACTTGAGATAGTAAAAGCTCTGGTACACTTGCAGGTTTTGAATGCTTGTCACTTTCAGTAGAAAAGTGAAATATCTCTTCCTAAGTTTGCATTAAAGCATTTCATAAGTACCTACTAAGAGAACTTTGTGCTGCAAATTAAGCATTTGAGTGCACCTTCTATTAGACACTGAACACTTCATCTTCAGCTTCATGAATTTCAAAGTAAACAATTTTTTTTCTCTGTGATCAAGATTATTTTTAAATGTTCCCAAGGTACCTCTATCCAGCTGTTACTCTGCTCGTGCTGTCCTTAATCATTATGGCAAAGACAGCAAGAAACAGCTGTAACCAATGCATATCTCATTATCTTTCCTTGGCACAGAAAACGTGCATCATATTTCATATCTCCCACCCTTTGCTGAAGTATGTAAACTATCTGTTATTTTTCATTGCTCTTGGATTTGATTCATGTAAAATCATTCCTAAAGCTGAAGATTAAGCAGTTTCAATTAAGCACAGTAGAAATTTCTTCAAGAACATAGCGTTACAAAAGACAAATAATGGAATCTGATTAAATTAATCTCAAATGTGCCTCAAGCCAGATGGATTCAGGGCCTGAAAGAAAATGAAGCAAGTTGCATCTTACCAGTGACTTTATTAGGCTTTGCAGTAAGATTTGAGGTTTATTTCACAGCAGCTACTGAATAGTTCTTTTTTTCCCCTCTGCAGTAAGGGCTACACAGATATAGTGAAAATCCCAGAAGGAGCAACTCACATCAAAGTTCGGCAATTCAAGACTAAGGACCAGAGCAGGTTTACTGCCTACCTGGCCCTGAAAAAGAAAAATGGTGAGTACCTTGTCAATGGAAAATACATGATCTCCACTTCAGAAACAATCATCGATATCAATGGGACTGTCATGAACTATAGTGGCTGGAGTCACAAAGATGATTTCTTGCATGCAATGGGACACTCTGCCACGAAGGAGGTTCTTATAGTGCAAATACTTGCAACTGACCCAACTCAACCAGTGGATGTCCGTTACAGTTTCTTTGTGCCAAAGAAGCAAGGGCAAATGACTAACTCTGTCACTGGCAGTGGTAGCAGCAGCAAAGTAACTCCACAGCTCACGCAACCCCGGTGGGTGACGGGGCCATGGCTTTCTTGTTCTCGAACATGTGACACGGGATGGCACACCAGAACTGTCCAGTGCAAAGATGGGCACGGAAAACTAGCTAAAGGATGTCTTCTCTCTCAGAGACCGTCAGCATTTAAACAGTGCTTGTTGAAAAAGTGTTAACCTGTGGTTGTGATCTTCTTTAAAAGAGGTTTGATGAAGCCATTGTTGACATACTGGTATTAGGTCTGCCCAGACAGAGGGAAGCAAAGGCTTCGGTGTATTTACATAAAGTCTCAAATTATGGGCAGAATCTGCCTATTTGGACCAAATGAAGATGTGCACTGCTTTGAAAAACAGTAGGGTGATCTTGATCTGCTAAAAAAAAAAAAAAGCATTAAAGTTGTTATAAGCCCTCTATGTCTGCAAAAATATAAAATAATGAAAAAGAAGAAAAACTAGCAAATGGAGGATCCTCGGATATTTGAAGGTTACAGAATCATCTCCCCTTTTTCACCTACCTCTAATACAGTATGTCCTTAGAAAATATCACATGTACCCATGATACCACGGAAGCTTATTTTATACTATTTTGTAAATATATTTGATTTTGGTATATCACTTTATATCACTTGATTCTACTAAAAAATTCAAAAGACAAGCTATATAAGCAAAGTGATTGACCAAAGTATATCTGCAGCCCTTCTGGACTTAGTCCAGTCTTCAGAAATGGCTGCAGATGTTTTACTGGAAAATGAAGAGCTTACTGCTGGTTTTAAAAAGTAATTTGATGTTGACAAAGGGAAGTGCATGTTTGTTCTAGGGATTTCCTGATAGCAGATCATTATTCTATGACAAACACTGTGTTTCCATCAAGAAATTCTCAGAGGAGCACTGCAAGAGTTTGCAGACCAGGGATCCCCACAGGTACATTGCTTATATACCAGCACCATCAGCAGCTCCTTACCATGAGTATGTCAGACCCACATAGGAGGAATATTTGTCTGCCAGAAAGAATCTGTGTACCTTTTGCTTGGTAAACTCTCCACTAGTTCCAGCTTTGTCACAGCGTGGGATCCCTGTTGTTGCTGAACAATAGCTGCTAGCTCCTTTTTTCCAAAAAACAAAGGCATACTGTATTTTGTAGAAACTAGTTAGAAAACCAAAAATTACAGGTATGATAAACAAGTGTCTTCTAACTCAGATATTCTGAGGCTATGTTCAACTGCTTTCTCTGTTATTTTCTCTATGGCTTCCACCTTGAATCTAACAATGTGTAATGTACCTACATCTTTTGAAGAGGCTATAAAGGTCAAAAAAACACAGCAAGCAGTTAATATTTTATCACTGTTTTGTCCATCATGTCTAACTCTGGTATTCATCTTACCAGCAAAAGTTTGTAACTGTTTGTCTTTTTTGTTTGATTTTTTTTTTGTTTGATTTCCATGTTTTGTACATCTACCACATTTGGAAGGAAGAGGTGTCAGTAGGAAGTCAAACCACATCAGGATGTGGAGGACTTGCCCAACATCAATAAGACTGTTTCCACAGCACAGGCAGAAGCTAGTAATAATTTCCCTTGTCAGCAGCTTCTGAATCCCATTATTATCTGGTGGAAGTTAGTGACTGAGGAAGGACATTTCACCAAATGCACATAACAGGTGGGGAGTCCTGACACCAATACGTGTTAGAATTGCTTCCTTTTGTATCAGCAGGCTTTGAATTAAACCCTAGAATGACAGGTACAAGGTGGTAGAACATCATACATCTTTTATTTCTCAGTTTGTCCACACAGGAGAGTATGAGTGCAGGAAGATTTTCAGACACAGCTGTGAGTCAGTGGTACTTAGCACTACACTTCCCCAGGCTCTTCAGAAAATCACAGTCATGAAATCAGTAAAGAAATCTTGTTTGTGTCGCAAGAAGGGCAGGTCTCACTCTAGGCTGACACAAACATGTTTTTGCAACTCTGGCATGTTTGTTTGAATTCTAGAAAGCATGTGATGATTTTAAAACAGTACAGAGTTGCTACATCGAGGAGTTGAAACCTGGAGAAATATCTGTTTTTGTACTCTGTTTTAAGTAAACACTAATAAGGACAGAACCTCCTCTTTTAAAAGGGAACTACAAAGGAATGTTATTAGTCATCTTCAGCTTTCGAGAATGGTGTGACCTTCTAATAAAAGTGCAAAACATGGATCTTGAGGAAAATTGGCTACTTAATAACTGATGCCACCCTAAGAACTTAAATCAAGGCTCTGAATATTTGCAGATTTCTGGAAGTGTTTATGTCTTTTCTACCTTATGACATAAGATCATGTTTCAAGTGTCTTATTTTCCTTTCGAGTAAACTGATTTTTATATTTATATATGTATAAACACATGTTCTAGAGCTCTTAAGGAGGGTCATAACAAGTAGAAACCATCGTGAGTGGAAAGGAGCATAGATTTGGTGTTTGTCTAGGCCTACAGCTGCTGAATTAATTGGCTTTTATTTTTCCTGTGTTGTATCAGAATAGAGACAGAATGTGCAAGTATTTGTGTTTGCATTACAGAAATAATTTATTATGTAGCCAACAAAATGAGTAAGGCTTTTGGATGTTATTCAGACTCCAGGAGAGTAATACCATAAACGAGTATAAATTTAAATCTTCTTTAGATCAAGAGTATCTTTTTCATAGAAAGTAAATTATAAAAAGTATTTATAAAAGTAAATAAATGCAAGAGCAAACCACTATACTGATTTTTTTCCATTTTCACAAGTGTAGTAGTGAAGGCAGTGTGTAAAAAGAAGTTGCTTTTATGTAAAATCATAGAATCAGAATTGTTTGAGTTGGAAGGGACCTATAAGACTCATCTGGTCCAACTCCCCTGCAATGAACAGGGACATCTACAGCTAGATCAGGTTGCTCAGAGCCCCATCCAGCCTAATGGAAAGGGAACAGGCCAAGGAAGCCATCCTAAAAGTGGAAGGTGAACTAGGGCAGCCTGCTATACCCAACATTTGCTTTTAGCTGATCTTTGTAACCAAACTGCAATTCCCAACTTTGCTTTTTTCACTTATAGCTATTTCATGTAACTGATGAATGAAAAATTGGTGCAAGGTATGTGAATTTGTCATTACAACTTGTGCTCCAAACTAAATTCCTTGTTGGTCATACTGTTACATCATTGTTTACATTACTGCTGAGTCTTGCCAAACACGATTCATAAAACACTTCCAATGGATAGAGGCACTGTCTCAGAAGCTGAGAATATAGAAATAAAGAAGCGTCAGCATTAAATTCACTGTAGACTTTTTGGGACACATCTCCAGTGCCTTAGGTTGGACCCCCTTATAATCTGTGGGTTTTTTATCTGCTTTTCATGAGACAGTGTAATTAGGAAAAAGCCTATCATCCGCAGTTTGATTGTATGCATGAAGTTCAGTTTATCTGCCCTCCTGTGGAAACAGTTTTATCACAAGGGGAGAGGGAATAATCTTGTGGATTAATTACAATTGTATTTACAAAAAAAAAAAAAAAGAAGAAAAAAAAAGAAAAAAAAAAGCACAGCACTGAAAAAAAAAATAAAATAATTTATTTGTTTTTACAACTAGTATGTGAATGGATGTAATGAATTTATTTATTCTTATTTAACAAAAATATCAATTGTGCAAATTCTATATTTAAAATGTTTGCTATCATCTCTGTCTCTCTTTCTCGCTCTCTTTTAATTTATGCTTCAAATTTGTGTTGAAAGTGAGTTTACATAATGTATGGCACTGGTTACTTTTTGTTTGTTTTTATTTAGAAAGCTTTCTGCATGGAACGGGATTATACGTGTATACATGTGTGCACACTGTATAGATGTGTATTCCTTTTCTGCTGCCATCTTAGAGAAGTTCATGACACCTGATGCTCAAAGCTCCTTGTTACACGTCATTTCTAAAATATCTCAGTCATAGAGGTCCGTGGACAAAAAAAAAGCACCCAGGTTCTGAGCATCAGACTCGCTTCATAAAGGCGTGTGCAATTTGTGCTCTGCTCCTTAGTAGTTTACCACTCAGGTTGGTTAAGAGTCTTAGCATTTGCACCAATGGGAGCAGGCTCACGCTTGCCGTAAATGGGAGCCCTCTCTATGTAAATGAAGTTTCTCTGAGTTGTCAGGGTGGCTGCATTCTCTCATGCAGTTTCTTATATTTAAGTGAAATCACTACAGAGAAATTTTGTGTGCCTCTCTGCAATTAGAGATTAAATGATGTACGATTTGGTTTATGAAAAGTAAACCATTATAAAAGCTACCTTTTCAGTCTTTTCACCATTTATACACTTATATATCTATTTATTATAGCTATAAAATGTCAAAAGCACAATTTGTAAGGCTTTGCAGTGTTTTTCTTTGTTTTACTCTAGCTCTTTGCACCATGTCAGGCAATAAGACACAAATAAAAAGCCAGCCAAGCATGCATTCCCAGTATTTCCTTGAAAATAACAGTATCTGATTACTTTCAGTTTTTGTCTCGTCCAAATTCTGCTCAGCTTCAGGGAAACTGTACTGGGCTGTGAGGTAAAATAAATAAATAAATAAATAAATAATACAATATAGATAAACCCATACTATCAATTAACAATACAAATTATTTTTCTAACCACTCCACTGTAAGGGTAGCACTACAAACAGCAAAAAATCTACTTCAAACTATGGAAAGATATCTTCCTCATCAGTGCCCATATTGACACAAGGTACATTCCATCTCATCCTCTGTACTCAATGTTTGCCACTGTCCAGGCCCTGTGGAACAACCAGAGCCAACCATGAGGCTTCAGATGAAGTTACGAAGGCCAGTGGGCGATGCTTCCTCCATTAAAGCCCACTCCAAAACAGCAGGAAATGACAATAAGCCTTCACTTTAATGATCTTTGGGGAGGGCTTTAAAGAGGACTTATACAGTTGAAACATTGATAATTGTGGGTTTTCAGCAAAATGTTTAGGTAGGTGACTGTTTCTCCTTGTGTTCACGAATGCTGCGCTGTTCTTTGTCACTGAGGAAGATGGAGCCCATGGCAAGAAGCAAAGTTAGATTCTTCAAGCCTGGGCTGCAATTTCCAGGAAAAAAAAAATAATAATAACATTGCTGATTTTGAGGCCTTTAATTAAATGATTTGTTTTTATAGAGTTGCTAGAGTTGCATCCATACTTGTTACTGGTAACATTTTCAATAGTCTTTTTTTTTTTTTTTTACTGTGGGTACATGGAATGCTAGTTTGTATGGTAAAGCTAATTCAACATTCTTGCTTGAAATGGCATTGCCAGTGCAAATATTTCTGGTTTATCGCACATGCTGTTAATGACAGGCTGAGACAAATTTTCAGGTCCTCAACTGGCACCGCATGATGTAGCTCTGGGGTTTACAAGATTATATTTCAAGGGACAGTTTTCAGTGATAGTGTGCGATGCTTGAAAAGCCCCAAACACATTGTTAATGTGGGTGAGTGCCTGGAGAACTTCTTTCCAGATACCCTGTACCAAACATTTGATAGTGTCTAGCACTCTGCACACTGCAGAGTTATAGACTGAAACCAAAACTCTGTGTTGTTTGCCCTGAGATTTGTCTGTAGAGTCTCACCGTAGCTGTAAGGATATTTCAACTATTTTCACATGTATCAGCTAGAATCTTACATAGTCTGTGTTGAAACATACAGGTGTACACATAGAACTTAACCGTGCCTACATGGAAACGTGTATTTTTTTGTTTGTGTTTGTGTATACATGTGCATGTATAACCGTATCCACATTTGTATGCACACAAATGAGTATTTGGGTCTCCATTAATCCCTTTCACAGGGCAGAATAGTTACACTGGTTTCAGCTATACCTACGTAGATTCAGAGTATCTTCATTACATCACTTGCCTTTGCAGGAGCTGCTTCAGAGTCATACCACTTTAAGTAACAGCATAATTTCTCTTTTTAATATATAGGAACTGGTTTACACAATTTATTGTATGAACTGTGAAATTTTCAGGTAGTTTTATCGTAAGAAATGTGCTCCTTGACAGTCAAGCATATATGCGTTGATAAAATCTCATGAGATAAGGGAAATAATATATTCCAAATAAGTTGGTGACAATGTGTTCCCCTGTGTAGCAATAATTAAATTTCACTTCTATTGTCAGGTCATTGTGTAATATCAAATAAGATAAAACAAGAGAGGTGTTCTAGGGAGGACGGACAGGATAGCGCAGCTTTCATTTTTTTATTAATTTATTTCATGTGCCTCTTTGTACGCTCCATTGGTGTCACTTTGTGTATTACAGATAACTTGACTGAAATACCAGTAACCTATGAAAACCAAGATGTGTCACAAGACTTTTTTTTTTTTTCATTTTTCCATATGTCTAATCAAAGAGGATTAACAGTTTTAGAGCACTGCTATGTCAGCCAGTTTACACCATAAATAATGTTATGCGAAACATTAATTCTTCTGAACTGAATTGTACAAGGTCTACACTGTACTATGACACATTGAAGGCCAATATTTTGTTTTGTAAACTTTTACGTATGTATAATTTACCAGTTGTAATCTTAAAACATTTGATTCTGTGATTTCAGTTAAAAGAAGTAATAAACTGTATCATAGGTCCAAACACTTGTTTCATATGGTATATTTGTGGGCTGCTGTTTGCCATTTGTCTCCCAATAAGAAGAGAGAAGCTAAAAGAGACTGAGCTGACCCCTAAATTAAGGCGTAAATATTATTTCTACATTTAAACATTGCACTGTGCAGTATATGGTGAGGTGAAGTTCCGTGAATGTGTTCATGTGAGTCATTAAATATACCAGAAAAGTGCAGAAAACAGCATTCAGTGCCTTTCCAGAGACCTATAAAAAATGTATTTGCTGCCATCCAACAGAGGTAGCATACACCGATGATCTCCTGAGCCTGTACAAAGCCCCCATGAAGTCCATGAGACCTGTCCAAAAGCTTCATTCAGCAGAATTAGAGTGGATTAAGGTAGCCCGAATTAGATTAATGATTAGCAATACAAACTCATCTAAGAGTAGTAAAAATCTGCCAGGACAGGTGGCGGAAAGTGTGTGATGCGTGCAAATATGGTATTGTAGCACATGTATCCAAGGGAATAGCTAAGGGGATATGGCTGGTGCCACAGAATTGCATACACGCTCCTATTGAATTATGGCTCTTAAGATGAAGTAGTTAATGGGCTAGATGATCTTGGAGGTTTTCTCCAACCTTAATGATTCTATGATTCTATGATTATACCATGACTTTCTAATAGAACTGTATTATTATGAACTATAATTTTCATGCTGATTTCTTGCATATTCTTTCTAATTCAATAATACAAAGTCAGAGTTTTTCTTGTTCCCAAAAATGATGTGCTCTATCCAAAAGAGAATGCAAATTCAACTCAAAAACTAAGTCTTATTAAAAGTGTTTGTCTGATCTATTGATTGTTGACATTTTTATGAATTTCAGACTTCTCCTTTTAATTTTTATTTTTTAATTTTTTTTTTATTTTGCTTTACAAATTCTAAGTGATGTTGATTCTTTTTTCTAGAAACCATTTTTTTTCATGCCTAGGAATAGCTTTTCTTCTTGGGTTGTTCTCACAATGGCAATGAAGTTTTGCACAGTGGCCAGAACCTATAGAAATCAGAAATATGTGTTCAATAATCTGTTACACTACATACCAATCCTTGAACCACCTTACAAGACAGCCGTCCCACTAGTGCTTGGTACAAGATAAAGAGTAAAGAGTATATATGTGTACATATATATATATATATACACGCACAAAATATTAGATATTTGTGTATATTATGCATGCATATAAAAATGTTTCAAAAAATCTCATTTATGCATTTACACTACATGTTTATAAGACTGTTCATTGCGCACTGGGAATACAAGAATACAGTGTTCAACATCGGTGAAGGATGCAGTGAAAACACTGTACAAGCGTGCAGTTCTATCATTTATCCTCTACTTTTATGCATTTTTTGTCTGACAGAACTCCGTATCTCAGAAATACTTCAGTACCTCCTCTGTATTTTTTTTTTCTGCAAAGCAAGCTACAATGTCCCCAAGTGGTTGTGGCAGGTCTTATCTTCCTGAAACCATGGCTTTATTTCTCATTTTAGAGTTTGCAGTAGCACAGAGAAAGCCATTAATGAGAATGGAAATCCACTCCTACACAAATCAAATGCAGCACAGACAGCAGTATAGACTTCCTCAAACATCTAAGGCTGTCATAATTCCATTACTGTGCAGAGACTGTTCAGTATCAGGAAGATGAACTCATTCTCTCTTAATGCATTTTCCATCTCTCCGTAATGTGACATTTCACCTTTTCAGAAACTTTACAGAATTACGTACAATGGGGGAGATTTTTATTCCCAAGACTCTGAATTTGTAGACCCAAATCTCATTTTTAGGTTAGGATACAGGATCCATTTGGCCAATTCTAGACTTCCAGCCAAACTGAACCTTTAAAAAAAAAAAAAAAAAAAAGTTTTGGATACATCAAAATATGTGGAATAATTAAACAAGAACGAGGCAATGTTTGAGTTTTTCCACATTGCTTATACTGTTACCTAGCTCTTCTTATGCTATACTCTGCTAATTTGGAAGTAATACATCAGTCGTACTTACACCACTCAGCATTCTACACTGACTCAACATAAGGATTGAAGAGAAAACGTGTGAAAAAATATTTTAATAAAAATCAAGGAAAAAAGGAAAATGATTATTTTCCATGCTTCCAGAAGCAGGGCAGCAATCTCTTTGCTTTTCCTTGATTATTCTGAAAAAAATAAATACACTTAAAGGAAAATTCACATACATTTCCTTAAGCAGCTGCTTGACAAAGGTCTGTTTTAGCAATGTAACCAAATAATTAGTTCATTAAAATGGTCGTTGCGTCCATTGATGCAGCAGCCTCACTACTCCAAGTGTTGCAGTTTGGTTCATTGATGTTTGTTTATGGTATTTGTCCTTTCTGATCCTCTTTCCCAGTAAGACTTTACCTAAAGGACCTGCACCTACAGAACTAAAAACATACCCTCTGATAGCTGCCCAAGTTTTGCTACCCAGACCCGTGTTAGCAGCAATGCATGCAAGTAAGCCTTGAATGCAGCAGGTGGGTGCCAGAGGGCCCATGTCCCAGCAGGTGAAACTGAACTCACAAGATCCTGCATATGTGCACGGACATGCCTATCTCCAGCATAGCCAAGTGCTTCACGCAGGTGTGCATCGTAAATATACTTCTTTTTTTTATAGCTGCAGCTCTGCTTGCCACCTTTTCCCTCCCCCTTACACATTTCTGTTATTTTCAGAGAGCGCAGTCAAGATGGATTTTACACTTCTTGCTCTGGAGGCACTGAGGTTCTTGCTCCTTTGAAGCTTGCTTGCCCAGAGCTGCTCACTTGCAGAGCTGCGATTGAAATAGCTCAGGCACTCCTGCTTGCTTATGGAACACTCAGGGCTGAAACTTCCGTTTTTCACAGAAATGTAGCACAGCATGAAGCGAGTGCCCTGGCAGCAGGTGCGCTGCCCGGGCCCTCTGCTGATGGAGCCAGGTGTACTCACGGTGACTGATAATTTTTCTTATTTAATAATCGAAGGCCATTATGCCCTGGTGAGATTTGCAGATGTAAATCTCGCTCTAGCTGTGCGGATAACTACTGAAGGGCACACGCATGGGTTAGACCCATGAAAGTTTGTGCAAAGAATGTGAAAATTGCCCTCCGCAGGCAAGCCAGCAGAGGCCTGCTGGAAACGTGCCCCACGCAGCCACAAAGCAGTGAAGGCACCGCAGAGAAGCATCTGCTTGTAGACCGGGAAGGCATCTGAGAGGTGAACATTGCCCCAGCACCGTCCCCAGCAGCATCAGGTAACTCACATCTTGAAACAGTTGAATCCTGGCGATTGGCCACCGTGGCAATTGCTGACATGGCAGCTGCCCAACGGGTTGGCAAACAAGCTGCACTACCTAGTAAAGGTGGTCTGTAACTACAGGGTAACGAAAATTATACTGGAAACTTTCTGAGCACTTTAAAGTGGTCGATTTAAAACGGGACCCTGCCCACTGGAAGCGGTCCTTTCTGAAGGCCTCACTGTACTTACCAATGGTTTGTCCAGAAAAAACAGCGTTACATGCATTCTGTGTGGGCTGGGAGGAATGTTTTCACACTAATATTTATGTGGCATGCAAAGATCTAACAGCCATCCAGAGGGCTTTCAGGCAATATTTCATTTAAATATATGCTGCAGAGAACTCCCAGCTAAAAGCATGTGAAATGGCAGGCTCTGTGGGGGCAAGCCAAGCCACGGAGAGGATGCCGATAGTGGAGACAACCTCTGTATGGTGAACCACCGGCTGTGAAGAGATAGGCTTTTTTGATAGGAATTTGAGCTATGAAAAGATTTAAGGGGAAATTACCAACTAGTCTGGCATTCAAATGCCAAAATACACAGTCAGACTCTTGGCCATACAAGCTCTTCAAAGGGAGAAGGGAAATGGCAGGACTTCTCTGTGTAAAGCTCAGCCTCTTAATGTACACAGGAAATCATCAGTGAAACACTAGCCCTTAATCAGGTTAAAAAGAGGCAGTGAACTGAATTATTATGCTGAGAACTTCAGCTTTGGAGAAGAGGAAAAAGAACCAAAGGATGTTTTACTTCTTTACCCATCAAAATAATTATTATTTTAGGATGAGTCCATTATGCACTTTTTGCTACATTTTCCTCTAAAATAGTTTCTTAAGGCAAGCAGAGACAGCCAGAACCCAAGTCAAGCTGTGAAGTTATTATGGAACAACTTTTCCTCCAAAAGGTTTCTACCCAGCTTACCCTGCAGAAGGCCTTCCCAGAGGGACTCCAGTCTGAGGCTCCAGAGCCTGCATGTTCTACCACAAGAGCCATTTCCTTTGGCTGTGCTTATAATGTTTATGTAAATCATCACCTGGCTTGTCTTTAGAGCTAGCCAGATTTCTAGAAATACATAAGAATATATAAAAGAGACAGTTATTTCTTATTTCCAACTACAAAACTACAAAAGAATAAAAGAGAGAAAAAAAGATCCAAGAAGGAATGGTATCTACAAACAGAATCTCTTCTATCTTGAGCTTACATGTAAGAAAAATAGTTCAGAATAGGATAATTTCATACAAGATTAAATGTATCAGATAAGGGTAAGCAAAAAAAAAAAAAAAATGGATTCTATAAGAATACATATAGATTTCAGTTAGTTAGAAATAGTAGATGAAGAATTCATAGATCCATTATTTATGAGACTCTGGATATTGTTATTAAAGAAAATGAATATTACAGCCACCATGAATGTATAAGTTTAAGCATTTCCTTAAAGATTTTAATAAAATCCTAGTTAACTAATTTAATTAGCTTGTGAGGAAGTTCCTACTCTCAGATTGTAGCAATTGTAACTATAATATGCGTTACAGTTAACAAATGGCAGAAAGTGAATTGCTCATTCTTGAAGCACTTTCTAATATAGCATTTTATTTTAAAGCAAGCTGTTAGTAGACAGGCAAGAACATTCCTTTGATACACGTGCCAGTAGGATGTAATGTAGGTAACATACCTCACAGACAAGGGGTTTAGACTGAAGCTTAATTAACTAATGCCCCAAGGCTCTTTGTGCTTCAGGACAAAGGTGTTGGCTGAACAGAATGGGCATGTGGGAGCATTCATCCTCTCTGCCAGACCTCAGTAGGTGCAATACCACCACAGCTATAAAGGCTCACTGATGGACAGTCTCATGGGCGCTGATCCCTAACATGCATGAGAATGAAGGGATAAATCCTTCCTAGAACCAATGTAGGGGGATGATTCCAGTTCACCTGACTAGTTCAGAAAGGTGCCATGAGTAAATAAATAGCCTGGTCATCAGGGATACATCGCAAAGCGCTGCAGGAAAGTAGTTAGAGGACCACAAAAGCTATGTTGGTACTCA
Source organism: Alectoris magna (assembly GCA_030625065.1). Lineage (NCBI taxonomy): Eukaryota > Metazoa > Chordata > Aves > Galliformes > Phasianidae > Alectoris > Alectoris magna. Next base: position 93,514,433 of record CM060560.1, read on the forward strand.
TATGGCAACAGACTGAAGTTATTTTAGCAGTGTTAAATATTTTCTAAATATTTTCTGATTCCAAGAGCAAAAAAAAAAAAAAAAAAAAAAAAGAAGTGCCAAAGCAATGTGCCAGTGACAATAATGTGTGGTGTAATGTTGCGGACGAAAAACCTTCCGCTGGGTTTGACCCAGTATAAACCACCTCTGTAGAAAATCCCTGAGTCTACTGTAGTAATAGCCAGCATTAACCGGCTGCGTCTGTGCTTTTTATCTAAGTAGTACCTGCCACACAAATCCCAATAAATATTAAATTATGTCTACGCTTAAGGCAGAGTCCTTAGCCTTGACTTAAAGCATAAGTCACGTCTTTAAATCACTTCAGTGAATTTGTAAATCCTATCCTTAACAATTTTTTTGCAAAACATACATGTGCACATATATATATACATTTCAGTATGCTATTTAACACCATATTGTGATTCTAGCCAAGCCTTGAAATCCCACACAAGGCAGATTATGTTCAGTGCTCTGCCTGTTGACATATTTTTCTCCTCTATGTACCTTACAAGCCAATGCCTGAATATAGCTCTAAAAGCATATGGTTAGTGTGCACTCAGGAGACCGCATTCAATATCCTGTCACCCATAATATTGAACTGATTGATTCTACCAGGTTCATTAATAATAGCATGATTTCAAAGATGTTTCTTTACTTAAAGGGGTTTTTTTTTAATGGTATAGTTGTTATGGCAACTGCTTCCTGCCACCTCTGCTGCCAAAAGCCACAATCTGGCCATGAAAAAGAGCTCCTCCATCCAAACACATTTTTCAGTGGACAGCAGCATTCCCTGGCTGGAGCACACTTTTCCTTTCCCTTCTGGCAAACTGAAAGCCAAACAAAATCTGTAACAAATGTGAGCAGAGAGTGAGGAATTAAGTGAACTTCTTACATATGACTTTGTGTTTTTACACGTACATATAAGGAAGAAAAAATCAGGGAGGGGTAGGAGAAGGCAAAAAAAGCCAGCCACCTCCTAAGGGCTGTTCAGTGAAGGGAAATGTTTTCCTTTCCTAGAGTACATGTTTGGGATTCAAACTCTCTCAAAGTCTTGGCATAACAGTAATTAAAAAGTTGGTGAGTTAACTCCCCTCCTCTCTCAGTTTTATTCTACCTTAGAGGTCAGTGGCAAGATTTTTTAGGTCTGCTGTACTTCCTGTATGATGATCAAAGTTTGCTTTGTGACTTTGAAAATAAAGTATTTCTATTATTTACTACTACTGAATCTCTGCTACTATGAGCTGGCCTTTCTGGTCTTGACACTGAATAATTCCTAAATTTCCCATTTGAGAGCATGGCAAAGCCTTTAAAAAAGCTTTGAAATTATCTTTATGGACTATATTTAAAAATGTTATTTTTCCTCCCTCAGCTTAATTCCAGTGCACAGTTGCATGTATCTTGCTTGTCTTTCCATTGTCCATTGGCTGTGACCTTCTGCCCACTCAGAAAATAATTAGCACACTTTCCAGCTAAGAGCTGGATGATAGCATCATCTCTTGCTATGAGAAAATATTGTAACAGACCAGCAGAGAGTCTTTCAAACCTCTGTACAGCAAATGAATATAAATATGCAGGAATATCAAAATATGAAATTAATCGAGAATCATGATAATGGTGAGATCAATAACCACTTACAAACAAGCAGTTCTCTACAGACTCAATCTGGAAGGTTTAGGTTGTTGTTAATATTATTTTTTTTTTAACATAGTGCCATCAGCGTGATACAAGCCACTTCAAGATTTTTAGCTTGGAGTGAGAAGATAAGGCTTGAGTTCCGGTACTAATTAGGCTTTACACTCATTGTTGACATTAATTATTTCCACCACAGTAGTTTCAGCCTTCAAGATATTTTGCAGACAAATTGCAGAAGCACGGCGTAGGCAGCATAATCACTCAAAAGTTCATACAGTACACAAACCTGAAATCACAAAAAATAGAGGGGAAAATAAAGTAACTTCAGAGACAGGGGTCCAACCCAAACTTGTGATGTCAGTATTGCTACAGTTTTGCTTCCAAGACCAACAATAGGACTGTGGCACCTTCTATTCTGTGTCAATGCTCTTTTGACTGATTAGGACATTTTCTCTCCCCGTGAGGAACCTACTTAACTAAGAATTTTGCTTTCAAAAGATTTTCACTGCCTCCATGAAAAGGAGGCATTAAATAGCTATGTTAGGTATCTTAGCTTCCTTTATACAATAACCATACTCTGTTGTTGCAACAGCAGTCCTGGTTATTGAAAAATTTCTTCCTATTGGTTAGTTTCATAGCAGCAGTCAACAAGAGCCTTCCTTACATGTTCTTAGCATACACAGGTGTTATGACTCCCAGGAAGATGGATGGCGACAGGTGGAGTTACATGAGTTTGCTGTGCTGAGCAAGTCCACCAAAGAGGAAGGCTTACATCAACAGTGATTGCTTTTGTCTCCAATCCCCAAATTTGAGGCAGAATGCATGGCAACAATATACAGCAGCAGAAAGAAAATAAAAGAAGAGGTAAAACATGTATGTATGATCCTACAGTTTATTTTCTTATATAAATAGCTCATACTGCAAAACAAAATAAAATTCCTATCCCCAAGGTTTCACTGTCCAGTTCATTGCTTGGATTTTCTCCCAAACAAGTTATGCTGGTTTGATCCAGAACTAAGCTAGCTGAAAGAAAGGGCTGCCATTCAAAACTTAACCAAATATCCCCAAGTTTCCCATAACTGAGAAGTCGAGCTGTGAGATTTCAGAATTCTCCTATGCTTACACAGGTCAAATGATGGGTGACAAAGAGGCACAAGAAGATATCATTACCATTGTTTCCCAGAGGAAGCAACTGGAAGACATAAAATTCATAGCTATCCCATTTAAAGTCATGCAGCAAGCCAAAGTCTACTTGCACAGCCAGAAACGTACCATGGATTGCTAGACTCCAAACACCAATACAAAACAACTGTTCTTCCCCTATCAGGATTTTTTACAGCTGCTTTCAGTATCAAAATGACCCTCCTGGTTAGTTTTTTTTTTTTAATTCAAGTCTCCTCTTGCAACTGCATCTACAAAAGCAGTTCCCTGCTGCAGATGGGAGCACTAGTTCTGCCTAAAGCAACTCTTAAAGTGTCTTTAAATAGTCAACCCTGGCACCTTTACAAGCTAATGGAGAAAAGCAGGCACTTGGAAGGTGCAATACTTATGGTTTTTGCCACTAACATAAGGATGAGACTAACTGCGCTCATGTTTCTCTCTGTTGACTATAAAGGGAGTAGAAAGTTGTCTCTAGGTTATTGGATGTGGAGGAGGCTTTCACCTTTGATCAGATGAATCCATCCCTGGCCTCCAACTGCTCTACAGACTGTTTTATGGTTCAATGTTTGACTTTTATGTAAGTTGCTCTATGAAGACAAACACTGCTGTCATAAATTATTCCAGTGGCATGTTCTCTGCCAAGAGTGTATCAGACTGTTCCACTTCTTAATTTTTTGAGTCTAAATATACACAACTGTAGCAACTTTTTCAGTCTTTCAAAATCAAAAGTAAAAATACGTTTGACATTAGAGACAGAGTTCCTCTCACGGACTTTGCAATCTGCATCTGAAACAGTCTTTATAAGTGCTTTTCAAGAGAGAGAAAATGGGCACTTCACACATGCTATTCACTTTACCCTACAGTACATGTCCATGATAAATGAGATGTCTCGTACATTAAAAATGTGTACTTCTTTCCAATGACAAAGGCATGTGGGGTTCATATGAAGACAGCTGCAATGCAAATGTAGGCTGGATGTGGCTCTGGGCAACCCTGCCTGTGGCAGGGGGTTTGAAACTAGATGATCATTATGGTGCTTTTCAACCCAGGCCATTCTATGATTCTATGATTCTATGAAATGTCTGAAGTTGACTGAATCTCATTCCAGGTCTCAAAAGGACTGAAAGAGCTTGGGAGCAGTATCCTGTTTCCAAAGAGTTTTCAAGTAAAAACAGTTTCAAATGCTATAATTCTTTCCAAAACTTGACTGGATGAAGGAAGGTTTGTTCTGCAGCACTTTTTTCAGTGAGCTACCATTGTGAGAATTCATAACGTTCCAGTTCAGGCTCTCTGCCTCCCTGTCATCCCAACCCCTTACCTCCTCCTCTTACTTCACTGCAAAGTTATCTCTAAGCTTATGTAAGAAACTATACATTCCCTGGTGTAGAATATATCTGCAGTGAGTTCAAAACTCCTCAGAATTTACATGTTATGCAAATTGCAGTGGCAGTCAGAAAAATGTTCTGCTCCCCGCCTCCTTTAAAATATATACCTGAGGAGTGATCTCATGTATTTCCTGTTACTTGCAGAATTTTGACTAATATGACATTGTTTAAAATCAAATTATAAAGGATTTTGAGACACGCAAATGTATCTGCTTCCTTTAATCTAGGTATACTATATTTAAATACTATGTTACTACAAACCTTTTAAAGTTAATTACTAATATACATACATAGATTTTAGCACTGACTATTGCAGCCTAGTCCTATCACAGTACTCCTGCTACACAATTAATACTAGTAAGCCCTTAATGTCAACAAGCTACGATAAAACATAACCACACAATACCTGAAAACTCCATGGTGGCTTTTAACACTGTGTTGTACAGAATCTACTTCTTTCAGTGAGTAAACCTCGCTTTGCTACAAAAGCAAAGAGAACCCAGCTCCTCACCTATTCATTCTGTGTACTTCTCCTATCTCTTCTTTTTTTTTTTTTTTTTTTTTTTTTTTACATTTTTACCCATGGTGAATAAACATAACCAAGCCAGTTAGTGTTTCCACGTCTGTGCACAGCTTTTCCGCAGGTGCTACTAAGTTCTGTTGAATAAATTCCAGCTCATTTCCTTATGAAAACCTCAACATCCACGCTTGTTTTTTAATATAATCAAATGATTATATGAGTCAAATGCCTTTCTCGAGCTGTCAAAAGAAGAATAAAAATAATATATCCCCAAACATAAAACCTTGACTTCCACTTCTAAGCTGATATAGTCAATTTAAATGCCTTTAATTTCATGAGTGTATAGAGAACTCAGGGTTTCTGAGGCATCCATTCTGGCTGTGGCAGTAAGAAATGCAGGAGAGAGCAAGACACTAAAGACTCACAGAAGGACAAGCTTTGGAAAATGAGGTGAAAGAAGTTTTTGTACCCAGGCAGACTTCCTTCGATTCCCACATCTATCCCAGTTCCTGGGATGTTTCTTTTTATCCATGTACTTTAGCTGTGGGTTAACCGGCAACCACATTTAAAAGAGAAGCCTCATAACACTCAGGAATCAAGCATATGTGAAAGGCAACAAGTTTCTCTAATCCTTTTGGTGCCCAAATTATTCCTGCCCTAAGCGAAGGTGGTGTTCTTGAAGTTGTGTTGTTTACTATTAACAATGTGGTATTTGATTACAATCATGAAACTAAAATCACAGAAAAAGCTAACTCCAGGATGTCAGGTTTCCTCCTCCAGTTCTTCTGAACACTCTTAGCTTTAGGGCTTATTGTAAATTAGATAACAATAAGAGTTTTCATAGGTTGATAGATAGATATGAAAGGGATTTTTTCCTCCTTCAACTATTCCATCATAAACTAGAAGGTGACTAGTAGAAACACGTCTTGTTCTCCTCACCACAGACCTACTACACTGACTTAAAAATCAAAATCATTGGCCCTACATGTTTAAAAAGGCAGTGACAATAGACCAGATTTTGCCCTTGCTAACACTTGCTTTTCCATGTGGCTCTGTATGCATTGGTGACTTCACATTGCACTCACATAAATAAGAGCACTTCTGCCATAATAACCACATATTTACCAAAGTCAATATATAGTGGTGGCATCAGTAGCTCTGAAATAATCAAATATTTTAACTGCAGTGCCTCACTCCTGAGTAAATTTTAGTGCAGTTATGCTGTTCACCAAACGTCACATTGTCATGTTTGCAAAAATATGAATGTTTTCATGTGGGTCTAGAAAAGTAATATTTACAGTGCAAAGTTTATCTGCTTATATAAATGTGTCCTCCTCAATTTACCTGTTGGTCTAACGTAGAATTATCTAAGAGAATTTCTACTTTTGCACACAAAATTACAAAATTGAGCTAGCAAACTATCCTTAGTGAGTATTCTTAGAAATCTGTGTGTGCATGTGCGGATGTTTACCCATGTATCAGGTGGAGTGACTAAAGGTTGTTTAGTGCCATCTTTTGGGTGGTCCTAATACTACAGAACAGCTTACTCAAATTAGTTACACATTTGCTGTCAGATCCTAGCCACACATTACAAGTTTCATCAGCGTGTTTCTAATCTTGTTTTTTGTTGTTTTTTTTCTAATCTAGATTACAGATCTCCGTAAGATTTTGCTTCCTTATGTGTATGAGTATTTAAAGTATGCAAAGAGTATAAAAGTACAAGGAGAAATGAACATAAAGAGTACAAAGAACGAATGGATACAGGGCAGAGATGAAAGGGAGCTGCACCAGTTTCAGTCTGGGCTGGTTGGGGATACAAGAGTGGGGTCCCTACGTGCCACCATTGGGCCAACCTACCAGAATCAATGAAATGAATGCAATAGTTACGACCAGTCATTACAGGTGCCATATAGGTCAACAGATGCCCACTAGCTGGGTGAGAAAATAGGCATTTAGACCTGCCTTTCTTGGCATGAGGGTGTTGTGGAGCTGCTGAGGACGGGAAGTGCCTCTATCAAACTTGTACCAACTTTCAGGATTGAGGGAAAAGTGGGTTAGGGAAGCCACCATCACAGTACCTCTTTGAAACAGGACTGCTATTACAGTTTCTACAAGCTCCCTTAAAGCCACTCCTATGGTGTAGGAGTATTCACGTATCCTTGCAAAATCAATTAAATTTCACCATCTGCTTAGAATGTTTGGTTCATGATAACCACAAATTACCTTGGTAGACAGCAGATACTTATGTAACAGTTGAAGTCTTCTGCTCTAATTTTTATTTTTTTAATTTTTCAGGGGAGGTTTTTTAAGTACATCTCTTTAATTATCTCTTTAATTATGAGATTTGAGTCTTCTTCCAGCATCATAAGGATTCTAGCCCTCTCCATAACCATAGTTAAGTGAATACCATACATGGCTGAGTGGCAATAGTCAAACGACAGAAAACCTCAATTTAAGGATGAACTGATGGGAGCGTTTGCAAGCTGCAAAGAGAAATCCCCTAACCCTTACTTAGCATACAAATCCCCACATCCCCAGCTAAAAAATATTTGCCAGTTTGGAAACACTGCCTTTTTCCAACTTTGGCTGATGTTTATGGTATTTTACATTATAATTATCTATTTATCCCAGTCACACCCATTATCATCAACTATCTTCCATCTGACTCATAGCCTCAGACTGACTGTAAACTCATTGAATTTTTCATATTCTATCTTTATTCTATATTTCTTGCTAGCTCTAAAAATAGATATGTCAAACATAAACAAACACCCAAAAATCCAACTCAACATCTACACTGGTGCCATAGAATTAAATGCCTACATGAAATACTACACTCAGAATCCCTCGTATGTGATAACTAATGACAAACTCTAGCCATAAAACTCTGGGTTTTTTTACACATGGTCAAAAATAGGATTAGATGACAATGTCGTCAACTGATTTCATCTAAAGCAAGAACAAATTCAGTGGGGTGAAGTATGCAATTCTTTCCAAAGGGTTTCTTTTTCCCTTGATGAGAAGAGATATGCCTTTATACTACTTATCCCATTGTACTCCAGAATAAATGTGCTAGCTGGCTACTCCCCATAGAAAAGCCCCATTTCATGGATGATAGGGAAAGTACAGGACTTGGAGATAGCTGGGCTTAGGGTATCCCCTTGCCAGCAATGCATGCACACAACAAGCAGGTCAGGGTTCATATCGTGCTCCCTGGCTCACTATCCCAGAGACAGCACAGACTGAGCCAAAGGCATTATTCAAGTGTGTAACATTTATTGTAGATATTCACAGCACTTGGCCTTGAAGTCTAGAGCACCAGCTGATCCTTTTTTGCTAGCTGTTATGCTTGAGATGACATATGCACACACTGCAAAATTTTGGACAAAGCAGCCTCCAAAACAAAATGCTGATGTCTGCAATTAAACTTATCTCTGTGTGGAAAAGCTCCCTAGGCACCAATTCCAATTCCAAGTGCTTGTTGGAAGCTTCTTGGAGGTGTCAGAAGGTTTGCATTCCCCTACTCTTGAATAATCAAACACTGCTCACAAGCATTTTTGGATGTTGAAATAAGACCAAGCAGGGAGTTTATGCACGTATATTTCATAGCATGTTAGGGATACGAGTCTGGAAGAAATTTCCTTCACAGTGTATTCCTTCCTCTGCTGTGATAGGAAGTAGACACATGTAATCCAGTTCAGAAATTCATCATGCTCACTTTTCAGCTATCGTGCTCTTTGCTTCTATCCCTCCTCCTGGAAAACATATCTACTTATGTACACCTGTAGAGAGCCTTATCATGAAACTGCACCTGTCACAGTCCTCATAGGCTACAGGAAATGCAGTCTCCAACATCAGTAACCTGATGTCCTTTCACTGGTACTAATAATCAAATGCCTGGCTTGTGGACAACCACAATTTATATTACTCACTGCTATAACGTTTGGTACTTGTCACAATTGTACAATTAAATGATCCACGTGGGAGTTAAAACACGCATGTGTGTTTTTCCACAGTTCTTTGCAGAGTTGCAGTAGTCAACTACAGTAGAACTGCAGTGTGCTAAGAAAGCAGCAAGTACGTACTAGGATGCTGCTGTGGGCTAAAGCTGAGACTTCCTCCTTCCAGCCACACACATCAAAGTCCCTGAATGCAAAAGAGACGCTCAAATGAAAAGTCAATGGACCTCTGTTCAAGTGCAGCTGTCCACCGATATGTAAAAAATACTGTGGGATTAGAGCCACAGAGTTTAACATAAAGCAGGAAATGCTGGCAGTTTTAGTGGCGCATGTCCTCGCCTTAATTGACCTTTTCTCTTCTGCCCTCCCTGAAATAAACAACAGGAGTTAATGCTGCCACTTACTTACAGTTTCTCAGCTTTCAGTGACTTATGTCATATCTTTAGTGTCTACAGTTTTTCAGCTTGTTTCCCATTCTATGCTTGAGTTTCAGTCCTTTTGAAAAGGTAAAAAGAGACTGGTGGTGGGTTTTTTTTGAAAGCTTTGAAATGCACATTAATAAAGCCAGCAGGGCCCTCGCATTCAACTTTGGTTTCACTTTTTGTCTCATTAGCTATTTATTTAGACAACCTATGTTAGCTCATGTATTTACCATATAAAGCAATGACAGCTCAGGGCATCCACAGAACTGTATAAATATATGTTTTTATGAAGTGGAATTTTTTTCTACTTTTTGCTAAAATACCTGACGATGCTTTGGTTTTAAACGGTGTGTCACACGCGACAGCTGTGCATATTTGTGCAGCAGCTACTATTTTTATATTACTCCCTTTTCATAAATGTTATTGAGAAACAGAATGGAGATTTTGTATGTTTAAGAAAGAAAAGCAACACATAGTAACACAGATTTTCTATCTTCTAAAACGTCTTGAACTGCTTTGCTCTATTTGTTATGTGTAAGAAAGTTCAGGCTCAGATAGGAACCCTCCTGTGGGATTCAGATCTTTGGGAAGGGACTTCCCTAACTGCTTTCATAATGCCTTTGAAGACACATGACACAGAACCAGCTCTCAGGCCATGGGATGTCAGTCTCAGAAGCTCAGAAAGTCTTCCCAGTCAATGTCCCTCATAAATTCCCACAGGACTTCCCCAGACTGCTCTTGGACTTAGGCCAGCAGCTCTTCCAAGCCTGAAACAGTCTAGAGTAAGCAAAAACAGCTGGAGGTCACCCTCTCGCCTCTTCACCCACTAGCATAAGTAAGGGGCATGCAAATGTCCCTCGGCACACAGCTGACCCATGCGGAGGCGGCTGTAATCCAAGGTTTCTTTCACAGCTTGGCAGCTTGGCTGATCCAAAGAATGCGGGGTTACCTCAGCTGTACTCCCTCCATATCCTAGGGAGCCAGATGCCAAACCAGACAAGAGACCCAGCCATCCTTCACAACAGAATAGCATGCCAGCATGTGAGGGTATGTGATGCTTGTCTTCCAGTTAGGACCAGCTTATGATTAGAAATGATGGCTGAATTTATGAAGGCATAAAATTAATTATTACTTTAAAAATACATATCCCATGTGAAACTATGATGCGTTTTTATGGTCATTTTAATCATGCATAAAACTCATAATCCTCTAAATAAACAGAAGGTGGAACTCAATAGAATGAGTCAAAACACTGAGACCAACTGGTAGATACAGGCCCATGTATTCCTAGAAGACTTGAAACATTTCAAACTTGTGATTTTTTTCTCGATGAATTTAAGTCATAAATCCAAACCTTTATTTTTGCCTAAAGCATAGATTTTAACTTTAAAGCACATATCTGGCAATCTAAATTCAGTCAGAGAAGCTGTGACTTCACCATGTCACTCATGGAAATAGAACGAATGCAAAGGTATCATACACATATGCCCTGTGCTCCCTGATTTCAGTTCTTTATCACCCAAAGCTATAAAATATCCTGTGACAAACTGTAAAAAAAGGAGTTGGCAAAGCAAAGGCAGAACATCAATAGAGGTCCCAACAATCTCTTGCTAACATTTGTTCACATGCTTATATTTATGCCCATGGGAAATCAACAGGCCTGTTTATATGGGTACAGTGAAGGCTTACAAAAGTGCATATAAAAACCAAGATGAGACGTTAATAATACTAAGTGGAAGCTAAAAAACAATGATGTTTTTCCAGAAGACCTACTGGTAACACAAGTGAAAACACAAATCTGGGTATTGGTCTACTAGGATTTGTTTATTTCTGGCTGTGCTCTTATAATCTCTATGGTATAAACTGACATACACAGAACATGGATGGAAGGATATTTTGTTTTAAAAACTTTGCTTCTTGTCTAAGTCATTGCACATGCTTCCTCTTGATATCATTTGTAAACAGAATACTTTAGCCAACATTTTATTAAGTTTTCAATCCTCCAAACACTCAAGGGGTTAATAAGATGCCAGAACTCAAGCCTAACTATAAATATTTCCAGGATTGGGGTCTACGTGTCTCCTCAAGTTCTCTTTGTTAACATTATACGATTGAGCTGCGTGTTACATCACTGCAACAAGGGTTCCTCATGTGGGCAAAGAGTATTAATAGCCTTAATATGGAGTTGTGCAAACAATGCTATGTGCCAGAGGAGAGGTACACATGGGCTGCTCCAGATTGGCTGGGGAGATAGCAAGTGTGACTGCACAGTGAACTATGAGAGTAATTTTACATCTTCCAAAAACTGAAGGGAGTAGCTCACGCTGCCCCAGAGCTCGAATTCTTTCTGCTAATGACTACTGATCTGTTCCAGCCTGATGTTCTGGGGGTCACTCTGCTCATTATTTTACTGGTTTAACCATTTCTATAGTCTTACAATTTATTGTTATGATCGCTGTTTCCAAAAATGCTTTGGAAGCTCTTAAGACAAATGAATCCCCTCTCTCTTTGGCTGTTTTTCTTTTATTGGGAGGTTGGTTGCTCACTCGTTTGCTTGTTTGTTTGTTTGTTTGTTGTTTTTTGTTTGTTTTTGTTTTTTGCAATATTTACTCCTCCAAGTGCTGGTGTAGGTAGGCATTTACTTTTTCAGAAGGGAAAATACTAATTTTAGTACTCATTAGATGGAAGAGAAAGCAGAAAGTGCATATACACAGAGGAAAGCAGAGGGCGATCAGAAGCCTCTTTATGGAGGAGCAGAGAAAGTGTCAAGCATTACATTTTTGCAGGACTGGGGAAATCTTACATTGTAAACAGGCAAGTGAGAAAAGCTTATGGGTATTAGTTTCTGTGAGAGCAGAAAATATTATGCCATTTCAGCAATCTTTACCATATCTTCTGTTGTTTCCCCTGGTGCCACTGGTTAGAAGGGGATTCATAAGAGGAAAACAAAAATAGAAAGGGCAGAAGCTGATAAAGAATGTGAAGCTGGATGAAGAGACAATGAGTTAGAAAGCGAAAAGTATAGGATATCCTTACGCACTGCCTTTCTGTACCATTTTTAATGTGTAGATGCATTGGCAGCAGTGGGCTGCAAGGCTGCAGCGTGAGGCAAGGCCAGGACTGTCCCATGAGGTGAGGCACAGCTGGTTCCAGTCAGGTGGGCTGGGCCCAGCAGCCACCCTGGGGTGCCTGGGGACAGCCTGGGGAGGGGAGATGCTGAGGAGACAATTCTTAAGGACTGCGAGTTGCTCATTCTGAAGCCATATATGCACAATGAACGAGTAAAAAAAAAACAATGTTTAGAAGGAGGCCATTACTGATGGCTTCCAAAAGCCATCAAACTTCTAAAACACAGATTTGAACGATCTACTGGATTTAATAACTGATTTTTACGTATTTATGGCTTTTGCTGGACTTAAGCTTAGGTGATTTGCTTCTCATCTTTAAAGGCCTCCCAGAAGTTACAAAGGCATCCTATTTTTGTATACAATGAATGTTAAAGAAAAGGCATGCTATTTTTATATGCAGTGAATATTAAAGAAAGGCACGTAGAATTGTACTTAAAACCATGACTTTGCATTATTATCTCTTGCAGTATTTCTGAAATATTTGCTTAGGTCATGGTATAAATAGATAAATGACTGGATTAAAGTATCTAAATAAAGATGCTGATGCAAATCCCCAAATTTGCCATTATGTAAATCTGCCTTTTAAGGTTCTCTCTCTAGAGGTGTGTATTGCTGAGATTTTTTACTCACTTACATGTTATTTCCATGAGGTCTGAATAAAAGAGATGCAGGCAAGAGAATTTCATGCTTTACTGTCTAGCACCTCTCCACTTGTGATACAAGCCTGGTTTGGCAGTAAGATGGAAGCTAACAGCTGATCTCCATTACAATTGCTTGCAGTTAGTGCTGAGATTAGTAAAAACACTGGAGAACCTAGGAACTAACAACTCTTTGGCATTATAAAAGTAGCACTGACACATACGTCAAAATCCCTCACTTCAGAAGAGTAAAGCTCAGAATACGAACTCTTATTCAACTGCTGCAAGCAGAAATGCAGTGCTGCTTTTTGACCAAAGTTTCACTCTGGACTTTGAGTAATGAAGCCAGTCCTCCATTTATTTCTCAAATAGCTACAGTGGCAGGTTCATTTGAAGCCTTAGATTTTATACAGACCCTCTTGTACCCATTGCCTCTTATCTTGTCACTACTGAAAAGAGTCTGATTCAGTCCCCTTTGCACCTTCCCTTCAAATATTTATAGACACTGACGAGATCCCCTTGAGCTTTCTGTTCTACAGACTGAGCAATCCCAGCTCTCTCAGCCTTTTCTCATAGGAGACACGCACCAGTCCCTTCAGCATCTTAGTGGTGGCCTTTGGATGTACTCTCTCCGCGCACGTCCATATCTCTCTTTTATTGGAGAGCCCAGAACTGCACACAGTACTCCCAGTGTGACCTCATCAGTGCTGAACAGAGCACAAGTATCACCTCCTTCAACATTCTGGCAATAGTTTGCCTACATCAGCCAGGATAACATTCGTTTTCTTTGCTGCAAGGGCACATTACTGTCTCACGTTCACTCTAAAGTCCACCAGGGCCCACAGGTCCTTTTTTGCAAGCTGTTTTCCAGCTGAGTAGCTCCCGGCACATGTTGGTGCCTGGGGCTGCTCCTCCTCTGGTGCAAGACTTCACACTTCTTGTTGAACTCCATGAGATTCCTCTCAATGCATTTCTGCATTTCTCCAGCCTGTTCAGGTCCCCTTCACATGGCAACATAATCCTCTGGTGTATCAGCCCACTCTCCTAGATCTGTATTCGAAGAACCCCACCAGTAAGCTGAGGAGTCCATAAAGTTATTCTTCATGTGTGATATAAGCTTCATGGAAGTCAATGGCTGTTCAGTCAATATCTTACAATCAAAGCAGGATTTAAGATGAAAAAAAAAAATTCCAACAATGACCTAGTATGTAATAGTAGCTACCCAAATACTTGTTACAAAGGTTAGGGGGGGCTCCTAACATCCACCTCTATGCCAGCACTGACAGAAAGAGTAGCATCTTCTGGCTTCACACAGTCTAAAGATGCTCTGTTTTGAGCAGGAAGTTGAAGGCAAAGGATGCAAGGTTGGATTTGCACTTTCTGACTACCACTCACTAAATTCAAGAATCATGTTCACAGCATGAAGTTACCACAAAGGTGACTCAGGTATCTAAAATGACTGAAATTCTACTAAGTGGTAGACATTTCTGTGGCACAAGTTGGGCATTATTTAGTAGCAGGAAAGGTGGCGGTCTAAGTTATTTGTATATTCAAATGCAAGATATCTAACATTTATAAAGGATACCAAATACTCTCAGGTCTGGGGAACTCCCTATTACAGTAAAGCATTTCACAAAGTGTAGAAAGTTGTACAAAGGCAAGACTCGTGCCAAAGAGGGAAAACATTGCAATCTAATGTTTTAAACACTACAACAATTAGAGTAATTATTCCTATCATAGGCAATGGAGAACCTGATGATGAATACAAATCTACTTTAAGGTGTGTTTTTAGGCAATCTCAAGCACAGTGTTGGGCTAGAACAGCAAGTAGACAATACAATGACCCCACATACACAAGTTTATAGCCATTTAGAAATGGTCTGGTTTTTTCCCTGGATAGCAAAGTTATTCAAGAGGGAAAACAACTGTGCCAGACAAAAAGAAAGGTTTCACAAGTGCCACAACAAAATCTATTTATTGAGCATCAATCGTCAGACATGCTCAGAAAAGGTAAGGTTCTTTGGAAAGGGAGAGGAAGGAAGAGAGGGACCTTTTCAGAACAACCAATACGAGGAGAACCAAGAACTGCAGTTCAGGGGGGCCAGACTTACCCCTGCAAACCAAAAGGAAAGCCCATCTAATCCTGCTTTTAGCAAGACATGGATTAAATAGACCTAAATATATATAAGTTATTCGGGGAGTAGAGAGTAGTAAAGCATTTTCCTTAATATTTTTTTGCCCTTTGTTAAATACCCTTACTGCCAACTCTTGATTATCCAGCATAACAGGGAGGAAAGGTGTGATAAGAAGGGTTGAAAAAAGTATGGGTAAGATAAAGTATGTAGATGAGGCTACTAAAATCATAGAGGGAGAATGTGAGGAAGGAAGGTTAGTAAAATGGACCCTCATATGAATAAGTCCTCATGTAAGTCAAGCTACATACAATATTATGCATTTGACAGTTTAGCTCTTGTCTTCCTGCCAGGCTGAGCTGCCCTTTCCTACCACTTTCTGCAATGCATTATCACACCCTCTACTAAGCCGACACAACTGTTTGTGTGGCTGTGTGAGCATTAGGGTGAGGAAACTGCACAGCTTGAAATCTGATTCCAAAGAAAATGTTTCTTGAATGGGTCCAAATTTCCTGATACTTTTTATAAGGATTATCAACATTATATAGGCTTCTTTGGTCACAAAGAAAGACCAGCACATGTCTAGGATAGCAGTAAGGAGGGCACTGTTTAGCAAGACAGAAACTCCCTGGAATTGCTGTCACATGCCCTCATCTGCTAAGTGACAACAATTGTCACCTACACTACACAAATGTCTGGAAGGAAAAAAAATATATTAACGGGCACAGTGATGAACATTCGTTATGAGAATGTTCATGGAAACTGTAACACTTCTTGCAGCACTTGTGAAACCCTCTGTCCAAAGTACACTGAGAAAGTGTGGTATCTGTTGAAATAGCAGTGTGATAAAAATATCAAAATGTCAGTGGAACTCAGGGTATGCACGAATGTGCTCCATTCTCTTTGCCAGTTGCTGAGGGACTTAGCAGCCAACGTTATGGTTATATTTAACTTCTGAAACACTTTTGCAGACATAGTATAATTCAACGTTTTGTTTCACCTAAACCCATTTTATTTGATCCCTTCTTTTCAGAGAGATTTTTGTATACTTGACACTGGCAGTTGTTTTGACCATGAAAATTTGGATTTAGATCAGCTGTTCATAAGCCATTTAGACGGTGTCATAAATTCCTCAGTAGGAATACTTATACCACCAGAAACTGAGATACGGTGTCAGACCTCAACAGTCCTTAGACAACAACTTTTCTGTGATTTGGTCACATCTGAATTCACATTCTTACGCAAACCTCCCTCTTCAGACATACTGTGCTTTGGTAAGAGATTTGCTAACGTATGTGGCTGATAACAGCTGGGCCAGGAGAGTAACATAAAAGTAGATGCTAGGCCATCCACTAGGTGTTGATCTAGCCAGAAAACTGGTGTTAAATATATGCACAGCTTTGCCTCCACTAGCCTTAGAATGTATTTCTTTAAGTGCACTAACTCACAGGTCCAAACAAGCACATCAATCAACAAACAGCCAGGAGCTGCTAACAGTCTTTGATGTCTTGGATCAGATAGGGATTCAACAATAGACAGCTTTACACATAGTTATGAATACAGGCAGCTGCTGGTCAAGACACAGGCTCATTTTTCCCTACCAAGACAATTCAGCTCAAGCTTGTCAAGCAGCATACACCACTGGTGATGCACTGCCATCCTCCATTGGTCACATTCAGCTACAGAAGGAATGATGCTCTGTGTCAGACCCAGCATGACTCACATTACAGAATCACAGAATCATTTAAATTTGAAAAGACCTTTATAGATAATCTGGTCTAATCCCCCTGCAGCAAACAGGGACACCTACAGCTAGATCAGGTTGCTCAAAGCTCCATCCAGCCTCACCTTGAAAGTCTGCCCACCACTCTGGGCAACCTGTTCCAGTTCTTCACTACCTTCATAGTAGAAGCTTCTTCCTTATATCCAACCCTGCCCTGTTTTAGTTTGAAACCACTTCCCCCTGTCCTGCCACAACAGACACTTCTAAAGAGTCTGTCCCCTTCTTTCTTACAGGCCCCCTTTAGATACTGAAAGGCCACTCTCAGATCTCCCCAGAACCTTCCCTTCTCCAGGCTGAACAGCTCCAACTTACTCAGTCTGTTCTCACAGCAGAGGTGTTCCATCTCTCAGTTATTTCCCTCACCCTTTTGGCCAACTCTCTTCTGATGCAGCCCAGGACACAGTTGGCTTTCCACCAGGACACCCTAGTCATGGCCATTCCCAGTGAGTTCTCCCAGTCTGTACACAGGCAAGACTGCCCAGACCCAAGTGCAGCACCTTACACTTGGCTCTGTTGAACATCATTAAGCTCATGTGGGCCCACTTTTTAAGTCCAGGTCTCAACAGCTCCATGTCTTTCAACACCTTCATCAGACCTGACCTACTAGTAGTGTCAGGAGAAAGCTATGACTCATGGCTATAACACAAGAAGGACATTGAGGGCTATGGGTATTACAGTTGCCCATCATTAAAGGAACATTACTACCCATGACTGCAGTCTTTGTACGCCATAGCTGACATCAGCCTTCCTTGATTTTAATTTCCCTCCACACTTGCCCTACAACAAAATGGCTACAGACCTTTGGACAAAAGACAATGTATTTTTCATCATGCTTATTTCAGGAACAGTTACACAAGTAAACCAGTTGTAGAATCTCGTATGAAGAAGCCACAAAAAAAAAAAAAAAAAAAAAAAAAAAAAAAAAAAAAAAACCATCAACTGAAAGCTTTGGCAACTGATAATATAGTCTTTAGGAGAGTTCTAACAGGATCTGGATTACATACGCTTTTATCTAGAAAAAAAAAATGTATATATTAAAAGAGAAATTATGCCATCATTTATAACGCCTGTAACTGTATTAAAATCCCTGGACTGTGTTATGTAAAGTCAAAGCAAAATGACTACAGAAATTATCTGTGGATTACTATCCTTTTTTAATAAGATAAGTGGATTCTTATTTCCACAAGTGCTGTTGGGTTGAAATTAAATCAATTCTTCTTGGTTGCCCATACCTCTATAAATCCTGAACACAAATGTCTGGTGCATTACATTTGCTGAATAACAGAATGTTTGACTCATGCAGCCAGAGGTAAGGTGATCCTACTAAATTCAATTTTGATGAAGGTTTACCAATGGAAAGCAGAAAGAATTGGTAGTGCTTTATCTTGACTGTATACGGGTCTATATAAGCTATTTAGTAATAAAATTCGGCTGGGCCAAAAGTTTCTGCATTGTTTTTGTTGTTGTTGTTGTTGTTGTTTGGGGGGTTTGGGGTTTGTTGGGTTTTTTTTCAGCAACTTTGATTATTAGCTTGTGTAAAAGGAGAAACTATGGAGAAACTGTTAACCACACTGAATCATGATTCCCTCTCCTCCCAAAAGAAAAAGAGTTCCAGATAATTATCAAAGTGATGCTGGATGTGTTTTCGTTTTATCCCATTACTGCCAGTTAGCGAAACGCAAAAGTAAAGCCAGAGTTTTTCTCTCATATCCCAGTTTAACATCCTGTTATCATCAAGTGTTAATGACATCAAAATCGATAATAAATGGGAAAGAGCAATAAGCTACACAATCATGTATATCACAGAAGATATCACAGTGGACCAGGATCCATAAGTAATCTTGTTCAGTACCGTCAGTCATCCTGAATGACAATGGATTCCCTTCTTCTGCATGAAGTCAAACCTCTCAGGCTGTTCAAATACTAGTAAGCAAATAGAATTGTTGATTACGAGTGAAGGGAGAAAAGTTCTGCAAAACAGGATAAATTTAAAAAAAAAAAAAAAAAAAAAAGGCTTTAAGGTTGTTGGAAGTGTTCTTTTGAGTATTTTTTTAACAGCATCACCTACCCTCCTGTCAGTGGGCCTGATGCGCCATCTGCTGTTTTAACAGTCCTTGAAAGATGTTCTCCTGCAGCATTTAAACAGGCTGTAATCTTGTTGCGTTTGCTGTTGTTGTGCTTTAATTCTGCAAGCCACTGCTCACACAAAGACTGGAAAAGAAACTAAAACTTTGCCATTGTTAATACTACGCAGATACTGAAAATAATCGGGGCTAATTCGTAAATAAAAACACTGTTCTTCCACTACCAACTAAAATACAGTGATCAATGAGCTCCATCTGGTGGCTATCTTTGCAGTACAAGTTATTGCCTTTTTCCCAAGAAACACCAGAAATGAACTAAAAGACAACTTTTCATCCCACTGAGTGAAATTAAGCAAGAGTTCAGTACGTATAACTTTCTAAAACACTCTTATATGTGCAATACATGGATTTTCATTTATACAAAATGTGCAGTTGATACGCATTGGATATGGATTGCAAATAGGCACATACACGCTCTCCAGCCTTGAATATACAGCTAGACATTAGAATCATTTGCAGAAATAAAAACTCGCAAGGCTATATGCATAGCACGCAGCAGCATTACGTGCTTGTCAGGAGCCAAACTTATCGCTTCTAATTGCAATTATTCCCTCGATTCGTGCTCAGTGCACATATATCACTGACATTCCTGTCTCTGCATTCCCAGCAGCAATAATTGGAAAATAAGGGAATTGCAGAGTGGGTGCCCCTGAACTAAGCTATGCTGTTGGACACTACATAAACAAACAAACAAACAAAAAATCTCTTAACCAACTCTCACAACCACCAAAGCACTGAGAACAGCACTAAAATGTAAAGGCAACTCCACCAGAGCAGAGCTGGAAACGGACAAATCTCAAAACATTGTCCAAAAAAAAATCCGTGATAGGCGACTGCCACCTGGTGGAACGCAGGGAAGACCTCAATCATGCAAAAAGTGTTCTTAAGGTGGTCAGGAGAATTCAAATCTCTGATGTAAAATCAAAAAGGAATTGCCAGGCATCGTGACAAAGCTGCTTGTGGCTTCAAGGACATCCTTGGTGGTCACTGAGGCTCCATCCCTCCTGATCAATACATTCTATCAACACCGACCAGGATATTTCTGTATTTTTAATTAATATTTTTGCAAGCTTAACTATTTTGAACAGTCACGTTCCAAAATAAATTACAAAAACTGCTAGGTATGTATCAGATGCAAAAGAAAACTAACGGCATAAATGGACTGCACCTTTGTTGTGTTTCCTATCCTAGGAAAGCACGCCTGGGTACACATCACCAGATCTCAAAAATAAGGGCAGAGATGGGCACGCAGCTCCAACTGTTGAGTTGCAAGGCTCTGTAAGGATCTATAAGGGCTCTATAAGCTCTGTAAGGCTATAACCTTATAGAGCGCTCTATAAGCTCTATAAGGGCTGCTGCACAGTAAGTGAAGTTCCCTCTTTGATTTTGCTCATCAGTGTGGGATGACAGCACTTTTTGTGGAATGAGAAACTGGAAACTCCAGTTCATCTGTTCACAGTACTGTGGCAGACAAATGTATTGTTTGACCTAGATAGGTAATCAGCCTGTCCCACTGTCATTGGAACATGTCTCAAAGTTTATGCGACATTTGTCTAAAGGAGGATGAAAATGCTCTGGTTTAGGTTCGGAAACACTTGCTCTGCCACAAAGACATTACCCTCAGGATGATGCATGCTGTTCTGCCTCTATCCTGTGAGTTTTGCCTTGGCATAAAGCACAGCATTGCTTGGCACTGAAGCATCTGTCACTAATAGGTACAGCACTTGGGTTTCTGTTACCACATTTGCGCACCGCTTCTTTGCCCGGATCCTCAGTAAAGGCCTCAGCGAGGACGAAGTCACATTGCTGATGGGGCTGCGCACTACTATGTGGATTTGCTGTACCGCTGGGGCTGCCTCGGGGAAAAACGCTGCCCACACCTACATAGATGCCTCTATTTAAGTGATTTATAAGGAACCATTTCCCAGAACTACAGGTGCACGGCTAACTGTAGCCATTAAGGCTGCGCACAGACAAGGACTCCTTCAAGAGGAAAAAGAAAGAAAAACGGAGGGGCAATGGGGGAGAAACGAAAAGCACAACCATGACGCAACGGAACCCCGAGCCGAGCCGGGATGATGAGGATCGGAGGGCGGGGGCCGGCTGCATCCCCCAGCCCGGCAGCGCAGCTTGGGCTCGTACCCCTGCCCTTCCCGCCGCACCGCACCGCGCCCCGTCCCGCCCCGCCGAGGGCGGTGGGGGAGCCGGGGGCGGGGGCCGCCCGCCGCCGCCGCCTTACGCCCGGGCCGAGGGGCGGCGCGGTGGGGGGCGGCGGGGCCGCGCCGGGGATGGGGGCGGCCCGGACAAGCCCCATAAAGGGCGGCGGCGGCGTCCGGGCTGCCGCACTCACCCCGCTCGGCGGAGGCGTCCGGATCGCGGCGAAGGGTCGGGGGCTCGCGGGCCGCCTTCGTTTCGTCCCCGCCGCCGCCCGCAGGAGCGGAGGCTGTTCGGTCCCGCGCCGTGGAAGTGCACGCGAGGCCGTCCCGGGCTTTCGCAGGAGCGAGCGACCGGAGCTCGGAGAGCCGAAGGGAAAGGAACGGCAGCGAGCGGAGAGCCGCAGAGCGGGACCCTCTGGCAGACCCTTCCTGGAAAGCCGGCCATGGGAATGTCTCCGCCGCCCCCGCAGTGATCGCGGACCCGCGGCCGCCCGTCCGCCGGGAGAGAGCCCCACGCCGCGAGCGAACCGCCGCGCACCGCTCGCTCAGCTTCAGCGACCGCCCGCAGCCGCCGCGCCGCCGCGCCGCGATGAGGACCGGCGCCCGCCCGCCGCCACCCGTGCTGGCCGCGCTGCTGGGGCTGCTGGGGCTGTGCAGCGCCCAGCGCCCCGCCGCTCGCCAGGCCCTGGTGCTGCCGCGCCGCCTGGGCGCTGCCGGCGGCCGGGAGCGCTTTTGCCTGGAGGCCTTCGGGGAGCGCCTGACGCTGGAGCTGGAGCCCGACAGCAGCTTCCTGGCTCCGGACTTCACCCTGCAGTACCTGGGCGGGCCGCCGCCGCCCTCTTCCTCTCCGCCGCCGGGAGACGACCTCGCCCGCTGCTTCTACTCCGGCACCGTCAACCGGGACCCCGACTCGGCCGCCGCCCTCAGCCTGTGCGCGGGGATGCGCGGTGCCTTCTCGTTGCGGGGCCGCGAGTACCTCATTCAGCCCGTGCCCGGAGCCGCGGGGCACCGCCTCGGCCCCCACCTCCTCCGCCTCCGCGGGCCCCGCGCTCCCGCCGCATCCCGCTGCGCCGTGACCGAGCCGGGGGCGGGGGCCGAGGCGGCGGGGCCGGAGCCGGAGCCGGACCCTTCGGGACGCGCAGGTACCGAGCGCGGGTGGGAGCGGGGCTGTGAGCGCCGCCCTCGGGCGCGGGGTTCTCGTGCGTTGCTCACGTGCGCGCGCTCTCCCTCTCTTTTTTTCAATGCAGAAACGAGAAGCAAAAGGAAAAAAAGATTCGTCTCCAGCCCCCGCTACGTGGAGACCATGCTGGTGGCCGACCAGTCGATGGCCGAGTTCCACGGCAGCGGACTGAAGCACTACCTCCTGACGCTGCTCTCGGTGGCGGCCAAGCTCTACAAGCACCCCAGCATCCGCAACTCCATCAGCCTGGTGGTGGTGAAGATCATGGTCATCTACGAGGAGCGCAAAGGACCCGACATCTCCTCCAATGCCGCCCTGACTCTGCGCAACTTCTGCAGCTGGCAGAAGCAGCACAACCCGCCCAGTGACCGGCACGCCGAACACTACGACACTGCCATCCTCTTCACCAGGCAGGTGAGGGACGAGGAGGCCGAGTCTACTCGGCTGCCCATAGCTCCCCACCCCCCAAGAACCCCCAAAAAGCATTCAGAGGTACTGCAGGCTCCAGAAAGCAGTCTGCAATTGAAATGAATTTCTGTTGTTTAGGGTTCAGTATCCTTTGTGTTGTCTCAGGTGAAGCTTACAGTGCAGGAATTGGACTCGGTGATTCTTATGGGTCCCTTCCAACTTGGGATATTGTGTGATATGCAGTGTGTTTCTGCTGTATATTTTTAGCAGAGTCAGTATGGAAATTATGCATCCTGCTTCTACGTGTAAGCCCTGTGTATGTTCCAAAGACAGATTTTTGCCATCGTACCCATTGAAGTGCTGAATATTTATGCACTTTCCATAAGTGAAGGCAAGCTGCCAGGGTGGGATGGTTCTTGCCAAGGTGAAGGCTCTGATCTGATTAATAATGAACTGCCTTTTTTTTTTTTGCAGGACCTCTGTGGTGCCAAGACATGTGATACTCTTGGGATGGCCGATGTGGGAACCGTTTGTGATCTAAACCGCAGTTGCTCTATCATAGAGGACGACGGCTTGCAGGCTGCCTTCACAACAGCCCACGAGCTAGGTACTTGAAGCTCTAAAATGCAATTTCAGCTGATTAATTGCAGGCAGCTCAATGCAGTGGGGCTGTAAGCTCCCGGTTCCGCAGGCACTGGGCACCCTGTTCTGTCTTGGCAAGGCTGGAAGCAGCACAGCCTGGCAGTGCAGCAGGGTTCCACTGCTGAAAGCAGTTCCAGGCGGCTCAGCATTGTCTGCGAGAGCTGTACTGGACTGAGATGGCAGGAAAATAGCCTGTGAGGAGAGAGAAGATGCTCTGTAATCTGCTTAAAACTTGGCACTGTTCAGATCCCACTATTCTTTCAGTATTTAAAGACCTGACTATGAGTAGCTCTAGAATTACAATTGCATTGGTAATGCAAAGGACAGACTTGCTGAAATCACAAACTTTTTTTTATTTTTTTATTTTTTTTTCCCTAAGGCCACGTGTTTAACATGCCTCATGACGATGCAAAGCAGTGTGCTGGCATTAATGGAATAAGCCGGGATTTCCACATGATGGCATCCATGCTTTCCAACCTGGATCGCAGCCAGCCTTGGTCTCCATGTAGTGCCTACATGATTACAACATTTTTGGATAACGGTCATGGTGAGATAATTAAGCTTTCCATTCATGTGGCATTCATGCTCTTGTTTTACTGCTTTGATTGTATTCCTTTTAATTCATGGAGTGCTTTTTGCTAAAGACAGCGTTAACCTTTTGCGTGCTGCCAGTGGCATTAGAAGGCCCTTAGTTGTACAAAAATGGTGGCACAGATTGGCTGGAAAACTCATGCTGCAATGCAAATGCAGTTTCAGAGAAGCAAATACATTTTTTTCCCTTCAAAAACCGAACTCACTGACAGCACCATCTGCTCTATTTTCCTTTTCTATTCCTTTTCAGGTGAGTGTTTGTTGGACAAGCCCCACAGACCAATCCAGCTTCCTTCTGACCTGCCCGGTACGCTGTATGATGCCAACAGACAGTGCCAGTTCACTTTTGGAGATGAATCCAAGCACTGCCCTGATGCAGCCAGTACGTGCACAACTCTGTGGTGTACCGGCACTTCGGGAGGACTGCTCGTCTGCCAAACCAAACACTTCCCTTGGGCGGATGGTACCAGTTGTGGGGAAGGGAAATGGTGCATGAATGGCAAGTGTGTGAATAAAACTGAGAAGAAGCATTATGATGTAAGTATTCTACAGGCTTAGAAAGTTTTTTGTTTTGTTTTGTTTATTTATTTTTTTTCTTTTACAAGCAGCTTGTCTTAAAGTCTTTGTGGTTTTATCTAACTGTTTTGGTCTCCGTCTGCTTGTCCTTTCAGACCCCAGTGCATGGCAGCTGGGGGTCCTGGGGAGCATGGGGAGAGTGCTCCCGGAGCTGCGGCGGCGGCGTGCAGTACTCTTTCAGGGAGTGTGACAACCCTGTTCCGAGGAATGGGGGGAAGTACTGTGAGGGGAAGCGGGTGCAGTACAGGTCATGCAACATCGAGGACTGTCCAGATAACAATGGTAATCTTTTCCCCATTTTTCAGTTGAAGGAAGGGGATCTTCTGAAGGGAGACAGTGTACAGAAGTTGATCTGATGTCCACCTGTCTTTTCTTTGCCTGCAGGCAAAACCTTTAGAGAGGAACAATGTGAGAAGCACAATGAGTTTTCCAAGTCTGCCTTTGGAAGCGGACCTGCAGTGGAGTGGACACCCAAGTATGCTGGTGTCTCTCCAAAGGACAGATGCAAACTGGTCTGCAGAGCAAAAGGAACGGGATACTTCTTCGTTTTACAGCCAAAGGTATTTGAAAGTTATCTCTCGTCCTCCTAAAGTTGCAGATTTCTATTTTTTCCTACTCTTTGTGAAGTTAAGAGTCAAGGAGTGTAGAAATCTGAGATTTTCTTCTTGTATTCAAGCAGTATTCTTCCTTTTCTGCTCCATACATGTACAGTCTGATTGGTGCCAGCATGCTTTAAATTCTCTGGCACAGTGCTTGCAGTTACTTCACAAGAACCACCTCTTCTACCCACTCCACCCTAGCTTCCTTCCCTTTCCTTCCACCAATTTGATCACACTGAGATATGTTTGGAGAATTCTGATGGTTCCTTGCCAAAATATCAGTGCTTTGTCATAGCAGTTACTAATACGCTGACATCTTAAAATAAACAAAAGGGAAAATAACTTATCTTGCGTAGCTACTTGAACTCACTGTCATTAGATGCTGAGCGCCAGTAACTGCCAGGGTGATGACACAGATATTTATTGTAGAGGAGTACTCCTAGAAAGAAAGGATTGATTGGACACCAATAAAAGCAATTTTAGTTCTGTACTTTCTTTTACACTCACTTCTAGTGACATGAGAAGAAAAACGTCCTTTATACAAAATCACAGTTCTGTGGACTTCTTTTGGAGTGGGGTGGGCGTTAATAAAAACTGAAACTGGTTGTTTTCTTTTGTCACAATGGTATTATTATTTTTTTTTTCAAGTGAGTTGAAG
Source organism: Alectoris magna (assembly GCA_030625065.1). Taxonomy (NCBI): domain Eukaryota; kingdom Metazoa; phylum Chordata; class Aves; order Galliformes; family Phasianidae; genus Alectoris; species Alectoris magna. The sequence goes on from CM060560.1 coordinate 93,540,186, forward strand.
AATCATTATGTAGCTCCAACTACCTACAGACTGCTTTGGTTTCTAGTTTGAAAAGCCTTAAGAATCTAGGTGCTGCAGGCCTTCCCTCTGTTCATATTCTCAGTTTTGCATGCATTACGTTTGCAATTTCAAAGACGTGCATTTTCTAATTGAGTTGCCCTCCTGCTGGTTTCCTATGAAGGTTGTGGATGGCACCCCGTGTAGCCCCGACTCCACCTCTGTGTGCGTCCAGGGACAGTGCGTGAAGGCTGGCTGTGACCGGATGATAGGCTCCAATAAGAAGTTTGACAAATGCGGGATCTGCGGTGGCAATGGATCCACTTGCAAAAAAGTGTCAGGCACACTTGTTAGAGCAAAGTGAGTGCATGACTGCGGCTGCTGGGTTTTTTTCTGGGGAATGTTTTGTGGGTGTAGGCTTTCGGTTTCCAAGTCAGTGAGATACTATCTCAGTTTATCCTTGGAAGTGAGATTTGTTCCGTCAAAGACAGTTGATTGATGATGACTCACAGTCAGATCTTAGTGTTAAAGGAAACCCATTTCATGGGACATGCCTTTGCCATAGCAATAATGTGGGATGTGACTTTGCAAATCTCTTCATCTATTAGTTCTATTAGATAAGCAACTTGTGAGCTTCGTGCTTTGGCTCCAAATGAAATTCAGCCTTGTGTGAGGAAGCTCCTCCCCTGTCCCAGGGATGAGTGGAGAACTCAGCCTTTCTTCTTTTTCTTGGGCAGACCGGGCTACCATGACGTGGTCACAATTCCGGCTGGGGCGACCAATATCGAGGTGAAGCAGCGGAACCACAGAGGTGCCAGGCATGATGGCAGCTTCCTGGCCATCAAAGCTGCAGATGGCACCTATGTCCTCAATGGCGATTACACCCTGTCGACCCTGGAGCAAGACATCACCTACAAAGGCAGCGTGCTGAGATATAGCGGCTCCTCTGCTGCTCTGGAGAGAATCCGCAGTTTCAGCCCTCTAAAGGAGCCTCTGACCATCCAAGTCCTCACAGTGGGGGACCTGCCACAGCCTAAGATCAAGTTCACCTATTTTGTGAAGAAGCCTGCTCAGCCCGCATCAGAGAAGGCGCCCAGTAAAAAGAAAGAGTCCTTCAATGCCATCAAGGAGATCATCTCCTCTGAGTGGGTCATTGAGGAGTGGGGCGAGTGCTCCAAGTCATGTGGCTCGGGCTGGCAGAGGCGGGCAGTGGAGTGTCGGGACCCCCGGGGGTGGCCAGCCACTGACTGTGCCCGGGAGCTGAAGCCCAGTGATATCCGTCCCTGTGCTGATATTCCCTGCCCACAGTGGCAGCTGGGGGACTGGTCGGCTTGCTCTAAGACATGCGGGAAAGGTTTCAAAAAGAGGTTGTTGAAATGTATTTCTTACGACGGCGGCGTGCTGCCACAAGAAAGCTGTGAGCCTTCCAAGAAACCGAAGCACCTGATAGACTTCTGCAATGTTACGGACTGCAGTTAAATAGTATAAGTTGGGAAAGCTATTTTTTTTTTATTTTTATTTTTTTTTCCTTCAGAACAATGCACTGAAAATAAGAGGGTTAGAGGTAGCGCATACGTCTTGCGTACAAAATTTATGGTGAGGATCCATTGAGGTGGGACAGTGCAAATAACCTTAGTTGGCATTGCATCCTAAAACTACCCTGCCAACCGCAGGTTTGATAGGATAGCAGACCAGTGTCACTCACTCATCTTCAGCAGAGAAGGCCCTAGGGTAATATAACTTCCTTTTTAAAGTCTGTTACGAATTAAAATAGGAGCAGTGGCCAAAGCATGTTTAAGCAAACATTTTGGGGTTGGTTAATTCTCCCTTCTTTTGGATTTATATTGTGGTAATTGTGGTACTGATCAAGTCCCCACATGTAAGAAGAGAAGACAAAGGGGAGTGGAAAAGATAGCTTAAAATAATTGGTCAGGGCTTACCTACCTCACGAAGGGCAAAACACAGGATTAGAAAAGGAGCTTTAACTAAGTCATTCATGGCTGCTATTGTTTCAGAGAACAGTTTTATATAAAAACAAAGCCATATTCTCTACCTGTAAGGAGTAAGAAATAGCAAAAACTCTACTCCACAGATAACTAGAATGTCATTCTTTCATTATTTCCTTTAAAGCATCTTTATGACATTCCAATGTTCCTGTCCATTTCTCTTATCCACTCTAATGCCTCTGTACTGACATCTAATCCGGAGGCTAGAAAAAGTGGAAGTCTTCATGGAGCAGGTAGCATCTATGAGTAGTTGCTCTTTGTGCCTTCTGCATACCTTCCACTGGCTTTTTTTGATTTGAGCTTGGTTCTACCATCCTGTCAACCAGACTAGTGGCAGTGGGCGTTTCAGTCATTGCTCTCATGTTATTTTTTTTTTCCCTTACCCCAGCTGATAGCAATTATTTGCATTTGGATAAAGAGACATCCAAGAAATCCCGCTATGAATGGGAACCTCTCCTAAATGGCCTCTGGTGGGTTTGTAGTGCTCAAATCACTGATAAGGCGGGAAGACAAAGCTGAAGGATAGCAGGTCCATCCACAGCAGTACGCCAGCATTTGCGTAATTAAAAGTTTGTGCCAGTCCATAGACAATGAGAGAATATGGCTTTCCATATGTATATAGTAAAATATATTACTATAGATGTTATATACTTTATAAGTATTTTATATTTTTTTCCCTTCTGGGAAGGGTTATAATTTGTAATAAATGCATATAATGAGCATATTTATTTTTATACTTCTTGTCTAATGTGATCTTCTAAGTTATCGCTTTTTTAAAAGGACATATAACAAGGATAGAGTATTTATACAGTATAATATGTTACTAGAAGTAATAAATGAACCCTATAAATTTTGAAAGTGGAGCGTCTTTATTTCACTGGAGTAAAACGAGTCTGCCTTAGAATCCAAGCTTATTTTGCTCGGCAGTGTCACGAAGAAAACTAAACCACATTTTTCAAAAATACTAGTAGCTTAGGCTACTAATTGACTGTGTTAGTTAAGGGGTTTGCAAAACTCTACCCGTACACCGAAAGGGGTAATTTTATATTTTATTGCTTAACCACTATCTGGGTGCTCAGTACTGTTGTTTCATCTTCAAAAATAAGGACTGCTGCTAGCCTGATACCACTGATTTTAATTAGGGCTTACAAAGGGAATATTGCTGTCAGTGGTGTATAAGCCAAAAAGGAATGTACAAAAGTAGCAGTTTTACCTGCTCCACTTAACCTTACCCTACTGGGAAAGATGCTTTTGGAATTTAAAACCATTAACTAGCAGTCGGAGGTTTCCCTCAGAAAATTCTGGAGGGCCTCATGATCACGCTCTTCTAATTACTTGTAAAAGTACTGTATGAATGAACTGTTCTAACTGTTGGTAACACGTTTCATAATGTCGAAATACATACTAAGTGTTAAGAAACTGATTTTTGCTCCCTCATTTCTGATCTCATGACTACTCCAGTTGAGGGAAAATCTTCTGTTGAGCTCAGTGGGACTCTTGCCATGGAATTTGAGACATCAGTCATCTATGAATACTTTTGGCTTTGTGTCATGTAAAAATCTATTAAAACTTCCTTTGCCAATGTTTGGACTCTGTCTTGCAGAAATTGTTCCCACTTTATTCCACGGATAAAATCCTGGCCCTTCTAAAGCACATAGAAAAATTTTCATCATGTCACACTTAATCATTGACTATTAGTTTGTCTTTGACATGCAAAACTACTGGGGAACATTTTACTTGTAGTGTTACTTAGGAGGCAGCCACTTTCTTTTTTCATGAATGCTTAATAGCATTTTTATTTGCATATGTTTGCATACAGAAAGGGTGGTTGGGCATTGGAAGTGGTAGAATCATCATCCCTAGAGGTATTTAAGGGATGCATGGATGTAATGCTTGGGGACATGGTTTAGTGGTGGACTTGGAGATCCTAAGGGTCTTTTCCAACCTAAATGATTCTTTGATTCTATATATATGCATGCGTATACTGCAGCATGTCTAATTTAGGAATATATAGATATATACATTTGCAAGAGAAATAACTAATTTTCAGCTGTTGTTCTTAATCCTTGTAGACTCTGTATCCTAACACAAAGCCGTCTGTTGGCATTGCCTGAAACAGTCTTCATTTAAGAGCCTAAGGAGCTAGCATCCCATAACTACAAAATACTCCATATCCACCAAATTGGCAAGGTCCCCCACCTTCTGGTTGAGGGTCATTGCCCAATTTTGCTCTCATCAACCTAGACTCAAGGCAGGGCTAAGAAAGCCCTGCAGACAAAGCAGCTTCCCCTAGACCTGCCTATATCAATTAAAGCAAGCCCCGGGCGCTGACATACTCTTCTCTTGCAGTAGCACTTGGGGCTGTTTGGGAGGAAACAATGGTATTTCACAGGCAACGCCTTTCACACAGAAGGGAATTTGGATCCAATTAAATGCAGCAATTTACCTTTTTTTTTTTTTTCTTCTTTTTTTCTTTTTTTTTTTTTAACAAGAAATGAAGAAGTGTTCTGCATTTCTGAAGTGCCCATATTACCTGAGTTAGCTCCAGTTAATTACAGGGCTGAGTGATCTAAGCGAGGAGTTGGAAGTTGTGAGGGAAATTAAACACACTTGATGTTTTACAGTAAGAAATGGCAACAGCAACACCTTTTATGCTCTTGCAAAAGGTTACATAATATCAGTGATGAACTAATAAAAGGCTATGATATAACGACAGCCTAATTTCTATAGTGGCACTCATTTCTTGAGAGCATGAACACAGCAGCAGCTGGTTGGCTCATAACCCACAGCTGTAGCACAGGAGACCAAGACTGCATTTCCAACTCAGTTTACTGACTACATGTTTTTCTTTGACCAGTCCATAAATCCTTAGAAGTTGCATCTGTTAGACAGTAATATGGTTCTTGAAATTATATCCTGTTTTTAACAGAGGTGAGTTACAGAAGACGGAAGGTTCAGGCTGGATATTAGGAAGAATTTCTTCTTAGTAAGAGCAGTGAGGCAGTGGCACAGGCTGCCCAGGGAGTTGGTGGAGTCACCGTCCCTGGAGGTGTTCAAGAGCCGTGTGGATGTGGCACTGAGGGATGTGGGCAGTGTGCATGGTGGGGGTGGGCTGACGGTTAGACTGGGTGATCTTAGAGGTCTTTTCCAACCTTAATGATTCTATGACATGCTCCAAATTATGTTCTCATACAGTGCAATCACAGGCCCTTCCCTCTCAAAGTGTCTTCTTGTTATGAGACAGCTTGTGGTGACCCAGCAAGGGAAATCCAGCTAAAGCAGTACAAGTTGATGCTGCTGTGTGGCATTCAAGACTACAGGTGAACTAAACATGTCCCTTGCCCCAAGCATCTGGATCCCCATAGCTTGTATTACAAAGGGCTGGAGAGTTAAGTGTTTTTTTGTGCATAAGCTTCTTGTCAGCAGGAATTGCAACATACTTCTGCTGTTTCATCAGGAATGCTCTTGGGATCACAAGTGGTAAACAGTTGTAGCTGAGTAATGTGGGCTTGGTAGATAAAATCGCTATTTTCAGATATTTTCAGAGATATGGGGAGAGGCAGGTGTATAAATAAATGAAATGTGTCTTCTTTAATCGCCCTTGGTTTTATTGCTTTCAAGGCTGAGCTAACTTTCAGTTCTTGGTGGGGCTACAAGACATTCTGTTGGCAGAGAGAGGCAAATGAAGCAACATCACTGTTGGTAGCTCTTTGCCTTTTCAAGCACTATGAATATCAGGAAAACTTCACTCCCCTCCCCCCCAGCAGTGGCCTTAAAGAGCTTGGAACTTGAAGTAAAGTCCAGCTGAGTGCTAGATCTCCAGAATGCAATTTTCAGACTTTGGCATCTAAATTATAAAATAATTGGGAGTTCAAGGAGAAATACATTTTTGCTTCAAAACTGCTTTTTAGGCTGATTTGTGTGTGAAATTTTGGCATCCATGCTGAATAAGAGCTTTAAGAGTAGGTTCTATAAAATTTGGAATAGCTGCTTTAAAATTGAGAAATGATTCAATTTACTGCTAAAAACAGAATTAGCATTAAATAGGAAAAAAGAAAACCCAAAACAATATGTGATAGGATTCTCAAGCTTCTCTGTTCCCCTCTTTTTAGTCTGTTGTAAAGATGTTAGGTGTTGGTGTTGCCTAAGTAATTAATTTGCCACTAATGGTAATACATGTGGCTTCAGAGCAGAGAAAGTTATTATAGAAGATGGTTCTGTGTGAGTTTTCATAGTAAAGAAATAACTGTATGTGTCTAGTATGGAAAAATTTTGAAACTGTTTGGAGCTGCTATATACTTTAGCAGCTGATACCTCCGTTTTAGAGCTGTCTGTTGCCTGTGTGTATCTGGAGCTATGCTTTTAGCAATAGGACATTGGCTCACAGAATAAATCTCCCAACCGATACACAGTACCACGTAACGTGGCCATTGGATTCAATTACTTGTATTTTTACAGCAGTTTTCATTCAATATCCGAGCACTGCATTTGTTTTGATAAAAGTCTGGCACACATTGTACAGAGAAACAAGCGAGAGCTTTGCTTTTACCCTTGTCATATATCACAAGTGGGAAAACAGATGCAAAGTAATGTTGCTCTGTTTTTCTGGATATCATAGGACAAATCAGTGATTTGGTCTAGGCAAAAAAAGAAAAGAAAAAAAGAATGTCCTAACCCACTGGTTAGGGTAGGGAACGGAGAAGAAAAGGCCCCTAAAGAAATTTATAATGGCAGCCTCAGAAGAACAGCCCAGACTCCTTAGCTTACTACTACTACTTACTACTTAATGTCTGTTTTCTGCTCATCAGCTGGCTATGAAATTGCTTGCACAGCTTTGCTGATGTTGCTATGGGCCTCATACACCTGGGAACACTTTTCATCCTCTGCAATTGCAAACATGCCTACAAACCACCACCGGAGCAAAGATCCTATGTGATATGGTCAGGGCTGCTCAGTCCTCAAGGCAAAGTGGGCATAACTAGGTGAAGAGTTTTCACTTGTCAAGACCACACAACGACAGTGAATTAATTGCCCTCCCCCATTCTCCCAGAAGAGGTGAATCCCTCGGACATGCCTGGGCTACTACAGGAGTTCAGCAATACCCGTCCAGTATTTTGCCCCATTTTGCTTAAACCGCATGTATTGTTGTAACATGTGGGGCCAGGGAAAGGACAGAGCTAGGTATTGCCACCTCTCCTAGCAGTGCCCTTTCTTATATCTGTTCCATAGCAGTTCCAAACCCTTTTATTTTCCAAGTTAACCAACAGTTACAAACATGCATTCAAGCCTGGTACTCACCCTCAAATCACAAAACAACTTACGCCCACAGAAGGGAAGTCAAAACATAGCTATTAGGTTCACAACAAGCAGTGATATCAACATTATATTCCAACAAACATTTGCGAGCTCAATGCCCGGGGCAGACTGATTATTGCAAGAGATGAAAATAGCACTGTTGTGTCTCTCAGGTCTATTTTACGGCACCAGGCAGCGCAGGAAGGTCTTGTGCAAGAGGTTTGGTCGTGGGCAGCAGAAGCACTGTTTCACACAGAGCCTTTGCCCATAAGCTAGCTATGTCTGCTTGATAGCTTCAATGTGTTAAAGGATAGTCCTTTGTCTTATTTCAGCCCAGGACCATAAGTTAATGAGATCCCAGATGTCTGGACAGTATTTTAAATTACACATCCCAGATCTGAATTGAACCGGTACAAAATCCGTCATCCTTTATATCCTGGCTTTTGCGTAAGAAAGCTACAAAACTAATTTGACTTTCTATCAGCTTGTGATTCTTCCCAGATATTCCATTTGAAAATGAATATTTTATCCAATATTAGTTGCACTCAAATGTAACATATTTTCCTATAAGCACAAAAAGGAGCTAGTTGTTCCAATGTAGGGGGGAGAGGAAAGCCATATGGTAGAGATTATAATCAGGCAAGCTGAAAGCAGTGGCCATTTTAATTGTGCACCAATATATTTTTCAGTATAACTAGGACAATATGCCTGTCTTCTTGCAAACAAATTAAATATATACTGCCACCTTATAAGGTTTTCACATACAAAAATGCAAATGGCATTAGGGATAAGAGCTGACCTGAACCTCTTTTGCTTAGATAAAAAATTTCTTTGTCGAGCAAAACATGATAAGGGAGAAACTGTTCAGGTTTTCTGCTATAATTCTTAGCAAGTGCTTTCAAGCAGTTATGAAGTTTTAAAACAATCCACATCTACTTTTCTCATTCTCTCTTCTGAAATTTTCTGACAGCCATGCTCTGGCAGAAAAACCTGATTGCTGCAGTACAGTGAACTGAAAGTTGCTGAAAGACACACTGAAAGCACAGATAGCAAGAAAAAAAAGTGGGTCATTCTGCAATTCCTGTCAGAGGGGGGTGGCTAAACCTGACATCACCAGGACATCATTTATTTATATTAGAAATGGCTTCAAAGTTGCATTGATCCCTACCACTGCCTACTAAAACCCATACTTGTTATGCTTCTCACACATATGGTCCACTTTTGCCGACTAAGAGGTTTGAATAATTCACTTAAGCAGCGAAAACATGAAGGACTCTTTAGAGCCAGACACAAAACTGCTGGGCCTTGTCTGTAGCTGCTTTAATAAAAGAAAAATGGCCTTGGGGGTGCAGCTGTCATTCAGCAGGATGTTTAAGCACATGCTTACACCTATTGTGATTTAAGATGGCACTGAGTAAACTTCAGAGACGCAAAATAAAAGCTAACCTTTTGTTGAATGTGGATCTTAATTGCATGTTGAATTAACAGCATTCATGTTTGCGTTTTTTCAGGGGCTCCTGTTTAGGCATGCTTGGTACCTAGATAGATAGTTTGGGATGACAAATAATGCTTCATGTAATTAGTTGGCAATAGCTTACATATTTGATTTCTTAATTATACTGTTAAGTATGTTTTAAGCAAATATGTTCTTTATTTAAAGAAAAAAAAAAAAAGAAAAAAAAAAAAAAGCATTTCCAGCAACCATATTTGGTATTCTTGAATTCTTTATTTGTTTGCAGAACACTGAATTTAAGTTCTACCCTAAAAGGATATAAGGATATTTGACTGTTGGAACTGGGACACAAAGAAGAGGCTGACCTTCCCAAATTCCTGAGGGCAAACTGTGATTAGAAGATTTTCATACAGCTAAAACTGTTACTAGCAGATGAAGTCCACAAGTGAAGGACTTGCTAATTGCGTAGAGCTGTCAATCGTGAAAACTATTGGAACGTATATCCAAAATTAGATCTCACAGTCAGGCCTGGGGGCAGATTTAGAAGTGAATTAAATACAAGGCAGTGACCGTCTCCTTCTTCTCATCCAGCAAACCAAAAGTCACATTTGGAGATATATGCTAAGACAATTAAGACGGATATTGTCCATTCCTCATTACTCTCCTGCTGGAACAAGTGCAGAGCACAACATGGAAGCACTAGAGGGACTCAGCTGCCTTTGATGAATTTAAAAAAAAAAAAAAAAAAAAGATTAAAAAACTCTGCACATGTTTTCTCTTGATTCTTTTAATTTATAGTTTTATTTATTTGCATTTTTGAAGGAATAATAGTTGATGTCAAAGAGGAAAACCCCCGGAGTGATATCTGAATTCAGCTCCAGCTGGAGCAGACCCCAGGAGACACTAACAGCTGCCCGACAGACAAGCAGGTTGGAGGCATTACATATTAAAAATCAGCATGAAATAATTTTGTATCTGCCATAAGCTTGCAAAAGCCAGGAGATTCAGAGTTAATGCTTCCATTCGCATAGGGCTGAAAACTTGCATAAGCCGGTTTCCAAAGCTCAGTTTGAAGAAGTAGGCATTATACACAAAAAGACAGTGGCTTGGGTGAGTGTAAGTAGCACCCTTACATATTTACTCCAGGTTTAAAAATAGATTCCCGTTGGTCTGGCTTTAAAAATCGCTAGATTGCTAGGATTTAGGTCTGTGCTGCAGATGCATTCTGCACTGCACAATAGCCTTAACTGCAAGCAGTGAATGAGAGTGCACAGAGAGGCAGCAGCTGGCACTCCTGCCAGAAACCTTCGGCATGCTCACTGGTCTGTGAGAGCCTGAAACTGTCCACACGTTGCTTACAGCAGCTTGGAAGTTTCACTTCCTCAGACTGAAAGAGTTCTGTAAAGACCTGAAGGAGGAGATTGAAAATACTAGCAACAGCATCTAATTTGAAGTAAGCTGGTAACGTCACCTCATGCCAGTGGTGCTCTGGGATTTCTCAAAGTAACGTCTCTACCCAGATGCCCCTTACCCCAGCTGCAGACACTGGCTTTTTCTTCAGGTTCTGGAACTGCTGGTGAGCCACAAACCAACTGAAGCACACTCAGAGGGCAACCAAGCAGAGTCATAAACATCCCACAGCCGGGGCAAGCTGCTCTTCTGAGCTCAGAGCTACCAAAATAAGTTGCACATTTGAAGTCATCGATTCTACACTTCTCTGGTTTCTCTCAGGACACGTTCGCCTTGGTAGCATGCAAATTCTTTGTTCAAAGAATGAAAAATAATGCCTAGGCATGCAGACTAAATTCCCTGGGTATGCCAGGAGAGGGCATCCCATTGGAAATGGCTGACTACCTAAAGTGCAGCAACAAAGCTGCCTGTAAGGATGAATAGGGCATAATTTTCAAGAGCAGCGATAACAGGTCCCAGTTGTTCAGCTCAAACAACTTTGCTGTGGAGACTACAACGGACTTCATTAAATCAGGAGGGGACAAAATCTTGTTTATTTCTCCTGCAGAGACTCGGTTTAGTGACTTGGCTAGGAGAGGAACAATTCGTCAGAGAACAGAAAGTACAATTACATCAAGTTGCAGTACTTGCTACCCAGGTGTTTCCAGCTGTCTGCTCTAGAGGAGGAACACTTTTCTTTTTAATGTCAGTGACAGCTGAGGGCCCTCTGAGAGAACTGATTTGAGGAGTGAGGTTTGACCTGGTGCTGTTCAGACAGCCCCAGCTCTGCAGCCCATGATCTCACCTGCTGTGGAGCAGTGCTGGGAAATATGTAGTGGAGAACAAAAAGATTGTGGATATTTTCAGTCCCAGGAAAATGCATTCTGCCATTTGCAATCAGTTTCAGTTCAGTGCCAAGAAAGTGCCTCAAAGAACGGAAATAATTTTCTACTCAAGACTTCAACTAGAAAAAGATAAGTGTTTGGCACATATGTTTGTAAGAGACTGGGGAAGAATTTTCAATGTACAGACAGACCGCTTAGTTGCTTTATACACAATTCACATGGTCATCAGTTGTTTGGTTTTTTTAATCTTCTGACATCCAGAATATCAAGTGACCTAAATCTATATCATGTTATCTTTCAATGGAGCACGACAAATATTGTAGCCAGCCAGTTCTCCTCTTCCTTTGGGTCTGCCTATACATCTGACTAGTGGAAGCTTGTTTGCTTTTGCTAGGAGGTGTTTGACAGACTCCCACAAGACCTGCCTAAGTAAAGATTGCTCTTAAAAGCATTGCTGGCATAGTCATGTCACTGATGAACATGGAAAAGAAAAGCACAACCCAATTTGTTTTAGCTGTAATGGCAAAAATCCTAATGAAGAAGCATTTAAACTGGCCTAAGTCCTTTATTCTATTCTGAGAACTGACCTAAGCTGTACCAACAAGGAAATTTCATTCGCCCCTCTAAATTAGGTTTGTGCTTTCACATGTACAGAAATAACTTCACTGGCTAAAGCTGTGTTGGCAAACCCAGTTACATACAGATGAGCATTAAATGCTTTCTCTTTCTTTGGTGTATGAGGAACTCAGTCTGGCCCTTCCCCCTGGTTTTCATGTTGGGTAGAAAGAAAAAGGAGGTAATACCTTCTACACTCTCCAGTAGCCCTCCTTGCTGACCAGAAGTTCAGGAGATCACATGGCCAGAGCTCTTGTTTTTCTCCTGAGTTTCAAACTACAATGTGGGGGGTCTGCAAATGAGGTTGGGTGTTAGGTGTCTTCACTTACATATCCCCATGTCTCTGCTTAGTTACCCACTACTTTTAAAAACTTGAGCTGTCAGAAACCTGGAGGAGATTTCAAAATACTTCATGAACTTGGTAGCATATGAAGTTTACCGATGCCTCGACCAAAACCACTGTGATTGGCATATCTTTACACAAATAGGCATACAATACCCAGAAGAGTGAAAATTTCCCCATGTCTGCCACTTCAGCTGGTTCTAGACAGTAATTACCACTGATAAACCCTCAGAAGACAAAGCACAGCAAGCAGCACTTTAAAATCTGAGGATGGCAGCATTATTTCTGCAGACAGTAAATGTTATTTTTAAACAATTTAAACAAGCCTTTGAAATCCAAATGTGAAGACGTAGTTGCGCAGAAGCAGTAGTTGCAACAGTCTTGTTTAAGCTTAGATTTGATATCATACCGTCATTGCAGGCAAGCTTTGTTTCCTAGCAATGAGGTGTCTACATATTATGGATGCACGACTCCCTCAAAGAACTGCCAGATTATGGGATTACTCTAAGGAAAATTTCGCAACATTTGATTCCTTCCTGATGAAGTGATTTTCCACAACACTTTGCTATAGCGTATTGGCAGATGAAGAGAGAGTGGGGAATGAAATGCATTTGCTAATAGTACACAATAGTGATAAATGCAAAGCCCAGTGTCCAGCTGAAGGAATCCAACCTGATGGGTATCTGCAAAGCCATGTGAGGTCTGTGAGATGCCTCTTACAAGCAGAGCAAGAGCAGCCGAAAAGTCATCACAGAGAGATTTGGGCTGTTCAATGACTGACTGTTCAATGACATGACTGTTCAAGCCAAAATGACAACTGGAAATGCTTATCAAATAGATCTTGAAATATTCCAGGTTCCCCAATCTGTCTAAACAGAGTGCAGAGCAAGGAAAGCAGGGCTACAGGGATCACCACAGCCTGGATTGCAGGCGAGCTGAGGCAGGCAGCCTGGCAGCCCCATGCTGTGAGGGACCTGAGCCTGCTCGGCTGGGATTCCTCCATGTGAGGAGCTGGGGTAGCAGTGGTGGGAGCTGCTCTGGGGTCAGGGAGTGCTTGGGGCGGGGAAGATGAAGGTCCAGTGCTTTTGCAGGCTCCTGATCCTACTGAAGGAGGGGACTGCAGCAGGGGTCAGGATTCGTCTGAGGTTGGCGTGTTTATTTGGCCTCAGTAGCTCACTATTACTTATCTGTGGGCTAGCCGCACAAGGCCACAGAGTCAGCCCTTGTGTTAGTTGCAGCCGGTTGCATTCAGGGGAAGAAGCTTTCTCTTCGCTGCCTGTAAATTGCTGTGTGCTGTAATGCTACCATAATACGGCTAATTACAGGCCAAGGTTTGCTGTAAGAGGCAGAGATTAAGATGCGTTATGATGAAGTCTTTAATTACTGAATTTCCTGCCTTTTGTTACCTTTACATCCTGCATGCTCTTTTATGTGCGTAATAAGCAGTGAAATGGTGCTGCTGGCTAGTTTAAGATCAAGAGCCAGAACAGTATTTTAGATGGCTTTATCAGAACCAACTAATTTTGAGAGCCGGAAGCTTATCTCTTGCTTTTGTTTGCAATGTAAATATTGTGCAATGGTGCATGTTTTACAAACATCAGAGAGGAAATCTAAAGAACTGTTAACAGGTGCTAAATGAAATACTGAATAGCTTAGTTGTGATGGCTGGAGTACAGAGTACAGATAATGTATTCTTTATTGTTTATACTAATCTATAAAAAAATTCAATTCTTGGATCCTGTGCAAATAAGCAAATATTCTAATTTTATTGCAATTTCTACTTAAAAAATGAAGAAGATATATTTTTTTATTTGCCAGAGGCTTAGTCTTTCAAATGTTATATTGGGCTCCACATAAACAAGCGTCCTTGTGAAACTGTCATAGCGGCAGAGCATAAAATCCCATCCCTGCATGTTGTAGGATGTGCAACTGTAGTATTCTGTGGTCATCCCTCTCCCTTCTGTCTTCTTTCTTGCTGAAAGGCTCGCTACGACATCCCACTGCCTGGCATAGAGCCCTTTGCCCCAGTCCAGGTGCTACGTCCTCTCAGCACTTGTGTCCCCACCTGTTCCTCCCATCCCTGGCTTTATGGTGCTTTTGGATCTTTATGGTCCCTTTGATCCCAGGATGAGAGCTGGGACAAATTAACCCATCAGGCCAGCTGGAGCCTCTTCCCTGCCTTCTTTCCCTTCATGTTTGCCGTGGGGTAATTTATCTCTGCCACCGTTATATCTCTGGTCCCTCCTAACCGAATAGGGTTGAAACCTCGTTTCCTTAACATAGTAGTCAGGAAGGAGAACCTCAGCCAAGAAAACAGAGACCTGGATGATGGTCACAAAAAGAACCAAAAAGAAGTTATATCTGATGCTAGATTGTCTTCCACCTAAGCAAAGCCAAGGCAGAACCTCTTTAGCAAACAGGCACTTGTGCTTTATCCTATGCACAAGCAGTTCCAGAGAAAGCAGAAAGCACAAAACAGAGCATGTGCTGAGATATTTGAGGTCTGCTGGGCCAACAGCTCTACTTATACACCAAGAGCAGAGGTACCTTTTTCATTACTATTATTTTTATATTTGAAGGGGTGAGGGAAGAAGATAAACTAATGGCAGATGAATGGACGTAAAATAGGTTTTTTCTCCTGGAGAAAAATTTTGAGACCCTTCAATAGAAAATCTGTTCATTTTTTTTGTTCAAAAATTTCCACAAATGCTCCAGAGGAGATTATGAAGCCTGTGAACAAAGAGTTAAATTGGCTGTGGAGAGTCCCTTCCTGTAAACAAGCGCTGAAGGGAAGATCTAATTAGATGGCTTCTTGGGAAGCAGGGAATAGAAAATGCTTTGGGGATATCCCGTCTCCACATTCATGATTATAAGACAGACTGAGCATGAGTGCACTGCTTTTCTTTCAATTTTTGTTGATATTATTTTTGTTTCCTATTAACAGAACTTTCAGTGAGGAGAAAAACCTTGTTGGCAGTAGTTACGTAGGGATTTTTTCAGTCTACATTTTACAGTATCCAGATGGCTAATGGTCATCACACCTCAGACCTCTTGCAGATACATCTCTGTGACTCCAATCACCTGCTACAGGGCTTATACAGCAAGCTCCTGTGAACTTGTTATGCTGTACTGCCATGTCTCAGGTTCCCTCTGCCAGCTTGTATACTGCATGAGTGACATACCCGCCATGACTCTGGGCAGCTGACTGACCTGGTGCTGATCACTCTAACAACTTCTATGACCATGCTATCATAAAATACATGTTCCACTTCACTGACTCGAAGCTGAGCAGCGCTGGCACACACATTGCCCTGAGATCAAGAGGCAAGGACGGGTCTTTGGGACATAGGAAAGAGCAGAGCACGTAGCACTGAGACGCCTCAGATCACAGCTGTGATGCTCATGCCTTAGCACAGTGTGATTGCCCAGCAGTAATTTAAATTTTGGTAAAGATGAATGTAATATATTTGGTGGTGCTGACCATTCATTACGGCTGCCATAGGCAATGTACAACTAAGATGGATTGAGCTGAAACCCTATTGCAACAGAAGCAAATCAGACTTAATAGTTCACTTCCAGGGGCTTATGACTGTGGAAAGAGATGTCTGAATGCCCAAAGTGATGATGGAGGCTTCAGAGCATTTGTAAAGTCCCTATGAACAAAGGAAGACTTTGTGTTTCTTAGAAAACACAGAACTGCCAGATATCCTCTACATAGTCCCAACTTTCAAGAAGACATCGTGAATAGCTTCTAGACTGTGTATTTAAGGGCATCATGAAGAACTGCAGTTCCCAGTATGCTCGGTGAAGAGGGATGGGCATGGGGGAATAAAGTTGGAGATGGCTGAGGAGGTGAGGTAATTCAAATTATCTGCTGCCAGGATTAGCGTGAGAGGTGGCTACCTCCAGTCATGGCCAGGCATAGAGTCCTCTTTTCACAGGAAAGGGTCAAATATTGGGTCGCTGTGACACTGGAGACCATTCTCCCGTCCCACTGACATTAAAGGTATGGTCACAGAAACGGGGGAGAGAGAAATATGACACTGCAGAAAGTCAGAGCAGACTTAGGCTTTACTGACTTCATTTTCCTGTCCCTAGTTCTACTTCCTTCAAACAAACAAGAAGTTTAACAGAATGGACCCTTTTGGAAAAAACTAGAGGAAGAATTATTTTGCACTGACACACGAAAGCCAAGCTCTAAAATTCGTGTGCCAAAACTTCATACAAAATACCTCTGCTGTCTTTCAAATTCAGAAATTTCTAAAACTAGACAAGCCCATGTAGGCAAGCAGTGGGGGCTGCACCGCAATTATGGCTAGACATGCTTTGATTTTCCAGCATAGATTTATTTTTCCGAGAAATAGTATCAATTAATCACATGTTAATATTTTTGAAAATAAGCATTTAAATGGGAGTCTGTGCAATCAATGAGACGTGGGAGAGGGAGTCAAAAACAGTCCTTCACATGTTGTGTAGTTTGATGTGACTAGTAATATTGACACGGGAGCTCACTGTGTAGTCTTAAGCCATTAACTAATTGTTTTTAATCCAGACACTCTTCAATTTGGCTTCTTTTTTTTTTTTTTTCAGCTAAATAAAATAAGTAAAAAACACACTAGTAAGCAGTCTCTGATGAAATCCTACAGATATTTCATTTAAGGTCTTCAACTTCACTAATGGTATTTTTGCTTGATTTTAAGCAATTCCATTTCCATATTTTTAGATTTTGCTAAACAGCATGAAATCCACAGCATAGATAATGCCAGGTGTTAAAAAAACAAAGCCTCTTTATGGCTCTCAAAAAAATCTTCTGACTTTCAATCTCTATAGTGTTTTTTTTCCTTAAGAGTTAGCAGTAATTCCAGTTACAGTGGTTTGGGAAGGACACACAGTCTGTGTAGTTGCATCATTTTTTGCTCTTACTGGTGCTTATATGAAATTCTAGTTATTTTCTTCATCACTTGATCTTGCACAATTTGCAAGTGCATTCAGTTTCAAATAACCTTGTATCCATGCAGTATGGCAAAATGATTTTTCAAATCTGCATAAAAGAGTTAGAAAATTCAGGACCGCAACATTTATTTATTAAAATTTTGTTTGGTAGGCTAAAATACTTGAATGGAAATGAATCTTCTCAATTTCAAGCATGTCCTAAGGCAGCAGCTTGCAGAATAATGCTAACTATGTCACTGGTTCTAGTTTTGGATAATTGAGTATTTATTTCACAGTACACTGCCTCTCGGGGCAGAGTGCCTGGCTTGTACGCACACGTAGCAGAGAGTCCTTGTAACTTCTGGTTCCCTGCCTAAACCCTTTCTCCTTTTCGTCTCTCTCTGAGGATGCAAACAGGATTCTGCTGCCCCTGACCACTGAAGATCCCCTCTGCAAGTCCAGCATATTATGAAGCCTGTAAGTTATCCCTCATGCTGTTTGACTGACAGATTCTGATAGCATCCTCTTTAATATTTTTATCCAACTTCCACAGTAATTGACCAATTACACCAGAAATTTCAGGATTACTCTGTGTTTCAGGGCTAAATTTCCAGCAGTTTCCATTTTCCTTTCTGGATTCTTTGGAGATCAGTGACCTGTGACTCCTCTGGCAGGGCACATTAAGTATTATGAATCCATTCAATGTATTAGCTGATATTTTCATGAAAATTTCTTTCAGAGTTTCCACATCTATGTGTTGAGGTGGAAAGAACATCTGAGTTCACTGCATGCAAATCATCACAGTAGGTTTTCAATGACCAAATCTTGCTCTAGTCAGTGAACACAGCTGCCACCTAGGGACTTCACTTCTTCCTAAATATACACGTTGGCTTTCATATTACTACCACTACAGAAAAGTCACTCACCACTTGCACTTGCACAGTTTCAGACAAGAGGATAAAGTTGCTCTGACCCACTAACAGTTTGGAAAGGAAGTCCTTTCAACCCTGTCCTCCACAGCAAAATGAAATAAATACAAAAAGGGACCAGGAGATATATTATTTATACCATCAGTTTCAAATAACTGTGACCTGTCAGATTCATGTCAGGTGCCCTCAATATAAGGGAAAACAGTTTTGGTTAATACTGGAACTCAGTGAAGACTGTATCGGTATTGGCTTGGTTGTGTTAATGTAGATGGTTGATGAAACAAGAATGACGATTCATTTTGAAACTGCCTTTCCCTAAAATATGATGTGTGCAGCCTCTGAGGTAAAAGAATCAAGAGTCAGTATCATTTCCAACTGTTGAACAGAAATATGCAGAATACGGGATTCTCCCTTCGCATCTCTTATTTGCCTTGAAATTGTTATCTATGTTCCTTTCTGTTTGTTTCTATTCATGACTGACCTTCATTTCTCAGTGACCTTAGTGTGCCAGCTGGCATAAGGGAGATGTGGAGAAGCTCGACTCAATAGGTCAGATGTCCTTGTGGATGTCCTCACTCCCTTTCCTACTTTTGACCATTACTCTGTCAATGACCTGGAGTTCTAACACTACTTCTTTGCCTTTGCAAAGCATCTGAAAAGACTGGAGTATTTGAAACCTACCTGGACTCTCAAATTTCACTTGGGTGATAGATTTATTATAAACTTTAGTGAGAGAATAACTTCTCATTTACAAAATAAAACAAAAATAGACAAGCGCCTATTGTATGAAGCTCTATTTTCACTATGTTTTTGAAGATAGTAGTTGCCAGCCAGAAAACCTGACAAGTTTTCACAGATTCCATAGGTTTTTAAGTGAGGAAATGTACTTCAGTTCTGTGATTGCAGTTTTCTTTAATTGCTGCAGGCTGCAGAGAGAAATTCCTTGGATCCATACCCATTATGTTTCCATAACCTCATCACTTCTGTTCTTAAGTCCAGCTCTGAACATGTGTTTATATTTTGTGATATAATGTGATAGTAGCTGTGGTCGTTAGTCACTCTGGGTGAATTTCATGGTAACTCATGTTTTAGTTTTTTGTTTTTAAATGATATGTTACCTAGAGGACCATATCTGTCTGTAAGTTTTCCCCCCTCTCTGTGAGTGTGACCTGCCTGTGACCTCCTTTCCACCCATCACGCAGCCTCCTCTGCCCTCTCCAGACTTCATAAAATGATTATCATGTAAGAAGTACTTTGCTTTTGATGTAGGGTCCATCTTCATTATGGTGAAGGGTTTGTAGTTCTGTATTTCCTGTCTAGTTCCTGAGCCAGCTAAGTGTGTCATGTGCAAAATGAATAATTACATGTTTTTGAAAGACAAGGGGAGTAAAAGCCTTCAGTTTTAACTGAAGCTAGAAATGCTCTCACATGGATACAAGGAAAAGAAATAATTTTTGACCAGAAACATACGTGCTCAAATTATGCACTCACTGGACTCATGTATGCAAAACCGCACTGCTATGAATTATTCATCTCAAGAGAGCATCATTCTTAGATGTTCTGCAAGACTGGGCTTGTGGTGGCTGATAACTTTCTGCTTACCTCATTCTTAATCTTCTTCCAGCCAAAAAAAAAAAAAAAAAACAACCTGTATGCTTGCATACAGATGGCATTAAAATGACTTGAAAGGATGAATTTGGCTCAGCAGAAATTAGGCTTGCGTAAGGCCAGTATTATTTACTACTTTACTTTGCGTCAGTGCATGCTGGCTGCTATTTGCTAAGTCTATTGCTAAGACTGTAAAAAAAAAAAAAAGAAGATGAAAGAAAACAAGTATGGCTCTTGTAAGACATAGGAAGAGGAATGAGCACACAGTATAATACTTGGCTAGATATATAAATGCATTGCAGAGATTTGTTTGTTCTAGTACCTCTTATAGTGTGTCTAGTCAAAGGGCAGAGACAAGCTGCTCCCACAGTCTCCCACAGTGTTCTGTCTAACAGATTTCATCTGTACTAGCTATCTGCAGGTCCTACCATCTCTATGATCGTGTTCTTTCTCAGGTATGATGGCATTCTCAAAACAGTAGCTATTAGCAGGTTTTGTGGTACATAATAGGCTATACAGAATCATAGAATGGTTTGAGTTGTAAGGGACCATTAAGATCCCCTTTTTCCAACTCCCCTGCTATAGTCAGGGACACCTCCCCCACTAGACCAGGTTGCTCAAAGCCCCGTCCAGCCTGCATATATTTTACTATTATATTTTACTGCCACAACAAGCCTAACTAATTTTAAGGGCTACCTAGAGCTGTAGCTGAAAACTGACATTTTTCAGGTATCACTTAGTGAGTGGAAAAAATGATGAGAGCATGTATTAAAGGGCAAATGAAATTCAGTGACATATCCTGAATAATAGAGCCAGAGAGCAGCTCCATGTCAAGATGGCTTGTCAGAAAATAAACACTCTTAAAATAAAAGGCAGATTCCAAATAATCTATGGCACAATGTTCTGTACTGCAGTAGTGTGGCATCCCAATTCATCAGTCTCAAGAGAAGCATACTTCTTTCTAAAGACCCCATCTTATTAAGGTTTTCAGTAGTAAAGGCTTTCAGTAATAAAGCAAGGCGTCCATCACATATTGTTTCATTCCTACAGCACAATCAATACCCTAATCTGTTATGGTGCTTTCACACTGGTGTTATTATTTTCAGAGTAAGCAAATAGCAAAAATGGAGAGGAAATGGAAGAAGGGAAGTGTTCCACAGAGAGAAACATATTACAAACACCAGAGGATCATCCAAGCATGCTCTCTGCTGTGCTTCAGGAAAACAACTCATTTACCAGATGTTTCAAATTGTGTGTAAAATATAAAAGAGCATACTGGGGAAAATGTATTTAATGCTAGAATCCTTGTCTGTCTATTGCAAGAATACAAAATGCAAAATGTGAGCTAGCTAAAAAATATTAAAATTAAAATAGCTTTGTAACTGTATATTTGTCAAATTATACTCATTGCTTCCAGGATCTGAAGTGGTTTTAAGTTTGTTACATTTTTCTATCTGTCAGAAATGAGGTGATTCCACTTTTTCCTTTCTCTCTTTGTTGACTTTTTTTTCCACTTATTATTTCACAGTTGTTCTGTGATGACTCTTTTAAGCAGCACAGCGATGTGGAAATGTCCAGTAAATACTTGAGAGAATGTCAAAAAATGGAGATCTTCCACTGTTTCAGCCTGCACAAATAGAGAAGAGTCCAGGCCATGGGGATTTGAGTCAGGGTGCCTGCTGCACCCAGTCTGCTAGAACAGAGACAACAAACATGTATTATAAGACAGATCAACCCCAAGTTTAATTTTTTAGTAACTCCTCATTGCTTCACCATGGGCAGTAATGTAGGCCACTATGAAAGCCACCAAAGAAGTGGGAACATGATGTCCTGTGATAGAAATTATTACATGGAGCACTGGTCTGCTGGTCTGTGATAACCGAATGAAAGACTTTTGCTGTAAGGGCTTGGCAGAAATAGAAACTGCAGTCCTGTGCACACTTAGCCATACATTTGCCAAATAACTAGCAAATTATGGCAGTGCACAGCAAAAACTCTGAGGTCTGTTTTCACATAACTTTTTCCTTGAGGGTGAACTCCAGTGTATCCTTTGATATTCTTTAATAATGGCAGTGAAGCACTGGAACAGGTTGCCCAAATTGGTGGTGGATGCCCTCTCCCTGCAGACATCCAAGGTCAGGCTGGATGGGGCTCTGATCAACCTGACCTAGCTGTAGGTGTCCCTGCTCATTGCCGGGGGATTGGACCAGGTGACCTTTGAAAGTCTCTTCCAACTCAAATGCTTCTGTGATCTTATGATTCTATATCTGATAAAGATAAGTAGAAATTTGCAGTGTCTTTCTGTATTTTATGCATGCTACAGAAGAGTGAAAAGAAGAGAAAGATAATATTGTCTCACTTCTCAAAGAGCTAAAGGATTACATTAAGGTGTTCACCATGTTCTCTTTGAGCAAAACTTCTCACACCCAAGGAGTGGTGTCTTTCCCCTGCCTGTGGAAAACATAACACCTGTTGAAGCTGAGGGAGAAGAGTAGTAGGGGGGTGGCTACAGGCATTACCAAGACTTCTAGCAACACTGTGCCAGCTGAGTCCTGTTTTCCCATAATCTGTCATAAGCTTTTCCTGAAAAGACATTACTCAAAATATGGCTAGCATTTCTTCAAGTAATGAACTTTCCTTTCAGCTATAGGACTGAGGATAGCATTTGGGCTTTGTAAATTTTCAAGAACTGGCTGATTTGCATAGGCATATTTTTTTCATATAAGCAGAGCTGGCAGTGCCGCCAAAAATTACATTTGGCCAACAATTTCCCTTGTAAAATCCTGCTTCTGCTGGGGTAACTTATTTTACAGTGCTCTAAAATTTCCTATGCCAGGCCTCTGCTTCAGGGTGAATACTTGCTGTTTTATTGTACAGTTAATTGATGGTTGGTTTTTATTTATTTATTTATTTATTTATTTATTTTTGTAAAAAGTGAGTAAAGAAATACGTAAATAGATTACATAAATAAATAATCATCTGTTCTCAAGGTAATTGATGCATGGTGCATTTTCTCATGCTCCTGAATTCTTACAAGTGTTCTACTGGGACAAGACAAAGATTATTGTGCTTTTTAGCAACAGCTTAACGTCTGGACAAGGAAAGCTGTGCGTCTCTGGAAAAATAGCTTTGCTCATGACATTTTGCCCAAGTGTGTCTGAATGCATAAGCCTTTGAAGAATCTCTGTGCTACTATGCTAATTTGAAACTCCCTAGGGTTTCTTGGCAAAAGCTCTGATGCTCCATCTCCATGGGCTGAGCAGCTCTAAGCTGAGTGCTGTGTAGCATCCAGAAGTTTTCAGGGCTGATACAGCAGTAGATCCAGGATTGGAACAGCTCATGTTTCTTCTGGTTCTCACAGTCCCTCTACCAGCCCTGAGACCAGCAGGGAACATCTGGCCTCAGCATGGGGAGCACAAGCACTGCCTGGGTTAACAAGTGCTCAGGGAGAAAAAGGATAGATCTGGTTTGACTTGGGAAGGAGACTGAGTTCTGTACTTCTCATCCAGGGTGTTCTAGTTTTTCTAACTCAAACTGAAACCTGAAAGTTTTGAAAGTGCTAGAATTTGAGGAAAACTCTAGAATTTAAGAAGATGAGGATAAAAGCATCAATTTTTTAAACTCTTCTGCAAGGACCCTGAAAATGCCCAAGTTTAGGACGGCTCAGTTACAGTCCCAGAAATAATATGCACTGCTTAACCCCAGTTAGGCTTCAGCTTCTAGAAGCGTTATTTTACAGTGCTTTTACTCTAATCAGTACAGTTAATCAGTACAGTTGATTATACTTAACATGTGCGATTTTTTTTTTCTCTGAGGCTATAAAGGACCCATTTGGCTTTAGAGTGAATGACATAAATAAGAATCCTCTGTGCACTGGTACTAATCAACTGAAGGGGATAGTTTATCAGACGGGTCCTACATGAAAGCTGCAGAGGGACTCTTTATCAGGAAGTGTAGTGATAGGACAAGGAGAAATGGTTTTAAACTAAAAGAGGGGAGATTTAAATTAGACATTAAGAAGAAATTCTTTCCCCAGAGGGTGGGGAGGCGCTGGCACAGCTGCCCAGAGAAGCTGTGGTGCCCCATCCCTGGAGGCGCTCAAGGCCAGGTTGGATGGGGCCCTGAGCAGCCTGAGCTGGTGGGAGGCAGCCCTGCCCATGGCAGGGGCTGGGGCTGGGTGGGCTTTGAACTCCCTTCCAACCCCCACCATTCTGTGATCCTGTTTCAATTAGATATAACAAAGGGACTAATAAGATATTCTGGAGTTGTTGAAGACCACTGCCTTCATGCAGGTATTGCTAGTGAAGAAAATCTTAGGTAAATATAAATTATTAGAGAGAGAGACTTAATTTAGATGCTTTCTAATGATCTACAAAAATGCACTTTTAAAAAATTGTATCTAATCTGTCTCTCATGAGAGAGAAGTAAGTCAGAGACATTCATAGGACTGATGGTGAATTTGTCCAATCTGACAATTGTTTACCACGGGTTAATAGCTGTAGTCCTTGTGGTCTGAGAAGAATCTAATGATACCCATCTGATGTACTTTTTGCATGTGAAACAAGTACACTGATACTTCAGACAAATGGCAAATGTGAGAGAAGAGACTCCTAGTGTTCAAGGAAAGGAACTTGGGCTGACTTGCATATATTTTGTTGGTTTTTTTTAAAGGAAAACGAGAAGATCACCATTTTAGAAGACTTTGGGGGAACATAAGTGCTGCTTAAATGGATAGCAAAGGTAGGACTTTCCAAAAACCCTGGTATTTTCCTGAGGTCTGTACAGCCTGTCACCTTGGACAGTACTGCCATCTGCCCTGTGATCCACTGCATCTTCCCAGGCAACATGAAGCCTCATGAGAAATGGATGTAAAACAGTGTCCTCTGAAAGAGAATATTGCAAGAAAACATGCTTCAGGCAGAAATTAGTTTTAATTTAGCTTTTGTAACCCATTGTTTTAGAGAACATGGGAACCGCTGTATTGCATACTGAAGAAACAGACCTGATCTATTCTAATCACAGTCTGACTGTATAACCCACACTGACAAATAGCTTCTTTTATACTAAACATCTGTGGGAAAGGCTGCTTCCCATGCTGGCCACATGTCTGCTAAATAAAACCCAGAGGAAATTGGCCAGGCAGTTCTGCATGCTATTGTGAGAGAGGTTAAGGTTCAGCAATGACCTCTGGTCCTTTGCCCTGTAAACTGATGGGGCTAGATGCACCATAAAGTTGGCCTACTAAGTCTCTGCTTTGCTCTAGGATTGTCTTCACCAGTTAGGTTATTCTTTAAAGAGATTAGATATCACAGCTTTGGAAGAGTGTTTTAGATATCAGAGCCCTGCTTTTCCTCCCCATCAAAAACAGTGGTTGCAAAAATGCGGAGTATAAAAAAATCAGAAATGTTAAAATACAGAAGCTCCACCAAAATATTTTTTACAAATGGTTGATTTATGGAAGGGAGTTTTATTAATAGTAATTTGCCAGTTGCATAATTGCCTTCATGTAGAAATCTGTAAAATTATAGACCAATAATATTTTTAATAAATGTATTCATCCTTGTGAAATTACCAGTGATCATCTTTGAAGCAAATACTAACTGTGCTCTAAAGACAAATTATAGTGATGAATGATCCAATTAATGAGAGTGCAGAACTCTTTTAAAACCCTTTTTTCATACTTGGTGAAGTATCTTGGTCTTTTCATTGTAAGTCCTGTAACAAACCTACCAAAGGGATTGCAAATAGAAAAGTCACAATTCAGTATGATTTTGCAGTTCCATATTTGATGATGGAGAACACTGTGTGCTCAGATACATTTTGCCTATGAAGGAATAGAAAGAATTTCAAACAAGGAACAAAGTATGATTATCATGGACAACAGGTTGGCCATGAGCCAGCAGTGTGCCTTTGTGGCCAAGAGGGCCAATGGTATCCTGGGGTGCATTGAAAAGAGCGTGGCCAGCAGGTCAAGGGAGGTGATTCTTCCCCTCTACTCAGCCCTGGTGAGGCCACATTTTAGACTACCATGTCCAGCTCTGGACTGTCCAGTTCAAAAAAGACAGGGACCTGCCGGAAGGAGTCCAGTGAAGAGTCACAAAGTCGATAAAGGGCCTGGACCATCTCCTGTGTGAGGAAAGGCTGAGTAACCTGGGTCTGTTCAGCCTGGGGAAAAGACTGAGGAGGGATTTGATTGATGTTTATAAATATCTAAACAGTGGTGGGAGGCAAATGGATGAGGCTGGGCTCTTCTTGGTGGCGTGTACTTGTCACGGTTTGGCCTAGTTTGGCCTAGTTCATTCTTTTCTTCTGAGACCAAGAGACTGGAAATACTGGCAGTCCACAGAGCTGCAGCATTAACTCTTTAACTCCAAGTACACTATATGATGTTATGATGTGGAATACCAATCAAAAATCATAAAACCATGACAGCATTGATAGGACAAGGAGACATGGCCTAAAATTTGAACATAGGAAGATTCATAAAAGCATGTGGAAGATTTTATTTACAGCATGGTTGACGGAGCACTGGAACAGGTTGCTCAGAGAGGCTGTGGAGTCTCTTTCTATGGAGATATTCAAGACCCGCCTGGATGCCTACTTGTGTGACCTACTGTAGGGAGCCTGCTTTGGCAGGGGGGATGGACTCAATGACCTCTTGAAGTCCGTTCCAACCCCTGCAATTCTGTGATTCTGTGATTGCAAACTCAGTGGTAACCAAGGCCTCTGATTCTTTAAATGCTTTGAGACTCATTTAACTTTATACACGATAAATCAATTGAAGACAAATATGAAATAGTTGAGACTAAAGATTTGAGATTACTGGGTATAAATTTATACGTGGTTACTCCCAAAGTTGGTTGTTTGGAAGTGGTAAGTGAGAAATTCTGTTCCATTCAATTCGAAAGATATAAATGCAATATAATAGCTTACAGGTCTTCAAAGAAAGGAGGTAAAAAGTTGAGGAAGGGGTTGTCCTGTTGGAACAAAACTGAGATTTGCTTTACCTGTCCTTGTTCACATTTTCCTGGATGCTTGATATTAGTAAATTGTTTCTCCTGTAGAGAAGTGCAAAGAAACAGAACATTTTAAAGAGGTTATTTATGGAAAGCAAATATTGAAAACCTTAGTACAAGAGCTTGCTGAGATGCCTGATTTTAAATGTCACTCAGCTCTTAAATGAAAAAGCCTCCTTTATATGTCAGCCTAAATACAGACAAAAGGGGGTTAGGAATACTGAATACCTATCATTAGTCATTGCAGGTAACCTACTAAGAGTGGTTTGCTTATATATAATCAGTAACAAATTTTAGGTTTATGTGTAAAAAGTGGTCCTATTCCAGGCAAAAGAAATATCTATGATGTGTCATTCCACAATGTTGTCCAATTCATAAAACATCAGAGAACGCAAAGAATGGGATTTTTTTGTCCTCAGAATCATAGAATTCCTTCTGTGTCTGTCCTTGTTTTTGTGGGTATTAGTCAGATCTTAAACAATGTTTTTGGGGTTTTTTGTTGTTGTTTTTTTGTTTGTTTGTTTGTTTTTTTAAATCAAAGATAAGGTCTCAGGCAAACAGGAAAAGGGTGTAGTAAAAAGTGAACATAAACCACACACTGGAACTGCTGGCATCCAGAGATTTTATCAGCGTTTTCTTTTTTATCATGTCCGTATTTGCCATATATCCACCTATTGTGTTTCTCTTGCACTGCTGTCCCTTAGTGCTAGCAAGTACTGTATAACACAGATTATTTTCATGTCCAGACTGAAAATTGTTATGCAGCAATTCTTTTGGCTGCACATCTTTTATGAATTTTCAGTTTGTGTCAGATACAGTTGACTTGAAGTGGTGTCTTCAGAAGAACAAATATCATGAAGAAAATCCATTCTATCTGTACATTTATTCAGCCAAATAACAACAACAATTTTCCTTTATGTGTGTTCTGTGCACATTCTTACAGTGAAGAACTCCATAGTTAACATGTTTGATCTGAGGATTTTGAAGCTAATAAACTGATTTAAAACCAAATATTTCAGCTTCAAAAAACGTCAAAGACATGCAGAAATACTCTCTGAATCTCTCAGCAAGGCAGTTTTTAACTGTGGTTTTCTCAGGCAGACTACTGATACTGTAGAATAAACCAAATCCCTCCAGAAGCTAGAAATAATTTTGCCCTCTGAAGAAATCACTTGGGTAATAGAGACATTCAGCACTTTGCCATCTCTTAATTTCTCTCTAATTTTGTCTCACCCTATTTCTCTATAAACAAAGCCATGCAGTCTCCTAGAAGCTTCTTGATTTGGATGCAAGACAATGTCTGCCACTGTTTCTTTCTCTGAAGAGAGAGCATTATTAGTAATACTTTCTTTTTCCATCTTGTTTGTTCAGATTTATAAGCTCTTTCCGGAAGGCTGTCTTTTTTTCTAGGTTTTGATTTGCAGTATATTTAACACAGCAGGTCCCCAGGCTCAACTGAAGCCAGCATATTGTATTGTCTTCATCTGCATAGTACAAAAAAACTCCACCATTTTAAGCAGTAATGGAATTTGATTTTTTAAGTTATTTAGAATCTCAGAAATCATATTAAAATTTGCCCAAAAATGTTGTTCGTCTTAGTTGGCGGAAAGCTGTCTTCCTGACCCATTTTACATTTGCCCTTTTTACCTCAATGGGAATCATATTATGTGAAAAATTGCACTCGGAAACGTCTGGAGCAATTTACCTTGACTTTGTTATCCTGCGCATGATTTTGCTCTCAAGGACGTGACATATTTGCAGGGCAGCAGAGCTATACTAGGGTAAGTCCTGAGGTCAGACCTTACATTACCCCCTTCACTTTCTAGCAGATGGTTTGTTGTTTTCCTGAGGTTGCCGCTACCACTTTAAAAACAAGTATTTCAGGAATTTTCTTTTGAAACAGGCTTCCCTTTTCCAAATCCAATTATACTATTTCAGCTGGGTCGTTTTCAACCCCTGCCACGTTTGGGGGTTTGGGATTTTTTGTTTGTTTGATTGGCTGGTTTTTGTTTGATTTTATATTTAAAAAAAAAAAAAAAAAAAAAAAAAAAAAAGACCCTGCTGTGGGGAAACCAAGAGAAAGAGCCCTGAATCCCAGCACTGACTCACAGCTCTGCTCCAGCAACCCTCACAGCAGTGGGTCTCTGCGGTGGGCTCCCACTGGAGACACGTTGTGTTGCGGATCCCGTTCCTCACAGCCTGCAAAGGACTGGGGGACTTAGCATCACCATGTGCCCCAGTAACAATGCTGCCATCCCACCACATGGGTCTTTAAATTAGCAGAAGCAGTCTGGAGTTAAGGATAGCATTTAGTATTGCCTTTTGTTTGCCCTCGCTTCGTTTTTAAGAGGAGGGCATGGTGTCAGTGCTGTGACAACAGATGCCATAAAATATGTCTAACAAGCAGCGACCCTACAATGTGACTGTGAAATGTCACACCTGCATGTTTGAGGTGCCTGATCCAGGAGAAAGTACCATCAGTATGGCCATCAGAATTTCATAATGACGTATTTTTTTTTGAAGGGAATAAATATAAAAGACTTCATTAATAAGAGTAAAAACCTTTGAAGCAATTCCATACAATTTATCCCTCCAGCAATATTACTCTCGAGCATCAATTACCATTTGTGCAATAGCCATGTATAAAGATCCTATTGTTACGGTAGTGAATGAGGACAATAATGAACCACATCACTGTCTTCAAAAAAAGTGGATATCTGTCCTTATAAGACATTAGAAAAAAAAAAAAAAATGTAAAACTGTTGAATGAAATGTATTCTCTTGCTTCAAGATAAAGTATAATGTAATCTTGCACAATTTTTATTTTTGCTATCAGCAGAATGCTGTTATCTAGGTTTTATGAGAATTACTTTTTTCAAAGAAACACTTGCATTTGTCTTTTCACAAACTTCTTGATCTTTTCTAATGGAGGCCCCTGAGCAGCTGCAGCGTATGTCACCACTGTGCTCTGCGCCAGCCGACACGAAGACCCCACTCAGCTCCCGTCTGGGCAGGGTGACACCCAGCACTGCACACAATGAACTATTGCAGGAGCCCTTCAGTAAGCCTGGAGGCGCCAGCCTGTGCCTGCAGAAGGACCTCAGAGTTGGGAGGATGCCATCTCCCTACTTAGGTGCCTTTCTGTTGGAACGCCGGGCAAATGAATTGTTGTGTAACATTTTGCATTTCAGCATAGCTTGCAGTGTGTTGCTCAGCAGAAACAACAAAACAAATCAAGTAGAGAGGCTTTCAGCTCTTAAACACACATTCATTTCTGTTGTGAAACATCGTATAAATTCTCTGAATGGTTGTGCCACACATGGTGACAGAGGGTGAAGATGGCTGACTCTGACAGCTCTCACTGTTTCTTGCTTCAGTGCAGTGTTTTATCTGTACAGCTGGAAAGAGGCTTGAAGTTTATAAAATGTCTGAATCTGGGTCAGGAAATATTTCTGCTTATTGCAAGCTGATTTCCTCATCTGATGTATGCTGGAGGTGTTGAGAGCAAGATTTTGCTGTACTGCTGCTGAGTCTTTGCTCTCCCTCATGAGGCTGAGAAGGAAACTACGGGGCAAAACAGAGTCAAACAAGTAGCCACTTCTACTACCTGATATTGTCCTGTGCTCCTATTGCTACAGAAGTGTTTATCTTGAAGAAAAAAAGAACACACACATCACAAACTCATGTACTTGGAGGGGCACCTACCAGCACACAGGAGGGAAGAGTGACATGTGAAACACCAGGTGTGCCACTGATCCTTCAGTTGTGGACAGGATCCCCTAGTGTGCATACACCAGAAAACCCCATGACAGCAATGGTGAGGTCTTGTCCCCATTGATACTATTTCTTATGACACAAAATAGTAGTGTCTCAGTCTGAAGTTCTGAAAAAAAAACTGGTCTGTTAAACAGGACCAGCTGGTGATTAGGGTGGTGGGAAGGGGAGACGGGCACAGCTTCAGACAGTGTGTGCCTTAGAAACACCTTCCAGATAATAAGCACTGTCCTTAGAGGAGTCTGACACAGGTCCTGCCAGGAGAGACGCCCGTCTTCCCCTCTGCTCTGAGCTGCAGCATTCCCAGGGAATACCAGAAGATAGTTTTACATCTCCATTCCTGAGCTAGATCCCATCTGTGCTGGAACAGGTGCTACGTGGAGTTGTTTGTTTGAGAGGACTGATGCTCACTTTGGGCCTAACAAGGTCATCCCTGATCCTGTACCATGGAAGCAGATGTTGCCACATGCAGTGTTTAGTTTCCATCCTTCTTGCTCTCTGAGGTTTGTTGGTACTGTCCTGATTGGTGTTTGCTGCTTTCCATCCTAAAGGCAGCTGTATCTCACTATTGAATGAGCTGCCTGTGTTTATTTCTCTTCATTTCATAGAGCGTTTACAAATCTTGATTTCTGGTGTATTTGTTATCTCAAGAGATAATGTTATTGTGATTGTTTTTCTTCTTATAAAATGCAAACAGTAAATCACTTAGTCTCATTTAATAAATCATGTCATCCTAGCATCTAATTTGTTTATGCTGTTTCTTAGTTCACCTTGACTCTCTTTTGTTTCCAATCATATGAAAACACCTGAAATTATGCAATGTCATGAAAATGGAACAATGGAATAAAGAAGAAATCTTTATTGCTCAGCCTAACAAGAAATAGCACTGCATATGGGTTTCTGGTTGCACATATATTAGCACATCCTGTTGAAACATATTTTGAAATTAAGGGAATTAAGTGTTGAAGGCTCTACAGAATCTTTTATTTTTATTATTACTATTTTTAATTTATCATTTTAAAAGCTGTGGCACAGAAATACATGGAGGCTGGCTTGTTGTATGTAGTGTTTTTTTTCTCTTCCTTTTATTACCTTGAGTATGGTCACGCAAAGTCTGAATTTGATTCAGTCCCTTTCACTGGTCCAGCGAGGTTAAAATATAAAGACAGGTTACCAGTGGAAGAAGGAAAGCTGTACCTCTAAGCGGTCAAAATGTCATTTGGATATTCTCCATAATATGGAAAATTCAGCTGTACCAAGTGCGACAAAGACATCTGAGCACAAACTTCCCAGATGCCCTGCTTTATGTTGCGGAGGATTGTCTACCATTTTGTGAACGGGACCTTCACTCTGTGCGTGTGGCTCTGTGGCAGTGTCAGGACTTTTGTTTATGACCTCGGTCACTGTTTCCATTTCAGAAGAACTAAGATAAATCCTTTTGACATTCCAGTGTTTTCTGTTCTTGGCTGTAACTTGCGGTGAATAGTTCAGATTTGGCGAATAGTTCTGTCTGCTCTAATACTACATTTTTCAACAAATAAATGATTTGCTGGCAGAAGTTTGCCAACTATGGTCATGGTTGCAAAGTTTTTTATGCGTCTCAAATCTGAAGAATAGCCTGTGTTTTATTTCCAGTTCTCTTTTATTCTAGTAAAAGATATTTCCTTCCACAAGCCTTTTGTACCACTATTGATCATTGTAGTTCTGTATCTGCACTTAAGTAATATTGTGCATGCATTTATTTCCGTAATGTGTATTCAGAATGTTTATCACATACTTTGCTTCAGCATTTGAGGAAAGGATCGTGGTTTTTTAAGACTTAAGAAATAAACAGATGGTAGTTTATCACTATAATCTGATAGCATTCGTAAGCAAATGGATCTTGAAATCATTCCTTTAGGATGTACACGCATTTTTATTGCTTTCTCCATGCTTCAGAAAACTAATATGAAAGCTGCTCTTCGCATCATTAACAAGTTAGGGCAGGAACATCTAATCACCACTGCTAAAACTCTCTACTTACAGAAGCAAATTCTTGAGGCAGGAACACGACAGGGTGAAAAGATCAGTGTTAGCAATCTCTCATATGCTTTTTTCTTATTTCTTTTGGAAATTCTCATTAGAGTCTTTATCCCTTGACAAAAGCAATGTTTTCCACTTCCATTCTTTGTGATGTGGAAGACATTATAAACGTGATAGGAGTAAGCTTTCAAAGCAGAAACTTGTTCATTTCACAGAGCTAAGGATTTTGTTCAGAATGACAATGTGTTCTATGTTAGCTGAGAAAAAACAGAGGTTTACTTGCTTCTGCCAAACTATTTCATGTAGTAGGCATAAAGATATGAATGTGAGTGATAGAATGAATGATAGAAGCAACACACTCAGAGACAAATCTTTCATGGATTTTGTAAGATGAAATCCTACATCATCATTTTTGTTTCCAGTGCGAACAGACTAATGCTTTAGTTGTAAGCTCAAGGCTTATTAGTGAGGCTATCTGCAGAGTTATCAAAAGGAGGACTAATACGAGTGTGTTTGTGAAAGAAAACAAAACTGTAGAACAAGAAAAAGGAGGATGACACCAAGCTGTGTGGTGCAGTCAACTTGCCTGAGGGACAGGATGCAATCCAGAGAGACCTAGACAGGCTTCATCAGTGGCAATCCCCACTATCAGTACAAGCTGGAGGACATTTGAGTAGAGCAGAGTCCTGCCAAAAAGGACTTGGAGGTCTGGTGGATGGGAAGCTGGATATAAGCCAGCAGTGGGCCCTCAAAGACCAGAAAGCCAACTGTATTCTGGGCTGCATTAAAAGAATGTGCTCAGTAGGA
The DNA here is from genome assembly GCA_030625065.1 of Alectoris magna. Lineage (NCBI taxonomy): Eukaryota > Metazoa > Chordata > Aves > Galliformes > Phasianidae > Alectoris > Alectoris magna. Next base: position 93,573,277 of record CM060560.1, read on the forward strand.
TGAGGTAGGTGATCCTGCCCCTCTGCACTGGTGAGATCTCACCCAGAGTACTGCATCCAGATGTGGAATCCTCAGTATGGGAGAGATATGGACCTGCTGGAGCACATCCAGAGGTGTGCCACAAAAGTGATCCAAGGGATGGAACACCTCCCCTATGAGGACAGGCTGAGAGCTGGGGCTGTTTAGTCTGGAAAGGAAAAGGCTCCAGGGAGACCTAAGAGCAGCCTTTTAGTGTGTAAAGGCAGGCTAAGAGAAAAAAAAGGGACATTCTCTTGAGCAATGTCTGTTGTGACAGCTCAAGAGGAAATGGTTTTAAACTAAAAGAGAGGAGATTTAGATTGGATACAAGAGAAAGGGTTTTTACAGTAAGGGTGGTGAAGTACTGGAACAGGTTGCCCAGAGAGGTGATGGATGCCCCATCTCTGCAGACATGCAAGGTCAAGATGGATGATCCTCTGAGCAACCTGATCAAGCTGTAGGTGTTCCTGTTCACTGCAGGTGAGTTCAACCAGGTGGTCTTTCATAGTCCCTTTTAATTCAAACAATTCTATGCTCCTATGGAAGTAAAAGAACCTGAAGTGTTGACTTCTTGGATCTGTTGAGAAACACCTGCACGTGAACTCATTTTGATTCTGTTTACTTTCCTTTCTTGTACATTAACAGCCTTCTTCCAGAAGAGCCAGCTTGCTGCAATCATATTTGGGGAGTTCTTCTGCTGTTGCCTAAGAAACCTGGGCTTTGTGGAGTTGTTTTGATTTTTTTTAAGTGCATTTGAAAAGGAAGATTCTAACTTTTACTGTAAAAGCATTGAGAAGTATGCCTCTCCTGAAAGGAAAAATTGAATCTGTTGAAATCTGAGTAGTATTTTATTAGACTTCTCTATATAGCTATTTACCTGAAGCCAATAACAACATCGTATATATTATTTTGGATCTGAAAGAGCAGAATAGGACATTGAGAACGCGTTGAAGCTTCTGAATGATTTAGTGTTTTTTAGGGTTTTTTGTGTTGTTTTTTTAACTGGAAATAGATAAAATCAACTGTTTAAGCAGACATTTCTGTGTTGTTAATTCCATAGATACAGAAACTTATACATCAAGGGCAAGCAAAGTCATCCATGCTTTCTTTTCAAGAGTGAGGAGAGGGAGAATAATGAGGGCTGTACCACAGCATTGTGTCAGTTCCTGTCAACTCTGTGCCCTTGCTCAGTGACATTTGTTGGCTGTGTTTCTGGGTAGTGAAGAGTGAGGGAGGCAGAAATGCCTCCACTACAGAACAGCCCAGCTCACAAAAAGCAATTCAATTCCCTAACTGATGGAAACTGGGGATTGAGTTGTTAATTCAGGTCACACTGATGAAACATGTGAACTGCAGATAAGCACCTTGCATGTCCCTGAAGTCAGCCATGTCTCTTCCTTCACATGTGAGACAGGCAATGTCTTTACTTTTCTATCCGGCCTCGAAGTGTGTCTCAGAAAACACATAAATAAACAGCTCAAAAATTAGATTAAACCACAGGGATTCATGTGGGTTTTGGATGAATTATCAGACCAATTGCATATGTATCATTTTACACTGAACTTCTGCAGAAATTAACTGTCTTGAAATGATCACTCAAAAGCAAGTTGAACAATTGTCGGTTTCCCCTCATACAGCAAAGCTCTCCTTAACTTTCCAAAGTGCATATGGCCACCACTGTCTGTTTAAGCACACTGCCCGTTTCAGGAGCATCTTAGTCTCAGGTATAGTCAATAACAAAACTGCTATAGAGAGGTTTGCAGGTTTTGAAAGGATCTTTTAGGCTTTCCAAGACTGCTTCATCTGCTATAGCCTAACAGCGGATTTGTCATACTAATCACTACCAGTGACTGATGTACTTTCTCTGCAGCCATTTTTGTAACATGATAATATAAATAGAGGATATTTGGTAAACAACAGCATCAGCATCCAATGTTTATTTTATCAAAAGAAAAAATCCTGCATGATTTGTAAAAATGTAAATAAAGGAAAAGGATATTCTGCATTGAAATTTGATTCTTTGTTTTCTTGAATGACTACATAAACAGGTCAAAACCCCTGTGCCTTGAATAGGAAGCATATAATAAGAAAGACAGATGTTCTGTTCACTCCTGCACATTGGCATCTAATTGCTGAGCTAGTTGCTCTTCAGTCTCTATTTGAAGTAGTTGCATGGAAAGTTCATGGTAGCAGTATGGTTTTTAAATCAGATACAAGAAAACATAGTACCACAGAATCATTTGGGTTTAAAGGTATCATTCAAGGTTATCTGGTTCAACTCCACTGCAATAAACAGGAATACCTACAGCAAGATCAGGTTGGTCAGAGCCCCATCTATTCTGACCTTGAGCGTCTGTGTTGATGGGGAATCTACCACCACTCTGGGCAACCTGTTCCAGTGCTTCGCTATTATCTCTACCATACTTTCAAATATCTACTAGGGCCTTTTCTCTTACAAAATCCAACCTGAAGTGAGACTTTTTGGATGCTGTTGGAATTCAGCAACAGGTGAAAGAAAGTTAACAGGGTCTCTAGTTTTTGTGCTTGAGGATAACAACAGTCGAGGAACTCAGATGAATTAGCTCAACGCAGAAGCCATTACAAGCTATATCCACTATCTAGTCAAAATGGCTACCTTTTTGAAAAAGTATGTTAAATTTCACTGTGCAAACTGCTTGTAATATCTACTGCTGGCCAGAGCAGCTGAACTGGGTGAATTTGAAGGGGACAGGTATAAGCGCAACTACTTTAGGGATCCTACTGAATAGCCTCCAATCTAATGAAATGTATCCTGCTCCAGAAGAGAATTAGAGACAAACAAATGCCTAAAGGAATCATACCAAAATTATCAGAAGGATAATCAGACAGAGCAAGTTCAAAAGGCCAGTACAAAAAACTGTAATCACACTGGGGATCCTCTGAAGTGGAAGATGGCTGTATTTTCTTGTACCTCCAGAATATTCTTCTAGAACCATGTACATAGTCCATTCAACCATCAGCCATGTTAGCAGCTGGGTTTTTGATCTTGGGTAGAATCACATGGATTTGGAACTGAGCACATATCCTCTGGAATAATGAGAGATTCTACAAGTGACAAATTTCTCCACGACCACTGAAAAGCAAACTGCTGGTATTTAAAGACTCTGCATGACGTGTTAGATCGCATGGTGGACACAAACAGTTGCCAGAGGATTCTCATTCGTGATGACAGCACCACAGTAGATGAAAATTTGGAAATTCTATGTTTCCAAATAAATTGTAGGTCACAGAATGGAAATAGTTGCATAGATGTATCTCTCCAATTTCCTTTTCCTAACTAGGAAGACAAGAATGCTACAAGATAAAAGAGAGTTTCTGGGAGTATCATTTATTTTCATTTAAATTTTTGTAACAAATATTTGCATTACAAATCCACAAGAGCTGCGCTGATCTTCAAAAACAGGAGCTACAGATACAAGGAAGCCCTTAAAAAGTAGTTCAAACTGTATAAAAGAGTGAAAACCTTACAGGTCATAATAGACAGGGCCAGCACATATCTAGTCTGAAGACAGGGTTAATAAAGGGCAATAGAAAACTAGTTGGGCAACTCAGAGAGAGTAAGAAATACGATAGTAGGTTTGAAGTGGTTCATGCTTAAGGAGTTGTGATTTGTAAAGAATAAGCTATGTTTCTTTAATAATGTAAAACCGAAGTGAAAAATATGACAAAACCATTCAAGGTTAAAAGAATTTTTGGACTTTACTTGCAAGGTGGGTATCCAGATTTTTCTGGTTAATTTTCATGTAGGCCCTCAAATTGATAGCTTTTTATATCTTATCTGATTTGATGTAATGAAATATCCAGTCACAATTACTTTCTGTTACTTTGACATGTAACCAATAAAATATGTTATCCGATCTCTGCATGGCAAGGAGTAGAAAATGAAGGTCCAGGGAAGCGCTCATGACAGATATTCAGTGCTTAGGTAATAAATTCTAACCAGAAGCATCTACATGCATTACACAGCACTTGCTGAAATGGGCCCAGCTGTCGTCTAGTCAAGTGTGGTTGCAAATAGTGCAATGCATTTAGCTCTGGGGGGAAAAAAAAACCAACAACAACAAAAACCGTAGACAGACAGACATGTACGTATGCATGCACAGCTCTGTTGGTGATGCATTTCCCATTTTAACCTTCTTCAATCTGCAGAATGAGCTAGGTGTCACGGCAGACTGAATCCGCTGGCTAGATGTCAGGGGGAGGCTCTTTCCTCAGAGGGCGGTGAGGCGCTGGCACAGCTGCCCAGAGAAGCTGTGGTGCCCCATCCCTGGAGGCACTCAAGGCCAGGTTGGATGAGGCCCTGGGCAGCCTGAGCTGGTTGGGGGCAGCCCTGCCCATGGCAGGGTTTGGGGCAGCGTAGGCTTTGAGCTCCCCTCCAACCCAAGGCATTCTGCTATTCCACGATTAAAGGAGGAGGAGAGGGGCGCAGTAAGGCGGCGTTAAGGCCTGACCCGGAGCACAGCTCGCGCACACAGCACGCAGAAGCCTCATTTTCCCGGCAGGCCGCGGGGTGGCGCACGGCGCTCGCCTTCGCCTCTCCCTCCTGGCAGAGGGCGGCCGGGAGGGCCGTCGTGGCGGGCGGAATCTCCTTCATAGTTAAGAACCGAACGCGAGCTGTGGCGGCCTGGAGCACTCCAGACACGATCAGCGTTTCGAAAGCCGTTGAAAAAAAAGGTAGAAGTGACTTGTGTTCAGTCGGTGTTAGAAAATTATGATACGCGTCACATAAAGTATAAATAAATAAATTTGGACCTTCGGCTGTTTACACTGAAATGTTTAATTTGCTTGATGAGAAGGAGGTCCATTCACTCTGCTCATAGATACGTTTTTCAGTAACTCTCTTCCCACAGATCTATGATTTAATATCTGATTCCTGCCACACAGCAGGGCAGAGGCAGCTGGCCCCTGTCCTGCTGCAAGCAGGCAGAGGGGAGGGCCATGGCCACCCCTGGGCGGCTCTGGCCCCCAGCTCTTCAGATCATGAGGACTTTGCCCTTGATCTCCACAAGACCTCGACTTCAGCTTGCAGTGATGCAGAGGAGCATTGTAGGGGTTGATACAAGGCAGTCCTGCCTCTCTTTGGCCATCTAGTGACAGCCTTTTGGGTAATGCATAGTTGCCCTTTGGGGCAGGGGCTGCTTGTATCTGCAGCAGGAGGGATGTTCATACCACTCTTGCAGAGAGACCTACCAGGCTGCGGCTTCAAAGAACTAGTTTGAGGCAAACGTTGTTAAAAATAGAACAGTAGCACTGAATGTTGAGCATATGGGTTTAAGATAGAGATGTGTATCTTTAATATCAACCAGGACTTCCACAATTAAGTAGCATGGCCTCCAGTTTAACACAGCCACTGAATTCCTCCGAATTAATTTGTGCTTCAAGTTCAAAATGAGGTATAATGAGATATAAAAGTGCATAATTAGATGGCCCATTTCATCTTAGAGAAGCCAGTCATCTCAGCCTCCTTAGCTCAGCTGAGTGAATTGGCTAATTAAGTATAATAGCTGAGCAGCAGGCGTGGAGGTTTGGAGGTTTGGTTTACTTACTCTTATGCTGTCAGGTCATGCATAGTAAAAAGGTAGCTATTCTATATTATTTGCAGTATTTTTCCTTTTAGAAGTGCTTACGTGACTACTCTGGGGGAAAATAGAGGTTTTTAAAAGAATAAAAGATTTAGCAGTACCCACCTGGGAAATCCAAAATCTGTGTGTGAACTTTGAAGGGGTTCCCAAGTTGTCTGAGGTGCTCTGACAACTCCTTGTAATGTAAAGGCTTAGTAAAGTGTATAGGGTAAAGGACCTACAAAGATGAAGGACAACTTCTTTTCTCATCAGTTCTGGAGTCAATATTTATGGACATTTATACATACGTGTATGTATATAAACCTGTAGCAATTTTCTTCTCCATCTCCCAAAAGGTATTTTGTGGAGAGTTCAAATTTTTCTGAATCTAAAGGAGAATCAGAGGAATTTATATTTTGCTTTGATAAACTGAAAATAAAATATTTTGTTTATTATTTGTTTTTTAATTTGATATAATATTTGGTAAAATAACATCAGAATGCTCATCAGTCAATCCTTCCCCAGCATCTATTTCTGTCTGCAGATGATCTTCTCTGAAGCTATACGAAAAGGTGACTGAGTGATAGATGAGACCTACTCTCTTGCTGGAGTGGTGATTTCTTCTGTACGAAAGGTGTTCGGGAATAATTTAACTTTAGACTAAAGTAATCCATCAAAATCTTGTTCAGCAATCTATGTAAGCGCTGTCAGGATCATGGTCATGAAGGAGCTATCAGCATTGACAGAAGGGAAACTGAGAACTTTTTGTTGAAATATAAAGTTTGGCAGTAGAGCTGTTTGTCCCTGGTAAATACTCAGCAGCAGTAATGCTCAGTGAACTAATGTATTCTCCCTACAGTGCTATGGAGATCTTCAGGAAAATAAGTTAGCAATAGGGAGGATGGCAGTGAAAGGACCAAAAGTGTTGGTGGTCTGTCAGGTGGCCCCTTTTCCCACTACCCATCACTCTTCGCTGCCAATAGAAATGCTAACATCAATTATCAGTTGTAAGAAAATGGTGTAAGGAATTCAAGTTTATTCAGTATTTTCAAAACATTTGATAATTTATATATATTTTTTTTTCTTTTTTTTTTTTTTTTTAAGAGAATTTGATAGGACTGTGGAGGAGAGAAAGTTAAAACTAATTAATTTGATTTGACAAATACTGAAAAATTGCATAGGAATGTTTTCCACGGGTGTTTGTTAGTACAATGACTGATCGATTAGATCAAGCGGGGAAGCCTAGAGGGAGGACCGAAAATGTCCTGTATGAAAAGTGAAGAAGTATCACATACTTCTGGGAGTATATTTTCACAGGACAGTTAGCCAGTTCTCATGGAATAGCCTGAAAAACTCCTTTGTTTAATTGTGAAAATCCTTATTTCTCATGCTTTCAGATGAAGGCTGACTTGACTTGACTTTACACACACACACACACACACACACACACTGTTACAGGAAGATTATTTTTGTAACCTGAACTGATCTCTCATATTCAGCTGATCACAGGAAATGCTGTGCTGAGTCCCAGGGCCTCCCCTGCAGAATGTCTAATACCTGCAGCTGCTTTCTTCTAGGAGAGAAAAGCGCAGTAGGAACTGTGGATTTAATGCATGCTGAGACTAATGAAAACCCTCCCACTGGTATATGGACTAAGGATGAGCCTCTAAATTAGTTCAGTGCAATAAGATTGAGCCCATATTAGTAGGTAGATGTAGTAAATTTCATGCCGCCTCAGTGAAGATAAATAAAATCAAGTCTCTTTAATTTCATCCTCTTTCCTTCCCCAGGAGTGTATACATTTTCCAGCGTCACTGCAGTGGCACTGTTCTGCTCCGTTCAGTGTGTTACACACACCAGAGGATCAGTGTATTTGGATGTTAAGGCTTCAACATTCAAACTTGGATGAATGTGGTAAAACACAATCCCAACACTCTCTCCAGAATGAGACTTGTTGCTGCGGTGATCGATAGAGCATTAAATATCACCTCTTATTACAGTGAATGCCAAATAAATACCAGGAGTGTTGCGCAACCTCAGCTGTTAAATATTGCCAGCTGAATGTCTTCAGATGAAATGACTGATCTCAGAGACCGTTTTAATTGCGGGATCTCCGTAAGCAGTCAGGGGAAACAGCAGTATTGGTAAACTGGAAATGTAACTGAGCATCTCTGCTAGGGCTGAGTGTGGCTATGGCTGTGCGTAGACATGCAGTGTGTGCCTGGGTTGCGTGACACCAGCATGGGCAGGGCTCAGGACAGCAACAATGCCCTTACGGCAGATTTTGCATTTGCTTCCTTGCTTGATCCACTTAGATGCAGTGGGCCATCCCGCACTTCAGTTTGCAAGTCAAGAAGGAAATCATTTGATTAGAAGCAGAAGGCTCCAATATTTGTAAATATTTGCCTTTCGTTTTGGGATGGGTTAACTACAGAGACTACAGCCTTATGTGAGCAGTGGCGAAGCGTGCACACAGGGCTCAGCCGTGGTAGTGCTTCTGTGCAGCCAGCCTGCATGACACAGCTTTATCCCATACCTCCTGCATGGCTGATGTTATAGAGAGATTTAAATTCAAGCTGGCAGAGCTTGCTTCTCAGTGTTTCTGCTGCTATACTTACTCTTTTTTAAACGATCTCTTCTGAAATTACTGTAATTTCATTTGGAATTAACTGAATTGATATTATTAATCAGTACCAGTACATGTTTGGCTTTGGGTATTCACAGCATTACATGATGGTATTTAACATTCTGCTGATCATTTCTGAAGATGCAGCTGTTTTGTACAGCTATTTCTTTAAAAGATTGTGTCTGTCTCTTTGTAGTCAACTCATATCCATATTTTATAGTAAACGATAGTCTGTAAGTAAACACATGCCAGTTTGTGCAATAAGAATGAAAAAACACTGTTATTAAATGTAGCAAAGCCTCTGACTACGTTAGTCATTCAAAAAATCTTCTTGCAGTTACAAAATGGATCCTTTATAAAATGTGAAGGCACTCTTCCCCCTGCTGAAATATTGCTGAATGCTCAGTGTTATCTAGCATTGTACTACAGTGGAAAGCTACTGGACATTTCAGAGACTGGAATTTGGCCAGGGTTTAGTGCTTTTGAAAAGCATCATCAGAAGAGACTCGTGTACTATTTAGCCCATTTACAACAGGCACTGTTCTAAAGTTTATGATTAAAGAAGACATGAGCCAGAATCTGTTTGGGTCCTCTTGTTTTATGTACCTACCACAGTACTGGGGAGTTTACAAACTATCACTGTGTATGTGTTGTTGGACTTGCTTTCTTCTACATGTACTTCACTTTATTTATATTGAATTTCATCCACTCTCCTCAAAATAAAAATAAAAAATCTATTAAACTTAAAATCAGTACTTCTGAGTGATTGGTGATGACAAGTCAGATGCTCAAGGCATTGGAGTGCTGTCCTTTGCTAGATAAGAAGACTGCTCTGTGCAGAGCATTGCTCCACATGTTCTCCAACCTCTGTTATTCTACATAGATTGCTCTGAAAGTGATGCCTCCTATTTATTTCCACAGGGACTACAACAGATACAAATAGCGTAATAATACTATTTGATAAAGCAAATTCTCAGCTACAAAACACTATTTTTCAACATAGTCACCACCATTAGCTATGTGTTCTCATCAGCCACGACTGAGAGCCGTGCTCATAAAATTTTGCACGGCTATCTGGAATGTGGTTTGTCTTTCACTGTCACCACTGCTGGAACACAACACCCGCCAGCTCACTGTGCTCATATCCACTGTTTGGTCTCTATAAACATTCAAAAAGCACTGATGAATGTCAGGGGGTGCATTTTTTGTATGTGTGCATGAAGGAGTTCAGGCGACACACCTTTGCTTCGTACACACTTCCATGTCCAATATCATTTTGTCAGACTGGCCATCCACTGTTATCTGTCACATGGCAACAAAATTTAATGGAATATCGGTGGGAAGATTCAACCTCTACTGCTTTACCACCGATATCTGGCTCTGATATTGTGGACTAACATCATAAATATGAGGCATTACTTTTGGAGCAGCCATCATATAATCCATAAGATTGCAGAACTGTTGTTAGAAAGACCGAGGCAAGCTTAGAGACAAGGTGGGACGCAGTGAACCTATGTCAGCTACTGCTAAGAGGTTCATCATAGGAAAAAGAAATTATTAACCTTTTATTTAATAAAAACAAAAATTTTGTTTTGTTTTCACTTTGGGTTGATTTTATTGTGTTTTGTTTTGAAGGAGCCATCTATGCCAGCTAGCCAATTGTCATAGCTCCAAAAGGAGCACCTGCAGCTGAGGCCAGACCAGCTGAAGTCATTATGGCTGGAAGCTGCAGATGGGGAGAGTGCAGCTCAGCCCTATATCAGAGAGTAAGGATAGAGGAGGCATATTCAGAGACCACAGCCACTGAAGTAAGGGGCACAACTTTTTGTTTGGAGAGCTGCTTTTGTTGGTATTCGAGAAGCAACATCCAACAATAACAGTACTTCCCGTTACCAAACATATAGAACTTTTGCAGATTACAGTGTTTCACTTCCCTTGAAATATGAACTTGCCAAACTCATTTTGTCAGTGTTCAGATAAAGCAAAGAAAAGGGCCATACAAATTCTTCAACATGGAATTAATAAAATGTCGCCTTACCTTTTGGGTATCCTAAATGGAGCCTTCTCCACAAGGCACCCTGAAGCTAGCCAGCCCTTGCAAGCACAGGTGCAGAAACACTATGAGGTTCAACACAGACAAAAGAGAGCTAAAAATAAATTGAATAGTCAAGTATTCACCAAGGACATAAAAATCAACTTCAAGGGAATTAAAGAGCAGCAGAGGAATCTCACAGCACAGTGATTTCAACAAGTGTCACATGGCAGTCAGTATAAAAAAAAAAAGTGTAGTACCTATAAAATGAAATGACTCCAACATTGTATACACAATCATAGGTCCTCAAGGAAAATAGTCATTTTGTAGACACATTATGGATGCTTCAAACAGTCTAAATACATCTCCTTGTTGCACATTCATCAAAACATGAGCACATCAGAAAATTTTAGGAAAGAAAAGAGAACAAAACCAGATGAACTTGCTATGCTACTGTTTATGACGGTGGAGAGATAAAGTACAGCTTAGAGGAGAGCTGACTAGAGGGTGATATGATAGAAGTCAATACGGGCAAAGTAGAATTTTTAAAAAAGTTATAAGGGATCAGAGGTGAAATTACAATATATTCACCAAACAATTTATAAAATAACCAGGAAGCGTGGCATGCAACCTAATACAGACACTTGTGTGACCTGCAGCCTTCCCATACTTGAAGCTTACCAACCATCTACAGAAAAATAGCTCTGTATGATGGTAAAACACATCTCTCGCTGCAGGCATAGATGTTTGTCCAGCTTTAAATTCAGTATCTTTAACATCAAGGCAGAAGATTTGAGAAATAACCCAAGGTAACGGTTATGGGTTCAGAATTGCCATCTCCCCAGGCCAGTTGGTCTGGGTCATGGGTCCTCAGTCTCATGCACCTATGCCTCAGAGCTCCTGGGAAGGAAGAAGATGCAGGAAAAGGAAAGTGCCATCCCTGAAACAACCTTCCAAGAGATGGAGGGAATTAACAGTTGGGCTATCTTTCTTCTGGCTGTTGTCTGCTAGCTAGAAAACTAGCACTGTGCTTTCTGCCTTCTCAGAAAATGTAACAGCAGATAGCACAAAGCTTCTTTTTTTGGAGGTAATTTCACCTTCACGAGCAGGAAGGAGGGAGAAACTCGGCATAAGATTCCAAGTGTTTGCCAGGCCAAATTTCTGTGAGTTTTTTTTGTTTGTTTGATTGTTTTAAATCTCAGTGAGCATCAGCCACAGATTCTTTTATAAATAAACAGAGATGGTCATTGTATAATTCATCTGATTTGTGAAAGTAATTCTCTGCATGCTGAAAGAGATTTTATGTTCTCCAATATACAGCCGAACACAAATAATTCGCAAACGTAACAGGCGGGCTCTGCCTTTTCAACCTTAGTTTTGCTGCAATTTAATTGCTTCAAGAATTTTGTTTTCTATTAGTAACATATACCACAAATATGTCAGTGTCACCTGCATGTAAAAGTCATTCATCTTCTCCTTGAATTGTAGAACATCAGCAATATCGAGCAAGAAATAAAAAATATCTAATAATCATGATGCCTAAAGCCAAACAAAAATCCTAAATAAGAAGTCAGAATAAGACTTAGTCATGAGACAAATAAACATAGAATCACTTGAATTTGCTCTATCAAATAGTGTTATTGTGCTCTTTGTATCTGTTGCAGTTTCCATGGAAATAGATAGGAGGCATTACTTTCGGAGTGATCTCTGTACCCACAGTCTCCTCTTCTCTACAGAGACAATTTTTAACAGATGAGTTTCCTTTTTCCTCTGAGGTAAAACAGAAGACTGAGGCCTTCTCCGCTGTTACAAACATCAGGTGACCTTACTTTTCCTTTCCTAAGGGAGCACATAGGTGATCCTGTAGTGTCTCCTTTCATTTAATTTTATTCTTGTGTGCAAGGGGTTCTGCAACACTTAACGGTGTAATCAGATCAGACAGATCTTTAGCGGGATCTGTTGTGATAGTACAAGGGGAAATGGATCCACACTAAAACAGAGGAGATTTAGATTGGATATAAGGAAAGTTTTTTACAATTAGGGTGGTGAGACACTGGAACAGGTTGCCCAGAGAGGCAGTGGATGCCCCGTCCCTGGAGACACTCAAGGTCAGGTTGGCTGAGGCTCTGAGCACCTGATGGAGCTGTGGGTGTCCCTGCTCATTGCAGGGAAGTTGAACTAGATGGATTTTAAATGTGCCTTCCAACTCAAATGATTCTGTGATTCTATGATTCTATATTAGCCCTAAAAGCACCAGAGAATTACAGTGCACTTTTTTAGTACCCACATTTTAGTTGCCATGTGATTTCCCACATGGGAAATCACACTACTTCATTTCGTAAGTACACTTCCTATTTGATTGACAGTACTGTGATTGACTGCCAGTTTTACTGAGTTTTATGGTTTCACCCTTTTGCTTTGATGTCATACCTTCTGCATCATGTGGATATGAGAATCTTATTTATAAAAATAAAAATTCCCAAACCTCATGCATCTGGAAGGAAACTGGAATGTAAGAATACATTTCAATGTGTAAATGGAGATAGAAATAACAAGAATTTACTAATATACCTAAAATGTATTTTCCCTTTAAAGACAATGAGTGAATGAGGCAGTAGGAAAGTATATTTCCATAATTTGGAATATTTGTAATTAGCAATACTGAGCTAAGATGTTTCTCAGTGCTGGGTGTTGCGCTCTATTTGCCTCTTCGGGAGAGAAACTGAGATATATAGCAATACAAAGCTTTAGTATGGGAGTTGATTTTGTTGTGTTTTTTACAGTGCATGTCAGTCTTATGCAAGCAGCCCAAGATAAACTATGGATAGGATTTTTTTCCCTTTCTGAGTGATGTATCTGAGGAGACTCAAAAGAGAGAGACCTCAGGAGGCTATACCTCAGGGAGGGCATTGAAATATCTATTGATTGATAACAAATCCAGAATGTAATTGCATCAAATCCCCGTAAACCTCCTCAAAATGTCACCTGAACAGGGGAAAGAGACAATAATGATTGATATCTAATTGTCCAGACAAGTATTTCACTGTGACTTCTTCAGTATTTTCTCTACAGGTCTTACCTGTATTGACTTAGGTTAAGATATTGAGAATTTTTCAGCTTATTATATATCTCTATACTGTGAGAGTGATGAGGTGCTGGCACAGGCTGCTCAGAGAGGCTGTGGATGCCCTGTCCCTGGAGGTGTTCAAGGCCAGGTTGAATGGCGTCCTGGGCAGCCTGGTCTAGTAAAATGGGGAGGTTGGTGGCCCTGCCTGGCAGGGGGGTTGGAGCTTCATGATCCTTGAGGTCCCTTCCAACCCGGGCCATTCTGTGATTCTGTGATTCTGTGATTATTACTTCTGGTAAAGGAAAATCGACTACAATTTGAAGGCTCACATGTCATTAAAGAAAAATATCTGCAGAAGAACACAAATAGAAATACTTATGAATACGACTCCAGAATACAAAGATGAATCTAAATAGTTAAATGAACAGAATTAGATGTTATGATCCCATTTTCTAGCTGTATGTGTATTTCTCTGTAACAAATAGACCATCAAAGTATATTCAAACCGCATGCTTTCTTACAAGGGTTGTGATATTGATTTTTTTTTTTAATGAATGTGCTGACACAGCAATATAATCAAGTGCAGAAATATGTGCAGATTACCAAAGATTTTCATAACTGGGTATAAAAAGAGCTTTTGGAGAAAGTCAGTGGTGTTACAGCCATGTCAAAAATCACTGCTCTGTCTCTTCATTTTTATCTCAGAAGTCAGTTTCATAGACAGTAAGAAAATCCTTGCAGCATACATCTTTAGTAGTATATGAACTGTTCTAGTGGTAAAAGCTAGCCTCTAGCCTTGCAGTAAGACCATATACAAAGTATTGTATGATTTTTCATACAATACTTCCATATACTTTTCATTTATCATTCCTTTGTGTCTAAATCTAATACCATCATTTATGGCATTGCACACTTTTACCAGGAGATACTTTTCCTGCAGGTAACTACCTCTGGCATTACCAGTTAATGATAGATTAACAATCTTCCATAGCATTTCTGCAAGTAGCAGTGAATGCGGTTGCACATACAGAGAAACCGATATTATCCACCCCTACCCCCCTACTTTTTGGTCTGGGGAAGTTTTGCTATTGCTTTTATTTGTGAATACTTTCATAACAAGAGTGAAAAGGAAAGGAGTATTTGCATGAATGCAAAACTGGAACATGAAGTATTACATTTTCACTCAGTTCCATCTATGAAAGGATTCAAAACCAAGGGGTAATTGTGTTTTGCACTGTGATGAAGATTTTTATATGCCACGGTTTTGGTAATTTCTATAAATAAAACTATATATATATATATTATTATTATTATTACAAATTGGTTCTACATGCTAGCTTTTCACTCGTGTTTTTCTCAACTTATTTTGGGAGGTTTTGAAACTCATTTTTAAAAAGCCCACTGCCATCAAATATGTGCATCTGTTCAGAGGAATACAGTCAGTTTGGAAAAACGCAACTTTTGAGATGTTGTATTCTTACAGCCCCTTTGCCACCACCTCTCTTCACTGTGAGTCTTAACTCTTTATCCTATCATTCCTAGTCTAGACTCCTCCTCACTAGGGTGCTCAGCCTGCTGTCAGAGATGCTTTTGCCCCACTTTCTCAGGAGGACCCTATCTTTTCCTAAAAGCCTACAGTCTTCAAAGAGGGTCACAGAGGAACCAAATTCCTGTCAATAGCACCAGCTGCACAGACATATATTGGCCCACGGGATACATTTACTCCTCCCCAAACCTTTTCCTACACCAGCAGTACCAAGGAGATGTGACTTGTGTCACTGTGTCCTTGAACCCCACTCCCAGAGCCAAATAGTCACTCCTTTTGTGCTCCATATCTCCAACAGTAATATCACTGGTTTCTGTATGGATGAGCACCATGCGATAGTAATGAAAAAGCCTCATTGGCATCCCAGATCAGAAACCTGGTAGCAGCAAACTCATCAAGAAAGCAAGTCAGGTGGCTAATGAGTGCCTTCATCATTACTGCCTATTACTAATTTGCATAACTGAAAATGTAAAGTTCCCTAAGCTTGTAAAAAAGCTATTGAAAGAGAAGGCAGTTCTACTTACTTACTAAATAGGAGTCACAAAAGGAAAGGAAGATTCTTTATGCAATGACTTACTTATTTCATATTTTTACTCATATTATTTTTAAGATAGTCCTAAAATTGGGACAGTTACACAGAGCAACAAGATGCAAGGCCTCAACAACACAAATGTATATACTAAGGCAGTCAGAGAAAATTACTTTTTTAATCTGATTACTCTTTTTTCCCTCAGCTGGGTCAGGTTATCACTATAATTCTGCTTCTCTCTTTCTCTGTCTCAAAAGAGTTTTACTGATCACATACGATAGCATCCTCAAACTCGTGAAATTCAATTGCACAACCGTATGCTATCTGCTGATAAATTTTACTTGAACCTGAAATGCTTCTTAAACAATTTGAGAAAGTCAGTAGGAATTGGATACAGATAGGTCAAGAAATCTCTAATAAGAGCTTAGGAAACTATTGTTAGCTCCTAAATGAAGCTTGATCTCAGACAAAACACTTCTTCACTTCAAGTAAAAATGTTCATACTTGTCCAATAACACTTCGGTGCAATCAGCTCTTCGTCTCCTTAGGTGTTGTTCTGTACTAAAAGCAAGGCCATGGCAAAAATGTAAATTTTCCTTACAAGTTCAGCTATTAGCACTTCTCAAGTATCAGAGTTTCAAAGAAACACCACCGTTTTTTCCCTCATAGTCTCGCTATGCAGACTCACCATGGCTTGGAAAAAAAAAGGATTGATTTTAAATTTACAGGTGACAAGTACTTAAAAGCTGATTTGAAGCTTCAAGTGAATACCACTTCACTTCTGCCGATACAATCTATAAAAATCACTGCTAAGAAATACATAAGTTTATTGGTTTTTTGGTTTTTTTTCTTTGTGTCTGTTCCTCATACCTGGAAATTTTCATGTTGTTTCTGTTTGGGAAAGATGGAATGTCTTTGTCCCATGTAAAAAAAAATGATGAGCAGGCACTACAGAGCCCAACTTCTACTCCTCCCATTCCCACTCCAATAAACAGAACAAAAAAAGAAGTAAAATAATCACATCAAACATTGTAACTGTTAAAAAAGAATTTTTGAAGAGATCGATGAGCTAAATATGAAACCGCGTGCAGTTAATGCAATTTGCAAAGCCAGACCAAGCAAACAGAAAGAACAGTTGAGTGCCATTTAAAGTGAAACAAACTGTTTTCACAGTACTCAATACAGTGCCGTTTGGTTTGGATTTGATTTCCAGCAGCTCATGTGTCCTATTTAAATGATCTAGGGTTCTTATTTTATTTTTTCTTTCATCAAAGTCCTTTCATTTCAGTCATTTAGTACTGTTTGTACTGAAAAAAAGATACTAGGAAATGAAATGCATTGTTGCTGTAGGCTAGTTCTTTCTGTGTGATCTTTGCTGAAATTAGTACCATAATTATTATTTGTGGGGCCGTGCCACATTCAACAATTGAATGTGTTTTAAGACTTAGTTGTCTGCACAACAGTGACTATCAAACATTCTGTTCTTCTACTTATGTGAGAGTACAGTGGAAGGGTAATGAATATAACCAGGGAGGAAAAGTTTAAGATCTATGGCTGCAGAATTGTTATATTCTTCATCATTCATTTTTATTTCTGAATCACTGTAGCAGAAACTATAGCACTGGCAGATATTCACACAGCTGTTTAGCCTGTGCAAGACCAAACTGTAATATATGTATTATTTTGCACATGGTGATAATGAGAAATTAAAGTTACTTGCTCAATGTCAAATCTGTGCATATCTCCAACTCTTTGACAAAGAAAAAGTTTGACTGTTTAGAGATTTAGTCTGCGTAGAAAGAATGAAAACTAACAGTAAGGCATTGCTAGTTTATTCCCTGCACCAAGAATGGCGCGCAGAAAAACAGTGGGGAACACCCTCATGCTGTTCCTCCGATGTGTTCCTCAGAAGTAATTTATTTCATTTTTCTTTCTTTCTCCTACTACCCTTCCTTACCCCAGTGTTATTATGGTTTTCTGTTGTGCTCTTCTATTGCAGCAGCCACTTATGCACTCTAATTGGTAGTAGGGCATACCGTGCTGTGCATGCACATACAGGTGAAGAGCACTAACAAGTTAATCCCTGCACTGAAGAACTTCCAGCATGTAGAACTGACTGTTCTCCATTTCTATTCCTGATTTCATTCACTTATTTAAAAGTGAGAGCTGCTATGGATGTGCAATATGAGTGCAACCCTGTATTAGATATCAGGGATTTGGGATATTCCTAGTATACTGCTGGAGCTGCCTTATAAGCACAAAGGTAGAAGAGCTTTTGAGTAGCCTTTGTTTTATATAAAATAATAAGAAAAATAAATCATCTTTGACATCTTCTCCCACACACCTTTCTTTTTCTAGACTGTGTTCCCCATTTTTCTTTGTCTAATACAGCTATAAACTTTCAAGGTATGGTCAGCATGACTGTGTAGGTGACTGTGTAAGGTGCTCTGCTCATGTAGCACGAAACGGATACTTGCTAGTAATGACCAAAGGGGAAAAAAAACATTTGAAAGCAGATTTTTCTGCAGTGTCCTTTTTAAAGTACCTCTTAAGGCTCTTAAGCAAACACATGCGGAAGGCAAGCATGGCCAAAAGAACAATTTCTTCTTCTCCAGCTCTGAAGTTAAAAGCCCAACAGAAGAGGAAAATATCCACTTAAAACAGAATTTCACATGGGGGGTGCATCCTTGCCTGTATCTTTCCGCACTTCACCTTTGGTATCTCAGACACATATAGGCAGCACAAGGGCGCAATAGTGCTAATAGTTAATAAAGCAAATAAAATCCAAATGACTGAAATTGTTCCTGCTTGTGCCTGATGCTCCAGCTCAGAGGAAAGGATTCCCATTGTGGCTGGTCCTGTGTGGCAAAGAACCAGGACCCCAGTTACATGAACTGGTATCTGTAATTCTAGTGGCCTGGTGGCTGTGGATAACTTCCTGGAGATGCTCTGCCCACTCACATGAACACCTCCCTTGATTAGGGCTGTTAGTTTCAGTGGAGGATCATTGCCTCCCTTTTCAATTGCCTGTGGATAATAAATGTTGATTTGTTTTGACTTCTTTGTTGATTTGTTTTTTGCAAACAACGACTTTTAAGTAACTTGCACAAAATATCATACAGAATCAGAGATACCTGACCACCCTAAGGCTGAGACACAGCAAGTGAACAAAATGAAGTTTCAGGGACAGAGGAGAAGATGGAAATAATAATGTTAATCAGAGAGAATAGTCATGAGCAGAAAGTGACCTTCCTCTCACTTTACCCAGGAGAAGTTCTCCTTGAAGTCATGCTTTTACTCTACAGTAGGACCAGCTCAGGCCTGCTGTGCTCCAAGATTAGAGATATTTAGTTCCAAGCTGTTAAGGAGAATCTTTTAGGAGATTTTAATATTTTAGCTACTGTGTTTCTCGGATAGTTATTAAAATTTCTGTGACAGAGTTAATGAGAAAAGGTGGTTATTAACCTTTATGTTTGGTGCAAAATGCTGATTTTTCCTCCCACATCTCTTAATGCTACATTGTGCAATGATTGGCACAGTTTACTTTGTAAAGATATTACCCTCCAGTGACAGGGAGAGATTAGTCAATGGTAATAGTCCAGGACCTTCTAGGATGAACAGTAGGATTAAAATAAAACATCCTGAGAGATGTATAACCCAATCCTTAAAAAATAGATATGATCCTTAATGATTTTTCTCAGATTCATCAGTAATGTCATGGAGGTCAGTGATGTAAAAGAAAGAAAATTATATTTCTAAATGACATTCTATTTTCAAAAAGGTAACGGCACTCAAACACCACTGCATTACAAGTTTTGTGGTAAAGCCAAACTAGAAGTCACTTACAAAGTTGACAAAGAGAGAAGATGAAAAGTGAAGAAATTGAGTCAACTTTATAACTTTCCCCAGACAGAAACACCTTAGGATAAGTTCAGTTGTTTAATTTGAAAAGAAGGCGTGTGAGGATAGGCTTGAAAGCAAAAGTAATCCTAGCTCTGCCTGCCTGCCTGACACCCAGATTAATTTCAGTAAACATTGTGAGCCTGTGGGAGAAGAGCTGAAGTCAGCTATGACTAATTTGAATGCCTAGTGATAATAACTTGTCCCTAGTTAGAGGGTGTGCTTTATCCATTCTTGCCTACATGATGTTTTTACATCCACCACTACAACTTATTGTTATTACACTTTTATGTGTCTGGAAATGCACGAGGCACTTCACACTGTTAAAACTCTAAGCCGCTGCTTTTTGCCAATCCAGCTGTGAAACAAAGAGCAATCATATCAGTGATATAAAAATTATATGATGTTTTCTATAACCTATTTATATGGAGGAATAAAAATCTTCATTAAAAGGTATTCTGATCTCTTCTATCAAAAGACAGTGACGATTCTTAGCAGGAGAAAAGATTTGCATTAATCAAATAGAGGAAAGAGATCATTTTCATAGAATCATAGAATCATGGAATGGTTTGGGTTGGAAGAGACCTTTAAGATCACCTCGTTCCAACGCCCTCCTGTAGGCAGGGACACCTCCCTCTAGACCAGGTTGCTCAAAGCCTCATCCAGCCTGACCTTGAATGTCTCCAGGGAGGGGGCATCCACAGCCTCACTGGGTAACCTATTCCAGTGCCTCGCTACCCTCACAGTAAAGAATTTCTTCCTAATATCTAGTCTAAATCTACGTTCTTCCAGTTTAAAGCCTTTTCCCCTCATTCTGTTGCTACATGCCTTTATAAAATGTCCTCCCCAGCTTTCCCATAGGCCCTCTTTAGGTCCTGGAAGGCTGCTACAAGGTTCCCTCAGAGCCTTCTGTTCTCCAGGCTGAACAGCCACAGCTCTCTCATCCTGTCCTCATAAGGGAGGTGCTCCAGCCCTCTGATCATCTTCATGGCCTTTCTCTGGATCCACTCCAACAGCTCCAAATGCTTCTTGCGTTGGGGGCCCCAGAACTGGACACAGTACTCCACGTGGGGTCTTAAGAGAGCAGAGTAGAGGGGAAGAAAGATTTAAAGATTTAAAGATTTACTATTTTAATTTGGTTATTTTTGAAGGACTGAGAGAAAGGAGAAAAGACAATGAAAATGGAAGAATGGAGATCGTAGCTTATGAATTGGTTAATAGAGCTTTAAGATTTTTTGAATGATGTGGAATGTTTGGATATATAATCCTTGTCTTCCTTCCTTCCCTCGTATCCCCCATGCCTGTAGGACCTGTTTTTCCATAGCAGCTCTGGTGCTGTGAGCTTCTCCTTGCATAGCAACAGTGCATCCACCTGAGAGTGGTGCAGGCCTGGAGCCTTGCACAGAAGACAGATGTAGGGAAAAGATGGGGCAGGAGGCATTTGCTCACCACTCTCATAAATAGCAAAGCTCAGAATCAAATGCAGCATGGAAAAATCTTCTGTAGATAAACAGCCCCAAGCCAGCTACTAGTTGATCACTTCAGTTTACCCCCCGTGGGATACCAAGCATTTCAGTGCTTATTCATTGTCAAATTACTGAATGGAAAACCTAGGAAAATGCTTCTCAGAAAATGATACAGCTTTACCTGCAGTTTGATGTTTACATCCATGAATATTCTATCTGATGAGTTTACAAGCGGGAACAGCATTGCAATTATATGCAGTTACAGAAGATATCCATGAAAATGATGCTTGAACTCATAAACATCATTAAAAAGTCCAAGAATTACACTTGGTGGAAAAGCAAAGAGACCCTGGGGATAAGTGTGGAGTCTGGACTAAGCAGTGTGTGCCCTGATCCTGCATTCAAGTCTCTGTGGCCACAAGTGCTCACCCAAGTGGTTTCAGTAGTGAGATCCCCACAGCTGATTGAATTTTGAATGTAAGAGAGTCACAAGAGACTGCTCATAAACTGAAAGAAAGCTGAATAATGAAGAGATTCAAGCAAATAACATGCTGTTCTTAGAAAGAAGAACCATTGCCTCCAAGTTGAGGTACCCTTGTGGCCAATGTTGCATTTTTGTTGGCTCTGCAAGAAATAAAAAAGGCAGAAGCAGCTGGCCATATATTTTAATTAGTTAAATTACTCAAAATTATTTTTACAGTGCATCATGAGCAGCTTTTATTATTTTATAGACATCAGTATTTCTAAAACAGCATGGGAGCTCTCTCATCATCATGTTTTTGTAACCTTCCCCATTGTCTCCACTGTTGTAACTCCAGCAAAATTGTCACTGATTTCAGTGTAAGCCTCAGTAAGAACCTCCACATTTGGTTTATATTGTTTAGGGTTTAATCTCTGCTCTTAGAAATAAAGATGTTTGTTTGCCCTTTCTGTAATTAGTCTCACAGATTGAAAGTTGAAAGTAATTCTGATCTTACCATAAGTAAATGCATTGAACAATATGATTACCAAGCTGTTAAATCTGAAATACCAGAACCTGAAATTTTGTGACATATGCATGATTTACAGACTTATCTATACTAGAAGAAAAGACATGTCTTATTTTACACTAATACAGCGGGCAGTGGTGCTGGCTTCTGGTGTCGTGACTCTGTGTAAACTGTATAATCTGGCTGCAAAGTTGCAAAAATACTACTAAATCTATGCTGTGTTTGATCATTTGCCATTTTATTGTTGCCTTCAGCAATGAAGTGGTGTTGGGGCTGCGGGGTTTTCTTTGGTGCAGCATAGCCAACTCATTAAGAAAACAGGACATCACGAAATTGTACAAGCATAGGACCCACTCTGAACTACTAAATTGCAAATCTTTCAGTCATCCTGGTGCATCCTGATGCTATCACACTTCAGACATGTTTTCCAGTGCCACTCAAAGGTCCCATGCACTATGGAGAAAAAAGGCTAGCTGCTAAATAAAGGTGGTCCTCCTGCCAGCTGTACTCTGTTCCCAGTGCCTCACCTCGGCATGACTGATGTGTAGAAAGAAAGACTCACTTCTAATTCTGATTCTGCAGAAACATCACAGCTGAATAAAGAAAGTAGACTGCATAATGTCTGCTTTAACAAAATGATGCTTCTCACTTTCTTTGTAAAAGTAGCTGTGATTCTAGGGGGAAAACTGTGAAACAACCTACAAAGGTGACCAGAGTGCCATTAATGCTTCTGGCCTATAATCTGTCCCCCTTACTTTCTTTGTTTTGAGATACTGTAAATCCAGCCCTGCACATACTAGTATCTCATCCAAGGAACAGTAAGTGTAATTAAATTTAATTTCTGTCCAAACCCTTTACAGTAGTGTTTCGTTGTATTTCTTAACATTCTTGGTCTGTCTTTGCTCATGCTCACCATTGAGTTGAGCATCCAGTGGAGGAAGAGGTTGTGATGCTTAAAGGGTCAGATGTGATCCAGTTCAAGATTAAGTAGACAATTTTATTTCCTGCTTGGTGTAATTACGGGTGTTACATTGTCTCTATTATTCTTTCACACTATTTTGTGTAGCTTGTAAAAGTTGCTAACTCTTCCTAAAGTAGCTGCATTTTAAGGGATAATATTTGCCTAAGAATAGAAGTGTCCTGCCAGTGAGTAGCCTTTCAAAAGGCCTTGAAGTAGCCTTTCAAAGAAAAGAAAGCAAACATTTTAAAATGTGTATGTTACATTACTTTAGTTTGCAAAGAGTAAATATGCAAGAAACAGCACCGTACTGTCCTGATGCATGCCCATGAAATCCCTTCAGACCAAGATGTCCTGCTGTCTCACTTGGAGTACCCCAAGCACAAGCCTCTGCCCACAGGCCCAGGGAGAAGATGGTGGTGCGGGAGGTGCAGAGCCCCCTCTGTGCAGCACCACACTCAGGCAACATCAGTAGAAGAGCATTTCCTTGGAATTTAATAAGTTATTGCTGTACTGAAAAAGTCATTCTTAAACACCATGCTTACGGGGGATGTTAAAACATATAATGTAAATAGGTCAAACATGAAAGAGAAGTCTGTGTAGTCAGTTCTAGATGACTGTGTTACAAACAAACCCAAGTTTGATCCTCGGCTGTGTAGGCCCATGAACTTTTCTCCCAAGGATTTAGTTGCAGGTCACTTCCCTTTGACTGCACACAGAGGCACATTTTATGAGGACAAGCCAGCATGACTCTGGTGCTCTTTTTCTTTGATGGCTGGGCTCTACACTCTTCACTCATCCCAGTAGTTCCAATGATGGATCAGGGCTTTAAACATTTTGCTTCTGTTAAAGGTTCAGTGGGCACCTAAAAGACACATTAAATGACTAATGGATGCCCTTCTCTTCATGTCTTAAGGGTAGCAGTGCCTAAGGTAATAATAAGGGCCTCTTAGAGTGTATCTTATTAGCATGGGCTTGTAATATTAAGTATACTGTTAACTTTGATGGACTTGCACCATTAACATTTAGTGGAATATTAGCAGCACTTTGTCAGATCATATAAAGAAGGGTAACAGAGCCTTTTTACACCCAGGCCTACATTTTTAACTCATGATTTCCCACGTTTTTCTGTCACTCAGTGACCACGTAAGCCCAAGGTCTGTGAGTAGTGAACACAATCTGCAGCTATGAACAGCAAGAGAGTGGTATTTTTGTTGGACAGTTTGTTTCTTTCACTTCATAAAATATAAATCATTCCGTTTGGCAGATTTGGATTTGCAGTCACAAATAAAAGAGAAGGTGGAAAACGTTCTCTGTCATGGTAGCAGGCAGTGAGTTTGGGTTAAATTTGGGTGCTAGGGGAGGTAAGTCTTAATTTTCTTCCTTTTTATGGATTTTTATCATCTTTATTGCAGAGCTCAAGGCAAGCAAAGGGGTACCAGCAGTATTTTATTTTCTTACAGTAAATTTTAACAAGAAGATCCTGAAAAAGTGCCATCAGAGTAACATGTTTCTTCAGAAATATCCTTTAGTATATATTTCCAAAAGCTGAAAAGAAGACTCACCTGGCAGCTGGAAGAGGGCTGGGAGGATGATCAGCTTATTTGTAAAATGAGGCACAAAACAATTTCACCTTTTAACCTCCCTTCCCCTTCTTTTTCTTTCAGTGAAGAATAATGAAGAAAATATGGAGTTAATAATGTTTCTATCTTATTACTCTTGGAATCAGATAGAAGAGAGTGAACACTGGAAGTATATACACTTTCTATGCTCTGCTGCATTTGGTCCCTGGTTTTCAAGCAGAATTTAGTGCACACAGTTTCTATTATAATTAATGTGACAGGAATAAATGCAGCTGTGACAAGCAATGAGAAGGCCTCTTCTGTATTTCCACTCCTTCCCAGGCCCATGCTTAGCATCATCTAGTCCTCTCTTTTCACTGAGGTCTTTTTGTTCTTTTATTCATGCGACTGGGATGGTAGAAACTGAAAAACAGATGGCAAATAAAAGTAGTGCTGCATTTATTTTATTTTTTATTTCTTAGCTTTTGTGAAGGTATGTTTAAGATGTTTGAATACTTCAGTTGGCAAAAAGCAAGAAACCTTAAATGATTTTGAATTGTAGCCCACTGCTTCTAGTCTGACTTCCCCAGTACTGCCTACTTATCAGGTACAACCTACGTGACAAAAGATTGCAGAATTGAGTCATGAACTGACACGTGATATGACCTGCTATTTCAAAGAAGAGAAATGTATATGGGGCAACTGCGGAGGGTGTGGGGTTCTTTAAGTTTTTTACCTCTATACAGGCTAGTAATAGAAAACCATACTGATCTGTATGAATCCTAGTGCCCCATACAGACACTGAGTCCTCTCTACTGAATACTGCACACTCTGTTTCTGGCCTCATCAGCGAATTCTTCCCCTCCCTTCTCCTTCCCAGTCCTTCCCCAGTTTTAGTCCCAGGCTCCTTCTTTGCCAGTCTTTCCCTTCCCTCTGTTCTAACTTATCTCTCCATGGGTTATCAGGGAGGTCAGAGTTGCTGGGCTGCCAGGTGGAAACTGCTGAGAGCACATGGTAAACACCTTCGTAGTTTTCAAGCTGCAGTGAGGAGTTTCATGCAGTCTTTGAAGGAGCTAGGCTAGAGCATAATCCACAGAAGACGGAATGAACAGAGATGAACAGCTGCCAGATGACCTGATGAGCAGAGCAGTACGAACTGAAGTTTCTAAACATACACAGTTTGGACAAATTTGGGTAAGACTTCACAGAGTACAATCCACTGTACAATGAATCCTTGCCACATTTCAGCCTGTAGCTCCAAATACTAGAACTGCCACGTGCAGTATTCTATAGAAATCTTTAACTTAAATCAGTAAACATAATTATTCTTAATCCCCATAGAAATATCTCACTTTCATTGTAAATGATCAGGTATAGTTGACAGGTAGACAGCACAGCATGTTTCAGCCCAGGATTTTATGGGGAGAAGGGGAGAGTGGACGAGGCAGCTTTTCTGATTCCATCTTGTGTGATGATAAACCCATCTGTATCTGGCCTGATGGTTTGGCAGGAGAAAAAGCAGAAAGGATATAGGGGCCCGTTTTTAAATCTTCCACTAAAGAAAATAATGTGGCTGAACCAGCAGGAGATGGGTATATCCTTCTCCTGGTATAGGGTCAAAGAAAATAACCTTTCCTATAAGAGCAAGTGAGAAAGCAAGAAAAGTTTAGGATTAGTTCCAAGAATGCAGTCACCACCTTTCCCTATCACTGTGGACAAAGTGCTAGTCTGTAGGACTCCAGGGTTCAGGTGCAATAAGGATGCTAAAATGAAAAAGACCCAGTCGGTTAGCACATATTCTGGATGAGCTATAGCATCCTATTTCTCAAAAGATCTTTGTTTTGTTTTGTTTTGTTTTGTTTTTTTATATTCTGGAGTTTGATCTACTTTTTAAGCTCAGAACATTATGCAAGAACATTAACTGAGTCCAGAATATTCAATCTCTGCAGGAGGGTGTATGAATCATGTTTGTTTGCAGCTAAGAGAAGCTCAGTCTCACTATGGCCAAAGATAACCTACTCTCAAATGTAGTGTGGGGAATACCATTTTATTCCAAGCTTTTTGGACAGGTTAGGTTGAAATTTTTTCAATATGTAATATTTTTTTTTTTTAATATCTGAGTGCTTCCAAGCCTTATGAGGAGTATTCCTGCCTTCAAAATTTTCTTTCATTCCTATTTCAAAATAAGACTAAGCTCTAAGTATGATGGGTCTGTTAAGGTTTGTATTTCTCCCTTCAAAAAGTTAATCCCCACATTTAACACTCACATTGTAATGAATGGTGACTCAATAAACATTTAACAGAACAATTTCTTTTCATTAGATTTACTGTAATTTGAGAACGATGTGCCATCTGCCATTGAGTGCTCAAGCGCAACAGGTTGATTATCTTGCTGATATTTACTAGTAGATAGTATGTTCAAATAGTATAACACAATGATACCAACATTACTGTGATATAGGTGACTGCGCTAAGCACTTCAACATTGCCAATTTGAATCAAGGGCACACAGTTTTCCCTACAGCAAGGTAAATTATCACTAACAATCTTTCCGAGAGTCTTCATTGTTTCATAGGGATCCTCTGATTTAGATCAGAAAGGTCCACTATAAGGTATGCTTATATACGTATTTTTAAGGCAAGAAGTTAAGATCAGAGCTTTGGCTAGATTCTGTGTTGTGCATTTTATGTATGTGAATATAAAGTCAGCATAAATTATGTCCTTGTTGCAGTAGTGATACTAAAGTAGAGGGATTGGCTGCAGCAGGGAAGATGAACACAATGTGCTCCAGAGCCTCTGGGGGGTAGTCTCTAGTAGAATATAACATAGGCCATGCTCTGGGAGTATAATGGGGAAGAAGTTCCTCATAGTTCAAACAATTTTTCTTCTGTTCTCTTGAGGAGCTCTAAGGAATATGTTAAAGAAGAGGAGGCTTTATGTGAATCCTTTATGAGAATCTCCCATGCATTCAAGGACATCATTTGAATTCTTGCTTTTTCAAGCAAAGGAATAGTCAGTAGCTAGTTAGTTCTTCTCCTGTGCATGTGCATCATTGGCTGGGTATGGGTAGGTTATATTTTATTTAGTATCTTTTAATATATGTATTAAGCTCATCATAATTTATACGTCCAACTTCTGCTTTATTTTCTGGGCCAGACTGGTTCATCTATATTCTACTGTGTTACTGCAGACCACATCTGAATGGATTCTTTTGAATTTTGAACAGTATTGCATTTAAAGCGCTTTAACTTAGAACATGTTTTATCATTTATTTACCCTTTGGAAGAAAATAACACAATTTTGGAAGCAAGTTCTTTGACTCTCCCTGAAGTTTTTAATGGAAGAGAAGATAAACATTACCCTACAGTCACAACATTAGTATAGTAATATTAGAGGTAGTTTTAAATAACATAGGTCAAGTTGTGGACACAGGTGCTCACGGTAGTATAGAAGTCTACTTGCTTTCCTTTGGTACTTTCTTGCTTAAGTAAAGCTACTGTGCCCAACATTTAACATATACAACAAGCTGCAGCCTGTTGTATAGTCACTGACTTCCTTTGACATCTGAAATCCGTGCTAGATTTCTGTAGTAGAAAATCAGATGCGATGAGTCTATGTTTCCTCACAGCTTTTAGAACTCATTCATAATCCATAAAATCAAGAAAATGTGGCCATCTGTACAACACATAAGATTTGGTAGTAAAGCAGTTAATAGGATATTTTGTTATGCAAGCAGGAAGGTTTATCAAATAATAGCAGAGTTTTTCTTTTTTGTTGTTGTTTTGTTTTGTTCAGTTGGTTTTGTTTGCTTAGATTTACTGGCAAAGAAGGGTATTAAAAATAATTAATCTAGAATAATTAATCTAGAATGTCCTGCATGTTATTCCTGGAGTTCCAGAAATGAAACCAAAAGAAATGAGTCCAGGCAAGATAACAACATAATGAATTCAAAATTTTTGTTTTATTTCTTTCCAGATTCATACTTAAGCAGATTAATGGGAAATAAATATATAACTGAAATTAATTTTAAACGGTTAAAAATGGATTATGAGATCTTATACCCAGTACACGGTAAGGTTTCACATTTTAGTCTAACTTGCATTTTGACAAAAACCTGGAATCTTTTGCAATTTGCTAAGTATCAAGGGATTTGGAACATTAAGCAGACAAGCCAGCTTTTGGGCTCCTCTTCTCTCTTCTTATGATCATTGCTAACTATTATATTTTAATTTATATTCCGTGAGGGAAGTTGATCATCCAAATGCACAGTGATTCTCTTCATGTTTTCAACCAGTCAAGGAGCATTAATCAAAACTATTCAGAATCTCTTAACCTGCAGGAGTGTCAACCACTATATTCATACTGCATCAGAGGACATCAGCAGTTTTCCATATGACAACACATTTATGGGTGTTTTGGAAGGACTGAGGCTTGCATGGTTCTAATTCTGTGAAATAAGCCATTCTAAGTATGGAAAAATTTGAAACAGATTCTGAACTTTCAACCCAACATATGCACGAATAACAGAGCAGGAAATAACATAAGCTTCTCTTCTTTGTCATTGAAATTTCTTTAGCCCTGGTGCATTAGAGGTTGTTTTTGAGACACTGATTACTCTTCCTATCTCATTTGGGAAGCTGCCAATGCAAATTTACATTACCCTAATCATGGACAGATAGCTGGAAAAGGTGGTATTTGTACAAAACACCGACCCAGACCTAATGTGAAATGATATTCATTTAGATTGCTTTTTGCTCTGATTTTTGAAGGAGTGCTGAGCAAACAATTCCCAAAATTTTCAATGAAGTGTTGAGAAAACAAGGTTGGAAATCACAAACCCTGGTTTCTGTTTCTAGATTTGTTATTGATTTTGCTTATTAACTGAGCCATATAATACTTGGTGCTTCTACTTCTCTGCTTACATTCTTGAGATATTAAAGCATAACTCAGAAGGCAGTGTACGTTTTCAGTACTTTTGAGATACCTGCTTACGATATCGTAAAAATTGTAGGCATCGTTAAGGAACATTGACATGTTCCTGCTTCATTATTAAGATGCTGTGAAGTTCCCATCCGTTCTTCTGTGGTCTGCTGATTGTTACTGTTCGAATAGGTACGTGATCATTCTTCTGAATGTGTGAATGCAGCTTTTGATGTATTTACTATTGTGTAGCCGTTATTTCGGTCTCTGAGCAATTAAAGCAAAAAGGAGGAAATATATTTACATTGTTTACTACCTGTGATCTATAACTACTGTCCATGTGCTCAAATTCAAAGGCAAACAAGCCTCTCTGACCTCCTAGGAAGGTCTGATTTGGATCCAAAATATTAAGCTTGTTTTCAATTTCCACCACCACGATCCTTCAAGCAGCTTATTTCATACGTACTTCAATATTTTCCCCTAGTTTGTGTGTTTCCTCTATGTGTCCATATAAATCAGTGGTTCCTGGTGTCACGTACCAACTTGCTGGTAAAAAACATGTCTGAATAGAGATCCTAATTATATACAGATGATTAATGGACAAGTGGGTTTACACCTTTGCCCACCATTTTTTTTATGAGATTGTTGTGAGGTTTCTTATGATTTTCTCTTTGGTCATAAGGCAGATTATCTGTCCTTACCCCAACTGCCTCAAAGTTAGCTTGTGCCTCCAGCTCTCTATTTAAATATGACAACCATTTCCCAGAGGCAATTTAATGTCAGCTTCACTTTCGTATCTGAATAGCCCTGCATGCTTGAGGTTTTTTCTCTCTTCTCCTATAGATCTTCTGTTCTTGGCCTTTCTTGTAGTTGATGTTCTTCATAACAGCATTTTGAAGGTATAATGGAGCCTGATTTGTTACTGGAATCTAATTGGTAACCTCATGGTTTGTTTTTGTTTTTTTTAATCAGAGAGGAATCAATTCCATGTTCCCCAAAACACAACGATAGGAAGAAAATGAAAAACTCTTACTAATAAGGGGTAGAAAAGTTACTATTTCCTTCCTGGAACCATCCCAAAAGATGAAGAGAGTGATGAAGTCTAGCAATATCTATGTATTTCCTCTCTAACAGAAAGAATTCACCATGGGGAAATGGCACCATGCTGTGTTCTCAAAATAATAGGGCAGCATATGTGTTTGCAACATAGAAGTTCTGTTAGGCATTTTATTCTCCAGGGTAACATATTCCATGCCAAGTATACAACGAGTAAATAAAACAAAGCATGAGTGGGACTCCACGCTCAGGCAATGTTCTCATAAGCAAATTTTCCTGTGTTGTACAATCAACCTATACAGAGAAATGTAGTGCAGTGTAGCAAATGCTCTCTTTCTGTTTACGTTTATGTTTAGGCTTTGCTTAATGATATTCTTGAGTATAATACCTGTAGTTGCTAATCTCACTCAGTTATCTACACTCCACTATGTTTTTCAACCAGCTGAA
Source organism: Alectoris magna (assembly GCA_030625065.1). Classification (NCBI taxonomy): domain Eukaryota; kingdom Metazoa; phylum Chordata; class Aves; order Galliformes; family Phasianidae; genus Alectoris; species Alectoris magna. The sequence continues at coordinate 93,603,993 of CM060560.1, forward strand.
ATTACACATCATTGTTAACTCTTTTGCTACATGGATGCTTGACTCTTCATTAACAGATCCCTTGCAGTATCAGCTTCCAGACAATACTATGTCCATGCAAAATCTTCATGTTTAACCATTACACTCTTATTTGATTCATGGAAACATGACTATACAGTTACTGAGATTGCCAAGTTATAGTAATGTGCCTTATGAAAACCTTTTCTTTCTCTCCAAAGAACTACAAACATGGAGGGAAGGCAGAAGTTATTCCAGAGGTTAGCTCTTTTAAAAACTGATATTCTAATATAAGGCCACCGTCTAAATAATCTTAATTGTTCTGTGGAAGAATTTCCCTTCTTATTGTGCCTCTGCCTTACTGTCACAGACTTTTATCGAGGAATACCTTTTATTTTTGGTCATGGTTGAGTAAAATGTAATTCCTATATGCAGAAGCGATGACACATTCCATTCAGCCACCACCATTTGTGGGTGAACACACACATCTCAAAGTACAAACCTGTATTAACATGCTTCATAATTGAAAAATGAGGTTTCTCCAAACACACACAGTATTTGCATGATCTATCCTGAATACGCACACTTATTAAGATATCGAAAAACAATGAGGTTGGAATTTTCCTAGATAATTTGAATTAAGGTTTACAGAGACAGTTTCTTTTTTCCTTATTTATAGTTTCAGCAATTTAGTGGTGATGAAACACCACTAAAGGACAAAGCTTGCACTTGACACAGTCATGTGGGTAGGCCCAGATGGGAATGACCATGGCTAAGCAGTACAGGGCTGTGAGAAGAAAGAGACCAGCCCTGTTGCGGCCTTGCTGGGGCTGTGGCTGATGTGGGGCCCTGGGCCCCGTTGCATTCTGAGCAGGGACAATGAGAGCCATTAGTGCCCTTGGGGCCCAGGCATAAATTGTTGGGGTAACCACTGACACAACCTCTCCTGAGTTTGAATTGGAGTGGTTTAAAATGACGGAATCGTGACTGGGATGGCTAATGGCTTCTACTTGCAGCAGACAAGATTTTGAGTCATTAGGTAAACTAGTCCAAAAGACTGTTATTGCAAACTAGTATTAAATTAATAGCCATAATCCTGGCAATTCCAGTTGCTTCAAAACTTTCATCAGAGGCAGCAATCTCTTTGTGATCATTACAGTATGACTCAGTTTTTTTGCATTTCATGTCATGCGAAATCATTTCAAAGAGACTTTACTCCCACTAAAAATAGAATTACGGAGCTTTTTCAGTGTTGTTATCACGATTCTCCTCTTGACACATGCTGATCCTGTATGTGATATGACAACAGCTTTGCGATAAAAGAACTTAAAATTGGCCCTAAAATTGCATCTCTCTAGAAGCATATCACACTGCTGAGGGACCACACAAAACCCAGCGTGGGCAGGCCTCTCAGCTGGAGGAAATTGTCACAGTTCCTCTGACTAGCGATTTGCTCAAACAAAAACTCAATTGCAAGTTTTAGGGGAAAAAAAAAAACAGAAAACAAAATGTATCACCTTTCTTCATCTGTAGAAACACAGCGAAGTCTTCTTCATCTCTGCTGATACTGACTTATGGTCTTCTATGAATATGCTGTGTATCCATACTGTTACTAAAGAAAGGTGTGGAAAGGTTTTCAGACTTATGCGTGTAGCCACATGTTACAAATGTGGCATTTTAGAATGTTTTTTTCTAATGTAGTTGTTACTGCAGCTGGAGCTCTCTCCACTTAGCACTCTACCAATAAGAGAGGCAGTATTTACACCCTACATGCACAGCTGGGAAATCATGATACAGGACGGTTTGGTGAGGCACCTAAAATCTCCAGATCCAAGAAAAAAAAAACACAACAACAACAAAAAAAACAGAAAATCCAAATATCCTGCATCTACAACCAGTGTTTCAGCTACTCAAACACAAGTGAATGTTGTAACAGTGGTAACTGTTTTCATCTTCTCAACCCTCTTTCCTCACAACTGTGGGAGATTCAAGTGAATAAAATTACTGGGATGGTTTCTAAATTATGCCAGGGTGCTGAGCAGCTGTAATGAAGCAGAACAAAAACTTTGTGTTCCGATAGACTAATTCAGATTGATAGGGGGATTTGTGCCCGGCTGTCCTGTATTGTCAGCATGAGGGAAAGTTTTCATGTATTGTAGTCTGTGACCCATAAAATACAAAATGTTAATGCGTTAGAAAAGAGTAACAGCATGCTTTCAGAATTGAACTGATGGTTAAAAGTAATTTTGAAATAAGCATTGTACAATTTTTGTGATTAATAGAAGGGAAGACAGAAGTTTGAAAAGGAACATCAGAAAATTATCTCTAATCCTTCTGTGCTCTGTGAAATAGATGGGAGAACCAAAACTGTATTTAGCCATGTGTGTTCTCACTGCTTTCAAGCCAGTCGAATAAAGTATACTGAAGATCAGTTATCAGCATCATTCTGTTAGTGCCTTGTCACTGTCAGTAAGCTTTCTGTATTGCCCAGTGGTTGCTCAAAAAGTCTTCCTTGGATCTTGGAATAAGGAGTGCAGACCTTCCCTTGCCACAGGGACCTGACTTCAAAACTGGGTCCAAGCAATGAGAGCAGCTATACCTGTTTTTCAGAACCCTGCAATGAAAGCAATCCTGTTTACTTGGTAAGACTATTTATAAGAGAAGAGAGCTGAAGAACGGGACCCTGTTGTGGCAGATGCATCTCTCAACATCCTCCTAAGTTGTTTACTCAGTGAACAATCTGCTGCGTTCTACCAAAATGACAACTCACTTTGAAAATAAAGAGTTTAGATTGCCAAAGAAAATAATGGGAATGGAAAAAAGCAGTGGGAGAGATAAGGAGGAAATTCATGGTGAGAACAGCAAACATTTAAAGCTGTAAAATGCAGTGCATAGCTTTGGGAAAATGTAAGATTTGTACCACATTTGTGTCTGCCTGCCAGCGTATTAGAAACTGATTTTATCATTTTATTTTTGCTCCTAATTGTTGTTTCTGCCACGGAGAGTGCTTTTCTACTGCCTTTTGAAACCATTTTGATGCTGTAAAAGAAATCAAACAGCATTAGGAAATTCACACTCCTATTGGTTTTTAAAGCATACGGTATACAGGCTTCAGTAGATAATTTCAGAAGTGTTCCTCAGTTATTTAAACTGGAGGGAGAAGGAGGAGGCAGGGGACAGAAGAGATCAGAGGGCATTGATGGTTTCCTGTGAACTGATCCATTGAAAAAGATGTTCTACCTGTGACAGTAGTAGTGACTTCTACTTGTTTGGCAGTTAATGGGCATCCCCTACTTTCAATAAAATAGTTAAATATCATGTGCATTCATGTACTTCTATTATTTAGAACTGAGCCCTGATACTTTTTCTTGCACCAAGTGTGATCTTAAACCATGAATTCCCCCTGATTTCAAGTAAGTTTTTCAGGAATAAAGTATGCTTGTGACTGATGGTAGCAGAATTGGCATTTCACTTCTTGAAAAGCAAAACTAGAATGTTCCAGATCTTTCAAATGACTACCCCGTGCTTATAAGCTTAATCTAAGTATATATCACAAAATGAAACTCAATTATATACAAACACAAAGATCTCGATAGGAACGTTGTCCCGTACTGGAAAATTGTTGGTACATCCACCGTGTCTCTTTGAACTTGTAACATGATACATGAGCTTGCACAGGCCTGTTTCTTAAAGTACTTTTTAAGACATTATAAATAAATAAGAACAGATAGAGACAATCTATTTAGGCCCATGCAGTTGCTTAAGTGCCTACTATTCTGTATTTTGGTTGAGAAATTGGAACAGTTCAGAATCAACGAGCCTAAGTAAGTGATGACAGAACTCAAAATATGTATGACTGTAAAACAGGACAACTCATGACGTTGCTGGTTCTCTCTGAAGACATCTCTGTCAATGACCTTGGTTTTGTGCAATTGAGCATTTGAAGTGTGACCTGCAGGCATCTATAATATCATTGCTAGCAAAGCTTGCAGCAGATGCAACTGCTAGGACAGCAGCCAAAACTGAAAAGGACAAGGTCACTGATTCAGAGCTGCCTGGGTAAGTGGGAGGAAAGCTAGCAGACGACATTTCTTCCAGTACAGCACAATTCAGTTACAACTCCAGGAGTCAAGCTGAAGGCCACAGCACAGAGAGAGTAGACTAGCTACAAGATTTAGCAAATGATCAGTTGAATGTGCAATGATATGACTGACGTAGCCAATGTAATCTTTGACTATCGGGGTAGAGGGGAGTAGGAAACATATTTCATTTTCACTTCTGGATTCTTATTATGTTTTTTGCTTCAGTGCCTACTTTGAGTGTCAGTGGTGCTTGCAAGTGTGAGGTGATTTGGTGATTTCCCAGCACTACAGCAGCACAAGGTCTGAAATGGCTGCAGAGTGGGGCAAGTGCAAGGATTGACTGCTGCTGGGGACACCAGTGTCTCCAAGGTAGAATTAGCAATTACTGATGGCACTTGGGAGTGGATATTTGCTGCTGTGGGGCATTGGCAGTGGTTAGCAGTAGTGCCAATTTTCCTTCTAAAAGGTCTGGTTTGCTGAAATAGGGAAATTTGCAGAACCTAATTAAGGATCAGATTTAAAGCAAAGAGGATTTAGGTATAAGGAGTATGAGGAACAAAGCTGGGCTTCAGGCAAGACATAGTCTTTCTACAGCGCTATCTGATACTGACATCTCACATCAACCTGCGTGGCAGTTCTGGTTTTTTGCTCACAAAATAAAACTTGCCTGCTAGCATGGACTTACTTACTTTTAAAATGCACTGGTATTATCTGAGCTTTTGCAATGTAACTGCCAACATGACCATACACCTTCCATGCAGTGATAATAAGCACAAACTCTCACTTCCCTTTTCCATACCTCTGTGAACCAACAACAGCAAAAAGAGCAAAGCACAAATTATACTACATAACAGTCCCTTTACCCCAAATTGAGCTCTCTGCCTGCAATGTTTGGACAACAAATGCCATTAGTAACCTTTCTGTCTAAATGTATGACAAGAAGATCTGCTTCTATTGGTAACTTTTTCTGCAAGGGAAAATGAAATCTCAAAACTCTTGTCAGTAAAAGTCCCTCAGATAGAAAGGTCTGTCCCACTCCTTTTTCCATATGGATCATTGTAATTAGTCTTACTTACAAGTGCCAGACAGTCTGTGGCTGGCTCCAATTGTTTATCAGATCATTTCATAATTCCATTTCAAGAGAATTCTGCAAATTAAGACAGAAGGAGCCTCGGAAATTAAATAAAAAAGAAATGAAAATACAAGATATGTCCATTTCTTGAAAGAAGCTCATTTGTGACAACCTGTGTAGGCTGCAGAAATCTGAATCTGATGTTTTAAGTTTCTTAATGGCTACATCAGAATAGCATCAAGTGCAAACACAAGCTGTATGTTTGGTGACAAGTAATGGTTACCTCAACACTTAACACAGTCACAGAGACACAGTCATGGATGCAGCGACATTTCTTCACTCTTCGTCTTAACTCTCCACCACCAAATGTGTCCACAGAGAACGCAACTATATTAGAGTCCAGCATACCTGAATGCAAACCTGTGTGGAGAGGTCTCATCACTCCCTTCTCCGAGGAGGATTTATTTTCAGCCTTTCTGTGCTTTTTCCATACTACTGTTGCAGCCAACAATGGGATCCCATGCTGATGGCATGAGGCACACCACTGAGGCTATCTGCTCACAGTAATTATTATGAAAGCAAGGGGCAGTAACATGTGTGCCAGCTGCATCATCTGTGGGTACATGTGACCTACTAATTTATCCATAAAATTAGAGAGCAGCGTTTCAGTTACATGAGGTGTTCTTTGACGTTTGGAATAAATGATTACACTTTCAGTCTTAATAGATAGAATGTATGAGAAGTTGAAAGCTGGAGAGTGAGAAGAGGCTTGCTTACAATGGCCCCAGGCAGCCTGGCACCAGTATCCTCATGGTTTTTGGGCATCTTTATTCACTGGATGTAAGGTCCTTGCAGACTGAATACATGGGTCCCAAGAAACTCATAAGGAAGCAGAAACTGAGTCTGCATCCTCCATTTTCCAATACATTCCCTACTCAAATGGCCAGCAATTACAGGGAGCAGAAGTGGTATGTTTCCTCAAAGCATGTTTTTACCAGTAGTCTCTCTAATGTGCTCTGCCCTTGGCAGTGCTGTGGCTCTGTCTGGCCTCTCTTAACTGTACACAAGAAGTGATTGCTACTCCTGACGTCTGTTTCTTTCTAAGTCTTCTTGATGTATCCACTGTAGATGTAAGACTGGGCGACATGCTGAGGTTTATTTTCTTCAATTAATCTCTCAAAATAAATAAATAAATACATAAAAGTTATGGGGGCAGTTATATGGCTTTTATCAGTAGCTATTTCTCCTGTATTTCCATGACAAAAGTAGCAGAGAAGATGGACGTATGCAAGTGAAAAAGGAAACTATTGGTGAATGCTGGAAGCTCTACTGAAAATCAGATAGCATATCAAAGGGTTTCAAAGGCAATGTCTTCTACGTTTTTTACACTTGTCCTTAAATTCTACCTAATTTGTACTTCAGTTTATGACTCCATGAGGAAAAAAAAGACTATTAAGTAAGTTAAGTTCAGCATCATTTCACATCTGAATTGAGTTAATTAATGTGAATTGAGAACATGCAGTATTTTCTACTGACAGCATACCCTGTAATATATAAAATCAGAAATAAAGGGTGTTTTGTTGGGAGACAGTCTAGTGGCTGTTTGTTTATTTCAAATTCTTGAGTAAAATGTTAAAAGTGTAGAAATTTTAACAGAATCTTGATGATTTATACAGAATGAGGTGCTGAAATTAAATAGATGCTAAAAAAGCAAACAATAGTTACTTTTAAACAATTGTACTGCAACTCTATTTCATTGTGATACCTCTTTTTCTTGACTCTTGTGCAGTCATGGTTTCTTTATTTCTGCAGCAAAAAGGATCACTCAGTTCAGGCAAGATCTGAATTCCTAATGTTAGATAAGATGGAAAGAAAAAATGAAGTGGCCTTAATGCATAACTTTGCTCCAGACCTGGAGAGCATCTCAAATGTAAGTAAAGAATGATACAGAATAGCACAAAAATATTTCCTGTAACTTTAATTCAGCATCCCTTTTTACATTCAGCAGCTCTCAAATGTGGAACTTCAGTTTTTTTCAAAACATTACATTGTTCATACAGCTTTGCTTTTGGTGATAATGTCAAAACAACAACATGTTTACTTACGTCATGTTGAGTAAAGGAAATGTTCTGGATCCAGTTTCTGTATGCTTGGTGACTACTAAGCTATCAATGAATCAATTAGAAAGATATTTTCATACCATATGTGACAAATTATTACAGATACTACAAGGAAAAGAGGTGTGGGGGGGGCTCCCATTTTGTGATTCATCCTATTTCCAGCTTTCCTCCTGTTTTGCGTGCATCCTACTGCAAGTAGCTGCTATCGTGTTGTTACTGATGCATTTTTCAAGCAGGCTGTAATCCTAATCTTTACTTGCAGCAGTGAACACTGTATTTCCATATTTTCTGCATTCAGAGATCAGGAAACTTTGCAGATTTACTTGCCTTGTTCTGTTACACCAAGCATGCAGATTCACTAGGAAAAAAAAAAAAAAAAAAAAGACTACAAAAAAAAGAAGAAACCATCTTGTAACTCCCGTGCAGATAAAAGGAGATGAATTCTTCTATGTTAATTACACCAGTATTCAAGGATCAGAAGTCTCCATGGTAACCTTATTGTCATATGGCACACATAAAGCTCCAAGTATCCTATGAAACTACTATTTACCCTTTTAAAATATTGAAGGACAAGGGAAAAAAAAAAAACTCAAGGTGTGCTTCAATAAACATCAATATTAAGCTGCATCCATAAATAACAAGACAAATCTGAAGCCTTTAAATCAGTTTTTAAATGTGGAAAAATTCATGAGAGTACTGTACAAGATCTGCATGAAGACTCTGAAGTCAGCCATGTCCTTGCATGAGGAGCTTCTTCAGACTTTTTAATTGCATCTCTCATTGTCTTAGTAAAGGGAGAATAGCTACAGTAGGACTCTGTATAGAAACTGGGGATAGATATGCTGGGAGAGAACACACCAAGGATGAGTCAGAGCAGAAATAAAAGAAGCAAAACAAAACAAAAACAAGCAAACCAAACAAGCAGAAAAACATGGCCAACTCTTTTCTCTAAGTGCTTTTAGCAGCATCATTTCTGTTGTTTTCTCTTTGTATACTGACAAATGAAGACCTGTAGGCCTGTTGTCAGTGTAGGGACAAGTGACAGAGATTGTGCTAAAGAGTCAAATCCATAAACGCCCAGTCAGATATGACACTGAGGAAGATCTCACTATTTTTATGCAAAGAGAAACCATGTCTTACAAATCCATGAGTCCTCTGATGTGGATTGAGGGGATTGAGCACACAGACAATTACATGACCATGGTCTACCTCCTCTTCAGAAGGATATCAGCAAGATTTCCTCCTCTTCCCCAAGCAGAAAGCTCATGTACAGCCTCAGTTGCTAATGTGTAAAAGGAGAAAGTCGTCTCATGGATTTGTAACATATTAAAAGGCATGAAACAATAGGTAGGAACAAATAATATTTTTGCAGTCAGAGAGAGGTTGGTGCTAGGACCTATGCCAACAAACATAACCCTAAATGATCTAAAAAATGAGTAGGGAGTACAGTGACTATTTGCAGAAGATACCAACCTACTGATGGCAGAGGTCATAAGAAAAGAAGAAATCAACTATGACAAAAGGTTCTTAGAAGAATGATGGGTGAATAAAACAGCATATGAATTTCACTGTTTGTGAGGTGATTCACAAGAATAAAAACAACCCTCACTTTGCATACAGAATGAGGGGCTCTGAACTAGCAATTACTGTTCAGAAAAGAGATCTTGGAATTATAATAAATAGTTCTGTGAAAACATCAGCTCAAAGCTTGGCAGTGGTCAAAAAGGCAAACAGAAGAGAGAACAAAAGAACAAACGTCACCAGGCTGATGTATAGATCTAGATGGTAGCTGTATCCTCAGTGGGATGTGTAGCCCTCACCCTCCCCATCAGAATAGAATAATGTACTAGTAGAAAAGGTGCAGCAAAGTGTAACAAAGCTGGTTAAGGTTTGGGGCTTCCATACATGAAGAGATTATGTAGACTAGAACCTGCCAGCCTAGAAGATAAATGACCTTTATGAGATTTATAAAGTTGTGATAATACAGACATAAATAAAGGTTGATTAATCACTGCTTTACAGTATAAAGACAAAGGGACAGTAAATGAATCATGACAGCAACAGGCTGAACGCAAACAAGCTACCACCATATACCATGTGTTGTTCAGGAGTGAAATCCCATACCGCTGAAGGCTGTGCATGCCATAAGCATTCTCAGGGATTCAAAAAGAAATTGAGACAATTTCGTACAAAAAAAAGGTCCTTCAAGCATTTTCAAAGGAAATAAGCCTGAATCTCAGAATGAGGAAGCATTACAGTGTTTTTTTCTCGTCCTTAGGCTCTATCTGATGTATCTTTTGTTAGACACCATGGATGCCTTTAGCCATCTACTCTCAGTATTATACGTCGTTCCATAGAAAACTCTTGGGAAAAAAAGGTCAAAATCCAGCTGCATATAAACTCCTTTTATTGTTTAAATGTATATTAGACTTGGCACAGTCTAGATTTGGACTAGTAAATGGATTTAAACTGTCTTAGTGCTTGTATTCCTGATGATGATGGAGAGCCATTTTCATCTCCCTGAGCTTCTATGCAGGAAATCACTCGATCATTTAGCATTGTAGTGCTTCATCAGAGAAATGATAGGTGTCCAAGGACGTACAGTTACATAGAGAAATGTACTGAGTGCACATGGAGAACTGTAATGATGGTGAAGGGCCTCAAGGGCAAGGCATACAAGGAGTGGATGAGCTTCCTTGGTTTGTTCAGCCCAGAGGAGACACTAATCTCTTCTCTCTGTTGACAGAAACAGGACCTCGTGGATAATGGAGCTGCATCAGTGGAGGGTCAGGTTGGATATTAGGATAAAGCTCTTCATCAGGGGGCATGGAGCAGGCTCATCAGGGCAGTGGTCACAGTCCCAATCTGCCAGAGTTCAAGAATCAAGGAATAGAACCATAGAATCATAGAATGCTTTGGGTTGAAAGGGACGTTAAAGTTCATCAAAATCCAGTCCCCTGTCATGGACAGGGTTGCATGTGAACAACACTCTCAGACATAGGGTTTGATTTTTTGGTGGTCATATGTGGAGCCAGGAGTTGGACTCAATGATCTTTACTGGTCCCATCTAACTCAGGGTACTCTATGATTCTATAATTCTAAGATTTGAAGAGAAAGATCTGGAGGTGCTGGTAGCAGAGGTTGAATATGAGCAGCATTGCAACCTTGCAGCAGCATTGCATACTGGGCCAAGTTAGTAAAAGTGTAACCAGAAGCTCAATAGAAGTGATGCTTCCCCAACATGCAGTAATTCTGAGACCCCAGCTGGAGGACTGACAAGAAAAATACCAAGACTGTCTGGGGACAGACCACAAGGACACAAAGGAGCTGGAAAACATGTTGCACAGTGAGAGGCCAAGGAAACTTAGTTTGCTCAGCCTGGGGAAGAGATGGTTTCAGGAGGACCAATTTTGCTTTCCTCAGTTGACTCCAGATTTTATAGAAGAGACAGAGTCAGAATGGTTGGAGGTACCCAGCAAAAGAATAGAAGACAATGTTCACAAGTCAGAAGAAGTGCATCTCCCATATCTGGCACAGGTCAGTGTGGAACTGCTTATGCAGCTGCTCAGAATATCTGGAAGGACTATCTCCTCAAGGCACTTTTTGATGTTTACCCAAGCCCTGGAGAAATAAGTATGTCCCAGCTGGCAGGTACATCTCTTCTCTGCAGTAGAAGTTGTCCTGTGAGAAAGGACATTATTTTCTGGCTCTTGCCATAGAATGAGAATTTCTTTCTCACCTGTGGATATTTATAGCTGGAAGACTGTATCTGGGAAGAGCCCAGAAAAGTGCTGTTTTAATGCTTTATTGTCTGTGAAATCTTTTTATTATATTTATTTTATGTAGTCATTTTAGCAGGTAAAAATATTTTATTTCATGCTCTTTTCTGTATTTCTTTTTTAATTTTTTTTATTATTATTATTACTCTTTCATGTTTAAGTAGAAACCAACCACTCTTATCCTTCATTCAGGAGACTAGCAATGCTTCATCTTGGGTAAATACATATTTATTCATACTTAATAGAGCAAAATTATTCCCAGTGGAGCTATTAGTCTATCAGCTAAGTATGTAATTATGCTTTTTTAAAGCATATTATGTACTCATCAGACCAGAATGACAATACAGAAGTTACTCTAGCCTATCCGGTAAATAGGCAATTATACCTTTTATTCAAATTTTTATTTACCATTTTTAAAAGTCATTCAAGTCCATTAAGTTTCCTACAGATAGTACTCTTGTACATCTTTGTATGCAACAAGATATCTCATCTAATCAACTGAAGCATACATTTTATTAGGGAATTGTGCATGAATAAATACACGTCATCCAATATGTCATGAAAGTCTTAGTGATATACAAAGATTGTGTCTAGGGTGCATCAGTTCATTTCTTTCTGTTGATGCCTCTCTTGGGGTTTCTCCAAGCTTCCCAAATCACTTCTGAGAATATCTGTACTTTAAAAGTTACAGAAATACGCCACAAAAACAGTCTGCCTTAATTCAAGAAAGAGGTATAAACCTAGGGTATACTTTTCCTGACTAATGATAGGATAAATGTAAAATACCTAACAGCTAATAAGAGCTGGACATAGATGCAGTACAGTACAGATAAAGGAATATGCCAGATTTCCCTCTGAGTTTTTCCATTTGTTTTCAAGATCATTATGAAGTTCAATAAATGTGAAGTTCTGTACTTAGGGAGGAACAACTCCAGGCACCAATAATGTCTGGAAAGCAGCTCTGCAACTTGCAGAAAAGGATCTGGATGTCCTGATGGATACCAAGATGAACATGAGCCAGCAACACGCCCTTGCAGAAAAGAAAGCTTACATTAGCCTGAGCTTCATTTGTAGAACTGTTGCCAGCAGGTCAAGACAAGCGATTCTTCCTCTTTACTTAGCAATCTTGAGGCCACACCTGGAGTACTGTGCCCAGTGCTAAGCTTTTCAGTGCAAGAGAGACATGGACATACTGGATAGAGTCCAGTGAAGGGCCACCAATAAAATGGTGATGGATCCATAGCACTTCTTGTATGAGGAAAGTCTGAGAGAGCTGGGACTCTTCAGACTAGAATAAGCACAGAAAGTATCTTAATGTCTATGAATATCTGAAGGAAGGGTGAAAAGAGGATGGAGCCATGCTCTTTTCAGTCGTGAGCAGTGCCAGGACAAAAAAAAACAATGGGCACAAACAGAAGCTGCTGTGGCCCACAGAAGCTACAGCCCAGTATAATTAATAAGTGTACAGTTAGATGACAGTTGGATGAGTGGCGTGGTTAGGATGGTATTTTACAGGTTTATAGTTAGAAAGACTTTTGTGGTGGAAGGAGATGATTAAAAACAAATGAAATGTTCACTTGTGTTCTAGGCTTCCAGTAGAAAACTCCTAAGAGAGCAATCTCCAGAGAAAGACCCTTCTGCTGTGGCAGTCAGACCTTAAATGGGGTCTAGGAGAGGTCAAGCCGGGCTCCACCCCTTCCAGTCACGCAGTTGAATTGCTTTCACCTGTGCTCCCACAGCTGACTCAGTAAGATTGTCTGGGTGGAGGGATGGTATGCTATTGCTCTTCACTTCCTCAGGTTGTCCTTGTTGGACCTATCTATATACCAGGCATCTTCTGGAATAGGATGTTTCCCCTCCTGAACGGGACTCTTCTCTCGTGGAGCAACCAGTGTTTCTTTTGGTGCATCACTATGGTACGTCACTGGGCCTAGGATCTTCTGAAGTTATTCTTTTAGTGGTGATGAAGACAGAGGCTACTCCTCTGGCTGAGATAGGCGACCAATTGTGCCACTGTTTGTGCCTGGGCTACCTATGTCTTAGGAAGGTAAGACACCCACCCCTGAATAGGCAGGGTGGTCTTAACTACAATTTCAGCCATTTGGGTTATCGGCTCTAACACCTATAATGCAGAGTAGGCAGCCAATAACAGTTTTTCAATCACACTATATCTTTCTTCTGCTCCATGCCAGACCTGAGACCAGAAACCAATGGGTGGTCCAAACGGAACTCTGGCATTGCCACAGGCCCCAGCAAAAGCCATCCTGGGTGACATGAACGTCCAACTCAGCTGGGAGGGTAGCATCAAATATACCTAATGCCTGGGTTTATTTGACTGCCAGCTTTGCCTGTTGGAAAGTGTCCTGTTCCATTCTGACCCAGTCCCATAGCTGCCCCTTTTTTCTGAGTCTGTACAGTGGCCTTAGCAGCTGCACAAAGTGAGGTATAAAGGAGCACCAGTACCCCAATATTCCTAAAAACTCCTGCATCTGCTTGGGAGTTGTAGGGACTGGGAATGCCTGAACCTTATCTATTACAGCACTGGGTAGTACCTAGGTCTTTCCTGACCAAACTGCATCCAGGAATTTTAAGGACAGGCCTGAGGCCCACAGAAGCTACTGTTTTGCTAGCTAGGGAGGATGGTGGTGATGGTATTTGTCATTGAGTTCGAAAAAGAAACTGAACAAGAATACTCGGGCTCAAAGTAACATGCTGTGTTGTGTTTTTCTTTCTTTGCTCAACAGAAAGAATAGCAATAATCATACTAATTAAAAAAAAAAAAAAAAAAAAAAGCCATTTCCAGAAAGAGATCTCTAAAATCAAAGCCTATTAAAATCTGTAAAATGATCTCTGTTCTGTTCTGGAAAATAAGGATAGTGCTGATTCTCTTTCTTCCTCCAAATAACAAATAGCTTTGGACATACTCAGCTGCATTCCAACCTTCAGGCACAGATGCTACCACAAGCATACATTCACTTGCACTTCTATTATCCAAGTATAATAATGGAATAAACAATAAGAGAATTCTTAGATGCCTCATTTTTACATTCTCTACTGACAGGTTACCAAGGTATTTCTTCTCTGGATTTTGGCTATGATGTTTATTGCTACAGCTCGAGCTCATCAGCAAACTTGTTATCAAAAACCCTTCTTTCTCCTACTGTCATGCTGACAATGCTAAAAGTCTTATACATCTAAATGTATTACTTACTGATTTATTATACCTGTAGGATTTCAGCCATAATATTTAACTTACTTTCCATTGCAGATCCTATTGATGGTTTTCAATGTATCTTACAAAACAATAGAGAACTAAGCACTCTGTGGGTAGCTATTATTGGACAATTTAATTTACTGTTTGATAAACAAGGAATACAAACGTTGGGGAGCTCATGAAAGAAATCCTTCTCAGAAGAGCTCTCGTTTTTTGCTGACTTTCAGCCTTCTGTTTCTATTATCCTTTCAATTTCTCATTGTGGCTTCCAAAAAGTAATTGAGATTTGACCTGGTGGTTCAATATCTTCTCAGGTTATGAGTTCACATTTATGTAGTACTGCAGTTTGTGCCTTCTGCAGGCTTTGTGTATAAACATCATGAGCCAGATCATTATTTGCTGTAGACTGGTGTAACTGCTCAGATTTCAGTGGCACTACAGCTGTTTACATCAGCAGAGGCTCTAGACACAAATTCCAAACATGAGTGGCATATCTCAAGTATCTTTCATGAATTCAAAGGAATTTTTATCTGAATGTTAAAGCAGGATTTACCTAACCCTCAAGAACACTGCTTTTTAATGGATATTTTCAATTTATTTATTCTTTTTTTTTTTTATCCCACATGCCACGACTATCTCTGTAAAGATGTTTCTGTAAAACAGGAGTTAGAAGAATACCACTATTTCCTGAGGAGGTCACTCCTTGACTGCTTGGCATAAGGAAATAGATATTGTTGACCAGGAAGCCAAAATGGTATTACTTTCAAGAGTTCTGGTTATGAACACATATGTACTACACGTGCCAGCTTCCTTCTTGCATGTTTTAGTAAAACTGCATTCAGCCAGCTAGTAAAACACAGTGGTTATAATTAAGATGCCAACTGTTTTTTGCAGGTAGAATATTTTCTGCTACGAATAGAGAAAACATCAATCATTGTGTTATAACTGTCTACAAATCCTAATTTTTATTGACAATCACTATATTTTGACTAATGAGATGTTAACTTATGCATAGGCTGTGAAATGTCTTTGAGATTACTTCTATTCATTGCTACCTTTTTTTTTTTTTCTTTCTTTTTTTTTTTTTAATCGACGTTGCACTGCCAGCTGAGTATACTACCGAAAGTAAGAGACCTTTGGAGAAGATTTTCAGAAGAAAAAATTGATTAAAATGACCTTACAAAACTTCTGCTTTCCAACTGATTTCTCTGAAGTGGCCCTCACTGGATATCAACCAGTTACAATAATTACCTCTGATCACCACAAAAAAAGTGAATAGAATTTCAAACTCATGCTTTATCACAGGAACGTCTGGCAGGAAAAGAAATAATGCATACCATATAGAGCACTGGTATCTTAGGTGCAGAGAGATTCCAAATAGAGCAAAAGAAATGGCTATGGATATGGTTATATACACTGTGCCTTGCATAGTCACCTGGCCTCATTTTGCTCTCAGAAGATCACCCAACCAGAAAAGTTAAAAAGATAATTTTAACAAAATGAAGCAATGATTAACTCTGAGCAGTTTCCCTAGCTCTCTTCACTAGACAATATAATCCATTCCCAAGCGAGAACAAAAGGAGTGAATACAAGGAACAGAGTAGCAGCATGAGTGGATAAAGAAGTGGCTTCTTTTGGAGGCAATTACAGTGTTAGGTATTGACAGGACTGAGCTCAGTTACAGAAGTCTGCGTTTATATAATTCCACTGTTTTTCACTAGAATTGTCCTGAGTTGTTATGGAGTTTAGCCATCTCTCCTGTAAGTGAATTACATAACTGCATTGGTGCATTCTCAGAAAAAAAAAAAACAAAAACATACCTTCCAACGTTTGGCACATGGACAAGATGCATGCCTAAACTAATACCTGCAGAGACACAATTTTCAACACAAGGATATAGTTTCACTTCATCCTGTGTCACTTACCTTCCTGGGACCCTAAGTGTGCTCAGACTGTTGCTTTCATACTATCATGAGGACAAAGTTCTGTACAGGAATAGTTTTCATATGTTGATCCATTCTGATATTGAAATAGGAGCTTCAGAAAGAGCGTCTCTAAGGGGTGAGGGTTGAAGTACTTTACAATATGTTGCCACTACAGTATCCAGTGCATGTGGATTAGAACATGAGGAAAAAGGTTGCTTTTGTACCTTTTAGAAAAATAAAAATGAAAATTGCACACGGAGTAATCCATTGTGTGATCCACTATAACAAGATCACTCTGGATAGATGCAATTATATATAAATGAGCACAAAGATGCCTTCTCTTCTGATTAAGTTAGTAATCTCTTGGCATAACTCCTTAAATCCATATTACTAAGTTTTTCATCACTTTGGAAAAAAATGATTTTTCAGTTTTAAAACTGAATGCATTTGGTTTGATTATAAGTGCCCCCCTTATGATTATACTCCTGTGTTGTTCCAACCCTTTGTTTTCCAGTTCTGAAGCTTCTGTCATCACGTGATGAACTCTGCAGCATACAATCAACAGCTGTTCTGCTGCTGGCAAGGGGGACATTGCATGCAAGCTGCCTTTCAATTCAAAAGAAAGACCCTAAAAAAAACCCAAAACATTAAGAGATTGAACCCCTTCCCAAAGTTAAAGTATGGCGTGAAAAGTGGATCACTGCTTGAAAATGGACCATTTGATTTAATGGCAGCTGGCCATTAAATCTCTGGAAAATGTTTTCCACTTCAAATGCTGTTCTTTAAACAAAAATCTGCAAGGTTTGAACACTACAGGAGAGAACTATACCTCCAAAGATCCAAGCGCTTGGGAAGAATAAAGAAAGTATATTTGTTTACCATTTGATAGGCATTTTATTATTAACCATATTTTTTAATTGTGCTAACAGCTCTTTGATACCAAAAAGTCATTACTGCAAGAAGTCATTGTGAAATGACTATGGGACATTTCTCGCAAGGATGAGCTTTAATCTTCCAGTACTTCCCACGGCCATAGCCATTTTGCCTTAGTGGAAGCACTGGGTCTCCACAACAGGCATCATGCAGTGCTCTTGTACCCAAAGACCATACAGCCAAAAAACAGCCCAACTAGCCCTAATTTTCCCTGATCTCTGCTATGGAGGAGACATATCCCACTATTCACTCTTCCAGATTCTTGACGTAACACTGTGAGGCTTGCAAGTAAGGATTGGGATTACCTGCAATCTAGATAACAGAAAAATAACATAGAAATGTAGAGTCACATGATTGATTGAGTCAGAAGGGACCCTTAAAGTTCATCTAGTCTAATGCCCCTACAGTGAACAGAGATATATGCAGCTAGATCAGGTTGCTCAGAACCCTGTCCAGCCTGACTTTGAATGTCTTATCCACCACCTCTCTGGGCAACATGTTCCAGAGCCTCACCATTCTTTTTGTAAAAAACTTCTTCCCTAAATCCAATCTAAATCTCTCTCCTTTAGTTTGAAACCATTTTCCTTTGTTTCGTCACAGCATACCCTAATAAAGAATCTGTTTCCTTTATTCTTATTGCCGCTTTTTAGATAAAGAGAGGTCACTCTCAGGTCTCCCTGGAGCCTTCCCCAGGCTGAACAGCCCCAGCTCTCTCAGCCTGTCCCCACAGGAGAGGTGTTCCATCCCTTGGATCACTTCTGTGGCCCTCCTATGGACACATCTCACAGGTCTGTGTCTCTCCTGTTCTGAGGACTCCACATCTGGATGCAGTACTCCAGGTGAGGTCTCACCAGTGCAGAGAAGAGGGACAGAATTACCTCCCTCGACATTTTTTTTGATGCAGTTTTGATGCAGCCCAGGATACAGTTGGCTTTCTGGGCTGCAACATCACATTGCTGACTCATGTTCAGCTTGCCATTCACCAGTACCCCCAAGTCCTTTTTGGCAGAACTGTACTCTAGTCTTCCATAGCCCAGCTTGTACTGATAGTAGGGGTTGCCATGACCCAGGTGCAAAACCCTCCACTTGGATTTGTTGAAACTCATGAGGTTCGCCTGGGACTACTGCTCAAGCCTGTTTGGATTTCTCTGGATGACATCCCATCACTCAGACATGTCAACTGTATCACACAGCTTGGTGTTGCCTGCAAACTTGCAGAGAATGCCCTCGATCCCACTGTTGATGTCACTGATGATGTTGAAGAGCATCAGTCCTAGTACTGACCCCTGATAGACACTACTCTCCAATGATCTCCATCTGGACATTGAGCCATTGACCACCGTTCTCTGGGTATGATCTTGTAGCCAGTTTCTCATTCATCAAACAGTCCACCTGTTCAAATCCGTGTCTTTCCAATTTGGAGAGACGTTATGGGGAACCATGTCAAAGGCCTTACTGAAGTCCAGATAGATGCTATCACTGGCTCTTCCCTTGTCCACTGACAGTCCACTGACCACCATAAAAATCAACAAGGACCCGCTCTTGATGAAGCCGTGATGTTTATCCCCTGTCACCTCCCTCTCTTCCATATGCCTTAGTGTAACACCCTGTAGGATCTGCTCCATGATCTACACATCATGAACCAGACAGCATTAGGCTGCCCCTTCACATTCTTTCTGAAACATCAAACTGTCTTTCAGTTAATAAATGGGTGATATGCACTGGACTTTGGCTTTTTTCCTCTAACTTCATTAAACTTCCAAATACTTGTGTAAGCTTGTTTATCAAAACACAGATTCATTACCTAGTGATACAGATGTATTTGTCTGTGTGTATTTGTATGAATGTAAAAATGTTTTTATATATACATTCACATATATAGGTACATATAAAAGTATATGTGCATTTAGTGTACCAGGAAGAAAAGAACACACTTATGGCTTTTATAAGGCATTACAAATCCCTGCATTTGGAACCATAACAGAGTAACAGTTCTTGAAGTACCTTTTTAATTTATTTGTGTAGCCAATGCACTGCCAGTTTTGTCTTAAGTTTCTCACCAGAATCTGTTGATGAAGCTGGCATACCAGATATTCCTAATGCTCTTTGCAGAGTATCATTCCTAATGCTCTTTGCAGGGTATCATTCATGATTGCTCCTGAAGAAGGGGCTCGGGATCATTGAGGTTCAAATCTCAGTTCTGTTACTGACTACTCTGGTTGACTTCCAAAAGTTATGCAGCCTCTCTACCTCGGTTTCTTTATGATCAGGGAGCAGAAACACCACTCCCAAAGTATTAACAGCATTTTTATTCTAATGTACTGCATGTTATGGAGATCAATACAAAGATGCTTTTATACAGCATGGAAAATTGAAGGTTATTCAGCTAAGCTTTTTTGGGATGCTGAAAAACATCTAGCAATTTTGAGGATGTTTTCTTCCTGCAGCTTATTAATACCAAGCACTTGTTTCTATTTGCCAGTTCTAGTGAACTAGCAGGCTGCCAAGGTGCTAATGAGTGTGCAGTCTGAATAGTAATTCCAGTGCCATTGGAGATGATGATTAGGAACACTCCTGAATATAGATGGTGCTGTCTTGACCCCTGTCTCTGCCCTCAATTTGAATGAATTCTACTCTACTCCAAAAGATTTTTCATCTCCTTTAACAAAAAAGTTTAGAACATTTTGTTTTGTTTTTCAATAAAGCGTGCTGTCACTTCTGAAAGCACCCTTATGTAAGAGAGAAATGGATTTGCTTTCATATCCTAAAGTTGCTCAAGACTAGATTAAACCAAGCACTGAAGCAAATGAAGGTAGCTGCTGTCAGACACAATCTGGAGCCCTTCCACAGTTCCAGAATTGTGATTATGGTAGTAGGGTTTCCTTCTCTTGCCCATCCCACCAACTCATCTTCCACTTCTGTTCTACTTAACAATTTGTGTAAGAGTGTGAAGTCTGGTTCTACAGGCTAAAATAATTTTCAAAGGCAAGGCACTGTGTCCAGCTAACAGGCACTAAGTTTTTCTTGTGAGAGAGCTTAATAAAACAATGTTGTTAGCTACTATTCTCCAGTAGTGGTAATCTCCATTTCACTTTGTGAAATAGAATTCTGAAGAGAATGACGTAGGGTTCACGAGTATTGAACGTCTGCTGGGCCAAATGCATTTCTCTACAAGCAGCATATCAGACCATTCTCCTTTCAGACTGGCAACGTATACAGTGCTCTAGGCTTCAAGCAGAAAAGTTGAGCTTTCTCAAGTGTAATGGTTCCTGTCAAGTTGAAGCAACATGGACAACAGCATGACAGCCATGCATATTTTGCTGTAACCATGAGGAACACATTGATGATATACAAGGGACAGCACATTAAAAATGAAAAATAGTTATCTTTGCCCAAGAAAATATGTAAGAACATAGCACTAGGGAATACAATATGTTTCAGTCCTTACAGCTGTACGACAGGGCCTAAAGGATCAGCAGAATAACTACTTCCCCCCTTCTGAATAAAAGAAGCTACAATACATACCCAGTTTTCTCTTTATTTGCTGCTCATCTTTGCTGGTTTCTGCTATTTGCTTATTCAAGCAAATAAGTGTAGTAATTTATAATCCAGTTTACCTATAGGCTGAGATGTTTAAATCACAGTATGGCATTTGTTGGCTTTTGGTTTTTATAAAATGTTTCCCTTCATAGTTATGTTTATCAAGAAAAGTAAATTCAGTGACATTCTTCTCAAAGCCAAAGTTCTCTAAAGGTCACAGCTACCAGCCAAGCATCAATAATTATAATAGACACTGATACAAGAACTTAAGGCTACTCACCCTGCATGCTGGATGATGCTGGAAAAGATTACATTTGGCTGTTTACACTGTACATTCCTTAGGAAAAATCATTTCAGTATGTTCATTATATGAGCAGGAGAAAAAAAAGACACCTTCCTATCACGCCTTCAATTCTGCTCTTATCATAGGTGCTAAATAACAAAGACAAACTGAGATAATACAAGATATGTTAGGTAAATACTAGAGTGGACTTTGTAAGACAAAGTGTACAATAGCAGACAGAGCTCTTCCTTAGATACTAATTCATCTTTCACCAGTAACTGATGGTGAAGGATGAAACTGATGAAACTTTATCTATCCCCAGCACAAGCTTTTAAAATCTCACTCGGCATTGAAAGGTAGAGGCATCACGTCTGTGCTCAAGATGGTTCTTAAAACTAAGAAAGCATTCTGTTTGGAGCAGAAAATGAAGTTTACAGAGCTCACTATTTCTTTACATGGGATATTCATCATCTGCTGCTTGAAAACAGTTCTTTAACTTCAAACTCTGCTGTGTCTTCAGGTTTTGCTTTGTTTGCAGTGAATGCAGGAGAGACCAGCACTTCCTATGATGGTTACAGCACAGAACTCTGTGCTTGTAAACAGACAACTTCATTAAAGAAGAAATAATATTTAGTATTTTCTAAAAAATTCCAGGACAAAATCTTAGATATAGATGGTTATCCTTGAATCAGCATATTCTTGGATCCCTGAATCCTGGGCTGCTGGATTTGTCCTAAGGCTACAAAACTAAGTAGTTTTAGAATAACGCTAAATCTTGGCTGCTGGTAATAGCCCCTGACTAACTACAGAGATCTGCTTGGTTCCTGGTGTACGTTGCTTGTCCTGTCACATGGGTAATTGGATACGGAGTTGCCCATCCTGGTAATTGAAGGTTTGCCTGACCTTTTAAAATGTTCTGTAGATGAAATGTGAAAAATAACAGCAACCAGGGCGTTGTGACCAAATTTACTCTGGTAATCTCCAGCTGGTTGTCCATCCACTTAAGCGTTTCCTCACTTAGTGTCATTCTAAAACCAGATAGTGTTCACAAAAGCTAAATATTGTCCTCTAAAACCACGCGCAAGACAAAATTTTCAAATTACAAAAAAAAACTTGACATTTTCTTCAATTAATAGAAAATAGAGGATGATTATTCCGATGACAAACTACCTCTTCTAGAGCCTTTCAGTTCAAGTTCAGTCAATTTAACCACAGATTTTATGTCATAGATCAGTGTTTAACACCTAATCCTTAATTTCAAAAGAAAGTGAAAGTCCAGTTTAGACTAACAAACCGCATTTCTGATTTTGATCCAATTAAATCATACATCCTCCAAAGATATACAGATATTTAAGAAATCGTATTACTCAAATTCTGAATTCCGATAGAGAATTATGGAGGGAAAAAGAAAGAAAAAAAGGTCATTTGAGCAGGAGGCCGTTTGGAAGTGAGAAAACATCAGTGTTAACATTAAAACTTCTGTGACTACAAATTTTTCCCAGATGTTCTTACTATTTGCTAGGCTTTACCAAGCTCTACTGATTAATTTTCTTTAATGAAAGTTTCATTAAGGAAAGCAGTAAAGCACACAAATGCCTGTATTTCTAAATAGACATGATTTCACTAGTTCAAGTCTGAATGAAAGTTAGCCTTTCAGCAGATGCGTGAAACACTGCCTGACACTAAACCAGAAGGGTGAGACATACCTTGCTCCTGGTAGAAACAATGTCAAAGGTATTCTATTAGTTCCCTTCCACCAGGCAAAAACTTGAAGTGTCTCAGGAGATGACATGAACATGGAAATGTCTAACTTACAAATAGTTTAAAAATAATAATAAATAAATAAATAAAAAGCACCTTTTTCCTCTGCTGTCTTGAGCTTTTCAGTATCCAAAATATAGGCAAAGATTTCTCTTTTTATGCTTACAAGAATAAAGAATGCATTTCTACCTGTAGTACCATTCTATTCCATAGAGTGTGACCACTAACAAGTAGAGATTACATCCACCTTCACAGATGTAACTGGGGCAGCTCTGTGATATGTCATTTGCTGCACAGGAATTATTTCCTGCAATGTGCTCTCTGAGTTTTACATAGCAACATGCAGGAGTATTTAGCGCATCCAAGACATGACTGAGACTGGAAATCTGTGGAGAAGAAAAATCAGTCCAGTAGTGTACCAGGAGCTTTGTGATAAATTCACCAATGTCAAAGATAGTGGCAGAAATGTGAAACCCTGAAAGAGATAATAAAGCAGCTTGTGTGGAGATAAGCAGTGTAATCACAGGCAACAACTCCAAAAAAGAATGCAAGCATGTACATTTGTGTTATAATCATTAATAGTGTGAAACTAACTATATGCCAATGCTGCAATAGAGCTAATGCGTGGTAATGGAGTAGTCAGGAAAATACATGGCACTTTGTCAGAGAAGGACAGAAGTGGACATTGAAAATCAATTTTAAATAGTGCATTTAGTATTTAGGCCATCCTCAGAAAAAAAAAGATCTAGCAGAAAAAGCTTCCCAAAATGGCAATGAAACTGATCAGAACTGTGAAAATATTTTCATTTAAAGGAGGAGAAAAGATTAAGACTTTCTGACCAGCGGTGAAATAAGTATAAAGAGACAGAACATAATCAGACATTAAAAGCCAGATCTGGCTAATGGTGGAGACATTGGGAAGTCTCTCATTAACTTCAGCAGGGGCTGGAGCATGCTCCCTGTCAGCTAATTATGGTGGTTCTTTCATGACACAGGAACAGAGAAGACACTAAGTTAAATGTACAATGAAATCATATTTGCCATCTGAAGTACACCATTGTCTGGTCATCAAAACAAAAGCCTGCAGACAAACAAGGGTGGTATTCACGCTTCTGCTATGTAAGAAAGTGCATACAGACAGCAATCACGGCAGAGAAGCACACACACAAACCTTTCAGAGACAGGAGGAGCAGCTTAGACGTAGCTAACACACGGCAGATGAAACTTGGAACAATTTCTTCTCAGCAGGAGAGGTGAGGCAGTGGCACAGGCTGCCCAGGGAGGTGGTGCAGTCACCATCCCTGGAGGTGTTCAAAACCGTGTGGATGTGGCACAGAGGGACGTGGGCAGTGGGCATGGTGGGGTTGGGCTGATGGTTGGACTGGGTGATCTTAAGAGGTCTTTTCCAGCCTTAATGATTTTAAGATTCTATGTCCGTACAGGATAACATGGGGCAGAGCTTAACAGATATATTTGCGTGCTCCCCACCTTCCAGAATGAGGAGTTTGCCCAAATCAGCAGCTCTACTGGTGCCACACAGTATGCTCGGGCTTCTGTGGAGGTGCTGAGGAGTGGCTCAGCTGGTTTAATGCTGGAAAACATCTACAGGACTCACTCCACATGCTCATCCACCCAGCAGCCTGGGTTCAACAAGAAATTCTTTAGCATGTGTAAAAATTATGCTGGTAGTTGTTTTTAAGTGATTTCTCTAGAGGTAGCATAGAGGTAAAAAAGAGTCTAAATGCTCGCCTTAAGCATATGCTTTTTTCTGTATTAAGTTTCCTCTAGTGCTCTTCGTGTGATAATTACTGTTTCTAAACTGCTAATTAAGCTTCTGAAGACAGAAATGCTTGATTGTAGTTAGTTTCAAAACACTGGTGCACTGGGAGAGGGATTTTATCCTTGAACTCCACCTGAAGATCAGCACTTCAGAATTGTTACACAGCATCATTTGATCAATCCTACATGTCTTTCAAAACCATCTTTCAAAGCCCATTTCTGACCAGAAATTATTTTGTATCATGCGAGGCTGCGATTTGTAAGGAGAACTGTTACGGCTAGGGCCCTAGTTCTCATCTTTTCATAGAAAGGCTTGGGTTGGAAGGGACCTACCTCAAAGACCATCTAGTTCCAACCCCCTGCTGCAGGCAGGACTGCCAACCACTAGATCAGATGCTAAATAAGGCTGCCCAGGGCCCCATCCAACCTGGCCTTGAGCACCTCCAGGGGTGGGGCACCACAGCTTCTCTAGGCAGCTGTGCCAGTGCCTCATTGCCCTCTGTGGAAAGCATTTCCTCCTAATATCTTATCTACATCTTCCCTCTTTTGTTACTCCTTGCTATGAATCTGTCTGCCTTTGATACTTCTACATGAAAAGATGAAATTGTGTTTTGTCCCAGAAGACCCTCATCTCATCCCAGAGCAGGTAATATCATCTTGGAGTCATGTTCCCTCTTTCCAGCCTTCAAAAAAACGTTCTCCAAAATGCTGGGAGTAGAAGGAAAAAAAAAATACCAACGGGAGCTTTTCCTGAGGCAGTCTGGTATTGTGACTGGAGATGACTAATTAAAATTAAAAACCTGGAGATGAGTTGTTGGGATTTAGCCACCTGATCTGAAACTCCTTTTTAAAGGATAAATCCTTTACTGCTGTCTGCTGCTGTTTGATGGCAAAAGCTGGTTTATTCTTTCAAGGAGTTATTCAGAAACAAACCATGGCCTGTGACCAGGCAGGACATGGGGAGCTGATGCAATCACTTTGACATGAAGTTGTGCACCTGGCCTGAGTTTTACTTGTTGCGGCTAACACATAAGTGAAATCTCCTTTTATTCAGGCTGTTACATAAACTAAGGGATACACGCTGCAGGGTAGTTAAAAACATAAAGAATTGGTTTTCTTTGCCAATGATTAGATTCAGGCATGTATTTCTGAGATATCTGTGCATTGATAAACACAGTTGGCTTTCGGTTCATCTGACGCAGTGCTTGGGGGGGGTTGGGTTGTCAATGGAGTACAATAGCTGAACCTTTCTAAAAAAAAAAATCATGACATTTTTGTGTCAGCCTTCCCGTCCAAGCTGCCAACAGCAGGAAGCCCTTTATGAGCAGAAACACCTGTGGATTTTTCTCATTTTTGTGTGCATACCTCAGTGTCCCAAAGCGCATTCCTTGACTCGTGACTCCTTGCACAAGGTCAGACTCGGCCCTATTGTTCTGTGAGGCCACGGGACAAACATTTGGCCTCTGGGCTCCGTCGATGTGAATTCTTGCACGGGGTTAATTACAGTAGCATTTTAAATGGTTATCAAAAATCACTCTTGAAAAACACTTTGGAGATTACAGTTCAGGCCTTATCACAGAGCAACTTCAATAGTGAGCAGCAGGGTGGGGTTGGCCTAGGGTTTGCTGTACTCTCAGCTCAGGGCCCTGTTGTTGGGAGCAGGGCGGGCACAGGTGGCCACACCTGGAGAGGTCCCATTTTGTTGTCACTACCGCAGACGGTATCTCACATGCACGTCATGTTCCATACATTAACGCTGCCTTTGTGGTTCCAAGCAAGGTGTAACTACTGATCCCAGCAGCGGAAAAGAAAAAAAAAAAAAAAACCACAAAACTGGGGGCTAAGTGCTGGGAGCTTTCATTTACGAGGTTGGAGAGGTCCACCAAGCTTCCCCGTGCCCCGCGGGCGGGGTTCGGCCAGCTGCCCAGCGCCTCACCCTCCGACGGCCGCAGAGGAGCGGCCCTGCCCCGGGGCGGACAAAGGCGGGGAGGCGGGGAAGCGCCGGGGGCCGGGCCGCGACGGGGCGGCCCTGCCGCCACCACCCACGGAGCCGCGGGCCCAGCCCGGGGGCGGCCCCCGCTCGGCGGGGGGCAGCGGGCCCGGCCCGACGGCGCCGCCCGCCCGCCCGCCGCCCCCGGCCCGCCTCCGCGCCGCTCCGCGACGGGGCGGGCGGCGGCTTCGCGCCCGCCGCCGGCATGGAGGCAGCGGGGTGTTGGGGACGGGCGCGCGGGGTGCCGCTGCCCACCCTCCTCTTTCTCCTTCTTCTCCTTCTTCTCGCAGGTCAGCGGGACCGGGGCGCCGGGGGAGCGGCGGGGCTGGGGGCGGTGCGGGACCCCGCCAGAGGGCCGCCAGGTGCTCGTCCGAGCTGCGGGCGGGGGCAGTGCGGGGGGAGCTGCTGTGTCGGGAGGGGCTGAGGTCTCTCGTGGCTGGACTGGCTTGAGTGTGCGGTTTGGGAGGGACAGCACGTGTAAGCCGGTGAGCACGGGGGCTGCTGTGGCACCCCGAGTGCTGCCCAACTTCAGCACTTGGAGTAACTTCCCAGGAAGAGGGCTCCTCGTTGCTGATAGGAGCGCGAGCTGTTTGAATTAGGAGAGGTGTTTCATCATCCCTCTCTCGTGCAGTGCTTAAAGCCCGCCTGGGTCGCAAAGTCGATGGGTCGTTGTCCGGCTGCTCTGCCGGCCTGTAGACTGGTGGGGCTGTCTGTCGTGCCGCTTTGTGGTGTGTAGCCCTCCTCTAAATGGGGTAACTGCTCAGATTGAGTGCACAGGCTCAGAGCTGTGCCCTCTCCTGCCTTCGTCCTTGCTTTGGTGTTTGTCTCTACTCCTGCACAGGTGGTGGGAGCTGACCTGCTGAAATCTGTTGAGTGAAATTAAGATGATGAGTGTTAGGATGGATCGGCAGCACAGGCAGCTCGCTGTGCAGCCACAAGTAGAGAAGCCTTGCTGCAAGGTGGGAGTTTGTAGGCAGGAGGTGGCCACAGCGTTTGCTATTGATGAAGTTGGGTTGCCCAGACCCCAGCGCGCTGAAAACTGGGCCAAAATGGATGACAGGTAGGAACAAATCTTATAAGGAGTGGCTGAGGGAGCTGGGGTTGTTCACAGTGGAGGAGGCTCAGGGGGACCTCATCAGTTTCTACAACCATCTGAAAGGAGGTGGTGGCAAGTTGGGGTTCAGCTTCTTTTCCCAGGTAGCAGTGATAGGACAAAAGGGAATGACCTTAAGTTGTGCCAGCAGAGGTTCAGGTTGGATATTAGGAACAATTTCTTCTCAGCAAGAGCAGTGAGGCAGTGGCACAGGCTGCCCAGGGAGGTAGTGGAATCACCGTCCCTGGAGGTGTTCAAGGTGTGGCACTGAGGGATTTGGTCAGTGGGCATAGTGGTTGGACAAGATGATCTTGGTGGTCATTTCCAACCTTAATGATTTTGTGATTCTACAAATGGGAACGGGAGTGAAACCCATTGGGACAGTGGGAGCCCCAGGCGTGGTCTGCTGCCTGGGGAATAAGAGCTGCAGCCTGTTGGGAATGTCACAGCACAGCCTGATGACTTCATGTGTAGGCTCTACTGTGACAGCAGCTGTATGACCATAGAGGTCCGGAAGAGTGATACTGTATGACTCCAAGGCCCTGCTTGGGCTCATCAAAGTGAGTAAGCTCCTGATGGTCAGGAAGGAGAGTGTGGGTTGAGACAGAGAAAATATGTCATTTACCTGGGGGAACATGGCCTAGGGCTTTGCAACACCACAAAGTGGTTAGCAAACAGGAGATTGAGCTTTAAAATAGAAGAAAATAGAGCATTGCTACTGAGGACACTTCTGACTGCCTAGGCAAGACGGCCTTTGGCATGGTGGCTGGCAGAGCTGGCTGCAGTGGGGCTGTGCTGGGCTGGCAGGGCCCCACTGAGATGGAGCTGGCACTCAAGCTGTTACAGAGCTAGGGCAGCACTGACTGCTGGCTGGGGAACCCCAAGCAGCCCTAAGTATCACTCTGGGCCACTCCAGCAGGGGCATGGGGCAGGAGCCAGTCCACATACAGCTTCATTCCCCTCCAAACCAGCAGTGCAGTGTGAGAGACAGCTTGGCCTCAGGTGCTTCTCTGAAGTCTTCACTGGAATACAGAAAGATAATCCGTGGTGTGTTGACATTTTGAAATGCTCTTTTATTTTAAATGATTTAGTATGAGAAGGGGTTGATACAACCAGCTACAAAATATGCGTACAGAAAGCATCTAAATATGAACTTCTCACTGAAATTTGGAATGAGAGGGAATTGGCTGCCATTTGGATTATGGGGTCAGGCCAAGCCTCAAGTGAAGTCCTGTGATTGTATAAAACTGTTAGATTGCATTTTCTTTTAAGCTGTATTCTATGGCTTTTTGTTGCTGCTGCTGTTTGATTGCATGAATGTTATTTTTATTCAGCAGAAGATTGTCTGGCTCAGTGTGATAATGACTGCAAGGCTTACTGCTGCGATGGGACCGCTCCCTACTGCTGTTCATATTATGCTTACATTGGGAATGTCCTTTCGTAAGTATATTTGCTCTTCAGAACAACTGATGCTCTCTGTTCATGGACAATGTAAATTCAGGTTTCTGGAAACTATGTTTGGCAATAAATGCTGACAGGGTTTGGTTTGGGGGTTTTAGTTGTTTCTTCCCTTGCTGCTAACAAACATTGTTAATCCTGTAAGGTCTCACATTGCATGCATTTTTGAGGCATGCTTATACCAAAAAGCTTGCTGAAATTGAAGGTTATGTCCTTAACTTGTATACGCTGCTGGAGCCTTTGGAAGCAAGCTGTACAGGTGCTGAGAACGTTGCTTCAAGCTCTTCAAATGAAGAGGACTGTATTTATAAAGCTTGGGATTTTTTTGTTGTTGTTGAAATGCTTGGTTACAATACCTGAATTGTGCTGCTATTCAAATATCTTGCAATTTAGATCCTTTTTGCTTTGATTACTATTTTTTTTTCTTTTTATTGACTTGTTTGTTTTCACTAAATTGTGCTTTGGCTTTTGACAGTGTTTATTGAATAGATTCAAGGTGAAGGTAATCTGATCCTTTAACACTGTGGTGTGAGTAGCACATTTTACAGTGCTTAGAAGAACCAATGCGGGTGAAATGGAGTGGGTATGAATATTTCCTAGCTAGAGGAATGTATAGGCGTAACTATTGATAAAAATCATAGTTTTCAGTGCAGGTGTTAGCTCTGCATTGGTGAGGAAGAAGAGAAAAGCCTGTGTGCTAATGGACCTGACTCCAGGTTCTGGGCTTAACTTAAAACTCATAATTATTCTGTTTGTGTGTGAGGACAAACCTAAACAAAACATAATATGTTCTTCAAGACAGGGCATCTAACCTTGAGTTTTGTCAACCTCAACAGTAATTTCTTTATCCTTTAGCATGCAGTCTGTGAAAAGGATAAATGTGGCACTGAGGGGCATGGTCAGTGGGCATGGTGATGATGGGTTGACACTTGGAGTAGGTGATCTTAGTGGTCTTTCCCAGTCTTGGTGATTCTATGTCTCTGTGTATTTTTGGCTTTTATTCTTAGCTGAAACCAGAGAAGGAAGATGTGGTATGTCAGGTAGATTGCTCAGTGCTTGGGGAGGAGTGAATGCAAAAGTAGTAGTTTTTTCTAGAAGGACGCCTCCATTGCAGGCTTTGTACCTGGGGAATGTGTCACTGTTGCCTTCAGCTTATTATGTAGCACTTTGAAGGAGTAGGCATAGTGATGGCATTTTAATGCAGAATTGATCCACAGCATTTAAAGCAGATCAGACAGTTCCTGGGCTAAAGTAAATAAAATGATGATGGAGCACCAGAATCCTTCATTCCTTTGGAAATAAGGAAGCATGTATTTAAGATTGATTACTTTTGGAGAATGACAAGCGATTCTATTTTCCTCTCACCTAGGGAATATCTCCTTCACTTTTTTTGGTTGCTTTTTTTCCCTTCATCCAAGGTTGCTGTCCTGTTTAGATGCACAGAAAGATATGCCGCATTTGAATAACTCATTCCTGTTCATACTTGGGTTAGGAATGATGGATACAGTAGCACAGTATATCACACTGTAAGAAGGAAGGTTCCCATAGAGCAGCAAAGTAAGTGGATTTCCTCTCCCACTTGCCTGTGAACACCATTGGCATTTTCCTAGTCTGATGTCAGAGCTATGCTGTGGAAAGGATTGACTAAGGGATTATTTGGAGTGACTGCTGAGATATTCAAACCATGCTTAACACCAGGTTCACACCTACTTTTCTGTGCACTTCTTTAACTGACATAAACAGCTGTTGAATTAGAACTGAAATGCAAGTGACACTGGCATGTTAGAAAGGTTTGTGTGTATCTGTATGCATGCTTAAGTGGCTTTTACAAATGCTGTTTGACTGTTACCTGAAGGAGGTATTTCATTCTTCTCATTTTTTTTTTTACGGGTAAGTACTTCAATTCATAAACTCTAAGACAAGTCAGAAGTTATTATTACTCCTCTGACCTGACATTTTGTGTGATTGAGCCATAGTTTTTGTGGTTTTCTGGGTTGGTATTTTTTGGTTGTTTTTTTGATGTTTTTTTCACTAAAAGCTGTATGGGATGTGCCTTATATAAACATGCATAATCTCATTTTGAAAACTACAGGCATTAATGAATTGACCACCTGCCCTGGTAAATTCTTCTGTAGTTAATTTGCTAACATTGCTGGGAAATTTTTCAGGGAAATGAAGGCTGAAATTCTTAATGTCAGCTCTTAACTTATATGTGAGTCTGAAATGTGGTCCTAAATAGTCATTGTGACAGCTCTCAACCTTATCAGGATGCTGATAGAACTCTGTCAGCCTCATATATAAAATTTGCTTTGCTTTCCTTTGCCTTGCCCAGGGGTCAATTCTTCAGTCTGCCTTCGAGCTCACTCCATTATTTTCACTTCCTTCTGGAAATGTGGCAGTCAGAGCTGAGCACAGGGTTTTGATAGAAGTCTTACTGGGATTATTTTTTTTCTGTATTTGAGCATCTAGGTTTCAGTGTCTGTTTTGAAGTAAATGATCATCATTGAAGACATAAATGAACTTACTAGTTTCTTAAATGTCTTAAGTCCTTAAGTCATTGTCCTCAAAACATGTCTGCTACTTTAAGCCTGCTGATTGTTCTCTGCTAGAGTTGCCAGCTTTGCGTCTAGTGGTATGGCAGAACAAGCAACTTTAGACTGTGACTTTGACTATGCTCCATAACAATAGCCATCTGTTTTAGCACCATGTTGGTCTTTATTTTATGTGACACGTTTTCCTGAAGAAGTTTCATGTCGCTTCACCCCTAAATGACAAACTTATGAATTCACATTGTAGGACACAATCCCTGGAATCTGGAAATCGCTGCTAGTGATGCATCTTTTGATGTCTTACCGTGAACACCTGAGTTTAGAAATCTTTTAGAGATTTAATCCAACAAGCCACGTGCCCTGATAGTTCCACATCATTATGTTCTTTCAATATCTTTGTTTTCCTGTATTGTCATTTTTGATGTTGCTGCCTACACCAAAGAGTGGACTTTATCTGCATGACTGTTTTTAGTGTGCCTTTTTATTGACTAAAACACTGTTAGTAGTGTTAGTAGTGTTAGACTACTAACACTGTTAGTAGTCCTTAGTGTTTTATTGGCCCATCTGCTTCTTTAGAGATTCTCAGCGCTTCTTCGTTTGTTTATCACTAACTTTTCCCCTCTGCATGCCTTTCTGAGGTTTCTGTTCTTTATTTTCTCCAGGATGTTTTTTCTATGTAAGAGTAACTTTCCCTTGCAGTTTTGGAAGAGCCATTCAACACGCAGTAGGTTCTTTTTAAAAGCAATTCCATGTTTTATTTTATGCCTTTCATCCTTCTTTTTCTAGACTCGTGCCTATGATTGTGCAAACAGAATAGAAACACCAGCCAATAATGTGTGTCCTAATTTTAAAACAGTCACTGTGACTAGATCATGATCACTGATACTTAGGCTGCTTTTAGCTTTTAGGTGATTAATTCTCTCATTAAAATGAGATTCAACATTGAGATATTCCATGTAGGGTTCTGAAGTTTTCTATTTGAGGAAATCATCATCTTTTTAGGGCACCGGGGAATTTTTTTCTTTAGTCAGATGAGGTTTTCAGCAAACATCCTCCAGGCTGTGTGCATCTGTGATTAGCCTGTTTTTCTTTCTGCACATGAAGAACGGATGCGGAGTTATCAGCTCACTCACTAGTATTAGGATTCCAAGGACTGCAAAAAGTCCCATAACACCACCTTTAGCTGGACTACAGGTATAATCTGTAAGCTTTCAAGATCTGTGATCTGTAAATTCACAAGCATCTCTAATGTAAAGTGACATATACTTTCTCCTCCTTCTCCCTCTGCTTTTCATGGTACACTTTCAGAGCAAGTTGTTACAGCCTTAGTTTTCCAGCTATATTTTCCTTCCCACTAGTTTTCATTAATTACAAACTGCCATTATTTCATCTGATATGCATTTCGTCTGTATATGCATTTCCTCCTGTTTATTCTCTAGGCGTCTAGTGCTCAATGGTTAGTCCTTCTAAAAATGCTGTATTTTGTGGACAAATTGCAGATTTCTGTTTGGACATGGGTAGTGTAATAGAATTGTAAACAATAAATGAAAAGACGCTGGAACGCTTGGATGGTCAGGCTGTTCCTCCTGCCTAGCTTTTCACTTCTCATCAGAAGGTAGCACTGGGACGCCCTTTCCAGCCTTCAGCGTCATCCCAGCTCTTGGAAGTCAAGAAACACAAATTCCCCTCCTCCTCAGAAGCTAGTTTCAATGCCTATTGAATCATGGGTGACTGACCTTTTATCAGTTTCCCCATGTTGCGTCTGCTTCTGCAGCTTGCTGCCAGGCAAGGGACTGAGAGGACTGCAGTGTGTTTTCTCTCAAACCTGCTCCAGATTTGCCTGCAGCAAAAGTATCTTCATAACTAACCAACCAGCAGTGTTTCACCTTCTGTCACTCAGAGGAGTTGGAGGCATCTGGTTACTGCCTTCAGCTCGAGCCACAAACTCCAGCACTCCTTAGAAGCTCTGAAGTCCAAAGGCTGCACAGTGTAGCCAGGAAGGAAGGAAGGCAGACAGAAAGAATGGGAGGAAAGGATGCAGAAAATACAGTTAGCGTAAAAATCATGTAGGCCTCAGCCTGCAAAGCTGAAGAAAAAACTGTGCGTGTATGGTGTCTCTAGGTGTGGCATTTGGTGCAGAGTACTTCATATCCAGTAGTACTGTGAGAAATGCAGATGACCTCAGAGAATGACAGGTTTTTTTTCATGCAAGAAAGACTGTTCCTTAAGCTGATTCACCTGATGTGGCAGTATGGAATGGAGGGTGGAAATGGAGGAGGAGCACGCTGAAGGATAGAATTAACATTCTAAGAGTTAAGAATACAGAGGCATAGCCTCTAAACTTTATAGTGAATTAAAAAAAAAAAAAAAATCAGGAAGCTTAGTATTCACTGTATATTCCAAATAATTAAAATTAGGTACTCTCAGGCATCCCACACTAAATATGTGAAGCAGCATATGGGTTGGGGATGGTTCTGTGTCTGCACTTCAGCTGTTTGATATTCTGCTTAAAATAAAAATGGGTTCCTCTTCATCAGTGCAATGATCAAAATTTCCCATGATTGGAGTACTTCTTGACAATATGGAAAACTGCACTTTGCCTGACAGTTAGCATTTCGTGCGTCTGACTCTGTAATTTCTGATACAGTAATTTCTGATACAGTGCCAGCAGGTAAGATAAAAGCCTGCTTCAGTAATTATTTGGCTTGTGTTGAGGCTTCTGGTCAGGAGAGTCTCCTCGAAAGAGCATGCAGTGCAGGTTAAACTGGTAGGTGACAGAACCAGAACCTGAGGATGGTTTTTTAGCACTGGGCTGGCTGTAAACATGTCAGTGGGGAGGGCAAGATGCCAAAAATTGGACTAAAACAATTTCCCCTTCCTTCTGGGTGAGAGAGGGATAGCAGTTCAGACTTTTAATCCTTGGTCTTTAGCATGTGCCTTGCCTGTGCAAGTGCTATTCATGCTTCAGCCTGGGAAGAACTCTGCAAGAGGGGACATCCAGCTTGCTCTGTGCGGGGGGTTGATTAACTAACTACAGCTTAAAGAAAGGCCTAGGATCATGTTTTCATTGTAAGATCTGCTGGAGAAAGAGCTGATAGTCAAAATGTGACCTTCGCAAAGCAATTGAACTTCCATTGTTTTTTGTTCCATGCCTATTGTTCCAGCTCATATCCTTCAGTAGAGAATGTGCCATCAGATTTACAACCAGAGCAGCGTCTGCTCTTATGACGGATGCAGAGGAAACCCTTGTCAGCACCAGATTTAAAACACAGGGCGTCTCTTCTTTAGCCCATTGTGCTTTTAATTCTGACTCTGTGTTGTGACAAGGAGCTTAAAATGGAAAAAAAAAAAAACAAAAAAAAAAACCTGTTTTGTTTACCAAACAGAAAGTATCAAAAGATAGCTCCCGTTTCACATTTACCACCTCTTTTTCTTTTTTTGCACAGGGCATCTGAGTAACTCTTATAAATGTTTGGGACTAAAAAAAAAAAAAAAGAAACTGAGTTCTTTTGGCTGTTTGTTTTTGGAAGTTTAGTGTTGTTGGTTTTTTATTAAGTAGTCATCAGAACTAGAATATTATTTTAATGAGAACTGGAAGTTTTTGTAAGCATGCATGTTCTGTTATTGGTGCGAAAAAAGGCTAGCATGGTTCTGAGTTCTTGACATCTCTGTGGATCATCTGTTTTACATCGTTTGGAAGACTGCTGGAGTTTGAACTGAAAATGGATGCATTATGGTATAAATCACTGAAATGCTTTCTGTGTCTTACAGAAGATTCGCTGGAGTGGAGGAAATAACCATTCTTAAGGGATTCAGCAAAATTAACTTTCTTTTATTGCACTGTTCATTTCTAAAAAGTGTTTTCAGTGAAAAGGTGAGATAATTCTGTGTTTGTCACTTGCAGTGGTCTGTTTTGGAAGCCTGTAAGATTTTTCTGTAAGGTTTGGTCATGTAAAAGGTGAATATTTTCTTAGCATTTAGTAAGATTGACCTAAATACTTGGCCTGGAGGAGTATGTTGATCACAAAGAACTGCTCTTTGTAAGAATTTTTTCTTCTGTCTCTTATGTTATATCCCTCCTCTTTTTTTTTTCTTTTTTTTTTTCCTTTTTTTTCCTTTATCCAGGAGGGGAAGGGTAACTGCCTACATTTGATAAGAAACTGTTATTTTTTTCAGTCGTATGTATACCCAGAGCTTTCAAGAAAGTTCTGATAGTCTGCTAGGTATCAGTTCAACAAAGTAGTTAAATGCATGTATAACTTCAAGGCAGTGAGTGGATGCAATGGATCATTCATCCTGTTGAAGTCAATAGCTAATCACTGCGTACTTCACTGGAGACTCCATGCACTGGTTCTAATGGGGCAAGTTGTTGAATCCATCTGTCAGAAGTAAAAAAAAAAAAAAAAAAGACTACTTTTTTTTTCCCTTCACCGCAGTATCCTCAATGTTCTCTGCCACTCCATGCTCCCTTGTTTCCACTTCAGATGCCACTTACCCAGGTGCATCACTTGTGATGGGTCAGGAGGTACACGGGACAAATCCCACCTCAGCTGACTAGTCCGTTCCCTGCACTAGCTCTCTGCATTTCTCAGGTACATACATGCCTTCTCTACCCTCAGCTGAATGATTTCTGTTTTATTAGCTAATTCTGAGATTTCACAGAGTCTGGAGGTTTCTCAGAGGATTAGTCTGTTCCACTTTGTACTGGTTTCCCTGTAGTAAGTAATATCAAACTGAGAGCACGGTTATTAATGAAGATACTTCTGGGTCAAAAACTGGGCAGGAGGGCCATATGATGCAGTGCACAGTGTAATTGCAACCAGTCCAAATGAAAGCTGTAGCACTCGTTCAGTGTTTGAACGATATTGTCCTAGAAAGATAAACTCTCGTTCTTATTTTAAATGTACCGCTTTAAGAGACAGAAACAAAGTTTGGAGCATGTGAGTAATTAAAAATTAAAGGAAATGAGCTGCTAATTCACAGGGCAGTCACAAGTTCCTTTGAGATTTATAACCACAACTAGATGGAAATTCCATAGTTAATATAATCTTCAGAAATTCAGTGAAGTTTTCTTAATGATTTTTCTCCGTTTAAAAAAAAAAAAAAGTCATGACGTTTACATTTGGTATAACTTACGCTGTTGTAAAGCTCTTTTTTTCTTTCTTTGATTTATTTTTTTTAAACTCAAGGTATGCCTGGGTTCTTACTGAATGTTTGTTTAGTATGGGATGACAAGGCACTAATACAACAGACAGCAGGCATGCTACATCATCTTACCTCCCTCTTTTGGCTCATCCACACAGATAAGAGGTTTTTACTGCTATCATTAAATGGAATTACTCCTTTTGTACACAAGGGAGGATTGGTTTAATGCTGAATGTTCTAGGTTCTCTCTTTATTGAGGACTGTGGTACAGTTTGTAACAAACACCAGAGGTACTAAGGATCTGCTAGTGTTAAAACATCATCTGTTCATTGGCCAAGATGCAGTGAACCTTATTTTGGGGTGCTTTGTGGTCTTCCTACAGTGCTGCTGAAGCAAGAAGGGACTGATTAAGCTTTTGCTACCACAGTCCTTCATACAGTCCTTAGTCAAGGTGATCCAAGGAAAGCATAACCAGGGTACTGTTGCCCTGTAGCTATTTCCAGCTGCTGTGCAGCCCGTATGGCACCAGTGTTTGCAGGCTAGGAATAACGTATAAAATTATGTCCCTAATGTATGTGCTGATCCTTTGCCATTTACTGCTGTTTTGATCAGCGATTCTCCAGTACTGTTTGCTCCTGTGCTGTCCGTGCATTTGTTTTTTAGCTTCCAGCAGCCGGGTAAGACAGAACCTGGAGGTAAGCAGTGTTCCTTTCACAGTGCCTCTGCAACAAATCCCTGAACATGGAGAATACAAGAAACAGGAACACTCTGATAACATACTGAGGAGAATGCAGGGACAGAAGGCAAGCATTGGAAAGACACAAAATTAATTACTCACAAGTAGTGCGTATAATATGATGGTGTTTAAATGTTACATGATAGCAGCTCTTAATTCTTTAGTTTGGATCAAATCCTTCAGCAAGTCCCTGAGCTTTAAGGCCTCTCCTCATCTGCTGCTTTGGAAATGTAAACCTGCAGGAAAAGAAATAAGCAGGCAGCACAGATTTCTCACTTGCTTACTATTGTTGGAACTAAAGCAGCACTAATCATATTTTGTACAAGACCTTGGTGAAATATATCTCTTGGAATGTTTGAGATTTTCCTGGAAGAGTAGCGAGAATTTTGTTAGTATGGTATTTTGTATTAAAAAACTGCGGCTTTTTTTTGTAATCATCTTTGCTTTCCACTTGTGTAGTATATTATCATCCAAAGGTTTCAAAACACTTGCAGTCTTATACTTGCAATATCCTGTCAGGCAAAGAAACAACATTTGGGTGTTGCACGCCTGCCATCCACATAGGATGGACTAGTCAATTCTAAAAGCAGTATAAATGATCTCAAACAAAGGCAAATTATTTGGGCTATGGATAGAATTTGGATTAATTGGAGCCAAAACTTGATGTCTGAATTTGGATGCTGAATATGTATGTCATGGATGAGTATATTCCAATGAAAACCTCCTGGGGCAGAGAGGGACTTTGCATGTGAGGGTTCTTTCAGTGCCATGTTCAGCACAGAAGCTCTCACAGTTGTGAATGAGATGTGTAGTGTTAATCTAACCTGAGGAGTTAGCAGCCTTCCCTTAAAACTATTCCATCAGAGCATCTCATGTGCAAATGTTGCACATTTAGACAACAATAGTTAGTTTTGTCTGCCTTTCTGCTTGCTGACAGCTCTGCAGTGTGCTGACCACTTGCTATTCTGCATGGTCCTTGTCCCCAGAGACCTCAGTGAGGCTGTGTCCAATGACAGCTAATATATTTACTTGGCTGTAAGCTAATATTGTTTGCTCAGCCCACTGTGGTAACCCTATGTTTGGCTTGGCAGTGGATGGTCTATTTACATAAATTGAAATTATGAAAATGGATGACAGAATTGCCTGTCTGCTTACCTCGCACTGCTTTCCTCATGTGGCTCCTTGCAGAGATAATGTGATATTAAATTCCGGAGGAGAGCAAAAGAACAGAGCTTCAAGGGGACAGGGGCTGGCTGAGAAGTTATGGCTTTATTCTCCATTTAAAACTGTTTTAAGTAAAGTACAATTCATCTTTTTTCTTGAGCCTTCACACTGCTAAATGAAACTCGTGATCAAATTAGCATATTTCTTGAAATGTAATAAAATGTCAGGTTGACAGTAACACTTTCAAAGTTGCTTTATTACAGAGATGCTGTGTGTTTTGTGTGTTTCTGATACTATGTTGCACCAAGAAAATAAGATAATATGCTGAAATTGAAAGGGAAGCTATGGTATTTAACATCTGTATTTGGTCACTACCTTCTAACCTAAGTTACTTCAAATTAAAATCCTGTATCAGGAAAGGAGATTTTTCCTGCACTATCCCCAGTAAACTTTTCTTCCCAGACACATGTGTGGGGACAGTGAGCAGCTCAGGAAATGGCTGGTGCTGCCTGGTACCACAGTGAAAGGCTCTGATGATCTGGGAAGGTCCTTTTGCATTAGCAAAATTCTTACAGAAGTAAGAATTTTGGGTCTGAGCTACTCACACCTTCCGACACTGTGGGCCAGCTGGTAGATACAGGGACTCTATCCTGTGTTCCTGTGAAGTTGCAAGCTGATGGCAGCTATTTACAGGCTGACCTCCAGGTTGGTGTTTGCACAGCAGACAGTGGTTGGTATTGTTTATCTGGCAGGCAGAGTCACCTCTGAGCGTGAGCTGGCCTGTGTGCAGCTAGATAAGCAGCTCTGCTTTGCATCACTCCAATTTAGCAAGTCATAATGCAACTCTGTCACTCTCGTTTGGTTTTTGAGCCCTGCATCCTTATTTAGAGGAGAGATTTGTTACTTCCTACATGAGAGGATTTGTTCGGCATTTCCATGAATAATTACCCAGAAGGATGTCCCAGCTCACATCGGAAGAGCCCTGTAGACCCCTCTGATGCCATCCCAGGCGACCCTGCTTGAGCAGGGGGTAGTGGGAAGCTGCAGGGAGGCTGCTGCCCTTCGAAGCCAAGAAGTACTGAGTATTCTTTAGGTTGTCAGGTATTT
Source organism: Alectoris magna (assembly GCA_030625065.1). Classification (NCBI taxonomy): domain Eukaryota; kingdom Metazoa; phylum Chordata; class Aves; order Galliformes; family Phasianidae; genus Alectoris; species Alectoris magna. Next base: position 93,643,720 of record CM060560.1, read on the forward strand.
TAACAAGTTCAGGAAAGTAACACCTGAAGTTTGTGTAATTAGAAATCTGTCTAAGGTTACAGTGAAATACTTTTGAGATGGCATCGATTAAGTTTCTGTATTCTTCTGCTTCATTTTCCTACCAGAGAGTAGCTGTTATTGCAGAGCTACCACCAATCCCAGATTATCCCAGGAGCTTGCTGCAGATAGGTTAGGCTCTTGTCAGAGACTGACTTGTCTTTTCTGTGAGGAGGTTGTGTTACTTGGAAGTTCTTGGTGCTTAAAATGTGGGGAGGTGACTCCTCCATGGGGACACCTGGTGACTGATCCAGAAAGTCACTGGGGCTGTGTTGATCCAGCCCAGTGCTTGGCCTTTTGGCTGGGGTAGGAATGAGGCCCTCCAGAGAGGCTGGTACCGTCTGGGTGCTAAGGGCAAGCTTGCTTCGTGGGTGCCTTCTTGCACCTTCCCAGTTGTCTCCCAGAGCCACTCCATCAGGGCGAACACTTGGCACTGAGGGAAGATGCAGTACCTCCTTTAGCCAACGTAAAAGCAAAACTGCTTTGTGAGACCAGTGCTGAAAAAGCCAGTTAGCAGTTAGCAGCCATAGTTTAAATCTGAAAGAGCTGTGCCTCGGGGAATGGTTTTCACTTCCGGCCTTGTTATGTGTTGATAATTTAATCTATGTTTCAGGTGCTGATAGGGCTTTGTAATGAGATGTCATTGTTTTTCTAGGCTGAACACTTGCTGCGCTCACAGAAAACCCAGGGTGTGTGGATTTGTGAAACAAGTCAGATGATATATTACTGTTATCTGTCACTTGAATGGTTTTAATAACTGGCAGAACTAATAGCTCCTTCATAACTGCCAGTAGCACCACTATGGCTGTTGCTCTATTTTTCTCGCTGTCCTATTTTTTTCAACTTGTATCAGGAGGTGCAGTCTGTCAGTTAAGTGAGCAAAATTGTCAAGCCACTTGATTTGCACTGATTTACACTGGCTGAAAATGCAGTCCGTTGTGAGAGGCACTACAAGATTGTCCTCCATAACTGGCCAGCAACATCATTTGGGCTATCTCTGGCCTGTCTAGGGGAGATCTGCACCAGCTCCGTGGCCATAGGGGTTCCTGGTGCTCCACTACCTGTGCTTAGGCTTGAGAAGCACTTTTTTTTCTTTGTAGTGTCAGCAAAATCCTCGGACTGATTTCCCAAGAGCAACACAAGCCCATCTGACCAGGGGCCTGAGCCATAATACAGGGATTGGAGGTTCTCTCCCTGTCAATTTAAGCCTTATGCTTTGGATTTTATGGTCTAACCTACTTAGGAAGTTGCTTGAGGCTGAACTTCAAGCTGACCCTCGTTTGGTAGCCAAGTATTTTCAGTCCTGTTCTATTATAAAGTTTTTAGCTGCTGCTTCCTCATAAAATAGCCAGCTTATTTTACTTTTTGTCTCCGTCCACCTGCCTGGCCTGCCAGAGGGCTTGGAAGGCCCTCATGGTGTCTGCAGCAACACAAAAGCCTTGGCAGTGAGCGCCTTGCTTGGAAGAGCTTCCTCACCAGGCTCGTGCTCTTCTGTTCTAGCAGCTTTAAACAGGCCCAGAAGCCAAAATAAAAACAGTTTGGCCTGGAAAGTGCAGCTGTTCCCCAGGGGAGACCACGCTGTGCCTCTCGTGCTGTAGTGATGTGCGTGGTCATCCTTGCACAGATCTGTCTATGGCCTTGCGTGGGAGCTGTTGCTGTCCCTGCCAGCAGAAATCTCTTCAGAGGAAATTCTGGAATTCCTGCCGTGTTTCTCCTCTGCTCAAAATGCATGCTGCTGCTTCTCTCAGCCTGAGAGCCCCATCCTTGCAGAACATGTTTGTACCACAGTTGCCCATCCCTGTGAGCAGGATCCCATCCCGTTTCTCCCTGCCATGTGTCAGGGATGTGCTCTCAGGGGAAAGATCTGTGACCTTCCATGGGATGATGCCATTGTGTAACTACTCCTTCATTAAAAAGTTAAAAGGATTAAGAACTGGCTGACACGCCAGAAAGTAGAGGCAGCAAAGTATTACTGTGTAATGAGGATTGTTTGCGGCAAAGTTCTTTCGGGATTAGTACTTGCACTGAACGTTTTCCAATGCCAGTCGGGACCTAGGAATCAAATGCAAAATCCCTGGTTGATTTGTGTGTGTGTGTGTGTGTGTGTGTGTGACAAAAATACATTTTAAATGAATGCACTTTTGAAGATCTCAGATGACATATGTAAAGGGGGTTCTGTAACCTGAATTTGTTCATTTTTGGTGTACTTTGTAGTACAGGTTGCAATTACATGTTTTTCGCAGAGCAGTAGGGTTACAACATTTGGTATGTCTTTGGCAGAGATATTTTCAATGTGTAAGGGCGTGTACACCTCTATACAGATTTAAACTTGGCCCTTAACGCATATTGCTTGTAGTAGTGCAAAAGAGCCCCTCTCTGATCTTGGTATGAGACATTTCAGAGCTGTAAGTGGCTCAGGCTATTGATGGTAAAAATTCTTCACCAGCTCTCGATGCTGGCAGCTAGCTCACGTGAACTATTTTGCTGGCCTCATTCCAGCTGTTGCTGATTACAACCAAAATGTCACAGCTGGTGCCAGATGAAATATTATTTGGATTGCTTAAAATAGAAGCTGAAGGGCCATAGAATAGGTTGTGCCCTTTGCTTGCAGAAGAAGTACCTCCGTGCAGGGCAAACAACACCTAGCAAGACAGTGCAGGGATGCTTTTTTCATTTTCTCTATAGCATAACTTTTCTGAACACAAACAAGAGTCCTTCTCCTGTGATGTTAGCATGTTCAGAAATGGCAATAAAAATTTCAGCATTCTAATTAAATGTCTTTCTTTTGTGGTATTTCAGGAATTCAGTGACAATATAGAGAGAGATGATATATGCAACTTAATTAAAAACATAACAAACAGCTTTATAGCTTTCTGCTCAGAAGTGCTTAGGGATCTCAGATGCCATTTTCATGCATCTGGTAAGAGGCTCACTTCCACAGAAGAGGCACTGGGAAGTCGCAGAAAACTCAGACATTCTGCAGGTGGCCTCCTGTGGCTGAGGGCATCCAGAGTCACCCCTGGCTTTTGGAGTGCTTGCTTTCCAAGCTCCCCAGTGTTGGAAAACTGAATATCCTTGTGTACATTGACTTTGGTGTTCTTCTTGACTTTTTAGTCTGAGCAGCATGGCTCTTTCTCGTTCCTTTCAAAAAAAAATAGTACGTGTACGTGCACACACAAAATTCTGAAGTTTGGAGAAGACTTAGGGATGGCCTTGTTGCTCTCTGTAAGTACCTGAAAGGAGGTTGCAGTGGGGATCAGCATCTTCTTCCCAGTCACAGTGATAGGATGAGAAGTAATGGTGTTAAGTTGCGCCAGAGGAGGTTCAGGTTGGATATTAGGAAAAATTTCTTCTCAGCAAGATCCCCTTTAGATACTGAAAGGTTGCTCACACATCTTCCCTGAACCTTCTCTTCTCCAGGCCTAGCTCTCAGCCTGTCCTGGTAGTAGAAATGTTTCATCCCTTGGGTCATTTTTGTGGCCCTCCTCTGGATGCACTCCAACAGGTCAGTGTCTCTCCTGTACTGAGAACTCCACATCTGGATGCAGTACTCTGGCTGAGGTCACACCAGCACAAAGTAGAGAGGCAGAATCACTTACCTTACCCTGCTGGCCATGCTTCTTTTGATGCAGCTCAGGGTATTGTTGGCTTCCAAGAGGAAGAAGGTTTCATCAACAGGCTCCACTTGATCAGGTAGCCTGTAGTAGACACCGACTGCAAGGCTCCCGTTGTTGCATCTCTCTCTCTCACCCATATTCTTTCATCTTGCTCATAGCAAGGGACAGCTCTTCACACTCTATTCCTTCCTTGATGTACAGGGCAAAGCCTCTCCTTCCTTGCCTTCTGAACAGCTTGTAGCCGTCAATAGCCACATTTCAGTCATGGAAATTGTCTGGAGTTTCATGGCATCTTCTCAAATAAAGGTCAAAATGAGAGTGAAAATAAGCTTTATCCTGTTTGAAATAGATTTCAGTAACAATATATTCATTCTCTTAAGCTACTTAGCATATTTTTCATAGCGGTGTTATATTTAAGCTATGAAATAGGATTTTTTTAGTTGCGTTTTTAGCAAGTTATTTTCAAGACTATCTTTGAAAAAATGAATCTGCTTTTATATGTCTGTCTCAGTCTTAATTTCTACCGTCTGAAAACAGATTAGCAAAGGTCCTGAAAATGCCAACTTGATTTATCCTGAAGTCAGTAGGAATCTTACTGAGGCTATAGAACTAGATTGCTAATAAATGCTTCTGGTCCACGTGCACAGCAGAGTTTGATGCATCGTTCACGTGTGCCATTTTAATCTCAGAAGTACATAGACAGAAGTGATGGTTGGAGCCCATTCATCAGAGCAGTTCGGTATCAGTGCAGTGTCTTTGTGGCATATGTGAAGCAGGATGTTGTTCCTTCCAACTTCATACAGTAAATGGGCTGTAGAAATTTGTCCACAGGCTGCCTACTGAAGGGTGCCTTCCCCGTTGTTTGCTTCACGGATCTAGCACCTTTAAGAAGACATTGCCTTCCCACCAAAAGTTAGGGTAATCTTACTGTTGTACTTCTTCATAAATTCTCAAAGCATTTAATTATTCCATGGCAAGCTGGTTGTTTTGTTGCCACTTAATAGCTTTGTCAAATGATATGTTTCTTCTGTGTTATTTGTGCTAGACCACGGTAACAGCTGGTCCTCAGGAGCTTGCAGATGAGATGGCAGGGCTCCACAGGCAGGTACAGGAAGAGTAGGGTGATAGTGGAGCACATCTGCCACCTCTGGAGGTGCTTTGTGTTCAAAGAGAGGCGGGAAAGGAGTGTCTGTTGTTGTCACTCTCCAAGGATAAGGGCCGGCTCCCAGGGATGTTTCTTTTGTGGTATGGAACAATTCACAGCGTGTGGGAGCAGAAAGGGGTGGTGGAGGAATCTTAACCACCTAATCCTTCTCCAGGAAGCCTGATCTGGTTTGGGCAAATAAGAAACTGTCCAGAGCTGTTTTATAAATCAGCTCCTCTTTCTGCCAGACTCCAGGCTTTCCACCTGCGTGAGCAGCGTGCGAAAAGGGAGCTCGCTTCTCTGCATGCCTGATTCGCCAGTGCCCTCACAAAGGTGAGCACCCAAATGCACAGCTTTCCACCAGCGCCTCACCCAGCCAGTGAGGAGGAAGAGGAGGAGGAGGAAGCATTTTATTCTAGCCAAGGCAGCACAACAGGAGAGGATGGCCTGCTGTGGTTCTCACAAAGAACGGGGCATAAGGAGGAAGCATCCACTGCTAAAGATGTAACATTTCTTGACAAGGCACAAAGTGTTTTTTACATTAGTGTTTATTTCATAAGTACAAGTGGTTATGCTGAGGGTGTATGACTGTGCTGTAAACCATGTGGACTAGTTCTTTCTTCTTTTTGTTTACAATGAAATTCTCTTGAAAACTGTTTGTTTTGTAGCCTGGGTCCCTGTCCAGCTCCTAGCGAATTCAGCGGAAAGTTTCATGCTGTATTTCATGGGATGTGGCAGTGATTAGAGGACTGTCACCTCCTGAATGGTAATGCTACCCTCTCCTCCTCCACCTGAACAGAAATGTCATTTGCTTTTCAGCCTTACTGCTAAGTTGGCCGGTCAGCATCATGACTGGAGCGTGTTAGGGTGGCTTAATGGCCAGTTATGGCTGTTGGGAGCTGGATCCTTTTCAATTCTGGAGTGGACTGAAGCCATCAAATCATTTCTGCTGGAAGACCAGCAGCAATTTCTGAACTAATCACGTGAAGGTATATTTTATTACAGCTCCCTTGGATGTCTCAAGCCTCCCTTAAGCAGCACATTTGAAAATCAGCGTAATCTCCATTCAGAACCTGAAGCAAAGTCATATACAGAAAGCAAGACTGCAGTTTGGCTCTGAGAGAGGTGCTTTGATGTAGAGCTGTTACATTTTGAATTTATTAACTTAATGTCAGGAAACAGGACAGTGAATATTGCAAAGTGCAGTCCATGTCTAGAAGTTTCCAGTGAATTAGTTATAGTGCCATGAAGAAGGCAGTGTGTAATAAGACAACGCTTGCAAAAATAGCTAATGTGCTGTCAGCTTTAGGGCTCCATTTAAAAGGCAGGGTGATAATGGAAGCACATAATGTTGCTCAGACATGATCATCTACTGCTGAGATCTGTAGGTCATACTGTAGCTACTCTCTAAATTTAAATAGGTACTTACTGTGTGCCTCTGCACCAGATGGCGTAGGTTTAGCACAGCCTGTGCTGCACTGAGTGAAATGGAGCCTTTTGTGTTGTTGGTAAGGCTACATCCAGTAAGATGGAAATACGTTAGGAATAGACTTTTATTCCCCACATAATGCCTCTCCCTGCAGTATCTGTCAGTCAAGCAGACAATACTCAGAAGGGATGAGTGACCAAAGGAGAGTAATGACTGCAGATGGGGAAAATGGTTTCAACTGGAGCAAATGCTTGATTTCCTGAAAATTCCTTTTGCTGAGATATGTGGTTGTAACCAGACTGGCTACCTTTAATAAAGCATAATCGTTTTAGCAACTCATTGTAGTGGTGTCCCATTATCTTCTTGACAGAGGGATGCAAATGCACTCTCTGTGGTGCATTTCTCCTGATGATTAAACAGAGAAGCTACCAAGCCTGGAATTTATAATTCCACAGGTAGTTCATGTAGGAAATGTTCAGAATTCTCAGTGGACTTAAGTTTTGGGTTGTTTTTTTTCTTTTTCTTTTCTTTTTTTTTTTTTTTTTGGTAATCTGTTTAAACCGGGACATTTAGGAGTCGTGCATGCCCTCAGAAAGCTGTTCCTTTAGCTGTCAGAGGCTTTGCAGCACTCTCCATCGCTCAGCTCAGCTCCATGCACATCTCTTGGCCCCCTGGGCTGGAGTCACAGTGGTTCTGGCGTTTAGAAGTATCTGCACCCACAGTACCTCCATAGAAGTCTATTTATAATGCAGGCTTGAAGGAAATATAAATTAAGGCATATGCTAGGTAGTGACAGAAACAGGATGTGTTTTGGGGCTGAATGGAAGGGGATTCAGCTGACCTTTTGTTTTGCCAAATAAGAAATAAATAAATATATATATATATAAATGAATCACACCCTATTTAGTGAAAATAAAAGTAGCTAGTTATTCCCTAAAAAGATGGCCTGAGAAATGCTAGGTAGTAACAACCTCTGTTTTCCTGCTTGCAAGATGCCACATAACCAGCATTAGATTCCTGATGTTTCAAAGGAAGCAGAATTGGGTTTGTTCTCCAGAGAGTCAATTAGTTGTATACTGGTAAATATTCTAAATCTGCAGGTAAAAAAGAGTAAAGCTTTATCTGCACTACGGAGAGCAGGTCAGTTGTGTAACTGTTTCTTCAAAATTCATTAGTGAGTTACGCGTCAGACAGAAGGTTAATTTGCAGAGATTTGTGCTCTTCAGCCCCGGGTCCTCCAGGCTGGGAGGCTGCTGCCCTTGCTCAGAACCCCAGTGCCCCAGGGGACCCATTTACCTTCTGCTGTTTTGTTCTGGTTTCCAGCTAAAACAGGAGTTACATTTTGCAGGTGTAATCTGGTAGAGCGAGGGGATCTACCTGTCAGTGACTCTTTCCATACTGCTTTGTATTATAGGCTTACTGGTTTGGCCCTTCAGTGGTCAGATCCTCCTCCTTCAGTCCCCTGGGGGCTTCCAGGGGCCAGCTTTGTGACAGCATGACACAGTAGACTGCGACCACCATTTTAATTGCAGTATACAAACTGCTGCCAGGGGAAAGATAATTACAGGGCTGTGTTGGTTTTTCTGCAGAAAGATTTGAATGTGTAACGTGGAGAGCTAATGTTTAAAAAAAAAAAAAAAAAAGCAAAATTAGCTATATATAAAAATATATCTGCTTATTCCAGGTTCTATTTTTAAAGACAAATCAGTAGTGAGGTGAAATCTTGGCTCCTTTTGTATGGATGAGTGGGGACTGGTCTGTTAAGCCCAGGATGTCAAACAAGTTGCAGATTCTTACAAGTTGCGCTCGTACATTTAAAAAAAAAAAATCATTATACTTTTTGAAGATGAAGCCTGCCCCTTTCCTCCCGTTTATAAATATTTCATGCTGAAATAATGCATGAGGTAGCAGAGCGCACACCACGCTGCAGGGCTGGCATCTCTCTTTTCAGATTCTGATTGAAGTGGATCACTGGGGAACTGAGCTTATGCTGAACAGCGTACCCAAATCTGCCTCAGTAGGGTTTGTTTCTCAGCAAAGCGTATTAGGAAAACAATTTGGCTAACGAGGACTGAGTGCGTATGTTACTTGCTTTCTAGGTTGGTACAGAAGCAGAGCTTTAGGAAAACAGGAAAGAAAGAGAGTTGTGTCCCACATTATTCTGTAATGCGATAACAAATATATTGCCCTTTTCACCAGGTAGTGAGTAAATTAAATCAGTGCATGAATCATTAAGGAAAAAGCTGTCTTTTTTCATCTTTTCTTTTCTGGCCTGGAGGTTCAGATTTTGGGTTGCTGGTTAACTACGGTGTTTAAAGAAACAAGCTCAGGAGGCAGCTATGGGAAAGAAGGAGAAAACCTCCTTTCCTTTTTGTAGCTCTGAGAAGGAGAAGTAGATTCCCTAAACATTAAGTCAAGAGTGCTTCGTGGAACAGATGCTTCATGGAGGCCAGGCATGGTTGAGCACTAAGGTAATGGGGAACCTGGTATTGCCTCGGCAGAACTGCCCTTGGGCACTGGGAAATGGAGGCTGCCTGCCTCTGCACAGGACACGGGGAGAGGCAGAATGAGTTCTGGGGATGCTGTGCAGTGAATGCATGAATGCCTATTACAGCTCGTTACTTACCATGGAAATTAGGAGTGCAGGGCACACTATATACTGCAATTCAATACTGTTTGCATTTCCAGAGTCAGCTCATTTTATCTATGTAAAACACTTAATTTCCTGTGCTCCATCTCTCCCAATACTCTGTATTGTCATGAGCCCCACAGATTATGGGTATTCCTGGAGATCATCTGTTTCTAGTTATCTGTGAGGGAAAATCTCACTGTGAAAGAGCTGGAGCTGAAATAAACACCCTGTCAATTAAAATATAATATGCTGCCTTTTTTGAATCACTAGCAATTTGCATGATCTGGCAAAAACTACAGGGAAAAAGTCCTTGGAGAAATATTACAAAATGCCCAGATGATTTGCATATTTAAACAATTTATTCAGCAATCTGTTGAATCTTAAACGATCTATTGAAATGGAAAATATAAATCATCCGATATTTTAGCACAAATGAGGTTTCTTCATCAGAAGATAAAACTTAATTGTGCGTTTTGCTGCTCTGTTAGCAGGATTTTTATCCTGTTAAACCTTTATAAGGTCAGTAATTAATTGTTTTACCAAGCCAGTGGTTTGTTGGGGATTTTCTGCATCATCCCTGTTTCTGATGCGTGGGAGAGAAACACATGTTCCAGCCATGCCGTAGTTTTTGTGATTCATCAGAATTATCTCAGCTAATACTGGGATTTCCTTTTGGTTTATATTGTGAAAGTACCAAGGACAAAATTTGGATTGAATTATTGGGCGACCAACTAGTGAAAACTGTAGGTAAATTCTTGGCTCTGACACTGGTGTCCTGGGCAGCCTTGGGCAGTCTGTTGTCAGTTTGGCCTGCAAATGCCTTAAAGAAATCAAGTGTTCCCAATTCTATGAGTGTGTGTGTGTGTGTTCTTTTTTATTTTTTTTCTTACTGACTCAGTAAGTTCATAGCCTCAGTTGAAACCCTGTGGTACTGTTAGTCATAATAAAGCATACTCCCTGTTTACTGGATGCACGTTGACAGAATTTAGGAGTGAAATTAAATCAGAATTACCTCCACATTTTATACTGCTCGCTATCCCAAAGCTGCTGGGAACCAGATACTGCTTTACAGCTCCTTTTGGAGGTAACAGCAAATCACTTTTCCCCCTGTGTTTGCAGTGAGGCACCATGAGATGAAGTGAGTTGTCTAAATATTTCAACTGAACAAAGGGTGGAATTATATCACCGCACATAATCCAGTTCTCCTGATATCTGGCCCCTTGCTGCAATAACTGCATCTCTGTGCAAATCTTTACCAGATGCAAATTGCCAGGGTCTGACACGGTAAATGTACTCAGTTCCTGATCTTACCCTCCAGACAGCTGGCCCTAACGCTGGAATTTGATTTCTTTAAAAGTCATTTTCATTGTTTGAAAAGAACCAGGCCCTTCTAGCTGCTGACCAAGGAGACTTTGAAACCAGTGGGCGAATCTGAATGAAATCCAAGTGCATATGTGACACAGGTTGTTTTTAAAGTTGCTGTAATCAATTCATTTCTTGTGGAGAATCAAGTACTTGGGATTCTTTTGTCTTGCATCAGCTGTTTCAGGCATCTTGAGGAGAGTAACGGTTGTTTTTCTCTAAAAAGATGTAAACTCACAATTAACAAGTAAAAGTGCTGGCAGACTGGCAAAGCTTCAGTGATGGAAAAAGGAAGGATAGCATGGATGCTGCTATCTCAACTGCTTGAACTATGCCAGCATCTCCTTTTCTGTGGCAGATGTTGGGTGAACCATGGTTGGCAGCCAGCCACCCACCCAGCCCTTCACTGCCCTCCTCATCAGGACAGCAGAAAAAGGTGAAATGGAAAAGTATGATGGAAAGGCTCCTGGGCCGAGATGAGGACAGAGAGATCACTTACCAGTAAACCATCATAGCCGGCATGGTAGGGATGGGTTGGGATTGGTTGTTGATCTTAGAGGTCTTTTCCAACCTTAATGATTCTATGATTCTATGGTCATGGGCAAAACAGAATCAACCTGCAATAATTTATTGCCACATAAAAATAGAGTAGAACTCTACTTTTGTTTGTTTATTTTTTATTTAAATATTAAAATTATATTAATTGGATTTACCACACAAAAATCTTCAAAAGCCCTTGTAAGTGAAAAATTAAATTTACAAAACCTTCCATGCCTTTACAACACAAATCATGCCAATAAATCCTAAATATGTTTTCAAATATAAATCCTTTATTTGCCACTGGGATGGAAATCACTGATTTATGAATCAGAACAGTAAAAATCATGGGCTTGTGTAGTGTCTACAAATCCTGATGTATTTTCTAATGAAAAATTCTGGTTTTGAATTTCTGGTTTTTATGTCACTTTATCCTTGGAAAAACAGTGCATGGTTTGTGTCTGCTTCTACATTTTCATGTTCTGGCATAGGTCCTGAAGTTCTGTTCCACCTGGGTCACTAACAAGAAATGTTGTAGTGAGTGTGGTAGGAAGAAGACTTTAAATGATTACAGCTCCCATATGAGAAGCAATTCAGATACTTCTCGCGGTGGCATGGTTCCCTGTGGTTGGCACATGTAGTGATCTCCTTCTCCCAGAGCTTAGACCAGGTCACTTTGTTGCTCCTGATCCTCAGCTGAGAGGTAGGACTGATAGAGGTGCTATGAAGATCAGAGAGATGGAGATTTCAGCAGCGGCCCTCAGCAGGAGTTCAGCCCAGCTGAATGTGGAAATCAGCAGGACAATAATAATGCTGAAAGGCTGCTTAGATGGAAAATTTTGACAAAATGGTAAGGAAGACTGTCACATATTTAAAGTGATTTCTGATGTAAAACTAAATTTACTCCTGCATAAAACTAAAAGTAACTAATGCATGCAAGAATTTATTTTCTTCTGTCAGTTGTATTTGTGTCTTCCCACATACTGCCCTGCTGTCCATCTCCTCTGCTGATTTTCTTCTTGCTCCTCAAAGCTGGCTGTTGAGACCTGGGCTAAATGAGAAGCAAACACAGTTGTGCCAAGTAGTTAGAGCTGTGTGTTCACTCTGCAGTTATGTAAGCTGCTGCTTTAGGTTTTTGTGGATGACCTTCACAAGTCCATAGTGTTTGACTGTTTTCCTTCAAAAAGTTCACAGCTCCCAGCCAAGGACACAACCGCAGCTCAGATAACGTGATTGGAGGTACCGGCTCCACAGCAGCAGCTCATTTTGTTGTTTCACCCTTTGAAAAACTGCAACTTTCTGGAACGGCTCCAGGGGCTCTCTTCACCCAGCTGTGTTCTCACAGATGCTGGAAAGATGCCAGGTTCCTCAGTCAGCAATGGCTTTTGTTGCAGCCCATCCTTATGTGGGAATGGGTGCTTTCAGGTGCTGATTGTCCTGTCCTTTTTAACCCCAGTGTCCCACATCCCTCACAAAGCTGAGCACAAGGGTTTCTGGGGGAAGCAGCACTTGCCTGTGAACTCACCTTGCTCGCTAGTACTCAACTGCAGTCAAGGCCTACCGTGGCTGTGCTATGCTGACCTAAGACTGCCCTCACCGAGAAGCTCCCATGAAATAATCATATCATCTTTTCATGTTACGATTTAACCTAATAAACACCTATACGTAGGAGTATAAATCAGGAAGAAGGAGATGTAGTGAAGGAGAACTTAAGCAAAGCAATGAGATCTTTGAGCTCTGTCATTTGGGATTCTGAGGTGGAAGTGGACTGGATTTGGACAGCAACTCTGTTTAAAAAAATCACAGTGGTGATATGGAGTTACTAAATAACTCCATCAGCAAATGTATTGCCCAGTGAAAGCTAAGCTAAAGAACTCCTAGCTCTATTTCCTCATTTTGAAATTGAAACTGCCGAGAAATTTTCACATTATATTTTGCACAATTTGCTACTGTGAATATTGTCATTAATTCCTTCTTGTAGCTATCATGTCATTCCATGCAAATATCTAAAGACATACTGACTCAAATGTGATTAATAATGGGGTTAGGACCCAGTACACTTGTATTAGAGGCTTGATGTTTGGTAGGTCCATGTCAGCAGCTGTTGCCAACTTGACTTCTGCTCCACTATTTAACTCTATGTATTTAGCAGGTGATTATCTAGTACAAATCCAAGAGTTTAAATCATACTGAATTCCTGAAAAACACTGTCTTGGAAACACCTTAAAAATAATTTTGATCAGGTGAATAGTTGCACTCCCAAGTAGTCAGTGGGACAACTTTGATGAACATGCTTACAAGTAGTCTTTAAAAACCCAAAGGCTGAATTTCTTTCAGATTTGAAAGAATCTGTTCTGTCCCCTAGAAATAACTTGAAGACTGTCAGACCATTCTTCTGTCATGGTCATGGAGGTGAGAGAAGTAGGAATGGGCCTTCATGGTGCAGACCTGATGCATGAGATGTTGCATAACCAGGAGGATTTCCATCATGAACACTGCACTGGGCAACCTCTGATCGTCTCTGCTTGGAGCTAAGAATTGCACACATCAAAACCAAAACCTCCAAACTTAATGTGTAAGCACTATAGCACAGAGACAGTTAGTCTCGCATGGCTTTAAGTCATTTTTCCTGCAGCCCAGTTGTGTTGAGGACGCACTGCACTTCCAACGTGTGACAGCATGTACACACTCATTTATTCGTGGGATCAAATACTTATTATCAAGGTGGTTAATGAGAAACTTAGGATCAATAAGACAACAAAGCAAAGCTCAAGCGTGATTCTGTATTGCCTTATAAAAATGTGAAGAATATTAGCAAAGTGTATGTACCCTTACAGAGGAACTAACTGGCTAACCTCAGAGTTGCTTCACTTTATACTTTACTACAGCTAGAATTACCCTAAAGAATGACTGATATGCACCTTTTTTATAACACGTGCTGCTACTTGTACTGTGATTGTACTTGTTGTAAAGCATTCTCTGCCTTAACATCATTTCAAAGGCAGTTCATGAGCAAGGCAAACAAATTTAAAACTTTATATAAAGGAAGAACAAGAGCAACTCTTGCATTGATGCCAACCCTTGAGCTGTTGATCAGCAATAGCATATACAAAAATAGTTGAGGGCTCTTTCTTTATGCAAGATGTAAGAGATTTTTTTCTGTTCACCAGCAGTTCAGAGCTTTCGTGACAACGGAAACAGTGAGTAATATAACGTGAGTAATCTTGTGTCCAATTCCAAGATATGTTTTATGCATGAAAAGTTTTGCCTGGCAGGCAGTGAATTTCAAAAAAGGACTGGATTTACACCACATAGATAACAGAAAGAATTATGTTGCCAACGCCATCGTGGCTTCCAAAGCATTTTAATGTTCATGAAGACTCAATGCTGAGGGAGAATAACTGTTTCCAGTCACCAGTTTTTGAGCCAAGAGCCTGCCTGGCTCATGAAAGGAAAGCAAATGCAGTAATAGTTTCTGCTTTATTTGAAACCCTGGAAATTGACACAAAGATTAAAAGAACTGAAATGTTGAAGGGGGAAAAACACATTGTTAGGGGTTTTGATGGGACTTGTTCTACAAAAGCTCGCTCATATTTTATTACATACCTTCTTGACTTTTCTGCCTGGTTCAAAAGTGCACAGCGGTGCCATTAAGACTCCCGGGGGAAAGGATGCTGTCTTCTTGTATTACGTTTTCACCAGCATTTCACGCCTCGTTTTTAAGGTCAGAGCATGTAATCATGATCTGTGAAGTATATATGTGCTTGTCAGATAACTCATCCTCTGCTACAATACTAGTTCTGTGAAAGAAGGAGCATCACAGCGATTGACTGGGACTTTGGGACGCGCATAGCCCGTAGGGCATGATGGGGTAAACTCCCACCTTTCTTATTTGCAGACCTTTTACTGTCATTTCACATGAATGTAAATGACCACACTGAAATCCAAAGCACTGTGAAACTATTGGATATGCTGTCAGATTTTCTGCCTGTTTATTAGCAGATGGATAAGAAGATGTTTGTCTTTTCTCCCCATTCTTCCTTATCAGGAAGAGGAGAATGACTTCATTCCACTCAGCTGCTTGCCCTATGACTACTGACTGCCAAATAAAAACAGTAACACGTTTACCTCAACTGCAGGAAAGCAGGAGGTCTTTCACTACTACACAACAAGCAAATCTACAGCATAACTTTGCCTTGGAATTACTCCATTCATCCTTCTGTCAGAGAGGAGGAAAAAGTCTAAGGGGTCACTGTACAAAGCAGAGGGAATGTCCCTGAAGTTCACTACTTCCATCAGCTGTGCTCAATTTGCCTGCAGCCCACAGTACTTGTGTATTGAGCGCAACCAGGTTTCATTAAGTGTTCTGTTTGCCACTGTGCCTGAAGCAGGAGAAACACCCAAGAAACCCAAAGTCTGGTTTTGAGTGGAGCTGCCTGAAAGAGATTGAAACTGCCTGTAGTATGTTCTGCGGGCACACTTCATCATTATTGCTAGTTTTGCCTGTACGTCAGTGCCCTGACCTCTAACTTCTCCAGCTTTGGTTTGTATTTAGCTCAGATCCAAACTAACACATCACGGAAATTTGCTGGTAGGCACAAATGGCTGTACTTTTATTTTTGACTGCTGGCCTTCTTGGTCGAGAACTACTTTCAAATAGTAAAGGAAATGCAAGCCTA
Organism: Alectoris magna; assembly: GCA_030625065.1. Lineage (NCBI taxonomy): Eukaryota > Metazoa > Chordata > Aves > Galliformes > Phasianidae > Alectoris > Alectoris magna. The sequence goes on from CM060560.1 coordinate 93,659,177, forward strand.
CAATCTGATTGAATCACTGAAGGGCTTTTTTGGCTCATCACCAATATCTGGAGCGCATTCTTTAAGTTTTAGATCCTTTGAACTCATATGTGAAGAGAAAGTAAAGGTTTCTACAGGCTGCATGAGACTGCATTCCTCCGCAGACCTTTGTGCTCTAACTGTTGAACACAGCTTTTCAGTATTCACAGTATCTCTACTTCATGTGTTGTAAAACACTTGGAAGTTACAAAGTTTTATTTTGCAATTCTGCAGTGTGAAGCAGCTTATACAGATGAGGACTGGAAATCCTAGATTCTTTTTCAGGGACTAATGCAGTTCAACCTCTTGTGTCTCCTTTTCTCCTTTTGTAAAATAGGGCTGTGTTTTGGTTATCTTACAGGAGTGCTTTTGTAAAGCTAATTTGCTGTCCTAGACAAGATTTGTAAAACCCAGTTAGGGACACCAGTGTCAACTGTGACAGCTTAAAAAAATGTGACTTCTAGTGTTTACCTTGGCAAAGAAAACCTGCTTCATAGGAGTGAATGTATAAAGAATCCATTTGTCTTTTCAGATAGCAAAGAGAAGACATACACTGAAAATGAAATTCGGTCTGTGACCTCTAGTTTGTCCAGGCGTGCTACACTTTCCACCATGATATCTCCATTTCATTTGATTGCTTCAGCCAAGTTTACTGAGATCCTGTCCCCGGGAGAGGAGATTGGTAGGGCAGGAAGGGTCTAGATATCATTCGCTTCTTCCTATTAGCCCTGGACAACAGCAAATCTTTCTGCCACTGCAGTAGTTTCTAGGCTGTGATTTTCTTGGCTGCATTTCCCAGCTTTGCACTTCTGGCACTGACTAATTTCTTTACAATTCCGCATAGTGGGAGAGCTGCACACATCCTAAAATAAAAGCCTGGGGTTTTGCTGTGGGAGCTTAAAAAGATGGGAACGGGTATTTATGAAAAGTGTGATTTAACTATATCTTCATAAATGTATGATACCAGTGCAAATGTTTTCCAAGTTTAGTCTTACAAATGTGTTTCCTTTAGTTTTGTACTACTGGGACAGTATTTATTTTTCTCCTTCCACATTAAATCATGGAGATTTCTGGTTTTCTGGAAATGATGGTTAACCAGCTCCTATCAAGTCTTTTTAAATGTTATTCAACTGCCAAACGGGTTTTTTTTCTCCCTCATTCTACTTTTTCTTTCTGTTTAGACTATTGTCACTTACCTGCAGTTTTTCAGTATGACATTTTAATGAATGGCCTGTTCCCTCAGCTCGGTTCACAAAAGCTTTTCTACCTCTGATTTTATGTCATGTCAGCTATAGACCAGAATAGGTGAGCTTAACCTCAGAGCACCTGTGTTACATTTTTAAATATAATGTGTTTTTTGATGGGCTGTGCAAGCTCTGCTATCTCTGTAATGGACTGCTTTGTGTTTGCTGTCACCGAGCAGAACTATTCGGAAGGGGCAGAACTTTATACTGCCGTGATTCTGAGGTGATATTAAGGTTACCAAAAACAAAGAAACAAACAAACGTTCTGTGAAAAACTAGGCCTTACCACTGCACCGTGCCTCAAAATGTCAGTCAAGTTCTTCACAGTTAAGGTAAACCCGCTCCAGTTTCATGTTTTCTTAGTGCATGAGGCTGTTATTTGTGGCAGGTGAATAAGTGATTGGCAGAAATAGCCCCTGCAGCAAGGATGGCAATCTCTGAGGAGGTGGAGCAAGCCAGTGCTGGGTGTTCTTCAGTTAGATCCTCTCTTCTAATGAGGTCAAAATCTGGTTTCTCCAGGCATGGTGACTGGCCACATAGATATCCTAGGCCGTCTGTGTCTGAGAGCCTGAGTCATTGAGGAAAATTAGGTCTACAGCTTTCTATTATTTATCTGCTTGTGGTGGATTGACCTTGGCTGGCAATCAGCTGCCCACTCAGCCATTCTCACGCTCCCTCTTCAGCAGGACAGAGGAATTAAATAAAATGGCAAGGCTTGTCTTCAAGATAAAGGCAAACAGATCACTTTACCAATTACTGCCATGGACATAACAGACTTTACTTGGGGAAAATAAGTTTGTTGCCAGTTAAAAGTAGAGTAGGATGTTGAGAAACAAAGATAAAACCTCCAACGCCATTCTCATCTCTGCATACCTCATCACAGCAAGTCCTTCAGGAATTGGAGAATGGGGACCATGGTCAGTTCCTAACTGCTCATCTGCTGCTCCTTCCTTCCCACGCTTTTCCCCTGCTCCACCATGTTCTCTCCACAGGGAAATCTCTGTTCAGTGCCTGCAGCCCCTCCTGCCCCCTTCTGCTCTCCCCTGGGTGCTGCAGGGCCATTCCTCACTCCACTTCCCTCATCTCTCCCTTCGGTGTGTTGTGTGCCCTCTCTTCCTCACAGTTACAGTGCTATAGGTGTTAGAGGAACTATTTCTTCTCTCATTGACTATCACTTTATAAGGAGAAAGTAAGGAAAGGGTCATTTGGATGCTACTGAGGAAAAAGGTATTTCGAAACCTTCTGACACAGATCCTTAGCTCGTGAATATCTGCAGCAATGTTTGTTAGCCTTCAAAGACCAATACCCTCTGCTGACACCTGGGGATCTGAACTTCTCTTATCCTCTGGAAAGAAGAAAGGAAAAGCTATTTTCCATATTGTGAATATCTTCAAATATATGGTAGAATAGTTGGAATGGACCTTCAAATATCAAGTCCAACTTGATTAATTATTAACTACATTAATGAGTGTGTTATCTAAATGCCTCTTGAACACTGGCAGCCATGGGGCATCAACCACATCTCCAGGAAGCCTGTTCCAGTGTGTGACCACACTCATAGTAAATAAGTTTTTCCTAATGCCAACTCTGAGCCTCCCCACCACACCTTTGCACCACTCCATCACATTCCGTCACTGGGGTATATGGATATAATAAGACTTGTGTCATTTAGTTAAAAGTAGGTTAGGCTTCTTGGAAAGCTGAGAAAGGGTGGTTTCTCTCTGAGAAAGGGAGGCAAAGTTTCTCTTTGCCTCTTGCTTTCCCGCACTCTGAGGTATCTTGCTTGCTTGAAGCTGAAAGTTGAATAGTTGGACGAGGACAGTGGTGCAAAATGTCAGTGAATTGCAGTAAAAATAAATAAACAAGTCAATAAATAAGTAAGTAAATAAATAAATAAGTATCTTGGTTGTCACCTCTGGAAACACAGCGTGGTTGTAAGGCTAGGAAAAGAGGGTTATTTGGTCTCAACTTTTGTACTGGATATGCATTTAACTTCTCCCTTACGTCATGTCAGACCTACCTGCTGGTTTTCTGAACTGTCGTTGCTTGAGCTTGATTTACCTTTTGGTTTTGTAGAGTTTTAATTCTGTAAGGTACTCTAAATAAGCTAAATGAAATAGCTTTCTGTGCAATTGGTAATTGAGGAAAAGCCAGAAGTAAAACATGACTGTTCCCTTTGACAATTAAATAGGAACAAATTAACCCAGTAGTTTAAATCATAAGAGCTTTCAGATGAACTGCTCATTAGTGGTGAAAACCTTTTCCTCTAAAATCTCCTGAACCCTATTTTTGAGGGGAAAAAATAGGAAAAAGCACTTTGCCAAATTGATGTTTTGAAATGGAAGGATTTAATTTATTTATTTCTGTGCTTCCCAAAAATTAGTCCTTACAACAGAGTCTCCAGACCACCCGTAATCTGGTAATGGGTCTAGCACAACCTTGAGTCTCCAAAACAGATGTTTATCTGAGCATTATCTGATTCCCTAGTGATGGGAGAGTCTGTTCATAATCCCCAAACCCATTAAAGAAATGAGGAGGTTGTAAAAACATTTTGAAATAGATGAAACACCTTTCAAGAGAAGTTGCTGGAAAAGCAATGCAAAAGCACTGAGGAACTGAAATGATTCCTCGGATGCTTCATGCTACTTCTTTGGCAGCTGCAGTGTTTATCTCTTACTGTGATGATTGCGCTGCATGGCGTGTGCTGAACAGTAGTTCTGAAATAAATAGCTGTTAGAATTCCTAAGCAAAGCAACCTACAGAATCATTACAACTAAGTAACTAGAAGTTCCCATACTTCATTACTCATAAGTTGACGGGGATAAGAAATGTCCAAGTATATTTTTATGGCAGGAAATACTTCCTTTAAATTGCACCGTTAAGTCATTTATACCAGTCACTGTATTCTCTTGCTTTATGGGTTTCATATCGACTTCACCTTCTACTCAGCGCTGTAGACAAGAGGGTAGCATTAAAGACAGGCAGATAAAAATGCATTTACCTGATTGCTGAGTCATGGTTTTTGTTCGGGCAGACATGCATAAAAGAAGTACGAAATAGTGGAACTGGGAAAACAAACACTCTCAAGAGTGTAAGCAATCAGTTGCCCATTGCAAAAGCCTGAAAATGAGTGCTGCATCATAAAACGTATTTTTCCTTATTTTTTTCTATTTGCTTCACTATAGTCCGTAGTGTTTTGCTTTCCATTTTTTCCAAACTTTAAAAATTTTCTTTAGTGTTCCTGGTGGTTCCTTGCTTTTGTGCAGTGATTAAAGTTGTTCGAATAGGAAAATGGCTAATTTGCTGGTTAATGCAGCTGGCACCTTATTCATGCTGTTCCCATTCTCCAAGGCCCTTCCCACAGTTTGTGGCTGAATGTACTGTCATTGGGTGGCCAAAAAGTAGCAGTTTCCTATGAGGGGATCTCATTCTGCATTGGGAGCATGTATGTGTCGGATGATAGAACCACAGGTTTCTGGTGCATTTCTCCTGCTTCTCAATGGTCAGACAACCAGAATCCAGACATTCCCATCACTCCCACCCTGCACATTGCCCTGATCCGTGTGTGCAGTTGCTGTCACGTCCCTAAGGTGTGCCTGTGCAAGATTTCAGTCCAGTTGAAGTGCTAATTATGTACATAAAGGGTAGGAAGTGACAAGGTTTCTGTTTGAAAAGCAAGGTGCAAACCAAAGTAAGCGCCACTGCTTGTAAAACTCAGCTCTGTTTTGGAGAAATCATTGTGCCTCACGAGTTTCCCTTACCATCAGGTTAGCCCTTCCAGGCCATTATGTCATTTAGGCCGCTGGTACTTAAAAGCCTGTTAATTCTTAACTCTATTCCTAGCCTTCTTCCGTTACAGTTAATGTCACGTATTAGATGCAGTGCATTCTGCTGCTACTGCCAAGTCCAACATTCTGCCGCTTATTTTTCTGTTCCTGCTTTCCTCATTCCATTTAAGTGCTGGAGCCCCAGCGCAATAAAGCATTTAAACATATGTTCAGCTTGAAGCGATGAAGTGTTTTGTTGAGTCAGGACCTTTGCATTCAGCTCTGCCTGTTTCAGTGCAAGTATCCTTTGAAGTTTAAAAGGCACATGGAGGGATTCTCAGTGGCACAGAGAAGACCAATTAATATTTCCTTTTATTAGTCTCTTTGGCTTTTTAATATAGTTGCTCTCAGATTCCCATTTTTTGCTTTCTCTGCTATATTGTGTTGTCTGTGTTTTTGTTTTTCATTACTCTGCTTTTATTTACCTCTCCTCCAGAGCTGGAAAGCACAATTCTGTTTTGAGCTTCAGACAGTTTAGTGTACAATTAATTTAACTGAGTGGACAGATCATGTTGGAGGGTCCATGCCATGCTTCTGGTACAACCAGCAGCTGAAAAGGTGAGTGCCACTCTCATGCCACAGTGAAACCAATCTGAGAGTACTATCATTTGTCCTGACGGGGTAAAAACATACATGCAGGCCTACATGTTTGCTTGATACTAAAGTGTTCCTATGTTTTGTATGTAATCAGTCAATGCATGCAGATGCGTCAGAAAGAGAAGTATTGAAAATTTGGCCAAGTGTAAAATGGGGTTGCTAATTAGATCCTTCTCTCAGTCTCTGAGCCCAGAGCTTTCCCCTAGCTTTGGTGACTTAGCAGTGACTCAGAGAGAGATGAGTCCTTTTGATGTCTTTGCTTTTTTTTTTTCTTCTTTTTTAAAAACCTGCTGCAGCTTAGCTTTGAATTCAGAACTTTTGCTTGCTCTGCACTCGCAGGTCACTGTGACCAGGCTTCTGCCATCTCAGGCAATGCGTCACATGGTTGCTGTTATAAATGTGCCAAGCTCAATATTCACACCTCATAAGTAGCTAACCCCAGCTGCATCTACCAAAACACTGTTCCAGAGCCATGCTCTTCTGACTGTTGGAAATCTATTTTGCAAACTTCCTCTACGAATGTATTAATTCTGGTGATACATTTCTAAACTGACCCTGAATATCCTATTTTGATATGCAGTTGTTGAAATTCCCTTTTTCATCTCTTGTTGAGTGATGGTATTTCCAGACTGGGATAGTTCTGGGGAGTTGCTGTGTGGCAGAGTGTACATCCTTGCATGCATCACAGCTTTCTTGTTAAATACGTAAGTAAATGGTGCAAGCTAATATGTGTTTACTCATTAAGGGGTATAATTCCTGTTTAATTAATGGGATGCATGGTTTGGTTATGGCAAGAGACATAATTCAATCCATTTTTCTGGAAAAATATTTCTCTGTGTTACCTCACCATGGTGTTGACCAAGCAAACCACTCTGTTCAACAAATACACACAGATGTCTGAAATAACTGTAACAGGCTGTGGCACTTGTAAAAAAAAAAGTTGACCACATGAACACATATCTTAATAAAAACCTTATTAATATACGGTTTAGAGGTTGCAGATGCTTTTGATTCTGACTACTTTGTAAGCCGTATAATGGTATTCAGTTGCTTCTTTCACACTGTTGCAAAATTGTTTAGAGTTTAGATTAGTAACAGGTCGTGACATAACAGCAGTGCTTAAAGCCTCAAGGAAAACTTCAAAAAATGTTATATTCACAGATTGTCCTGTCAAAATAGCTCAGATTGTCGCTACATCTCTGTTTTGGCTGCCAGAGATATTTGCATGGAGAAGAGCTCCTCTGGCTCACGGACGCTATTGTTGTTTCAGAGAGATGCTGAGCACCCAGCCCTGTTTGAGAGCACATACCTACTAGAGTGTGCAGTATGGCAAAGGACACCTGAAGGTTGGCTGCCTTTGGTTTTCCCGGGTGTGTTTAACTGCTGTCAAATGTGATAATGACAGCATGGGAGAGCCCTGTGCCAGGCTGCTTTGCCTTGCAGAGATGGGGAGCAGAGCATCTTTTTGAATAGTCAAGCCTGCATCAAAGCTGTTACCTTAGGCAAAATGAAAATGGAAGGATAACATTTTAATTGTTTGACAGACAACAGATTCAAGCTTCTATTCAGCAAAGTACATGGAGTCTGTTGACTTCCTTGGGAGAGTTATATTTAAACCTAAGCATATGTTTAAGTTCATTCCTGAGGTTGCCAAGTGGGGCCTTCAGGGAGAGCGCTTCTCACCTCCCTGCATGGGAAGGAGAAGGAGAAGGCACTGGGATCTATGCCTGAAGGCATCAGGACACTTTACTGCATCTCGTTAGCATAAAAAGCAAGGTGAAGTGATGCTGAGGTCTGGGCAGAAGGGACTAAAGAGGCAACAGGGTGTCTGCTGCATGGCTCTACAAGAACAAATGGTATCATCTCCTGGGTTAGGAGAGGAAGGGTTCTCAGTCTGCTGTGCCTCACTGCTTGGGGGCTTTCCCTGTCCTTCGCCAAGTCCGTGCAGGCAAGTAAGGATCTCTTGAGCTTGCAAGGGAAGATATGACTGAGACATCAGGAGCTGGCTCTTCTCCAGCCCCCAAAGAGCTCCTGAGGTGGAAGAGGTCAAGTCTAACTTAATATTACTTAATGTAGCATGTGCGTTTTTATCTCATAGTGACTTCTGCATTCGCAGCACAGCAGCCTTCAACTATAGCAGCTTTTATCATTTTGTGGAACCTGCAAAAGCTACAGAACACTTTCATAATTAAAGTTTATTTTTCAGGTTTTTTTAGTTTTCTGACTCATAGTCATTTTCTTCAGAAACATAAAATGATTCATATACCAAAGCACTTAACTCACTTTATATTTGTAAATGGCACTTCATGCATACTTAACAAGGGTATTCCAAACCATAATTTGCTTATACTACATAATAAGGCTTGAATCCTGCGAAGAAAGACTTACGTAAATAAGTTCATTGTAGGTTTTCACGAATGGTGACCTATTTCAGCCATCCTGATATTTCTTGGTTAAGCAACGTGGCCAAACACACAAGCTCCAAGCAGTTCCTCTAGTGCCTTGATGATAACTTTCCGATGCAGGTGGTGGAGGAGCCAACAAGGGAGATGTGCTACTTGACCTTGTTTCTACTAACAAGGAAGGGCTGGCCAGGGATGTGATAACTGGGGGAAGCTTGGAATGCAGAGATCACGAAATGGTGGAGTTCAAGATCTTGTGTGGAAGAAGCAGAGTAATAAGTAGAATTGCTACCCTGGACTTCAGGAGAGCCATCTTTGACTTCTTCAAAGACCTACTTGGAGGAATCCCATGGGCTAGAGCAATAGAAGGTAAGGGGGCTCATGAGAGCTGGTTGGCGCTTAAACACCACTTCTTCCAAGCTCAAGATCGGAGTAAAAAATCGGGAAAAGTTAACAAGAGGCCTGCATGGATGAGCAAGGAATGCATGGATAAAGTGAAAGGAAAGAAGGTCTGTGAAATTTGGAAAAAGGGCCTATCCACCTGGGAAGAATACGGGAGTGTTGTCAGGTCCTGTAGGGATGCAGTGAGGAAGGCTACAGCCCTCTTGGAAATAAACCTTGCAAAGGAGGTGAAGGATAACAAGAAAGGTTTTCTAAAGTGTGTCAACAGTAAAAGGAAGACTAGGGAAAATGTGGGTCCCATGCTAAATGAAGTGGATGCCTTGTTAACAGGGGACACTGATTCAGAGATCCTGAATGCTTCTTTGCTTCAGTCTTCAATGCTAACACTAGCCCTCAGGAATCCCAGACCATGAAATGTAAGAGAGAGAGAGTCTGGGTAAAGGAAGACTTTCCGTTGGTTGAAAAGGATCTAGTAAGAGAGTATCTAGCCAAAACCAACCCACACAAATCTATGGGCCCCAATGGGATGCACCTGCGTATGCTGAGAGAACTGGCAGAGGTGACTGCTGAATCTCTCTCTTATCATCTTTGACAAGTCTTGGCAAATGGGAGAGGTGCCTGAATACTGGAGGATAGCCAATGTCACTCCACTCTTTGAAAAGGGCAATAAGAAGGATCTGGCAAACTACAGGTCAGTCAGCATCACCTCCATTCCTGGAAAGATGATGGAACAACGTGTTCTGGATGCCATCTCCAAGCAATTGAAAGAGAACACTATCAGGACTAGTCAGTGTATACCTTCAGCATGTTTAATGTTTTACAGTGTATGTTGTATACCTTCAGCAAGGCATTTGACACCATCTCCCACAACATCCTTGTTATGAAACTTAGGAAGTGTGGGATAGATGAGTAGACAGTGAGGTGGACTGAGAACTGGCTGACTGGCAGAGCTCAGAGGGTTGTCATCAGCAACACAGTCTGGTTGTAAGCCTGTAACTAGTGGTGTTCCCCAAGGGTGAGTGCTGGGTCTGGCCTTGTTCAACATCTTCATCAGTGACACAGATGAAGGGATGGAGCGTACCCTCAGCAAGCTTGCTGATGATACAAAGCTGGGAGGAATGGCTGACGCACCAGAAGGCTGTGCTACCATTCAGCAAGACTGGACAGCCTGGAGAGTTGGGCAGGGAGGAACCTGAAGAGGTTTAACAGGAGCAAGTGCTGAGCCCTGCATCTGGGGAGGAATAACTGCAGGCATCAGTACAGGTTGGGGGATGACCTGCTGGAGAGGAGCTCTGCAGAGACCTGAGGGTCCTAGTGGACAACAGGTTGGCCATGAGCCAGCAGTGTGCCCTTGTGGCCGAGAAGGCCAATGGTATCCTGGGGTGCATTAAAAAAAAGCGTGGCCAACACGTTGAGGGAGGTGATCCTCCCCCCTCTACTGTGCCCTGGTGAGGCCACTTTTAGACTACTTCTTCCAGTCTGGGGCTCCCAAGTTCAAAAAAGACAGGGATCTCCTGGAGGAAGTCCAGTGGAGGGCCACAAGATGATTAAGGGCCTGGAACATCTTTCACATGTGGAAAGGCTGAGTAACCTGGGTCTGTTCAGCCTCAGGAGGAGAAGTCTAAGAGAAGATCTGATAAATGTTATAAATATCTAAAGGGAGGTGGGAGGCAACTAGATGAGGCCGGGCTCTTCTTAGTGGTGTGTAGAGATAGGACAAGGAGTAATGACCAAGAACTTGAACACAGGAATTTTCATACTAACGTGTGGAATAATTTCTCTATGGTAAGGGTGACATCATTGGAACAGGTTGCCCAGACAGTTTGCGGAGCCTCTTTCTATGGAGATACTCAATACCTGTCTGGACACCTGCCTCTAAGGCCTGCTGTAGGGTACCTGCTTTTTCAGGGGAGCTGGACTCAATCTCTTGAGGTCCATTCCAACCCCTGCAGTTCTGTGATTCTGTGATACATCCATAATGTCCATTGGCCTGTATCTCTGTGGTCTTTATAGGCTCCAGCACAGCACCTGTTAAGAAAGAACGAAAAAGAAAAATGCAATTGGTGCTATAAATCTGATGCAGAAAATAATGCAGAAGTGGCTCTTTTATTGCTTTCACAGGAGTAAGAGAGCTGAGTATTAAAGTGCATTAGAAAAAGGAGATGAAAAATGAGAAGATGAAAAACTTTTTTTTTTTCTTTGTCTGCTCCAGAATTTCTAAAATTAAACTCTCAGTGTCTCATTATTTTTATTGGAAGATATGAGGGAAAAATCCCCCTATGCTGGATAATTCAAAGCCCGGATAGATTTATTTAGACTCAAAAAGCACAGTATTAGCTAGCACTGCCTTTTTTAAAAGCTGTTTCGCTGTTACTCAGGCGATGCACATAAATTATAATTTTCTTTTTAAAATTGAATCAAGTAATATGTGAAGCTGAGTAATCTCTTAATCCAGACTTTTCCTCCCAGATCTTCCAGGAGCTACTTCAAATTACTGATCTCAAAAAATAAAAATAAATAAATAAATAAATAAAAATCCTACATGTTTTTCATTTGTCTACCAGGCAGAATTCTATGTGTAGTAAATCATTCTGCGTTGCAGTTTAGTAAATCATAAATGCATTTTGGGGGTACGGTTTATGTTCTTGGTCAAATTTCTGAACAGTCAAAAGCATTTTTTCAGATCCATAAAGTAGCATTGTTTAGAGTCATCTGTTCATTTTCAATTACTTTATTGCTTTATTTTATATTAGTTTCACTTCGTTGTTGTCCCACCTGAAGCTGCAGGAAGCAGCGCCCAAAGGGCGTAGGAGGCTGAAACAGCTACTGCAAGAGGGACATCCCTAAAGCATCCTAAAATATTCAGGGGGAATGAGGCAGGAGCTGTTGCTAGTAAGTAGAGAAGTGGAAATAACAAAAATGGTGGAACTAGAGTTTAAAGTACGGTTTTGGTAAAATGCAAAATCTTGCCAGTGAAAGAGAATAGTTGGTAGACTTAGCAAGTATTCAAGCCATCGGATGCTCAAATAACACTCTCAGCACTGTTGGACAGTACTTGTTTCAGAGGGAGGTAATTTGTGATGAAAAAATGCTTCCTTGCAAAGAAATGTTCTGGGTGATTTGAGGTCCCATGCAATTTTTGAATATATGAGGACATACATATCCTACAATGCCAGAACAAGGTCCGTGATCCCTCCTTAGGGAGAATGACAAGCTCCCCAAAAATGGGCTGAATGAGCAGGGAGCATTTCAGGGATGGCAGTGTCTGTAATGCCCTTCCAGTTCAGTTGGCATAAAAAAGAGCTGCAATTAGCTTTGTAATATCTGGTCTGTGGGCAATTGTTTGGTGGCTTCTCCATCTGCACACTGCGGTCTTCATTGCCCTGAAAGCTCAGGTTTGGATTTTGCTGTCTCTCTTGGGAGCTGATAGTACAGTTCTCTGCAGTGATTCACCAAGTGTGTATTTAGGGGCTACATTGCATCTAAGCAGAAATCTTTCAATATTAAAATATGTCTTACTTAGCAATTTACGTGAACTACTAGATTTTTTTCTAGGATACTTTTGTCTGACCGCAAAGAAGGAAAAAAATGTTTCAGTTGGCCTCAACTTTTCCATAATTGGGAAGAAGATCTTGAGTCAGCAGCATGCATTTTTTTATGAAGCATGGACTGAATGCGAGATACCACGTTTGAGCTTTTCCCTCTTGTACAGTATTTTGAGATAGAATACATGAAGCACAGCCTATGTAGGAGCCCTAGAAGGGAACCTGGAAACTTCAGGGTCAAAGCCTAGAAGAGGCACATATACATAATGCAAACAGGTTTCTCATTAGCAATCCAAATAATCACCCTTTCTTGGAGTTATATTTGGTGTCATTTTGCCTCTCAAGGACAGCTCTACCCTGAGAAGGATTTAGCTGGCAAAGAAAAGAAGTGCAGTTGCCTCAGTTGACTGAGTCATTGAGTTTGGGCTAGAGACACATGGCCATCTGAGTTTATCATGAATTTGTGCTGCCACTCGGAATAGGAAAGGGGAAGCTTTTCCAGCACTGCCCTCCTAAGCCACCCGATCCTGCTCTGCTGTGCCAGCATGAGTGTTTCTGGGAAAGCCGGAATGGTGCCATAGCCAGGAATCAGGCCCCAGCTCTCAGAAGCTGAGGAAAAGTCACCCTGATGCCTGTCTTCTTTCACCCCACTACCCAATTGAAACACAGAGAAGAGCGCTGTTAATTTTGTTGTTGCTGTTGTTTCTAACAACCAGTTTAATTTCTTTCCTTATTTTCTCTTCAGAAGACAGCAGGGGACACTCAGAGCTGCCCTGGCTTGTGCCGCATGATTCAGGGCTAGTAGCTAGGTCACACACTCAGGGTTGTTAAGAAGGAGAAAGCTTTATGTGCTCTGAGTGACTTCTCACTTATTCCTCCAACCAGCTGGTTAGCCTTGTGGATGTTGTTAATTGGCAGATCACTGGCTGCCTCCAGGGTTTGATACAGGCTCAAAGCGTGGAGCAAGTGTGCTAAAAATTGCTGAGCTATCAAACTTTCTGACAACTGGGTTTAAAAAAAAAAAAACAGTGTAAAGCTAAGCAGGCCTAACTGTTACATGCTCAGAGATTTCAGGATCCATCAGGCACAATGTCTGGAGTTGCAGAATCTTAGTATGGCTGGGATTGGAAAGGCCCTCAGAGCCCACCAAGCCCCAACCCCTGCTGTGGGCAGGGCTGCCCCCCGCCAGCTCAGGCTGCCCAGGGCCCCATCCAACCTGGCCTTGAGCACCTCCAGGGATGGGGCACCACAGCTTCTCTAGGCAGCTGTGCCAGCGCCTCACCACCCTCTGAGTAATGAATTGCATCCTAATATCTAAATTAAGTCTCCCTTCTTTCAGTGAATTGGACTCTTAGAGCATGAGCTTCCCAGGAAGGGAACTGCAGGATTGTCCTGCGCTGAGCTCATGGAGTTTGCAAAGTCAAGCAATTGCAGAAGCTGGTATAAATAAAATTTTTGTCAGAAAGTTTGTTAGGAATTGCCAGAATGATAATATTCCTGGGTTTTTCTAAAGCGTTTCTACCCAGTGAACAGGTTGGTGCCAAAGGCGAGTTACCACTGGGTTTGCTGATTTTGTGATCTTCTTGGAAACCCACCACATTGTCCTGACACTGCACTTCGACTCTCAGAGGGCTGCAAGTTGGGCAGTGATTTCAACCTCTCCCACTGTTGTTGACTGCGAAAGTGTTTTAAAGGCAGGTTCAGCCAGCAATGCAAACTTCAGGCATAACAAGAATAAAAATGCCTGAAATAAGGAAAGGTGCCTTAGGTGCAGTTGTGCCATGATTTTCTATTTAAGAAAACACTGGGCTGGACCTTGAATTCGTAAGCACAATGAGGAACATTTTGAACAGTGGAAATTGCATTATGGCTTCTGCTTCCTTTCCAGGAAAACATGTGAAGCACATTACAGAGTGAGGGAAGGTCATGACTGCAGGGGACAGGAGAGGATGTCTGAACAGGGAAGGGTGGGACAAGAGGAACTGATCAAAGGCAATGGGAGATGAAGGTGGAAAATTGTAACTGGAAACTTTGACAGCATCTTAATTAGAATTCCTTTGGATAAATTAAAAAAAAAAATCTTTCCCTCTTCACCCTGCAATTCTTCTGTATTTCTGACTTTTAGAAAATCTCAATTTAAACGTGCATTTATACATATATTTTTTTTTTTAATGTTCTGAAATTTTTGAACTGTCAGCCAGACAAAACCAGTCTGATGAAAATGCTGGACGGTCTGAGACTGATCAAAATGCATTTGCTTAACCACGATCAGTTAATAACACTACTGTGTGTTAAGTACTGTGGTTGCTGTATGGCAGTGTGCACCTCCCAGCTGTGTTTCATACATCATTCCTTGTCTTTTACATTGTTTCTGAGACAGCCCTGCTCCAGTCCCTGTCTCTTAAGGCGGAGGGAAACAGTTTGATCCCTGCCTTCCACAGTATGAGCAGGGCAGGTGTCAATCTCATGGAGTGCACGCAGAGGAAGCAGTTCAGAAACAGTGACAAGGGTGCTACTGCTTGCTTTCTCTGCTCTCCCATTACTCTAATGGCTGCCTTGGGCCATACATACCTTTACAGCATCACTTATTTTAAGCACTTTGCAGCCCTCCTGGTCAAGCAGCACCTCCAGCAGAAAAGCCTGTGGTTTGGCATAAAGGAAGTAGGCATAAAACGTCTACATATTGCCCAAAAGGCAAATTGTCCAAAGAGTCTCTGCAAGGGTAGCCGAAACCAGAACAAGCTGTAATTACAGGCCTTTTGTTTTGCAGTTTATATGACTTTCTCTGTGGTTTTGCAAGTGCACCAGTTACACTTCATTGGCTCTGCAGCTTTTTAACAAGCTGTAGAAGGTATCCTATTGCTCATACATTGGTAATGCTAAAAGACAGAAAGTACTGGCCTTTAACCCTTTGCAAGATTATGTGGTTTAACAATATGGAGAAGTCTCAAATGGTGACCTATCATCAGTACCTGGAAGGAAGGAGGTCAGGATGTTTACCCACTACCTTTTCATTGTACACCTATGACTCAGAATGTTTTGCTGCTTAAGTTAGTGATCTTGTGAAAATAATAAGGCAGAGAGAGATGGGCACAGAGGAAAAAAAAATTGAAAGAATTAAACATTGGCAGCACACCTTAGATCCAACTGAATAGGAAATAAAGAGGGAGATACCATCCAAATGTACCCAGATTTAATAGACAAGATTTGTTTACAGATATAATCAAATCACCGTCTTCCTTAATGCTGTAAAACATGCCTTTAAAGGAAGTTCTGGTAGGAATTTTGTCTGTGTATGGTTTGCAAAGCTAAGCTTCATAGACAAGCTAGGTGGCTTGAGCTGCTACTCTGCAAACTAACTATTTAATTTAAAACAGGAGGCAGCATCCAGCTGACTGTTTCACTGGTTTATGAATTAGATGATTTTTCAGTCTGTGTTATCCTAGTTTCTTCCTCCTGTGGCAGTAGAACTGTGGAGAGAAGGTTGCAGGCTCAGCCATAGATACCTGGACTGATAGCTATGTCATAGCTTCATAGTAATCATAGAATGGCTTGAATTGGAAGGGGCCGTTCCCTCAGGCCCTGTTGCTGTCACAGAGAGCAGAGCTCAGCGCTGCCCTCTGCTCCCTGTGGGGAGCTGCAGCCACCACGAGGCCTCCCCTCATCTCCTCTGCTCTGCACTGAGCAAACCAAGGGGCCTCAGCTACTCCACATGTATCTCCCCTCCAGACCCTTCACCATCTTCATAGCCCTCCTTTGGACACTTCTTAATAGTTTTATGTCCTTATATTGAGACACCCAAAACTGCACTCAGTGCTCAAGGTGAGGCCGTACCTGCACAGAGCAGTGGAGTAGTCCCTTCAACCAGATAACAATGTTGTAAGCTTCAGTAAACTGGTTTTATCCTTTAAATATGGCTGCAGTTTTTACTAGATTTTTACTTCCAGCAGCCCAGTACAAAATCCACAGAATGTCTGTAATTCATTTATAGCTGAGGGGCTCTTGAGGTGCCCTGGACATAAAGCCAAACTGCCCTTGGCAGCAAAGCCACTTGGAGGAGCACTCAGTACATGGTTCTGCACTTATTAGAAGAACAGAGCAATTGCAAGGATGGGAAAAAAGCCCAGAGCAGGACTGCTTGCTCCATTGCACTCAGTAGAAGACTGCATGTGAGACTGCTGCACTTCTGCTGTCAGAGTAAACTGAGGTTTGTTGACCAAATTAAATAAACAGCACCCTCTCTCTGCAAGTAACATCAAGTCCGATTAAGAGTTTGGAGAGTACATTTTTCAAAATGTCGATCGCTGGATCGGAAGATCAAACATCTTTCATTTCTTTATATTTTATCCCAGAAAATGATTTAAGAAAATAAAGAAATAACCTTTATGTGATTCTTTTTGAATGCTTGAAAGGGGAAAAAAATAAAGAATAAATATTAGTATTAGCTGTAGTATTCCAAAATGTATTACGTGCATTATTATTATTCTAGAGATGCAGTGCCAGCTGATCACAGAGGATTGGCAAGAAATTAATGGAGGACTAAAAAAGTACTGGAAATTAGGAAAGATAATGAAATGGAAGAGATCAGCTGATCAAAGCGAAGGCTGAAAATGGCACATCATTCTTGTAGTCAAAGGGTAATGAAATACAGTGGAGGCAAAGTGGGAATACTGATCTTCACATGCTTCTAAGAACTTCTTGCTATAGTCAGTCAAATTTCAGTAAGATTGCTAACGTAAGCTATTACAGAATGAAAAGACCTTTAAGCCAATAGAAATGCATCTTTGGTGCAGAGCTCTACCACTTCTGCAGTGATAGTTTCTAAATTGACAGAACACTATGGAGTGAGCTGGATTTTTAAAAATCTAGTGGCATAAGTTCTCCTGTGCCAGGTTAGCCTGTGTCCTGCAGCAGAGGACACACGTCCAGGCCTCATAGCAGGAAACCCAGGGCCCATGATTATTATCTAATGCATAACGGGAAAAACAGCCCTAACTCCCACATGAAAGAATGGACTCGAAGCTGATGTTACCTCTCAGAACTGAGACTTGGAATGATAGTAAATAGTTCCACAAAATCTCATCTCCCAGTTGTTTGACAGCCAGAAAGCCCCTATCCAGTACCATGGATTGTCTAGGAAAAAAAATTTAATACACTTCTGTGTAGTACATGCATCTGCTGCATCCTGACTGCTGCATGCAGACCTCAAAAGACAACAAAATAGGATGAGAAGGGCAAGTGTGGGTGACCAGAATGATCAAATTCACCATACCCAGGGTAACCAGAATAGGGCTCCTGCAGGATGGGTGGGAGCTGGCTGCCAGGTGTGATGCTAAAGGTCTGTAAAATCATGGGCCGTGCAGAAAGGGATCCTGTTAAAATACGAACATATCTGTCTGGGTTAGAGAGTTGTTGAGCTGCAAAACATTAGTGGAGGCTGAGGGAAACACAGGTTTTTGCACTTCTCTTTCAGTCTTCTGTAGGCATCTTTTTGGCTGCTTGCTCCTATCGCATTTCCCAGCTTAAGAAAGCCCTTAAAGGTCTGCCAGGGAGGGAGAGGGCTGAAGGAAACAGAAATCAAGAGAAAACACCTGCTTTTGAAAAACAACACATGCACATGCACAACTAGAAGACAAAGAGATAGGGATGGTCAGCAGTGCACCAGACAGCACCTGGTCCCAAGGAGGCACCCATGGGTGCTGCCTGGTGAGGATAGTGGTAGATGCACAAACTGAAACCTGCCCCCCCATCATCATCTTTGGAGAACAGCATTATGGTCTGTGGGCTTTCTGAAAAAGGTGATGAAAAGATTTTTCCTCATCTTTGAAGTTTTGTACTAATAAGCCAGGCTTCCAGGCAAGATGTTATGCTCCAGGCAATACCACATGTAAAGTCAGGGCAGAACCCAAGAAGGAAAAACTACCACAATATAAGGATGATGACAAACTAGGGAGTCCAGAGTTGGCTCCCGAATTTTGGTCATACATTTAAAAATAGATGCCTATGCTTCCTTTCAGAAGTGCTAACCTGTTGAGCTATAAGATTTTTAGGCCCCAAGATAGAAATGACCTTGAATGCAGTGCTTATCTGAGCAAATTTGTCATCCGCTTTGCTTGCCTTCATCCCAAATCTCCACCCTTTTATTGAAGGGGAAAATGGCGCCAAGTGAATTTCATTTTTGCTTGATAAGACCTGAAGGAACAGGACTGCTCTTCAGTCTCACTCCTGTTCTCTGGTCATCTTAACCCTAGCACTCCCAGGTTGGAGCAGCAGTTGGTGGTGCCCTGTCAGCTGTGTCAAACATCCAGGTCACCAGGCCCAGCAAGCAGTGGCATGTCTGTCCCTGGGCACCATGGCCATGCTCTCTGCTTGTCTCCAGCCCTGCCATGGTTCTGATCCCCTGCATAGGGCTCTCGGACCAGCAGCATTAAGCCATAAATGAGATTTATATTCTTTCCAGTGGGATGTTGCTAGAAACACTCCCAAAGTTGCTTCTTTGTATGTGATGTGTGATTTTTACCTGGACAATTTTTCCTGACAGTTCCACACTTCAAAGTTATTTTTCCCCTCTCCCTCTTTACTTTCCTGTGCGTTGTTCTTCTCTGGCACTTTTTCTCATCCTATGTTTTTGCTTCTGTAGAAGACTTTGCATAATGTTTTCCTTTAAATTGTTCTATTTCAAAGTTTTCCCTCTATTTCAAACTTCCTAGTTGCTATGTGACTCTGCTGTGTGGTTTCTAGGTCTTCTTTTTCTCTACAGTGTCCTACATCCCTTAGGCAGGTTCCCTTGAAAAGCTTTGTGGTGGAGATAAAATGGAAGATGTCATCACAGGGCTTTGCCAGAGCTGTTGTGAGGAGCAGGTGCTGAGGATCCCTGCATCAGGGTGTGCGTGTGGCTCGATCACTGCCTGTGCTCCCTTGTTAGTGAACGTCTCCCCATGTCATCCCCACCAGTGCCCCTTAGAGTACTCAGTTGCTGTAGCAGTTAAACCTGTGTGACTCTGTCTCTGATCAGGATCCCACCAAAGCCAGCAAATGCCTCTCTGCTGATGCTCAGTCAGGCTGCAGCCTGATTTAAAAAGTGACCTACATCTCTGTATCTCAGGCTCTCTTTGCGTAACTGCCCATGGATGGTCTAAATTTACCACTGCGGTGTGAAAACATGAATGCAGGAGCAGCGGTAGGCCTGACTATTTAAACTACTTTCTGTCCTGGTTCCAGAGCCACAAACAAGACTTGCACTTACCAGCTTTGTCAACAGAGCTGAGCAAATGAATGTTTTCTTTCGTGACCATTTTTGGTTCCAGTTCATAGCAGTACCAGCAGGAGCCACGCTGGAGACCAGCACAAGCATCCGTTAGCTGATATTCCTTAATTTGCTTACTGAACCAGGCTCTCTATCCTGGCAGAGCTTATGTTTAGACTGAAAGACCTTTTTGGGCTTGGAACCTTTGCTGATGGATTTCATGCATATGCACATAGGAGCCAAACCTAGATCTTTGTGAATATCAGACACAGGAAGACATGGATGGGCTGTCTGCAGCTTTGTTGCCCTGCCCATGCCTCTGTGCAGGGGCAGAACAAGGCCGGTCAACCAGCTCTGCCCAAGGGAGACCAGGGGAAACTGCAGGGCTGCAAGGGAGGCCTCAGTTTTCACTTTTGTCATCCAAAGCAAGCTGACAAGCGTCTGTGTAACTTCCTGGGAGCAATGAAAACTCTTCTTGAAGATAGCATCCAACATTTTGCTGTCTTTTTTCCTTTCCTTATGAGCACTCATTTCTCATGTCGGTTATCATTGAATTTGAATTTGAATTAGTGGAGAGACACTGCTCTGGAGCAACAACAGTTCATGCAGAAGGGGAAAGGAAGAATGCAAGCTGGAGTGTCTGATGAGCACTGCTGCATGAAGAAGTTCTGTGGTGCTACTGCAAGCCATGGCTTGGGGCAGGTAACCAAATGGCATCCATATAACTTTGCCTCTGGAGACAGCTGAGAAACTCTTATTTGAACTGTATTTGAATTGGACTTTATTAAGATAGAACTTTTAATTTAGCTCTGGGAAAGTAACTGCATTATATATTAGCTGTGTGTACAATTTTGTGCATTACACACATCTGTCAGCATTTTGTCTGGAAGTTACATTTTCCTGAGTGTGCAGCCAGTCAGGAGTGCACAAAAGTGTTGCAGTTTCTGGGATTTCTGGGACATTATCAGTCTCATCTCGCTGCCTGGGAAGGTCATGGAATGTATAATCTCGGGAACCATCGTGGACCAATTAAAGGTCAACCGGGGGATCAGGCCCAGTCAGCATGGGTTTATGAATGGTAGATCCTGTCTGACAAACCTGATTTCATTCTATGACAAGGTGGCCTGCTTGGTGGATGAGGGTCAGGCTGTCGATGTGGTCTACCTGGACTTCAGTAAGGCCTTTGACACTGTCCCCCATAACATTCTCATGCAGAAGCTGGCTGCCCATGGTCTGGATGGGTGTACGCTCTGCTGGGTGAAGCACTGGCTGGATGGTCGTGCCCAAAGAGTTGTGGTCAATGGAGTTGAATCCAGTTGGCAGCCAGTCACGAGCGGTGTCCCCCAGGGCTCAGTGCTGGGGCTGCTTCTGTTTAACATCTTCATTGATGATCTTGACAAAGGGATTGAGTGCACCCTCAGTAAATTTGCAGACGACACCAAGTTGAGAGGGAGTGTTGATCTGCTAGAGGGGAGAAGGGCACTGCAGAAGGACCTGGATAGACTGGATCGATGGGCCAAGGTTAATGGCATGAGTTTCAATAGGGCCAAGTGTTGGGTCCTGCATTTTGGCCACAACAACCCCAGGCAACCCTACAGGCTTGGGGAGGTGTGGCTGGAAAGCTGCCTGATGGAAGGGGACCTTGGTGTGCTGATGGGCAGTTGACTGAATACGAGCCAGCAGTGTGCCAAGACGGCCAGGAAGGCCAGTGGCATCCTGGCTTGTATCAGGAATGGTGTGGTGAGCAGGACTAGGGAAGTCATCCTGCCCCTGTACTCGGCACTGGTGAGGCCTCATCTCGAGTACTGTGTTCAGTTTGGGGCACCTCAGTACAAAAAGGACATGAAGGTACTGGAGCAGGTCCGGAGAAGGGCAGTGAGGCTTCTGAAGGGCTTGGAAAATCAGCCCTATAAGGAGAGGCTGAGGGAGCTGGGGCTGTTTAGTCTGGGGAAGAGGCGGCTGAGGAGAGACCTTGTTACTCTCTTCCAGTACCTGAAAGGTGCTTACAGAGAGAGCGGGGCTGGTCTCTTCTCACTGGTGACAGGTGACAAGACGAGGGGAAATGGCCTCAAGTTGCACCAAGGTAGGTTTAGGTTGGACATTAGGAAACACTTCTTTACAGAAAGGGTAGTTAAACACTGGAATAGGCTCCCCAGGGAGGTGGTTGAGTCACCGTCCCTGGATGTGTTTAAGAGCCGTTTGGATGCGGCACTCGGAGATATGATTTAGCAGAGGGTTGTTAGAGTTAGGGTACTATGGTTAGGCTGCGGTTGGACTTGATGATCTTTGAGGTCCCTTCCAACCGGAGTGATTCTGTGATTCTATGATTCTGTGATTGGCCTGGCAGGGCCTACCTGGGTTGCAGGTATGCAGCACAGGTCCTGAGGCCAGTGGTAGCTGCTTCTGTTTCTTCTTCCTGGGAGATGAGTGCTTTGCATGTAAGAGTGTTCCCTGTCACCACAGTACTCCTGGTGAAGGTGAAGTTGAAGTGGAGATATCTGTAAGAAGTTGTTCATGCTGGTGAATACCAAAAGGCTTGGTCTCAGCAGTAGTCCAGAATGGCTTTTAAGCTACTGGTTTTGTGGCCAAGTGCTTGCTGCCATGAGTTAGCATTTCATAAGTTCAACCTTTGTGTGTTCTGCAAAATACTAACAGGCTTACTGTCCCTGCACACCCTTCATTTATTGCTACATAACAGCAGAGAGCGATTTAGCTCCCCAGTAGAGTATTTTAGTAAGATAGCAAATTGTGTTTGCTTGTGCTGTACAATTCTGTATTTGTACTGCAAATCATATCCAAGTTCCTGAATAGTTGGTACCTATTGGTACCTAAAAACAAACTCTTAAATTCATACTTCAGTTCCTAAATAAAAGGATTTTTCGATTCTGATTTTTCAGATATTGAGTGTGCTCTGACTCTTGCTGACTTTGTGGAAGCTAATAGGCTATCAGCATGTTGGAAGCCAGGCCTGCTGCTTACTGCCATGTTGGTATGGGGAAGCTAAACTGTGTTTGGACTCCTTTCATTATTTATCTTTGTGGTACTGCTGTACCAGTTTTTTTTTCTCTGCACTGCAGTAATTCCTAGTGGAGCTTATTTCTGTTGACCAAACTGTCAATTTGGGTTGAATAAAATGTCCAGTAAAAAAGTTTCCAGCAAGGCTGCTATCTGAAACCTTTGCTGGTAGAAGACATTCACAAAGAACATTTCTGGCAGGTCACTGCTTTGTTTCATACAAGGACAGGCTATAAATACTGTCATTCACATGTCGTTTCACTTCCTGTGCCTAACAGCAAACCCCAGTGAACTGTATGTTCATGAGAAAGGCTCATTTTGCCCTCCGTATTATTGGGAGCTCCTCAATGCCTCTTAGTGAGGCTTTTCTCCTGTGTGTCAGTGCAGTGTGGCTTCCTGTCCTTCTTCTGTGTGATTTCAAGGAAAGTCTGATTCATTACTTCAGGGGCTGTGCTAAATTCCTTCCCTTGGACCATTTTAAAAGAAATCATTTAAGCCTCAAATACTTGTGCTGGCAACAGCAGCAGATGTGCAAAAAGATGGGCACTTGCTTTGCTTTTTGCTGCTCACCCTCAAGAAGAGCAGGCTCTCCTTAATCGCTGGGCTCAGAAGCAGAGCAAAAGGACTTTTTGACCCAAGATAAAATAAAGACAAAAACATTCTTGTGGAAGCATAGCATGCAGGCGCTTTGGGATGCTTCTGGAATATATTACTGGGAGTAGCTTGCTCTTTCTTTTAAAAAGAAAATCATACCAATGCCTTTAGGAAAAAGAAGCCTTGTGTGATGAGGAGAAAGGGAGGAAATTATTCTTGGTGATATTTAGTTGTTTAAATGCAGAAGATCCTGGAATGAGAACATTTCACTAACGATAAGTAAGTCAGGAGAATGACCTGGCACAATTACAAAGGTGACTTCGAAACAAGTCTCTCCTTTAGGTCTCTAAAACCTTTCATTTCTTCTATCCAGAAATCCTCACGGATCAAAAATTGTAGCATTTGCAGTAATCAATATGTTTTTGGGGGGTTTTTTTGTGTGTTTTGTTTTGTTTTTTTTTTTCTCAAATGGAGGCCACTCCTGAGGAAAGAATTCTGTTTCTTTTTTAAACATTACTTGGCTGAGACTTAACTGCGTATTTCCATTCCCCTTGCAGAGGCACGGCAATAGCTGGAATTGTTTTCGGCATCGTATTCATCATGGGAGTGATTGCCGGGATTGCCATCTGCATCTGCATGTGCATGAAGAACAACCGTGGCACCCGAGTGGGGGTCATCCGGACAGCGCACATCAACACCATCAGCACCTACCCGGGTAAGGAGGCCGGGTGCAATTGGGGCCTGAGCTCCTGGTGCAGGTGTAGCTGTGGGTAATCCTGGCTTCACAGTGAAAGCTCTTCCTGATCTGCAGGGAGCAGCATGGCTCCCTGCTGGAGAATAGCAAGACAGCTCAGTCTGCACAGGGTTCGTTAGGGCAGTGGGCTAATGAAGTCTGGCCAGATGTCACATCAGCACAGCTGTATGGCAGCAGCACACTCAAGCACCGCTCAGAGCTGCACTGTGTTGTGCTGGACGGGCTTTCTCCACATGCCAGAGGCTCTCTGATTGATTGGTTTTCTTCCTTGTTCTGAACCAGTGGGAACTTGGAGTAAGCACCAGAGATGTCTGTTGTGCTTGGTGAAAGATAGCAGGGGTCTGACAGTGCATGTCAGCTCCAGCTAAGTACCAGATGTGCTCAGCACAGACGAGTTGGTGGATTACACAATTTTGATATAGTATTTTTTCATATGCAGTGCAGCACCAGAGGAGGCACAGAGCCAGGTTCTGATGCACCCCATAGGACAGTAGGGGCCCCTTATTTGCCTGTTCCAATGTAGCTGTGCCTTTGGTGAGCAGGAGCAGGTACATCTGGCAGTTTCTGAGGTAGCTCTGTGTAGAGCTGCTCTCTGCACCATACCTATTAGCTCCCTGCTTGAGAGGAGTTGGGTACAGGAGTACCAAAGGCAGTTCTCCATTAGGCTACCAGGGTCATTTTTCTGGGACCCTCACCATTTGAATGTGGCTATGTTGTTGAAGAGCAAAGCTGATCCTGGGAGCAGCATTGGTGTTTATGCTGCACAGCTATGTCTCTGCTTTGGTGACATGATTAATTACAAATCCAGGAGCAACTGCCTAGGGATAACTGAGAGTTCACTGTAATAAAAGGCAATGGTTTTTCACGGATGAAGTCCCCTCCTCCCACTCTTAGAGATCCCTTGCTTTTTATATTCCCTTCAGTTGCAAAGGTTGCTGCAAACCCCAGGTGCATTAAATATACTTAAAGGCAAACTATGAAATATTTAGGATGTCTTCCTTCATCACATCCACTGCTCTTAGTGTCTGTTCTCTCCCCCATCCTCTTGCTTTTCCGTGAAACTAAAACCAGCTGTAATCATCCTTATCATGGCAACATTGTTTTGCATAGAGAGATGAGTAATGAAATAAAACTGCAATATTCCCTACCATGATTTGCTGAAGAGCCAGTTTAGAATCTAGCAGTCACCACAAGCTGTAAAAATGACAGCAAAATGAAGGCTCTGGGGCTGTAGCCTTTTCCTCCCCAAGTCTGCTCTGGCTATGACTCACCCCCATCTCTCCACCTCCAGGCAGTTTGTCTTTGCATTCCCCCTCTTCCTCTAAGCAGTTCTTCATCTCAGCAGCAGCACTTTTTGGAGGATGGGCCAAGCTCCAAAATGGTATCTGTTTTCCCCATTGTCATGAATACTTCTTGAGTAATGAGTAAACTGGATTTTCTGGAAGGTTTGTGTCCAGTATTTCCCCCTACCATTGCCAGAACAGCAAGTGAGGAAACGCTTTTCCTTTTGCCTCAGCAACATTGGCAGACAGGTTTTCAGAGAGCAGGGAGTGCTTTTCCTGCCACACTGGGCCTTTAGTCTCTTCTCCCCATTGCAAACATCCCAGGTTTCTGCTTTCTTTCTGTTAAAATGATATTTTGATTCCAGTCTACTGGGAATGAAAGGCCTCCACGGTGACATGAACTGAAAAAGAGCAGACTCAAGCTTAAAATTCATCCACTACTGTAATGGGGTTTTTATATGGGGCCTTCAGTTCCTACCACACTGTAATTCTGCAGCACTTACTGTCTTTTTGATCACTGAATTAATCCTCCTCTGTGGTTAGTAGAAGTAATTGAAGAAAAGGTTTTCAGCTATTTCCAAGTATTTTTGTGTGGTTTTTTTTCCTGAATGACTGATCTGGTTTACAAACACAGGGCTCTCCTCAGAAGTCTCGTTCAGAGAGAATAAATGAAAGCTCTGTTATTCCTCAGCTTGAGACCTGGGAGCATCCTAGAAAGATACCCAGATTTGCCCCAGAGGCTGTGATGCTGTTGTGCTGCGAGGAGCTTTCTGCTCTGTTTGACATGGCACGTCACGCATCTTCTGGGGATCTGAAGGGTGTTTCAGAGATCAGCGAAGGCCTTGCCTACAAAATCATTTTTAGGCAACATAAATCTATGTTGCTGATGAAGAGGATGAGAGGGAAGAGATCTAATGGAAACCCAAACTTTCTCCTCTGAAAAACAGTAGTTCTCTGGCAAATCATCCTGGTATCATTTGCCATATGGCCACTCAAACACCATTAACAGCACAAGTCTGTGGTCACAAGGATAAGCAGTGAAAAAGGGCAGTGAGCAAGGACTTGTGCTGACATAAAGTGAATATATAATGATAGTCTGAAGAAAGTAAATATGTCGCCAGTGGACTTTATGTATCTGTTCTGTGGAAGTCTGAATGTCAACTAGAAAATGTATGCATATGAAAAATACTATTTTTTAACTACTTCTTCTTCCTTCTCCCATTTCAGTGACTCCACCACCATACAGTTATGAACATGAAATGGAGTACCCAGTTGATCTACCTCCACCTTATACTCCAACTCCACAGACTTCGATACAGTATCCCCCACCCCCTCCGTACCCTGGTTATTCTGGGAAGTAATGGCATGGCTTCACCCCGATGTTAACTGACTGTTGAAAAAGCCAGCACCATTGGAACAAATATTTTTGACTCAGGGACAAGTAGGATGGGCTCTGCATTAATATATCTGGTCAAACATCAAAATAACCAAGGAGGTTTCCTGTGGCTCAGGACAAAGAAAAATACTGTCCATTCTGGACCATCACAATTCATGGTTAAACAATGTGTGACAAAAGAAATAGTCTCTATAAGTTAGCGCCTGATGAGTAGCACTTAGCATCGGTGCTTAGTCTTAGCTGCAACCCCTCTGAGCAAATGGGTACTGGAGTCTTCCTGTTCAAGAACGTGCACATGGTTCAGGTGGTCCAACAAGGTCTATTTCAAATTGCACAGGAGACAGCTGCTGTGACTTATTCTGCAGGAAAATTCCAGCTGTGGTCTTCAAACACATTACACCTTTCTGTGAAACAAGGGGAATAAGAAAGAACAAGGAAGACTGAAGCTTCAGTTTCTACTTCGGGATGATAATACGTGATGATCAGCTATGCGTATTGATCTGATAAGTGCTGCTGGAGTTATTTAGTAACCAAAAACTGATGGATGTTATTTTTGGCCAAATGCAGGTTGTTTTAAGTGCCTACTTTTTAAGAAAGTTGAGACTAGTTTATGGCCTAAAATGTAAACTTAAAGAGCATTTTTATATGTGAATTACACTTAATTTATAGCTGATGAACTTTTAGCTGGACTTAAATATTCTGCACATTGGACAAGGCTGCAGTGCCTTTTTAAAACCAAATTATGTGTTGATTTTTAAAAAAGAATATTGATTTGGGAGTACAAGTGAGAGAAGAAAAATATATCACGTATTAAAGTATCATAGGTTTGTCTTTCAATTGGGTTGCATGAAGTTGTTTATAAAAAAACCAGTCGTGCTGTTTTCTGGTAATAATGGTATCTGCTCTAACCAAAGATATGAGATGACTGACTATCAGAATACTGTCTTGGGCATTCTAAAACTTTAATTCACCAAACAATATTTTTTGCATTTGTCACGCATGTTGTTCAAAATTATTTTATCTGTACTACAAAAAGTTCAAGCCTTCATGGCTTAAGGTATTCTGTGTGCTTATTGGGCTGTTATTGAGCAGCAGCTTTTTCACAATAGAGTATCCAGCTATCAAAAGCATTATCCTTCAGTGATAAGACTTGCATTGTGTTCATTTCTGTACGCAAACCACATAGGCACTGGTTCTTTCCAAGATATTTAGAACTCTCTTAGTTTGAGTTGGGTAGCCTTTTAACTCTGAGCAAAAAAAGCTATTTAGTAGCTTTCTTGCATTCAAGACCTAAGTGACTATTCTTTCTCAGATTTTGTAATTGTATTTATTTGTCCTTTCCACGCTGACTAACCTTACCCTTTTGAAGATCATACTAGAAACTAGAATTGCTCAGGAAACCCGAGCTGTGTCACAGATTTTGGTTGCTGGGGGTTCCTTGGAGCTTTCTCCAAGGAAGGACAGTTACATTCTCATTTCTGTTTCGCTGCTCAGAGGTAACAAATCCTGAACTAGGTTATCTTCACAATTGCTTCTGCTCTGGACTTCATCCTGTGACATCTCTGCTGCTAACGTGAACTCTCCTCAGATACAGATGTTCCTCAGTTGAAATCCTCCTGTGAAGTCTGACTTTCTGTGCAATGGATTTTGGCACTTCGTACTCAGAATCATCTGTTGGGGTGCTGAGTGTGCCTTCCAACCTTCCCATCTGGGCTATTGGTCAGTGTGAAGAATAGAAGAAGCATGTTTTTTTTTTTCTGCAGGAAATCCTGTTTCTACCACATCGTGAGGTAGTAGTACATACTACCTCAGCACCAGATGGTCTTTCTGTGCCAAAACGTTACCTGTAGATAACAAGTACTATTGTTTCCCCCATATGTGTATTTCATTTCTTTGAACTGAACGTGCAGACACACCAATCACAGAGTAGTTTGTATGTGAGGAATCCAGTCTCCTGAAAAATAAAGAGAAAGAAAATCATCATAAATCTCCCTTTAAAGGAAGAATTTCTCCAGCTGTGACCTTTGTCAGGACAATTTACAAAGCAGATTTCTTGAATAAAAAGGTGTTTCTGGAAAACAACTGTAAGTCTTTGGTCAAAGAGTCCTCTGTTTTTCAGCATTGAGGTTGTGTGTTGCCTGTGATGATACTGCATAAAGGTCAAGGTAACCTAGCTATACATCGCTTATTCCAGGGGAAAACTATGGAAATAACAATTTGAGAATTTCATAGTGATTGAGAGCTATTTGTTTGATATGAAAACTCTAGTGAGGATTTTGATTTTAGCATGCTAATATGTGCTGTAGATCCATATATTTTGGGCCATACTAAACAATTATCTTACTTCTCAATGGACATCACATCTTGTCCTTGCTAAGAGCATAAAACATACAGATGGCACCCTTAAAGCAAATTAGGTAGATTTAATGCGTCTTACAATAGCCTCTTTTGAAAAACAAATGATGATTGCATTGGAAATGAGTAAGTAAACTGAGAGTTTGAAAGATTCATGTAAGTGAAGGAAGAGAACTTAAACATAACCTGCATGAACAAATGGGAGCACTTGCTAATACTGAAGTTGAGTTCTGTTGAAAAAGTCGAAATGTTGTTATACCTTAGGTGTTACAATCTTTGTGAGGAAACATGTAATTTATTCAACACTTCCGTATTCAAAGTGCCTGCAGTTCAGATATTCCTGGCCAGTAGTCATTTATTCTATTTCACATGAACAGCTTGCGGGTGAGTGGGTTCGTACAAAGCATTTTTACCCAGTCTTATAGATTTATTTCAGTCTCGTGCCCTACATCAGATTGTGAAGTAAGAAAAAATGCAAAAACATAACCTTTGGCTGAAAGAGAACAAATGATCTTTTGCTTTTCTTCCTTGGCAGTGGACAGTATCATATAATTTGGCCAGCGAACATAGCAGTGCCTTGGGCAATTCATATACTTAGACTGCGTGCTACTGATTTGCTTGTGGTCTCAGGTTGCTCTGCCTTTGGCTCATAGTTTCTAGGCTGAATTGGGAAGACAGAGAAGGAAGGTTACTGTGGCTGGGGCACAGGACTTGGTCCCATGAATCTTCTGGGTTTCATAGCCTGGCACATGAGGTGATTGCCTGGTTGCATGATTGTTGTTATGGACTGGAAGCGGCAGGAACTGCAAGTGCTTGCAAGAGCACATATGCTTGCATCTGTTCTGATGCCATTCCTCTCTTGCAGGAAGAAAATTCTGTGTAGCATCTTATTTAATGCTGTTTCAAGGATATTTCAGGCTATGATTCATTTCACAAACTTAATTTTAATCTGGCATTTCTTTAAGTTTTTCTCCCCCAGAATAAGCTACTTCCAAGCCAGTCTCTCTGACAGTCTGTTGTTTCTAGGGTACATACCAAGTAGCAGGAGAAATGTATTTAAGAGCTAATGACCCATTTGGGAGACTTTACAAATTAGGTAATAATCAGTTGGAGGAGTGACAAGGCCAAGACAAAGCCAAGGGAAGTTAATGTGCTAGGCTGCCGTTACCCAAATGACACACTCCGGTGAAAAGACTGTTAATGCAATTGTAAGCCTTTTTTAATTAATAAAAAATGTAAGGATTTATGTTTTCTAATATAACTTTGCTAACTTTGAAAGACATTGTTTCGCTGACGTGCAAGACCAGATTTTCAGTAGTGCCACAGTGAAAATATTAGATTGCTCCACTTGAATCAATATTAGCAGTGTTCTTCGTACTGTAAAAATATGTTCTTCAATGTAAGGCCAATGTTCTCAATACCTTTTGTGGATGTAATAGGATAGTTCATAAAGTACTGGCAGCTGTCTATTATAATAGTTAACGTTCTGTGTTTCTGTATTCATTTTCATCCTGGAAGCTACCCAGATGCTTTAGTAACTAAAAAAATAATTATTTTAATCACCTTGGAATAAAAAACAACAGGTATTTCACAGCACACAGAACACCTTATGGTAGAGTTGAGGTGAACAGTTTGAAGATAGTGAATATATTTCTTCAGCTTCACTAAAATGGCAGTGCTTGGAAAATACACCTTGAGAAAATAATGACCAGGATTTTTTGTCGAGTGGTCCCTATTGTTATTTTCTGATGGGAACACCCAGCCTACTGGCTATTCTTATATTGCAGCATCCTCTGAGGTCCAAAAAGCCATGCTTTTGAGTTATCGTGCATCCACTGTAAAAACACCTCTCCCACTCCACCATGACTTTGGTGTGTAGTCAAACTAGATGAACAAATGAAAGACTAAGGAAAGGAGCAGTGGTGGTCCCTTATTTTACAAAAAGGAAACAGGACAGGATAAACAAAACGATCAAGAGATTTTAACTTTGTGTGACCAGTAGAGGATGGATCATTATTCCTGTGGACAGCCACTATCACTGAGAGGTATATGTAAGAATTATGCTAAAGAGCTGACGAGAAACCAGGAGGAAAGCCCAAAAATCCCAAGAAGCTCAGACTCAGGGATAACGTAACTTAAGGGGCTGCAGTTGGTACCTAGAGCAGTTGTGTTGTCTGTGTGGTTTGTTGTGAAGTTGGTCAATATTTGCACATCACTGGAAAGGAAAAATGCTAATTTTTGTTACACTATGTGTGATTGGTATTTTGCATCCTTACTGGAGATTAGGAAAGAGCAGCCTTTGGATACTGTTGCTATCACAACAGTGACTACGAATGAACTAAAGTCAACTAAAACAAAAGGAAAGGCAAAGGCTGAGGTGCTTCTGAACAAAGTGCTTTTTGCTAGCCTAGGGCATAGAACTAGTTCCTAAGGGAGGCAAGCTGATCTGCATGGACAGCTGGGTGTGAAACAGCTCGCACCCAAAGGAGCGGACAGCTGGGTGTGAAGCAGCTCACACCCAAAGGAGCGACTCTGAATCTGGAGCTGAGTAATGCCCCGGTCTTTACCTGCTCACTTGCAGGGAATGTCTCAGTGGTTGAGGGCTCAAGGCATGTTTGATTCTTGCATAAATGCCAGATAGGCCATTCTAGCCCGTAAGCTTCACCACAAATCTAAAATATGTTCATTTTCAGGAACACGGGTAAAGCCATTTTTTCATGGCTAGGAAACAGTCCCCAGTTTTTCCTGGGGAAGCTGGCAGCCCATGGTTTGCACAGATAGATACTTTCTTTGATGGATAAAGAACTGGCTGGGTGGCCAGACCCAGATAGTGGTGATGAGTGGAGTTTTAAACAGCTGGTGATCAGTCTCAAGTGATGTTCTCCAGGGGTCGGTACTGGGGCCTGTCCTGTTCAGTATCTTTATTGATAACTTGGATGAAGATATTGAGTGCACCCTCAGTAAGTTTGCAGATGACACCAAGTTGGGAGGAAGTGTTGATCTTGAGAATAGGAAAGAACTTCAGAGGGATCTGGACAGGCTGAATAGCCGGGCTGAGGCCAATGGGATGAAGTTCAACAAGACCAAGCGCTAGGTCCTACGCTTTGGCTACAACAACCCCAGGTAACACTACAGGCTTGAGGCAGAGTGGTTGGAAGACTGTGTAGAGGAAATGAACCTGGGGGTGCTGGTCAGCTCTCAGCTAAACATGAGCCAGCAGTGTTCACAGGTAGTCAAGAAGACCAATGGTATCCTGGTTTGTACTGGAAATAGTGTGGCCAGCAGGAGCAGGGAAGTGATTGTCCCCCTGTCCTCAGTTCTGGTGAGGCCACGCCTTGAGTACTGCATTCAGTTTTGGGCCCCTTGCTACAAGAAAGACTTTGAGACCCTGGAATGTGTCCAGAGAAGGACAGCAAAGCTGGTGAGGGGTCTGGAGCACAAGTCTTAGGAAGAATGGCTAAGGAAAATGGGATTGTTCAGTATGGAGAAGAGGAGGCTCAAAGGAGAACTTACTGCTCTCTACAACTACTTTAAAGGAGATTGTGGCCAGGTGGGGTCAGCCTCTTCTTCCATGTAACTAGCTGTAGGACTAGAGGGAATGGCTTCAAATTGTGCCAGGGAGGGTTCAGGTTGGATATTTGGAAAAATTTCTTCTCCAAGGGAGTGGTGAGGCTCTGGAAAAGGCTGCCCAGAGTGGTGGTTGTCACCATCCCTGGAGGTGTCCAATAAATGCTTAGATGTTGTACTGAGGGACATGGTTTAGTGGGGAAATACAGTTGGTGGGTGGACGGTTGGACTGGATGATCTTGGAGGTCTTTTCTGACCTTGGCGATTCTACAGTTCTGTGATTCTAAGTTTCTCTCAGTAAATGTCATATTATGTTGACAGAGTCCTGTTACAGAGGTCAATCTGGACGCTGGCATTGCCTTTCACCAGTTTATCCAAATTGCCCCAATTATTACAGCATTTTTACCAGTGACTCACCTCGTTGTCCTCATTTCACACACTCCCTCAAGATCCCTCTGGGCTGTGTCCTTATTTTCCTGCCGCTTGCCAGAGAGCCTTTCTGAGGAGCGCTGATCATAGGAAGATGTTTGCAGGCAGCCCCTTCACCTGCCCCCACTGCGTTACCACTTTTCAGGAGCTGTGTAGGTGGATCAGGCTCTGCCAGAGTAATCTGTACCCAGGTTTAAGCTTCACCTCCTCCGCAGGGGAGGAACATCAGCTGTTCACCAGCTATCCTGAGATCACCCTCAGCCTGAGCTGTAGTGATAAACCTCCTCTATCTGGGTTTTCCCCAGATCCAAACAGCAAATTTAGAGAGAGTAAATGGAAATGGAAAAAGAAGTCATGGCCACATCTGCTCCCATGTTCATCTTACATTTTGCTCCGTGTATTTCCAGCTATACAGTTGACAGAATGTTCCCTATTTCTGAAGGGGGATCTAGTCCCTTCCCTGTAGAGGTGCCTTGAACCAAAGAGGAGGGTGTACTTCAGCAATCCACATAGCTCTGAAATGCAAGCATTACCCGGGGTTCTGCTGTGGTTTTGGCACCTCTGGCCCTCTGTTTTGCATCTGGATTTCTATGAACAACAACACCATCAGGAAGTTTTCATTTTTATTGCTGTAGTTGTTGAAATATAATACACTTCCAGGCTTAATTTTTAGATCTCTAACGTCCCTGGGTTGTATACAGGTGGTAACTCGGTGACTGTGCTGTGCTTAATTACACAAAATGTTAACCTATGGCTGGGAATCCAGTCAACCTACATAATGGGACTAAAAAAATTAATGCATATTTCATTGTTCTCTGAAATTTGAATAATAGCAACTACAGATTATATGGACTGTACAACAGGATATGCAGAGCATATGCATGGAATAAATGTGTATACTTGTGACTGGCTTTGTTTAAGAGAGACTGGTAGCAGTGAGCCGCTTAGTTATGATAATGAGCTTGGGATGGTTGACTACCTGCCAAGCCATGAAGGGGTATCGTGGTACCTGCTGTTTATTGGCAGCTAAGAGACAAGGTTGCTTCTGTAGTTGCTACCTCGCGTACCAAGAATTTGTGAAATCACCCGAGGCTGCCCTTGTCAATTATCATCATCATTAGTTCTGTGTTTAAAAAAACAAGGCAAGGTTCTTGTGGGCATTCATCAAAGAAGTGCTGTGGTTCTGCAGTCTCCACTAATGTGCCTCAGCCGTGATCTAATCAGATAAATTATTGAGATAGATATAGGAATGAAAATAGATGTAGATGAACTGCTTTACTATTCCTCATTTGGTGGTACTCTTCATTTGTGGTGAATGGTGGGGGATAAAGGATCTGATTGAGGATTAGAAAATCAACAGATACATTTGTGCATCAAGCGGTGAATTGAGAAATCATCCCAGCTGAGTGATAAATTTTGGGTTCCTTACTAACAAATTGTGAACATGTGTTTAAGTTAGCTACCACTGTCCTAGTTAAGCTATTGCTGCATGTCTGTCTTCATAATCTACAAGAGAATATGGACGGGCGTTAGTGGTCCCCATCACATATAAGAGACTGGTAGAGTAAAACAAAGTTTTACTCAAAGTAAACCTGATGTCACCATGCCATTATAATCAAAACAGAGCAGTTCAGTGAGTCCTTGGGGGTGTGGTGGTTTCCCAGCGTTGGGCAGCTCAGCTCCATCATGATGCTTTCTCACCCCATTCATCAAAAGGACAGGGAGAAAATGTAGTGGAAAAAGGCTCGTGGATTGAGATAAGGACTCTGCTCTCCCAGAACACACCCAGCATCGCCTGTAGCTCAGCCCCAGCAGTGGCGGGTCCTTGTTGGAGCAGCTGGAGCTGCTCTGCTCTTACACAAGGCAGTGCTGGGCTCTGCTCACAGAGGCCCACCCCACTACCAAAGCCTTGCAAGGTAAGTCCAGTGCAGGAGGGCTCACTTACCCTAACTATGAGTCCTCATTCACTAACATACAAGTAGCTGCTCCCAGGTTCAGCAGAGGTTGGTGAGTGGCATGTGCAGGGTAGCAAAAGGAATGAGGCAAAAGCCAATAGTTATTTTCATTGAAAAATCTTAAAATCTGTGTTTACTTCTGGTGCTTATTGGCTGTTTATAATTTCTGATCAGCTTTGGTGAGTGAAATTGAGGACGAGCTGTGACTAGTGATGTGGTGCAAAGAGGGAATACTATACATGTCAAGGATCAAAATGCTGTGGAAAGGTAAGATCGACTTGATAAACAGTAACCCTGGGAAAAGCCACAGCACAAACACATAGGCTTATTGATGCTTGTCTCTGAAGCCAAAAGGGAGCATCCTAACCTTCCTATCCCTTACACAAGTCATATTCATTTTAAAAAAATCAGGAGCCCAACATAGTTTCTTTCTCCAAGTGAGTGCAAAGAACTTCCTTTCCAAGCCTGATCTACTCACTGGTAAGCTTAGACAGTGATTTTTATGATCCCAATAAGGATAATAAGTGGGATTTTTTTCAGATCTTAGATCTTGGCCTGTGAGAAGTGAGGCAAAACAAAGCATCCCACTAGCTGGGGCTCAAGATTCACTGAAGTTTTAAAGCACTTTCCCATCGGTGTGTGACAGACTTATTTAGATCTTGATAGTCAAGGCATCTGATCAGTGTTTTCCTAAATGAAATAGGACAACAGTCATCCATTCTGTCTGCAACAGGGGAATAATTCTGCCAGTCTAGACAAAGTGTCTGGCTTCCTTGTGCCCTGTTTGCCATGACCCTCACATACAGCTTGCATGCATGATGAAGATGGATTAGGCAAAGTGGGATCTATGTCCAGAAATATACTTATTCATTTTATTATCAATTTGATGAGCTGGTATTTTTGACCCTTGAAGTGCAAAAGGGCAGTTAAGTCTTTCCCATTTGCTTCTTCCATGCCTCAAGAGTAAGGAAGTGGAGTTGACCTCTGGCAGTGGCTCTGCCTGTCCTTGTCCTCCTATGTAGTCCAGCAACAGCACAGAGAGAGGGAGGGAATGCTGCTCTGAGCATCCCCAGAGAGCGATGTTCAGCGTGCAGTCATGGGAACTGTTAGGCTATTACATGACAGCTCTGCAGTTTCTAGACTGTGAACTTTTGAGATGTACTGTAGCTTCTTTGTATAAGGCTTCTTATACTTGTGTGCCTACAGGAGAGGTGAGAAAATTTTGTTCCTATTTCCAGCTGCTGAAGTAAGCTTCTCCTTCCTGCCTAAATGGCATAGTGCTGTGATAGGCCGGTTCTGGGTGGATCTAAGGGCAAACAAAGTGATAAACTTTCCCTGAATTCCACCTGAAGATTACCTTGCTTCAGGTAATTAGCTTCACCTGAATACTTCCTCACTTGAAAGTAATTAGTTCCAGTGGACCCTGGATATAAGAGCTGGAAAACAACATCCAAAGATTTCTGTTAAGGAAAATTTCTCATGCTAGGTAGCGGGAGTGATTTTGGTGCTGCATCTTTAGAAGATGCCTAATGCAGTCTATAATTTAGAAAGATTTCAGTCATCCTGGTTATGAAGAGGGGATTGAACAACAGGAGGTAAGGGAAGTTTTTGAGTACAGATAAATCATTATGTTCTTCATATCTTGGAGGTCAGTGCTTAAAAGTAAGGAGCTGTAGATAAAGATCTTCAGCAATTTTCAGTCTTCTCTTGCCTTCTTGTATATGTTTCCCAAGTGGCTGTCAAGTAAATTTGCATGTGGCATGTTGAGTTGAATGAGATCTGTATCCTTCCAAAAGTAGACATGAAAACAAAAGTAATGTTACTTAAAGAAACATTTTGGTCTGAGCATCCACTCACATGAAAGATGAAGCTCCTGTGGAGTGTTTGGCTTTGCTGGTGATTAACATGTTTTCTGTTGCCCATGTGGTATTCCTGACTATGGCTGAAGCTCATCATTGGCTCTGCTCACTGAGTTTTATTTTTTTTCCTGCAATACAGAGACTTACCTACATAGGCTTTTGCTGAGACTATACCACTAACGTTAATTCTTGTGATGACTGTAAACTACCAAACCTGCCCTAAGACTATTAGTGGAAGCATTTTAACCCTTATGCATATTGCAGGACCTGTTCTGGGTTTGTAACCCATTTGCACTAAGACTGCCTTGTCTTCTAATTTTCCTGCTTTTTTTGTATTTCCTTATCCATCCAGAGGGATTTTGAGGGCAGATTCTGAGGACTTTCCAGGTTTTGCTGTGGTCACTCAACAGACTTATTGGCACCACTGAATAAGAGCTGTTTAGTCCTGGACAGAATCGCTGCATCTGCTAGGAAGAGGCCATCTGCTGTGTGGTTAACCATGCCCCATTGTAGGCTCGGTGGGCCTGGAAGGAGGCAGATAGATAGGTCTTCAGACCAAATGCTGCCAATCACCTGCTCACTGTACTAAATAAAGCTTATGTTTGAAATAGACTTAAAGCATCTTCACAGAACTTTCTAGAAAGTTCATGCTTATTGTGCATGCATTCATACTTCTGTCCAGGAAATCTTCAGACTTAAAGGGTACATGGGGGAAAATAAAGTGTTTAATCATAGGCTAATCTAATAACTAGACATAGTTATCTTGTAACATAAAGAGGGAATAAAAGTCAGGGTTGGGTGATTGTTTGTTTTAATATTGACAGTAACTTTCCTTTCCTCAACCCCACTATGCAGACAACAGGAATCCAGACCCCTAAAATTTTTTAAGTGAGATAATTGCCAGGTATTAGTTGTCTCACAGCTTTACAAAAAAAAAAATATATATATATATAGGCAAATACGCATATCTCGTGTAAGGAAGATACAGTCTTAAAAATGTCAGCTGAGCTCAAGAAAGGAAGAGCCCTCTTTCCATTTAAAGCTGAGTTGAAGGTGTAAGTTGAACTTCTATGCACCCACATGGATGGATCCCAATGGCTGCTCTACAGCAACAAGGGCACCGTGCTGCATCAGTCTCCATGACAGCCCCACCAGCGCCCTTGTTTGCTGGGGGCCCTGTGCTGAGGGCTCTGGGCTGGGGTCCTGGGGCTGGTCCTCAGTGCTGTCACGCAGCCTTGGTTGCATCGAGTGCTCCATAAGCCCTTCTCCTTGGACTGCCTCAGTCCCTAATGGCTGGCGCCTCATTCCCTGCTGGGAAATAACAGCTCCTTCATGAAACACTGCTGAAAATGAGAGTTTAATGAGACTGAAGTCAGCAGGTAGTTTGGCAAGTCACCTTTTTATGTCCATTGTTGAATTTCACACATCAGTGCCCTCTCCTTTTCCCGCTGAAGTCTGCCTCTGGATCAAAAGTGTGAGCAAGTAAGTAGCAATCCCTTGACCCAAACTTTTCTGATTTGAGTCTAACTCCTCTTTCTCAGTGAGGTGAGCAGCATTGAGCCCTTTGTTTCTCTTCTCTGAGTGAGTAATGCCTTGGCTGGCAAAATCCCAACACAAGGTGGCTGGATTATCCACAGATAGGATTGATCCTTCATTGTGTCACTTCAAAGTACGTGGAAGAAAGTAACGGAAAAACTTGCAGGTGGACATATTTTACCATGAAACCTGGGCACATTTGCTATCATCAGGTAGAGTGCTCATGGGCGCCCAAGCCCCAAGTTCAGCAATCTCCAGAAATGATGACAGCCAACATATTTTCTATGGCAAAGAGCCCTGCACTCAGTGGAGCAGAGTGCCCTGACCTGTTTAGTAGGACTAACTGGAGTCCAGCATTCAGTTCAGTGTGTCATCAAATATTTCCTTTCTGACTTCATTTGAGCTAATCCCATTTTAATGGCTTCTTTAGTAAATTTGTTTTTTCTCCTTTTCTCCACTCCTCAACGTATATTTAGGGCTTTTGAGGACACAGTTACATTGGCATAAGGATGCCTCATTTGGCTACTTCACGCTGTTCTTCCTGGCTGGGATTAGCTATATTGGAATTAAACATCTCAAATGAAAGTTGTACTTCTTCAAATATACTGTGTACCATTTAGTTTTAAATGCTGCCTCCAAAAAATAATGAAACCGTGCATCTCTTTAAGATACTCTTCAAGGCAGAGCCCTTGCTGTTTTTTGGGAGCTTTCAGACACAAAAAAGACCTAAGCTAGCACAGAAGCTATCTCATTGCCTTACAGGTTGTTTGGCCCTTCTAATTAGAAAAAGTGAAGAAATGACTAGGAACCATCAGAGTTCCAGAAATAAATCACAATATTTGTTGTCACTATTTTCTTTCCTATTCCTTTTCCTTTTCTCTTTTGCCTTTCCTTTTCTTTGTGTAAGATCCTCATTTTCAGAGAATGCTATGAGAGGAGTTTGTTGAGGGACAGAGGTGCTTGGGAACAAAGTAGGTGGAGGAATAGACAGAATTTCTCCATTTGTATGGATGGGTGCTTTCCTTTTTTGGGTTTCATATTTGCACTGCTATCTCTTCTTCCAAAAGACAGAGCAGCCTCCAGTGGACTTGACTTGGTACAGACTAGATGAGCTCTTGCCCCCACATACAAGGCAGGGCACCTCTATAAGGATGATATAAGCCAGTCTCTTCCTTAGAGAGGACTTAACCGTCAATGTTAAAAATACCTCCAGAATGTTCTTTTACTCATTTTTCAAAGACTGATTAAATCCTCGTTAAGTGGCATTTACTAAAGGGCAAAGCGTTATGTCATTATCTCTAGGCAGTATCTGTTTCTCTGTTACGTGAAACTCCACGGAATACCTAGAGTAAATAACACTTCTTCACAGAAAAACTGTCACAAATTAGCATAAACAAGCCTTGCCACTTGGAAGGAGTGCCTTCTTACAAGGCAGAGAACAGCACAGTGTACAGCATAGTCATCCCACCGGCTCTGAATAGAAACACAGTACTTCCATTTTGTTCATCTTTCTAAGAGGGACAGTTAAATCCATGCCTTTAAAAAAGTACTTCCAAAGTTTAGAGCTTGAAGAGCTTCTCTGCAGTGTGGCCTTACTCTTTTCACTAAATAACAATGAGTAGGTCAGGGTTGCTACACAGCTAAGAAAAGGAGGAACAAACATTCTCATGAACACCGCATAGGCATGCGGTGGTGTAACCTCACTGCGTTTTAAGGAAAGTGTTAGTATTTCAGAACTTGTTTTGTTTTAATACGAGTTCCCCACAGTGTGTCTTGGACATATGCTTTGAACAACAGGCTTTCTTGACTCAGCACACATAGGCAAGATTTCTTGGCATCCAGGGTAGACTGGCAGCTTGATGCTTATCCCCCCAACCCTGCTGTACAGCAACTCTGGGGCAAACCTTTCTCTTCCCTGCTGAGTTCACATTACTTCCTGGGGCCGCCAACCTGCTTAGCTTGGCCTGCTGCTGCCTGTTGCCCACCCTTTCCCTGTGTAGCACCTCATGCTCCAGGAGCATCCTGTGGTGGGGTATGCCATCCCTTCTATCTTCCACCCCCTGGTGCTGGGCCATAGCCCCAAAGCCAGCAGTGCTTCAGGTCCTCCATCCCACCTGGGATGCATCTCAGCAGTGTGGTCCCCTCTGAGGATTCCCAATCTGCTCCTCAGAAGGATGGAAGAGACCATTAAGTCGAGACTGAGGCATTTGAAGGCGTGAAGCTGGAGTAATTGCTGGGTTATGGCTTTGGAAGGGGCTTTGGGAAGGTGCCTGGACACTGACAGGCTCAGGCACAGTGGGCATTCGTAGTTTCCTTGTCACTGCAGCAGGAAGCAGATCTTTTTTCAGGGGCAGCCTCCAGAGCCCAGGGCATTCCCAAACTTTGTTTCTATTAGGGATGAAACATGTGTAGGTTCATCAAAGAAACAGCTCCCAACAAGAAGAATTACCAAAAGAGCAGAAGAAGGGCCCAGCCTCCTTCACACTGCCTTGTGCTCTTCTAGAAGGGCAGTGTCCTGGTCTGGATGGAGCAATGGATGAACCTGCCCAAATCAGTGGAAATAGTCTCACAGCAACACGTAAAGCATGTACCTTGGTCTTCCATGTATGGAAACATGGTTATTACATAGCTTAATTGACTGTGATCTTATCATCACAGTTATTTGAAATGTATAATTTCTCCAGCAGTAATACACAAAGCCCCCTCTTCTGTGCAATGTTTCCTGTTCTTCATATCAAAAAGATTTTGTAATGATTTGCTATGTATGCATTGCATTCTGATTTGAACTCCCATTTTTCAGCAGCACAGGGGAGAGGTGGAATAGTTAATATCTCCTCTTTCTGAGAAAGACTGCGGCACAATAATAGAGGAAGCTGAAATAACCATTCTGCCATCAGTTGTTCTCCCCTGGGCCTGCCCACAAGAAGTCATGTGGAGAACTGTTAGAGGCAGGCAGAGCTGAGGATCATCTGCTAATTTAACTCTGCAACATAACCCGTTTAGTCAGAAGATGCGCTCCTTCTCTGCTGTGATTCAGAAGAACCTTAATCTGACATGATTTCTTTCATTCTCTCCTTAGTAATTAATATTGCTGCACCAAATCTGAGGATTACCCTTTATTGCAAGCAGTATATTATGACGTGATTCTTTCTACCCAAGAAAACATAATCTATGTTTTATTATTAATTCTCTGAATCTGCTGCTTTTAGTTTATAATAATAACATTGTCTTGGGAGATGGTGGTTTAATGTCTGGATTCTTATCTCTATTACAAAAAAGAAGGTGCTGAAAATGGGAGTGGGAGTAGTCTATAAATTTATAGTGTACACAATTATTTATATACAGCTTTTGTCTGAGTTTCCAGCAGCTTCCCAAAGGTGAGTGTCTGTTGATAACCCTATTTATGGGATATCCAAGGGACAGTGAATGACTGTCATTTTGCTCACTTTGAAGAATTGCTGTTTTAAATTTTCTTCTTTTTCTTTTATTTTTTCCCCTCCTGTTTATACTGTGTTTGGCCTGAGTTTTTGAAGCTGTGGTGCCTGAAGCTCTGAGACATTTCCTTGGAACAAGAATCTGACCCCAGATTGCCTCAGTTTGAGTAGACAGTGCCTAGCGCTGCGTTGCTGAGAAACACGCAGCCACTGGTCAGTCTTTAACTTGTTTATGTGATGGTTCTCAATAACTAACCAGAGATTTTCTTCTCACTGTCCTGATGTTCCCTTTCCTGCCAGCCTCTCAGTTCCTAGCTCTGAGAAGACACTGCTCCCTCATTCATTGTCCTTAGTCATTCCAATGCATCCCATGTTCACGGGGGCAGCAACTGAAATATGGAAAGTTGTCCAAAATACCATCTTAGTTATGCAAAAGGGGACACTCTCAAACAGCCAAAATGGAGAAAAATTGCCTGATTCCAGTAAAATCAGTTCCGTAAAATGTTGGTGATAAATCTTTCCCACATTTCCTCTCTTTTTAAATAGATGTCTCCTTCCCACATTACTTTAACCTCGTTTTCCTTTCCAAATATATATAGCTGTTAATATGATGGTTCAGTGAATAGGACACTCACTTTGGAAGTACTTTGCTTTTGCTCATAACTCAGCTACAACTGTGATTTTTCAGCGTTTATTCTTTGCTGCCCCTCAGCTTGCTGTCTGTACAGTAGGGATGGTATTTTCCTCTTACACAAGGTTATTGTAAAACAGAATCATTTTAAGTCAGCAAGCACCTGAGACAGGATCTGGTGAGGCTGCTAAAGAACTTGAATGGATTACACAAGTGGCATGCCACCATCTGCTAGGCAAAAAGCTTTCAAGAGACTGCCAGCCACATCACCTATACCACCTGTAACAATCAGGGAGAAGGGGGGATTTGTTTTTGTTGATGGAAACAGGACTGTACAGAAGTCCATGCAAAGTAGAAGGGGCTTCCATTAGTCTTTAACCACAATGGTGAGTTGTCTTCCATAGAAATTTATGGGTGGGAACAAAAGAAGACAGAATAATTCTGAGATTTTTTTTATATATTTTTCAAAAAGGTGAATTCCCCAGTCCTGGCTTACGGATGGAAGAATTTTGCAGAACAAATGATGATCCCCAGTGAAAACTGAAGCACGTTCTACAATCTCCCTTGAAGCTCCATCTTCCCCCAGGGGTTTGGTCTTTAGAATAGATGTTTCTCATCTAAAGGGGTGTTAGAAGGCCAGGACTGCCTGGCTGATGCCTGCGCTGTTCATGTAGACAGTAACATGAAAGATGTGAATAGCAGTGTTGGAAGAATAAGTGAGATTCCTCAGTGCAAAACTGAGCTTGTAACTTAAGCTCGTACCTTAAGGCTCACCAGGAAGGCTGATTCATGGGTCTGAAGTTCCTGTCATGTCAAGATGTCTCCTCTTTCACCTGAGAATAATCTGGTCATTTGCTGCCAAATGCCCCTCTCCCCTCAACACTTCTGACATAAATGCACATGCATGCAGTTGTTCTTTTACATTTGCCCGATGTTCTGCAGAAACATTGCAGTGCCAACACCAGTGATAAAATCACACAAAAGGTCTGAGGAAATGGGCAGAAAGGAGGCAAAAAGGCGTCTAGATTGTGTTTGAATCTCCTTTGAACATGTAGGAACCCACTACTCGATGGTCCAGAGAGCAGAAATAAGGAAGAATTTGAGGGCTTTGTCATGTTAAAAATTCATCTTCCTTCAAAGAATGCTACCATTAATGGTACCAGACAGGTGCATCCTTCACGATGAGCTTCAAAT
Organism: Alectoris magna; assembly: GCA_030625065.1. Taxonomy (NCBI): domain Eukaryota; kingdom Metazoa; phylum Chordata; class Aves; order Galliformes; family Phasianidae; genus Alectoris; species Alectoris magna. Next base: position 93,702,460 of record CM060560.1, read on the forward strand.
CCGTACTCTATTCTTCTTTTTGTTTATCAAAATGGGTTATTCCTACTTTAAAAGACAATTCTTCGAGTTATACCAACCTGAACATTGGCTCTTGTAAGGAAGGTGAGAACACACCTGAACTCATGCAGACCCCCAGCACTGTGAAGCTCACATCAAGAGCGTTGCTGAAGTAACAGCAAGTTGAGCCCCAGGAGCAGACCTTGGCAATCCAGTGGAGAGGAGCGATCTGAGTGAGGGAACACTGCAGGGATGCAGTCACACCTGAAGGCTGCACGGGTCAGTGTAACTCCTACAGGATATCATCTTCACTACGAATGTTCTTCAGTGTTCTTGACATTCGTCTTGGAAATTCATTTTGACAATGATTCATTACATGAATTCATGGAAGGCAAGAAAATAAGTATAAGCAGCTGAATTCTTAGAAAATCATAGAATCATAGAATCACAGAATGGCCTGGGTTGAAAAGGACCACAATGATCATTGAGTTTCGTCCCCCCTGCCATGTGCAGTGTCACCAGCCACCAGACCAGGCTGCCCAGAGCCACATCCAGCCTGGCCTTGAATGCCTCCAGGGATGGGGCATCCACAACCTCCTTGGGCAACCTGTTCCAGTGCGTCACCACCCTCTGTGTGAAAAACTTCCTCCTAATATCTAACCTAAACCTCTCCTGTCTCGGTTTAAAACCATTCCCCCTTGCAAAAAGGTTTTCATCATTCAGCTCACCTTTCTCTGACTTAGCTGTTCTCCTTGTTGAAAAAAAACGGGTTGCAGTAAGCACAGCTTTTCAGAGTACAGGTTCCTACATTTGTGTCATTCTTCAGACTTGTAATGAAATATTGAAGAAACAAAGGAGATTTGGCGGCAGTCTCATTCACAGCGGTCTAATGTCACGTGGTCTGTCTGAAAGAAAAATGGTCTGAAACGGATGAAATAATGTACATTGGAAAAAAGCAACTAGGAACTCACTGGACAAATACTCTCACAACATTTTATCATCAGTACAAGTCAGCCTTTTAGAAACATCTGACTTCAGCCATGGCAGCTGAAGGTCCATGTTGACATTAGAGCTGATTTTTGCAGTGCAACATTGAGTTTGCACTTTTTTTCTATTTCTTGCCAAACAAATTAGGCTCAAAGCAGCGGGAAACTAGCTTGCAGACATCTCTTGAATGCTGTATTCCTTTTATGCAGCGATAAGTAATAGATCATTCAGAGCCTTCTAGCTTTTGGTGAAAGGCCATCTTTTCTTCTCCCTCCTATTATGATTTTCAAAAGCACCTCCAATAAAACTACACAAACAGAACTGCAGTAATTATTTCTGTCTCAAAAATAGAAGATTACTAGTCTGCCTTACCCAGAAGACTTGGTGCTTTTCTAGAAGCTCCTGATAGTTATTTTCATGTGTCCCTGACATCCCATTTGCCTTCAGCTGAATACTGTGGAGATTGAAAGAGTGAATAAACAAATACAAATTTTTAGAAAGTTTGCAACTACTTGATATGCTGCTGTCACAAAACCATATGAAACGCCGTGGCAAGAAAGTTCTCTCTCGTACTCTATTCCATTTAATTAGACTAATTCTTCACGAGCTTAGTTGGGGAATGACTAACTCCGGAACCTTAATACTAAGAAAATATGGCTTATATTTACATAAAACTTTGTTCCCTGGGGCTCAAGATGTTGGCATTTCTGCTAATTTTATGCCTCTCCTCAGAATGGTTTTCCTTTTTTCTTTTTTTTCTTTTTTTTTTTTTCATATATCTTTTGTTATTTGTGCTATGAAATTCCTAAGCTCAGGAACCAGAAACTGACCAGTGCAGACACACACGGCTGAACTGAAGTCTATATGGCTAAATTCCTCCCCAGTTCAGGGCTGTCTGACCCTTTTGAGGATAAAGACTATCTTATGGGTAACTTCAGGAGAGCCCACTTCTTCCATCTCTTTTACATCCTCATTAACCTGAAAGCGCGCTTACTATGAAAAATGCATAAAAGCTAAACCACTAAGAACTCAGCTGAACAGAATATTGCTTGCACTGAAGCTACTGTTGGCGACATTTTAATGACTAATAAATCAACTTTTTGCTTCAGCAATGGTAATTAACACCACTGCTGCCAGTGGACATGGTCATAAGTGTAGCTGTTCTGATTAACAAACCTGGAAGTCTTTTTGCTTTTCATTTAATTACAGAAATCTCGCATCTGGACTCCAAAACCACTTCAGGCTGAACCCTGCAATACAGGTTGGTCGGACTTTTCGTGAAGAGAAGGTTGCTGCTTTGGAGAAACAGGGACAGCTGTGGCTTTTGACAGGAAGAAAGGCAGACAGTAAGAACCTATTTCACCAGACACTCAAATTTATGGTCTCAGATTTATCTCTGTGGATCCAGAGGATATGAACCTTGTTAGAACAGTTCAGCAATCTCGATTCTTATGGTCTTCACTCTGCGATGCCTCTGGTAGAGCCAACATACTGTGTGACTTATTTCTTCATAAACTAAGTCTGAATCTGAGCTTCTTATATTCTGTCATTTAAATTGTATTCTGAAGGGAAGACAGGGTTTGTGTGACTTCCCTGCCATAAATTAAAACTACACAAAGCTCAGATTCCTACAGCCAAAACGACACATGGTATTTGGAGTACTCAGCAACAAGGAAAACTTTATTTCCTCATTTTCTCTCTTCTTCTCTGATTCAGTAAATTCCATTTCAGAAGCTAATCATATTAAGCAGCTTAAGTTATTACAGGCATGATGGCGGGCGAGCACACATAAGTCTAATACCCAAATTATTCACAAGGATATAATCCATTGTGTCAGTTAGTGATCAAAGTGTCCATTTATATTCACAATGCTATACACAAAATGATTTAATTTCAACATCTATTTTTTTCACCATAAATGATTATGTAATAAACAAATCATTTGGAAGCTAGAAGAGTAGCATGGTTGTAAATCTCTCCCTACTTGCTTATTACAGTTTGTCAAAAATCTGATAAACTATGACCCACAGCAGTTCCCTCAACTGATCAAGATAGGGAGGGCACAAAGGATGCCTTTATTACATTTTCAAAGGCATGTATAAAGAGGGAACACTATTAGAATTGAGCCTGCTGCTCTGTCCTCCTTGAAATTGCACTTCATACGTAGGTATTTCTATATTTCTGCTTTATACAGTAAGCCTCATTTTAAATCAGCAGCCCCAGGAACTAAGAGCTCTTAACTGTGAGTCTTTGTTCTCTAAAATAAACAACAGTCCCTCTTTTCTGAATGAGATTTTACATTTACAGCGGAAGAGGCAGACTCTTTGTGGGACACTTTGGAATTGATCCATGTTTTAGAAGTAAAAACAAAGTTTCAATGAATTCTGGAATAAATAGTCATAAAATAATATTGTCTCTTTCTCAGTAGTTTCTTAGTTAAATGAAACATCATCTGTGCTAAGCAGATGTGGCATTTCTTTTGTCTAGTAGACAGAATTTGCCCCAGAATCCCAGTTTAAATGAGAAAAAGTTCACTCAGTGTGGATCACAAATACAAAAATCTCTTGCATGTTTTGAATCTTATTAGAATCACAGAATTGTTAAGTTTGGAGAAAACCTCTAAGACCACCCAGTCTGAATGTCAGCCCACCCCCACCATGCCCACTGCCCACGTCCCTCAGTGCCACATCCGCACGGCTCTTGAACACCTCGGGGGACGGTGACTGCACCACCTCCCTGGGCAGCCTGCGCCACTGCCTCACTGCTCTTGCTGAGAAGAAACTGTTCCTAATACCCAACCTGATCAGTATCCCCATGTTCACGTATAGCAAGAATTACAATGTCCTACAATTGTTAGTGTTAAACAGATAAAGCAGCTACGGAAAGATTCATGTAAAAGTCTTAAATCAACCCAAGGAGTTCTTTGGTTGAGTTACTATCACTTCTAGAAAATAATGATGAGAAACATGTGGTGCTTTCTTCAATGCAGTCACAGATTTCATTCACAGCTTCATTTGCTTTATCTTATTTGTTATCTCTGAGCACATCCAGTAGCTACAATCTTCGTTTTGCTGGCTTCCTCATCTGAAGCTACTGCTGAATGTCTGAATACTCATATAGACTTTGAATAGTACCTGGCTAAATCCTTGGGTGTAAAGAACCCCTGTTTGCCCAGCAAAGTACCCTTTGCACACCTAGAATGTCATCTACATCAGGAAAATCTCACTGCTCTATTTCCAGATGCCCCACAATGCATCCCTTGATGTATTCTAACTGCAAGGGCCTCACTCTCCTGGGGATCAGCCCTTCTGGTGCCAGGGTTCAACACCAACGGTTTGGGTCCTCCTCACCTCCATAGTCATCCCTCAGCGGGGTGGTCAGGGGGGCACTGAGCTTCACACAAGCCCCAGTGAGTGGTTTTAGGTAGAAGTTCACCCACTCTTAAAAGAGACACTTGGCACCATATGTGTATATATATATATATATACATATATATACACACACAAATACATGCTGTTGTGAACAAGTATATTTTTTCTTCTCTTTGTTTGAGAATTTCTACAAAATTTGAGGTTTATGTACACAGGGATATATGATAATAAGAAATACAATTTGATACTTAATAGCAGAATAATTGGTTTTTTCAGACCATCATCAATTCACCATCTTGTGGTGTTTTTTTTATAGGCCAAGAAAGGGGCCTTCAGTCATGCTCATACTATTAAAATTAACAAGAAAACAAAATCTATATCTGTCATGTTGTTAAAGCTATGCTGATGAGAAAGGAAAAGAAAGCATAGAACTGTTGATATGTATCAGATGTCAGGCAACCTACATTTCATGTAAAAATAAAAAAGAAAGCATCATCTGAAAAGGAAGTACATGCTGCTTTTTGATAGCCTGAGCTTTTTTCTTTTTCTCTTACTACTGTCTTTAAGGTAGAGAAATGTAAAACTTACAGATCTTCCTAAAAAAGGCAAGCATATTAGCACGTCTTTAAAATATACCCTGTTCAGGCTAGCTAAAACTTTGAGCAGATGAAGAAGGAGCTACTCTTTATGTGATGGCTGTTGGATGTTAGATAGCTGCTAAGTTAGATGAACCACCTGCTGAAAACACGTTGTTCTCTTCATTGCCCACTGAGAGATCCCAGGTGAAATGTGTAGTCTGAACACCTGGGGTGGGAATTTGGTTGTTTAAATATATGGTTTCAGATTAGTTACCTCATTTAGGTTATCTGGAAGAGTAGCGTGGGGCTGGTGGGGGTGACCTGTGGCTCCCTATCGCTTCTAAAGCAGCAGTTTTTGAAGGGCAGGTGGATTAGGCTGGTGATACCTAAATGATACTAAGCATTTATGGTTTTGCTATTGACTTACATCTGGAATACAGCAGTTATCCAGTATTCCACTGGTTTATCCCTGTATGCTACAGGAAAAAAAATTCTTGTGATGAGACCTGCAGCTCTTGAGAATTTGAGTGACAAAAAAAAAAGGAAGGTAATTGGGATCTCTTTTTGCTGTGCCAATACGTAATAGAAACCAGGCTTTAAGCCACGTAGAATTGTTGCTACTTCAATTATTATGCTTAGCATGCTGTACAGCTCTAGTAACACCTATTGAGCCCTACTGTTGTGACTGCATTGAAATCAGATGAAGAGGGCTTTGTGGGGAGGTATCTATAAACTGCAGTAGTTCTCAGGCACTGTCATGGTTGCAGGAACCTCAGATGGATGAAATACTTGAGTTCATAGTTTCTTTTTCAAGAAAGCAAGAGTTCTCTTAAATCTGACTACTCTTTTAGATCTGATCTTTTACTAGAGTGCTTGTAGTATCCTGCTGGCCAGTGCTTTTGTTTCTGGAGTTCCTCAGTCGTGTATTCTTCAGCTGCGGTATGCGTTAATATTTCTTAATGACATGTTAAGATAGCAAGCCTCCCATTTAGTTTTAGACCTGTAACTGCATGTTAGTTTTTTGTGAAATGATACGCAACTGAATCTTTTTGCTGTAGAGCCACAGAAACAAGACCTGCTTTGTGTGTGAATGTGTATTTATACATGTGCAGGTGAGCAAGCACGTACCTTTGTGTATGCGTGTGTAATAATCCTGTACAGAAAATAGTAAGGGGGAAGGCACAGAAATAAATGGTTCTCTAACACTGTGATATGTTAACTCAAATGCGAAGGAATATCCATATGCTTGGGAGGCAAACTGTTTGCCAGCATGTTCCTCAGCGTGTAAAACCCAGAAGATTAGACAAAGTCTGCTTGCTCCCCTGCATACGCAGGAAGAAAAAGTTCAAAAAATAAGGGAGAAAAAGGTATTTTCCTCTTGGTGTAATTTTCTATAGCATATTTTTCATACTTCTGTATTTCTAGTGTAAGTAATGTGAGGGATAAAATGAGAGTAAGCATGGAGGGGGAGAATGTTGTGGAACAAATCCAGTAATATAAAAAAAAAAAAAAAAAAAAAAAGAGGCAGGAAGATGTATGCCACGAAGAGCCTTCCTCCCTCTCCTTTCAGCCTTCAGCTGCCCAGTTATTGCCCCTGAATGTCCTCAGTACACCCGTAGTCACTCCTTGTAAGCAATTCTCTAATGCATGGTGCAACTCTGGCTGCATCCCGGAGGCTGTGCTTGGTGTCCCTGTTTCATACAGCTTTATAGGCTGCGGCAAGGAGCTGTGTGCAGAACTAGGAATGAGTTCTCGGGCCTTGGCAGCTTCTGTCTTATGGATCTCTGAAGTGCTGGGTAAGGCAGGTCTCTGTCTGCCGATCGCATTTTGTTGGACATGATATCTTAATTATGAATACCATGAATATCTGAGGAAACTGATCACCTGTTTGAAGTGTGGGGGGTTAAACTGCTTTCTTTACTGTTTTGCGAGTGTCAGTTGCCCAAACTAACATGGGACGAACAGCTATCAACTGGGAGGTCAAAAAAGGCTGTCACTGCAGCAGCTGGAGAGGCCTCATTCATGTCATTGCTGAAGGAAATGCTTGCTTAGTCTGTGTCTTGCAGGTAACAGTGAATCTGTTAAACTCTGCATTCTTTGCCTGGCACTTTAGGTTTCATGAGTGCCCGGTGGTGATGATTAGAAAAGATGTTTGTGCTTCAAGGGTAGACCATTGCCAGGTCTCCAAAGATGTACAATTTAATCGTATTATGTTTATGAGCACTACCAATGAGGGAAACCTTACCTTGTTCATTTTGTTTCTCTTTGGCTCAGTCAGGAGCTGGTATAAAGAAAACAGATCAGCACTGTTTCAGGAAGCCAATTACTGCATGATGAGTGCAGTTTTGATTCTTTTGGAATGTATTGGATTAAGAAGAAAACAACTTCTCTGATTGAATCCTTCAATGCTATCGTTCTGGATCCAATAGCGTGTTAATTCAAATAGTGAAGGTGTGGAAGGTGAATTCATTTATTTGCTTAGTGGACAAAAAACAGGTTTTCCACAGTGAGGCTTACCTGTGGGAAACAAAAGGGCATTCTGGTAACCATTGGTGTACTTCGGGGCGTCACCTGGAAGGCAAATAATGCATGGCCTTGTGTCAGCTGGCATTAAGCATCACTGTTTCACTCGTGTCATGAATAGTGCTTTGTACTTTGTATTGTGTAAGAATGAGCTCACCTATGTTGGGTCAAATACTAAGAGTTTGATTAGAGATGCTAGGCATTCTCAGTGTAAGTTATCCTAAAGCTAGCAAAACCTCTTACTGCTGAAACATCTCCTAAGTATCAGATTGTCTGTTACAGCAAACAAATCTTCCCTCTCATTCCTGACAAGAAGTTGTTTGGAGAGGCTTCTCTAAATGAGTGCTGGAATACTTGAGTTTGGGATGGAGATTAATTAGAGGAAGGTAAATGTGCCAGAGACTTGTAAGTCTTACTAATTGAGTTTTCTGTACTGCTCAGGGATGAGCAGTTATTCTGGAAAATGTGTGAACAGCTGAGAGCATCTGTCTTATTACTGTTAGAGTGCTGCAAGTGCCCTGAAATGGAAAGGCATGAGGTCAGGGTCCAGTAGAACATGAAGGAGGAGACAGCTGTTTTTTGTAGGCACCATGTCCTGCTGAAGCCCTGTTACCGTTCATCCCCCCTGCTTGCTGGAGAAGCAGCAAAAAGCGTGGCTCAGGTTCTAGAGGGTTTTTCCTTCAACTGCCTTTTCTGCCTCTGCCAACATTGCTGCCTTTCTCTGGCACCAGCCCTGACTGCTTGTTGTTGCTGGCAGCACAACAGAGGCCAAACGGATGGTCACTTACCTGGCTGTCTTCAGCTCTTGTGCGTTACAGAGTATGCTCTGAGATGCCCTGAGTTTCCTGTAGTTTTCTGGACATCATTTTGGGATGCTTTCTTCCAGTTAAGGCATGCCTTTTACTTCTATCCTCCCCCCGTGCTTAGTATTTCACTGTTTCAGACCATGAGAATGACTTGTCTGGGTAAGAAATTGGCTGAAAAGACTGGATTAGTCCAAACATACTACTTTTTAACTGGAAATCATATTGAAGAAGTGGGATCTGGTATGCAGGCCATTAACCAACTTTGATCAGGCATGCAGCAAGGACTTGAACCTGTGATTTGGGGTTTTTTTTGTCATGTAACAGAGGGACTATGATGCCTTCTTATGGCAGGATCTCACCATGCATAGAGCCTCTTCCAACATAAGGCCCAATGCAGCCTTTTACTTGCAGAGGATAAAAGATAGAAATTAAGAGTGAAGAGTAAAATACGTAAGTACAGTGACTTCACTTTAAAAAAAAAAAAAAAAAAAAGACTACATTTAAATATTACATTTCGTCAGAAGAGGGAGAAACTGGTGCAAAACAGCCGTTGTAGTCCTTCAATAATTTGGAATATGCTTTATAAATGCTGCCTATATTCAGTGCTGATAATCATGGTTATGTTTAAATGAGGCACATGTTATGAGTCTCAGTTCTATCCCATCCTAGAATGAAGATAGGAAGACTTTCTAAATGTAAAGCTGGTTGAGTATATTGACCAAGAGTACTCGATGTCATGTTGTCTCAGAAATAGAAGCAACCAGTATGCTGGTTTGAGTGCCTTTACTAGGAAATATTAAGAGCCATAATTTCTATTCAGAGACATAGACCTCAAGGAGACTTAAGCATCTGCTCAAAGCAGATGTTATGTTGACCCGGTGCTATGGAAGGTTTTCTGTATTTATTAATTTTTAACCGAAGTCTACCAGTTGTGCAAGAAGGAAATACTGAATCTGCAAGCACCGTTAAATACTGAGGAAGTTTTGGAACTGCGAGTTCCTAGAGGAAAGATCAGGCCTTTAGAAGGACAGTCAAAGAAGATGATGTAAGATGTCAAAGGTGAGAAATTACTCATTTAACTTATGCAGAAGGAAATACAGGGATGACTTTGTATCAAATGGATTGTGCCACCCAAAGCTTCCTATGGGAACGTAATCTAGCTTTGAAACTAGCTGAGCCACCAGAATACTGCTTACACCGTCTCTTTAGCATTCTTTGTCTGATCCATAAGCTTACAGTAGTTTATAAGACATCAGAATGAGGACTATATTTTTTTTTAATGTCTTTAAGAGAAATGAGATTAGGAGATCAAAATAACTATCTGAGTTTAATAGACTTTATTTTTCACGGATTAAAACCATTATACCAACAGTGTTATTTTTGTTTCCAGAGAAGATGAAGTGGTATTTCAATTAATAAAGATCAAGAAACAATTTTTGAAATACCTTGTTATTTTCTATCCATGGCAATCTCTCATTACTGCTCTCATTTTATTTAGAGATTGAAAACAAAAGGAGGGTGTAACCAAAGGTTAATATTGTCCTTATGTAGCTTTGGTTGCTTCCAGTGCTCACAGGAAGCAGATTTAAAGCAGAGGTTTGCTTTGGACGTGCTGAGTCCAAGCTGGAGGACAAGTATATTTCTGAAGATGAAAGTTTGCCTCCAAATATTCCCAAAGCCATTGACAGCATGGTGATTTTATCCCTTAACCTGGGTATAACTATTCACTCAGGAAGCAATGCTACTGTTTTGTTTGCTGCTAAGCTTCCAGTTGTTGGGAAAGATATGGTGAAGTCTGCTATTCTGAATTAACATATTGAGCAGGTAGGGGAGAACTCAGTATATGTGATCCTTATCTTAATATACTGTGGAGCTGTTATCCCAGGCTTTGACTGATGTTAGATACTGACTTCAGGAATAAGAAGAGATGGCACTTTTACCTCCTTTTCCAAACTGCTGCATTAAGTGTTCTTCTACTTCATGTTAACCTACTTGAGGTACTGTTATTGTTTGTGGGGGTTGATAGAGGATGGATGCAGATTCTGTAACTTTGATGTGTTCATATATTTTTTTTTAACTAGAGGCAGGTTTAAAGCTATGCAGATGTGGTGGCATAGCTGTACACAGCAATTCAGTCTCAGACCCCATTCCCTAAGCAAAATGTGTGAGATGGTAAGGGACTGCCATGGGGTTTTTCTGCTCATCTGCACAAATGCATCAAATTCTTGTCAGTGATTTACTTTGACGCCTAAGACTCATGAGCATGCAAGGCAAATGGGGTACGTACCTGAAGCTCAATGGATGCTCCTTGGATGGATGCTCTAATATATACCCCAACTTATATATTAGTCCAACAGGTAGGGGTCCTAGGCTGGAGGGTTCGGGGGGTCCACCTGCACATAGGTGTGTTTAATTGTGTTTTGAGGTATTCTGAGACATGCTTTCCATCCTTCCTGCTGACAGGGTTGCTATTACATCATGTCCCACATAAACTGTGCAAATGATGTCAAAAGACACAAAATACAGGCAACACACTTGGTGTTCTGTGAAAGTCAGAAATGCTGAATAGCCTATCATGGCCTGGAAGGAGACTAGAATAACTTGTTCATAATCGTCAGCTTGACTTTTTTTTTTTTTTTAAGCTCAGGGATAATTCATATATTTACACTGTTCTGCTTTAAGTTTACTTCACAGCCATATAAACAAGAAATATAACTCTGACATACAGGCTAGTTTTAACTTTGAGTTTATTCCTTTGGTAAGAAAGAAAATGGATCTGGTGGTGCCTTTTATATGTATGTATTTTATATGTATGAAGTCACAAGATAACAGGAATCAAATAGCGTCACTCCAGACTTGGCAACAGAGATGTCTTGTTGGAAAATGGAAAGGATACGATGAACAAAACTCAGCAGAGGAAAATGGTTATGATTGTTTGTGGTCTTACTTTATAGGCGGGGAAAGAAAAGGCAGAGTTTCTGGTTTAAGTTCATCCCTAAAATGTAAAAGGAAAATAGCTGGACTAGAGTAATAAGGATAATCCATGAGTATTAAAACCCAATAAGTACTGGGGGAGAACAGAATTCTAGGAATAAATCCAGGACACCAGTTTATTTTTAGGATCTTCCAAGGAATCCTAAACCAACCCAAGTCTTAGTGATTTTTGCCTCACTTCCAGATGAGTTTCTCTGTTAGTCCAAGGCCTGCCAAGTGAAAATGCAGAATTGCTGGTAACAGGCAGAAAAGCTCGCCACCACCTCCCTTTGGAGGCCCATTTGCAATGTTGTGCTGCATTGTTGCTGCTGTCCTTTTGGGTGATGCCATGAGGAGCAGCCCTTGCAAGCTGGGTATAAATAACGACAAAATGACTTTAAAGTGATTGTCAGACACCTAGAGAACCAAATCTTCATTTAATGGAAGCACAAAGCCAACTTTGCTAAATTCTCAAGGCGGTCCTTGTTACGAATGTGACTGATGTAGCTATCCCATTGAGTTACAAAACTGCATTCGGAGTCAAACTGGCCATTAAACTCACAGCAGAGTTGCATTTTGGAGGATTTAGTCATTATGAAAGAGTGTTTGTAGGACTGCAGAAAGGAGAACTTCTTACCTTCATTATATGATGTTACAAGTTGCTCCCCAGGAAACAGAGCAAATGCATTCAGGAAGTAACAAACGCAATAGTCTTGTTTATTTGACACAGCATGACTTCAGCCTGCTCAAACCTGTGTCCTGCATGTGTACGCGTAAAGCAGGGTAGTAGAGATGGATGTGTTTTCCTAACAGTAAATTCTTTAATATAAGCATAAGGTAGAATGTTATTTGGTTGATCTTAATTGTGAAATAACAGCACACTTTGTATCTGCTTATCTTCCCTTACTTGTCTATAAAAGAAAATATCTTGGAATATGAATCTTGCTGCTGACCGTGTCTGCTGCCTTCCTCCTGAGCTCAGCAGGAAGGTGAGGTGCCTGCTGAAGGCCTTCAGGGATCTAAAACAGCACGTTTGGAAAATGGTGGTTTTTCTCTCATGAATTCTCATTGCTATAAAATGATCCTGGGAGAAAGGAGAAACACTGAGGAGGTGGAGAAAGCAACCAAATTATAATCCGTCTTTTCCAGCAGTATTCACAAAACAGTACCTAACAGAAGAACGTAATGATTACAGTGTTAACCCTTCCTACATATTTTTTAAATTATCTATTTGGATTTTCTTTCCAAAGACCCATAATATAATTTAAAAAAAAAAACAAACAAAACTCAGAATGCAAAGTCTTACACAAGCTGATGTGATTTTTATACATCACTTGATAACTAATGTGTCACAGTGTCACAAAGAAAACTGCTTTTATACGTTCTGAAAATGTTTTGTATCTGGCATTTCTGATTTGTTGATACCTCCTTGTTAAGAAGCAAAGACATTTCAATCAATTATGTTGTTAAAAACATCCGTGCAATTTAATTCAGCATGAGGGTGATTACACGGTTTTTTTTGGTTTTTTTTTTTTTTTTTTGCACTAGTGTAGTTGAATTGGTTTCAAATCCAACTTTAACCTGATCTGTGGCGATTTGCTCTCATAGCCTTAACGGTCTGAAAATTTCCCACCCAAATATGTAAACTCAGAAGCATATGTTAGAGGATGTAACTGTATTATTCTTAGTTCTTGTTTAACTTGATGTAAGTATTAACTCTTTACAAGATGCTACAAGCTAAAAATCTGATCTGCATGGAATTGCTTGACACAAACTGAGTACAGCCTATGAACTTAATCGTTTCCATGACCAGTATATGCCTGAAAAGAGCAGTTCAGTTTCTCATTGCACTTGTGAGTGGGAATTCTTGACTGTTTATATTATGGAAAACTAAAGAACTGACGGCATATGTGACTTTGTCCCTGCAAAGCCCTAAAGAGAAAGATGCCCAGTCTTGTAACCTCGTGCCTTAAGAAAAACCTGATTGAACTTCTGTGAATGTTACTTAAGAGATTTTGCAGGATATTGGTAAAATGTTTTTCTCCTTTTGACCAATCCTGCAGGATGCTCCTATTTGTGCTAGGCTTCTGTGAGACAGCTCTATCTTAATATTGTTCAAGTGGAGTATGGAGGAGTGAGCTCTTTGCAGCTGTTGGAAGATATACCTAAAGGAAATGCAAAGGAAAATGGATTATTGAGGAAAGCTGTTTTGTTGCTGACAAACAAAGCTGCTACTATGCGTGACCCAACAGAACTAAGAGATCAGGAGAATATATTGAGAGCTTCAGAGGAGTCTCTGTTTGGGCTTTCAGTGATGGCTGGGCTGCAGACAGAGCTGGCCTAGAAGGGAAGCGTATTGTACAAGTGTGTAGACTCTGCTCTGGATATATCCTTTAACCTACAAGTTATCTCACTAGTCCTGAAATACAAGGATGTGAATGGCAACCTGGTAGCGCAATCACAGTATTTTTGCTACCAGCTATACATATTCTTATATCTGTGTCTGAAGAAGAGGACTTTGGACTGCTTCTGAACTCCCAGATTAGAGAGAACCTGGAAGAAGCTCAAGACTTTCCCTTGCCCTTTGTCTTTTTTTGGTACTCAGAGGTCTACAGACCAAAGGGAACAATTTTGTCAGTCATTCTCCAGCTAGAATCCCAGGGCCCTTTACAGTTCTCACCTGCTGCTCAGATGGGCCCACCAGGGTGGTCAAGTGAGACTTTACAGTATTGTATGCATCATTTATTTCCTGAGTAGCTGAAGCTCAGAGCTTCGCTGTAACTCCCAGAGATGCTGCCAGGCAGCCAGATATAATATGAGGCCAGAAGAATGCTGATAGCTTGTCAAAACTGAGGAAAGATAAACACTGTGGACTGCCAGAGGGAGAGCTCCTGGCTGATGAGATGCATCTTGCTGAGAGAAAGTTTGTCACAAGCTGCTCAGATTGTGCTTGCACTGGGATGTTGCTTTGGGATGTGGCTGGCTGTTGATGCCTGGACTGCCACTGCCCTACAGCAATCACAGTTAATCCACTGCTTGAGGCTGGGGATGAAAGCTCACTGGAGCCCACCGGCCCAGAAAACCTGCACAATCAGCCCCTGGCTTTGGGAGCCTGGTTTTGATTTGCTGAGATGGCAGCTGCTCTTTTACAGATGTATAATGGAAATGGAAGTATGATTAAGGGGACAGGAGGTAGCTAGAGATGATAAAGGGCTTTATTTACTTCTTCATCAAACAAAACCTGATGAGATTTTAATCTCTCAAAAGAGATGTACAGAAACGGAGAAAACTGGCCTACCTGCAGCCTATGCTTTTAAAAGAACTAATCCTTTCTATCAGTGCTTTCCCTTACTTCTCTTCAGCTCCTCACGTCCATCATGCTGAAATCTGGAGCCAAATGTCTAGGCAAAGTTGATCGTGTTTCTTCAAGTGCCCTTTGCTAATCAGAGATAATTACGAAGTTAGAAGGGTTTCACTGATAGTCGTCTAAATGCTTCTGCAGTCAATTGGCATTCTGCAAGCTTGTTCTCACAAAGGTGATGAAAGCTCACTAAAAATGGAAATACCGGAGTTTTCGCAAAGCTTGTTTGTTACTTATAAAATAAAAATAAAAAATTATCCTAATCCCAGAGCAGAAAACCTAATTCCTACACAGAAGAAAGGTAATTTATGTTGAATCTTTGATGTTAATTAGTCAGATCGTTGATATCTGGTGATGTGTTGACATACCCAGGGTATTTTCAGGTTAGAGCAAGAACATTTCAAGTGGTAAATTTCCTTTTCTTTCTGTAGCTACCACTTTTGCCCTAGAAATGAACTCCATAATATTGGTCTGATCCACACCTAGCTTAGCCAATTACTTAAAAATATGGAGGAAGCTTTTGATCACAGTTTACTGGCATAAGCAAAAACTGGAAGGTTATGAGGTTTGTACAAACTCTTGGCTTGAAATCTGTAACCCCCAGAGATCTGTTTGTAATATGCTATTTTCTTATTAAAACCACTGCTTTTGGCAATTTCAGATTTCAAAATGGTGGCACTAGGAACAAATTGAAAGATGAAGGGGGTGTGCTTTCCTACTCCATGACAACACAGCATATGTTTCTAACTTTTAAAAAGTAATTAGGAAAACCAGAAATTCACCTTTTAAACACCAAGAGCCTCCTAAGATTCTCACTGGAATGAATGTTTCTGGGACAGCAGAGCAGTGACACAGGCCTAAGGGAATATTTGACATCAGAGCCCACTACGAAGACGAGGTTTGCTTGGTTTCACACCATGAAAATCACACTCACTTTATAAGCGAGGCTCATTAAATTTTGTTTTACTCTTTTTTTCACCAAAGTTAAGCACTACATATTTTTCTTAAAAGAAATTGCTCACTTGCATGAATTCATTTGAACTATTTCTCCTTTTCTAATTCTGTTCGGTGCTTGCAAATCTCAGGCTGTGGGGGACTGTTATGTGGTGTTATAAACTGGAGCTGCAGAGGTTGGCTGTAATTGATCTCAAAACTTCCTCATTTCCTGACTGACCAAACAAAGGCATTTTGTTTCTTTTGCCAGCTGTTAGAGCAGTAATTCCTGTAATCAAGATGAGAGTGCTGCTGCTGTGTTTCTGTTGGGGCGAATATCAGAAGATTAGGAACTCTTTTTAAAATTGAAAAGCGCTTCCTTACAACTTTCCCAGGTATTCTTTCTGTGCAGATTAGGCTGCTTTAAGATTTACTGGTTTGAGTATGAGTTTTTAACCTAAGGAGAGCTTTCTTCGCATTCAGATAAAGATCTCAGTGTGTGCATATGGGGACTTGGCGATAGTTGCCATCCATTTTGTAGGGTTCTGGCTGAGCGGCCCCTCTACCACAGAGCTGCCTGCTGGGAAACCCCTGCTGCTGGGTTCTGGCTTTGATTTGTTTCATTTTTTTTTTTTCCCCCAGAAATAATAGGCAGTTTGTTCATAGCAAAACCAACCGCTTTGCACCATTTAGAGGATGGTGAGTCAGGAGAAGAGAAACAGAAGAATGTGACTTATATGGAGGCTCTCAGACTAATCCTTCAGGAGTTAAAATTCAAAGTAGCAAACCTCCTACTACATCCTTCAGCAAAAATACTCTTAGCAGTGCTTATGCCAAAAAGTGCCAACGATATTCCTGATAGTATTGGCTAGATTAAATGAACTCTCAGTCATCTGTTCTTATACAACATCTTGAGGTGACTGCCAAGTGCAGCAGTTTTACTCCTGGCCGGGTCACCAGTCTGTAGCTCCAGAGACTCTCAGAAATGAAAGAGATCCCACATCATTTTGGGAATCATAGAATCACAGAATGGCCTGGGTTGAAAAGGACCACATTGATCATCCCATTTCAACCCCCCTGCTATGTGTAGGGTCGCCAGCCACCAGACCAGGCTGCCCAGAGCCACATCCAGCCTGGCCTTGAATGTCTCCAGGGATGGGGTACCCACAGCTTCCTTGGGCAACCTGTTACAGTGCGTCGCCACCCTCTGTGTGAAAAACTTCCTCCTAATATCTAACCTAAACCTCACCTATCTCAGTTTAAATCCATTCCCCCTTGTTCTATCAGTATCCACCCTCATAAACAGCCGTTCCCCCTCCTGTTTATATGCTCCCTTCAAGTATTGGAACAGAGGATAGCGAGTGTGGAAGTCTCAATAGCATGACAAGAGCTGTGAAAGAGCAAAGTTCAGCCCCAGACCTGTGTTCTGAAGTTCAGCACCAAGTTTCCATCTTCTAAAAACAGAATTTTGCCCTCCAACAACTTTGATTTAAATTGCAGAAAAAGGGGACAATGCTGTTATAGGAGGTGAATAATGCGGCACAATGTATTGCATCTGTCAACAAGATTTTAATGTTTCTGTTTCACCACAGAAAACACTTGTCTTAACTTTCATTGATCATGGTGATCTCTGCTGGTATTTCTGCAGCTTTCTTTGGGAAGCTGTTTTGTGAGGCATGATAGAGCTTAACTCTTCCAAGCATTTCTGCAAGCGTATTTCATATTGATGTGATTTTTAAGTCTTTATTGTGAAGTTGTTACTGTTTTACTGTTTGGGGCTGCTTGATAGCCCTGTGCTCTTTTGAGATCCAGCACTCAGTGGAATTGAAGAGCAAATAAAAATAAGTATCACACATCAGGCATCCTCATAAAACCACCTTCAACCCATTCTGCCTGCTAACCATACGAAATAAGGAGCGTCTCTATTATTTTCTCTTTATGCAGTAGGTTTTCTTGTGGGCTTTAACTTATGCTATCCTCATGCAGACATATATTATCTAGGTTTATTCCAAGCTGTATTGATTTGTAAAACAGAGCAGTGGCCTATCCACTTCTGAACTGCCACCCGTTGACAGATTGCTGCATGCAATAGAATGGCATGAGGGAGGGGTGAGAAACTTAAAGAGGAAGGTAAGCACAGCATACTGGCTTGTTATACAAGGCTACAAACCAGCTTCCAGTTTCACTAATGTTGTTAGACATTGCTGACCTCCTCTACAGCCGCCAGCTATTCAGCTGAGGAAGCTGGGTGTGTACAAAAGCACAGCTGAAGTCAGACTGTGGGTTTGTATCTATGCAACCTCACTGACTTAACTAGATATGACCGAGAACAGCGTGTGGCCTGCTAAGCACCTCAGGAGGTGGGCCAGGCCCATTCTTTCAGTGAATAATTGTAGACCTCTCCCTTCAGATGCTGGCTGTGCATTATAAACAGATGAGAGGAAGAAACCTGTCTGTAGTCACAGTTCAGGGATGTGAAATCCAGAGGGGAACAGAATTAGAGCACACCAAGCACTTTGGTTCAGATCTTTAGATCACAATTGAAAACTGCAAACAGAGAAACTTATGTTAGGACAGCAGATGACGCATTTGCCCTCTCTGCATGGAGACCGTGCTGGCCTGACGCAGTTCCCATGAAGGTTTTATCTGAACACATAATGTTGCAATCTGTGGTAGACAAAGCTCAGATGCTTCACAAACAAGTTGTCCTTCCCTGCAGGAGGAAAAGTGGGAACTTAAGAGCAAAGGGCACAGCGTGCAGCGGGAGGCACTCGTGCCACCCCTCATTGCAAAGTAAGATGGCCTTCATTCACAGGGTTGGCAGGGCTGCCTTCTACAACTGATAGATTTGGGATTATAAATCCCTAGAATCATAGAACTGTTTGAGTTTGAAAGGACCCTTAAAAGTCATCTAGTCCAACCCTTCTGCAGTGAACAGGAACACCTACAGCTCCATCAGGTTGCTCAGAGCCCCATCCAGCCTGACCTTGGATGTCTGCAGGGATGGGGCATCCCCCACCACCTCTCTGTGCAACCTGTTCCACTGCATTACCGTTTATTATAAAAAAATGTCTTCTTCACATCTAATCTAAATCTTCTCTCTTTTAGTTTGGTTCTCTCTTTTAGTTAGGTCCTATCACAGCAGACCTGCTAAAGAGTCTGTCCCCTTCTTTCTTATAGCCCTCCGTTTAGATATTGAAAGGCTGAAAATCTGTGGGCATGGATAAAAGATGCTGGATTCAGTCAGCAATAGCTGATTCTTGGACTGTGGAAAGGAATATAACTCAGCAGTCCAGTAGAGATTCCTGATCCTAGAGGTGGGATAATGGAATGGCTTGTCAAATAATTCAGAATTACCACCTGAGCAGTACAATGCCAGGAAACTGACGCTGTGTTAGTGTAGAAACCCAATAATGCTGCAAAGCAGATATTTTTACGTTAAAGTAAAAATATAGGTACAAAATGGAATGCAGAAAAGCTGTGCATGAAAATATTTGCAGTGCTCTGCTGTTCATACACCTGCCTGGGATCTCAGTTTAAGCTTTCCCAGCTAAAGACACCACAGTGATTGCAGAAGACATGCTGTGTTTTGTATCATTATTTATGGTTGTGGATTTCCTTCCATCTATACACTCTAATTAAATGTTCCTATCATCCTGTAAATTAGCCTTTCTCTCTTTAAACGTCACATTTGCAACTCCATGTAGCTATTTTCATTTCAGCACTGAATCAGCGATGTACTTAAGCATATGAATGATCTCTTTGAACCCAATGGGACTCCTCACATCCTTAAAATTAGGCATCATTTTATCCCTTTGCTAAATCAGCAGCTATACTGCCATACAGAGGTGGGGATAAAGGAAGTGGTTTGCATCGACTGTAAACACTGTTATCGAACTGGACACTTCCAAACTCCATTTTTACCATCATATTTTAAATCATAGTATTGGAGCTAGGTACCATACGTGAGGTATTCACATTGAATCGCTTCTTTCAAAACTGCCATTTCTCCAGAGGCAAAGCAGTTTTAAGAGGCTCAAGCCCCCTCTTGCCTTCTTTAAACTGATTGCCCTTTCAGACGCGCCATTGAGACAGGAGGCAGACCTGCACCAGGAAGGGCGTTTTACATGAAGATGGATCACTGTGTTTTTCAGAATTGCTACATGCTCTTATATCACATGGATATATCTATCCGTGATGGTGATAATCTGTGACGTATGAACAAGAGCAGATAAGGGAGGTGGGAAGACTGTAGCCACCTCAGTCCATTACGCTCCTGAAGGAAGTACATGGATGTCTGCATCCTGGGAAATCTCTGCTGTGATCTTCTCTCCTACGCTTGCGTACTTCCCAGGACCTGTAATTTTAACAGTTTTAACCAAAGCTCTCCTGTATTCAGAAGTAAAGGAACTATGAGAATTACTCATGAAGAAATTGGGAATGCTTGAGATAGGAATGGAATGAAACATTCCACCTTGCCTTCTGTAGTAGAATACGAAAGTCTGTGTTGAGTACCTCTAATTTTCACCCTAAGAAACAGAAACAAACACTACATTCTTCAGAGTTAAGTACAAATGAATGATTTCTGTGAAGCCTGATGGTGTGATAATTGTAAAGGGTTCTTGTTACTATCACAGTGAGTTGCCCTTAGCACCAAAGAGCTTTCAGAGTTCATACTTCGTGTAAGTTTTATGAAAACATCAACTCACAATCAAATTTCTCCACAAGGCAGGTGAGAACACAGTTTTGCCCTGAAGTCAGAATTTAATCTTAACAAACACGCACAAAGTACTTAGATAAACACATGGAACTACAATGCGCTTAAAGACTCTCTTAGAGACAGAAAATTAGTACAACAGTTAAAGTTCTTTTTGTGACTTGACATCCGCTAATGGAGATGGACATAACCCGAAGCTGTGGATGACAAAAGGCTGCCCTGACAAAAGTTTATGCAACATGGTGACAGTCTGCAGGGAGCCTGGATCTCAATTAAAAATCCAGCACACATAGCCCTATAAATTGAAGACAAAAAGAGAGCAGAGGAGGGTTATATGTACTCCTTGGCGAGAGGACCAATTTAGAGATGCCAATGGAGTGACTGGGAAAGGATCCCTTATGAAGAAAAGAGGTTTAAGAAAAGATCAAATGAGGGGTATTGATCTATTTGTTTCACTGCATAGGGTTTGAAAAACAGATCAGTCTGGGATGATGAAGTCTGATTATTGGTTTCCACTTGACATTCTGTCTCATGGAGGCATTAATGGTAGGGGCCCAGTGGTTTTAACACTGCTACTAGAATAATTTGCTGTCTTGAACAGCTCAGTCCATAACTTAACTAGTTTTTGCATCAAACCCTTACCTTCTGCCTGAAGATATCTTCTAAGCATTTAATGCTGATTTACGGATTTGCTTGGATGAAGAATAAACACCATTCACTTACTGAGATGTTTTTTTCTTCCTGAATTTCTCCAGCTTCAGCTACCAGCCAGCACATGAATCAGTAAACAGGTTTTTTTACATCTCATTCTGCAAGAAAACATCACTGAGGTGCTTTATATTAGATAGAAAAACTACTTTACCCACTGATGTTCCAACAGTAGTCACCTCTGACTCTAGAGCTAGTCTACTGCAGTACAGGGAATCCAATTAAACTGCCTCTCCATGAGAAAAACAAAACAATATTCAGCACACAGAACATACTCCAGCTACCTAAAAGCTGTCCTGTGCAAAATAAAATTGGGGTTATTAAGCTCCAATTCCTGTTTATCTATGCAGACCAGAGAATAACGCTATTTTGCATTAAAAACAGTTATGCAAATGAGAGGGAGGAACATAATTTTGTGGAGTCGGGGTTTTATTTTTGTTTGTTTTGGTAATTTGTTGTTGTTACTGTTGTTTAGCACTGAGACTGCAGTGTCCCCGTAAGTTGGATATTGCTACCATGGATTACCAGACGCTTGGCCTCAGTGCAGAACTGATATGTTCTGGCTTTTCATGTGCTGCTGTAGGAAAAGCTGGGTACTACAGAAGGGATCCAAAACCTATGCAGCTCCTCATTCTGTATTTGTCTAAACTTGATCTTAAAATAGTGAGGACAAGGGTGTCTCAGATATTCTTCCTTTATTTAGGGCTTTGGGGTTTACTTGTGTGGGAATCAAATGTTGTTTCTGCATTTAGAACAAGATAAGAATATTTTATTTCAAGGTCTCAGTATATAAGTGAAGCAATTTGTAGTTATTAAAAATTAGGTAAAAGTCATAGTTACAAAGACTGCAGCTCCTGTCTGTCCAGCCGTCTGACTGATTTTTGGTACTGGACAAACAAGACCTGAGTGATAAAGGATCCAAAAAGGAGAAGTTAAAATAATTAGCAATACACCTATATAAACCAGCAACAGTGTATGTTTAGATATATATATATATGTATATGTGTAATGTTTTGTTGTACACATTGTAAAAATATGCAAGTCGTGACATACCTAAGGATGTGCCTGAAGAGATATCAGGAAGGACTGGGATCCCTGGACCCCCGGGGCTCTTTGTTTAACAAAGTGTCCCTCGGACAGAATGGAAGAAGCTTTGAAGGGAATCAACATATCAATACGATAAGAGTACCGAGACATCTTGGAAACAAAAACAGCAGGATGGCGACTGACTGGCACAAGATAGCACGTGAATTAACAAGTGTCAGAATGTAATTAGCAAATACAAACCTCAGGTAAAATTGTAACCTGGAATACCCAACCAAAGGGGAAACAGGGGAGGGAACATGGGAGAAAAGGTATAAAAACTGTAACATCGTGTCCTTCGGTGTGCTTCTGCTAGCAGGGCGCCAGCCATTGCAATCGCGAATAAAAACGGCTTTTATCAGAGATACCGTCCTGACCAAAAATTATTGAGGTATTTCCAACACTTGTGGCTGCATGTCTTCCTCCATTTAGGATCCCAAGACCCATATCTGCATTTAGTAGTTGTTCTCTTTGTTTCCTTGCAGAAAATAGAACAAGGATTTATTTTATGTTATTTTTTCTCTTTAAAAGAACTGCCCCAAAACTTTATTGTGTATTTTTTTTTAAGTTTTAACTGGCAGGTGTGAAAGTTTTTGGTCATGTACATGGGAACACAGTTCCTCCTTTCTTTTTCAGAGATACAGCTATTTTGAACATAAAGTTACTTATATTTGCATTTCTCAGATCATTAACTGTTCCAGCAAAAGGGATAGAGATCATGGCTCTGCATCTTTATGCTTTCTTTGTCATGCAATCTTTTGGGTGGAAGGGCCACAGAAGTCTCCAGTCTGATCCCCTGCCCAAAGCAGAGCCACCTCTGGGATCAAACCAGGCTTCTCAGGGCTGTCTTCAGACAGTTCTTGAAAATCCCACAGATTGAGTTTTCTTTTCTTCTCCCTTAGACGACAGACTGTTGATCAGATCATTTTCTTGTGAAGCAAACAGGCTGAACAGGCCCTACCTGAATCAGATTTTTGATATTTTATATTTTGTTAGTTTCTATTAAAAAGGGTTGTGGCAGCATCACTTCTACCAAGCCTCTGCAATCTGATGTCTCTTCTTAACACATCCAAACCTGTCACTGGCTGTCTGGTGCCATCTGAGAGTGTCTGCTGGAGGAAGGGTTTAAGGAGATGCAGGTAAGGATTGATTTATAGCTGATTTTACGGCAGCAGATAAAATAACATCTAGTGGTATTTAACTCGGTGGTTGTACATACAAATGTACAAACCATGTTGTCTTTGTAATGTACTCTTCCCCCCTCATCAGTGCTCATCTCCTATTTCAGATCCTCGATGTTCTCAAAACATCCTTCAAAAATTGTACTGAAGTTACATTACGAGCAAACCTCTTTATAGAAATTAAAGGACAAAAGTTTCATTAGTATTTATGAATAATGAATCACTAGGATGTTGCCCTTAGATAAGCCAGCTATAAACACTAATACAAGTGACCATTTAATGCAAACACAAGTATGATGTTCTAATTTATTTTCCGTTTCCCTCTGTTTGCTAGTTCATTGGCTTATTAACTAACTGGGGAAAAAAAAAAGACTCTGCAAATAACAATTTCATTTGTTACACAGCTGATAAATGTTTAATGGTAATAGTTTAGGAATTGAAGGGTGGAGCTCTGTTGGAAAGATGCTATTACCTGTGCAATCTGATTTTCCCAGCATGCCCTTATCCTCCCATTGCTTGAAAGTTGGATCAGCACGGGTCACATGATAATGTTAATGATGTAATAATCTCCAAATTCTGTGTGTGGGACAGGGATGAAACAGCTCAGAAAAAACTCCTACATACCATGTGTGCTCCTGTCTGAGCAACCAGTGTACTCCAGGAAGAAGAAAAGCACCTTGTATTCCTGCTGTATGCTCTTACCCTAGCAGATGTGGTAAGGCACAGCAGATGTAAGGACTGCATGCATTAGAATTTGTTTGTTCTTCCGAATTGTATACCATACAAGGTACAGGAATTTATGCTTCATGCAGCTGTTGGAATCTTGCTGGCATTGCTCTGATTTCTTACTGCTTATTATGAAATTATTCACACTTGCGGTGAACATCATATAATGATGATTCATACAATGACTTGTTATGCTAGATCCTCCCAGCATTCAAAAAGCTGTTTGTTTTTGCTTTAAGGAGGGGAAGTAAGTCCAAGTAGGTGTTCAGCTCCTGCTTTTCCACTTCACTTTCACTTAATTTTCTTATAACCTAAATTATTAAGTCTGTTGTTGGTCAAATAATTATTATGATGCAACTCATGATAAACTGTAAATATTTTCCTAGCCTTCTAGCTAGTAAAAATTGGAAGAGTTGGTGTCATTACTGAAACTATTAATTATGGATTATAACTTTTAACAGTAGGAGGGTGGTTTCTGGTTGAGTAACTTCACAGTGTAGCTTCGCTGCAAGCAACAGCCCCTGTTTTACTTTGCTCAGGGAATACATAGGAGTGGAGAGCTGGGTATCATGCATGTGGGGTCATCATACAGCATGAGCTGTAGACAAGCAGATGCTACCATCGTCAGCTCCTAGAACTAATCTGTTTTCCTTTGTATCCAATAAAAAAAAGAAGGGATGAGTTTTTCCCTCTCTGAATGTTTTCATTCAATTCATTTTTTACTAAGGATAGTCTGTTCTTGCCTTCTACAAAAAAAAAAAAAAAAAAAAAGAGAGAGATTTTTCATATTCATTTGTGTTCAATGAGCCACTCCATTGCTGATGTGACTCAGCTGTTCTTAACAAAGTCACAACAGAAATATATTTATTGCTCAGAGTTTTAGTAGACTTATTTCCTTTTCTCACTTGTTTCTTTTTATTTTTCTCTTGCAGTTATTAAAGTGGTAGTATCCCTATTTTGTATTTTCAATATAAGGGCTGCTTTGAGACTAATGCCTCCTATTTTGTTACATTGGCCTGTGATGTCAGAGGCAGATGTTGGTGGTATGGCAGTAGAGGTTCCCACCAATATTCCATTACATTTTGTAGCCATGCAACACATGGCAGCGGAGGGGCAGTCTGGCATAATGGCATCTGACATGGAAGTGTGTATGAAACAAAGGTGTGTCGTTGAATTCCTCCATGTGGAAAAAATGGCACGAGTTGATATTCATCAACACTCACTGAATGTTTCTGGAGACCAAATAGTGAATGTGAGCGCAGGCAGGTGGTGGGTGGTACATTTCAGCAGTGTTGACAGGAATGCAACAGACAAGACACATTCTGAACAGCCATGTACAGCTTTCACACCACATGAAACAGCTAATGGTGGTGACTATGCTGAAAAATAGTGGATTTTAGCTGAGAATTTTCCCTATCAAATAGTGTTATTGTGCTCTTTGTACCTGTTGTAGTTTCCATGGAAATTAATTGGAGGCATTACTTTCAGAGCAAACCTATGTACATTGATAGTTTTCTTCAAGTGCTTCAGGATATTCCACATACTAATAAGCAGCCTGATTGCTATGAGGCTATAATTATAATCCACAAGCAGTTCATTATCTTTAATCTTCTAAGTATTTACTGAAGTTCACAGAAACACAGAATCACAGAATGGCCCGGGTTAGAAGGGACCTACCTCAAGGATCATGGATTTCCAACCCCACTGCCACAGGCAGGGTCACCCCGCCCCCCCCATTTAATACTAGACCAGGCTGCCCAGGGCCTCATCCAACCTGACCTTGAACACCTCCAGGGACGGGGCATCTCATCACTGCCATAGTAAAGGACTTCCCCTGACATCCAACCTAAATCTTCCCTCCTTCAACTTAAAACCATTTCCCCTTGTCCTGCTGTTATCTACCCTTTCAAAGAGTTGACTCCCCTCCTGTTTATAGGCTCCCTTTAGGTACTGAAAGGCTTCAATGAGGTCACCCCACAGCCTTCTCTTCTCCAGGCTGAACAAGCCCAGCTCCTTCAGCCTGTCTTTGTAGGGGAGGTGCTCCAGCCACCTGATCATATTTGTGGCTCTCTGCTGGACCCTGTCCAACAGCTCTCTGTCTTTCTTGTACTGGGGGCTCCAGACCTGGACACAGTACTTCAGATGGGGCCTCACAAGGGCAGAGTAGAGAGGGACAATCACCTCCCTGTCCCTGCTGGCCACCCTTCTGATGGAACCCAGGATACCATTTGCTTTCCGAGCTGCAAGAGCACACTGCTGGCTCATGTTCAGTTTTTCATCCATCAGGATCCCCAGGTTCTTCTCTGCAGGACTACTCTCAAGGACTGCTCCTTCCAGTCTGTATAAATGCCTTGGATTCCTCCAACCCAAGTGCAAAACCTTGCACTTTTTGTTGTGTTGAACCTCATTAGGTTCACCTGGGCCCACCTTTCAAGTCTGTTGAAGTCCCTCTGAATGGCATCCCTTCCTTCCACTGTGTCAGCCGCACCACTCAGCTTGGGGTCATCAGCAAACTTGCTGAGGGTGCACTTGATTCCGTTGTCAATATCATCAATAAAGATGTTAAGTTTCACATTAAGGAAATGTTTAAGTTTTTTTTTTTTTTTAAGAAAAAATATTTTACTTTCTTTCACGTGTGTGAACAAAAGCACTGACTTGTTAGCAGGCATTGTGCCTGCTCTGTTGCCAGTATAGTTTGCCTCAAGTGATTTGTATGACGTGATTAAATATGCTTTAACCATTAGAGGCCAGAACTGCCTTACAATCGTTTGTAAAATAGATTCCATGGGTCCAAGACAGCTTTTGGATTTGGAAGACCCCATGTCGACATTCTCAGTGAAAGCTCATGAGCTTGCAGCAGGAACACCTGTGTGCTGAGATGCACCAAATGAACGCTACAAAATGTCATGAACACTACAAAAATAATACTGGTATTTTTCCAGGGGTAGCTTGATAAATATACTCACTTTTGAGGATAGAAATGTACTTAAAAAAGGGACAATAATTCTAGAAAATGCTTGCAAGAAAAAGAAAAACAAACAGCTCTGAATTATTTCTTGTTCTTATTTTGCTGCAGATACTTAGTGCAGCATGACGAAAGGTGATGCAGGAAGAAGTGATGTTTTTATGCTATTGCCACACAACAGGGAAGAGTCAAAAAGTGTCAGCGCTGCCCAGAAAAGAAAAGAATTGCTTGATCATTTATATAAATGCACTGGTCTATGAAGTGAAGAAAAATGTCACTCTTGACTTTTGTTTTTAAGTATTTTTTCCTTTGTAACATAAGAAAAACTTTTGGAAAGTGGTAAGCCAGCTCGCAACCGCAAACTTCATTTGTACATAACAATTTTTCATCAGTTGAGCTCTACCTTTACAATACTGTGGCTGTTGCTCAGGCCCTGTAAGTAGCCTTCCATTTATTGTTAACACTTCAGGGAGGTTCAAAACCACTGCCTTATAGCACAGCCATGGGTGCTCAGATTTTCGGACTAGGTATGCGATACATTTTCCTTGAAAAACAACAGAAGATTTGTGTTTTCCATCTAGAAAACCTCAGCCAGGACGTTGTCTCATCATTGTGCTTAGCAAAGCACTCTAGGCATGTAATTGTCCAAGACATCTCATTGACAAGGTATGATATAAATGCTTTCCATGCAGGTGTTTGCCTTACATTGATGAGCAGACACTAATCACGATTGTTTGGAGAGCTATGCATACTTTGCATCTGAAGAGCAAAAAGCAGGGAGTGATGGATTTAGAAAGAGAATTTTTACAACATCTGTGTTATTTTTATTACATTATTAAGTGCTGCCTCAGCTTGAATGCTCTGGTTGTGCATTACCCAGTGCCCAGGGAGCTCCAGGCTCCCACCAGAGGAGCACCCTCAGGCCTCCATCCATGCCCCAGAGTACCCACAGTTGCCTCCAGAAGGGCTCCTGGCTTTGTGCTGCTGTTCCTGCTTTTATGTTTATCCCTCACCAGTCTTGCAGTCTAACAGCAGGGTCCTGACACAACTGTACCCCACAGGCCTCTCCTGCCCTTCCTCCTCACCCTTAATTGCCCAGGGCCTTGTAGTGGGTCAAGGCATCACCAGAAGCCTCTGCTGCTTGTGGCACCCCAAGATAAGGACACTGCATCCAATGGGTGGCTCCAAATTGTGTGTGTCCTGTACTGGAAGCAGCTGGTGTTGATGGAGACCCAAGCTGTCATGACTGCTTCCAGCATGCTGACACTGAGTTCCAGGAAGAAATTCTTGACCAAAACAGAATCCCACTGTGAAAACCTCATGAACCTCTGTGGGAGTGGGTGGTTTGTATGAGAATGGTCATGCTTGGCTACATGAGCCCTCACAGCCCCTAGCAGGGGATCATCGTTCTGTGCACATGCATGGGTATGTGCTTCTGTTCCCCATCAGCAGGATCTTTAGCCTATGTGGAGCACCCTTCTGGCACTGGCTGGCAGTCCTACCATCACGTAGCCAGCATGCTGTGGTGGTTGTGAGGTTGGGGGCAGGAGGGAAAGGAATAGAAACGGAAAACTAAGGAACTACGTTTGAAGACTTGAGAGCAGTAGTAGTGTTGTCTTTATACCCCATGGTTGAAATCCCTGCCTGAATGCCCCAGCCCTCTTCTCCTTCTGGGAAGCACAGGGTCAGGAATACTATCCCCAGCAGTCTGGCAACACAGATACAGTTAAATGATATGTTTTGAATGACATTAAAGGTTCTATGGAAGATTTTTTGCCCTCTCAAACAAAACTCTAGAGATTTTAACTTTCTTTCTGAATTATACATGCGTATGTAACCTTTCCTTCTCTCATTACACAACTGAAAGAAAACAGATTTTGTACATCTCTGTTATGGACCAAACAGAAAAGATGCTGCTAGAAAGGCCCTAGATCCTTGGGTATATCTGTAAATTACTTTCCAATACTAAATCCATGGTGTGTCTCTTCGTTAAAATGTTTATGATGTGCCTACTATATACCCAAGAGAGACAGAAGAGAAAGATGCAGTTCTTTGAGTATGACCACTTTGGGCTTCCATAAACATTATGACTCTGAGGGAGACTGTTTTCACTGGTTGCCTACAGAAGCATCCCAGTTGCACTTCTGTTTGTAAGTTGTCCAAAGGAAAAGAGGATTTAGTCTAATCTTTGCACAACAAATTAGAAATGTTAGTCGGGTAACTCTGTAAATATGGGGATAGGCTGTGTATCCTGGACATCATGCAAACAAGACCAACTTTGCCCCAGTTCTAGAAAAATGAAGATGTGGAGAAGATTTCAGTGGCAACCTTTTCTGTTCTGATGAAAATAAGTATGAATCTTTAATTCTCAAACTATTGTTACAAAAATAAAAATAAAAATAAATAGGTACAAATATCTTCAGAATGTTAGGCAAAATTTAGGAGTAAAAATTCTACCATCCCATTAAACAGAGCGTATAATGTTGATTTTCATTTATTTAATGATTATGATCATTGCAGCTCCTATGTATTCCCAAGCATTGCACCTGGTGCTAAATATGCCTCTCTAAACTAAATGTGAAGCTCTAGAGAGCAGGCAGCAGCAGGAGAACAAGAATTGAGTCCATTTCTAAATACACAAAAATGCTAGTACTGAACTGGCTGAAAATGTTTATTGTGTGAAACATCAAGGGAGACAAGATTGCTTTTCATATGGATTTCTGTTCTCCTTTGGGATCATTCTAACAGTTTAACTCAGATGGAAAAATCCATCTGCCTTTCGTTCTGGTTGGTTTTAATTCCCTCATCGCAGGGAAAGCAGCAGACAGGGAGAGACACGGGAGGAACAGGAAGCAAAGGGCGAGGAAGACAATGAGTTTACCCAATACAGCAATTGTTTTTCTAACCTTGTACATGTGTGTGGATGCTTGGTTTGGAAGGCACACCAGAGAGAAGACAAATCAATAAAAGCTGTTCTCACAAGTCTGAGATTAAATATTCATAAAGCACTGATATAGAGCAGGTTTTGTCTTTATCTATTTCACATTTTCTCACTAAGCAAAATTCAGTTTTGATAAGACTTCTTTCCAGCTTGCTGCAGAAGTTATTTTTTTAGAATTTCTTTATGGTTCTAGACGTGACTTTCAAAACTGACCATTGATTTTGACTGAGGAAAGATGTTGATGTAAATATTGTAAAGAACAAGATTGTTATTGCTGTCACAAGGCAGATAATTTGATGATTGGTCTCTCTGCAGCCCAGAAAAAAAAATAAATAAAGCAGTTAATATAGCCTTGGAATGCATTTCCTCTAACATCTGTCAGATGTCAATTAAAATGTTTTCATTAATGCAGTAATGTCCTTTTTATCATGTAAATTGTATTGAGCCTACTTTTGAGTAACTTAATTAAATATGTTCATAAACTAGAAATCTGAGGAGATACAGATGACACAAATATTTGATAAGCTGTCCTTTGAGTCAAACAGCAACAAATGTTGTAAGCTATTGGCAAAAAATGTTGTAAACCAGCAAGGAACAAATAAAAGAAAAAGGAATACATGTTGTAATTACAGTGAATATATCTGGACAAAAGGTCAGTTCCACATAGATCTTGGATATGGCTCACCTCGATGTGAGGAGACTCAGGGGAGACTTTATTGCTCTCTACAGCCTCCAGAAGGTTGTAGCGAGGTGGGGGTTGGCCTCTTCTCCAGGAAACAGTGATACCATGAGAGGTAAGGGCCTCAAGTTGTGCCTGGAGAGGTTCAGGCTGGGTATTAGGAACAATTTCTTCTCAGCAGGAGTGATGAGGCAGTGGCTAAGGCTGCCCAGGGAGGTGGTGCAGTCACTGTTCCTGGAGGTGTTCAAGAGCTGTGTGGATGTGGGACTGAGGGACGTGGGCAGTGGGCATGGTGGGGGTGGGCTGATGATTGGACTGGGTGGTCTTAGAGGTCTTTTCCAACCTTAATGATTCTGATTGTATGACACAAAGGCTGAGGCACTGACTTAGGCAACTCTGCCACATGTCAGAATTCCCTAAAGCAGAGCAAATTAAAAAGACAGAGGTGTGAAGATAGCACCAGCTCTCAGGTTGTGAGCTCCAAGTGCAGAATAATTGTACTGTACGCATATTGTTCAACAACAGATCGGAGTACTAAGGTACAGATGCTCTTTAATGACGTGGGGTGGAGTTGTCTGAGCTGGTCCTGAGCAAGAAAGTTGCAGAAGGGGCTTTCTTCTTGGGGAGTATTGATACCCCAGATCTAGAGAGGCAGGACATCATGTTCTCCAACTTGTCCCAGCTGTCATCTTCAGGGAGCAAGCCTGGTCTTTCTGCA
This sequence comes from Alectoris magna, assembly GCA_030625065.1. Lineage (NCBI taxonomy): Eukaryota > Metazoa > Chordata > Aves > Galliformes > Phasianidae > Alectoris > Alectoris magna. Next base: position 93,733,707 of record CM060560.1, read on the forward strand.
TTGTACACTGTATCACCACCTAAACTTAACTTGTGTTGCTCTTGACGCAGGACAACGTTAGCTAAGCACTTGTAGATCTTACCCAGTCATCTGCCTGCTGGAGTTTCTAAACAAGCCAGGCAAGAGGGAGGAAGTACTGGGAAAAGAAGCGAAGGAATTAAGTTGTGTTTTGGAGATACTACTTATTGAATATGCTAACAAAGAATCTTAAATCAGAAAAAAAATACAGAAAGCATAAAGTGCCATTGTAATCCTTACTGTTTCAAGGCACAGAGGTGCCCTTTGTTTTGTTCCTTTTACAGAAAATTCAGTTCAGCATGCCCAACTGAAATTGTGAGAATTTAGGCTTACTGGTACTTTCTCATAAAAAAAAATAAGCAGTATTATTTATTAAAAATGAAATATTTCTTCTGAGGAGAAATCGTTGAAGAATACACATCTGGAAAGGGGATATTCTAAGGCTGCCTTAGCTAAGAAAACTTGGTATTCTTGGGGAAAGGAGACCTACGCTTCTTGTTTTCAGCAAAAGATGCTTCTTATCTCTGATAGATTTGTAACAGTACAAGTATTCCATGTGTGGCAATCTGTGACAACTCATATATGGATTTATTCAAAACAGCTGTAGCGTTTTCTTCTGTTTATCCCTGCTGAAGATCATGTCTCTTAACCTTGCTAAGAGAAGACAAATACATGTTTGCACAGCAGCAATGCTTTAGATTTTATTTTGACAACAGAAGTCCTCAGTCATATCAGCATTAGGATGAAAAGCACCCTCTCAGCCTTGTTGATCAAAAATCTTTTTTTCACTTCATTCCGAAGTAAAAGATAAATCCTTGAGACGCACAAGAAAATGCTCTGTCACTCAATTCCTTTGACTTTCCAATATGCACCCAGGTAAAAGGCATACACAGATTCACTTTCATTGGCACTGCTGCTCTTGATGTTCTACTGCAAGCTCTGCTTATGCACTGTTTTAAGTATGGTATCTCTCCTTTTTAAAATTCAGCCTTGCATTTGGATGCACACAGGTTAAAATTCACTTATGACACCTAAAATTGTTGTGACAATTAATCTAAAGATAAATTAAGCAGACAAGTAAGAAAGAGCATGGAAGATGAAGGGTTAAGCAATGATGTGAGCAGAAGCTGGGCTCAGTATTGTCGCTGTTATAAATCCAGAAAACAACATAGCTGCAAGGTGTTTTATGACTTGAAAAGCTATTCATTCTTTACATAGCATTACCATTAGTTACCTATGTAGGTTGTATTAAAATAAAGCCAGGAGTTAACTGAACCTTACATTTTATAGGTGCATGTTTAATTAAATTGTAAGTTTTATCTGTAGTAGTAAAATACGAAAGTCATCTGAGTTAACACACAGCTTTACACTTTTAAGGTCTGAAATGTCTTCAGCATCTCCATTCCAGGCACTTTGGTATATGAGCCATAACATCCACTGGGGGAAAGTGCTAATCTCTGAACCTTTTCATTTGCAGCTAGGATGCTATCCTGCTCATCATGCTGCTGCTGTATTAAGCAAGTAAATAAAACCGCTTCCTGCACTGGAATGAAGTGAACCCACAACCTCAAAAGAAAATTCTCATAATCACTACAGAGCACTCAGCATTGCATATTATTTAATTCTAAAAGCACCAACACAGGATAGTACTGTAAAAATATATTCAAGCTGTCCTGAAGGATGCACAAATGTTTCTTGTTGATGTTGGAGGGCAGAGAAGGACACTTATACATAAGGAAACATTACATGAAAAGCCTTATTTAACCATATGTATGGTTTTTGCAGGGCTTTGTTTCTAGACTTTGTTTTTCATTAATAGTTTTTCATTTCCCTCCCTGTTACAACAGGTTTGCTAGAACTTGATCTAGCCCAGATAAAGGCTGGATAAAGGCTAGCCCAGGGAAAGGCCTGAAAATAGACATCAGTACATCTCATACCTACTACTACAGTATTGTTTACAGAAAAGCTGAGCTTCTCAATGTGTATTTCTAGACTATGATTCTGCAAACTGAATAGTAGTAGGGAAACTGGTGACCTGATCTGTCATTGCTCCCTTATCACAGTGCAATCACTTGTCCCTTAATATTTTGTGAAAAATCTGAAGGATTCAGCCTAGTTCCCATTTAAACTGCTGTGAACCCCCTCTAGGGGTTTATCTAATGAGGTTTGGCAAAACTCTGCATTCATTCAGCTCTGCAGTATTCTGGAGGTACCACTGTTAGGAGACTGGGAAGCTGTGTGGACTACCACTGCCATCTGTCCTGCATATCTGGGGAGCATGATCTAGACAGGCATCTGCCAGGCCCTGTCTGCCATTCCTTTGGTTGTGGCTGACACCGGGACTGTTCGCGCCTCCAAGAAGGGTTTGAACTCAGAAAGTCCACTGGTAGGCACAGGTATATCATGTGGAGGCCATCTCTACACCTCCTCTGCCTAGGCTGAGCGACAGAGAATGGGGATGCACTACATGTAATGAATGTCTCAGATTAAACATGGAGTTGAGCCTGTTTTCACTTGTGCATGGACAAGTCAGAACTCAAAAATGCGTTCATATAATGCTACATTATGAATCTGTCAAACTCTGACAGCAGAAACAGTACAAGATTTTTTAAGATGATAGAATCAGATGTGGTTGAAACTTATTTACCTTTGACTTAGCCAAATGTGTGTGACTGGGGAACAATCTGGACAGAACAAATCAAAAAGCATTTCTACTGAAATTATATACAGAACTTGTTTTGCTAAGGTCCAGGATGATTACAGGGACAGGTCAGCTGAAAACTAGTTACCTCACTTTCTCTTTAGGGCCTGCTGTATTTTGTATATTTTCTGACTGAGTTGGGAGAGAGAGAAGGGCATAAATGTTTTTATTGCTCTCTTACAATTAATTTTCAAACTATGATGACTGTGCAGTGGATTCACAGCGCTCGTAGCTGCTGACTTCCACAGAAACCAACAGAGTCAACAAAAACCTCTTCTGAAAGAGATTATTATCTGTATCCTGGAGATTGTTCTTGATTAATAACAGTAATGATTTGTGTTCATCGTAAGACAGAACACATCTATCACACAGATAAACAACCTGTTCTTCTTCTCTGAAGCAGTGCTTGTAGGTGTGAAGGAGATTGTTGAGGATTCTTGTTTTGGAAAGGTTGGGCAAACATCTCTAGCTGAAGCATCATCAAATGGATGAAGCCCATTTTGAGGGCTTCATCCCTCAAATACAAGTTTCTGTTGCCTTGGCTTGTTTACTGCATAAATGGGCAAAAATTCCTAGCTCTGTACCCTTGGCTGCAGTATGCATCAGAATCTCACCATGTGTGGGAGGTACTGCTGATTATTTAACTTTGGGGCAGTGGAAATGTAGCTTTTGATAACTCTTTCTAAGATTATTAGCTTTGTGAATCCTTAGATAAATAAAACTGTAAGCTGAGTCTTAAACAACCACAGTTTGCTAAGCAAGCAAATACTTTGCACAATCATTCCCAAGAGAAATAGTATTACTCTGTAGCAGGAAATCACAAGTCATTTGTGTTAAAGTTTGGTTCTTAACTGTAAATTCTCTTTCAGGAATGATAGTATTCTTTCATATATCTGTAATTGAGTCCTGGGCTTGAACTTGAGGCTCCAGGTGTTCCAATAATGTGTGTCTGTAATAATAATGTATTGCATACACATTTTCTCAGCAAAGTTACATCTGGGATTTGCATGGATTTCTGTTTAGTTCATATTGCAGAAGAAGAGAGGAAGCAAGGGCTATCTGAAGAAGAAATATGTTGTGATCATTCCTGACCAGCCTACCTTCTCCCTGGCAGAGATCACTGGCTCTGCAATGGAAGAGAGAGCAGTGGGTGTTTTATAAGAGGTCTAGACTGGGTAAATGGACAATAAGGTGGGTGGAAATTTGGCAGGGCAACTGGGCTCAGAGGATGGTGATGAGCAGCACAAAGTCCAGCTGGCAGCTGGTTGCTAATGGCATGCCCGAGGGATCGATACTAGGGCCAAGGATGTTAATGGCTTTATTTACAATTTGGACAATGGAATTAAGTGTGCACTTAACATGCTCCCTCCAGTGTAAATTATTCTAATGGTTATTTTCATTTAGAGATTCACAAAATATGTAGGGCTGGACACAAGCAGATGAGGCATGGTGAATGTGTTAGGTCTCCTTCCTTGTAAAAAACGCTTATTACTCAGCCGTGACTTGACAGCATAAAAGTTGATTCAAAAGCCTGCCAGCTTCATAGAATCACAGAATCATAGAATTGCTCAGGTTGGAAGAGACCTTAAACATCATCAAGTTCAACCACAACCTAATCATACTGCCCTAACTCTTAACAACCCTCCACTAAATGTATCCAGTAGTGCAATGACAGGGCTATAAGACTGGAAAAATCCATCCTGAACTGGCATTACTGCTGTTGGCTGAGTTACTGCCCCAGGGACTGCCTTTATGTGTAAAAAGAATCACTAAATAATGGCATTTTCTCTTTTATTTGAAATTGTAAGAGTGAACAAGGTAGATAGCATCAGATGTATCAGATGCTACTTTTGCGTGGTTCAGCATCTCCTCAAGAACTCTTCTCACTCTTTCACTGGCCAATGCATGTTTCTCAAGGACCTGCTCCAATGCCCACATCCACCACTTCTTCTCAAGATAAAAGAAGTGATATAAACACCACTGTTCTGTATGATGATAAAAATACTGCCCCATGGTAGATGAACAGTTTAGCATTTGTCCAGATTAGAAACAAATTTTGAACATTCAGGAGACAGTTGTCAGCTGGATTGTTTTAAACATTCTGAGGTTTGGAATCTTTCTGGGGGATGGATTTTGTGGAACTCTGTACAGGATATCAAATCATAACAAAACAAAAATCACAACAACAAACAAACAAACAAAAAAACCCACCAAACCCCAACAAAAATAAAAAAGAAGAAAAAAGAACCACTTTGGCTAGTTATTTCTAGATGCCTATTTCCACACTCGTCTTCCTATTTTGCTGTTCATATCTTCTGCTTTCAGCATGCCTGACGTACACGATATGAGTCATCCCCATCACTTACATTTCCTGACTAACAGCAGTTTGGGATGAGATTTTTTTTTTTCCTTTCAGCTGACATTTTCTTTCAGAGTAAGGGGCAGGGAAATATTTTAAAGTAAATTTAGTATTTAGAAATGCCGCCAAGCTAGCATGGGAACTTTTCAGTGAAATCCAGAAAGGCACATATCGTCAGTTTCCTGCTGGGATTTGATTCTTCCATCCCAAGAGGAAAAGCTTTGAGGAGTATGAGGGCATTTCATTTTGCATACCATCCAAATTAGCCACACTAAAACTTTTCTTCATCTTTGACATTCAGATTTTTACTCACGTTGTTACTTTTTTTTGTTGCTGTTTTTTAATTTCTTGAGCATTTTTTCCATTCACCTATCTGGCCTCCCTCATGTACCTTTCATCCATGCTCCATTCTAATTTCTCAGCTTCCTTCTACCTGCTCCTGATTCCTTTCTATCATCTTCCTTGGGTACCATGTATCCAAATTATATGGTGAGAGAAAACAAGCATCTCACTGTATTGTAGAATCACATTGTCCTTAATGCCTACAGGAAAAATACAATTACTCAAGTGCTCTTTTTATTCACTTGGAGAATTTTCATACATACTAATTTTCATACATATCTGTGTTTTGCTTTTTTTTTTTCTCATTACCTTTTTAGATGGAGGTGTGAGATCAAACCAATATAATCTACAATAATAATAGCATCAAATCCTTGTCTTCTTCTCTGGATTTTCTGTTATTTTCAGATGCAGCTGCAAGGCGAACATATTTGTAAATCTTTATGACAGACAGGAAAATACAACTTTTATCACTCCATCTTAGTCACTGTGTCACGTTTCCAAAGGCACAGTCCACAGCAAAGACAATGATCTCTTTTAGATGTCAGAGAGATGGCTCATTAAGCACAATCTCCTATCAGCCACCTAAAGAAAATGGCATCATGAGAAGCTTTGCTTTGTCACATCTAATGATGTTCAGATCTTCAAGTTAAGTAATGCAAAGCCTTATGTCAGAGCAACATTTCTTCCCATAAGAAGTACTTCCATAGTATTTCCTTTCCCATTCCTATTATGATATATACATTTTTAAAAAAGAGCAAGGTTGGGATTTTCTTTTTTTTTCCTTAAGACATGATTAAAATTCTCTAACTGGGTTTTTTTGTGTTTTTTTTTTAGTCATTTCTTCTTGCAGAGGCAGAAAATCAATAATCACCTTCAAAAAGAATGCATGTCAGAACCTGACAGAGTACAATGTATCCCTATCACGCATATGCCTCTGATTTGACTCCACAAGACTACTACTGTCCCTTGTAGTCTAATGAAAATAAAAGAAGAGGAAGGAAGGGAAGGGAAGGGAAGGGAAGGGAAGGGAAGGGAAGGGAAGGGAAGGGAAGGGAAGGGAAAGGAAGGGAAGGGAAGGGAAGGGAAGGGAAGGGAAGGGAAGGGAAGGGAAGGGAAGGGAAGGGAAGGGAAGGGAAGGGAAGGGAAGGGAAGGGAAGGGAAAGGAAGGGAAAGGAGGGGAAGGGAAGGGAGGGGAAGGGGAGGGAAGGGAAGGGAAGGGAAGGGAAGGGAGAGAAAGACTGAAATGCAAAAATTCTGAGTATAGGACTTCTGATGTACTTTGAAGTTAGCAGTTCATTAAGTGTACCCTTCTGGTGGTGGAAGAATCCATAAAAGATTAATGTTCTCCAGAAGCATTTATCATGTAATGACAACGATGAAATATCCCCTTTTTCAGAATGTCATAAAAAATCAGTCTTCTCTTCAACACCCAGCTGCAGCAATGCTTTATGGTACAGATGTTGCAACATCAAATAAGGAATTACCAAATGGACAACTGTGACTTGATTTGCATAAAGGACCTTCTACCCACAAATTCAGTTTGCTGGGATAGGAATTTGAAGGTTTCAGCTGGACTTTACATTTGATGCTAAGCTCTGGAGGTTGTTTCAGTCATGCTGCTCATCTTAATAAACCTAGTGACCCATTAACTATATAACCTAGAATGTTTTTATCAGGAGAGAGTTCCTTTTATAATTAAAAACATAAATGTATTTGCTGCAGGAGTTTAGGGGGACTTTTACTGTAACTGTCGTACCTTTTTAGGCTCAGGGAGGGGCAGGGATATTTGGTTGCCTCTCCTCCAAAATGCAAGCAATCTTACTGAGCTTGGCAGAGCTCATTGTTTTGTTGCCCAGAGATAGGTACCTACTTGTAAAAACAACGCTGATTGTTCATTTCAATGAATTTATTCAAGTACTTGGAGTTGTGCACTTCCTTAGAAGCCTTCCTGAGTCAAAACTTTGAGTTGACATTCTTTTGGTTGCCTCTGTCATTTCCTACTTGGCACTCCTCTTTCTCGTAAAAAAAAAAAAGATTGGGATTGCTCTCTGTTGTCTTGGTGAGTAGTCATAAACACATCCACAAGTCTTTGGATGCCAATATAAATGCCAAAAGTGGCAAAATGATGGCACTTCATACTTCTTTAAATGGCATTTTCACTTTTATTGACAAAACCTTGTTCTTTTCATCAGTCGCACTTGTCCATTTTGATTTATTTTTATATGCACAGCTTTTAGCATCACAATGAAATATTTTTTACAAAGTTAGATCCAACTAAATGTAGGTGGAAGTATCTAGAAAGCAGGAGCACTGTTCAAAGCACTGATTTTAAAATATTTATTATTTGTGAAATATATTCATTATTCCTGGCTTGTTTCTGTTCACTGCTGTTATTTATCTTAACACAGCCCTCACTTCAGTGTGAACTCAGTCTGCCCTAAAGAAAAAAAATCTAAATGCTTTAAATCTCACGGTAACAGAAAGAGATAATATCTCCAGTTCATTTCGCCTGCAAAAATGTCTGGGCCAAGATGACTGCCAAGACTCATAAAGCTCTTACGTCACTACTGATTTATTGGCGTGAATCTATCATATCTTTGTATGATGTTTACTGGTTTTGATTCCAGTTCATGCCAACATTAACTTCCTTTAATTTTAACTCTCTGTGTGTACTTGGATATCGTTTGGTAGTGGAGATTTTTTTAGTTTGGTATGGTTATATTTTTGTTGTTGCTGTTATTGTTGTTTTAAGGAAATTGATATACAAGTCTGTCTTCAAATTTGGTGTTCAGAGAAATGGAAGATCTGCTCAGGTTGATAAGCTCTTTTTGTTTTCAATATTGAGATTAATGCAGACGTGAGCATAAAGAGATATGCTCCAGTATCTTCTTACTTGACATTGTCATTACTATTACTTCAGACAGTCTTTTTTTTTTTTTTTTTTTTAATATAAAAACAGCATTGAATCTCTTGCTATAATGAGACCAAGCTCTTTATAGTACAAAATGTAATCAGCCAATTTCCATTACTGTCGTGTATGACAGTATGACTTCATTCCTAACACAATTTACTTAAATTGAACATTTTGGCAGATGTGTGCATGAGACTAGAGGAGCAGAACTTCTATTAAATCATATCCTGAAACAATAACAGATTGTATTGTAGATCTAGCTATGGAGAAGTTTCCAGCTCTGCTCGTAACTTATTGCACATTATAAAAGACATTAGGAAAGTATACCCAATGAAAGACTGAAAAACACTCCATAATCTGAACAGAAATGACATGCACAGATAAACAATGTGATTTGTGATGAAGTGGCTTGTATAGCCTTGCTATGTAGTCAATAAAGGTCAGTGAACATGTCCACTTGTAGTGATTCCAGTGACACAGATGAGAGGAAATGAACAATCCTTTAGTGAAAAATGCCGTTTTCTTCTGCTTTTCTGGACTCATGTACTGTCTTTCTTAGGATAAATGATAAACACAAAGCACGATTCTTCTCTCTGCAGGTAGTGAACTGCGCAGGCACTGTGGTGTTTTTAGTAATTATTTGTGTGCATATGTGTGAATGTGTTACTGTTTGCTACATAGTAATGAATACAGGTAAAAGAAATTATCCTAGTCCTTGGACTAAAGTTCTACAAATATCTAAGGAATCTTCATTAATAAGATGCTCCATCTCTTGCCTAAACACAGGGGTACTTACATGGAAGAATGCACATGAGGATGAAGCAGGACCATCTGCAGGGATGGGGCATCCACCACCTCTCTGGGCAGGCTGGTCTATGTTGGGCTGAGGGATGAGTGCTAGAACTTGATAAAGTAATCTGTGGAAAGTCAGAATGATTAAAACCTGCAGCAGTTTTCACGTATCGTATTTGAACTTTATTTTGCATCTTCTCAATGGGATTGTCTGGTCTAAATCTAATAGATTCGATCTGGGTTCTTTCAACTTGAACTATGTAAACTTTATACTATCACAGAGCAAAATTATTTCAAGTGAAGCATTAGATGTGAGGTTTTCCGTACTTTTGTCAGTTGATGGCACAAACCTAAAAGTAGAATTGATAAAGCTCTTGGAATGAGTCCAGAGAAGGGCTACAAAGATGATCAGAGGGCTGAAGCACCAGTCCTATGAAGAAAGGTTAAGGAAACTGGGCTTGTTTAGCTTGGAAAAAAGAAGCCTCCGTGGAGACCTGATTGTGGCCTTCCAATACTTGAAGGGAGCATATAAACAGGAGGGGGAACAGCTGTTTATGAGGGTGGATAGTGACAGGACAAGGGGGAATGGTTTTAAGCTGAGACAGGGGAGGTTTAGGTTAGAAATTAGAAGGAAGTTTTTCACACAGAGGGTGGTGATGCACGGGAACAGGTTGCTCAAGGAGGTTGTGGATGTCCCATCCCTGGAGGCATTTAAGGCCAGGCTGGATGTGGCTCTGGGCAGCCTGGTCTGGTGGCTGGCGATACTGCACATGGCAGGGGGGATGAAACTCAATGATCATTGTGGTCCTTTTCAATCCAGGCCATTCTGTGATTCTATGATTCTATGATCCATGCCATTATTGGTAAATCCGTGTTTGGCATGTTGAATTGAATGAGATCCATATCCCACCAAAAGAAGACACCAGAGGCCTCACTGAAGTCAGGAGGACTACTTGTATGTTAAACCTTGGCTGATAAAATGATTTTTTGGGGGGTAGGGGGTATGGGGGCAGGGGGGGTATTACCTGGGACTAGCTTATAGACAGTTCCATTAGAGCTCTCATCTGCATTCTGAAAGTGTGAAATGTAATTCATATGGGGTCAATGGTGTCTAACAACCTCAGAAATTCCATAGCTGTGTCACCTGGGGCAACTGAGCTGTTTTCCATCACAAAGTGTCCAGATTTGCCTAGATGTTTCTTGTGTTTTAGATTTCTGGTGGAGTAATGCTTTTTAAGTTTAGTTTTTAAAATTAAAAGCCTGATTTTTTTTTTTTTTTTTCCATTTCTACTAACAGCCCCTATTCATTTAAATAAATATACAGATGGAAAGCTATTTTCAGAAGTGCTCAACATTGGCTTACATTCTGTGGAAGTCAGCAGTAAAACTCCTACTGACTTTTACTTGGGAGTGGAACTATGTCAACACTGAATGGTTTCGAAAAGCACAGCTTAAGTGTCATTTTGACTAAATGCTGCCCAGGTATAATGTGAACATATTAAGTCAAAACATGTATTTAAATATGTCACAATATTTTCTGTCCACATTTTCTCCTTAACATGGGTGCCTTGTCTGCACAGGCAGAGACATACCACAGAATAAGTCAAATACTTCCTACGGATACTGCTGCTTAATTCAAGCTGCTGTTACAACATGTTATGTAGCTTACAAAGTTTAGCTGAAATGTGTTTGAAATATACCAGCCATTTGCATCCTTGCTGCTACATGTAATTACTTTCCTTTTGCGTTTTTTTTTTTCTTCTTCTTTTTTTAACACAGATGTCTGAAGGAGTTTAGGTGGTTTGTATTTGATCCTGAACAGTATACCATTAACATCTGAATACTGATAGTAGATGATGCTGTTCCACCGGAACAGAAAAAACATCCTTAATAGGGTGATTCCCATGTATACCTGTATGTATGTATTCACACACACACACACACACAAACACACATATATGTATGTATGTATAAAAATATATATGGTGGTATTTCTGAAGGATGAGGCTGTGGTTCCATGACAATTTAAGCCTACATAGGTTGGGATGACTGCAAAACCAAATCTTGCCTCTGAAAAAAGATACATATTTCCACCAAATCAGCTTCTGAGTGGACTCATTATGTAAGTACTGGTGCTGGAGTATGACAGAAGATGGAAGAGCCTGACTAAAGGCAGGTTCGTGGGTCACTCACACAATGGTTGGTTTAAAGGGCTGTGGAATTGAGCCAGAATATCTTCAGTATTTCTCAACATGAACTGGAGACCTGAAGATTGTTCCCTGAAAAATCTGTTCAATATCTGCTAGTTCATAGAAATGTGATTGTTTGATGATGATGAGAGAGACTCGGATCAGTCTGTAAGCACGTAATAAGAACAACAAATGTCCTTTTTTCTTAGACAGTTTTCTTACAATTAAGTGATCAGCGATGGTTCAAGTCAGTTTTGAATGTCACCAATGCTGTTACAATAGTAACATGTTGTTTCCGTCAGCCCATGTGGTTAATGGGAACCAGGGCTGTTTTTCTCATCTAGATGTATAATTATGCCTACAACTGCCTCAAGAGACGAACAATTATAAAATATGCAATAGAGAGTGTGTATTGCATGCAGATTTATATATGTATTATCTATTTAATATAATTATGTATGTAAGAAATTTCTCAATATAGATGTAATATTTAAGTGGAAGGAAGAAAAAAAGAGAATACATGCTTTCACAGTGTGGCAGTAAGAAGCACACTACATTTGCTACAAAAGCATAAGAAACCAAATGAAACAACTTAGAAACTGTAACTGTAGCCAGTAATGTTGGATTTATCTGCTTAATTTTCTCCTTTCCACCCCCCCCCCCCAAGACTTTGGAGATTGATCATCACAATTTATGCTTGCTTATTACTTTCAATATATTTAGGTTTATCTCCATGGTATGGTATATATACCATATGGTTATTATGATAGAAATATTCGTCCGTTATGTTTTTAGATGTTGCTGCTTTCAGTATAACTTGTCATTAATTCTCTGCCACAAGAATTTCTCTTTCTATCTATCTCATAAAACAGAATATCTGTTGCATGCGTTCCTGAAAGTATTGCATTCCATATTCAGAGCAAATGACAGATATATTTGCCACTCCACCTAAGCTGTACAACCATTGCCACCTTTTAAAAAATGTGGCTAGGGGTTCTGGCTATTTAATATGAGAAACAGTCAAGGCTCCATTTGGGGCAATGAACGTTCAAGTCAAGTCAGGTGACATACTTAAAATAACCTCAGAGATTTCAGAATAATTTCTCACATTTTCAAAAGTGACTTTAAATGAAATTTAGTCAACTTCGGGCGAATCGCTGTTGAAAACAGGACTAAGCAAGCTTTAACTGGATATTAGCTTCTACAGTTTGTTCTGACTCACTCTATGATTATGCAGTGCCGTAGTTCGCAATCAGCTGAATTGAAAAGTTAGTTCCCAGGGCGGTCTTTCTTTTGTGTACAAAGATAAGATTCCATATGCAGGTGTCAGAATCCGTTCTCTCTATCACACTGTATTGATGTTTGGAAAAAAAAAAAAAAAAAAAGATGTCTGACATGACACTGATCATCTTTAACGCTGCATATTTCCATGCTATTATAAAAGCAGCCCCATTGCGCTCAACACTTTGCTAGTAGCTCATTATAAAAATGCAAAGAATAATGTCAGCATCTCTGATTCCATGAATATTTTGACATTCACACCTCCGCTGATGGGTGCCTGAATAAACAAGCCATGTAAGCTGCACAGGTGCCTGGTGCCTGGGACCCAACCCTAGCCCTTAGGGCTCCTGCTCCATTGAGTGCTGAGGTGGAAGGTACAGCAGGTACAAACCTTGTGCAGTAGGTGTGATCATGTTGTGACACAGGGTCTGTGTGTTAGCAACTGACAAGAGGAGCCTTGCTTTATTTTGTCAGCATGCATAGTCTGGTTTTAAAGCTTTTTCAGTGGAACCAACATTGTTCCAGTGGGTGCCTTTCATAAATCCAACTGCACAGTAAAGAAACTTCACCTACTCCCCTACTCTCAACATGTTTCAGAGTCTCTGCTTTAAGTCAAGGAATAAGGCAGACATACATAAAATCAATTTGAAGAAATATTTTAAAATTCTATTGCTGAGAGAAACGGTGAGATGATTACAAAACACAGAGGATCTAAGGATGGCATTATTTTTGTATACAGAATGGTCTGCAGCTCTTCATTGCAATTCCACTCCCCCCCCCCCCACCCCCCACCTCCCATCTCCTTCAATACAAAACCATCCATTACAAAACTACTCCAGTCATTGATTTATGTGCTTGTGATCAAACTTTCTTGCTTCTAATACTGTGAGCATTTTGTAAAGGATGCTTGCAATTCCTAGATGGACTCAACGTGTCTGTTCCCGTGCTGCTGTGCAGCTGCTTTATTATGCTTCTGGCTTCTCAACAGTGATTTCAGCCTTAGAATGAGACTATAGAAATGAATCTCTTAGAAGCGCTCACTAATATTTTGATGATGACCTCATCTGCTTATCTGCACTGTGCCTTATGCTTTGTGGAAATATCCATATCAATATTCATAGATACAGCTAATTTTCAAGGCAAGGTTAGATGATGCTGGTCCTTGCCCCAGAACCCTATCAACTATCCTACCAAGCTGATTTGTACTGTCTCATGTGTGCATATTAGCCTAGACATATGATTTGGGGCACCATGTAGAAGATCAGATGTCTCACGTTCTGTGGCTGCATGCAGTTTTGATGAAGACACCAAGCACATGTAAATTACAGCTGAGTGGAGGGTTCAGAACAGGACCCAGCAAAGGATGTCACATTTTCAGGTTTCTTTCACTTCCACCTTCTCACACCTTTTTCTGTAAAATAAATTTATTTGTAGACTATAGACTCATTATCAATCTTTCTAACATGTAGAAATATAGGAAGCAAACAAGAAGCAGCACTTCAAAATTAAAATGTTGCCGTTATTTTCAGGTCTGCTACTTGGCTTGAACTGCAGATATTGAGGAAAGAGCTACCAGACTTTGGAAACAATAACTAAGGGGCATCTTTTTCTTCCAGTTTGTTTCCACTTTAATAACAACCTCCCACATCTAGGCATTGCACAGGTTATTCCATGACATCCTTTCACAAGCTCCTAATATGAATTTACAAATGGAGAGCCAAGAGAGTTACAGATGCACTCTTTTCCCCCAGCCTCCTACTCCTCGGGCTCAGAAGTGGCACTACAAATGCTGCTGTGGCATGATACTGGGAATTCTAACATATTGATGATATAGTGGAAAATGGTGGCAGTTGTAAGAGTGAAAGCCCTGGGTACTTTTCTGGAGCTACAGCAGTCGCAGTCATTTACAGCGCCCTTGTTTGACCTTCAGCAGAACCCATGGCCATTCAAGTAATGCTTTCTGTCTTGCAGACAGCTCTACAGGGAGTGAAAAGACAGAAACCAGTGGCACATACTCATTCAGCTGCTGCTGAAATCCCTATACTTGTGTAACAGTTTCTTGGATTGGCTGCTTTTTGTCCCTATTTGAAGTGCAGACTTATAGCCTGAGAGACTTCCTTGTAGCTTGCTGAACATTGATAGAGTTGTGTTCTAACTGAATTTGTTATTATGTAAAGGCCTCAGACTTTACTTCCTCTAAATAGTCTCTGTTTACTGCTTCAGATTTTCACAGCCTTCAGAAAAGCTGCTCTATTTTTTTCTCCAGGGACAGTTGAGGAAAGGCTAAGCTATGTGGTGAAGCTTCCTATACAAGCAAGTTGAGGAATGAGGATACTTTTGATAAGGTTTGTTTGGTTGTTTTTTTTTTTTTTCTTTGACAAAGTTGTTCTGTATTAAGTGGGTCCTGCTACTGTTCTTAAATGTATAGTTTTTGTTTTACCTATTACATACTAGCTGAGGCTGTCAAAATCAAGCTGAGCATTGTATTTCTATCCACAGGTGGTATGACGGTCTCCAAGCATCTCAACCTGTTGTGTTAGCAGGCTGAAGGTATTTCAGGATCTAAGATAGTATGCTGAAAGAACAAAATAACAATGTATTTTTTCATTCTGTACAAAAGTGCCCGGTTAACTAAATTCAGAATCTTAGGATATATTTTGCGTGCATGTATCCACATACATATATCTGCTAAATTCCCAGTTTCCATTTTTTAAATTTCAACTTCAAGACAATTTTGAAAGAAATTTTTGTACAAATATCTCCTTGTGCCCAGCCAGAGACCACTTATTAACTTGAGCTCCATTTGGGCATATGAGGAAGACTTGTATGGCCTGGAAAAAAAGACAATACAAAAATGCTAAGGTCTTTGTTTAATAACTTCACTACATCCAAGTAAGGTTGGTTGATTTACCAGCAGCACCCTTCTCTCTTGTAAAATGTCTGTGAAAGAAATAAGACGTATACTGACTGATATGTTCAGTCACATAATATGGAGGAGGGAATAACTGGAACCCTACAGCTGAGGGTAGTGTTTGGGAATTCCTGGTCTTTGGGGAGGGCTGGGCAGATGACAGACAATGAGACAGCTCTGGGCAAAACAGCAGAAGGGCCAGTCCTGTGGAGGAGAACCTGACACGGACAAAGCTCTAAGAACCTTTGTCTAAGGTGAGAGGGGCAAAGCATGATGGAAAAACAGGAAGGGATAAAAAAAGAAGTAAATCTCTGAGAAACAAAAAATTACTTAATGACTTCGGTGTACTGCTAAGTCCAGTCAAAGATTGAGAGAAATTAATTAAATACATCCTGTTAGTTGACTCTATTTTAATTGAATAATGATTTGGGACATTAGTACCACGAACTGCCATGTTGAGTCTGAGTGGACAAAATCATAGTAGAATAAGCTGCTGAAAAGAGACTGAGAGGACAATAAGTATTTCATTTAGCAGCCTTCCCAACACGTACAAAAAAGTACATCCGAACTCTCTGTTGCAGGGGTGCAAATTGCTAAATGTCATTTGCATAGTTGCTGTGCAGTCAGATGCTCTCAAGGGTTTGCTTTAATCATTCAGAAATGCTTATTGTTCTCTGAACAATGAGAAACATGACTTGCCTGAAAAGAAATTTGCTTCTTGTACTGTAGGGTGATTTTTTTATTTACTGGGAGAGACATGTTTGCATTGAGTTTTTTGCATATAGGACGGTGAAGAAAAACCACACCGGAAAGCCTGCACCTGCAATAATATCTTGGTAAATTGACCACACAAAGGCATGGGACCAAAAATATCTAGGAAGCTTCAGAGTATGCACTGGGAAAAAAAAAAAAAAAAAAAAAAAAAAAAAGAAAGAAATTAAAGTTAAATCCAGATTCTTCTATTCTAGGAATATTTGCATTATATAACAGTCGAGTAAAGAAAATAAGGGAGACTGAACTAATTGAAGAAGCAGCCATTCTGAACACCACCTCCCTATTGACATCGTTAGCAAGCAACAACAGAGGGAGAAGCCATAATAATACTGTGTTTGTTTGGCATGGAGTGGTGTCCATATATGTTCACATCCTAATCGCTGGAGCAATCGTTGTTCACAGCTCCATTTCATTTCCTTGGCTGAGCACTCCTGGGATTTTGGACTGTGATCTCATTATTTGCTTGGCTCTGCCATTCGTTGTATTGTGTACCTGCTCCAGCAGATATCATCAACTCCTAATACTTCTGTGCTACACAGAACAAATCATTTGCATTTGAGTAGGTCGCTATGGCTACTGGCTACCTGTGTATTGCATCTGTACAAGCCAAAAACTAAAGGTGCTCTGCAGAATTCAGACAAGGATCAACTGTTCAGTCTTTGAGATCCTATCCGTGCCTGTTGTTATTGCTAACAGCACATACCTGCGTAGGCTTGATTAGGCGCAATCTCTCTTTTCCCATTTTGGATTAATATTTAGACACTCTTTTTCGGGGCTGCCAGCTGACTCAAAAGGAAAGATTGTCTCTAGAGGACACTTGTATGACAGTAAGCAGATTAATTATACCTGCAGTGGTTCAAGGTGAAGCATGAAGCCTAAAGGTTTGCCATTAAAATTAATTCTATGCTATTAGAAAATACAAATTCCTGCTGGAGTTGTCTGGAACAAATTGCTAATTTATGTGTAGAAGTCCCAGAGTACAGAAAAGCTTCTTAGCTGGGACCAACAGGGAAGGTGCCTATTCTGTAAAATTCAACTCCTCAGCTTCCAAAGGTTTGCTCAGAAATAACCTTAGCGCTTTGTTCTGTTCCCTGCATGAATCACAAAGGCAGGGAAACAGTGTTAGCCACGGTAAAGAAAATGTGGAGACTGAAGTGAAGTGACTCCAGAATGAGACAGTGAGTCAGCATCAAAGTCTGGACCAGAACTCAAGTCTGCCAACTTGCAGCCGTGAGAACAAAAGAAGAAATCATCTCAGTGAAAGCACTGGCTGTAGTGTTATCCTGAAAGAATCTGACTGAGGAATCATCCTTAACATGAATAAACTACAGCAGAGGCTAATAACAAGCATTTTGCTAGTGTGCATAAGAAGTCTCCATGACGAGAAATTCAGTGAACATTAGGAAATGGCCTGTGTTCTATAAAACCACTTGCACACATGAGGAGACATCTGGCAATGCTGTAAATGCATCCATGCCACAGGCTGTCTGTTTTCTGTTCAGGACTTCTGTAGGAGTCCTCCAATTAGAACCATGGGAGCATTAAGGGGAAATATGTTGCTTAAAATTATTTGAATGTTCAAAGTCTTACTATACTGCTTTTTCCTTCCCCAGCAGTGAAGATCGAAGTGCATGCTTGGTCATTGCTTTGAAAGCTATCATATTCAGATTGAATAATAGAAATCACATCTGCATATAGTTTGTAATTGTTTGCTCAAATTATCTTACTGGATACCTATGTATCCCCTATCATTCCATTACCCAATTTCAATCCCAAGAATTTCTATCCAAATAAGACAGGTTAGAGAAAGCAAGGCAAAAAGTATACCGGTCTTTCTGTATAGATCCTGAAGGAGAAAAGAGAATGGAAAATAGGACACAGTCTCTTTGTTTTCTATCAGCAGGTCATCTGTCAGTTTTGTAGATCTTACGAATGACTTTGCCTAAGGAGGTTGTGGATGCCCCATCCCTGCAGGCATTCAAGGCCAGGCTGGATGTGGCTCTGGGTAGCCTGGTCTGGTGGTTGGCGACCCTGCACGTAGCAGAGGGGTTGAAACTGGATGATCATTGTGGTCCTTTTCAATCCAGGCCATTCTGTGATTCTATGATTCTATGATGACTTTCAAAGGAGTCTTTAGTTATGGCCTTGGCAAATCTTGTCATTGGTTTGTACTAATAGCCCGGACCTATATCTTAGGCTTTCCTGCACCTTCGACTTTTCCCCACCTTTCCACTTGAACCTTCTCTCCTGCTCCTACCCTGAAGTGTGTGACCCCATGGCTCTGTCCCTCACCCAGTGAAGGGCAGAAGGGTCTCACCATGAGAGAGGATGTAGGCTTGCCTCATCCAGAGAAACTGCAGTTGAAATGCTGTTGGGTTTCAGTGCTAGGAAGAAGAAGTGTTTGCAAAGAGCTACCAAGCCAATAATATATATAATAAAAGAGTGACATGGATCTATTTTGGTCTTCTATCCACGTGGAAGCTGGATTCTTTTTTTTCGGAACTTGCAAAGAGCTTCCTTCTGATTGCCTCCATTGTTTCTGGGAAGAATTGTTTTTGAATGACCTCCATCAGCTCCAGCAGGATGTTGCTGATTTGCAACCACTGTGCTGCCTTTCTGCTGGCTGGGTTTAGAAGCCAACTGGTTGGGAATATTTGCATAGCAAATCCTTCCCTAACCCCTTAAAGCCGTACAATCATTATCCTAACAAGCAGATAACAATATTCAATTATTACAGCTAAACCTGCCATTGTTGTTATTTAACCAATTTTAATTTACAAGTTGTGTTGTGTCATGGGTGTATTTCTTAAAAGCACCTACTAATTACACTGGGATATACTTCACATCTGTACATAGGGGGATGGAGGGGCCTCAGCTGTTAGTTGCCTGTCAGAGACCGCTCAGATTATCCGAGTGTGACTCAAGCAATTCCCCAAAGCCATTGTACACCATCAGTTCATCCATTTGTATGAGAAATGTCATATTTGCATGAGAATGGTCTTCTGAATCTAGAGCTTGCCTACGGGGGTGAAATGCTGCGGTGCTGAGGTGTCTTCCTGAACATTTCAGCCCGCCTAACCCTGCAACTGTCTGCTCCAGCCCCGTGAACATCCCCCTGGATCGGATGAAGCTTGGACTGAGTCTCCGTGGATTTCTGCTTTGACTTGAAAAGAACATGGACATAAGCCTGCTGGAGTTCAAAATGCATTTGGACAGTACTCTCATGCACAGATTTTGAATTTTGGGTGGTACCATGTGCAGACAGGAGTTGGACTTGGTGATCTGTGTGCATCTCTTCCAACTCAGGGTAGTCTGTGGTTCTATGAGAAGACTGCTGAGAACAATGAAGCCCAGGCTTCCGTCACCAAACCACGCACTGGGGAGACTTCACTTGTCCCTTCTGTGACCAGGCTAAAGGTCACAGGAAGTCTGTTAATGGTGGTCTTGTGGGCCTTAGTGGGAGTAGAGAGCCTGCCACAAGGTCAGCAGTTCAGACAGAACATGCCAGGTAACACCAAACTGAATTTCATAGAATTATAGAATATTCCAAGTTGGAAGGGACCCAGAAGGATCATCGAGTACAGCTCCTGGCTCCACACAGTGCCACCCAAAAATAAGACCATATGTCTGAGAGCATTGTCCAGATGCTTCTTGTACTCCAGCAGCTTGGTGACCATTGCCCTCAGGAGCCTGTTTCCTGAGGAAACAGGAGCCCGACAGGAGCCTGTTTCAGGAGCCCGACAACCCTCTGTTGAAGAACTTTCTCCCAACCCCCAGCTGCCCCTCCCCTGACACAGCTCCATGCCATTCCCTCGGGCCCTTATGCTGTCACAGAGAGCGGAGCTCAGTGCTGCCTGTCTGCTCCAGGTGCGGAGCTGCAGCCGCCATGAGGCCTCTCCTCAGTTCCTCTGCTCTGAATCGGATGCACCGAGGGGCCTCAGCCACTCCTCGTATGTCTTGCCCTTCAGACCTTTCACCATCTTCATAGCCCTCCTATGGATGCTCTCTGAAAGTTTACAATTTGATGGAGAAGATGGGGAAGTAAGTTTGCTTTGGCCTTCTGCTTGCGAGCCACATGAAAAAGCACAGAGGTTTGATTTTTTTCCTTGTTCAGCTGCTGTAAGCCTTAGTTTAGTCAGTGCTCCTGCATGCATTATTTCTCAGTGACACTTCCACAAATTTTGCACTGATCTTGCAATTAGCAGTAAGCAAAGCAATGCCGGGGTCACTGCTATCTCCCCAGCAGGAGGCTGAGGCCTTACTTGCGTGCTCAAGTGTTTTGGAGACAAATTATGCATTGTGTGAGAGGCTGAGCAGGCAAACACTCCACCTTCAAGACAGACTAAGGGCTGCCCAGGCCCCCGTAACACCGAGCCGGCCTCCGAGGCGCTCGCACCGCACCGCACCGCACCTCGGCGCGCCGCGCCGACGCGGAGCCGCGGCTCGGTGCTGCTCCGCCCGTGTGCGGCCGCTAGGGGTCTCCGCGGGGCGGGAGGGCCGGGCCGGGCCGGGCCGCGCCGCACCGCCCGCTCGGGGGCGGGCCGGGCCATCAGCTGACCGGCCCCGCCGCGGCGCTCGGTGGTGCCGCTGCAGCTCAGTCGCTCTCCCCAGCAGCGGCGCGGCCCCGCGGATTTACTGCTGTAGCCCAGCGCGTCCCGCCGGCCGGCCGCCCTTCTCCCCCTCCCCTCTCGGCCGCCGCGATGCTGCCCCACTTAGCCCTTCTGCTGCTGGCCGCCGGCGCCGCCCGGGCCCTTGAGGTAAGCGGGGCAGGGGGCGGTCGGGCGGGGGCTTGCTCCCACCGTCCTCCTGCGCCTCCCGAAGGCTTTGTCTGCCCGGAGCCGCCCCTGCGGCGGGGCTCGGTAGAGGTCCCCGTTGCCTGCCCTGCGCTGGAGCTTCCTTCCCCGGCCGCCGGCGAACAATAGGGCCGCTCCCGCCGAACGAGGGGGCGGCGGGGGCAGAACGGAGGCAGAGAGAGAGGTCGGCGGTTCTCGCGGCCCCGCGCATCGCTGCCACCCGGCTCCCCGCGCCCACCGCTGCCTTCGGGCTTTTCGCGGGGACGGTGCGCGTCCCCGGGGGTTTCTCCGCCGAGGGTCGGGGAAGGGAAACTTTGCCAGCCGGGCAGGGGGCACGGGGCCTCGGGGGGCGGCGGGCGGAGCGGCGTGCGGGGGAGGCACCGCGCCCGCCCCATCGCGCACACCCTCGCAGGTGCGCGGGGCGGCGGCGAGGAGCCTCCCGGCGGGGCTGGCGCGGCAGCCGGGCGGCGGGGACGCGGGGCGGGGGCGGCGTGCCGTGCCGAGCCGAGCCGTGCGGAGCCGCGGGGCGGGTTTCCCTGCGGCGGGGCGGGCTGGGGCTGCGCGGCGGCGAAGCGCGAGAAGATGGCGCCGCTGCAGTGCAGCAGAGGGGCGCCGTCACGCGAGCGGCGGACGGCCCGGCCCTGGGCGGCATCGCCCTCTTCTTCTCCTGCCCCGCTGCCCCGTACTGTCCGCGCAGCCCCTGCCCGGCGGCACCCTCCGCTGAGGTCCCGGTGGGGCGGAGACGAGTGGGCTCCTCTTGCCCCCCGTGACTGAGCGCAGAGGGCGGCCGGTGCCGCCCGAAGAAGGTGTGTGGGGAGCCGCCCCCCGGGAGCCGCACATCGGCCCGGAGCCCTCAACTCACAGCCTTCTCTGCCCCAGGGAGCCCGCGGGGCTGGCACCGGGCGCTCAGAGGGAACCCGGAGCTCGGCTCTCTCCCGGGCGGGGTGCCGCGGGACGCGGTTATTACTGGGGACCCGGTACCTGCCCGTCCCTGTGCCAGATGCTGCTCTTACAGGCACGGACTGGGAAACGCTGAGCAGGGGATATAAAAAATGAACGGTTGTGAAGAGGCTCAGGGCTTTAAGGTTTCCAGTTATAAAACTCGTTTGGGTGTAAGCTTGATGTAACCGTTTGCTGCCTGAAAGTAATAGAAGGAAATCTCTGCCTTGGGTGCTTAGATAGAGCCAAATAAAGAAAGGAAAAACGGAATTGGAACGGTGCTTCAAATAGTGATGCCTGTCACTGTGTGGTCCGTTGGATCTCTCTGTCCCTAGCCTTACATATATATATATGTATACGGGAAAAGGTATAAAGGTGCAGGCACTGTATAAGCACTTGCAAGAAGGAGGGTTTGGGTTTTGCGTCAAAACCGTTCAGAGGAGAGCCTGCATTCATCTGCAGCCCCATCCTTTCCATGATGCTTGCTGGAGTAGCATCCAGAATTTTCAGAGGCGTTCTTTGCCTTGAAGTAGTTGTTTAAATGGGCAGCGATGTTTGTGCAGAAGCTTTCCATCTTGTTCTGGCAGTTCATAACAGTGTTCGAGGCTTTGCACTTTTCCCCATTTTTCCTGTTTGGTGGCGGGATGGTTTCTAACGTCTGGTCATCTAGTGATTAATCTTGGTGCTCTGTATCTTGATACGCCAAAGGTTGATGATTTGAACAAGTGACTGCTTTTATAATATTTAAATATTTCATAATAGGAGTTGCATGCATACATTTACCACGCTTGCATTGTCTTTGTGTGCTAAAATGTGAAATTTTTGATGTTTGAATTAGATTTGAGATCTCATCTCCAAACTCAACCGTCTCTCCTGCCATTTTAACAAATGCTTTTAGGAGAGCATCAGAAGAACCTATATGTGTTTTCAGACGGAGTATGGTATAAGGAAGAGGGAAAGCTGGAGCGAAATGAAAAGCCTTGCAATATTACACGCAAGAAATTCCATTCTAGAATTACAGGTGGATTAATATTTCTGCATTTCTGGAGGAAATACTCTGTAGTGATGCTACAGTGATGTCGCAGTTGCTTAGCATGCTACTTGCAGCCAAGTGAATCATACTTGGGGGGGGGGGGGGGGTAGGAAGTCCACTGGGCAAGAATTCTAGTATTTTGTGATGTGTCACTTTCTTGAATAGTTACCATTTAATCTCATCCTCTTTATTGTCTGATTTCAGTAGGTAAATGCAAAAGACAGTAGCTGTGAATCTGAGTGAACAGTCTCAGTTTTGCATATTGAGAATTCTTCTAATTAGCACATGATTGGGGTGTCAAGATTTGTCATGCGTAGTACTGCTGTAGATCCATGTTTATAAGCAGGACTCTCATACCAGCAAACTGAAATGGAATTACTAAGATACTGCTAGCATACAAGCAGGCCCTCAGGAAGTAAGCTCACAAGAAGCATATTGCCCGGCAGCTTTTTTTATATAACTGTCTAATGCTTTCATTTCTAAGATTTGATTTTTTTTTTTTTTGGTCTCTTTTTAAATGAAGGCTGCAAGTACTCGTTTTTCAATTGCTCAGACTTTAAGTAGATCTTTGAAAATGACTTCCTGCAATGTAGGCAGTTAAAGGAAGCTTTTCTTTTGCCTCCATTACAGAATTTGAGCTCTTCCTTCTGCTTCTGGTCTTGATTTTTCTCTGGGAAATGTTTTTTTGTTTGTTTGGTTGGTTTTTGTTGTTGTTGTTAAGAGATCCCCTTTGAACTTCCTCCTTAAAATTCTGCAATGTCAGGGCAGGCATTATGGATTCTGGCGCGTTGGCAGTCAAATAGGTAAATTAAAGGAGGGAAAAAGGGAGCTTCTCCATCACTGCCCTGCTTGTCTTTTATGTTTAATGAGCAACAATTTCTAGACTTCTGTTCTCTTCAGATGTGTTTTCTGAGGGGAAAAGTGATCAGCTGCCATACTTCTCATAGAGCATGTATGAAGGCAACGAGATTTCTTTTTTCTCCTCTCCCCCTCAACCATTAGCTATCTGTGGGACAAGTGCAGTTGACCTTTCTTAACTGCTTTAATGAAGCAGTATTCTGATTTGTAGGGGAAACCAACGAGAAGTGGAGGTCAACTTCTTGATGGCTTTTCTCTTGGCATGTGTTTAAAAACTGTCAGAGACAAACAGTTTGTATGTTTTGCAAAGAAAAGGTACAAAGATTCCTTCTAATTGTCCATCCTTTTAAAATAAGAAGCTTGGCACTGTAGCTTCAGAGCGTAGATATTTCATTTAACTGCTTGATGAAATGGCAGG
The DNA here is from genome assembly GCA_030625065.1 of Alectoris magna. Taxonomy (NCBI): domain Eukaryota; kingdom Metazoa; phylum Chordata; class Aves; order Galliformes; family Phasianidae; genus Alectoris; species Alectoris magna. The sequence goes on from CM060560.1 coordinate 93,758,026, forward strand.
TGTTTTTCTCAAAGGAGTCATTTCTCAGTGGCTCGGTAAAATAATTAGCACCAACTGTTGAGTATGGAGAATTGTTCAAGGTATTAGTTGATAGGATCACAGAGTCTCAGGAGGACTTTGATCTGACCTCCAAAACAGGGCCAGTTCTGGAGTCTCAGGCAGGTCTGAAGATAGAGCTCCAAAGACAGAGCCTGGGCAACCCTGATGAGCGACTGGTCCATGGTATGGTTGGCTCATCTCTGGATTGAGGTGTGCCTGCAGGCTGCTGTTTACTTTTTTAAGGCGTTATCTCTAGGCTTAACTTACATACTTGATCCTCAAGACTCTGAATGAGTGTAACTTTGACGTTTCACTTTAAAAAAAGTCTGTAATAAGTAGTAGTTGGGGAGAAAAAATCTTTGGTTAAAAAAAAAAGTCTACGTTTGTTCATGTAAATGTACACATTTGTATCATGTGTGCACATACACATTAAAATCACCTAATGTGTCAATGTAATATGCACAAACATGTATTAAAGATCCCTCATACATTGGCATATTTATATATGGCATTAACATTGTTGTGTGTGTATGTATGTGTACATACATCACATTTTTGTGTTAGCTGTATTTGGACAATAGTCGCAGAAGTTGTATCCAGGCAATGAAGAGACAATTCTTGGCTGCTACTGATAAGCATGTAATAGGGTTTGTGTATGGTAATGTGTTCATTGAAGTTGTTAGGTGATCTATCTAGTATGGGTTTAACATGTAAGTCGAGAGCTGTGTGTTATTGGATTTAAATTCGTGGGATTTTGGAAAATCCTGTGGTCTAAGAAGATTAAAAGTAAAGCAAATTGAAAAAGTACCGAATGACTTTCTGTAAGCTTGGTTAACTGTTAGAACATGTTCTTGTGGTGAGAGTTCACAATGATCCCTGACAGGCTGAGCATTGCCAAGAGCGGTGTTGATAATAGGCGTGAGCCTGGACTAGTTCTGAGGTGGGACTGTCAAAAGAAGAAGGAGTATTGCTCTGAATTTATTTTTAAAGCAGAATGCAGTCAGTTGGAGGAGCCTTTGCACTTAGAACTTGGTTTGGAAACTGCCCTTCTTCCCTGACTTTTCTTCAGAAGTACCTACAATTGATGCACATTTTCTATCCCTGTCAATGAAGTAGGGCCAGCTTAGAGTACAAACCAGTAATGCCTGGTGCATAACTTTGAGATTTCAGCTCTGAATATGTCATGTATGTACCATCAACTGTCTTGTGATTTAGTTGTCAAACTTAAGTATTTGTTTTCATTTGGGTTAAAACAACAACAACAAAAACCTTCCAAAAGCTACTTTGTTTCTTTAATTTTGTGATCTAAAGATGCATCTAAGCTCTGAAAATATCTACCACTTCATGTGAGAAATTAGTCGTACAGAAAATCAGCTAAATGGGAATAATGGCCCACATTCACAGGGACCAGATTGGATAGCAGCCAGTCGGTATGTGTGTACCTAAGTGTTTAGTTCCCAGTGTAACAGCACTGTAAGCACTGTGGTTTCCTCAGCTAAGAAGTAGGACTTCTGGCTTGCTGTGTTTTCTCGCTCATCCTTACAGCCAGTTGAGGAGAATCCAATCTTCTCTTGAGGACTTCGTATTAAAGGGTAAGTGTAAACTGCGCTTGTTTAAGAGGCTTTCCAAGGGAGGCCAACGTTCTGGTCAACTGCTGGTCTTTCATGGATTGCAAGGCAGCCAAGCTTTAAACATAGAAGCATGTGAGCCAGTGCACTTTGTGGTTTGTAATCCACTTGGCCTTTTCAGGCTGGAGTTCAACTGTGCCGTATGGCTGGCAGAGGACCTAGCTCGGGAGCTGGCTGCTTTGAGCTGCTCATTGTGCTTCCACCAGTGGTTTCTGCTCTCTACAGTCAGCCTGTTCAGCTCTCACTGAGGACTCTGCTGGTTCCATGGCCCTGTGCTGTGTTGAAACAAACAAGCTGTGAGTTTTTTTGATAGGTCTCTTTCTGGCAGATGCTTCAGAGATCTGAGTTAGAAAATGGCCACAAGCAGCTGAATTGGCCCAACCAAAAAAGCAGGCAGCTGCTTTGGGAGAAAAGCCCCAGTCTCTGAAACCACATTTTCTGAAGTTGATGGAGCAGCCTTAATTAAGGTGTTGGTCCCTTTGCCTCCCTTGGATGACCTGTGGCAGGACATGAGCAGTCTTTTCACACCTGACCTCTCTTTGGTTCCTGATTGTTAAAAGTTAATGTCAAGTCATTGTGAAAGGCAGAATGCTCCTAAGGGCTACATTCAGGGATGGGTAGTTCCATTCAGTTCCTACGGACCCATTTTGAGCTAATCCAGATAGGAATTCCCTGTTCACCCCTCTCTGATTTATTCTTCTCCAGAGTAGAGCTTATCTATTCAACCACAGCAGATAGCATGTGACAGGAATGGGGCAAAACTGGTTGTACTTGCTCATAAAAGCATTTTAAAATTGCTTCCTTTCAGAGCATGCCATTCGTTTGATCTAGTATGGTAGTAACTATTTATGTAATTTCTTTTAGGAATAAAAGACAGTGCACATCTAACAGGAGTTTAAGATAAGTGAGCAATATCCTATGCTTTGTTTTGGAAACTGTATGAAGTTTGGACTTGATTTTTTTGGAAACTGTGAAACAGGAACTTATACATACACAACTCAGGTTTAGGTAATACAGTTACTTGGTGCTTAGAGACTTAAAATTTAAATTTTTCTTATGGTGAATATGGTAATTGTCTCCTCATTCATAATAGTATTCATTTGATGCAGATGACATAATAGAGATATAGGAGCAGGATTTGGAAGTTACTTCCAGTCTCCTTGACGTGCTATTGCATGGTCTCTGTGCCTGCAGCGAACATTCTCCTACCTTGTCAGCATGTTTTAAAGATTGCTTATTTTGAAGCTTTAACCCTGTAAGAAGACTTTTTTTTTTTCCTAAATTGAGGCCCTGCAAAAGGCTCTGTTTTTTTTCTTCCATTTTTTTTTTTTGTACACAGCAATCTAATTTTGAGACAGTTGACTTATTCTTGTTATGCTTAGATGTGTAAACTTATTTGTCACTGGAGTTTTAAACTGGCTTGGAATATGGATTTCTGAGCTAATAGAGTAGTCCACCCTTCCTTATCAGGGAAGGGTCAGGTTGGGTGTAAGGAAAAGGCTCTTTACCAGAGGTCAGGCGCTGGAACAAGTTCAACAGGGCAGTGGTCATAATACCAAGCCTGCTGCTGTTCAGGAGGCATTTGGCCAACGCTGTCAGATGTAGGGTTTGAATTTTGGGTGGTGCTAGATTTTGACTTGGTGATCCTTGTGAGTCCCTTCCAACTCGAGATATTCTGTGATTCTGTGATCATTTGAAAGGTAGCTTGAAAAACTGTTTGCTCCCTGTGTCCTGCCTTAAAATATGGGTAATGGAATTCTGATGTTCTTTCTTGATAAAGGTTTCGTACTATTCATGTTCTAAGCTTCTCATAAACTTGATTCTTAGCTTCAATTGTTTTTTTTTAAATCATGATAAAGGCTTATCTTTACACACATACAGCACCTGTATATTTATTTACACTGGGAAGGAGGGTTATTTAGGGGAACTTCAAACTGAAGAAAAGGAAATGGCTGCTAAATACTGTGAAAAGACATTGACTTTAAAATGGCATTCAGCATTTCGGTAATTTTCTTTTATGTTCTTACAAGCTTTGTAAATTTAAAAGTATTAATTGATTGGTTAAGAGTTGACTGGTAGTTACAGTATGGGAATTAGTGATTTTTTTTTTTTGTGTGTGTGTATGCATAGTGTTAGTAAGCATCTAGGCTTGCAGAATATGTGGTAAGCAGTGGGGTTGCTTTGGAAGCTTATTTGATATTTTTCTGCAGCTCTACTGTGTATGCTTTGTCTGTCCTCTGGCCAGTTCTCTTAACTAGGAAACGGAATAAAACTGCTTCTAACGACACAGCTTTCAACATTCTAATTCCATCGCTGTTTACTTTCACCAGTTCTACCTTCAGTTCCGTTAAGTCTTGGAAGAATAATACTGACCTGAAGTTGTTCCTCAGAATTTTAAAACTGAGGATGCAGAAATTCTCAAGCTGTTCTCTCAGTGTTGGTATTCTAGAACTTAACTGCAAGCAACTCACAAATGAGGACTTGTCTATAATAATCTTGACATCCAGGAGAATGTGACTAATCATGAAAATGTCAGCTCTTCATTATGGAGAAAACAAACAGGAAAAAAAAAAACCCAAACCCTCAGAGTTCATTGTTTGAATTTGATTTGGGATATTAAAAACTGAAGTTGCAAAAACTAAAATGTCAGAGAACAAGTGAGGAACCCAGAGTATGCATATGAGTTGGAGAGAGTTGAGGGGGGAACCTCTGGAGTAAGTAACCTTGTCTGGACAAGGAAAGGCTGTTTCACTTCTGTTAAGATTTTTCATTTTTGGTAGTGTTCTCTCCTTTTTATTTCTTACAGTGGTAGTATTTTTTTTTTCTTTCCTGCTAGCCTTAACATTGAAAAGCCAATTTCCCATCTTTAATGTGTAAGGTATTCTTGATCACATGCATCTTGATTACAACAACTTGGAGCTGTTGAGGTGAAGTGTTTCATCTTCCTGTCATGCCTGTGTGGATCCATGTGAAGATGATATCTCTTATAAAACCAGCACAAAGACTTGCTTATTTGGGCTGTAACCTTGCTTCAGTGCATGGCCAACATCGGAGGTGTTGGCAAGGTCAGGAGGCAGCTGCTGGTCTGGGCCTGCATGGCACCTGCATGGCACCTGCACAGAACCACAGGCTGACTGAGGCCTGTGGGCGTTGTTAAAGCCCTGTGCTGGTTAGGGGGTTTCCTTAGAGCAGAGGATCTGAAGTCTTTCTGAAGGCGTTCAGAAGAAAATCCTGGGAACAGCTGAGCTTTGAGAGAAAATCTCTGATAAACAGAAGGGTAAAATTAAAGCATTTCACTTTGAAATAACAGTCTAAACTATTTCTAAAGACATAATTAAATGAGACAGGATTTGTGCAACAACTCTAAATTGGTATTTGTATTGTAGTTATACAGGAAACTACCAAGTTCCTGCTTGAATTTAATAAAACTTGTGTGGGCAGCAGACAGAAATGCTGAAGAACAACACCCAGGCTGGCCTGTGTGGTGTGGTCTCCTAGGTGGAGGGCTTGGCTGCATGGGGAACTTGGATGAGTATAGCATGGATTTCAGCTGAGCTTGTGGGAGCGTCAGTTGTGAATTCGGGGCTTCTGAGCCCAACCCTGAAGAGAGCCCATCTTCTCCAGGGAAGGGTTGGCAAAGTGGGGGTTGGTTTAGGTGCTAGCAATTCTGAGGGATGGAAGCTACTTCATTTACTTATTTAAACTTTAGCTCTGGAGGTAAAACCAAATGAGAAAGATAATCTGTATTTTATTAGAAGAAAGATTGAACACTGCCTTAATTGCCTCCACAAATAGGAAATAGCAGGATAACAAAAGCCTGACAGCTAGCACTTTCTGGAAGGCATTCAAGTAGGAAACCATGGTCATGTTTTTAATAGTACAGACTTGTGGTAAGCTGAGAAAGGAAATGAGTTTTTTGCCTTCAGACTGTGGAGGCAAAGTAAGAGCAAAGACTGAACGACTGATTTTCCGGAGGGGTAAATACAGGATGTTGGGCTGCATCGTGGCCAACAGGAGAAGCGCAGTAGCCAGTGAGGTGCAGGAGATGAGAGCAGGCACCCTCTGTGTGGTGGGATTTAAATTCTGTATTCACATGAAGATCCCACCAACTTGAAATGCACCCTCAGGGAATATGGCAGTGTCCTGATGTGGAGTGCTTTTTGGCTTGCAGGCACCAGTATTGATTGCAGATAACTGCGTAAGTTATTTGCTTGTTGATTTTAGCATGAGATTCGGTGTTACCAAAGTACACGTATAGCTAAGTGTTAGACTTGTGTATGTGTATATAAATGTGTATATATATATTTTTTTTAAGCTTGTGGAGCCACCGTTTTCTGAGAGAAACTGCATAGTGTGGTTTGGATTTCAGAAGTGTTTGTGCTAATATTTACAGATCTGTCTGAGAAAAAAACAGAAGTGTCTGCTCATAGTGTTAAATTATGATTTTTAAGAAGAGTGGTATGTTGAGCTTTTGCAATTCTTTAAAGAGTTCAGTTTTTGTTTTTCCTGTTATTGGTCCTGCTGAAGCAAGAGATGCCAGAGTGGAACCTAACACCAGAAAGTTGGATTCCTCTGGTGTGTTTGCCTCACCTGTTGATAGTGCAAAAGAGGTTTGGAATTGGAATTGGATCTTGCTGCAGTTCTCTTCACTCTTTGTGTTCAAATTGTCTCCATAACTCCACTAAACAAGTTTTAAAGAAAGAAGGAAACAAACTGTGGGCAGTTTCCCGGGGTTGTGAATGACTATGTTGGCTGAGGAGTACTTACACATTGTACAGGATTCTTGACTTTTAAATGTCTGGTGCTGCGAAAGATAAAACCTTGGGAGGATTATCATTAAATAGTGTATCTTGAGTGACATGTCCCGAACATTTCAATAAAAGCTTAGGATGATGTAAAAGGCTGCAAGAGCTTTTAGGGAATACTCTGTTTAAACTGGATTGCAGACTCTATGTGTCCATAAAATACTACTTTTTGATCATGGGGAATAACTTGGTTAAGAGAAATACTTGAGAAATGTAGCTGGCACATCAGAAATTTCTAAGTTCCTAATTACTGCTAAGTATTGTGCCCTTCCCTCTGGGGTCTGAGATTTGAGGCATCTTCTTTAGAAGTGAAAATTCTTGTTCTTACTGAACAGTAAGTTCATGTTAGAGTTGTCCTTGAGTCAGTACTATCTTTGTCAGGTCTTTTTAGGTATACAGCTGCTTGTCTTGGTCTAACTTCCTGATTTCTTGTTTCAGTAGAAACAGCACAGTACAAGATTCACCTCAAACAAAAAAAAACCAAAAACAACCCTTTTGTATTCTTGCTCCAGTATCTTACTTGGCTAAACATGCAGTGTCAATGGCTTTCTAATGGAAAGGCTGTTTTTAATCATGTCAGCAGCCAAATAGGTGATCTGTCTGAAGATGGTCTGCAGGGGAAGAAAAAAGGCAGAGTTGTTAGGCTGCTTTGTGATGTGTGCTATAAAAAGCCATACCAGGTGGCTTTCCCAAGGTGATGGGAAGACATGGTTGATGATTTTGGTAAGCTAGTGAATTGCTTGCAAGAATCAAGAAGAACAGCTGAGAAGGAAAGCCTTACAAATACTGTTTAATCTTTGTGAGGGGTGGGAAGGGGTGGTGTCACTTCCTAATTAAAATACCTCTAGATTTTTACCTAATGCATACCTTGAAGATTTAGCCTTCCGTCTACTTTGTTTGAATTTACAGTATATGTTGGAGATCACCAATTCTTCTTGCTAAACCAGATAGTAAAGAAATTTGGAAGTCATGTTTTTTGGAGTCAAAAGGAGTACAAAACAAAGAGAATATTTCTAGCCACCTGTTCTTGTGGTTTCAATTACATATCGTAAAAAGCACATAAAAATTCCTCAGGGAAGTGCCATTGCATTATCAGTCTCACTTTGTCAAATCTCTTATGGTACCTAAATTGGTATAGTGTCGAGAGTGCCTAAGGTTTTGTATTCAGTGGGATGCATTTCCTTTGCCTTTTCTGCTTGTGCTTTGAAAGAGGGAACTGACCTAGAGCAGGAGTGGCACGCAGTGCCTGCCCTGTTAGGTTTTAGCTCTTCTGAGTCTGTACGAGGCTCTTTGCTGTGCACAGCAATCTTTACGTTTTTGTTTTAGAAACTAGGGAGGGCACAACTTCAGGAAGAACGTAGTTGGAAATACTTACTGTTTGTAGTGGTGGTACTTCGGAGACTGTTTAAACTGGAGATGGGAAAGGTAAGTGTCATTTAGTGAAAGTTGAGTATTTAACATCTTTAGGTCTTTCAGAGAGGGCTTACCTATGTAATTGGTCGGTCTAAGTATCAAGAACAATGAAAAACATAGAAATGAAATAGATGAGCACCTACAGTTGTATCTTTGTCAACAGATTTTTATATACCATGCTAGTGATTTGTTTTAGTCTGCTTACAGACTTTGCTCCCTCTCTTTCCTGTTTAAAAAAAGTGTTTCTGGTGCCCAAAATAGTAAATGTACTTTTTCAGTCTTAACCAACACCGTTTGCTGTACGTAAACTTGGCTATGTGCAATGCTTAGATTTGGTTTAAGCATGATAACCTGATTCCCCTATAAGCAGTAGTAGAGGGTGAGTGGTGTGTAAACTGGCAGTGGAAAAATGAATTGCATGAGTTTCAATACAGCATTTTTTTAAGTAGAATGCAGTGGTTTTATTTGCAAAGGTAGCGCTCTGATTATGAATTTCTGTTGGCAGAACAGAGTAAATAATGCAATTGTACAGATTGCACTGTTTTGATTAGGTATTCAAAAATGCTTATAAGAATTGCTGGATCACCGGCACTTGCAATGGGCAGCAGGGATTTTTTTCTTCTTTTGGAGAAATGGCTTGCTTTAGAGCTTACAGCAGAAGTATTGGACAAATGTGTTTTTCTTTTTTTTTTAGATGTAGCTAAAAATGCAGTATTAATGGTTTGTCATTTGAAATAAGAGCGCTTCATCTCAGTGAGTGAGTTCTCAATCTTCGGTAAATTTTTAATTCTGTAGCTGATTTCCATGCTAATGTAAGGGGTTTATGACTTTCATGAGGAAATAAGCCAGGTTTGTGTTTTTTGGTTTTTTTTTTTTTTTTTTTGGTAAATATAGATACCGCATGTGTTATTTAGGCAGATTATTTTTAAAATTTGATTCCCCTCTCTGTGGGTTGTTAGATGTGTGTACATAAGTCTTTAATGCCTTCCCCACATTGAGATGTTTAGGAGCTTACATTACCTGTAGATATCATTCTGAGTTGGAACATGGGTTTGGTTGCCTGAAGGTGTTTGAAATATGCAGCCTGGTTGTACTTGAAGGTAGTCATGCAACAAATACTTGGTTAATGTTGGGTTAGCTGACACACCCGTGGCTCGGAGTAGTTTTCTGTCTCTTCCCAGTTCTTAATGATGGGAGGATATGGGGAAGATGCATTAAAAATATGTGCCTTTCTTGCACTGATTACCAATAGGAAAGGTGGTGCTTAATATGCTCCTGTGCCGATGGTGATACTGGGAAGTCTTTCCAGCTTGGGCTTGATCTGCTTGGTGTGTCCTCAGTGTGCTGTCACACCTGCTTGGTCTCTGCCTCCCTTCTTTGGCCCTCATCTGTGAGGATGCGGTGGATGACGTTTGTGCTGTCTTGCTTTGAGTCTTGGTTTGTGACAGCGTGTGGGCGTACTTGACTTGGCTTCTTGTTTTCCATTCTCTGGATGTGGACGTGTGCAGTTCCCACACAGGTTATTTTTCTGAGGCGTTGGGAGGAAATAATTTTCTCTTGGTGGGGCTTGGCTCTCAGGATGTTCTTTTGAAGTAGGGGTGACTAGATACGGGCTGGTTGCTGTCTGGCAAAGTGGTGCCTGCCCGGAGAATAAGTTTGGCAAAGCACTGCCCTTCTCCTGTTAGCCATATCTTTTCCTCAGCTTTGCCTGTATCATTAGGAAGGAAGGTGTTCCTGATGGTTGTTAGCAATTTGAGGCTTTGAGGGAGAGATTTTTTTCCCCCCTGGTTTATACTACAAACCCGTTCGTACTACAAGGCAGTACCTGTCAATTCGCCAAGTCTGTGGACTATTTCTGATAACCTGTTTTTTGTTGACACTGGTGGCTTCCTGCCGTGCCTGTGTTGGCATTTAAGTTTGTCACATTGGTGCACGAGGAACTGAGTGACAGTGCAGGGCTTGGTGCAGTACTGTGGGCTGGGCTCTGTGGCATGGAGCCCTCAGCTTTGCTCTCTGGGTTGTCCATGTCCCCTAGCTGCTTGCTAACACAGTGCTAGCCAGGGGGGTGGCAGGGGTGACAAGATCTTGCAGCTGCTTCACTATAGGACCTCAGTTTGACTAAGATAGCACAGTCAGTGAACTGTGGTTATAAATGTGAGGGAGGAGGGATGGTGTTAAATGGGTGTTTACAAAAAGAGAAGTTCAATTTGAAAGTCATTGCATTTGTACCTCTCCCCTTTTTGTACATAGCCATTTGGGAGAGACTGCTTAAAGTAATCCCTGCTGTAGGTGAAGTCTGAAGTGGCAGGGCAGGCTGTTGTGGTTGTGTTTGTGTGTTGATATGTAGGCACACGAGTGTGAACTGAAGTTAAGCAGTGCTAATGATGGCTAGCTGCAGAGCTCTCATCTGAGGAGTCAGGTAGGCAGTGCTCATTAGGATCTCTGAATTTGTTTGCTTACTTAGGTGGGAGATAAGTCTGGGGTTATCTTTAACAATGCAACTCATGTTCCCCCCCAGTTAATAAATAGTACTTTGCCTCTTGTCCTACAAAGTCATTGCTTACATTCATCCTGCTGATATTCTGGAGTTTACTTTTAGGCTAATAAAATCTGTTCAAAGATGGAGTGTAGCAGCTTAGTCAATACTGTGTGAGAAGCTTTGTCAGCATTGACAAAAATCACAGGAAGACGGTGTGCATGTCTACAGCTGAATGTTTCAGTTCTCAATAGGAAACCCAACAAATGAAAACACCTCTGGAAAATCTGTATTTTAGGATTTTTTTAGCAGCATAATTTAAAACAAATTTAATTGCAACTTACCTGTTCTTCTGTTGCTATTAAGATAAAACGTAAAATATACTATCTGTTACAGGTTCCCAGTAGTCTTTTTTTAATGTTTTATTCATTGTTAATTAAATTTAGAAGAAATATAGCTATCGTAATCTAATTTCAAAACCTTTTTTTAATGATCAATTACTTAGGACTCTATTGAAGCATTTTGTAGCACAACATAAAATTTTACAATCCACGGTCTTGAAATGAGACTTGAACAGAACTATGGTGTCCTAGAGCAACTGCTGTAGGTATTTCCCAACACGATGCTTGGAAATGCAGAAGGTAAACAAGCATAAAAGCCATGGTCAGTCATCATCTGGGCAATAGTTCAGTGTGATGTTTCAGGGGTAGATGCATGTTTGTTTATTTATTTATAGAAGTCATCTGGAGAGCTTCAATTTTTAGTCTCCGGGAATGAGGTATAAATGTGCACTGTGAGAGGGCTGTACTTTTTACACAAAGTATATTTCTGTTACTTCTGTACTGGGCTTACCAATGTCAGATGCCCTAAAACAGTCAAGTTAAATGTGTGCCTGTTACAAATCTGGTCTTGCAGGTGGAATAAATGACTGGGTATACCTGAAGAATATCCTGCATTGACAGTATGTGCTGTGTTTTGAAACTGTTGACTTGCAGACATTGAGTGCATGCAGTGTGCACGCATCTCCTGTCACCAGCGATTTCTAATGTGCCTTGCTCAGTCCTGGTTCCTGCTGGAGGAGGCGTTCTGTCCTACCTGCAACTACAGATAAATGGGCCTGACAGCGGTGCTGCTGGCTGGGTTCTGCTTCATGTCAGGGCCTTAAGCTAGGATAGAGTGTTGGAGCTGTAAAAATATGAAGAGGAAACAGCTGGATATGGCAGCTCACGCTGAGAGGCAGGTTTTCTTCTGCAGAAAGTGATGTTTTCAGAAGTATAGTAAACCTTAGCAGATACAAAAACAATTCCACAGAAGTATATCTTTTACTCGTGGTTTTAAGATGTTTGCTGGAGTTGCAGTTTATTCTGTGTGTTAGGTCAGCAGTGGAGGGGAAACGCATGGAGGTGACTGACAAAATGCAAATATCAGGTCTCCAGTTCTTTCCATAAATGAAAAGCTGAATCTTCTCCCCATCTTGGAGGGAGATGTTGCAAGATTTTAATGCTGAAAGGTGTGCTGTTTGTTTTAGTCAAAACGTTCCCTAAAAGGTGATTTTTGGTTTCTGGAAATTAATGGGAACAGAAATTTTGCTAACCATTTTGTTGGTGTGTTATGAATAGAATGAAGTTAATAAGGTTCAATATTGATAGGTAGTGATGTATTATTATAGGAATGAAGAGACAGGCAAGAGCTTATTGCAGTAGTCATGAGCAGTTTATATATAATGGTTCCTGCCACTGTCCATCTTCCCCTGTTGGATTTGAAATGTAGCCTGAGGTTAGTTATGCTTATAGGTACAGAAAAAAAACAGAACTGAGATTGGATGACATAGAAGTACTTTATTTTATTTAGTCAGACTCCCAAATCTAAATTTACTCATCACTTGGACATGAACGCACTTCCTATTTATATTTTGTTTCAGGTTTTGCTGCGTCACACAGGAGTGTCTGTTTGTGTCTTCAACTCTTACAGTTTATTGAGGCTATTGCTCTGCATTTATGATGACACCAAGTGAGGCAGATGACCTCAGTCCTTCACTCCAGTGGGCCTGGTGAGGTGTTTCCAGCCTGCTCAGCATGCACGTGTTTCTTCACAGTGCTTTGCTGTTCACGAGGTACGGAGTGCTGTATCCAAGCCAACCATAGTAGCATTCATCTCAGGCAGCTGGTTTGGGTCATATGAAATAAATAAGCAGGTTGTCTTTGAAGGTGAGCAAGGATCCTGTCAGCTTGGAGCCATTCTTCTCAGCGCTCATGCAAGTTCTTCTGACAGGGGATGGAGGAGCTGCCCTTTGTACAAGGCTGAGGGAGCACTGGTGCATGCGAGATTGTACTGTGGTTGGGCTTGAGAGCTCTTGGGCCCCCTGGGGTGTGGTCATTCATGGAGATGGTCATGCAAGAAGAAAATCTCAGAGTGGTTGAAATACTGGTAGGCAGTGTGCGGGCGGCCTCATGGGTCTGGTGCTGCCCTCAGAGATGTCCATTTGTGTGGAACAAAACTTGCTTGGAGGAGAAATGAGCCTCACTGAGGAGGCTGAGAGGCTTAGGTCTCCATTTGCTCTGCACCAATGTTTGAAGGGATGGTGCCGCAGCCTGTTCTCTTGTTCCCCTGCAGTCTGTGGGTTAATTTGGTGGATTTAATAAATTTCCCGCACATGTATTTCCTCTTCCGTAGCTATGCAAGCACAGAGTCTGCTGATCTAGGCTATGTTAAGCGTTCAGAGAACCTGAATATGTTTGCTGAAATGCATCAAAACCTTGGGTGGTGACACTGCGCCCAAAGTGTTTTGGCAGCAGTGGTGTGTGAATGGAAATCCCAGGGCTGGGTGGGATCCCCTGCGGCTGGCGGGGCAGTCCCAGCCTGGCCTGCTGTGTCTGGGGACCTGCAGTAGCTGGGCTGGCAACAAAGCAATAAAGATGTGGATATGAGTCCGTTCACCTTCCCTTGGCTATGGGTTTGCTTCAATTTTAAGGTTCCGCTTCATTCCAAAGTTCTGATTTTACTGTGCTACACAGATTTTTATCTGTTTCCTCCCTTCTTTTGGTCTCATCCTCTCTGCAAGGGGATGTTAATTAGGCCACTGCTGCCTGTCACTTGTGCAGACAGGCTGCTCTGTACATGCTCTCGTGGTGCTGTGGCTGTTCTGCCAGCAGCTCAGGCACAGGAGCTCACAGGTGCCTGGATCGATGCGGCCTTTGCAAGCAGATAGAGTGTCACCCTGTGTGATCCTCCTGCTCTTGTGTCCTGGAGCTGACTGCAAGCATCGATGCCTGCCTGACCGCAGGCAGGTCTGTTGTCTGCTTTTTGCAATTGGCTGGTTTATAAGCTGAAGGTGGACTTGGAAGATGCAGTTGTTTATCCGTTGAAAAAAAAACAACAAAAAAAACCATAAAAACTCCTGGTGATGCCAGTTATGTATGCTTGGGTTACAGTCCTGTGGTTGCTTGGAATTGGCTGCTGTAGCACTTTGCCAGCTGATGCTGAAGGAGTGGCCTCTCTTCTGCACACACAGCCAAGCTGCTTCATACCCTGACAGGCCCTTGGGCTGCCTGGTGGCCAGTACTGTTCCTCAGTGCAAGAAGTTAAGAATAGAAACACTCAAGTTTTGTCTTAGGTCATTCCGAGTGTCCTGTCCTGGTCTGTGAGCAGCCTGATGCTTCAGCAGTGGCTGACGTGGGAGGCTGGGCACTGCTGCAGCTATTCTGTGTGAGGAGATTGGCAGAGTGGTGCTCCCTGCATCTTGCATGGGCTGTGCAGCACCACATCTCAAGTTCTGCTTTGTTTTTGAGAAAATAACCCACCCTGTACACTCTGACTTTCAGCCTTGGCAAAATGGCAGGAGATCTGTACTTCCCAGGAGATTTGTCTGAGATGTTGTAGGGTCACAGAATCATTAAGGCTGGAGAAGACCTTTGAGGTCATTTAGTCCGATGGTCTACCTACTGCCAATGTTGCCCACTAAATCCTGTCCCTGAGTATCACATCCACGTGGTTCTTGAATGTCTCCAGGGATGGTGACCCCTTCCCCATGTTAAGCTGACAGATAGGTATCTCAGGTAACACATGCACTGATTTCTGTGAGGAATAACGCTGCCTTTGATTCTTCAACCTTGTTATTATTAAAAGTAACTAACTTTCATGTATCATGTGTTTCCCTCCTAGTCACTGAACATTTTGAGCAAAACCTTCCCCGTAGCTGTTTTTTAGAAATGTTTTCCTTAAAACTTTTAAAGAGGATTTAATTGATGGCAACATCAAACTAGATTAGGCTTCGTAGCCTCAAAGAATTTGCAAAAAATGAGACGGTCAGTTTAGGGTGGAAATTATTTTGGTCAGTTATATTAAGGTCAGATTCAGTAGATGAATTAATATGGGAAAAATGTCAGCATTGATGACAATACTATTTTCCTTTCCAATCTCTTGAATCTGGAAATTGATTTAAAGGGACAAGACAAAGAAATAAAACTGGGAGACGACTACTTTCTGCAGTGGGGTTCAATTGCTGTTACAGAAACTGGCTCTTGATGGTCTACTTTGTTCTAGTTCTTGCATTAATTTTATTCCCTAAAGCCTGATAAACAGTTAATCTGGTGCTGACTTCGTGGTTGTTCTGCTTGAATGTTCTGGTTCATAACAAAAGGTTTCCAGAGCTGAATGCAGTATTTCAGAACAAGTAGTAGTAAATAGTTTCGATCATCTCTAGCCTTTATTTTTTTCAGTTTTTTAAGAGACAGCAGAAAGTTTGAAGGTAGAGCAGGACAGAAGGGGGAGGAAATAAAAGTGGAAGTTCTATATACGGAAGGAGAGCATGATGGCTCACGGTTTCAAGCATTCAGTACTGAGGAAGCAAATGGCATTCCAAGTTGAGATGTGAGCAAAAGCTGGGAGATGTCTCTTGTGTGGTTAGTGCTGCAGTGCTGTCTTTAGTTCAGTAATATTATGTTACTTAATATGTTATTTGTGGCTCCTTGCGTCCCAGTTCTGATGTCCCTTCAGAGCCTTTTTCACCTCTTCCTTATCGTGTTTTCTTTCTGAGGAGGGCCTGAATCCGTGGCTTCTGAATGGACCTATTGTTGTAGATGGTATTTTTGTTACAGCTGTTCCCTTTCTGTTAAAGGTAAGAGAAGAAACAGTCCATTATGTAGAATGGCTCCATTTTTGATCCATTATAAACTTCCCTTTGTGAAGAGAGTGGAAAGGTTTCTCACATTTCATTTACCCATGTGCATTTTTAATATGATAATATAGTAAACAATCAGTATGTGTAAGTTCAGAGTTAAAAAGTCACCTGTCTAATGGTGATCTGTTCTAAGTGTAAACACTTGTGTTTTATTTACACTGTGCCAGAGACCTGGGAATCCCAGAAGGCTGAATGGGAGCTGGGGTGATAAATGCTTCACTGCTGTAGATTCTTTGAGTAGAACACAGAAGAAGAGAACAAGTTCTTCAGTGGTGGTCTGAAAAAGCCATTTGGTAAACAGCTGATTTGGGGTGTGTGATTTTATAGTCATTTGCTGTACAATAAAAATAAATTTCAGATCCCCCGAGTCTGGGTTTATGGAAGTAGTTTTGTAAGATCTTCAAACTCTCTAGTTAAGCTTTCTGTCTTCAGTGGTGTCTTTTGAGTGAATTGATGCCAACATTGTGTGAATCACAGTGGGTTTAAGGTGGTGATTATTTTTAACAAGCTTGTCACATTAACACAGAGGAAAGGAAATGAAAAATTGCAGTCATGAATTGTTTGAAGTCTGAGAATTTTTATCTACTATTTTTATGGATCCTTTAAAAAAAAAAAAAAATAACATTAATGTTGTCTTCTAGTCTACATTTGTACAGATCAGCGTTATCATGGAATCATAGAATCTTTAGAGATGAAATGGACCTTTGAAAGCCATCTAGTCCAACTCCCCTGCAATGAACAGGAACACCACAGCTTGATCGGGTTGCCCAGGGCCTGATCCTGCCTCGTCTTCAAAGCCTCCAGGGATGATGAATAAATGACATATCTGGGCTACCTGTTCCAGTGCCTCGTGACCCTCACTATTAAGATTTTTTCCTTATATCCAACCTAAATCTACCCTCTTTGAGCTTGAAGCATTCTAGACAAAATACACACCGCATTTGTATGTATGTTCATAGAAGGTCGTGCACCTCTTCCTTGACACATAGGCAGCATCTTGAAATGGAGCCTGCAGCTCATTTGATCAAAGAGGAATGCCTGTAAAAGTTGTCTCATTTGCATTTGTACTATACTTTGAATGTCAATTTTCATAAAATTTCAAGTGTTATATTGGAGAATTGGACTGTAAGTACTGCGGGATGCCTCTGGAGAACCATTGCAGCAGTGGGGTTGCTTCTGACCTGTCTATTTTTTTTATGTATATTGCCTACTGTATGTATGTATGTATCAGCTTACAGCTGGCATTCTTCTGTGTAACCTGACTTCAGGATAGTGATCTCAAATTGCAG
This sequence comes from Alectoris magna, assembly GCA_030625065.1. NCBI lineage: Eukaryota > Metazoa > Chordata > Aves > Galliformes > Phasianidae > Alectoris > Alectoris magna. The sequence goes on from CM060560.1 coordinate 93,774,855, forward strand.
TTTGTTTGAAAGGTAAAGTGCGCAGAAGAGCAACTGTAATGTAAAGTGTTCAAACAGGATGGTATTTCAGTGAGCTTACTGCTGCAGTTCCGTATATGTTAACTAAGGTTTGACTTCAGGACCAGGATGTGAATTAGAGCTGATGATGTTTGTCAAGTATGTGAAAGCGATCTCATCTCTGCAGGAAATAAGGAGAAGGATGTACTTTACCTAATGTATTCTGTTGAAAAACAGCAGTGGGATGCAAAAACAAACAAAACCACTGAACAACAATAATAAAAGGAGAAGGAAAAGAAAAGCATTACAAAACCCATCAGTTTGTCCTGTTTTCCTGTTTAGCCTAGGAAAGAGTGCAGTATCCCAAGACTCCCTCTCTCCTGTATAGACTAGACCTAACAGGATAAGCTGGGCCCAGTGCAGCTACAAGGATAGCTAAGCAGCTTTAGTGAGCACACATTGGGTGTGCAGGGTTCCCCCCTCATGCCACCACTCACAGCTGCCTCCAAGAACCTCTTCAGATTGCTGTTCCTGCGGCTTGTTACTTTGTGCTGCAAGCCCTAGTGCAGGAAATCAAGCAGTTCATAGTGCTTCTATTGTTGTGTTGCTATCTGTATAATCGTGCACATATACTGTATGATCATTGAAACATATCTGTAGTGTCTGTGTATTCAGGCTAATTGCCTTTGACAGACTTGAATAAAAAGACAGTTTTGAATCAAGAGTGGGTAGATGTGTTGGACAGCTTGTATCTTAGCAATAAGGAAGTTGTCTGAGCTGGAATGTAATATACGTGTGAGGAAAAGAGGTTTTTCTAGCAGGCCAAAAAGATCTTGTGACATGACTATCCCATAACCTTCTAAACATCAGTAAGTTGGTGCAAAATGTCCTTCTTGTTTCCAAAAGCTTGACATTTAAAACAAACCTACATTTAAGTTATTCTTCTCCATAGTATAGGAAGTAATGTATGTTGTAGACTCTATGGGTGTGTGTATTCTGAAGTTTGCCAAGAAGATGAAAGGCAAGCGTGTGAAATCCAATTCAGTATGAATGTGTAAGGACAGAACCTGGTGAATACAGTAAATCATGCTGTGCTTTTCTGATTAGAAATTGAGAAATTGTTTGAGGTAATTTATCATAGTAGTTTGCAAGTGGAAATCAGTAGAGTAAGCAGATGTTTTCTTAAAGTTGAGATGATGAGGGGAAGAAAATGTACCAATACTTAATAGGACTTTTCTGAAATATTCACAGATTGTCAGGGATTGGAAGGGACCTTGAAAGATCAAGTTCAATCCAGCTGCCCTGCTGAAGCAGGAACATGTAAATTAGGTCACACAGGAGCACGTCCAGGTGGGTTTTGAATGTCTCCAGAGAAGGAGGCCTCACAACCTCTCTGGGCAGCCCGTTCCAGTGTTCTGTTACCCTTACTGTGAAGAAGTTCTTTCTCGTATTTATGTGGAACCTCCTATATTCCAGCTTGCGCCCATTGCCCCTTGTCCTATCATTGGATGTCACCCAGAAGAGCCTGGCTCAGTCCTCCTGACACACACCCTTTACATATTTATAGACGTTAATGAGGTCACCTCTCAGTCTCCTCCAAGCTAAAGAGACCCAACTCCCTCAGCCTTTCCTCATCAGGGAGATGCTCCACTCCCTTGATTGTCTTTGTGGCTCTGGGCTGGACTCTCTCAAGGAGTTCCCTGTCCTAATATTAGTAGTCCTTAACTGTTGTCACACTGTCTCTTAATGTTACTTTCTTTGTTTAGATTTGATACTTATTTTTTTGCCTGTGTGTAACAAAATAAAAGTATTATCTGAAACGAAGTATGTGCTGTTCTGAATATATGTTTGGTTACCTTGAAACAACTTCATCTCAATGTGATTGTAACAGGGCAAGTTAAAAAATGAAAATAAAAAAAGTTGATGTGGATAACAATAGTACTTGCTGTTTCATTAGGAGAGAGAGGAGCTACACAGTATATACTTAATTTCTCAGGTCAGCCAGGAAGAAGGGTAACACCACTGCCTCAGTAGAGTGGAAGAATGTACCATTGGTTGGAATGAGCAAGTTTAAGGAACTCCTGTTCCATTTTCAAAGTAACCTGATTGTGAAAGACTTGTCAGTGTAAAGCTATACCGTCAATAAAGGTGCATTAACATGTTTAGCTTGCTTAAGTGTAGGTTGAGTGGAAGTAGAAGAGCTGCTGTGCCTTCTTATGAGTGTTGCCAGGGCTTCTTTAGCCAGCCACTATGCTGCTTCTGTGCTGCTGTAAGCTGAGCCCTCTTGATGTCTTAGTGAAGCCTTGCCTACCTTCCTGAACCCATGGGAGAGAATTAGAAGGAACATGGGACAGCTGTAGGAAAGCTGCTCATCTTCTCTTGCTGTGAGGTTCTGGTTACCATCTAGAAGCAGAATGACACACAGAATCACAGAATGGCCTGGGTTGGAAGGGACCTCAAGGATCATGGATCTCCAACCCCCACCTCCACATTTTGTATCAGACCAGGCTGCTCAGTGCCCCATCCAACTTGGCCTTGAACACCTCCAGGGACAGGGCATCCACAGCCTCTCTGGGCAGCCTGTGCCAGCATCTCATCACTCCCATAGTAAAGAACTTCCCCCTGACATCCAACCTAAATTTTCCCTCCCTCAGCTTAAAACCATTTCCCCTTGTCCTGCTGTTATCTACCCTTTCAAAGAGCTGACTCCCCTCCTGTTTATAGGCTCCCTTTAGGTACTGAAAGGCTGCAAAGAGGTCACCCCGCAGCCTTCTTTTCTCCAGGCTGAACAAGCCCAGCTCCTTCAGCCTGTCTTTGTAGGGGAGGTGCTCCAGCCCTCTGATCATCTTTGTGGCCCTCCACTGGACCCTCTCCCAACAGCTCTCTGTCTTTCTTGTACTGAAACTCCAGTTCAAATCTCTGATCTTTTTAGCTGGCTTACATTGAAAACACCAAGTAATTCTTGGTGACCTTGTTTAAGAAGGCAGTGCTTGAGACAGTCCCAAAGCTGACATTTAATAGGAGACATTGGACATTACGGTTTTGTGACATACTTTCAGGTTTTCTTTTTATTCTTTTTTTGCCTGCCCCATGGCATTTCCAAGGAAATCTGCCTAAATTATTGCAGCTGGTTTTCTAAGCTGCGCTTTCGGCAATTGAGCAGAGCTGGAAATAGGAAAGAAAACATGAAATGAGTCTTCAAAGGGGGAAGATAGGAAGACAGCTACAGGCTGCTGTAGAATTTCTTAGCACGTATGTGGAGTAAGAGCAGAGTTTTAAGGCGATACTTAATGTCAGCCAGGAAAGACTCCAGGATTGTGCTGTATTTTTTAGTGGTGCTGTTTCTGTCAACCGTTCAGCATAACTGGGGAAGTGAGACTCAGCTATACAAGATAGCACATCAGGTTGAAAGGTTTCTTGTCCTCAGATTGAGTGTGTGAAAACAAATGTGTGCAGCTTTCAGAGAGCATGTTCTTCAGAAGGGGAAAAACCCAAAGAAGAGGCAGTGCCGCAGCTTGGGGCAACAGTTCTGTCGATGTAGGTCATAAACAATTTTTAACATCATCTATGAGGAAAATTTGAGGAGATTAATCAGTTGTGTGTTGCCGCTTTGTAGCATTCAGGTCATGGATAGTTTGTGCCCCACCTCTACTGCTCTGAAATTCCTGGTGAGGGGTCAGTGTCCCTGCTTAGAGTCCTTAGGTGTTGCATCAAGTGAAATAAACATTATTTCTGCTTTCTTGCATGTTACGACCTAACTAGTCTTGTAATAAGAGTTGACAGCCATCATGCTTGTTTCTCAATTAGTAAGAAGAAATAAAGTATCTTGTAGTCTCCTTATGAGGCATCGTTAGTGTTCAGTAGGACTTCGTATTGTGGCGTTCCAGGCACAGTCATCAAGCACAGATTTTTCATCCTCTGTGTGGCCACAGAATGCATGACATCTTTCTCATCACGACTGCTCCTTGTTACATCTCAGTAAAGGCAACAGCAAGTGTGAGGTGGGAATGCATCGTATTGCTTTTTCATTTATGGCAGCAGTTATCAGGATGCTGCATCTGATGTGTTCTAAAGCACAAGATGTCTTATTAATCTTCCAGATTATTCAATTAAAACACAAACAAAAATCCCCACAAACAAGCCACTGTTTGAAGGATTTGTGTTCAACGTATCAGTCATATAAGGGAGGTATTGACAAATGCTAGATTTTCATCTTGCAGTATGTGGTTCCAAAATGATTAAAAAATGAGGTTTTTTCCCCTGAGGAGAAGACTAATGCTTTGGGTTTTTTTCTGCGTAATGATCTGTGGTTTTAGTCCACTTATTGGTTAAGAAACAGTACTTCATCTTTATTAAGAAGTCTTCCTACTTGGATCAGTTTCTGATCTGATAACAGTAGTTAACAATGAATAATTTCATTTATCTGCATTTTTTGAGGATCTGAAAGTGCCTCTGAAATTTCATCTTTCATAAGTCCGTTCAATTCAATTAGTGTGAACTTGAAATGGTATTTAAGGATATTTCTTTTGGATGGAATACTTGTCAAGAGCCTTCAAATCAATTGCTTATGAGTGTTTCTCTTCTTTTCCTACTTGTCAGGATTGAGCACAGCTGCTGTTAGTGATTAGACCCAGCAGAGCTCCTGAAGTCCTTTAGTCTATTTAAAAAGAGAGAGGAAAAAAAAAAATAGGCAAGCAGCCCCCCTTAACAGCAACAACAAAAATAAAAATAACACTGAATTTTGTCATCTAGTTCACCTCTTCAGTCAGTCATTTTCAGTATCCTTGTGCGAACTGTAGGTCTTAGTACAAACTCCTTGTAACTATACCTGCATGTTTTTTTGTGTGTATGGGTAAGAGCTGGTTTGTCTTTTTGTTTTTTTTTCCCCTCACATTGTTCTCATTTCAAAGAAGTTTTGCATTAACTAAACTTCTAGGCAATCTCTACTGCTCTCTTTTACTAGGAAGTGATAAGAACAGTGCACTGGAAGAAAGCCCTTAGGATTTAGTAGGATTTAGTCCCTCCCTAAACCTGAGCAGCAGTGATGTATCTAGGTCATGGTGCTCAATAGCGCTCAGTAAGGTTGGAAGTCCAGAACTCACAGTGTTCATATGAAATATAAGTAGGAAAGGGAAAACCAACAGTGTCTTGTGCTGTGTTTTCAGTGTTTAAAGCCACAATAAAAAAAAAACAGCTACATCTGTAGCATTTGCCTTAATGTATGGCAGTCTGGCTTGGATTGTTTTTCTTTTGTTCCTTATTGCTTCCCATATATTGTTTTTTTTTTGTTTTGTTTTGTTTATCTTCTGGAATTTTATCATGGAATTTATGAAGTCAGAGACTTTATCTTAATTAGCTTTCTCTGTGGTTGTTGTGTCAACAGAGGCTAATCTGATTCAGGCCTGATAGAATTCTAGTTGGGGGTGGGTTTGCTTAGTTTACCAAGTTAAAAGAGTTGTGTTCTGTGGAACAACTGGCTGTCACAGTAGTTCCTTCATTTTATTATCTCCAATGAGGTTAAGACTCCTGGTTTATGTGATTTGCTCCCGTAAGTCTATCATGACTGTGCAGATGTTGAGTAATCCCTGTGCTGAAAGGAGAATTTGTGATGTGATTCATTGTGTAGCACGTTGCCTAGCCTACTAAACAAAGTTGTTTTCCCTTTATCTTCATCTGCTGGTTCACTTCCTTTCCTCCTATTTCTGCTTGCTAGTTGTTGGAAGTAATAGATACTTTTGAGCGTGAACAGAAATGTGAAATCCATGCCTATGGCACATACAGTATAGCAGCATTTCATGTAAAAACATGTCAAGTGCAAATTGTAGTTAGAAACCTGAAGTGTGCCTTATTGAGACGATGGCAGATATTGATTTTGTCTTCTCTCTCAAAATGTTAGAAACCTTTGCCTTTCTCTCTTAAGCAACTCTAAAAGTCTGTTTCTTTATTACTTACGTATTTTTCATGAATATTTTATGTATGCAGTAATACTGGACTTCTCTTTGTTGTGCTGGCTGAAGTTAAGTACACAGTCTCTGTCAACTAGGGCCATAGTGGAGAGTAGAAGAGAAATGGTTTCATCTCCAAGTCCAGGAGAATCGGGCATAGTGATGATTGAAGGCCAAGCTTTCTTTTAAAAATGCAACATAATTATTACAAAAAAAAAATATCATTATACTGGTAATTGCTGTTAGGAAAATCTGTATCTGCTCAACGAGCAGCTGTAGAGAAAAAAACTTGTGTCTAGTGGGACAGCAGGGCTTGGGATTTTTAAGAGAAATAGGTAACAGTGAAGTACCCTTTAATATGGAACGGGATCTTTTTTGGCATGAGATGCCAAAAGTAAAGCAAATGCTTTACACGTTTCCTTCTTGTCACAGTACTGATGTTATGGAGAAGCAGAATTTCATTCCATTTTTATGGAGCAAGGACTGAAGGGCTGTCCCAGCATGCAACTCAGTCTGTGGCAGCTAGTATTACGCTTCCGTACGTGCCTTGAAAGCAATCCAGGTAATTCGCTATGTTGTTTAATCCTAGTGTTGACAGATTAGTTCCTTCTGGCTTGCTTATGTTGGTGTTCTTGAAAGCTAAAAAAAGACTTCTCTAATTAGAGACATGCTGGCATCCTGGGTAGCATAATATCTTGGGAAGGATCTTACGGAAGTGCTCTTCGTTGAAGCAGTCAGTGAGTCCCCACCTTGCCAAACACTGGTGGTTAGAGTCAGCAAAATGCCAGAAATGTCTTTATTCATCTTCTTGTTGTTTGTAGAATGAAGTTAGGAAATCAATGATAATTTTAGCAAGCCAACCAGTAGGACAACTTGCGGAGAGGAACTGGCGTCTCGGGCAGTAGTAGTCCTGCGTCAGGTGAAGGTGGGGGGAACATTTGGCATATTCGTGGAATGCTGTAGCAGTGCAAAACAGCTGACAAACACCGTATGTTTAAACTGGCTAGTTACATCTGGCTTCTCACATGGCTCTGTTCAGATGCTTTCAGTTCATCCAAATGGCAACAAAAGGGGGTTACCATTCTGGGTATTTTGAAGAATACCATTAGCGGTGTGGTCCGTGGAGCAGTTACTTCAGCAGTGTAAGTGTGTTGAGGGTAGGTAACAAACTATGTAAAAGAGTAATGAAAATAAGCTATCAGCTGTGGAGCTTCATTTGTTGTACAGTTCATATAGAGAGTAGCTCCTGTGTCACAAGCAAAGCACCAGCTCTTTTGGCTGTGGGGAATTGCTGAATAGTCAGACTGCAACAGGAGAAAAGTCTGCTGTGTAGGTGGGCTGTGCTTCTTTTCCTTCCTGGAGGAGGTTGCAAAGTGAGCTGTTTCTTCCACTGTGGTAATAATCTGTAGGTTTAGAGCAATTAGTTCACTAGTTCAGCGCTTCTTCCTACACTAGGGAAACTGTAAGCCTACAGTTGTCTTCCAAATCTGTAAAATGTGGCATCTCTTCTTCAAGGAAATTTGTTTCAAGTTCACACGCTGTCTATACTTCAGCTCATTTTAACTAATATGTTGCCAAAAATATGGAATTTGTGTGATATGTCAGCCATATGAGAGTCATACTTGGAAGTGCAACTTGAGTATTTCTGTTTCCCTGCTCTTCCTTTCCTGTGATTCTGAGTACTAATCCATTTTATGGATTTGAGGTAAAATGTAATTATCCTTCAGATTAGCATCCTCTTACAAGCTGTCCTTTTGCAGCCCAAGTTTTAGCAGCAAGTGTTGGGGAACCCCCCCCCCCCCCCCCAAAACAAACAAACAAACAAACAAACAAAAAAAAAAACAACAAAAGGAATAAAGAAAAGAGTGGAGATTCCATAGAGAAGAATTGTTCTAGTGTGAGATGCATACTCAAAGTGCTGGAAATGTGATGGATGAGATGTGAAACTGTATTTTTAAGTCAACAGCTACTTCAAATGAATTCTTGAAAATGGAAGACATTCTATTAAAAATAAGTCAATAAGTTACTGAGCACTGACATTTGAGCTATATAGCTCATTTGAGGAACTGACATTGCACAAATGTTAACTTGTTTATCAAGTTTGTCAAACTAGAATAGTTCCTTGTACACTTTTTGATCTGACAGGTACAATTTAAATTCATTCAGTGATACAGTGGTTCTGCATAGAATTTTCCTTTTTACATCCATCCCATGCACACGTGCACTAAAACAGTTTTATTAAATAATTTACACCAATTTAAGGTACATTTTTGTGAGGAAAAAAGGGTTTTAATATAAATGAAAACTAGATCTCATTTTAGGGCTCTTCTAGTGCTTGCTTTCACTTTGTAGTTTAAACTTTACAGGCTTTCTGGTGATTAGTTCAAATTCAATGTCACAGCATTTCTGCAAATATAGGTGCGCAAAAAGAATTAACATTTGTTATATGTTATTTCAAAGAATCACAGAATCATTACGGTTGGAAAGACCAGGAAGGTCATCTTGTCAAACCTTCAGCCCTTGCCTGTGACCACTTATAATCAACCAGCTCAGTTGATTAGATAAGTAAACATGTCTTTCCTCAAACTTGTGCATCTGTTGGATTACATCTATTTCTTTTCTTTTCTTTTCTTTTCTTTTCTTTTCTTTTCTTTTCTTTTCTTTTCTTTTCTTTTCTTTTCTTTTCTTTTCTTTTCTTTTCTTTTCTTTTCTTTTCTTTTCTTTTCTTTTCTTTTCTTTTCTTTTCTTTTCTTTTCTTGTCTTTTTTTCCATTTTCCCTATACAGTAGAGCACATGGAGGACCATGTGGCTTTTCTCACGGGGTCCAACCTGCACGAGGTGAGGGCTGGAGGATAAGGCCTGACCTGCTGTCCTGTGCATTGTGTTGCTTGCACGGTCCTGGTGTCATAGAATCATTAAGGTTGGAAAAGACGTCTGAGATCGTCTAATCCAACCATCAGCCCATCCCCATCGTGCTCAGTGACCACATCCCTCAGTGCAACATCCTCATTGGTCTCGAACACCTCCAGGGGCAGAGTCTCCATCACCTCCCTGGGCAGCATGTTCCAGTGCATCACTGCTCCTTGGAAAAAGAAATTTTTCCTAATACCCAACCTGAACCTTCCCTGGCACATCTTGAGGCCATTCCTTCTTGTCCCATCACTGTTGTCTGGGAGAAGAGGCTGACACCTGCTTTGCTACAACCTCCTTTGATGGAATTGTAGGGAGTGATAAAATGTCAGTTGAGCTGTGACCCGAGTTGCACAGAGATGAGTGGAGCATGTTTTGTGGTAATTTTTTGAGGAGATAAGTATTTATTTTGGGATGGTGGTAGGTGGAAAACTCATTGACATCGTATTTGTTGACAAATCTACTCTTAGTATACCTTTTCTTTTTAATACATTCATATAACTGGCACAAAAATCTAACTTGTGTGACTTGCTGGGAATTCCTGATTCCCTTCTTTTCCTTGACTATGCTCAGGGTTGTTGATTTTTTTAGCTAAAGCTTAGTTTGTAAGCCTTCCTCACATGAATGTTTTTCTGCAGAGAGGTGTGAACTGGGTCCTTGATGCGTTCATGATTCTCCTTCCCACTTTTTATTGCTTTCAGCTACCCTGAAGAAATCCCTCAATTCCTAGATGTGTGCTTCCACTTCCATGTGCAAATTTGTGTGTTCATAAATATAATAAATAAATAAATAAAATATAATGTATGCCTCAGGAGCCCGTGAAGGGTAAAAGTGAGGAGGGCAGTCAGCTTCCAGAAGATAGCTCTGAGGAAAACATCCTCTGCAGCCTTGGGAACAGTCTTGTTTTGTGTGTATTTGTGGAGCAGGCAGCTCTGAAGCTGCTACAGAGGAGTGGGCAAAGTGCTGTTATTTTTGTCTATTTGTGAAGTAGAAGAGCAATACAGAGGTGTTTACACTTGGCTTAAATAGGGTATGGTTAAGGCAAATAAAAGCCCCGGATTGCTTGGAGCTTTTTGGTAAAGTCTTTTTTTCAACCACATTCATAGTGCATTGAGCTCCTGAAAAGATAGTGAGTTTTTGTAAAGCAGCTGTGAGTCTGCAGCTGGGAGGCAGCCCTTTCCTGTCCTGATGGCTGGAAATATTTGTCATCCAGGAGGGAACAGTTGTGTGCGTAGTTCTACTGAGCAGCCAGTAAAGTGGTTTTTGACCTGTTACCTTCCCACTGATTGAAAAAGGGGAAACATCATAACCCCAATTTTCAAGAAGGGAAAAAAGATCCAGGGAACGACAGGCCAGTCAGTCTCATCTCTGACAGATCCTCCTGAAGGCCCTACTAAGTCACACGGAAAATAAAGATGAGGTAATTGGTGGTAACCAACATGACTACACCAAGGGCAAGTCATACCTGACAAACTTGGTGGCCTTTTATGATGGAGTTACAGCATCGGTGGATAAAGGAAGAGCAACTGACATCATCTACCTGGACTTGTGCAAAGCATTTGACGCTGTCCCACATGACATCCTGGTTGCCAAATTGAAGAAAAATGGATTTGATGGGTAGACCAATTGCTGGATAAGAAATTGTCTGAATGGTTGCACTCAGTTGTGGTCAGTGGCTCAGTGTCAAAGTGGAGACCAGTGACAACTGGTGATCTTCAGGGATCGGTGCTGGGACCAGTGTTATTTAATATCTTTGTAGGTGACATGGAAAGTGGGATAGAGTGCACCATCAGCAAGTCTGCAGAGGATACCTAGCTGAGTGATGCAGTTGAAATGCCATCCAGAGTGACCTGGACAGGCTTGGGAGGTGGGCCCACACCAACCTCATGAAGTTCAGCAAGACCAAGTGCAAGGTCCTGCACCTGTGTTGGGGCAATCCCAAGCACAGATGCAGGCTGGGTGGAGAATAGCTTGAGAGCAGCCCTGAGGAGAAGGATTTGGGAGTATCAGTTGATGAAAGATTCAGTGTGAGGTGGCAGCATGCACTTGCAGCCCAGAAGACCAACCATATCCTGGGTTACATCAAGAGAAGTGTGACCAGCAGGGCAAGGGAGGTGATTCTACCTCTCTGCTCTAGTGAGACCCCATCTGGAGTACTGCATCCAGTTCTGGGACTCCCAAAGCAAGAAGGACATGGAGCTGTTGGTGTGGGTCCAGGGGAGGGTCACAAAGGTGATCAGAGGGCTGGAGCACCTCCCCTACAAGGACAGGCTGAGAGAGCTCAGGCTTTTCCGCCTGGGGAAGAGAAGGCTCTAAGGAGACTTTATAGCGGTCTTCCAGTATCTGAAGGGGGAGTACAGGAAAGCTGGGGAAAGACTTTTTAGAAGGGTAGGTAGCAACAAGATAAGGGGAAATTGTTTTAAACTGGAAGAGGGCAGATTTAAACTAGGTAGTACGAAGAAGTTCTTTACTTTGAAGGTGGTGAGACACTGGAACACATTGCCCAGAGAGGTTGTGGATGCCCCCTCCCTGGAAGCACTCAAGGCCAGGCTGGATGGGACTTTGAGGAACCTGGTCTAGTGAGGTGTGTCCCTGCCTGTAGCAGGGGGATTGGAACTAGATGAAATTTGAGGTCCTCTTCAAGCCAAACCATTCTATGATTATATTTTTTGTAGTCTGACAACAGTAATTGCTCTACTGTTTCTATATTAACATTATACAATAAAAACAGATCCTAAATTATTCATTCTGATGTTGACAATCTCTTACTCTTGTAACACTGTCTCTAAAGAAAAGTTGACAGATGGAAAGTTTTCCTTGCTTTAAAGGCAAAACGGCTCCTTTAAGTTGCGGGGAAACAATCGTTTGGTATTTCCTCCTTTTTAAATTTGGGTTCATTATTTATTTTTGGCTTCATATCCTTTCCTTTCTTCTAGAGGTTATTTCCATTACTTATCTGGGAAATCAGGCTGTTAAAATAGTTTTTTTATGTGTTTGTGTTCCACATGGATGCATAAAAATCTGGGAGGAACACTAGTATCACGAAAGCTTAAATAGTAAGCCTGGTAGTCCATGTGCTGTGAGCTTGAGAAAAGTTGGTAGTTTACCAGTGGACGGGAAGTGAGTAATTCCTGTTGGATGATAAGAGCCTGTGTCAGATGCAACTGTGGGTTTCTGGGGTTCAGCAGCCATCTTCACTTGTGGGGTGTGGAGCTCTGAACGTGTGCAGCCATAGCACATCAACAAGGCTACCTCCTGTTTTGCCCGCTAAATGTGTAAGGGCAAGTAGAGAGAACTATTGCACCCTTCTTTTTTTTCTTTTTTCTTTTTTTCTTCTTTATAATGATGAGCAGACACTTCAAAGATAGAATTTATTTCATTTTTTTAATAGTCATAGAGGAAGCACATTGCTTTGCATGAGAGTTGGTGCTGTGAACTTTACATTTCAACCTGAACGTTGTCCAAGTGCTTGGAGGAAGTGCAGGCATAGTTTCTAAGGGTGACATGTGACTTGAGTGTGCTTGTTCTTCACGGTATTTAGACTCCTTTTTGATTTTTATCTTCAACAGATAATCAGCTTAGAACTCCACTGGTTGGCTTCTCAATTGAAGGGCTGAAACTGCTGTTAGCATTAGGAGCAGAAAGCGGGGATACATTATTCTAAGCACCTTCCCTAATGAGAAGCTTGTTTGTTGTTCTTGAATAAGCTGTAGATATGGAGATTGTTACTGTGTCCTCACTGTGAAAATAATTGCAAATGAAACAAACTAGTACAAACTAAATATGCTTTTGAAGGCTTATGGTAGTGGCTTTGGGTTACTATTTGCAGAATGAATGATTGCAGCCTGAATCAGAGAAGAACTCAGGAATGCTTTTTGATGTTTTAGTGTCTAATAAATAGCATACACAAGGGCTGATGCTTATTTTCATGTTCTATTGTAGGCCTTCTTAATTATAAATGAATAGCAGGGTTCTGTCTGGATTGAAGTATTGTATTTTCAGTCTATTGATGGAAAACCTCTCAAGGTAAAACCTTGCAGACTGTATTTTTTGAGGATAACCTTACTTTTGAACAAAGACAGTGCTTGTTGTTGAAACAGGGATTATGAAGAGCTGTTAGCAAATACATTAATTACTTTCATAGTTGCAGAAAGCAGTGACATTGAATGAATGAGGACAGGGCTATGCTTCCTCTTAAATGATGGTGCCTAATTGGAAAAGGCTTTTGCTGTTCAGGTACAGAGTGAAAAAAAATCCTAAAACCACTTATTTTAAGGACCTTTAAGATTTCTTGTTTCTGTTTTTTTTTGTATCTTTTTAAATTTTTTTTTAATTTTTATTATTTTTTTAATAATGAGTTAAGCTTCTTTCAGTCCTCTGTTCTCAGCTAGAAAAAGCCTTTTTGAGCATCTTGGAAATCATGTAAATTGCACCTAGTATGCCCAATACCCTGAAGCATCTGTGCCTCTCCTCTGCCACATTTGTTAAATTAGGTTTGGAAAAGAGGAAAGCAAAGGGGGGTATCTGTACCCCATCTGCACATGGGGAGGAAGTCATTTCCTGAGTCTTTTAACTCTTGCATGATGCCTTGTATTAAAAGCAAACATTCTGGCATCATATACGTATGGGAATGACTGCTTTCCCTCCCAAAACAAACTGAAAGATGCCTAGTTTCGAAGGCAGGCTTTAGTAATTAAATTGCTTCATTCGGGTGACTTACCTTGTTTTGTCATAGTTTGATTAAGCTTGTAAATATTAATTATTTGACAAACGATAATTGGAAAGAAGCTGGATTATGTCTCCTTTGATTATCCAAAGCATTGTGCTTAGAATAATCGGCTATATCTGATGAGCTTTCTCTTACGAAATCATTTTCTGATGCCAATCTAAAGCATCTATTGTGTGGGTTATTTTTAATGTTCTCACCTAAAGAATGAGTTTGTATTGAGTGGTTTTTTTTCTTTTTCTTTTTTTTTCCTGTGAGCAAGCAAGACACCTGTCAAGTATAGTGTTCTAGTATTTTTAATTTCTTTACTGTCAGATATTTTAAGCACTTGAATATTTAATTCCTCATAAAGGAAACACAGCAGGGAAGTGTGCGATAAGGTGCAGGCCGTTCTGGAAGAACTGAGTACTGCGGTTGAAACACACTGCTGAAATGCTGAAACTCTACAAGGGAGAACCTGCTGTCAACACCTTTCACTGCACACATAATGCACTCTCAGCGCTTCCAACTCTTGTTACAATTTTGCAATTTGTTAATAGATCTATAACAAATTTAGTAATTTTGTTTTCCTTATCAGAAACATCATCAGCTTGATGCTTTAACAGCTTGTGGTGTTAGACAAATATTTACACAGCTCTAAACAAGGTCTATTTAGGTAATTGTTTTCAGGATCATTAAGTTGCCACTTTGCAAATACCTGTATTTTCCATTCTGGAAATTCAGTTCTGATGGAGATGTCTTATTTATTAAAGTGTTGGGTAGTAGTGTTTTATTTGGTCTTTGAAAACTGTGGATGTACTGTGAAAAAAAATGAGCATGGCTCTTGTAGTTCACTGGAGACAGCGTGTTAATTGATCTGTTGTTTAATAATTTGCAGCAAAAAAAGCACGTGCTGCTACTTCGAGGTCATGTGTAAAGGAGACAATAATACATGATTACAGTTTCGTAAATATACCCATAGTTTCCGCTGTTGCAGAACACTAATAATGCAAATAGTTGGTGTTAATGTAATTTGTGTTGCCTGAGTTATTCTTTGGGAGACTAGTTTGCCCTGCAGCTTTTGGATTAGTCAAGGAGAGATTTCCACCCCAGACAATACTGTAAATGGTTGGATCATAGCTCTCTGTTATTCAGTGTAACTGTATAGTGGCTGCTTATCTGTGTAGATCAATGCTCTAGATTATTTGATCATATTGTAGTGCAGATAATTTTTCTTGGCAGGCAATGAATGTAAGTGAATTAAACCACTGGCTATGAAGAAAACTTGAGTGATGGATAAAATTATCCACCAATTTGTGTTTTAGCTGGATGATATACCACTGACATGACCAGTGATTCATTAATTCAAGTGTTTTAAATGTTGTGACATCCCATATGGGGTGAATCACTCACACTACATCGAGCTTTTTCTCTCATTTCACTCTCTTGCCTATTTCTTTAAGTTGATTTTGATCCTTGCATGTCCAGTACTTTTGAAAGAAGTGCTACGTTTTATCTTCAGGTGGGGCTGCTAAGTCCTCCTTGTGATGACGCTGATGTTGGATGTATCTGAAAATGGTTCCTAAGGTTGTGTGTTATCAGCAACTTCTTCAGACTTGAGACTCACTAAATTAGTAATCTTTTATTTTTAGCCTCGCTGTGATTGTGAAGCATCATCACAATCCAGTCCCTGAGGGCAGGAGGCAGGAACAGAGCTATTTTTTCCTCAAAGTGCTGTGATGTTGGAGGCCTTCAAGACAAACTTGATAGGAAGAGAGATAGCGTGAAGAGAGCTGTTTCATTCTCTTGATGTGATACAAAAAATGTAAGCGACTCAGTCTCTTAGCTGGAGATCTCAGGACAGACCCGTCAGAAGTTTCTAGCACGCCTTTAATTCCCTGTAGAGTTTTTGTAGCACAGTCCTAATGGCAAATTTAATTGGGGTTTAGGGAGAGGCTTACTGTCCAAATGTCAGCATATAGCCTAGATGTGCAGTTAGTGTTGTCAGCTGTGTTTGGTGTTCTGAGCAGCCAACTTGGGAGGCAGAAATCTGCAGCAGGCCTGCCATAAGAACTGAAGCTGGAAAATCTGTACAAACCCACAGGACATGCAGGTGAACTTAGTAGAAGTGAACACTTCTCAGTGTTTGCAAGATATAGAGTAATTTTGTTAGAATATCTCATACTTACTGCTTTTTGTGCCTTTTTCCTACTGGTAGATGCTGTGCTGAGCGCATTTGCAGAAATGCAATATAATAATGAGGTCAGAAGCTGGCCTAAGTCCTTATCAGCTTGAGTTTACTTGTCATGTTGAAGCTTTTAAAAACATCACTATAGTGAGTTGTGTAGCTGGGAAAGACCCCTGGTGAGAGACAAGGCACAGGCGGTGAGTGTCAGAGGCTCCATGACTGCCAGTCCAGTGTGAAGGTGCCTTAGGAACTTTAAGGCTCTTCTCATCTCATCAGACTTAAAAAGTTAAATGGCAACAGTCCTTCTTGAATCACAGAATGGTTTGGGTTCAAGGGGGCCTCAAAGCCCACTCACTCAAACTCCTGCCATGGGCAGTGCTGCCCCCCACCAGCTCAGGCTGCCCAGGGCCCCATCCAGCCTGGCCTTGAGTGCCTCTAGGGATGGGGCACCACAGCTTCTCTGGGCAGCTGTGCCAGTGCCTCACTGCCCTCGGAAAAAGGATTTTCTCCTAACATCTAACCTAAATTTCCGTTCTTTTAGTTTAAAGCCATTCCCCATTGTCCTGTTGCTATCAGACTATGAAAAAAGTTACTGTTCGTATTTAGAAATTTGCCATGCCTTAAAATAGATCCCGTGAAGTTAAGGCTCCAAGGACTGATTCCTTGCAGATATCTCTTTGAGCAGATCTTTTGGGAGTGCTCTTCCGTGGGAAGTGACAGGAAGTGCAGCCTGATGCATCTTGCAGACAAGTTCATGTTTGCTCTTTTGCTCTAGGAAAATAAGAGCAGGCTGTTTGGTTTACAGGCCTGCCTTGTAGGGCTGCATAGAGAAATGGGAAAGAACTGAAACATGTGGCATCAAATGTTCTTAAGTATTTGTTATTTAACGTATCTGGTTATTGTGGACCAAGTACTCAGTGGATTTTTAGCTTTATGGGTTTCAGCTTTTTGCCTGTGGGTTTTGTTACAATTAGAAGGATTGCAGAGGGAAAAAACAATGTGTAATGCAATGCATAGCTTAATGCTGCAGCCACATTTTGTATTATTCCTAGGATCATGGTTGGACAGTTCGTGACAAATTAGCTCTTGGAAGAATAGGAGTAACAGTGCTGAAAGATGCTTGCAAAATGGGTGAAGGGAAATCTTTATACTGTTAACGACCTTCTTGTTCAGATTTCAGCTACAGGCCCAGAAGAAGCTCTCAGTCTAGGTTTCATGAGGCCAAGGTCAGATCTACTAATGCAGCCAGCTTTTGCCTTCACGTAAAAGAGTGTTCTTCAGATTGACTGCTGTGTGTTAGCCATCACCTGTGCATGAAAGACACCATCAACATCCCTGTTTCTGTAAATTTCACAGCAGGTAATTTCTTGAAAAGCAAGAAGCTGCTGGTTTTCAATCAAAGAAAGTGCAATAACAGATCAACTTCTCGTTTGCTTTATAAATGAAATATCAGATAGCAAAAATCTTGGGTTAGAAGCATATTTCATAGACAGAAATAGCGTGAAGTCTGTCACAAAAAATGAGTCTTCCAGTTAAAACTTGTGCAATGGAAATTCAGGTTTCATTGGTAGCATGCTGAAAATGCAGCGTATGAAATTGTTCCTTGTTACAAAAGGTGAGAGATTCATAGCTGAAATACCAGGGTTGCACTGTGGTAGTCTTCACTTGCCTTCAGGTATTAAATAGTTTAACGCGTTGTTGTTTTGTTTTCCTTAAGTAAAATGTTTAAAAAGGTGATACATCCGCTCTAGTTGTTTGCTTGAAAGCTCCTATCTCCAAGCCAGAAATGTGACAGACAAATCCATTAACCCGCCATCCTTGCTTAAGGGCATCTAAAGGAGTTCAATTTCAGAAGCTGAGATTTGCATTATTCATGATCATGATCTAAATGCTTTAGTTCTGTTTACAGTGTCTGTTAATTGCTCCTGTATTTCTTTATGATTAGTAACTTTTAGCTGTCTTAATCAATAAGATGAAGTGCTATGCTGAGCAGTTAATTACGATGGCCCTGTCAGCTCAAAATAAAGCAAGCTAAATGTGCTTGTGGCTTGTTTGAATAATTGGATTAAGCTAGGAGAAGTCTTGTCTCTTCTGAAGGGAATGAGGTTTTAAGTAGACAGTCATGGGCTGTCCTCTTAGTTAAATTGATAGCGCTCCCAGTAAACCGCCACATTTCTTTTCCAACTGTAGTTGGAGAAGGTGAAGGAAAAAAAACAAACCAGGAACCTCTCTATAAGTTTGTAACTTTTTTTTTTTTTGCAAGGTCACGTGGTCTGCTATTGCATGTCTGCTGCTCATACTTTATTCTACTAATAGAAGGACCTGATGGGTTAGTTGATGGTGAAAATTGAAAGTGTAGAGACCGCGTATCATACAGTGAATGACTTGCTTCTGTTTCATGTGAAGTTTTGGTTGAGCTACACTGAATCTGTGAAGAAAAAAATGCATCACTTGGAGGATTTTATGCAAGTGATGCATCACTTTTGAGGTGCTCAGGAGTTGCTTAAATAGCAATGTAGTAGTTCTGCTTATCAAGGCAAGCTGGATAACTTGTCAGTTTTTGAAAAATTCTTTAATTACTCAGTGGAAGGAAAGGGATGGTTGACTGTTAAATCAAGTAAAAGTGATTTCCTTGGTAGAAGAAAAGCTGAAGCAGAGAAGGGAAATCATTGCCAGTAGAGCAGTTCCTGTTCAGTTTTTAAGTTAAATCACAGTAACATGTTAGCATCTTAAAGAAGGCTGGAAACTAAATGGTCTCTCCTTTTCAAAAACCAAAAGCTGAAATGGTTGTTATAATGGTGGCATTTTAACTTGCAGTGATACGTGAAGGTAGTTAGATGTTGACTCGGTGTTTCTGGATGCAGTATATTTAATCATTTTAAGCATATAAAATTCATGAATCTCTTGGTTTGTTTAAACGAAGAGTGAAGAAATTAAAGATACTGGATTTGTAATACCTCTTGTAAAGGAGTCTTTCAGTTTCTTGAGTTTTTCATGAATTCTTAATGATTTTAATTTTTCCCTTCAGAAATCTTCTAGCTAAAAAACTAAAAGTAAAAAATAGGCATTAAAGCATAAGTGCATACTCTACTGTATCTTGAATGTGACAGGCTCACTTCCGGGAAGTGAATGGCCATGAATCCCTGTTGGCTTCTCTCATAACAAATATAACCTGAAGAGGAGACTTTTTTGTGAGCGTATGTTGAGTTTCTCAGATGCTAACATTGAACCATGTACTTCCGAATATATGTTACCAGGTTGACAACTCCCAAGGGTGGAACAGGTGCAAAGATGATCACCTGATATGCATTATTGATGAGGTCCCTCAGAATGGTGGCAGCTAGTCTGCCAGCTTTTGCCATACAGGAGGAAGGGCCATCCGCTTTCCTCCATCCTTCCTTCTCTCCTACATGCTGTCTCTGGTGCCTGTGGTCCTCCTGGGCATAATCTGATAAACTGGGAGACAGCTGGCCCCGAAGAGAAGGAGGGAGCTGGGAGAAGACCAGGGCTTCTTTCTGTGGGGTTGTAAGATGCTTATGGTAGAGTCCGCGGATTGTCCATGGAGATGCCGGGAGACCCTTCACGCACCTGGTTGTAGCAGGTCCACAGGGTTAGCTTAGGCTTGGGACCTCAGCCTTAAAGCACCAAATGGTGAGAACTGAACAAAGCAGAAGAGTTTGCAATTCAGCCTTACCTGTCCCCTTCTTAAGCAGAGGCACAGTGTGGAATAGGCTCCCCAGGGAGGTGGTTGAGTCACCATGTGCTTAGAAACCATTTGGATGTGGTGCTCAGGGGCATGATTTAGCAGACTGTTGTTAGTTAGGGTAGTATGGTTAGGTTGAGGTTGGACTTGATGATCTTCAAGGTCTTTTCCAACCTGAGTGATTCTATGATTCCATGGTTTTCTAGTAGTTCGGTTTGGTTTAATTTCCCAAAGGATTTGCAGCTTTCAGAGTTGAGCCTAATGCTGGTAGAAAGGGAAGGCACAAAAGCAATAAGCCAGGGAATGCTCTGGATGTTACAGTGATGGTTTGTTTGGCCTAACTGTGCGAGGAGTGACTTCCCTTAGTTTTATTTCAAGTGTCAAATAAGCATTTAACAGTGCTAGTGTGGCTTCTCTAGTCCTGTTGGCAGCTGTCATTTTATTTGGCAATATTCACATCTCGCAGAAGATTTTGCAAACAGTTTTCCACTTCTGTTTGGACAGGAAGATGATGTCTCTTTTATTTCATAGTGGTAGATCAGGAGCAGGGGTGTTAGCTCGGTAGCTGGAATTATACTGATATTCAGGTTTTTCTTTTTAATGAATGAGAATGATGGGAACATCCCTTCATGGTGTATATTTGTGTGTAATGATGGTAATAAGCAGCAGTTTCACTGGACTGTGAAGGATCCTAAGGTTGTTTATACGGTACGAAAAGCTCCACAAAATTGACAAAGAAATGGTAAAAATGCATTGGTGCTGCATAAGACGTTGCTGTGCCACAGGAGTGGCAATGAGGAGTTCACCTCCTGGGACTGGCTGATGCCTGCTGATTTTTTCTGCCTCTTATAATCCAGTTCACAGTCAGTGCAGCCTGTCCCCGTTCCTGGCATGGAGCAGGTTCTTTGGCTGGTGTTGGACACACGCTTGCTGTTGTAGCCTTCCCAGGAGTTTTCACTCAGCTTCGCTGTTGTGGTAGGCCCGCTGATCCTTTCATTTCAGCTGCTGATTTATCTACTTCTAAAAGGCTTTGTTACCCAGGCAGCATCTTGAGATTGATTTCAGCGGTGGTAGGGATTAAGATGAATTAGAGGGCAGGTAAGGTGAACCTTGGGGATAAAGAGAGGCCTATGGCTTTTTGAAAACAGGACATTTGAAATTGTTTCCAGTTTTCACTGACCCATAACGTGAATTCTGGGGTGATTTTTGTTGGTGATCAAAATGGCTAGGTACAAGTAACAGTGGAACAGCATCTTTAAAATGTTCAATTGCATACAAGTGCTTTTTAGCTTTCCAAGTTTTGGGAAGGAATAATGTATATTGGGTTCCACAGATGTTAATTCTTTTTTCTTCTATTCCTTGTGCAATATTTAAACCGATGCAGAGGTTTGTGAGTGAGGAGGATTGCATTCGGTTCAGAAATTGTTGGGGCTCAGAGCCCCATGTAAGAAGAGAGTCTGCCAGATGATGCTGGGTTGGGCTGGGCACTGTCACGGCAAGGAACAGTGCTGGCTTAAAGCATCTTAATAATGTGTGTGTTTTAATATTTAATTTGGTAGATGATATTCTGTAATATTTTATTGAGCTAGACCTTTACCACTCCTGTTTGATACCACCTCATCCAGTGCATTTTAAGGCTCAGTCAGAACAAAGCTTAAGTGAAAGATGCTACTTCTAACTCACTAAGTTGATAAGGCATGATGCGAGGCATCCTGGGTGTTCGACATATAAATGAGCTAGAGATGGTCTTGAAAAAGGTTGTGTGTTGTTCTTCTGGTATTTGTTGGCGACTTCCCTACACCTCCCAGCACCAGTATACCAAGTACGTTTTGAATGTTAAATTTCTGTAATCAGCTCTGAATGTTGTTCTTTGTTTAGCCCACGTTGATGAGGTAACTTTGGGTCCTGAAAAAGTTTATTTACAGCTTCAGACTTTGTGTTACATTATTGCATGTCTGAATTTCAGTGGAGATGTTATTTAAACTTATCAAATCTTCTCTATTCAGTTTCTGTCTTTGCGGCCATGGATGGGTGAGCTTAGGCTTTGATTCAGGCTTGCTTATGCTGTTGTAGCTTTAGAAGGACTGAAATGTCAGAAGTGAGTGTAAAACTTACTTTTTCTTCTCCTTTCAGGTGCCTGCTGATGGAAATGCTGGATTGTTGGCAGAGCCTCAAATTGCCATGTTCTGTGGCAAACTCAATATGCACATGAATGTTCAGAATGGAAAATGGGAATCTGACCCCTCTGGGACCAAGACCTGTATCGGCACTAAAGAAGGGATTCTGCAGTATTGCCAGGAAGTAAGTCTCTTGTTTGGGAAGTAGCTATGGTGTTTCTGTTTAAGAACCTACATGCAGGTGCTTACAGGAGAACTGAATCTCCATAGGGATCTTCCTTTCTATTTTTCTCTTCTGCTCTATTGCCCTTTTGTACTTCTGAAAGATGTTCTCCCCAGAGGCTATTAAAACAGCTTCAGAAACTGGCTGCAAGAGGATTATTGAGACTATTGTTGGATAATTTTGTCCCTGTCTTATGCTTATGGGGAGGCTAACTTTATAACTCAGTTCATTGTATGTTTATAAAGCATTTAAATCAGTTTATCTAAAACACTTTTTTTTCTCTCTGGGCTGATCTTGGAAGTCGGCTTCAACCATGTCCACTGTCACTGTACCATTATAATGAAATATTCTGGGTCACTCCAGAATTACTGGTCTCTGCACCACAGTGAACCATTCAGAGTTTCTTAATAGAAAGAGCTTACCCTACAGATGAAGTCACAATGAACAGTTTTATATTCGAGAGCAGTAACTTATTACCCTCTCACTCGTGACCTAAGAACAGACTGTGTATCTAATTTTGTTTTGTTTCCATGCTGTGATAACGTGATAATCTTGTACCAGTGTGTGACAATTTGAAAAGAAAATGTGGATTTTATGCAGTGAAACAAAAGGGCACGCCTTGAGTTGCTTTAGTCCTTATGTCTTTTTATGCCGTCTCTGCTGTTTTTTTTTTAAAGCAGAGGTTATTGCTTATTGCTATAGCAGTAGCTGTCTTGCCTCCTAAATGTCAAACCAATTCTTGTGAAAATGCTTCTTTAAGAAGCAAGATAATTCACACTTCAGATCTCTTCTCTCTTAGCATCTTCATCGCTGTCCTTTCACACACCAATTGATTGCTATATCTGTTTCTTGTGATGTTTTGCTCAGTTGTTTGAGGTTGGGATTTATGGTCTTGAATAAAAATTTTAAGAAAGATCTTCTGGTGGATATTAAAATGGATACTTCACCAATAGCTTTCACTTGATAAAAAGTATTACTTTTTGAAATTAATACTATTTTTGCCTACTACTAACAAAAATAACAAACATGATATACTGGCAGGGTTTAAAAGGCTGCTTCTTGTTTTTCACTGTCTGCTTTGAATTATCTCAATGAAGTTGTTTTATGCATAGTGAGAATACTGAGGGTGGGGAAAGGAATAAGGAGATGAGTGAATAAAAGCCCACGAGGTAGAGTCATTCTGAAGTTGCAGAAAGAAATACATTAATTTACATGAAATAAGAACAGCAACGTACGCAGTTCTAAGGCAGGAATGGTTCAGAATTGACAGTGTAGTTACAGATACAGAAGGATTCCAGAACAAGGACTGGGAACTGTAAAACTCAGCTGAATGTCAGGTGATGTAGAAATTTGCATCATAGAGAAAAATGTTCTCACTTCATAAACAAAAATGAAAAGGAAAGCAACAGATGACAAAGGGATCGATAAGTGAAATCATTATTTGCATATAGTAAAAGAATAGTTCATTGTGACAGCAGTCAAAAGCAGACGTGGGCACTCAGTCAGGGTGTGGAGTCTCTGACTTTAGAGACTGGGAGAGCTGAACCAGCCAAGGGCTGGAGCAGCTTGGGCTTTCACATGAGCCCTGCTCAGAGTAGGGGGAGGTCTAGGTAATCTTTATAGGTCCCTTTCATCCTTTTTTTTTTTTTTTTTTTTTTTTTTTTTTTTTTTTTTTTTTTGTGAGCTTAAACATTTTTTCAACTGGAGACAAAGAAGAGAGCTTCTGTTACTTGGGTTTTTGAGAGTTACATATTTAACTGCAGTGCAGCAATAGCCTTGATTTATGTGCTGATTGTCTGCTGTTTACCTTGGCTGTGAGATAGCGTTTGCTGTTGACAGGCCTAGGGAATGGGGCAAATATGCATTTTCTCATTAGCAGGAAGCAACAAGCATCAAGGTTAAAATATGGTACCTCTTGCATTGGAACAGAATGTGGCTAAAATCTCCTTTCATCTTAATTTTACCAAATACAATCTCTTCCTTCCATTTTTTCCCCAAATAGATAACAACTCCTTCTTGGGATGCAGTCTTTCTCAGTATAGGCAGAGGTTAAGTTTTTGTACTCTGCTAACGAAGAAGACAGGTACTCTGCCTGGGCACTGTGGCAGCTTCCTTCCTTAGTCTGGCTGGAACAGCAGCTGTTGGTACCACACTGCTAGGATACTGTGTTTTTTTCCAACTCTGAGCAGAACATTGAAATGACAGGGAGCAGGAGATGATGAGATTTGTTTCCTTCATTTCTAGTAAGAAATCCATTCTATCCATCATGTTATTCTACCTAGTTTTTGTCACAGGTACCTTGTGTAACGTTCACACTGTTTCTGTAATGCAAGAGATGTTGCTCTACTGCAGTAAATCCTGCAGAAGCAGCCTATGCACCCTGTTTCTTCCTTCCATGGCTTTTTCTTCCATGAAGGTATCTTGAAATAAATAAATGAGTCTCCCCTGTAATCAAAATTTGTAACAGTAGATGTGTTCCTCTGTTTCCTTATAAGTGATTTCAAAAAGAGCTTTTCTTGACAACGCAAGGCTGGAACATGTATGGAGTACAGAAGGACTTAGATTTCTTCTCTGGAAAAGATGTTATAGGTATCCTTGCTTGTTTTCCTTGAGATTGTCATAGCTGCTTCTCCTTGTCCGTTGCCAGTGTAGGTGGATTTTGGAAGTCTTGATGGAGGAAGTAACAGTAAAGGAGCATTGTGGGGCAGAAAGGGAGGAAAAAGTAATAAGCAGAACCACCTACGTGTTTTAAGGATATCTGTCGCTTGTTGTTTCTTCTCATTTTTTGAGTGGGAGCTCAGTGCAGTACAGGAACTGTCTGGATTTATTTTTGAATACCACATCCCACAGTTAAAATATGACAACTCTCAGACTTATTTGAAGGGAGATGGAAGGTACTTGAATGCTACTTCCTGATTTCCGTGAGTTCAGTTAAACTCTGTTCCTATGCTAACAAGAAGTGGTTTTGGAAGCAGGGCACACTGATCTCTTCTACCTGGAAATCTGTGCAGTCTCTTGTGTTTTTAAACTAGGACAAACTAGGTAAAAATTAGTAACACTGGTTTGTTTACTGAAGAGATAGCAACCTCAGCTCTGAATGCTTTTCTTTTATTGCTGTCTTTTTTTTTTTTTTTTTGTTAATAGAAAAAGATCCTGGGTAGAATTAAACACTTTCTAGAGAGGTTCAATTTACTCTTGCATAGTGTCTTCTAATCTCAAACTAAAAAGCATGCTGTTTGTACCCGTTATTGAAAAGTAAAATGGCATGGGCCTGAAATTGCATACGGTTGTCAAATGCAAGCACTGCTGGCACTAGAACAATGTTTATCCAGGTTGCATTAATGTAAATGGAGTGGTTACACCTGTGTATGTGCCGAAAGCATTAACATGTTGTGAGTATACTAGCTGACACTTCAAATCAAACCATGGGTCAATCTAGGCCTGTTGCTGACACTGCACTACCAGCTGTTTTAGAGAGATGTTGAAAAAACCCTGCCATTTGTAATTACTGCACTACTAGCCCCCTGGGGAAAGCTGCTTCCCAACAGCCATTGATTGCAAGTTGGCTGAAGCCCTGGAATGTGGGGACCGCTGCTCC
Organism: Alectoris magna; assembly: GCA_030625065.1. Lineage (NCBI taxonomy): Eukaryota > Metazoa > Chordata > Aves > Galliformes > Phasianidae > Alectoris > Alectoris magna. The sequence continues at coordinate 93,800,241 of CM060560.1, forward strand.
TGGGTTTTGTTTATTGTTTACTGGGAGGGATTTTGTGTGGAACCCACAGATGTTCGAGTGAAGTGTGGCAGCAGCTCTGACATGGTACATTACTGTGGAAGGAGAGTGCATTTTGGAGCAGGTTCTGCTCACTGAAATCCAAGCAGCTGCTTATCTTGCTAAATGGTTCTCATAAAACTAAGCTGGAATCTGCCCTTTGGCAAAGTACGTATTTTCATAGTCACGTGAGTATGAGGAGTAGGAAGTTAATTTAGGTGTGTTCAGTTCCCCGTTCAAGTGGAATGAGTGTTTAGATGAAAAATCTTGGTGTATGGTGTATGATATTAAGAACTTTAAACAACTACTGCATGCTGGATTTTTATGTCTAGTAATTAGCTGATGTTATAGAAGTTGCTTGAGGGGCTGAAATTATTTTGCAGTCTGTGTTGAATTCAGTGTCTAAAATACATTGTGAAAGCAGCACTCTCAGCTGGCAGAAAATTCACATTGCCTAGTATGTATCCATTTTTCCCGTACTTAATTTGGAAGTTCTTAGCTCCACTTAAGTGTATGTGGAATTTAACAGAATGGAAAGGAACTGTTCTGAAGATTGTTTTCAAAAGCAAATCAAAACTATAGTAAAGGTTGTTTGAGTCTAGATATTGCTTGCGCTATTAACTGGATGGAGTTTAAACCTAGGAACTTAAGGATGTATGCGCTCTCTATAACCAGCAACTGGTTCCCTCCTACATAGTTGGGTAGAGCTTGTAGTAGCTTCCAGATGCAGAATATCAGTGCTGGCTTCAAGAAGTATTAAACCTGGCATCTCTGAATGCACACAACTGCTTGGGATCTTTGTGAGGTCATGCATGTATCCACTTCTGTCTTGAACATCCAGAGCCATGAATGTCTTGCAATGAATGTGTATTTCTCACAGAAGTCCTTCCCAGAAATTAAAAATGAATTGTAACTGCTGCACACTGCTGTGCTGCAGCTGTTGTTTTTTTTTTATGTGGGTTTTTTTTTTTTTTTTTTTTTTTTGGTGCTAAATGGAGCAGAAAACAAGATAAATTAAGATAACAGATAAAGCGCCATAGCTATTGACAAAACAGTGTTGACATTTGTAACCTCTAATTATCATTCTTCCAAAGAGGATGTTCTTGTCTTCAGTTCAAATCTAAATCTCTCCTCTTCTAGTCTGTAACTATTTCCCAGTGTCCTATCACAACGGACCCTGCTGAAGAGTCCTCAAGTCCCTTCTTCTGGCGGTAGACCAAGCAGCCATTGCATCAGGCTTTCTGCCCCATCTTCATTTTGGTTTGCTTGTTTGACTCCATACCGCCAGGGTGTCAGAGAATCCTTCTGTTCTTGTTGCCCTGGGTGCTGGTGCAGTCCAAAATTGGGCAGGCAGGACTGATATCAGCACTTCCATTTCTCTCTAGTCTCCCTCTTTATTGAGAGCTACGGGTTTGTTAAAGGAATTGTTGGACAGCCAGGAATACTGATGCTTTTTAATACATGAATTAAAAATAAGGCTTTTCTTCTGAGAGGAGAATTTGAGATGTAATGAAAATGGTCTTGCTCCTTCAATAACAGTTTCTTTCCATGGTATCCTGTCATTTTCATCCTAATATGAATTGTTGTTTTTATCTAGGCTGTATGATGTGCACTTTCTAATTTCTCAAACCAAATAACTATCGTACTGAAGAAGAAATTGAATTTTAAACTTGAGCTCCTCTAAACTAAGCTTTAAAAGCTATACGTTTTGCTCAGAAGAAAACGGTCCATTTAATAAAAAGTCGTGGAAAACATACAGATTTTTGGCATCACAGACTGTCCTTAAAACAAATGGCATTTTTAAGACACGTGTTGGTGTATTCTCAGAGGTGCGTAGTCATTCCTACAGGATTAGGTGAACAGTATCGTAGTGTTCTTTGCATTGGTTATTGAGTTCTTTAGTTTTATTTAAATTTTAGTCCATGGGAAAAGTCAAATTAATTTACTCTGCCTGGGCTTGAACCTCGTTTGCCTTAATAAAAGCTTAGATTTTGGAAATGCAGGTTCTGTAATGGGTGATGTTTATCATGTGTGTAAGCCTTAGTACATTCATGGTGTGACTTTCTTGAGAAAGAGGAGCTTTCTAACCCAAATGCTGTAATCTATTATTTAAATTTATTAGTCACTTCATTTGAAATATGACTTAGCATCTTGCAAAATATGCATTGCTTTCCTTTGTTGTGGTATTGATGAAGAGCTCCCTTTCCCCCGTGTGGACTGTTCATGTCGTACTGTCGTACTGTCGTACTGTCTGTACGACCTGTAAATAAAGGAAATGAAAAACATCAATCTCAATATATTTTATTGCTTTTATAATAAATGTTCCAACTTCTTTTGAAGAAACCTGTTTTTCTTAGTGAGGGAGAGAGATTCTTCGTGAAGGCCGAAGGAGGAAAAAGGATAAAAATGCAAGAGGATTGTCTATGTAAATAGATTTTGGTGAATCTGTACTGCAATGCATAAGGAGGGCAGCTATGCTGTATTTTTCCCCTAGATTAATTTTGAATTTCACAGATAAGATAGTTGAGGTGAATGGCTTAATTTATTGCCAGATTCCATCAGCATAGCCTTTGTGCCAGGAGTAGGATGAGACGATTGTTTTTTCTGTCCTCTAAAACGTACAAGCACAATGGTTTATGGGCAGGGTAGTCGTATTGCCTTCAGTTTAGAGTTGAACTAGCAGATGATGGACTTGTATCAGGTGTTCCTTCGATAAATAATGTCATAAGCCCAAGAGACTCTAGGCATAAAATGGGAAGATCACCTAAACTAAAGAAAATATGTCACTGTTACAGATCAACTCTTTTGAGAAAGAAATATCTATGCTAATCTGCTTTCTCCAACTTTCCAGATGGTGGTTGTACGGGCACTTTAGTTTGGCACAGATCTATCCCACTTTCCAAAAGGTCATCCTGGGTTATCTTTAATTCCTGGCGCTTTCCACTGTGATGCAGTTTTTATTCTTCAGAGGATGTTTTCAGAAGTAGGTCAGCTCCTTGATCCAGCTTCTGTGTTATTGCTGGCTCACGGGGAAGTGTTAGTGGTAAATGGAGAAGACATGGAATGAGGCAGGAATCATTCCTTGGCAACCTCAGATCTGTGTCCAATTAAAGGTACTGAAACCATGGCCATAGTATCCATGAGCCTACCTCTGCAGATGGATGGGCGCAAGTGTGATTCCTTCTTGGGTTTTTGGGAGCTGTCTGGTTGTGGGCTTGGGGGGGTGTGAGTTTATTTTTGAAGGTTTAGGGGTTTCATTTCTTTCTGGTCACTGTTTATGACTACATGAATGCCTGAACAGGTAGCACGTGCTGTGGCAGCCTGTATTTTTGGATCATCTTCTTTGCTTGTGGAAGGTCATACAGCTTTCCCATGCTATAACTTAATAGCTTTTTCCTGCAGCAGTAATGGTGTTGTCTTGTGGGGGACCTTCTCCTTGTTCTTTTTTTCCTCTTTTTTTTTTTATTCTTTTTTCCTTATTTCATCCTTTGTGTGTTTTAAAGTATTTGGAAATCAGTAATATTGACTGGAGATCTGTTTTTCATCATTATAGTACATATGAAGTTGATGAGTAGCAGACAGTGGGCTGATCTGTCTAGTTTAGTAGCACAGAATCATTTCAAATTCAGAAGCCTGAATGTAGAAGTTAGAGGAAAAGATGCTTTATGTACATTTTCAATTGTTAGTTCTGCAGGCAAACATTAAAAAAGAGACTGTTTCTCTTGCTCATAGCTTTGAGGCTGTGAAGAAGGTGATGACTGCTTGAATTCATAGCAGGGCAATGCCCAGTAGTTAGATGGGGGAAATATTCTTTGATTTCTGGGGCATTGTGTTTTTTTTCCCCAAGCAGATTATTAACTGCTTCTTTCTAAGCCATGCCATGACATTATCATCTGGTTAGTGTTTATCCAATTAAGATATTACATAGTACTGAATGGAATGCCTGCTTTAATCTTCCAAATGCTGCATACCTCTATTTAATCAAAAATCCCACTCATAGTCTGCTTTGATAAATGTGTGGTGATTACAGAAAATAATGCTCTCAATTCCAGATGGTTGCAGATTTAGTAATGGAGAGGTCTCTGAATACCTGGCCAATTATTGATTCCTTCACCTGCCTTTTCCTTTATATGTATATAGTGTGGTTGTCAACAGTTCTAGCAGAATTTTAGCTGTCAATTTTTGTTTCTGACATGAGGGGGGTGAGAATTCCATTCAGGAGTTTTACAGCTAATGTTTGAACGGTGAAAATTTCCTTGTAGATCTTTTAGAATTCTTGATGCCTCTGGCTTAATGGTGAGACTAAAAAGAGAGTGCTGGGTATACGTTCCTTAAGGCATTTCCAAAGTATTAGGGGGCCCTGGGATGAAACCTTACTAGGGAAGGGAGATAATGTCCTTCCCTTCAATATAATCTCCTATCTTAATTAAAAGGGGGTTGTATAGTGTTTAAAAGATGGATCCTAACATCTGTTAAAACATCAGCTTTGTTATCTATGGGTGCTGATAGTTTTTTGCACGGATGAACACACATGCTCCAGAAAAACAAACCACAAAGCAGGAATTTCATTGTACAGTAATGCCAATACCATGTTTAATGCTTTGATTCTGTCTAGGTATGTATATTGAAATACGAATACTGTTAATCTGAGTATGGAGAAACTTAGTCTGATACAATCTTTTATCTTGACAGTTTAGTTTTTTTCTATAAATATTATCGTGGGTTAGAAAATCATTGATCCTATGGAAATTCAAGAAGTAATAAGCAAGGTGACCAAAGAAGAAACTGTATTTTTAAGCATATAAACAGTCTTACAATCTAGTGAAATGAAATTTATTTGGTTCTTATCCAATGTCATATATCTTCTTGAACTGTGATAATTAAGCACTTGCAAAACACCTGATTTCCTGCATTCATGACTTGATTGATTCTATGATTCTAATTCTTCCTCTTCTTCTCCAAAGGGCAGCTCTGTGAAAGAGTTGTGGTCATAAGTGTCTTCTTTGCAAGGCTGACTTCTAAGTTGCACCATCTTTTGATGCCTTATCAACCCTTTAATGCTTTGTTTTTGTTTTGTTGTTTTTGTTTTTGCTTTACCTTGTTGCAGCCAGTTACAGTCTTTGTAAATCTGTAGAGACGTTGTAAATCTGAGTCAGGTTTCAATAAGTATTCCTCTAAACATCTGTGAACTGTTGCAGCTAACACTGTTTGTTCCCACACAACTTGGCAAATTTGTAGTCTCCATCTGAGAGGAAAAAAACATTCATTCAAGAGATCTAAGGGATGCTGGCAAGATTGATCTTATAAAAGCTGAACTTGTAATACTGTGCAAATTTATATGTGTATACTTTTTGGTATTTTAGATGAGTTTCTCATTGAAACTCTCATTTGGAGTTGTGAGGAGGTCAGTGCGTATGTCAATCTGTAATTACTTACTGAAGTCTGAAAGATAGCTTTGAGTATTTTAGTGCTGAAATGGATCAGAGCTGCTAAGCTGAGCAGCAGTGTGATGCTTCACTACCGATGTTTTGTTCCTCTACTTTGGATGTTTTATACAAGAGCACTTCATTGGTTTGCATATTTGAAGCACCACAGAGGACCCGGGACTCTCATACGCACAGCCAAATTTTGTTGTTCCTAAACATATCCACTTTATCGTGCTTCAAATTATGGCATCTTTAACTGTGGTAGCTTCAGATCTGTGGAAAAGAACAAACAGTCTCTCCCATGAGATAGTCAGATTGCTTGAGCTAATTTTAGTGTTTCTTATAAAACTAGCAGTTAGGAGTGCTGCTGCAGAGCATTTTAGCAGAAATGTTGAGCTGAAGTGGTACGTGCTGTTGCAGAAGGAGTCAGTTTTGTTCCCCTCCTCCTCATGTCTGCTCTGCCACATTTCAGCATATGTCTGATCTTGTGATGAGGAAGTTTAGAGAACTGAAGTGGCATGAAGCTCACCCCCACAAGCAAATAAAAAGGATCATTTTCTTTCTTTGAACCAGCTCTCAGGGGATTGGAGGGGCTGAAGTATTAATACGGGGAGGCAACGGGCAAGGACAGAATTGTCTTCTGACAGCTGACCACAGGACTAGCTTTGCTGTGGTGTCTGAACAGCCTTTGAAGGAGAAACTGTTAAGGTATTTCCGAAGGCAATACAACATTCTGCTTCTTTGTCCTATGCATTTTTTGAAATGTGTCCAGTTATATCTGACTTTCCCCAGCAAAATTTCTCTGGCAGTGGGCAATATGAACAGTTAAGCGGAGGAAACAATTGGCTTTACTAGGTCCTGAAAGACATGCATTAAATCAAGCCTATAATGAAGAACAGGTCACATTCTACATAATCTGGGGTGCAAATGGGGCTCTATAATTTAGGGCAGCAGCAAGGTAAATGTAAATTCATAATACCAGAATCTGTGCAAGAGTGGAGATAAAAAGTAGGTGAAGATAAAGAAATGTGAGCGAGGGTGGCATTTTTAGGCAGGATGATGACAGCAGGAGAAAGAGAGGAGAGCTGACAAGTGCATGAAAGACTAATAAATTAGATGTTATACATTAACCTCCTAGCATTGATCTGAGGTGAAATTGTGTCCTTAGATCACTTGTTAAGCACTTCTTACACAGGCTTGCCATACAGTATTTTTAGAAATAGGGCGTGGACCTCCACCTCAAATGCAAAGTCCCAAGTGCTGCTGGTTTCCCTGCTGCTCTTGCTGGATTTTGCAGCTGAAGGTCCACCTGGCTGCCCATAGCTGCTGCTGCTCGCTGGCTGGGAGCTGTGCACCAGTCCCAGCTGCATCAGTCTCCTCTGCTGTTTTCTAAGACCAGGGCTCTTTCTTTGTTGCATTTTCTAGCAACCTGAAATCCTATCTGAAGTAAAATGCAATGGTAGATTTGTTGACTCCAAATTAATGGGAAGTGTTTATTTATCATGCAATATATCCATGTTGAAGAATTTTTTGTATGATATGAGCTGAGCTGCCTTAGAACATGTTGGAGAGCTAACCTGATGGTTATTGTAGAGCTGCATTGATAGCTTAGTGCAGAACTGCTCGCACTGCTCTAAAAGTTTGGTATAGAGTTCTTTGAAGTCTTTGCAAATCCTTGCATTGATTTTGCTGCCGGGATCAGTCTTGGGAGCAATAGCTTCCTTTTAGTGTAGTGTCTCACTTTTGGAAGTACTAAACAAACTAAAGCATATCTGTGTAACAGTTACCCTGCTAAACAATAGAAACTGTTGAACCACAGAGTAATAAAGGAGATTGCATGATAATGTAATCCTGAAGATAAGAGCAATTCAAGCTTTGATCTACTTCTTTCACTTCCAGAATTTGCAGCACAACAGCAGGTGTGTCTCTGCATGGCAGGAAGTATTTCTCCCAGGATAAGCCAAGACAGTATGAGGTGCTAAGGATTTTTATTTCTTCTTTCAGTAACAGTTCGAAAAAATTATTCCTTCAAGAAGTACTTGCTTAGAATGGTAAAATGATTTCTTTATTTCTTACCTTCAGTCCAATCCTGTGAACTCTGTTCCTGTTGGAGAAAGGTTGCTAGCGTTCTTTTAAAATTAAGCGTATTATATGCTGCTCTCATTGTGAAACAAAAGTAAAAGGAGAAACATGAATTATCATACTACCTTTTAATATTACGTTCTCAGAGGATTTTGAGGAACGAATAAACTAGAGGCAATTGTAATAACATAAATGACTGTATTACTGCCACCTGAATTGGGATTACTATAATGCCTCCATTATGATGACACCTAGAGTAACCCATTTGTGTAATAATTAATATAAAAATGAGTTTTTCTGCTTGGTTACTCTTCAGGATGTCAATCTGTTAAGTACTCTTGTTGTATACATTTCTGATGATGGCCGGGTGAATTTGATGCCAAGGGCCACGTTTGACAGTACTTGTAAAATTGTGCATAAATTCCTGTTCTCATTATTTTTTCCTTGAAGCCTTTGCTGGGCTTTCCTATCCAGAACGTCATTTTCTTTAGACACTTTGAGCTTCTCTGGTTGGATGCAGCCACAACAATCATATGTTAATCATATGTTAATGAGTTTCCTCAAGCAACCAGTTAACTGGGGAATTGTTACACAGGAAAGAAGAAACAATAGCAGACTCTGATGGCAGATTTTCTTTGGAGGTTGTGAGTGAATCTCAGTGAGAATGGGAAGAGAATGGGCTTTAACAGAAATTAAATCCTTCTGCAGGCTTTCTTGTTTCCCCCTTCAAGAACAAAGTGTGCTACAAGTTTGAGGTTATATGGAGTTCAGAAATCTCTGTGTAGTTGGTGGGAGTAGTGGTGAAATCTATGGACTTCTTTACACAGATACCCTCATCCTTTCCTCCAATACATGTGTGCTTGGAGATGGTAGATGTCAGTTTTGGGATTACCTCACTGAGATGGCATAGTTTCATGGAGCAGTTCACCCAGGATAATAATTAGAGCCTGGCAACTATTTTTGTACCACTGGCAGTTAGAGGTTAGGAAGAAGTTTCCTCAGAGGGTGGTGAGGCGCTGGTACAGCTGCCCAGAGAAGCTGTGGTGCCCCATCCCTGGAGGCGCTCAAGGCCAGGTTGGATGGGGCCCTGGGCAGCCTGAGCTGGTGGGGGGCAGCCCTGCCCATGGCAGGGGTTGGGGCTGGGTGGGTTTTGAACTCCCTTTCAATCTAAGCTATTCTGTATGATTCTGTGATTTATCCTAATGTTCCCTTTGCTCAGCATGCTTTTGATAAGTTGAAAATGCACACACTAATCCTTCTTGAGCATAACATCCTACATATATTAATACATAAGTTTTGTTAGATGTGATTTGACTTCTTGTTATGCTGCAGCAGTGTTCATCTTTAGGGATTAACATTGCTGTGGTCAGTGGAATAATTTGGAGCAATGTGAAGTGCTTCTAGTTTCTCTATTTGGCAACCATCCTAATCCTTTTGAAATTATTCTTTGTAGGAGAAAAGATTTTTATTTTCTTTCTCTTGGCTTTCTTCGAGCTGATGGATTCAATCTTTATGTTAGTGAAGTTGGTGTCAGGGTTCCCACTGACTTCAGTGGAACTTGCGATGCAAGGCCTCAAAACAAGTTTTGCCATCTGTGTGGGAACAGACTGCAGGAGGAAGACTGCTGGCAAGAAAATGTTTAGCTGCTTTTTTTTTTTTGGTGGGGGATGGAAAGCTGAAAATGTTTGTTCTTTGCATGCTTCTGAACTGCTTCTATTCAATGTATGGATGCCTATAGACAGCCCAGTGACTTGTTCTGGTCGCATAGGGGTGAACTTTGGCTTGGGGGAGCTGCAGCTTTATCATGAAATAAATTGAGCCTGATGGGTCTGTGGTGCTACCGTAGTTACAGGGGCTCATTTTTTCTTGAACAGATTTTTATACTGGAAGAATGGTAGTAAGATCTAACAAGTTTACTGATAACTGCATGTTACACAGCTGAATTGCCCTGGGAGACACTGTAGGTGCCTCAGGTCCATGGCTACTTGAGTCTGTCACCACAGGTATTCTGTATGTGTGTGTGTACAGATATATGCAAAATGGAGTGTTTGATTGGAAATTCCTTGACTGAAAGAGCAGACAGGAAGAAATAACACAACTCTTAATGCATTTAGAGTTGATTTGAATTAAAAGCTTGCAGTGAGGCCCTGTGATCTTCAAGAGAGTGAGGACTGAATATTTACAGGTGTTATGTCCTAGTGAAAACTGTATGGGCACTTAGCATCAGGATTTCTACATACTGGAGTTAAGAGTGTTAAGCAAACAAAGAAGTAATAGCTTTTAAAATTCATGGCTGACTTCATGACCATGTAGTTTTGGAGACCACAGAAACAGAACTGTAGTCAAGAATTATCCACCCTCAAAAACTTGAATCCTGGGCTGCATCACAAGAGTGGTGGCCAGCAGGGTGAAAGAGGTGATTGTCCCCCTCTTCTCTGCTCTCATGAGGCCCCATCGGAAGTACTGTGTCTAGGCCTGGGGCCTGCAGCACAGGAAGGAGTGGAGCTGTTGGAGTGTTTCCAGAGGAGAGCGCAGAGAGAGAGAGACATCAGAGGCTGGAGTGTGGTGAGGCGGTGAGGCGCTGGCAGAGCTGCCCAGAGAAGCTGTGGTGCCCCATCCCTGGAGGCGCTCAAGGCCAGATTGGATGGGGCCTTGGACAGCCTGAGCTGGTTGGGGGCAGCCCTGCCCATGGCAGGGGTTGGGGCTGGGTGGGCTTTGAGCTCCCTTCCAACCCCCACCATCCCATGAATACTTTGTTTAACCAATTCTGACAGTTCACTAACAGCCAAATTGGACAAAACTGCCCTGTCTTTGGTTGTGCTCCCTAGGGGTGGGTACATGCTGCTTCCTGACATTTTAACCATCCGTGGGCTAAGACAGTTCTGCCAAACTCCTGCGGGGATCTCTCCTGACACTGGGCACCTGCTGGCTGAATGGGGCTTCCCTGTCACAGCACCAGGAACCCTCCTCAGGCACTCCCTGGGACTGGCAAGCCTTGCACTCCTTGCAGCACCCAGTGACTGCTGCTGGTACGAGTTTTGCTTTAAGATTATAATGAAGTGGCTTGGTTTGCAAATGTATTAATGTGGCATTTAAAGCAAAGTAGTAATTGTATGTTTGCAAGAGGAGAGGGAGTATCTGAAATTGCTTTGTATTTGCTCTGTTTTTAACAGTTATTTCAGATCTAACCAGAGGTGAAGCTCCTTTGAAAAAAAGAGGGGAAAAAAATATTTTAAGAAGCTCACAAATGAAATGCATGCAGTTGAGAGGCAAAATTGTTTTTCAATTAAAAATCCTCTGTAGTCCTATTTTTTCCTCTTAGTTACTAGCACGTTTAATGTAAGGATGCCTTTGCTGAACTGCAGGAGTGCTTAATTTAACAATTTTCCATCCAAAAAAGAATCTGCAGTCAGTATATGAACTACTGAAAGCGACTGGAGTCACAAAAGTGGAATTAGCTTCATCCTCTTTTTTAAAAGCAGTTTTCAAATATATTATCTGGATGTTTTGTTTCCTTCGCATTTGAACAGTTAAGTGTTGAAATACTTCAAAAGAGTAACAGGAGAAAACTGCTTCCTGTCCACCTTTTATTTAACATCTTTTACAATCTGGAAAGAAGCAAAAACACCCAAATTATTTTCTGGCTCTGTTTCAAGTATCATAATTAAATATTATCAGCATAATGATGATGAGATTTTTCTGTAACTTTCTTGTTGTAGTTGCTTGCAATGTCTATACAGACTTCAGAGATAGGAGTACACCAAAGTGCGCTCTTTTGAATTCCAGGCTCAGGACTTTTCTTTACTGCTCTGTATTTTGAGCTGATGAATGAATTTGGAGCTTGCTTTTTGGAATTGTTATCCCCTCCAGTCTTTTTCTGTTCATAGACACCTTTTATTGTTATTATTGTTATTATTATGTTTAATTTTTATTTTTTCCCCAGCATTTGCAGTGTGAGTGGAGCAGTCTGTTATGTAGCATTGGTGTTAGTTAAATGAATGCTTCTTCCTTGTTGTATTTTTATGCTGTTTTTTGCTTGATATGGGAGAACTAGCCCTTGGAGGTGGTGGCAATGGACAGTCATTCAGTTGTTAACAGTTATTAGACTTATGGCTTTATCTTCAAATCCATTGCTTTGTTGTGAGTGAAGGCCACAGGTTCTGCGAAATTCATTGGCTGTGGTACCAGAACTTCATTTTGTAGGCAGTTCTTTCAAATGTAACAGTTTCTCATTATCTTAATCTTATTGTTCAGTGAGAACTTTGGTAGGATGAAGTGTGCTATGCACACAGTCATCATCTCCATTGGAATTCTGTTACAGAAAAATGGTTGTGGGGTTTTGCTTTATGGTGTAACACAGGTGGTGGTACTCACTTCACTTCTTGCTTTGCTGTCAAACTGGCAGTCACCCACGGGTTTCAGGGTGCTGTTCTATTTACAGAAGCACTGCCTGAAAGCTTTTCTTCTCAAAATGAAAGATGGCTTGGAGCTCCTCTTGTTAAGAAGCCACATGGATATCATTCATGGCTTCAGGATCTTGGCTTATTTCTTTAGTAGATTCTATAATTTAGCATGAAATTGAGATTAGTGGATTTTCACTTCTGTTCAGCAAGTGGAAATGAAGAAACCAATTGGTTTATTCAAGCCAGGATTTTTACATCTTCGTAGATGAATATCCAGGTTTTGTTGCAAAAGTATTTGCAAGTTGCGATTGGTACTGGCCTATTCGTACCCATTTTCCCTCCCCATGTTCCCTAGGGGAACTGAGACATTGCAAAGCAGAATGAGAGAACCAGTAAGTGCAGTTAGTGAGTACAAGCGAATTATTAAATAGTTAATAGAGATTTCTGAATGCCCACTGAATATTATATTTTAATAATGTTATGTAAGCTTTATCAAAGACCTGAGCGGTAGATGCTGTTCCATGCAGTTTTCTTCCTTAGCAGACTTCCTCTGTGTGACTTGCTGAGGCTTCCATTGTGTTCCCTTCATTGCAGAGCTCTTCACTGTACTTTTATCTCCTGCAACAAGGACATGTGGAATGAATTTCTGCTGAAGTCTCAGCAATATTTATAATACATCATTTTGTTTTTCGTTGATTGAGTTCACTGTTGTTTTGGAGAAGAATTCTGAAAACACAGACGCAACTTCTTTATATATCTGTTTTAGAAACTAAGTTATTTCCTTGGATTATTGATTTTTGTTTTGTTTTTTTCTGTTTTCCATGACTTGAAAGAAATGAGTTATATGGAAGTTCACAGAAGATAGCAATAGTTAAAAAGTGGAAAAAGAAGGAAAGAAGAAGGAAGGGAAAAAAATAAAAATTTCCAAATGTTGTGGAAATTTTCTGTTTTCTTGAAGTGTAGTTTTGAAATTCCTGAAGTTTTTCCAGTAGTACACATCTTGGTGAATTGTTTTTGTAAGGGGAAATTCAGGTATTGTAAGATGAAGTATTGAATAAGTCTGTGTAGATCTAATCCAGCTGAAGTACACTTGTTCAGCTTGTTTTACTTTCAAACAAGGGCGTACCTACTACAGTACCAGAATTTATTGTACATGTTTTGGAGCACTGTTATTTTAGAGAGTCCCCTATTTGAAACAGACACATTCTGAAGTGCAAAACAGTGAGCAAACCTCTGTATTAGTGTCTACTCCAGATTACAGTTCTCTTGAGTAGGTAAGGCTTCAGAAATGCACAGTGACATTTTCAATAGGTGAATATTGATGGTAGAGTTAACAGTATCTGAGATATGTTTAGTCATGATAGTAGAGGTAATAAATGCCTGATTTATCTTCAGTTATGTATTCTTCCCAGTTCACTGTCTTAGGAGAGCAGTTTATAGGCAGAATGACTGCATTTGCGCAAGAAACTGGTGCAGCATTTAAGGCTACTGTGGACCAAATCTTAGGAGTACTTATGAGAATTATTAGACAACTTTGAAAAAAAATATAAATTTATAAATATTTGTGAAGAAAACTGATTGAGAAGGAAAAATTGTGTATGTAGTGTCAACTTTATTTTGACACTAAACACTGTTCATATTTCAAAGTCATACTGTGTGTACCGTTTAGTATATCTCACATTTAACATACACATATCTTATAAAAATTATAAAGCGGAAAATTATCACTGCTTAATTTGGAAGGAGGAGAAAGCAGTGTTGTGTTCAAGCTACTTGAATAATTACTCTAAGTGCCCTGTCTTAATGGACCAATCCAAGACACTTAATGCATATTCCTATGGCACATACAAACTGGAAACAGTACAATCTGAATGTGTTCTGATTTGTTCACTATACTTGCTTCCCTGTGTTTAACCCCTAGGTTTTTAAGGTAAAGGTATTTTAGTATATCAGGTAGCCTAACTATGTCTCTAGGTTGCAGATTTGCCACAACCCTTTTATCTATTCTGTCACTACAGAACTAAGCCAAGCTGAATGCATGGTTTTCTTGTAACCTTATGTGTCTGCTTTACATTCTAGATACTCGACCCTGAAGTTGATTTCAGAAAAAGAGAAATCAGAGCCTTGTTTGCCTTTTGGGGCATATGAGCAACTGAATCTAGGTTCTTAGATTAATAAATCACCCATTGGCTAGTTCTGCAGTAAACTCAAGAATGCGTAAATTAATTAGATTATTAGAAATGAGTTCCCAGGCCTGTTACTTTGTGACGGTTCTTGCATGGCCCCGAGGACAACTTTGACATAATGTAGGTCATTTTGTGAGCAGTAGAACTCAAAATAGTTGAATAGAGATTCCCCCCCCCCCCCCCCCCAAGTATATTATTATAGACTTTATGCTACTGTTGAGGTATGTCTTGTAATGGAATCTACTCAACAAACAGAAATAACAATCCAATCACTTATAGCCAAGTATGTTCTCCAGGTACGTAGTTTGATTTAAAATGTAAGTTATATCTCATTAATGTTGAAGATTTGTTACTATTTTTTTTTTAATGCAGAGGAGAAAGAAACTGTAGTTTTCCACATACAGTCATTATCACAGTGCTAATTAATTTTGTAGTTCAATGCTTTCAGAACACAACCCCATCTTTGGGCAAAAATTGCTGGCAGAAGCTCTGGCTCTTTCTCTACCATTACTTTCTGAAGTTTATTGTGCTTGAGATGAAGTAATGTTCCATCTTTTTTATGACAATACAACAAATTGGAAAGTATGTACTTTTAAAATTCTCTTTTAATTCCTGCCTTTTTGAAATAGCATTCATACTAAGGGCTGCTCCTGATGATTCATCTCAAGTCCCTGAGCCTTTATTGCAGACTCTTGGATGCTTTTATTAGCCAACAGTCTTGCTTAATCATCCTCCTTGTATGCTAGCTGTTTTATACAGGTCACTGTCATCCTGTATATTGATATGATCAAGAGAGGAGCTTCTCTGTTGACTTCTTCCCATGGACATGCACTATGGGAGGGATGTCAGCCTGTGAGAATCCCATGAGATGGACCCAGGCTCTGGAGCTACTTGTACTGTCCCACCTTCATTTCCCTGGTGATGCTGTGCTCCATGCAGTGCTTCAAGAGGGGATGGGTTGGCCGAAAGCTTATCTTGTGCCTAAAGAAATAGATGGCAAAGTGGACTCAGCCATCTCTCTGTGGATAAAGATTTCTACCTGCAGAGAAATAGGTATTTGTTGCATTTAAGTGAGTAAGTGCTGAAGGCGGGCAGGCCAGCAGCTTACAAGAGACCATGGGTTCAACCCTGCTTATTCTGAGATTTCTAGCATGAGCAGCTGGATATCCTCTGTAATTATTAAACAGAGGCTTTGGAGACGTGGCATGGTAAAGAGAATTTCTGGCAGGTCTAGGATTTTTTTGGTTTGGTTTTCTTATTGCATGCAAATATATTACAACATCAAGGACTTGAAGAGCAGTGAGGGGTATGAAGTTGACCATGCAGCCTTATTTATAGTTCCATATGTTTCTGCCTTCCCCACATACAGAGGAAAGCACTCAGAGGAAGCCAGCGTGGGAGCTTGTGATTAAGTCTCTGCTAATGTGTGGAGTCCCGTGTGTGGTTTAAGGTTGAGCACGCTACTTCAGGTCTGGCAGGTTTTTAAATGCTTTAATTACAAGATAAGTGGTAGTTTTCTTTGAAATTCCAGATAAAAACACATTAAGGATTTCTAGCAGAAGGGAGCCGTGTGCCCATGAAGCTGCTTGCAGACAAACCAACCCAACTGGCCAGTGAACTAAAACCAGCTCATGTATCTATGACCCTCGGTGCTAGAAGTACTTGGAATACCTTACTTATTCTCTCTTTTTGCCCCCATTGATGCCTCTGCTTGTGGATAACAGCTGGTTCACCATCTACCCTTTCCATCCCCCATACAGACTCGCACACAATGCACCCCCACCCACCCACCCGTTCTTTGTATTTTTTATTTCTCCTTCTCCCCTCTAGGATAGGATTACTAATGAAGGTCACTAGATTTGCATGTGTGGTGGAAGAACTAAAGCAGTTTAAAAGATGCTTTGGAAAGTGCACCAACGGAGATGATGCTATGTGTATCTGTTCTTTCCTTTTTCATTTTCATTGGGAAATGAAAGGCTTGCTTAGGTCACAGAATAGCATGAAAAATTGGGATACTAGATGGCAATGTGGCTTTGCTTCTGTGCATGGGACCATCCACATGGCGAAGAAAGCCAACAGCAAGGGAATGTGGTCAGGTGTGACAGAGTGTAGCTGAGCCAGCAGAGACTTGACAGAAAACAAAAGGCTTCGGTGTTGATTTGTGGAAGTGTGCTGCTCTGGAGAGGTGAAGATCCACGGTCAGGTGACTGATGGGACACAAGCCTGTGTTACGGAGCATTCACTGTGTAACTGTGCTAGTACTCCAAAACTTGCAGCGCTGCTTGAGGTGCAGCTGTTCTTTTACTGAATGATGAGGAGAGCCCAGTTCGTAACTTTCTGTAGGCATAGATTAGTTGGAAGGAGAACAGTACTATTTCTGCACAATATCAATTTGAGGAAAAACAGAAAAGACAAGGAGGTGGTGATTGTGAAATGAGCAAGTGTGGCAATGTACATGGTTCATTTCCCATGAAACACAACAGCTGCTGTCTGCAGATTTTGGTCCTCAGGGGCTGCCTGGAGTAGTCAACTTGACCACGTAGCATGGCCTTTGTGTCAGCAAGTTGAATTTTTCCTAAAGCTTGCATGGCATCCCTTCTTTGCTTGGCAGTTCAGAAAACTACATAGTTGCATGTGTTATCAACATGTGCAATTCACTGTCTTTTTCTTTTCCCCTCCCTGTTTTGTCAAGAAGTTCAAGAGAGACTCTTTCCACAACAGTATGTGAGTCTGTACATTTTAACTTTGACATTGTTTTCAACCTTTAAATTACATGACTATGCAGCAGAAAATACAGAAAGCAAACAACAAATCTAAGTGTGACTTTAAAACCTCTTGCTTCTCGAATCCTGAGTCTGGGTTTAGATATCAATCAGTGAAGATTCAAAATTACCAAATACCAGGATGCTCGATTATGATGTAGAAAAATAGTTATAAAAACAGCAATCAACTAGAATATTTTGACAAGAGACATCTACCAACTTGAGTCCCCGTACAGCTGCCTGTTTTGCAGATACCCTGTTCTCAGTCTTGCAATCTGTTTTTCAGTTGGGTTTGGCAGTGCTTGTGCCATTGCTGCTCATGTGATGCCGCTATTGTTGCGGTTGACCTGGGAAAGCTGAGAGTCTGCAGTGTTGCTGCTTTGCAAGTTTTAGATTGGAAAACTTGCAGAAATACTGTGCATGGGCACACCAAAATGGGTACTTCCTCTGACCGGACATGCCGAATGCTTTGAAATGAGTGCAGCATGTCTGCTTATTACTGCTCTGCAATAATGTATCTGTGCAAAATACTGGGAAGCAGCTGGTGTTTTGTTCCTTTTTGTGGCTTTAATGTGTAGGCTGCTTTCTGCCCTCTTTTTAACAGGAAAATCCTCAGCAGGGTTTTTTTTTTTGTTTGTTTGTTTGTTTGTTTTTAAGATATACTCTGGAAAGGAATAGTTTTAATCCACCTTCAATTAGCTAAGCTCGAACTGCAGGCTTTTCTTCCTCAAAATTGAAGCATTATTTAGTCATCCTTCAGATATGCTCACTGTTAGAGTGACGTATTCCACAATTTTAAGACCTTTGCACTCCTAAATGTTAGATTTTTTTTGTGCTTGTATCAACTGTTTGCAAACTACCTCACTGAAACAAAACAAAAAATGTCTTCATTCCATTAAAGCACAAAGGCGGATAGTTGTCACACCCGTTAATTTTTTACAATTTTAAAAGCTAATTGTCTGACAATTTCAGTGAACAATTGTAAATACTACTGTAATATCATCATTATAGATACAGAATGTTAAAAGTAAAATCTCTCGTGGTCCAATTGGAAGGAAGTTTGTCCACAAACCCAGGAGGTGTTTGTTGTTATGACTTTAATTAAGCTATATTTCAGTTTGAGTTACTCTCCACTTTAAGTAAACCAGAACATTCAGGTTAATCACATTGCTTGAGATGTGACTACTAAAACCACCCCATTATTTGTTCTGTTTACAACAGTAGTTTCTTAAATTCTCATAGCTATATGTATGTTCCTCCCTACCTTGTTGATGGCCTATCTTTTATATTTAATTTTTAATATCACTGTCACTGAGACAGATTTTAAGCAGATTACCAACTTGTACATACTTGATAGATTTGGGCTAAGTTTGCACCAGTTCTTAAGTGTTTTTTAGAGAGACTGAATTTGGTGAAACAAGAGTCTTTTTTCATTGTGACCTTAGAGAGTTGAGAATTACATTTGAATTCAAGTTGACTTCAACACCTTGCTGTGCCAGATGCTGATGCATTGGGTAAAAGACAAACTGAATGTGTGATGTAATTTAAGCTAAGATACCATGTGTAGCTACAGCAAACAACTGAAGGATTAGGGAAAAGGAACAAAAAGAAATGGTAATAAGAAAATGTGTCTGCTTCTGCCTGGTGGCATGTGATGGCACTCAAGCTAATGTACATCTCGGACTCGCTCCACCCTTACAGTGGGGGAGAGTATGCTCCCCTGGTTCCAGCCTAGAGGTTTAGGTTCAGGGATCTGAGAATACCGGCTGCCAGTGAAGACTGAAGCAAAGGGATATTAAATGGCCATGGGCCTATCCCTGTTCAACTCTGTGGATTAGTCCTGGAGCCGCGCACTTCCTCTGCACAGGACACACGATCTCATTGCTGCTCTCTGGCTCGCCTCTGAACTCATTCCAGTCCATCCCAATCCTTCTGAATCACTGCCCCGCAGCTGGGCCTGCTATTCCAGGAACAGCTGTGACCATGCCCGGTGCTTCTGTGCATGCCTGGAGCTGTGCAGACTCTCTTGCCCTCAGTGTACTGAGGGGAGCTCATGCTCACCAGTGGCTGTCAACAGCTTCCTGAGGTGCTTCTTCCTGAAATAGTCCTCCCAGCCTGCGGGAGAGGCCTGTGCTCCCAGCATCTGAATGGCCTGGGAGTGTACCCGCATGGACTGGCAGAGTGGAAATGCCTCCTGCCTGACTCCAGTCCTCCTCACTGATACTGGAGATTGATGTGGTGCTGACTTGTCCACAGCATTATTTTAATCTTTTCCTCTGCCTCCCAATTTCATATCATCTTTTCACCCTTTCCTTCCAGATTTGTTAAAAATAGTGCTGTGGAATAACACACGTTCAATTAGCATCTTGTAACATAAATGTCATCAATACTTTTGTGTGTAAACCAATCAAAACTCCTTTTATTGAGTATGTGCATTCATGTTTTGCTTCCAATCCAATCATCATCAGGCTTGAGAGTGGTGAATGTAAATGTAAAAAAGAATACAATAAATTCTGAATGGTCTCAGTGCAGAGGCCTTTTTGGTTTTAGCTTTTGAAGTCAGTTTAAAGAAATTTACTTATGGAAATGGAAGGTTGACCTCACTGGAGGTATTACTGTGCAACAAGTAGGGATAAGTTGAAAGTTTAGATGTCCTGTAATTTTCTAAAGCTCTCACTCTTGACTATCCAGGGGGAACAGTGGCTCATTAGGGACACTATAAATAAATATGAATCCCATTTTTCTATGCCACTAAGTAGGTCCCACTTCAATTCAGAGCAGATGTCTTACATAAGTCTAGCTAGGGGTACTTCAGTGCGTATGGGTTACTGGTGTTAACCTACTGGCAGTGACATTCAAAGCTTGTTTTCTGTTGTGAAGGGTGGACAGAGCTTTGTGTGAGCTGTCAAAGGAAATTAGGAATTTGGTAACTGATGTAGAAACAGAAGAAGAAGCTTCCTTGTATGTATTCTTCCTTGTGTCCTTCTGACAAATACCATTAACTCCATATAATTTGGTCTAACATGCTAACCAACAGTTAACATCATGGTTTGAGGAGATAATGAAAGTAAAAATAGCGTACCCTCCCCAGTCTTATTGTTTCAATATGAGTTTACGGTAATAGTTCACTCACTCATTAGAAATTCACCTCAGAAAAGCAGCTTAATGTGTCTTTGTTCTCATGGATCAGGGTTCTATTTCCACTTGTTTTAAAGCTGTGCACACATTCTGTGTATGCATAAAAACACCAAATAGCTTCTTAATTATTTTATTTATCTGTTTTTTTTTTAATTCATTTTTGCATTCTGGTCCAACATTTTTGAAAATTCTTATTCTTTTTTATAAAAGAGATTTACTTCCTTCATACGTGACAGGTGACACTTAACCCTGAGAAATGTTAAAATGGCCCTCACGAGAATGTGTCGCTGACACCATGTGCTATATGAAGCGTGTGGTTTGCGCCAGCATCTGATGTATGTGCCTGTAAGCTCTAATTATGCAGTGCAATGTCTGGGGATGTATAAACTGGGAAGACTGTAGAGTGATGGTGGTGATAAAGGCAGAGTCCAAAGAAAAGTAAAGCTTTCTGTTGTATCTTCCTCATTAGCTCTTGAGGCAGCTTTGTTGCCGTACGGTGTACTATTTTCACAGCAGTTGAGGTGTGAAATTTCCTGCTGCGGTGGAATCGTAATCCATTCTGACAGTGCTGTAAGGAGAGTTGAGAGCATGAGCGTGTACAGACCTGTCTGGTACAACTGGGGAAACAAAGGGCAAAGATAAGGAGGTTGAAGAGGACAGGATAGCTTTCATTTAATTTGCACCTTACTGTTTCCATTCAGAACTTGGTATTTGAAGCACGGGGGGAACAGTAAATTCTTCTGGAGATGCTTCCTGCAGTTATAGTGAAAATACTATTTTTGCAAAATAGATGCTGACCATCAGCCCTGGTCACCTGCAGAAGAGTAAACAAAAGAACAAAGCCACAGTCTTCCAAATTTAGGCATGCTTTCAACTAAATTTGCAGTTCTCTTTTGTGTGCATCATTTAAGTGGATGGTCTAGCATGCTGGCTTAGCATAAAAGACTGCACATGGGAGTAAGACTAGTTTTATTTTCATTTTTTCTAGTGTTTTTTTTTTCCTCAGAGAGGGCTGTAGAAGTTCTTATTGTGGTTTTCCAGGTATTGGCTGTGGACTTCTAGAACCCACCCAATCTCAACTCAACTCTCTTCAACTGGGATTATGTTTCTTTTCTGTAGGACGTTTTTGGATCATCTGCAATTAGTTGCTTTGCTTCTGTGTTGGTAGTTAGGAGTGGACTGTAGCTTTCAGTCGACCTAAATCCTCAGATTTGTCATACTCAGAAAGTGTTAAGAATTGCTTGAGGAAAGGTGAAGGAGAACCAGTGTTTTCCGAGTTTGATTTTATGGCAGATAGATATCTGATCTGAAAAATGATAAGCGAGAACCATAGGCTACAGTGTCAAATGTGGTGTGGTACGCTGGGAATCGGGAGTACAGAGTGGCGTAGCTGAGACTGAACATCCGTGCTGAGTGGCACACTTTATAGGCTTTGCTCTTGGTTAGCTGTAGCCTTGTTGTGCAGACTAGCCATCCATTAGTGTCTGGGGAGGAGACAGATATGCTTCTGGAGCACATCTTCTGTTTCAGTTTGATCCACTGAGGAAACCTGTTGGAATGTGCTAAAAATCCTTCACAGCGTGATCCTCTGCTGAAGAGAGGTAGTGTGTTTCTTGCACAGAAGTGAGAGGTAGTGTGAGAGGTGGTGAGAGTGAGTGAGAGGTAATGTGTTTCTTATGAACTGAAAAGCTCATGTAGTAGATGCCCTCTATATGAGGTGACTGGGAGGTTGGTCTGTGCAAAAGTTCAGTGTCTTAGACTTGTCCAAGAAGTCAACAGAATAGACCAGAGAAGGTGATAGTGACAAAGATGATTTTTAAAAGAGTAGTGGCTGTGTTTAAAGGACTGAGGGAGATAAAATGACAAACATGTAGTTTGATCAAAGTTGTGGCTTCCCAACAAATTAGTCATCTACTGTGCTGGCGATGCAGTTGTGGGTGGAGAAGGATATAAGAATGGACTGGGAAAATTGGAAAGACATTTACATTGGTGATGCAAACTTAAATATGAATAACTGATTCAACAAAATGAATACTGTGCAGACTGCTGTGGGAAATTGCATGGTGTTTGTCAAAATAATTTTGAGAAACATAAAGAGCATGCTATTAATTTTAGATATATGTTGGTCCTCATCTCCATATAAAATTTTACAAGGACGGTGATATCCTGGACTTGAAGAAGAGGGTATTTTAGAAACTTG